>CM037089.1:90754267-92229631 GCA_020916435.1 Oxytropis ochrocephala | reverse complement strand
ATTTTTACTTTTTACTTTACTATCCCATTAAATAATTACCATTCACTCATGCATTTTTACTTTACTATTCATTAACTTTTTACTAAGAGTTTTTACTACTTGCCTATTTTCAAAAATACCCAAAATATTTCCATACTTTGCATTTCATCATTTCAGGCTACTACATGTTCATGCATTCATATATGTCTATATCTCTCTTGCATTCTCATACCTTCTTACATGTTCATGCATCCATTAATATCATGTTCTTGCATTCATTATTATATGATCATGCATCCAATAATGCCATGCCTTGCATTCCATAATTGTATGCTCATACTTGCCTAATCATGCATCCAATAAAGCTATGCCTTGCATTCCATAATTGCATACTCTTGCACTCACATGTTTGCTTAATCATGTATTCAATTATCCATAGTAACTTGTAAATACTCTTTATGTTTGCTTTGCTTATGCTCTCATTGTTGCCTCTGTTTTGACTTGAAAAGGGATTTGTAATGTTCTACTTCTTTCAAACCCAAATTCAAATGTTTTCAAATAAAAACCTAAGGCGTTTTCTAAACAAATCATTAGCCATCACCAAGCCTTTGCTTGTTTGATCGTTAATGAGAAGTTATTAGTGATAGTCACTCGAAGCCTTTGCTTGTTTGACTATTATGAAGGCCCTACACCTTAATTAAACAACAAAACCAATTCAAATTTCCAAAATAACACGAGCTATTAGTGATAATCATCACTTTGAGGCTCACCACCTTTTCAAAACTCGCTTCTTTCAAAAATAATACGACGTTGTCGCTTGTAATCACTGGCCATTTCTTTGTTTGATTACAGGTTCCAACTCTCTTTTCTTTCGAAAGTTAATACCGAACGCCACTCAAGCCTTTGCTTGTTTGGTGTTCACGAACACTGAGTCTTATTTGAAAAAACTCCAAAACTTAAACACTTAAGCCGCTTTGGACGCGCAAAACCATAACTACGTAGCTTTGATCCTCGGCCAATGAGGGTACGTGGGGACCGGGTTCATGTCCTGTCAAGCATACTTTTTCAAAAATCTTTGTTTTGTTCCGCTTTTCAAAGATACCAAAACATCCCTTTTTCCCGTTTTTAATAAAGCGATATCTCAAAAGAAAGAAAAGAAAAGAAAAGAGGTAGAACAATATATTTCAAATCAAACATTTCAAAACCACGTCAAGTTAATGGTTCCCTTTCGGTAGAAAGGGCGTGTGGGGTGCTAATACCTTCCCCATGCGCAACCGACCCCCGAACCTACATCTTTAAGTTTTTCGAAGACCACCGCTTTCAAAAAGGTTTTTTCAATGTTTTTCCTAAAAATAAATATTGGTGGCGGCTCTACTATTTTCACGTTGTCAAACTGAAAAGTCCCAAACCGGATTTTTCGGGGCGCAACAGCTGGCGACTCCACTGGGGACTTTCTTTCTTTATTTATTTATCTAAAGAGAGATGAGGGTCAAGCCTAATTAATTTGATGTTGTTTAAAGTGTTTGATTTGAAAAACTATGTTCTATCACTTCCTTTTCTTTTTCTTTTTTCTTCTCTTTGTATGTCTGTGGTTATGTTTATGCATGCATTCCTCAATTCCCATGTCCCTCTTCTTCGCTCCTTTCTTGAGGTAAAGCATGCATTTCCATTTCTGCTATGATCCTCTTCTTAGCTCCTTTCTTGTGGTAAGTAATGCGTGTAATTAATGTTGACCTCTTAAGGATGATTTGTATGTTGAAATGATGTATGCATGTTGAACCCTAGGGTAGACGACCTTCTTGTCACAGGGATCACGGTTTCCTTGCAGGTGGGGTTCGTAGATTTTAGGAAGTATGTCCTCGATCACACACTTTCACACCTTATGATTTGTGTATTATGAGTGGGCTCCTATACCCGGATCCAATAAAACATTTAGGAGAGTGGAGGCGATTAGTGACTTTCATTCAAGACCTTTGTCTGTCTGATACTCATGAAAGTCTCAACCGGAGTACGCTTTCTCATGGCGCCTCACACTTGGTAGTATTCTACATTTGTAGGTGTCTGCATGAGAATTCTATAGCTCCATTAGCCATTGTGAGGGTGTGAATTAGAACTACATGGGAGGAACCTTTGAAGTTGCCCTAGAACTCAGGAATTCCCACCTTTGTAGGACACGTTTTCCCCAAAAAGAGCTTTTTCAAAAACTTTCCAAGAAAATACAAAAATATTTTCCTTTTCCAAATAAACCATTGCGTGAGGCGGCATGCGATTAATGTCACCTAAATTTTTGAACTTCCGTCCATACGCATCGCTTTTATCTTCTCTACATGCATCATTCACATCATAATCGCATCATGCTGCATTCATTAAAGCTAAATGTTGTAAATATTTGCATTCATATTGCATTTCATTTGCATTTGCTTGCCGGGGACCACTGAATAATGTACCGTCTTGTCATAGTCGCATCGAATGCAATCAAATAGCAAGGCTTGACTTACTTCGCTTCCCAGTTATGAAGTATGTTGATTTGCTATTCGATTCCTCATTTACTTCATTTCCTAAATCCAAGAAAAAGTTTATGCACTTATGACAAGATAAGGTATCCGTGGTTCCCGGTATCAAGCAAACATTGTACATGCATTCATATATCCATTCATGCATTCTCATGCAATAAATGTCTAAATAAGCAGAAAAAGGCACGCTGGTTCTCCGTCCGATACTTCACCCGACTACAAGCCAAGCTAATGGCTAACTGCAAGAGCATCCAGGAGATTGAAACCGAAAGTATTCGGAAAGCGAGAAGATGTGAGCGTACAAATTCTCGAACCACTGGCGGTAGCTCGGGGAGAACGGCTTTGAAAGATAAGATGGGTGCTATGGAGGCCGGATGCATGAGATGATGGCCATGCTACAAAGTCTAAAGAATGGGCCAAATTTGTTGAAGCCGTCGCGTAGTGGGTCGATTGGTGTGACCTCTTTTGTTCCTCCTTGACGCTCGAAAGCGCTTCTGATTCTTGATTCCGGCGGGATAAAGTCGATCACCTGAAATGAATGTGTCAAATCAGTACACTCCACAAAAGATGTCCTTGGGGTATGCCTGCTGGTACACGCCACGAAGCTGTTGGATCTATTCTCTGCGAGTGCGAATGCGCCCAATCAAGTCTTCTGCCGCCGTGCACTGTAGGGAGGCTAGCAGGAGGACCGCAGATCCAGATTTTTGGTTCTCTCATCGCACTCGATCCTACTCGGGCTGGTGGCACCACCTCACAATGCTCCTCGATCTGGATGGTATTATTACGGTATGGGAGTCACCCCAAGGACACATGTTTGAGGATCATAGCCAAATGATCCGATTCGTGCACTCGAAGAAAGAAGGCGATGGAGGGTTTGGTGTCGAGCCAAGGAGGCACATGTGAGTGTGCTTGGTCCCAGATTTGGTTTTGCCACCAAATTCGAAGTTCCCAAGGTGGACCAATACGAGGAGCGGGGCGTCCGGTGAGTCACATTACGATGTTTGATCCGCAAGGCTCGGGGTCATCGGTACAAGAAAGCGAACAGATTTTGATCAATACCAATGACATATCTTGAGTTGTTTGATTACTTAACTTGCAAGAACTTAGTCAACACTCGACCAATGAAAGTCGTTCACCGCCATTTCCTAGAGGTTACAATGCTAATGCTACTGCGGTTTCCATGAAAGCGGGGTTGGTCATGCGTGGAGGAGTGTAAAGCCTTCCAAGCATGCGGTGCAAGACCTAATCGATGCCAATTGGATTTCATTCAAGCAAAATGGTCTAAGCATAGCTGGACCCATTCAGGGCAAGAGAGGCCAACCACTAATGCCATAGAAGATTTTCTTGGGCAAGTAATAAGAAAGATTGCTAAAATCATGATGGATCAAAGGGTATAAGGTTGGAGTCCGGCTGGGAAAATTTGGACAAGGAATTCTTGCGCCCGATCCGGCTAAAAAGGAACAAGGACCGTTGCGGGTTGGGATACAATCAAGTCTAGCCAAAAGAAGGAAAATGGCGAGAGGAAAGAAGCGGCGGATGGTTGGGTGAGTCGGAAGGCCAAGATCCATGGCCTCGAGCATTCACATGCGTGACATCCGCGAGAGCCGTGAGAGCTGGTTTGCTTAATCCACAACCAAGTTGTTGCCATACGTGGTGGATCACGAAAACAGAAGAAAATGGAGTGCAGTGCGGTTAAATGCATTTGTCTTCTTAGGAAAAGAGGTGAAGAATTAGAAAGCTGCTGATTTCCGTGACCTTTTAACTCAAAGTAATTAGTTGTAATGCAACCATGTGGCTCTGCCCGAGGCCATAGGACAAGTTGTTAGGGCACGCATGTTTTTATTTTCAGAATCATCATCATCAATAAAAGCGTTGTTTTTGAATTTCCATCAATAAAAATCATTTCTCTTCATTTCATGTGTCCTTTTTCTGTTTCATTATTGTTTGCTTGTTTGTTTAAGCTTTTCATTCGCTTTTTAAGCCCGGTAAAAGCGGATCCACGACAATTGTCTCTCAAAATAACGATGCTAGATCGCATTTCGACTTTGATCACCCTATCAATCAAAATTGAGGGGATGTTGAGGAAAAGCGGGAAACTCCTCCGAACTCATGAGGTTAATAAAACAAAAGAAAAGGTTATTGACCTCACGGTGTTGCGCCGAAAAATCCGGTTTGGGATTTCTCGGTGTACAACGTGAGAATTGTGAAGCGCCACTAATATTTTAGTTTTTAGACCAAAACATTAGAAAAGGTCTTTTTACAAAAAGCGGGTGGTCTTTCAAACAGAAATGTGGGTTCGAGAATTCGGTTAGGTGTGGGAAGGTATTAGCACCCCACACCTCCTTTTCTAGAAAGGGAACCATTAATTCGATGTGTGGTTTGGATTGTTTGATTTGAAAATAATCGTTCTACTTCTTTCTTTTCCTTTTTATTGAAAAATGTTTTAGAAAACAAGAGAGAGAAATCTTTTGGGATTTTTGAAAAGTGAAACTAAACTAAGGTTTTTGAAAGTGAGCTTGACGAGGTATGACCCAGTCCCTACGTACCCTCAATGGCCCGGGGATCAAAGCTACGTAGTTCTTAATTCTTAATTTTTGAGAAAAAACACGTGTTTTGTTTTATCTTATCTTTTGGGTTTTGGAAATATGACTCAAGCGTTCATGAATACCAAACAAGCAATGGCTTGAGTGGCGTTCACTACTAACTTGAAAGAAAAGTGTTGGAGCAGATGTCGGTAGAGCAATTACTCAAGTGATTACGATCGCAGCGTTTTATTATCTTTTTGAAATGATTTTGGAAAAGGGTGAGTCATAATGATAATTACCACTAATGACTCATATTATTTTTGGAGTTTTTAACTAATTCGTAGTTGATTAAGGTGTGGGAGCTTTCATGATAGTCAAACAAGCAATGGCCGGTGACTACCACTAGTAACTCCATCATTAACGATCAAACAAGCGAAGCTTGCAGTGATGGTTAATGATTTTATTTATGAAGCGCCTTAGGGTTTTATTAAGAAAGCGATTGATTTTGATTTTTTGAAAATTGGTTTTAGAAAAGAAATCTAGTTTGGAGAAAGAATTTGAAAGCGAGTAGAACACCTCAATCAACTCTATATCCTAAACCAAATACAAATAAAAAAACAAAGAACTTATACATTTATTCAACCTAAAATTCAAAAGAACAAATTAACAATCTAAACCCTAGAACTTAACCTAAACCAGAAGGTATACATGAGTGAAACCAAAAACCCTAAAATCAAACCCTAATTATAGACTAAACAATAGAAGATATTATTCAATGAAATAGCCAAAACTAAACATGCAAGGAAAACTTTGAGCATTAAGCAAAAATCTATGGTTATCTTACAAGACTTAATAGGAGATAAAGTAAAGGATGAAAGGACAACTTATACGAGAATTAAATCAATTGAATCCTTTCTAGCCATCCTCACCACTTTGAATTTGAATACTCTAAACACTTTGTGGGAGTCATTTAGCGAGATCATCAACAACATAACAACAACATAATTAAGTCACAAGAACACTAACATTTAAACTAGACTTGAATCCTTTCTTGCAATCTTCACCACTTTAAATCAAAAGTACTAGGTACTTAGTGGGAATCCTCTTGCAAGATCATCAAAAAATCAAACTAAACCTAATTTATTGCACACAATGCGAAATGAACATGACATTAAACTATGAAATAAATTTGAATCCCTTCTTGCAATCTTCACCACTTTAAATCAAAAGCAACTAGGTGCTTAGTGGTGAATCCTTTTACAAGATCATCAACAATTAAACCAAGAAACATATTAAAATCAAATGAAACCTAATTTATTAAACATATGCGAAATGAACATGGTATTAAACTCTAAAAATGAACTTGAATCCCTTCTTGCAATCTTCACCACTTTAAATCAAAAGTACTAAGTACTTAGTGGTGAATCCTTTGCAAGATCATCAACAAACTAAACCAAAAACACATCAAAATTAAATAAAACCTAATTTATTCACAATATGCGAAATGTGTATGATATTAAACTATGAAAATGAACTTGAATCCCTTCTTGCAATCTTCACCACTTTAAATCAAAAGCAACTAGGTGCTTAGTGGTGAATCCTTTGCAAGATCATCAACAAAACCAATTAAAAATCAAGCAAAACCTAATTTATTTAGAGCATGCGAAATGAACATAATGTTAAGCTATGAAATGAACTTGAATCCTTTCTAGCCATCTCCATCACTCAAATCAAAGTGCCTTAAGCATTAGTGATAGATCATATGACTAGATCATCAACAACTAAACAAGAACAACATTACTACTAAAATAAAATACTCACAATGAAGAAACCTAAAATTAACTTGAGCATATTTTTTTGTTTAGTGAAATGACAACAAAATTAGCATGAAGCATCATAAATCCATTTATTAAGGGTGAGATACCAAATCTCACCCACCAACAACAACAAGCTACATTATGAAAATGAATATGATAACTATGCGAAATGATGAAGGAAATGCAAGATGAAGAAAAGAAAATAAGTTCTAATGTAAAATGCTTGAAGATAATGCAAAGGTATCAAGGGTTTTTACCTTATTTCTAAGAGAGAAAGGAAGAGCTTGAAAAGAAATAGGGGAGGAGAAGAAGGATGAAGCTACGGTTTTGGGGTGTGAAGGAGGAGAGAGTTTTGTTCTTGATTTTCTTGAGTGAGAAAGGAAGAGCTAAGGTGGTGAGAGATGGATTCAAGGCATTTTGGTGGATGAAAATGAATTAATGGAGGAAGGGAAGAAGAAAGAAGGAGGCTACGGTTTTAGAGAGAGGAAGAGGAGAGGAGAATTGTTTTTGTGTTTTTGAAGGGAATGAAAGGCAAAAAGTCCCTAGTGTGTGAAGAGGAAGAGGTATTTATAGATTTTTGAGGTTTGGGGGGTATAATTGTCTTTTTGTTTTTGATGTGCCTCTAGGATTGAGTCTTAAAATTAAATGGAGGTTGGGATGAATCATCACATGGATTAGGGGTATTGAAGAAACACAAAATAAGAGTGAAGGTGAGAGGAGTGGGGCAAGCATGAGCCATGAGGAAAAAAGAAAAATGAATAAGTTTTTATTTATTTTGGGAAAGGAGTGTCTCATGAGGTAGGGTTAAGGGTATTTTTGTAATGGGGTGTTACCAAAGAAGTAAGTTTGCATTTTTGGGTGGGAGTATTAGTGTAGGTGAGTGAAGTAATTTACCAAAGAGGGCAAAGTTAAGGATAGGAACAAATCAAATCTTAGTGAATAAGGCAAGAAGTGTGTAGAAGCTTCTAGAGGGAGAGAGAGGAGAGAGGGCAGCGCAACAAGGCTGAATTATGGGAGAGAAAAATAAAAAAAAAAAAATGCTTGTTTTTGGTATTTTGTCTTATTGAAGACACTTCCTATTTTACATTTTGAATTTTGAATTTTTGGGCATGCAAAATGGGAATGCACCTATTAGAAAAATGTTACATTTTAGTCATCATAAAATAATCTCCCTAATTACTCTAGACAACAACATTTGTCACTTAGTAATTGGGAAATATTTAATGATCTTTTAATATTTTATATGATAAAAATAGGAAAATGCATTTTAATTATTTTAGGCTAGGATATTTTCTCTAAAAATTGTACAAAAATTCTCTTGGATAAAAGAAAAATGTACTTTTGGTGTGTGCATATTTTTGTGAGAAAATCATCTGTTGCGAAAAATGACCAAAATGCCCCTTACCACTAAAAAACCTAATTTGTCCAAAAAGTGCATTTCAACTTTAAAAATGATTTTAGAAACTTTGAAATGACTTTTAGGACCCTAAATACAATGCATGATGCTTTTCTTTTATTTATTTATTTTTGGGAAAATTAGGGTTTTGACCTAAATAGGACAAAATTGGGGTATGGCAATTTGCCCCTCTTTATCTAGATTTTGACAAGGAATATGAATTGGCGAAACATATTAGAGGCAAAATAGAGATAAAAAATTCAGAAGATATATGCCGATTTTGTCCATTTAGGAAAAACCCAATTTCCTTTCATTTCTCCTTCTTTTATATATATTTTGCTCTTTTGCTCTTTTGGCTTTTCTTTTCTTTGCTTGACCAACTCGGAACTTGTATCATGGGACATCACAACCATCTATGATAACGATTCGAGAGAAGACTCTGTCCTCTTGTTCCAACGCGATCAGCGCTTCTTATTTGATTTTTGTGAGTTTACTTGAGTGAAAGATCGTCTCTTTTTGTTGTTATTTTCAAAAATTTGCAATAATCTTAATGCTATGATTTATGCACATTTCCATGATTTATCTATCATCTACCATAAAGCGTAGTTTTAAAGCGAAATGAAAAGAAAGCGAAGCCCGATAAAGTGAAAAATTTGGACTTTTATTCATATGGAAGCGGACGTGCGAGAATGTCACGTAGTGAAGAAAGGAGTACATTGGAAATTTTACGAAACTAAAAAAACAAGAGAAATGGGCCCTTGATAGATCTTATGAATGTTCTTTGTCTCTGGAACACTTGATGCCAATTGCTCATATCTATAGCTTTGATCACCCCTTTTATCAAGCTTTTGGAGGCTGACTGCTTTGCCTCTTTTATCTCTTTAAGTCCAACTTTTCGACCCTAATTTTTGCTGGATCGCCCCTTTTGGGTTTTCAATCACCAAGGGTCGCTCAATTTTGTCTAGGCCGCCCTCTCGGGTTTTCAACCTAGCGAGCTACTTCTTGTTTGGCTCATCTTTCTCTCTTTTTATTTTTCTCAGCGTAGTACTTCTTAGCGAATACAATTGGTGGGTTCTGAGTTCTTCACCATCCATCTTTGGTGAGTATTAATGCTCCTCGAGAAAAGGCTTTCTTTACCACATATGGTCCGTCATAGGTAGGAGTCCATTTCCCACGGGAGTCACTTTGAATAAGCGAGAATCTTTTTGAGCACAAGGTCTCCTCATTTGAATTCTCGGTGTGAACTTTCTTGTCGACATTTGTTTTCATCCTTTCTTGATCTAATGGCCGAGTGACACAAAGCTGCAACTCTCTTTTCTTCAATGAGATTCAAGCCCAGATCTAGGCGGGTTTGAACCCATTCAGCCTCTTCTAACTTGGCTTCCATAAGCACTCGGAGAGATGGTATCTCGACCTCAATGGGAAGAAGCGCCCGACCCATACACTAGAGAGAAAGGGGTTGCCCGGTCGGAAGTGCGCCGAGTCACGATACGTGCAAAGCAAAGGGAAGCATTTCGTGCGGTCCTTGTGAGGTCACTACCATTTTACGCACAATTCTCTTGATATTCTTGTTGGCGGCTTCAATTGCCCGTTCATCTTTGGGCGGTAGGGAGAGGAATTGTGATGTTTAATCTTGAACTCTGTGCACTGACTCTTTCATCATTTTACTATTCAGATTGCTACCATTATGCAGTGATGATTTTATACGGGAGACCATAGCGACACACGAGTCCCTTTTACAAACTTGGCAACCACAGAACTAGTTATCTTTGGAATATGAAGGACTTGACCCATTTGGTGAAGTAATCAATCGCAACTAGAATGAAGCGGTGCCGTTTGGCGCTTTGGGCTCTATGGGGCCAATGACATCCATGCCCCACATTGAAAATGGCCGAGATGCGGTCAAGACATTTAACGATGCGGTGGAACATGGATATGATCGGCATAAATCGACATTTGTGGCACTTTCTCACAAAAGCGTATGTGATCACCTTCCATACGCAACGATGTGCTTGACCTTTAATATCTTTCTTGCCATGGTATGCCGGCTGGAGTGAGTTCGAGCGTGCCTTCATGCACCTCTCTCATAATCTTTTCTGCTTCCTCCTTTTGTCACACACCTAAGGAGTACTTTATCATGGTTCCTTTTGTAGAGCACTTCAGCTCAAGAAGAAATTCGTCGACAACCTTACGAGTGTTCTTTTATCATTTTACGATGCCCCTGGAGGATACTCTGCATTACGGATGTGCTTGCTTGATGTCATGATACCAAGGCTTATCATCCTCTTCATCTTCAATTCTTTGCACAAGAGTGGTGATAATGTCTTTGGCAAACCCGATCTTGAATTACGATGCAGGTCAAGTTCTTATCACGATTGACATTAAACATTGAAGACAAAGTAGCTAGTGCATCGGCCAATCGATTCTCTGCGAGGCGGATGTTGAAATGTGATTTCTTGAAGGGTTCAACCAATTCTCGATGTAATCCCTATAGAGTACCAACTCGGGATCTCTGGCCTCCCAATCTCCATTCATTTGATGAATGACTAAAGTGAGTCTCCGTGCACATCTAGTCTTTTGACTTTCCACAGAAATTTGCTGAATACCCGAATACATGCTTCATACTCTGCAATATTGTTTGTGACATAGAAACTTAGTCTAGTGGTAAGCGGTATGAAACGATTGTCGGGAGATCAACAACGCTTGACTCGTGCGTGCGTGAATTGTTGGAAGCACCGTCGAACACTACTCTCCATCTCTCATTCTCTGGGGACTTTCCTTCTTCAAACAAAGCCATAATGTCCTCATCTGGGAAATCGCACTGCATTGATTGATAATCTTCAATAGGCTGATGTGCCAGGTATTCGGCTAACGCACTACCTTTTATGGCCTTTTGAGTGACATAAAGAAGATCATACTCTGACAACTGCATCTGCCATCTGGCGATTCTTCCTGTGAGCGCAGGCTTCTCGAAGATATACTTGATAGGATCCATCTTCGACACTAACCAAGTGGTATGACTTAACATGTACTGCCTTAAACGGTTAGCAGCCCAAGCTAAGGCACAACAAGTCTTTTCTAGCAATGAGTACCTCGTCTCACAGTCAGTGAACTTCTTGCTCAGATAATAAATTGCATGCTCTTTCTTGCCAGTTTCGTCATGTTTCCCTAGCACACAAACCATTGAATTTTCTAACACAGTCAGATATAGGATCAAAGGTCTGCCGTGCACTGGAGGCATTAAGATAGGTGGATTCTGCAAGTATTTCTTAATCTTCTCAAAAGCTTCTTGGCAGTCATCATTCCACTTAGTCTCTTGATTCTTGCACAACAATTTGAAAATCGGCTCACATGTGGCAGTTAACTGGAAGATAAACCTGGAAATATAATTCAATCTCAGAAACCCGAACTTCTTTCTGTTCTAGGAGCGGGCATTTCAAGAATTGCGCGCACTTTATGCGGATCCACTTCCATCCTTTTTGGTGACGATAAACCTAACGACTTTCTGACCTTACCCAGAAGGTGCACTTGGCGGGTTTAACACGAGCTTGAACTTTCTTAACCGCTCGAAGAGCTTACGCAAGATTAACAATATGCTCCTCATCGGTTTTGGACTTTGCAATCATATCATCTACATAGACCTCTATTTCTTTGTGCATCATGTCATGAAACAATGTGACCATAGCCACTTTGATAGGTAGCAGCAGGCGTTCTTCAAACCGAGCGGCATGACTTTGTAACGAGCGCCCCCGAAGGGTCGTGAAAGTAGTCTTCTCCATATCCTCGGGAGCCATCTTAATCGATTATAACCCGAATACCCGTCCATGAAGGAGAAAAGGGAGTGTTGTCTTTGTGCTATCTACTAGGGCGTCAATATGAGGCAAAGGAAAGTCATCTTTGGGGTGGCCCGATTCGGATCTCTGTAATCAACGCACATTCTAACTTTCCCATCCTTTTTGGAGTGCGGCACAATGTTAGCAACCCACTGTGGGTATTTAGCTTCTGACTAGAAAGCCGTCAATCAAAGCTGTTTCTTCAACTTCATCTACGATCTTTAAAGACATCTCGAGCTTCATCCTCCTTAACCGTTTTAGCGGAGAGCATTCGGAGCTTGACCGGCAACTTGTGCACCACTATATCGATTATCTAACCCGGGCATATCCTCATATGACCATGCAAAAACGTCAACATAATCACGCGAGAAAGCTGGACCAACCTCCCATATTCCCCCTTTTTCATTGAAGTGCCAATCTTAACGTCTTTCTTTTCACCATACGTGCCTAAATTGACAACCTCAATAGTTTCCTCATATGGTAGAATAACCTTTTCTTCTTGCTCGACCATTCTCATCATTGCGGAGGAGTCACCCAGTCATCCTCAACATCTTCCTCGGCTTGATTAACGGGGTAATCAAAGTTAACATATGAACCATTGGCATTATTATTTCAGAGGCGGTCATTTTAGATCCGCATTTGCGGGAATAGAAAAGCAATGAACAAGCAAAAATGGAGACACAAAATGAAGACACGAAAAGCAAGTTTTATTCATTTGAGAATTCAAAACTACATTTTATTGATAGATGATATCTTAAAAGGAAACATGCATGCCCTTATGAAAATGTCCTAAGGCTTGGCGAGAGCCAAAAGTTTGCATTACAAAAATCATTACTTTGAAATGAAAACAACGGAAATCGCCTTCTTGACTAATTCTTCTTCGACGATGACTATCGATTGTATTGCTCACCCCTCCTCACCCGATCTGTGTAAGTGGACATCTTCTATACGGATTAGGCGCTTTCGGGGCATCATGCGACCAAATAGTCAAATTTTCCACTAGGCTCTCGAGGTGTCCCAACATCCCTTCTTTGCGAGTAATGATGTTATTTCCTCAACGGTTTCTTCCTTGCATGAGAAAGGCGTGTCTCCAATGATTGTTGGTCGAGCCACGACTTGAACCATTCTTGGATCGAAGCTGCGCGAGGACTCAAGCTGCCTTCTCGACGCTTTCTATCAGCATGCGAATATAGAGTCAATACTTCATCCCCATACCATGAATTCCTACGGACCATGTATCGATCCATCAAGTCTGCGGGATCATCGTGAAGCTTTCGCAATCTCCCACACACAAAAGTCGACACACCCTTCTTCATGGCAACATCCTTTGTTAATAACCTCGGCCCGGCATAACTCATCATAAATGGCACTTAGAGGAGTCTTGATCTCGTGTACTTTCTTTACCAATCGCCCACGAGAACTTTCTATGGCGTTGGTAGTGGCCTCGATGACCGTGCCGGGGGTTAGTGGTAATATTTGGATCCTCTTGTTTGAAAGTTATGCCTTTTGCGTCTATCAAATCTTGTACCACTATTTTGAAGGCTTTGCGATCCTCCACAACATGCCCCACTTTGCTCCTTCATGGAAAGCACAGTCTTTATTAGGATTGTACCCCTTGAAGTAAGGTGGTTGGGCGAGTTTCATTGGCCTTGTGTTGATGAGTTTGTTAGTGATGAGGTAGTTGAAAAGGTGCATGTAGGACATGGGAATTGGGTCAAAGGTTACATTTTGGTAGGCCTTTTGGTAGTTTGCTTTGGTTGTTGTTTTGGAATGGGCCAGGCGTTTGTTTGTATGGGAGTGGGAAGCTGGAATATTAGGTGGGTGATATGGTGGGTTGATGGCGATGGCATTGGTTTCTCCTTCCTTCTTTTTGGGAAAAATTTGGAGAATGGCTTTTTCGGGGGTTTGCATTCTTTGGTAAATCCTTGTGAGATCTTTCCACTTCTCGATCCACTTTCCAACCTCTCTCCTACAATCACGGATCACGAAAAGTTGGGCGAGACACTCTGCGATCGAGCGATCATAATACAACGACGACAAAGTTTCCATGAACATAGAAACCAACTCCTTGTCTAGCGAGAGGGGTGTAACTTGCGCGAGCCAAAGCCCTCCATCTCACGGGCATACTCCTTGAATGATTCACTTGTCTTTCTTACTCATGTTCTGCAATTTGGGTCCGATCACGGCGCCATATCGCATTATATTGATCTTGTTTGAGAAAAGCGTCGCCAAATCTTTCGACAACGGTTTGGGATGGCTCTAACTTCATGTACCGGTTGAGAGATGCCCGGCTAGGATGTCACTGGAAGCAATGGATTAGCGACTTTGTCGTCGGGAGTAAGTAGACATTTTCTGCGATACATCGTCGGATGACTCTTTGGGCAAGTAGCACCTCTATATTTGTCAAAGTCGGGGACCTTGAACTTTGGGGTAGCACCACATCGGGGATAAGGCACAAATCTCTTGCCTCTCTAGCTCTGAAGCCAAAACCCGACCATCCTTAGCCTTTCTTCTAACATTTGGAATTGTTCCTTGGCTTTCTTGGTGTTGATTGGAATAACCACGAGGAGAATTACTTACAACATACTGCGGTGGTAGCATTGAGTGTTGAACACGGGGATAAGCGAGTTCCTAGACACAAAGCCACGAGTTTGCGGAAAAAGCGGCTGGTGGTGTAGCGAGATTCCGAGGAGCGGTGAGGTATAACAATTGGGTGAGAATGCGGACCGGGGTTGTGATTACTCCTTCGGTCCAACGGACACGGTTGCACATTCTCGATTCCGACCACAGGACCAACCTCTGATTTGCTTCTTCACTTGGGGAGTGTATCCCAAAGGAAGGCCATAAGCGAGCCAGCAGGCGATCGAAAATCATTCCCATCTTTCAAGGACAACAAGAGCCTCATCACCTCACTCATACGTGCTTTTAAAGCATTCATCTCATTCCTCATTTCGGGATCATTACATTTGGAGCTACAGGGAGGCTGTGCGGCTCGATTACGTACTACGACGGTCGGGCTTGTCCCACTTCCATTCGGCGAGTCTGAGCCAGGAGGATTACGATTCTCGGCATTCTTGGGTGAGGTGGATCGATATCTGCTAAGATTGCCATTCCTCGGCACGTGGCGAGTCCAATCGGATGTTGGCGCACTAACTTGCCTTTTACATTTATTTTAGGCGTTTATTACATAAGGCGAAAAAAAAGAAAGATGCATGGATGAATGTATGAATGTATGCATAATGCTTGCTCGGCGTCGGGAACCACGTAATGCCTCATCTTGTCTTAGCGCGTCAACTTTCCTTCCTTTCTTTTCTCTTCTTTTTATTATTTTTCTTTTTCTCTCTTTCTTTTTTTTTTTAGAAAGTGAAAGGAGCGAGGAATCAAAATAGCAAACCAAACACTTCATTCATCAAGGACAACGAGCTTTAATGACTTTTGCCAAGGAAAAAGATGGTACCACATTCATAATGAAATAAAGTAAAGGAGTAAAATATTTTGAATACAATATTGAGCAAATGCTTTAGATAAAGAAATACATCTAATCAACTCAATTACAAATGGCTTTAAACTCTTGGCTCTCTTCCTTTTCTTACTTGACTCTTGCTCTACGAGATTGTTCCTTGAATTCCATGACCAATGCCGGCAATACTTCACAAACTTGTATACCTCACGGAGGGTGTTGAAGAAACACATTTGAGCATTTGCTCTTAGATTTTGGGAACTCCTGCCATAGCTTGACTAGCGACTCGGATAACTTTGAGAACTTGCCCTTCCACATCTGAATTTCCTCCTTAGCTCTTTAATGATCTCTTGCTCCTCAATTTTCCCCTATTAATTCCAAGTAGCGTTCTTCCCAATCTGACTCTCAACTCGGACTTGCTGTAAGCCTCCTCCGGATGCGAAGGTTACCTTTTAATTCACCAAATATTTCTCTCTCAAAACTCAAGGCTTCTTGATATTCTTTGAGGATCTCCTCAACGACATTTTCTCCTTCTCGAGGTTCCTAAAGTGACCCTTCAACTCTCTCACCAAGTGTGATTCTTGCTCTGTTTGGTGTGCTAGTGTCTTCCACTTTTGGGCTTCCTCAGCGCCTTTCTTGCCTTCTGTTTGTATACGGAGTTCTTCTCTAGCTCTTTTCAGAAATCCTTGGGCCTCTATTTTGCTTTGTTCCTCCTCTTGAATCGCTTGACACTTTCTTCCAATGATCATCTTGATAACATTTTCTTCCTCTAACCTTTCCTTTTCTAGAGTCATCTCTTCCAACTTGGTTTGCAAGGCTTTCTTCTCCTCTTCTACCTTTGCTAAAGTGAATTTAGCTTCATTCAACTCCTCATGGGTAGGGACATAAGGTTCTTGAATCTCCTCCTCGAGGGTAAGCATCCCTTGATTTGGTGATCTCACACTCGGAAGCTTGTCCTTAAGCCATTGGTTGAAGGTGACATCACTGGTTCTTTTGACAATTCTTCACTTCCTTTTTGCACTCTGATTCCCATGTTGCTGAACTCTTGAAGCAAGTCACCGCATCTAGGCATCCCCTTATAGAGGTAAATACGGGGATGACATCTTTGTCGGAGGGTGAAGTTCTTCATGGGTAGCGAGTTGCCTTAAAGTTAGGGAAGGGTTATAGTTGATGCACCCTTGAGTCCCCATGAGGAGTGCGTTGAAAGCTTCCACAAGCCCCGAACAACACCGTGTAGTCTGTCATTCCAACATGCGGCGATGTACGGTAGTTTGGAGGTCGTTAAGGTTTCGCGAAACTCAAACCATTACGAAGTAGTTCGGCCTTCACCTCACAACTTAGAGCATAGGAAATTAACTCTTTGGCGTCTGAGGCGGTTATGGACCACATGAAGAATAAGCCAAGCATAGAGGACATGGGCAGAGAGGCATATCTTCTTTGTGCGGGCCCAGTGCGTGTGGGTGAAAGCATGATATGTATTGGCAAGAATGGCGAGCACGGGATTAGTGGGGTTTTGGCATCTTTGAAGGCTAAGAAGGCTCAATGGCATCTTCATCAATATATTTCTCTATTTGAGGAAAGAGGGCGACCCCAAATATGGTAGAGCTAATACCAACTTGAGCGGACCCCGATTCTTGGCTAGAGCATAAGATTGCATTAGGTCTTCAAAGTATTCTTGTGGATACCGGCTACATCATTTCTTTTCGGTTTCTGTACCTTTAAGCGATCCTTACCAATCCTCAACAATGTTGCTAACCTCTCATCGGAGTAATACAGCCCCTGGAATTGATAGGGCCTTGCCTGAGAGCGGGAGAATCCCAAAAACTGCTCGTACTCTTCTAGTGTGGGCGAAAAGTGGATATTTTGAAGAAGAAGCACCTTGTATCGGAATCATAGAATTGGCTTAAAGCCACAAGAGCCTCTTCTTGGACATTCAAGCTGCAGAGCTTGCGGATATTCCCATATGCTAAGTCGAAAGCATCTCTCTCAATTGGACCCATGAAATTTGCCACACTTCTCAAGCTAGCAACATCCACTTTCTTCACAATCGGGAGACGAGGAGTAAGTGAAGCTTTGCTACTTGATTCCATTTCGATACACCTATGACAAGATGGTGCATTATTTGGTGATCCTTGACAAGCAAATGCAAATGAGATGTACTATGAATGCGTGAGTTGCAGAAACTTAAATTTATGCAATGCAGTGATGTATGCCAATGACAATGATGCTTTATGCAAATGCAAGGTTAGAAAAAACTTTATTTGCAATAACTCAGGTTTCCCCCTTTTTTTGAAAGTACGGACCGTACATTGCCTCATATAGAGCCAGGATGGAGGAAAAAGCTACAATGATAACTCTTTCTTCCTTTTTTGAAAAGTAGGTCATATGTCGCTTTGTATGAGGCGGCAAAAGGAAAGGCTATAATAGCAGCCCTTTCTTTTCTTTTTTTTTTTTTTTGAAAATTTTCTTTTTAGGAAAGACATGTCTAAACTACAATGCAACACACAATTTGTATGTCCTCGTGTCCTACACAGGTGGGAATCCTAAGTTCTAGGGCAACTTCAAAGGTTCCTTCCATGTAGTTCTAATTCACACCCTCACAATGGCTACAGGAGCTATAGAATCCTCATGGCGACATCCACAAATGTGAGAACTACCAAGTGTGAGCGTCATGAGAAAGCGTACTACTGGTTGAGACTTTCATGAGTATCGGGCGGACAAAAGTCTCGAATAGCGATCCACTAATCGTCTCCACTCTCTAGGTGTTTTTGGATCCGGGTATAGGAGCCCACTCATAACATACAAAATGTAAGGTGTGAAAGTGTGTGATTGAGGACATACTTTTCTAAAATCTACCCTCCCCACTGCGAGGAAAAACCGAGACCAGTCAGAATGAAGCAAGCGGTAATATGTCGTCTACCCTAAGGTTTAGCATCACTTCAAAACAAATGAACTAACCTAAGGTGTCATTAACAACCATATAGAGCTTACCTCAAGAAAGGGAAGAGAGAAGAGAGGATTGTAATAGATGGGGAAAGCATGCATAGTTGTAAGCATATGAAGAAAGAAAAGGAAAAGGTAAGGAAATGAAGAAGTAAAGCGAAAACTAATTCAAATCAAACACTTTGAACCACACATCGGATTAATTAGGCTTGACCCACTTTGAACCCGAGATTGCAGGTTCGATCCCGATGAAGTCGCCGGTATTGCGCCCGAAAAATCCGGTTTGGGATTTCTCGATTGTACAACGTGAGAATTGTGAAGCGCGACTAATATTTTAGTTTTTAGACCAAAACATTAGAAAAGGTCTTTTTACAAAAAAGCGGGTGGTCTTTCAAAAAGCAGAAATGTGGGTTGGGAATTCGGTTAGGTGTGGGAAGGTATTAGCACCCACACCTCCTTTCTAGAAAGGAACCATTAATTCGATGTGTGGTTTGGATTGTTTGATTTGAAAATAATCGTTTCTACTTCTTTCTTTTCCTTTTTATTGAAAAATGTTTTTAGAAAACAAGAGAGAAATCTTTTTGGGATTTTTGAAAAGTGAAACTAAACTAAGGTTTTTGAAAGTGAGCTTGGCGGGGTATGACCCGGTCCTACGTACCCTCAATGACTGAGGGATCAAAGCTACGTAGTTCTTAATTCTTGATTTTTGAGAAAAAATCTGTGTTTTGTTTTTATCTTATCTTTTGGGTTTTGGAAATATGACTCAGCGTTCATGAATACCAAATAAGCAATGGCCAGTGGCGTTCACTACTAACTTGAAAGAAAAGTGTTGGAGCCGATAATCGGTCGAGCAATTACTCAAGTGATTACGATCGCATAGCGTTTTATTATCTTTTTGAAATGATTTTGGAAAAGGGTGAGTCATAATGATAATTACCACTAATGACTCATATTATTTTTGGAGTTTTTAACTAATTCGTAGTTGATTAAGGTGTAGGAGCTTTCATGATAGTCAAACAAGCAATGGCTTGGTGACTACCACTAGTAACTCCATCATTAACGATCAAACAAGCGAAGCCGAGTGATGGTTAATGATTTTATTTATGAAAGCGCCTTAGGGTTTTATTAAGAAAGCGATTGATTTTTGATTTTTTGAAAATTGGTTTTAGAAAAGAAATCTAGTTTGGAGAAAGAATTTGAAAGCGAGTAGAACACCTCAATCAACTCTATATCCTAAACCAAATACAAATAAAAAAACAAAGAACTTATACATTTATTCAACCTAAAATTCAAAAGAACAAATTAACAATCTAAACCTAGAACTTAACCCTAAACCAGAAGGTATACATGAGTGAAACCAAAAACCTTAAAATCAAACCCTAATTATAGACTAAACAATAGAAGATATTATTCAATGAAATAGCCAAAACTAAACATGCAAGGAAAAGTTTGAGCATTAAGCAAAAATCTATGGTTATCTTACAAGACTTAATAGGAGATAAAGTAAAGGATGAAAGGACAACTTATACAGAATTAAATCAATTGAATCCTTTCTAGCCATCCTCACCACTTTGAATTTGAATACTCTAAACACTTTGTAGGAGTCATTTAGCGAGATCATCAACAACATAACAACAACATAATTAAGTCACAAGAACACTAACATTTAAACTAGACTTGAATCCTTTCTTGCAATCTTCACCACTTTAAATCAAAAGTACTAGGTACTTAGTGGGAATCCTCTTGCAAGATCATCAAAAATCAAACTAAACCTAATTTATTGCACACAATGCGAAATGAACATGACATTAAACTATGAAATAAATTTGAATCCCTTCTTGCAATCTTCACCACTTTAAATCAAAAGCAACTAGGTGCTTAGTGGTGAATCCTTTTTGCAAGATCATCAACAATTAAACCAAGAAACATATTAAAATCAAATGAAACCTAATTTATTAAACATATGCGAAATGAACATGGTATTAAACTCTAAAAATGAACTTGAATCCCTTCTTGCAATCTTCACCACTTTAAATCAAAAGTACTAAGTACTTAGTGGTGAATCCCTTTGCAAGATCATCAACAAACTAAACCAAAAACACATCAAAATTAAATAAAACCTAATTTATTCACAATATGCAAAATGTGTATGATATTAAACTATGAAAATGAACTTGAATCCCTTCTTGCAATCTTCACCACTTTAAATCAAAAGCAACTAGGTGCTTAGTGGTGAATCCTTTTGCAAGATCATCAACAAAACCAATTAAAAATCAAGCAAAACCTAATTTATTTAGAGCATGCGAAATGAACATAATGTTAAGCTATGAAATGAACTTGAATCCTTTCTAGCCATCTCCATCACTCAAATCAAAGTGCCTTAAGCATTAGTGATAGATCATATGACTAGATCATCAACAACTAAACAAGAAAAACATTACTACTAAAATAAAATACTCACAATGAAGAAACCTAAAATTAACTTGAGCATATTTTTTTTGTTTAGTGAAATGACAACAAAATTAGCATGAAGCATCATAAATCCATTTATTAAGGGTGAGATACCAAATCTCACCCACCAACAACAACAAGCTACATTATGAAAATGAATATGATAACTATGCGAAATGATGAAGGAAATGCAAGATGAAGAAAAGAAAATAAGTTCTAATGTAAAATGCTTGAAGATAATGCAAAGGTATCAAGGGTTTTTACCTTATTTCTAAGAGAGAAAGGAAGAGCTTGAAAAGAAATAGAGGGGAGGAGAAGGATGAAGCTACGGTTTTGGGGTGTGAAGGAGGAGAGAGTTTTGTTCTTGATTTTCTTGAGTGAGAAAGGAAGAGCTAAGGTGGTGAGAGATGGATTCAAGGCATTTTGGTGGATGAAAATGAATTAATGGAGGAAGGGAAGAAGAAGGAGGCTACGGTTTTAGAGAGAGGAAGAGGAGAGGAGAATTGTTTTTGTGTTTTTGAAGGGAATGAAAGGCAAAAAGTCCCTAGTGTGTGAAGAGGAAGAGGTATTTATAGATTTTTGAGGTTTGGGGGGTATAATTGTCTTTTTGTTTTTGATGTGCCTCTAGGATTGAGTCTTAAAATTAAATGGAGGGTTGGGATGAATCATCACATGGATTAGGGGTATTGAAGAAACACAAAATAAGAGTGAAGGTGAGAGGAGTGGGGCGCAAGCCATGAGGGAAAAAAAAGAAAAATGAATAAGTTTTTATTTATTTTGGGAAAGGAGTGTCTCATGAGGTAGGGTTAAGGGTATTTTTGTAATGGGGTGTTACCAAAGAAGTAAGTTTGCATTTTTGGGTGGGAGTATTAGTGTAGGTGAGTGAAGTAATTTACCAAAGAGGCAAAGTTAAGGATAGGAACAAATCAAATCTTAGTGAATAAGGCAAGAAGTGTGTAGAAGCTTCTAGAGGAGAGAGAGGAGAGAGGGCAGCGCAACAAGGCTGAATTATGAGAGAGAAAAATAAAAAAAAATGCTTGTTTTTGGTATTTTGTCTTATTGAAGACACTTCCTATTTTTACATTTTTGAATTTTGAATTTTTGGGCATGCAAAATGGGAATGCACCTATTAGAAAAATGTTACATTTTTAGTCATCATAAAATAATCTCCTAATTACTCTAGACAACAACATTTGTCACTTAGTAATTGGGAAATATTTAATGATCTTTTAATATTTTTATGCAATAAAAATAGGAAAATGCATTTTAATTATTTTAGGCTAGGATATTTTCTCTAAAAATTGTACAAAAATTCTCTTGGATAAAGAAAAATGTACTTTTGGTGTGTGCATATTTTTGTGAGAAAATCATCTGTTGCGAAAAATGACCAAAATGCCCCTTACCCTAAAAACCTAATTTGTCCAAAAAGTGCATTTCAACTTTAAAAATGATTTTAGAAACTTTGAAATGACTTTTAGGACCCTAAATGCAATGCATGATGCTTTTCTTTTATTTATTTATTTTTTTGGGGAAAATTAGGGTTTTGACCTAAGCCGGACAAAATTGGGGTATGACAACAGGAAATATACTGAAATGATCAACATGGGTACAGCTGAGAACAAGAAAGAGGCCAAAGTGGGTACCGCCATGAATGACGAAAATCGCATGAAGTTGGTTCATATGTGGCACGATTATGTGGATGTGTTTGCATGGTCCTATCAAGATATGCCTGGGTTGGACACCGACATCGTGGTACACAAGCTACCAGTCAAGCCCGAATGCCCGCCTGTAAAACAGAAGTTGAGAAGGATGAAGCCTGAGATGTCTCTCAAAATTAGAGACGGAGTGAAGAAGCAATTTGATGCAGGATTCCTAGCAGTGGCCAAGTACCCGCAGTGGGTTGCCATTATCGTCCCGGTTCCGAAAAAGGATGGTGAAGTCAGAATGTGCGTCGACTACAGAGACCTGAATCGTGCTAGTCCCAGAGATGATTTTCTCCTTCAAAAAAAAAGCAAAAAAAAAAACAAAAACAAAAAAAAAACAAAAAAAATATAAAAAAAAAAGGGCAAACATATAAGAGTAGATAAATTATTGTCCTTGGGTTAATTCTTGAGAAAACGAGCAATCATGATTTGAAATAAAGTTTGACCATTTTCCCATATTCTCGAAAAACCTATGCTACCCACTGCAAGCCAAAAAAAAATCCAAAAATCACCCTAGACAAGGATCACCTCAAATATCAAAAAAAGGTGCATCACTTTTTATCAGCTCACCCGAGTCAAAGAAAAAAAAAAAAAAAAAAAAATCAAAAAAAAAATCAAAAAGGAAAAAAGAAAAAAAGGATTTAAAAAAAAGAAAATCAAAAAAAAAATACAAAAGAAATGTAAGTGGTGAGCTGATACATGTTACCACAAAACACAAGAGATCCTTGTCCCAATAAACTACAAATACTTCCCTTTGACCTCGGCATCCGCGCCTCCACCAACCCTTAGCCAGAATAAAACTTCCAAACACCTCATCAAGCCAAATAACCATCATAAATCATCAAGCGTCGATAACGCCGAATAAAAATCATCCTACCATTAACTTCAAGCACTTCATTAAACCCAATCATCCTTTCTCCACAAAAACCCACAATCTCCAAAAATCCATTCCGATCAATGATTGATTGCTTTTGTTTTCTCAGAGTTTTAGCTTTAGGACAAATAAGTTTATTTATTTAAATATGTTTGTCGAGAAAAAAAAATCTCAAAAAAATAATAAATAAAAAAAAATAAAAAAATAAAAGAAAGGGGAAAGAAACTCAAAAGGCTTGCACTCCAAGATTCATTCAAGTTACAATTATATCAAGGCAAAGTTTTAGAGATCACCAAGTGGGTTGAAGGCGCCTCATACTCGAGTATAACCGATTCGGTGGTTGCCAAATTTGTGAAGAAAGATCGATTTGCCGTTATGGTCTTCCAAACAAGATCATCGCGATAATGGCGCACAACACGAGCAACAAAATGATGAAGGACGTGTGCGGGGTTCAAAATCGATATCATAATTCTTCTCCTTACCGCCTAGAAGATGAATGGGGCGATCAAGCGACCAACAAGAACATCAAGAATATTGTGCAAAAGATGGTGGTAACCTACAAGGATTGGCATGAAATGCTTCCCTTTGCTTTGCATAGCTACCAGAACTTGATCGACGCACTTCAAGCTGGGGCAAATCCTTCTCTTTGGTATATGTGTGGAGCAGTCCTCCCTATTGAGGTTGAGATACCCTCCTGCGGGTCTTGATGGAAACCAAGTTAAAAAAGCGAGAATGGAGTGCGGGCCGTCTAGATCGGCTAAACCTCATTGAAGAAAAAGGATTGCGACTTGGTGTCATGGCGGTGTACCAGCAAGAAAATGAGAGCGGCTTTTCGACAAGAAAGTCCGACCCAGTGAATTCAAGCAAGGTGATGCGGTGCTTAAGAAGATCTTGCCTATCGGTGATCCCGAGTGGGAAGTGGACTCCAAGCTACGATGGGCCATACGTTGTCAAAAAAGCCTTCTGCGGAGAACGCGATACTTACCAACATGGATGGCGAAGATCTCAAGGAACCCAGTCAATTCCGATCAAGTGAAGAAGTACTATGCCTGAAAAAAAATAGACAAAAAAAGAAAAAGACAAGCCAAGTAAGAACTAGCTCGCTAGGTTGAAAACCCGCAAAGGGCGGCCTAGGCAAAATCAGAGCGACCCGGTGGATTGAAAACCCGCAAAGGGCGATCCAGGCAAAAATTAGGGTCAGAAAACTTGAGCATGAAAAGTAAAGAAAGGCATACAACTCTCCTAAAGACTTGGATGAGGGGTGATCAAGGTCAAGGACACAAATGTTAGCACTGTTCCACAGAGACGGACAGTCAGAAATCAGCTTCTTTCCTTTTTCGTGTCTTTTTGCAGTTTAAACTTTCAAATGTATTGAACAGTCATCGTAACATTCTGTACGATCGGCTTCTACATCAATAAAGCTCAAACTTTCTCATGTTTGTTTGTTGATTATTTTCTGCTTTTTCTGCTCAAAATAAACGTTTTATGATGATGGCGATCCTAAACTGTAAAACATGTGCATACATCATATAGCATTGCAAGTCATTACGAAATTCTTAAAAGTCACGGAAAGAGGCAATTCCCCAAAACAAGTTAGTCATGCAAGAGAAAGTGATTGAGCCCACGATTGCTTGAGCGACAAAGTTAAAGCCCACACTTTTGGCCCATGAGCCCATAAGTCAATATATTCCTCAGTCTCGTGCCATGAGTGTCGCGGATTGGCTGAACCAGCAAGAAGATAAGCCAACAGGGCAAAAGAGCAAGAGAGCAAGAAGGAAAACAAGCGATCGAAAAAAGAAAGGCGATCAAGGAGAGAACAAAGAAAAACAAGCGATCGAGAAAATAGAAAGGCGACCAAAGGAAGTTAATATTACAAAGAAGGTTGCACTCACAAACCATTCGGATGGCGAACCATAAAGCAAACTCGCATTCGATCCATGAGCCTGCGGTTTTCATCGGCCTTGTTGCGCCCGAAAAATCCGGTTTGGGATTTCTCGATTGTACAACGTGAGAATTGTGAAGCCGCCACTAATATTTTAGTTTTTAGACCAAAACATTAGAAAAGGTCTTTTTACAAAAAGGCGGGTGGTCTTTTCAGCAGAAATGTGGGTTCGGAATTCGGTTAGGTGTGGGGAAGGTATTAGCACTTCACACCTCCTTTTTACCAGAAAGGAACCATTAATTCGATGTGTGGTTTGGATTGTTTGATTTGAAAATAATCGTTCTACTTCTTTCTTTTCCTTTTTATTGAAAAATGTTTTAGAAAACAAGAGAGAGAAATCTTTTTGGGATTTTTGAAAAGTGAAACTAAACTAAGGTTTTTGAAAGTGAGCTTGCGGGGTATGACCCGGTCCTACGTACCCTCAATGGCGAGGATCAAAGCTACGTAGTTCTTAATTCTTTTGCGTCCGAAGAGCGGCTTTGGGATTTTTTGAAAGCGAGCTTGGCGGGATATGACCGGTCTCACGTACCCTCAATGGCGAGGATCAAAGCTACGTAGTTCTTAATTCTTTGGTTTTTGAGAAAATCTGTGTTTTGTTTTTATCTTATCTTTTGCGTTTTGGAAATACGACTCAAGCGTTCATGAATACCAAACAAGCAGCGGCAGTGGCGTTCATTACTAACTTGAAAGAAAAGTGTTGGGCCGATAATCAATCGAGCAAATACTCAAGTGATTACTAGTCATAGCGTTTTATTATCTTTTTGAAATGATTTTGGAAAAGGGTGAGTCATAATGATAATTACCACTAATGACTCATATTATTTTTGGAGTTTTTTTAACTAATTCGTAGTTGATTAAGGTGTGGGAGCTTTCATGATAGTCAAACAAGCAATGGCCGGTGACTACCACTAGTAACTCCATCATTAACGATCAAACAAGCGAAGCTTCGAGTGATGGTTAATGATTTTATTTATGAAAACGCCTTAGGGTTTTATTAAGAAAGCGATTGATTTTTGATTTTTTGAAAATTGGTTTTAGAAAAGAAATCTAGTTTGGAGAAAGAATTTGAAAGCGAGTAGAACACCTCAATCAACTCTATATCCTAAACCAAATACAAATAAAAAAACAAAGAACTTATACATTTATTCAACCTAAAATTCAAAAGAACAAATTAACAATCTAAACCCTAGAACTTAACCCTAAACCGAGAAGGTATACATGAGTGAAACCAAAAACCCTAAAATCAAACCCTAATTATAGACTAAACAATAGAAGATATTATTCAATGAAATAGCCAAAACTAAACATGCAAGGAAAACTTTGAGCATTAAGCAAAAATCTATGGTTATCTTACAAGACTTAATAGGAGATAAAGTAAAGGATGAAAGGACAACTTATACAAAATTAAATCAATTGAATCCTTTCTAGCCATCCTCACCACTTTGAATTTGAATACTCTAAACACTTTGTGGGAGTCATTTAGCAAGATCATCAACAACATAACAACAACATAATTAAGTAACAAGAACACTAACATTTAAACTAGACTTGAATCCTTTCTTGCAATCTTCACCACTTTAAATCAAAAGTACTAGGTACTTAGTGGGAATCCTCTTGCAAGATCATCAAAAATCAAACTAAACCTAATTTATTGCACACAATGCGAAATGAACATGACATTAAACTATGAAATAAATTTGAATCCTTCTTGCAATCTTCACCACTTTAAATCAAAAGCAACTAGGTGCTTAGTGGTGAATCCTTTTGCAAGATCATCAACAATTAAACCAAGAAACATATTAAAATCAAATGAAACCTAATTTATTAAACATATGCGAAATGAACATGGTATTAAACTCTAAAAATGAACTTGAATCCCTTCTTGCAATCTTCACCACTTTAAATCAAAAGTACTAAGTACTTAGTGGTGAATCCCTTTGCAAGATCATCAACAAACTAAACCAAAAACACATCAAAATTAAATAAAACCTAATTTATTCACAATATGCGAAATGTGTATGATATTAAACTATGAAAATGAACTTGAATCCCTTCTTGCAATCTTCACCACTTTAAATCAAAAGCAACTAGGTGCTTAGTGGTGAATCCTTTTGCAAGATCATCAACAAAACCAATTAAAAATCAAGCAAAACCTAATTTATTTAGAGCATGCGAAATGAGCATAATGTTAAGCTATGAAATGAACTTGAATCCTTTCTAGCCATCTCCATCACTCAAATCAAAGTGCCTTAAGCACTAGTGATAGATCATATGACTAGATCATCAACAACTAAACAAGAACAACATTACTACTAAAATAAAATACTCACAATGAAGAAACCTAAAATTAACTTGAGTATATTTTTTGTTTAGTGAAATGACAACAAAATTAGCATGAAGCATCATAAATCCATTTATTAAGGGTGAGATACCAAATCTCACCCACCAACAACAACAAGCTACATTATGAAAATGAATATGATAATAACTATGCGAAATGATGAAGGAAATGCAAGATGAAGAAAAGAAAATAAGTTCTAATGTAAAATGCTTGAAGATAATGCAAAGGTATCAAGGGTTTTTACCTTATTTCTAAGAGAGAAAGGAAGAGCTTGAAAAGAAATAGGAGGAGGAGAAGGATGAAGCTACGGTTTTGGGGTGTGATGGAGGAGAGAGTTTTGTTCTTGATTTTCTTGAGTGAGAAAGGAAAAGCTAAGGTGGTGAGAGATGGATTCAAGGCATTTTGGTGGATGAAAATGAATTAATGGAGGAAGGGAAGAAGAAGAAGGAGGCTACGGTTTTAGAGAGAGGAAGAGGAGAGGAGAATTGTTTTTGTGTTTTTGAAGGGAATGAAAGGCAAAAGTCCACTAGTGTGTGAAGAGGAAGAGGTATTTATAGATTTTTGAGGTTTGGGGGTATAATTGTCTTTTGTTTTTGATGTGCCTCTAGGATTGAGTCTTAAAATTAAATGGAGGGTTGGGATGAATCATCACATGGATTAGGGGTATTGAAGAAACACAAAATAAGAGTGAAGGTGAGAGGAGTGGGGCATAAGCCATGAGGAAAAAAAAAAAGAAAAATGAATAAGTTTTTATTTATTTTGGGAAAGGAGTGTCTCATGAGGTAGGGTTAAGGGTATTTTTGTAATGGGGTGTTACCAAAGAAGTAAGTTTGCATTTTTGGGTGGGAGTATTAGTGTAGGTGAGTGAAGTAATTTACAAAGAGGGCAAAGTTAAGGATAGGAACAAATCAAATCTTAGTGAATAAGGCAAGAAGTGTGTAGAAGCTTCTAGAGGAGAGAGAGGAGAGAGGGCAGCGCAACAAGGCTGAATTATGGGAGAGAAAAATAAAAAAAAATGCTTGTTTTTGGTATTTTGTCTTATTGAAGACACTTCCTATTTTTACATTTTGAATTTTGAATTTTTGGGCATGCAAAATGGGAATGCACCTATTAGAAAAATGTTACATTTTTAGTCATCATAAAATAATCTCCTAATTACTCTAGACAACAAAATTTGTCACTTAGTAATTGGGAAATATTTAATGATCTTTTAATATTTTTATGCAATAAAAATAGGAAAATGCATTTTAATTATTTTAGGCTAGGATATTTTCTCTAAAAATTGTACAAAAATTCTCTTGGATAAAAGAAAAATGTACTTTTGGTGTGTGCATATTTTTGTGAGAAAATCATCACATTGCGAAAAATGACCAAAATGCCCCTTACCCTAAAAACCTAATTTGTCAAAAAAGTACATTTCAACTTTAAAAATGATTTTAGAAACTTTGAAATGACTTTTAGGACCCTAAATGCAATGCATGATGCTTTTCTTTTATTTATTTATTTTTTGGGAAAATTAGGGTTTTGACCTAAAGTAGGACAAAATTGGGGTATGACATTTGCCCTCTTTATCTAGATTTTGACAAGGAATATGAATTGGCGAAACATATTCCGAGGCAAAATAGAATAAAGAATTCAGAAGATTATTCGATTTTGTCCATTTAGGAAAAACCGAATTTCCTTTCATTCTCTCCTTCTTTTTGATTTTTCTTTTTTTTTTTTTTTTTTTTTTTTTTTTTTTTTTAGTTCTTGAGTGATCAATTCAAGCGCCCTATTGTGATGACTACTTAGCCTTCTATATTTTTTGAAAAAGCAATAAACGAAAACTGGCGTCTTGTGAAAAGGTAAAATGGGTACCGGCGTCATCGAAAGCGATAAATGGGCACTTGGCGTGCGGCGGTAAATTGCCCAGCCGCCTAAAACTCGTAATCCTTAAGCGAACTCTTGGCGAATCCGAGTTTGCACGTAGCTTTGAGGAGCACGTTCTTCCACGAAATCTCACGGTCTTTCGGCGGCCAAGGGGATCGTTATCGACTCGAAGGCGATATACGGATCAATCTGCGGCGTCCGCGTATCTTAGGCTTGATACAACTATTCCACTATGCCTCGCATGAAATTTGCGGTCCATCGCGTTGCTCGTATACGATGTGAGACCTCTCTTTTGCGCACTTGGGCGCTCTCTTTTCTCTTGCGCGCTTGGGCGCTCTCTGTTCTTCTCTTGCGCAAGTAATGCATGACTTTGTTTATTATCTTTTGTTTTTTTTTTTTTTTTTTTATATATATTTTGCTCTTTTGCTCTTTTGGCTTTTCTTTTGCTGGCCCGACCAACTCGGAACTTGTATCATGGGACATCACAACCATCTATGATAACGATTCGAGAGCCGAGCTCTGTCCTCTTGTTCCAACGCGATCAGCGCTTCTTATTTGATTTTTGTGAGTTTACTTGACTGAAAGATCGTCTCTCTTTGTTGTTATTTTCAAAAATTTCGCAATAATCTTAATGCTATGATTTATGCACATTTCCATGATTTATCTATCATCTACCATAAAACGTAGTTTTAAAGCAGAAATGAAAAGAAAGCAGCAAACTGATAAAGTGAAAAATTTGGACTTTTATTCATATGGAAGCGGACGTGCGAGAATGTCATTGTTGAAAGGAGTACATTGGAAATTTTACGAAACTAAAAACACAAGAGAAATGGTATGAGAGATCTTATGAATGTTCTTTGTCTCTGGAACACTTGATGCCAATGCTCATATCTATAGCTTTGATCACCCTTTTATCCAAGCTTTTGGAGACGCTGCTTGCCTCTTTTATCTCTTTAAGTCCAACTTTTTCTGACCCTAATTTTTGCCTGGATCGCCCCTTTTGGGGTTTTCAATCCAGGTCGCTCAATTTTGTCTAGGCCGCCCTCTCGGGTTTTCAACCTAGCGAGCTACTTCTTGTTTGGCTCATCTTTCTCTCTTTTTATTTTTCTCGGGCGTAGTACTTCTTAAGCCGAATCAGAATTGGTGGGTTCTGAGTTCTTCACCATCCATCTTTGGTGAGTATTAACGCTCCTCGAGAAAAGGCTTTCTTTACCACATATGGTCCGTCATAGGTAGGAGTCCATTTCCCACGGGATCACTTTGAATAGCGAGAATCTTTTTGAGCACAAGGTCTCCATCGAATTCTCTGTGTGAACTTTCTTGTCAAGCATTTGTTTTCATCCTTTGTTGATACAGTGACCGTGACACAAAGCTGCAACTCTCTTTTCTTCAATGAGATTCAACTGATCTAGACGCGAGTTTGAACCCATTCGACCTCTTCTAACTTGGCTTCCATAAGCACTCGGAGAGATGGTATCTCAACCTCAATGGGAAGAACTGCTTCTGACCCATACACTAGAGAGAAAGGGGTTGCCCCGGTCGAAGTGCGCACTGAGGTACGATACCCGTGCAAAGCAAAGGGAAGCATTTCGTGCAGTCCCTTGTAGGTCACTACCATTTTCTGCACAACTCTCTTGATATTCTTGTTGGCTGCTTCAACTGCCCCGTTCATCTTTGGACGGTAGGGAGAGGAATTGTGATGTTTAATCTTGAACTCTGTGCACAACTCTTTCATCATTTTACTATTCAGATTGCTACCATTATGCTGCGTGATGATTTTATCTCGGGAGACCATAGCGACACACGAGTCCCTTTTTACAAACTTGGCAACCACGTAACTAGTTATCTTTGGAATATGAGGCAGCTTCAACCCATTTGGTGAAGTAATCAATCGCAACTAGAATGAAGCGGTGCCCGTTTGACGCTTTGGGCTCTATGGGGCCAATGACATCCATGCCCCACATTGAAAATGGCCAAGATGCGGTCAAGACATTTAACGATGCGGTGGAACATGGATATGATCGGCATAAATCGACATTTGTGGCACTTTCTCAAAAAAGCCATGAGTGATCACCTTCCATACGCAACCGTGAGTAGCTTGACCCTTAATATCTTTCTTGCCATGGTATGCCTACATTTGGAGTGAGTTCCAACGTGCCTTCATGCACCTCTCTCATAATCTTTTCTCGCTTCCTCCTTTGTCACACACCTAAGGAGTACTTTATCATGGTTCCTTTTGTAGAGCACTTCACCGCTCAAGAAGAAATTCGTCGACAACCTACGAGTGTTCTTTTATCATTTTCTCGATGCCCCTGGAGGATACATTCGGATGTACCGCTTGATGTCATGATACCAAGGCTTATCATCCTCTTCATCTTCAATTCTTTGCACAAGAGTGGTGATAATGTCTTTGCAAACTTCGATCTTTGAATTACGATGCAGGTCAAGTTCTTATCACGATTGACATTAAACATTGAAGACAAAGTAGCTAGTGCATTGGCCAATCGATTCTCTGCGAGGCGAGATGTTGAAATGTGATTTCTTGAAGGGTTCAACCAATTCTACGATGTAATCCCTATAGAGTACCAACTCGGGATCTACGGCCTCCCAATCTCCATTCATTTGATGAATGACTAAAGTGAGTCTCCGTACACATCTAGTCTTTTGACTTTCCACTCTAAAGTTGCTGAATACCGAATACATGCTTCATACTGCAATATTGTTTGTGACATAGAAACTTAGTCTAGTGGTAACTGGTATGAAACGATTGTCTGGGGAGATCAACACTGCCCCAGCTCCGTGCCCATAACTGTTGGAAGCACCGTCGAACACTACTCTCCATCTCTCATTCTCTGGGGACTTTCCTTCTTCAAACAAAGCCATAATGTCCTCATCTGGGAAATCGCACTGCATTGATTGATAATCTTCAATAGGCTGATGTGCCAGGTATTCGGCTAACGCACTACCTTTTATGGCCTTTTGAGTGACATAAAGAAGATCATACTCTGACAACTGCATCTGCCATCTGGCGATTCTTCTGTGAGTGCAGGCTTCTCGAAGATATACTTGATAGGATCCATCTTCGACACTAACCAAGTGGTATGACTTAACATGTAACGCCTTAAGCGGTGAGCGTTGCCCAAGCTAAGGCACAACAAGTCTTTTCTAGCAATGAGTACCTCGTCTCACAGTCAGTGAACTTCTTGCTCAGATAATAAATTGCATGCTCTTTCTTGCCAGTTTCGTCATGTTGCCCTAGCACACAACCCATTGAATTTTCTAACACAGTCAGATATAGGATCAAAGGTCCGCTGCAGGTACCTTTGGAGGCATTAAGATAGGTGGATTACGCAAGTATTTCTTAATCTTCTCAAAAGCTTCTTGGCGATCATCATTCCACTTAGTCTCTTGATTCTTGCACAACAATTTGAAAATCGGCTCACATGTGGCGATTAAGCGGAAGATAAACACGGAAATATAATTCAATCTCAGAAACCCCGAACTTCTTTCTCTGTTCTAGGAGCAGCATTTCAAGAATTGCACGCACTTTATGCGGATCCACTTCTATCCCTTTTTGGTGACGATAAACCCTAATGACTTTCCGACCTTACCAGAAGGTGCACTTGGCGGGTTTAACACGAGCTTGAACTTTCTTAACCGCTCTCGAAGAGCTTCGCAAGTTAACAATATGCTCCTCATCGGTTTTGGACTTTGCAATCATATCATCTACATAGACCTCTATTTCTTTGTGCATCATGTCATGAAACAATGTGACCATAGCCCTTTGATAGGTAGCACCTGGCGTTCTTCAAACCGAGCGGCATGACTTGTATGTAAGCGTCCCCAAAGCGGTCGTGAAAGTAGTCTTCTCCATATCTCTCGGGAGCCATCTTAATCGATTATAACCCGAATACCCGTCCATGAAGGAGAAAAGGGAGTGTTGTCTTTGTGTGCTATCTACTAGGACGTCAATATGAGGCAAAGGAAAGTCATCTTTGGGGTGGCCCGATTCGAGATCTCGTAATCAACGCACATTCTAACTTTCCCATCCTTTTTGAGATGCGGCACAATGTTAGCAACCCATCGTGGGTATTTAGCTACAACTAGAAAGCGTCAAAGCTGTTTCTTCACTTCATCTCTCGATCTTTAAAGACATCTCGGGCTTCATCCTCCTTAACATTTAAGCGGAGAGCATTCGAGCTGATTGGCAACTTGTGCACCACTATATCGATATCTAACGGGCATATCCTCATATGACCATGCAAAGACGTCAACATAATCACGCAGAGTGGACCAACCTCCCATATTCCCCCTTTTTCATTGAAGTGCCAATCTTAACTTCTTTCTTTTCACCTTACGTGCCTAAATTGACAACCTCAATAGTTTCCTCATATGGTAGAATAACCTTTTCTTCTTGCTCGACCATTCTCATCAATTACGGAGAGTCACCCAGTCATCCTCAACATCTTCCTCACTTGATTAACGGGGTAATCAAAGTTAACATATGAACCATTGGCATTATTATTTCGAGAGAGCAGTCATTTTAGATCTGCATTTGCGGGAATAGAAAAGCAATGAACAAGCAAAAATGGAGACACAAAATGAAGACACGAAAAGCAAGTTTTATTCATTTGAGAATTCAAAGGAAACATGCATGCCCTTATGAAAATGTCCTAAGGCCTTGGGCCGAGCCAAAGGATTTGCATTACAAAAATCATTACTTTGAAATGAAAACAACGAGGAAATCGGCGATCTTCCCGGTTGCCAACTTCTTCTCCCGCAACGCTGCGACAAACCATATCCCGACCCTCGCCTTCTTTGACTAATTCTTCTTCGACGGCGGCTATCTCGATTGTATTGCTCACCCTCCTCACCCCATCCCGTAAATTGGACATCTTCTATACGGATTCGGGCGCTTTCGGGGGCATCATACCGACCAAATAGTCAAATTTTCCACTAGGCTCTCTCGGGGTGTCCCAACATCCCTTCTTTGCGAGTAATGATGTTATTTCCTCAAGCGGTTTCTTCCTTGCATGAGAAAGGAAGGCTGTGTCTCCAATGACCGTTGGTCGAGCCACGACTTGAACCATTCTTGGATCGTAAGCTGCGAGGACTTCAAGCGCCTTCTCGGCCTTTCTAGCATTATGCGAATATAGAGTCAATACTTCATCCCCATACCATGAATTCCTACGGACCATGTATCGATCCATCAAGTCTGCGGGATCATCGTGAAGCTTTCGCAATCTCCCACACACAAAGAGTCAAGACACCCTTCTTCATGGCAACATCCTTTGTTAATAACCTCGGCCGGCATAACTCATCATAAATGGCACTTAGAGAGTCTTGATCTCGTGTACTTTCTTTACCAATCGCCCACCAGAACTTTCTATGGCGTTGGTAGCTGGCCTCTGATGACCCGGCAGCGGGTTAGTGGTAATATTTGGATCCTCTTGTTTGAAAGTTATGCCTTTTGCGTCTATCAAATCTTGTACCACTATTTTGAAGGCTTTATAGAGTCCTCCACAACATGCCCCATCGCTCCTTCATGGAAAGCACAAAGTGCTATTAGGATTGTACCCCTTGAAGTAAGGTGGTTGGACGGGTTTCATGGGCCTTGTGTTGATGAGTTTGTTAGTGATGAGGTAGTTGAAAAGTGCTGTGTAGGACATGGGAATTGGGTCAAAGGTTACATTTTGGTAGGCCTTTTGGTAGTTGCTTGATCGTTGTTTTGGAATGGATGAAATTTGTTTGTATGGGAGTGGGGGCTGGAATATTAGGTGGTCGATATGGTGGGTTGATGGTGGTGACGGCATTGGTTTCTCCTTCCTTCTTTTTGGGAAAATTTGGAGAATGGCTTTTACGGGGTTTGCATTCTTTGGTAAATCCTTGTGAGATCTTTCCACTTCTCAATCCACTTTCCAACCTCTCTCCTACAATCACCGGATCTCGAAAAGTTGGGACGAGACACTCCGATCAAAGCGGTCATAATACAACGACGGCAAAGTTTCCATGAACATAGAAACCAACTCCTTGTCTAGCAGAGGGGGTGTAACTTGCGCAGCCAAAGCCCTCCATCTCTGGGCATACTCCTTGAATGATTCACTGTCTTTCTTACTCAAGTTCTGCAGCTGGGTCCGATCTGGCGCCATATCTGCATTATATTGATCTTTGTTTGAGAAAAGCGTCGCCAAATCTTTCCAAAGAACGGATTTGGGATGGCTCTAACTTCATGTACCGGTTGAGAGATGCCCCGACTAGGTCATCTGGAAGCAATGGATTAGCGACTTGTCGTCCGGGAGTAAGTAGACATTTTCCTGCAGTACATCGTCAGATGACTCTTTGGGCAAGTAGCACCTCTATATTTGTCAAAGTCGGGGACCTTGAACTTTGGGGGTAGCACCACATCGGGGATAAGGCACAAATCTCTTGCCTCTCTAGCTCTGAAGCCAAAACCTTCGACCATCCTTAGCCTTTCTTCTAACATTTGGAATTGTTCCTTGCTTTCTTTGGTGTTGGTGGAATAACCACGAGGAGAATTACTTACAACATCTGCGGTGGTAGCATTGAGTGTTGAACACGGGGATAAGCGAGTTCCTAGACACAAAGCCACGAGTTTGCGGAAAAAGCGGTGGTGGTGTAGCGAGATTCTCGAGGAGCGGGTGAGGTATAACAATTGGGTGAGGAATCGGACCGGGGTTCAAGTGATTACTCTTCCAGGTCCCAACGGACACTCGGCCGCACATTCTCGATTGGCCGACCACGGGACCAACCTCACGATTTGCTTCTTGACTTGGGGAGTGTATCCCAAAGGAAGGCCATAAGCGAGCCATCAGGCGATCGAAAATCATTCCCATCTTTCAAGGACAACAAGAGCCTCATCACCTCACTCATCGTGCTTTTAAAGCATTCATCTCATTCCTCATTTCGAGGATCATTTCGACCGAGCTACCGGGCCGTGCGGCGCTCGATTACGTACTACGAGGGTCGGGCTTGTCCCACTTCCATTCGCCGAGTGCGAGCGGAGGATTTCGATTCTCATTCACGGGCCGAGGTGGATCGATATCCGCTAAGATTGCCATTCCTCCGGCACGTGAGCGAGTCCAATACCGATGTTGACGCACGCGGCTTGCCTTTTCGGTTTATTTTAGGCGTTTATTACATAAGAGCGACAAAAAGAAAGATGCATGGATGAATGTATGAATGTATGCATAATGCTTGCTCGGCGTCGGGAACCACGTAATGCCTCATCTTGTCTTAGGCGCGTCAACTTTCCTTCCTTTCTTTTCTCTTCTTTTATTATTTTTTCTTTTTCTCTCTTTCTTTTTTTTTAGAAAGTGAAAGGAACGAGGAATCAAAAATAGCAAACCAAACACTTCATTCATCAAGGACAACTAAACTTTAACGACTTTTGCCAAGGAAAAGATGGTACCACATTCATAATGAAATAAAGTAAAGGAGTACAATATTTGAGAATACAATATTCAGAGCAAATGCTTTAGATAAAGAAATACATCTAATCAACTCAATTACAAATGGCTTTAAACTCTTGGCTCTCTTCCTTTTCTTCTCGACTCTTGCTCTCGAGATTGTTCCTTGAATTCCATGACCAATGCCCGGCAATACTTCTTCACAAACTTGTATACCTCTGGAGAGTCTTTGAAGAAACACATTTCACTTCCGGTACGCTCTTAGATTTTGGGAACTCCTGCCATAGCTTGACTAGCCGACTCGGATAACTTTGAGAACTTGCCCTTCCACATCCGAATTTCCTCCTTAGCTCTTTAATGATCTCTTGCTCCTCAATTTTCCCTATTAATTCCAAGTAGCGTTCTTCCCATCATCGACTCTCAACTCGGACTTGCCTGTAAGCCTCCTCCGGTGCGAAGGTTACCTTTTAATTCACCAAATATTTCTCTCTCAAAACTCAAGGCTTCTTGATATTCTTTGAGGATCTCCTCAGTGACATTTTCTCCTTCTCGAGGTTCCTAAAGTGACCCTTCAACTCTCTCACCAAGTGTGATTCTTGCTCTGACTGGTGTGCTAGTGTCTTCCACTTTTGGGCTTCCTCAAGCGCCTTTCTTGCCTTCTGTTTGTACTTCTGGAGTTCTTCTCTAGCTCTTTTCAGAAATCCTTGGGCCTCTATTTTGCTTTGTTCCTCCCTCTTGAATCGCTTGACACTTTCTTCCACCAGCGATCATCTTGATAGCATTTTCTTCCTCTAACCTTTCCTTTTCTAGAGTCATCTCTTCCAACTTGGTTTGCAAGGCTTTCTTTTCCTCTTCTACCTTTGCTAAAGTGAATTTAGCTTCATTCAACTCCTCATGGGTAGGGACATAAGGTTCTTGAATCTCCTCCTCAAGGGTAAGCATCCCTTGATTTGGTGATCTCACACTCTGAAGCTTGTCCTTAAGCCATTGGTTGAAGGTGACATCACTGGTTCTTTTTGACAATTCTTCACTTCCTTTTTGCTCTGATTCCCATGATTCTTTGAACTCTTGAAGCAAGTCACCGCATCTAAGCATCCCCTTATAGAGGTAAATACGGGGATGACATCTTTGTCGGAGGGTGAGTTCTTCATTGGGTAAGCGAGTTGCCTTAAAGTTAGGGAAGGGTTATAGTTGATGCACCCTTGAGTCCCCATGAAGTACGTTCTAAAAGCTTCCACAACCGAACAACACCGTAGGTCTGTCATTCCAACATGCGGCGATGTACCGGTGATTTGGAGGTCGTTAAGGTTTTGCGAAACTCAAACCATTACGAAGTAGTTCGCCTTCACCTCACAACTTAGAGCATAGGAAATTAACTCTTTGACGTCCTAGACGGTTATGGACCACATGAAGAATAAGCCAAGCATAGAGGACATGGGCAGAGAGGCATATCTTCTTTGTGTGGGCCGACTGATGTGACGGGTGAAAGCATGATATGTATTGGCAAGAATGGCGAGCACGGGATTGGATTGACGGGGTTTTTGGCATCTTTGAAGGCTAAGAAGGCTCCAATGGCATCTTCATCAATATATTTCTCTATTTGAGGAAAGAGGGCGACCCCAAATATGGTAAGAGCTAATACCAACTTGAACGGACCCCGATTCTTGGCTAGAGCATAAGATTGCATTAGGTCTTCAAAGTATTCTTGTGGATACCCGGCTACACCATTTCTTTTCGGTTTCTGTACCTTTAAGCGATCCTTACCAATCCTCAACAATGTTGCTAACCTCTCATCTGAGTAATACAGCCCACTGGAATTGATAGGGCCTTGCTCGAGGCAGGAGAATCCCAAAAGCTGCTCGTACTCTTCTAGTGTGGGCGAAAAGTGGAAATTTTGAAGAAGAAGCACCTCGTATCGGAATCATAGAATTGGCTTAAAGCCACAAGAGCCTCTTCTTGGACATTCAAGCTGCAAGAGCTTGCGGATATTCCCATATGCTAAGTCGAAAGCAACTCTCTCAATTGGACCCATGAGGGTTGCACACCGCCTCAAGCTACCAACATCCACTTTCTTCACAATCGGGAGACGAGGAGTAAGTGAAGCTTTGCTACTTGATTCCATTTCGATACACCTATGACAAGATGGTGCATTATTTGGTGATCCTCGACAAGCAAATGCAAATGAGATGTACTATGAATGTGTGAGTTGCAGAAACTTAAATTTATGCAATGCAGTGATGTATGCCAATGACAATGATGCTTTATGCAAATGCAAGGTTAGAAAAAAAACTTTATTTGCAATAACTTAGGTTTCCCCCTTTTTTTTGAAAGTACGGACCGTACATTGCCTCATATAGACCGGATGGAGGAAAAAGCTACAACAGTAACTCTTTCTTCCTTTTTTTGAAAAGTAGGTCATATGTCGCTTTGTACGGAACGGCAAAAGAAAATGCTACAATAGCAATCTTTTCTTTTCTTTTCTTTTTTTTTTTGAACATTTTCTTTTTTAGGAAAGACATGTCTAAACTACAATGCAACACACAATTTGTATGTCCTCGTGTCCTACAAAGGTGGGAATCTTAAGTTCTAGGGAAACTTCAAAGGTTCCTTCCATGTAGTTCTAATTCACACCCTCACAATGGCTACCAGAGCTATAGAATCCTCATGGCGACATCCACAAATGTAGAGAACTACCAAGTGTGAAGCGTCATGAGAAAGCGTACTCTGGTTGAGACTTTCATGAGTATCAGGCAGGACAAAAGTCTCGAATGATGATCCACTAATCGTCTCCACTCTCCTAGGTGTTTGTTGGATCCGGGTATAGGAGCCCACTCATAACATACAAAATGTAAGGTGTGAAAGTGTGTGATTGAGGACATACTTTTCTAAAATCTACCCTCCCCACCTGCAAGGAAAAACCGAGACCAGCATGAAGCAAAGCAAGTAATATGTCGTCTACCCTAAGGTTTAGCATCACTTCAAAACAAATGAACTAACCTAAGGTGTCATTAACAACCATATAGAGCTTACCTCAAGAAAGGGAGCAGAGAGAGAAGAGGGGATTATAATAGATGGGGGAAGCATGCATAGCTATAAGCATATGAAGAAAGAAAAGGAAAAGGTAAGGAAATGAAGAAGTAAGACGAAAACTAATTCAAATCAAACACTTTGAACCACACATCGGATTAATTAGGCTTGACCCACTTTGAACCAGAGATTCTGGGTTCGATCCCCAGTGAAGTCGCCAATGTATTGCGCCCGAAAAATCCGGTTTGGGATTTCTCGATGTACAACGTGAGAATTGTGAAGCCGCCACTAATATTTTAGTTTTTAGACCAAAACATTAGAAAAAGGTCTTTTTACAAAAAGGCGGGTGGTCTTTCAAAACAGAAATGTGGGTTGGGGTCGGTTAGGTGGGGAAGGTATTAGCACCCACACCTCCTTTCTACCGAAAAGGAACCATTAATTCGATGTGTGGTTTGGATTGTTTGATTTGAAAATAATCGTTCTACTTCTTTCTTTTCCTTTTTATTGAAAAATGTTTTTAGAAAACAAGAGAGAGAAATCTTTTGGGATTTTTGAAAAGTGAAACTAAACTAAGGTTTTTGAAAGTGAGCTTGACGGGGTATGACCCGGTCCTACGTGCACCTCAATGACCGAGGATCAAAGCTACGTAGTTCTTAATTCTTTTTGCGTCCAAGACGGCTTTGGGATTTTTTGAAAGCGAGCTTGACGGGATATGACCCGGTCCTACGTACCCTCAATGACTGAGGGATCAAAGCTACGTAGTTCTTAATTCTTTGTTTTTTTGAGAAAATCTGTGTTTTGTTTTTATCTTATCTTTTGCGTTTTGGAAATACGACTCAAGCGTTCATGAATACCAAACAAGCAACGGCCGAGTGGCGTTCATTACTAACTTGAAAGAAAAGTGTTGGAGCCCATAATCAATCGAGCAAATACTCAAGTGATTACTAGTCGCAACGTTTTATTATCTTTTTTGAAATGATTTTGGAAAAGGGTGAGTCATAATGATAATTACCACTAATGACTCATATTATTTTTGGAGTTTTTTTAACTAATTCGTAGTTGATTAAGGTGTGGGAGCTTTCATGATAGTCAAACAAGCAATGGCTTCGAGTGACTACCACTAGTAACTCCATCATTAACGATCAAACAAGCGAAGCTTCGAGTGATGGTTAATGATTTTATTTATGAAAACGCCTTAGGGTTTTATTAAGAAAACGATTGATTTTTGATTTTTTGAAAATTGGTTTTAGAAAAGAAATCTAGTTTGGAGAAAGAATTTGAAAGCGAGTAGAACACCTCAATCAACTCTATATCCTAAACCAAATACAAATAAAAAAACAAAGAACTTATACATTTATTCAACCTAAAATTCAAAAGAACAAATTAACAATCTAAACCCTAGAACTTAACCCTAAACCGAAGGTATACATGGTGAAACCAAAAACCCTAAAATCAAACCCTAATTATAGACTAAACAATAGAAGATATTATTCAATGAAATAGCCAAAACTAAACATGCAAGGAAAACTTTGAGCATTAAGCAAAAATCTATGGTTATCTTACAAGACTTAATAGGAGATAAAGTAAAGGATGAAAGGACAACTTATACAAAATTAAATCAATTGAATCCTTTCTAGCCATCCTCATCACTTTGAATTTGAATACTCTAAACACTTTGTGGGAGTCATTTAGCAAGATCATCAACAACATAACAACAACATAATTAAGTCACAAGAACACTAACATTTAAACTAGACTTGAATCCTTTCTTGCAATCTTCACCACTTTAAATCAAAAGTACTAGGTACTTAGTGGGAATCCTCTTGCAAGATCATCAAAAATCAAACTAAACCTAATTTATTGCACACAATGCGAAATGAACATGACATTAAACTATGAAATAAATTTGAATCCCTTCTTGCAATCTTCACCACTTTAAATCAAAAGCAACTAGGTGCTTAGTGGTGAATCCTTTTGCAAGATCATCAACAATTAAACCAAGAAACATATTAAAATCAAATGAAACCTAATTTATTAAACATATGCGAAATGAACATGGTATTAAACTCTAAAATGAACTTGAATCCCTTCTTGCAATCTTCACCACTTTAAATCAAAAGTACTAAGTACTTAGTGGTGAATCCCTTTGCAAGATCATCAACAAACTAAACCAAAAACACATCAAAATTAAATAAAACCTAATTTATTCACAATATGCGAAATGTGTATGATATTAAACTATGAAAATGAACTTGAATCCCTTCTTGCAATCTTCACCACTTTAAATCAAAAGCAACTAGGTGCTTAGTGGTGAATCCTTTTGCAAGATCATCAACAAAACCAATTAAAAATCAAGCAAAACCTAATTTATTTAGAGCATGCGAAATGAGCATAATGTTAAGCTATGAAATGAACTTGAATCCTTTCTAGCCATCTCCATCACTCAAATCAAAGTGCCTTAAGCACTAGTGATAGATCATATGACTAGATCATCAACAACTAAACAAGAACAACATTACTACTAAAATAAAATACTCACAATGAAGAAACCTAAAATTAACTTGAGTATATTTTTTTGTTTAGTGAAATGACAACAAAATTAGCATGAAGCATCATAAATCCATTTATTAAGGGTGAGATACCAAATCTCACCCACCAACAACAACAAGCTACATTATGAAAATGAATATGATAACTATGCGAAATGATGAAGGAAATGCAAGATGAAGAAAAGAAAATAAGTTCTAATGTAAAATGCTTGAAGATAATGCAAAGGTATCAAGGGTTTTTACCTTATTTCTAAGAGAGAAAGGAAGAGCTTGAAAAGAAATAGAGGGGAGGAGAAGGATGAAGCTACGGTTTTGGGGTGTGATGGAGGAGAGAGTTTTGTTCTTGATTTTCTTGAGTGAGAAAGGAAAAGCTAAGGTGGTGAGAGATGGATTCAAGGCATTTTGGTGGATGAAAATGAATTAATGGAGGAAGGGAAGAAGAAGGAGGCTACGGTTTTAGAGAGAGGAAGAGGAGAGGAGAATTGTTTTTGTGTTTTTGAAGGGAATGAAAGGCAAAAGTCCCTAGTGTGTGAAGAGGAAGAGGTATTTATAGATTTTTGAGGTTTGGGGGGTATAATTGTCTTTTTGTTTTTGATGTGCCTCTAGGATTGAGTCTTAAAATTAAATGGAGGGTTGGGATGAATCATCACATGGATTAGGGGTATTGAAGAAACACAAAATAAGAGTGAAGGTGAGAGGAGTGGGGCGCAAGCCATGAGGGAAAAAAAAGAAAAATGAATAAGTTTTTATTTATTTTGGGAAAGGAGTGTCTCATGAGGTAGGGTTAAGGGTATTTTTGTAATGGGGTGTTACCAAAGAAGTAAGTTTGCATTTTTGGGTGGGAGTATTAGTGTAGGTGAGTGAAGTAATTTACCAAAGAGGGCAAAGTTAAGGATAGGAACAAATCAAATCTTAGTGAATAAGGCAAGAAGTGTGTAGAAGCTTCTAGAGGGAGAGAGAGGGAGAGAGGGCAGCGCAACAAGGCTGAATTATGGGAGAGAAAAATAAAAAAAAAATGCTTGTTTTTGGTATTTTGTCTTATTGAAGACACTTCCTATTTTTACATTTTTGAATTTTGAATTTTTGGGCATGCAAAATGGGAATGCACCTATTAGAAAAATGTTACATTTTTAGTCATCATAAAATAATCTCCCTAATTACTCTAGACAACAAAATTTGTCACTTAGTAATTGGGAAATATTTAATGATCTTTTAATATTTTTTATGCAATAAAAATAGGGAAAATGCATTTTAATTATTTTAGGCTAGGATATTTTCTCTAAAAATTGTACAAAAATTCTCTTGGATAAAAGAAAAATGTACTTTTGGTGTGTGCATATTTTTGACGAGAAAATCATCCTGTTGCGAAAAATGACCAAAATGCCCCTTACCCTAAAAAACCTAATTTGTCCAAAAAGTACATTTCAACTTTAAAAATGATTTTAGAAACTTTGAAATGACTTTTAGGACCCTAAATGCAATGCATGATGCTTTTCTTTTATTTATTTATTTTTTGGGGAAAATTAGGGTTTTGACCTAAGCCGGACAAAATTGGGGTATGACAGCTGCCCCTCTTTATCTAGATTTTGACAAGGAATATGAATTGGCCGAAACATATTCCGAGGCAAAATAGAGATAAAGAATTCAGAGATTATTCCGATTTTGTCCATTTAGGAAAAACCCGAATTTCCTTTCTGTTCCTCCTTCTTTTTGGATTTTTCTTTTTTTTTTTTTTTTTTTTTTTTTTTTTTTTTTTCGGATTCTTGAGTGATCAATTCAAGCGTCCTATTGTGATGACTACTTAGCCTTCTATATTTTTTTTGAAAAAGCAATAAACGAAACCTGGCGTGCTGACAGAAAAGGTAAAATGGGTACCTGGCGTACTGAAAGCAGTAAATGGGCACTTGACGTGCAGAAAGCGGTAAATTGCCCAGGCTGCCTAAAACCTGTAATCCTTAAACGAACTCTTGACGAATCCGAGTTTGCACGTAGCTTTGAGGAGCACGTTCTTCCTGAAATCTCTGGTCTTTCGAGCGACCGGGGGGATCGTTATCAGCTCCGGAACTGATATACGGATCAATCTGCGGCGTCCACTGTATCTTAGGCTTGATACAACTATTCCACTATGCCTCGCATGGGGCTGCGGTCCATCGCGTTGCTCGTATACGATGTGAGACCTCTCTTTTGCGCACTTGGGCGCTCTCTTTTCTCTTGCGCGCTTGGGCGCTCTCTGTTCTTCTCTTGCGCAAGTAATGCATGACTTTGTTTATTATCTTTTTTTTTTTTTTTTTTCTCTTTTTTTTTTATATATATTTTGCTCTTTTGCTCTTTTGGCTTTTCTTTTGCTGGCCCGACCAACTCGGAACTTGTATCATGGGACATCACAACCATCTATGATAACGATTCGAGAGCCGAGCTCTGTCCTCTTGTTCCAACGCGATCAGCGCTTCTTATTTGATTTTTGTGAGTTTACTTGACTGAAAGATCGTCTCTCTTTGTTGTTATTTTCAAAAATTTCTTAATAATCTTAATGCTATGATTTATGCACATTTCCATGATTTATCTATCATCTACCATAAAACGTAGTTTTAAAGCGAAATGAAAAGAAAGCGACAAACCGATAAAGTGAAAAATTTGGACTTTTATTCATATGGAAGCGACGCGTGCGAATGTCACGCCGAAAAGGAGTACATTGGAAATTTTTCGAAACTAAAAAAACAAGAGAAATGGACGCAGATAGATCTTATGAATGTTCTTTGTCTCTCGGAACACTTGATGCCAATCGCTCATATCTATAGCTTTGATCACCCTTTTATCCAAGCTTTTGGAGACGCCGCCGCTTGCCTCTTTTATCTCTTTAAGTCCAACTTTTTTCGACCCTAATTTTTGCTGGATCGCCCCTTTTGGGGTTTTCAATCCACCGGTCGCTCAATTTTGTCTAGGCGCCCTCTCGGGTTTTCAACCTAGCGAGCTACTTCTTGTTTGGCTCATCTTTCTCTCTTTTTATTTTTCTCAGCGTAGTACTTCTTAACCGAATCAATTGGTGGGTTCTCGAGTTCTTCACCATCCATCTTTGGTGAGTATTAACGCTCCTCCGAGAAAAGGCTTTCTTTACCACATATGGTCCGTCATAGGTAGGAGTCCATTTCCCACTGGGATCACTTTGAATAGGCGAGAATCTTTTTGAGCACAAGGTCTCCCTATCGAATTCTCTGTGACGAACTTTCTTGTCAAAACTGTTTTCATCCTTTGTTGATACAACCGACCGTGACACAAAGTCGCAACTCTCTTTTCTTCAATGAGATTCAACCGATCTAGACGGGTTTGAACCCATTCAAACCTCTTCTAACTTGGCTTCCATAAGCACTCGGAGAGATGGTATCTCAACCTCAATGGGAAGAAGCGCTTCGACCCATACACTAGAGAAAGGGGTTGCCTTGGCCGAAAGTGCGCGACCGAGGTACGATACCCGTGCAAAGCAAAGGGAAGCATTTCGTGCCGCCCTTGTAGGTCACTACCATTTTTCTCGCACAACTCTCTTGATATTCTTGTTGGTCGCTTCAACCGCCTGTTCATCTTTGGACGGTAGGGAGAGGAATTGTGATGTTTAATCTTGAACTCAGGCACAACTCTTTCATCATTTTACTATTCAGATTGCTACCATTATGCGTGATGATTTTATCACGGGAGACCATAGCGACACACCGTGTCCCTTTTACAAACTTGGCAACCACGTAACTAGTTATCTTTGGAATATGAGGCGCTTCAACCCATTTGGTGAAGTAATCAATCGCAACTAGAATGAAGCGGTGCCCGTTTGACGCTTTGGGCTCTATGGGGCCAATGACATCCATGCCCCACATTGAAAATGGCCAAGATGCGATCAAGACATTTAACGATCTTGCGGTGGAACATGGATATGATCGGCATAAATCGACATTTGTGGCACTTTCTCACAAAATCAGAAAGTGATCACCTTCCATCCGCAACCGATGAGTAGCCAGCCCTTAATATCTTTCTTGCCATGGTATGCATTGGAGTGAGTTCGAACGTGCCTTCATGCACCTCTCTCATAATCTTTTCTGCTTCCTCCTTTGTCACACACCTAAGGAGTACTTTATCATGGTTCCTTTTGTAGAGCACTTCACCGCTCAAGAAGAAATTCGTCGACAACCTTCTGAGTGTTCTTTTATCATTTTCTGGATGCCCCGGAGGATACTGCGGATGTACTGCTTGATGTCATGATACCAAGGCTTATCATCCTCTTCATCTTCAATTCCTTGCACAAGAGTGGTGATAATGTGCTGGCAAACTTCGATGCTGAATTCTGATCTGGGTCAAGTTCTTATCACAGTTGACATTAAACATTGAAGACAAAGTAGCTAGTGCATCGGCCAACTGATTCTCTCTGCGAGGCAGATGTTGAAATGTGATTTCTTCGAAGGGTTCAACCAATTCTCTGATGTAATCCCTATAGAGTACCAACTCGGGATCTCTCGGCCTCCCAATCTCCATTCATTTGATGAATGACTAAAGCCGAGTCTCCGTACACATCTAGTCTTTTGACTTTCCACTCTAGAGTGCTGAATACCTGAATACATACTTCATACTACTGCAATATTGTTTGTGACATAGAAACTTAGTCTAGTGGTAATCGGTATGAAACGATTGTCGTGGGAGATCAACACCGCCCTGACTCGTGCCCATAATCAAGTTGGAAGCACCGTCGAACACTACTCTCCATCTCTCATTCTCTGGGACTTTCCTTCTTCAAACAAAGCCATAATGTCCTCATCGGGAAATCGATCGCATTGATTGATAATCTTCAATAGGTGATGTGCTGTATTAAACTAACGCACTACCTTTTATGGCCTTTTGAGTGACATAAAGAAGATCATACTCGACAATCGTGATCGCCATCCGGCGATTCTTCCGTGAGCGCAGGGCTTCTCAAGATATACTTGATAGGATCCATCTTCGACACTAACCAAGTGGTATGACTTAACATGTACCGCCTTAAACGGTGAGCGGCCCCAAGCTAAGGCACAACAAGTCTTTTCTAGCAATGAGTACCTCGCCTCTCACGATCGGTGAACTTCTTGCTCAGATAATAAATTGCATGCTCTTTCTTGCGGTTCGTCATGTTGCCTAGCACACAACCCATTGAATTTTCTAACACAATCGGATATAGGATCAAAGGTCCGCTGTGCAATCGGAGGCATTAAGATAGGTGGATTCTCGCAAGTATTTCTTAATCTTCTCAAAAGCTTCTTGGCGATCATCATTCCACTTAGTCTCTTGATTCTTGCACAACAATTTGAAAATCGGCTCACATGTGGCGATTAAGCGGAAGATAAACACGGAAATATAGTTCAATCTCCCGAGAAACCCCGAACTTCTTTCTCTGTTCTAGGAGCAGCATTTCAAGAATTGCACGCACTTTGTCCGGATCCACTTCTATCCTTTTTGGTGACGATAAACCCTAATGACTTTCCGACCTTACCCGAAGGTGCACTTGGCGGGTTTAACTCGAGCTTGAACTTTCTTAACCGCTCAAGAGCTTCGCAAGTTAACAATATGCTCCTCATCGGTTTTGGACTTTGCAATCATATCATCTACATAGACCTCTATTTCTTTGTGCATCATGTCATGAAACAATGTGACCATAGCCCTTTGATAGGTAGCACCGGCGTTCTTCAAACCGAACGGCATGACTTTGTAATGAACGCCCCCAAAGGGTCGCGGAAAGTAGTCTTCTCCATATCCTCGTGGAGCCATCTTAATCGATTATAACCCGAATACCCGCCCATGAAGGAGAAAAGGGAGTCTTTGTCTTTGTTGTGCTATCTACTAGGACGCGTCAATATGAGGCAAAGGAAAGTCATCTTTGGGGTCGCCCGATTCGGATCTCTCTGTAATCAACGCACATTCTAACTTTCCCATCCTTTTTGGGTAATCGGCACAATGTTAGCAACCCATCTGTGGGTATTTAGCTACAAACTAGAAAAGCGTCAAACTATTTCTTCACTTCATCTCTCGATCTTTAAAGACATCTCGAGCTTCATCCTCCTTAACTTCTCATTTAGCTGGAGAGCATTCGGAGCTTGATGGCAACTTGTGCACCACTATATCGAGATCTAACCCGGGCATATCCTCATATGACCATGCAAAGACGTCAACATAATCACGCAGAGTGGACCAACCTCCCATATTCCCCTTTTTCATTGAAGTGCCAATCTTAACTTCTTTCTTTTCACCTTCTCAGGCCTAAATTGACAACCTCAATAGTTTCCTCATATGGTAGAATAACCTTTTCTTCTTGCTCGACCATTCTCATCAATTACGGAGGAGTCACCCGGTCATCCTCAACATCTTCCTCAGCTTGATTAACGGGGTAATCAAAGTTAACAAATGAACCATTGGCATTATTATTTCCAGAGACAGTCATTTTAGATCCGCATTTGCGGGAATAGAAAAGCAATGAACAAGCAAAAATGGAGACACAAAATGAAGACACTAAAAGCAAGTTTTATTCATTTGAGAATTCAAAACTACATTTTATTGATAGATGATATCTTAAAAGGAAACATGCATGCCCTTATGAAAATGTCCTAAGGCCTTGGCAGAGCCAAAGGATTTGCATTACAAAAATCATTACTTTGAAATGAAAACAACAGGAAATCGACGATCTTCTATACGGATTCGAGGCGCTTTCGGGGGCATCATACCGACCAAATAGTCAAATTTTCCACTAGGCTCTCCTGTGGTGTCCCAACATCCCTTCTTTGCAGTAATGATGTTATTTCCTCAACGGTTTCTTTCTTGCATGAGAAAGGAAAGGCGTGTCTCCAATGATTGTTGGTCGAGCCACGACTTGAACCATTCTTGGATCGAAGCTGCGCAGACTTCAACCGCTTCTCGGCCTTTCTAGCACTGTCGAATATATAAGTCAATACTTCATCCCCATACCATGAATTCCTACGGACCATGTATCGATCCATCAAGTCCCCGCAGGATCATCGTGAAGCTTTCGCAATCTCCCACACACAAAGAGTCAAGACACCCTTCTTCATGGCAACATCCTTTGTTAATAACTCTCGGCCGGCATAACTCATCATAAATGGCACTTAGAGGAGTCTTGATCTCGTGTACTTTCTTTACCAATCGCCCACCGTAACTTTCTATGGCGTTGGTAGGCGGCTCGATGACCCTAAGTGGGTTAGTGGTAATATTTGGATCCTCTTGTTTGAAAGTTATGCCTTTTGCGTCTATCAAATCTTGTACCACTATTTTGAAGGCTTTGCAGTCCTCCACAACATGCCCCACTGCTCCTTCATGGAAAGCACAGGTGCTATTAGGATTGTACCCCTTGAAGTAAGGTGGTTGGGACAGTTTCATGGGCCTTGTGTTGATGAGTTTGTTAGTGATGAGGTAGTTGAAAAGGTGTGTAGGACATGGGAATTGGGTCAAAGGTTACATTTTTGGTAGGCCTTTTGGTATTTGCTTTGATTGTTGTTTTGGAATGGATGAAATTTGTTTGTATGGGAGTGGGAAGCTGGAATATTAGGTGGTCGATATGGTGGGTTGATGGTGATGGCATTGGTTTCTCCTTCCTTCTTTTGGGGAAAGTGGAGAATGGCTTTTTCCGGGGTTTGCATTCTTTGGTAAATCCTTGTGAGATCTTTCCACTTCTCAATCCACTTTCCAACCTCTCTCCTACAATCACCGGATCCGAAAAGTTGGACGAGACACTACCGATCAGCGGTCATAATACAACGACGGCAAAGTTTCCATGAACATAGAAACCAACTCCTTGTCTAGCGAGAGGGGTGTAACTTGCGCGACCAAAGCCCTCCATCTCTCGGGCATACTCCTTGAATGATTCATTGTCTTTCTTACTCATGTTCTGCACTGGTCCGATCCGCGCCATATCTCGCATTATATTGATCTTGTTTGAGAAAAGCGTCGCCAAATCTTTCCAAAGAACGGATTTGGGATGGCTCTAACTTCATGTACCGGTTGAGAGATGCCCGGCCTAGGTCATCCCGGAAGCAATGGATTAGCGACTTGTCGTCCCGGGAGTAAGTAGACATTTTCTGCAGATACATCGTCAGATGACTCTTTGGGCAAGTAGCACCTCTATATTTGTCAAAGTCGGGGACCTTGAACTTTGGGGGTAGCACCACATCGGGGATAAGGCACAAATCTCTTGCCTCTCTAGCTCTGAAGCCAAAACCTTCGACCATCCTTAGCCTTTCTTCTAACATTTGGAATTCCTCGCTTGGCTCTTGGTGTTTGGTGGAATAACCCTGAGGAGAATTACTTACAACATACTGCGGTGGTAGCATTGAGTGTTGAACCTGGGGATAAGCAGAGTTCCTAGACACAAAGCCATGAGTTTGCGGAAAAACGGCTGGTGGTGTAGCGAGATTCTGAGGAGCGGGCCGAGGTATAACAATTGGGTGAGAATCTGGACCGGTTCAAGTGATTACTCTTAGGTCCAACAGACATCTCGGGCTGCACATTCTCTGTTGCCGACACAGGAACAACCTCCTGATTTGCTTCTTGACTTGGGAGTGTATCCCAAAGGAAGGCCATAAGCAGGCCACTGGGCGTTCTGAAAATCATTCCCATCTTTCAAGGACAACAAGAGCCTCATCACCTCACTCATCTCGTGCTTTTAAAGCATTCATCTCATTCCTCATTTCAGGATCATTCTGACTGGAGCTACCGGGAGCTGTCTGGCTCTGATTCTGTACTACGAGGGTCGGGCTTGTCCCACTTCCATTCGCTGAGTCTGGAGCCGGAGGATTTCGATTCTCATTCTTTGGCCGAGGTGGATCGATATCTCGCTAAGATTGCCATTCCTCCGCCGTGAGCGAGTCCAATACCGATGTTGACGCACTTACCGCTTGCCTTTTCGGTTTATTTTAGGCGTTTATTACATAAGAGCGAAAAAAAGAAAGATGCATGGATGAATGTATGAATGTATGCATAATGCTTGCTCGACGTCGGGAACCACGTAATGCCTCATCTTGTCTTAGGCGCGTCAACTTTCCTTCCTTTCTTTTCTCTTCTTTTTATTATTTTTTCTTTTTTCTCTCTTCTTTTTTTTTTTAGAAAGTGAAAGGAACGAGGAATCAAAAATAGCAAACCAAACACTTCATTCATCAAGGACAACCATTTTTAACGACTTTTGCCAAGAAAAAGATGGTACCACATTCATAATGAAATAAAGTAAAGGAGTACAATATTTCGAATACAATATTGAGAGCAAATGCTTTAGATAAAGAAATACATCTAATCAACTCAATTACAAATGGCTTTAAACTCTTTGGCTCTCTTCCTTTTCTTTCGACGACTCTTGCTCTGCGAGATTGTTCCTTGAATTCCATGACCAATGCCCTAAGCAATACTTCACAAACTTGTATACCTCCGGAGGGTCTTTGAAGAAACACATTTCACTTCAGGTACGCTCTTAGATTTTTGGGAACTCTGCCATAGCTTGACTAGCCACTCGGATAACTTTGAGAACTTGCCCTTCCACATCCGAATTTCCTCCTTAGCTCTTTAATGATCTCTTGCTCCTCAATTTTCCCTATTAATTCCAAGTAGCGTTCTTCCCAATACCGACTCTCAACTCGGACTTGCCTGTAAGCCTCCTCCAGCATCGCGAAGGTTACCTTTTAATTCACCAAATATTTCTCTCTCAAAACTCAAGGCTTGCTTGATATTCTTTGAGGATCTCCTCAACAAACATTTTCTCCTTCTCGAGGTTCCTAAGCTGACCCTTCAACTCTCTCACCAAGTGTGATTCTTGCTCTGACTGGTGTGCTAGTGTCTTCCACTTTTGGGCTTCCTCAGCGCCTTTCTTGCCTTCTGTTTGTACTACCGGAGTTCTTCTCAGCTCTTTTCGTGAGAAATCCTTGGGCCTCTATTTTGCTTTGTTCCTCCCTCTTGAATCGCTTGACACTTTCTTCCACAGCGATCATCTTGATAGCATTTTCTTCCTCTAACCTTTCCTTTTCTAGAGTCATCTCTTCCAACTTGGTTTGCAAGGCTTTCTTTTCCTCTTCTACCTTTGCTAAAGTGAATTTAGCTTCATTCAACTCCTCATGGGTAGGGACATAAGGTTCTTGAATCTCCTCCTCAAGGGTAAGCATCCCTTGATTTGGTGATCTCACACACTCAAGCTTGTCCTTAAGCCATTGGTTGAAGGTGACATCACCTGGTTCTTTTGACAATTCTTCACTTCCTTTTTGCACTGATTCCCAGATTCCCATGATCACTGAACTCTTGAAGCAAGTCACCGCATCTAAGCATCCCCTTATAGAGGTAAATACGGAAAGATGTCTTTGTCGGGGTGAGTTCTTCATTGGGTAACCGAGTTGCCTTAAAGTTAGGGAAGGGTTATAGTTGATGCACCCTTGAGTCCCCATGAGGGGTACGTTCAAAGCTTCCCACAACCGAACAACACCGTAGGTCTGTCATTCCAACATGCGTGAGTTGTACCGGTGATTTGGAGGTCGTTAAGGTTTTGCGAGAAACTCAAACCATTCTCAAGTAGTTCTCGCCTTCACCTCACAACTTAGAGCATAGGAAATTAACTCTTTGACGTCTAGAGCGGTTATGGACCACATGAAGAATAAGCCAAGCATAGAGGACATGGGCAGAGAGGCATATCTTCTTTGTGCGAGGCCGACGCGTGACGGGTGAAAGCATGATATGTATTGGCAAGAATGGCGCGCACGGGATTGACGGGGTTTTGGCATCTTTGAAGGCTAAGAAGGCTCCAATGGCATCTTCATCAATATATTTCTCTATTTGAGGAAAGAGGACGACCCCAAATATGGTAAGAGCTAATACCAACTTGAACGGACCCCAATTCTTGGCTAGAGCATAAGATTGCATTAGGTCTTCAAAGTATTCTTGTGGATACCCGGCTACACCATTTCTTTTCAGTTTCTGTACCTTTAACTGATCCTTACCAATCCTCAACAATGTTGCTAACCTCTCATCGGAGTAATACAGCCCCTGGAATTGATAGGGCCTTGCCTGAGACCGGGAGAATCCCAAAAGCTGCTCGTACTCTTCTAGTGTGGGCGAAAGCTGGAAATTTTTGAAGAAGAAGCACCTCGTATCGGAATCATAGAATTGGCTTAAAGCCACAAGAGCCTCTTCTTGGACATTCAACTGCAAGAGCTTGCGGATATTCCCATATGCTAAGTCGAAAGCAACTCTCTCAATTGGACCCATGAGGGTTGCACACCGCCTCAAGCTACCAACATCCACTTTCTTCACAATCGGGAGACGAGGAGTAAGTGAAGCTTTGCTACTTGATTCCATTTCGATACACCTATGACAAGATGGTGCATTATTTGGTGATCCTCGACAAGCAAATGCAAATGAGATGTACTATGAATGCGTGAGTTGCAGAAACTTAAATTTATGCAATGCAGTGATGTATGCCAATGACAATGATGCTTTATGCAAATGCAAGGTTAGAAAAAAAACTTTATTTGCAATAACTTAGGTTTCCCCCTTTTTTTTGAAAGTACGGACCGTACATTGCCTCATATAGACCGGATGGAGGAAAAAGCTACAACAGTAACTCTTTCTTCCTTTTTTTGAAAAGTAGGTCATATGTCGCTTTGTACGGAACGGCAAAAGAAAAGGCTACAATAGCAATCTTTTCTTTTCTTTTCTTTTTTTTTTTGAACATTTTCTTTTTTAGGAAAGACATGTCTAAACTACAATGCAACACACAATTTGTATGTCCTCGTGTCTTACAAAGGTGGGAATCTTAAGTTCTAGGGAAACTTCAAAGGTTCCTTCCATGTAGTTCTAATTCACACCCTCACAATGGCTACCAGAGCTATAGAATCCTCATGGCGACATCCACAAATGTAGAGAACTACCAAGTGTGAGCGTCATGAGAAAGCGTACTCTGGTTGAGACTTTCATGAGTATCAGACAGACAAAAGTCTCGAATGACAGTCACTAATCGTCTCCACTCTCCTAGGTGTTTGTTGGATCCGGGTATAGGAGCCCACTCATAACATACAAAATGTAAGGTGTGAAAGTGTGTGATTGAGGACATACTTTTCTAAAATCTACCCTCCCCACCTGCAAGGAAAAACCGGATCAGTCGCATGAAGCAAGCAGTAATATGTCGTCTACCCTAAGGTTTAGCATCACTTCAAAACAAATGAACTAACCTAAGGTGTCATTAACAACCATATAGAGCTTACCTCAAGAAAGGGAGCAGAGAAGAGGGGATTATAATAGATGGGGGAAGCATGCATAGCTATAAGCATATGAAGAAAGAAAAGGAAAAAGGTAAGGAAATGAAGAAGTAAGACGAAAACTAATTCAAATCAAACACTTTGAACCACACATCGGATTAATTAGGCTTGACCCACTTTGAACGAGAGATTCAGGTTCGATCCCCGATGAAGTCGCGGTATTTGCTGCCCGAAAAATCCGGTTTGGGATTTCTCGATTGTACAACGTGAGAATTGTGAAGCCGCCACTAATATTTTAGTTTTTAGACCAAAACATTAGAAAAGGTCTTTTTTTAAAAAGGCGGGTGGTCTTTCACAGAAATGTGGGTTTGGAATTCGGTTAGGTGGGGAAGGGTATTAGCACCCACACCTCCTTTCTACCGAAAAGGAACCATTAATTCGATGTGTGGTTTGGATTGTTTGATTTGAAAATAATCGTTCTACTTCTTTCTTTTCCTTTTTATTGAAAAATGTTTTTAGAAAACAGAGAGAGAAATCTTTTTGGGATTTTTGAAAAGTGAAACTAAACTAAGGTTTTTTGAAAGTGAGCTTGACGGGGTATGACCGGTCCTACGTACCCTCAATGACCGAGGATCAAAGCTACGTAGTTCTTAATTCTTTTTGCGTCGAAGGCGGCTTTGGGATTTTTGAAAGCGAGCTTGACGGGATATGACCCGTCCTCACGCACCTCAATGACCGAGGATCAAAGCTACGTAGTTCTTAATTCTTTGTTTTTGAGAAAATCGTGTTTTGTTTTTATCTTATCTTTTGCGTTTTGGAAATACGACTCAAGCGTTCATGAATACCAAACAAGCAACGGCGAGTGGCGTTCATTACTAACTTGAAAGAAAAGTGTTGGAGCCCATAATCAATCGAGCAAATACTCAAGTGATTACTAGTCGCAACGCGTTTTATTATCTTTTTGAAATGATTTTGGAAAAGGGTGAGTCATAATGATAATTACCACTAATGACTCATATTATTTTTGGAGTTTTTTTAACTAATTCGTAGTTGATTAAGGTGTGGGAGCTTTCATGATAGTCAAACAAGCAATGGCTTGAGTGACTACCACTAGTAACTCCATCATTAACGATCAAACAAGCGAAGCTTCGAGTGATGGTTAATGATTTTATTTATGAAAACGCCTTAGGGTTTTATTAAGAAAACGATTGATTTTTGATTTTTTTGAAAATTGGTTTTAGAAAAGAAATCTAGTTTGGAGAAAGAATTTGAAAGCAGTAGAACACCTCAATCAACTCTATATCCTAAACCAAATACAAATAAAAAAAACAAAGAACTTATACATTTATTCAACCTAAAATTCAAAAGAACAAATTAACAATCTAAACCCTAGAACTTAACCCTAAACCGAAGGTATACATGGTGAAACCAAAAACCCTAAAATCAAACCCTAATTATAGACTAAACAATAGAAGATATTATTCAATGAAATAGCCAAAACTAAACATGCAAGGAAAACTTTGAGCATTAAGCAAAAATCTATGGTTATCTTACAAGACTTAATAGGAGATAAAGTAAAGGATGAAAGGACAACTTATACAAAATTAAATCAATTGAATCCTTTCTAGCCATCCTCACCACTTTGAATTTGAATACTCTAAACACTTTGTGGGAGTCATTTAGCAAGATCATCAACAACATAATTAAGTCACAAGAACACTAACATTTAAACTAGACTTGAATCCTTTCTTGCAATCTTCACCACTTTAAATCAAAAGTACTAGGTACTTAGTGGGAATCCTCTTGCAAGATCATCAAAAATCAAACTAAACCTAATTTATTGCACACAATGCGAAATGAACATGACATTAAACTATGAAATAAATTTGAATCCCTTCTTGCAATCTTCACCACTTTAAATCAAAAGCAACTAGGTGCTTAGTGGTGAATCCTTTTGCAAGATCATCAACAATTAAACCAAGAAACATATTAAAATCAAATGAAACCTAATTTATTAAACATATGCGAAATGAACATGGTATTAAACTCTAAAAATGAACTTGAATCCTTCTTGCAATCTTCACCACTTTAAATCAAAAGTACTAAGTACTTAGTGGTGAATCCCTTTGCAAGATCATCAACAAACTAAACCAAAAACACATCAAAATTAAATAAAACCTAATTTATTCACAATATGCGAAATGTGTATGATATTAAACTATGAAAATGAACTTGAATCCCTTCTTGCAATCTTCACCACTTTAAATCAAAAGCAACTAGGTGCTTAGTGGTGAATCCTTTTGCAAGATCATCAACAAAACCAATTAAAAATCAAGCAAAACCTAATTTATTTAGAGCATGCGAAATGAGCATAATGTTAAGCTATGAAATGAACTTGAATCCTTTCTAGCCATCTCCATCACTCAAATCAAAGTGCCTTAAGCACTAGTGATAGATCATATGACTAGATCATCAACAACTAAACAAGAACAACATTACTACTAAAATAAAATACTCACAATGAAGAAACCTAAAATTAACTTGAGTATATTTTTTGTTTAGTGAAATGACAACAAAATTAGCATGAAGCATCATAAATCCATTTATTAAGGGTGAGATACCAAATCTCACCCACAACAACAACAACAAGCTACATTATGAAAATGAATATGATAACTATGCGAAATGATGAAGGAAATGCAAGATGAAGAAAAGAAAATAAGTTCTAATGTAAAATGCTTGAAGATAATGCAAAGGTATCAAGGGTTTTACCTTATTTCTAAGAGAGAAAGGAAGAGCTTGAAAAGAAATAGAGGGGAGGAGAAGGATGAAGCTACGGTTTTGGGGTGTGATGGAGGAGAGAGTTTTGTTCTTGATTTTCTTGAGTGAGAAAGGAAAAGCTAAGGTGGTGAGAGATGGATTCAAGGCATTTTGGTGGATGAAAATGAATTAATGGAGGAAGGGAAGAAGAAGGAGGCTACGGTTTTAGAGAGAGGAAGAGGAGAGGAGAATTGTTTTTGTGTTTTTGAAGGGAATGAAAGGCAAAAGTCCCTAGTGTGTGAAGAGGAAGAGGTATTTATAGATTTTTGAGGTTTGGGGGTATAATTGTCTTTTGTTTTTGATGTGCCTCTAGGATTGAGTCTTAAAATTAAATGGAGGGTTGGGATGAATCATCACATGGATTAGGGGTATTGAAGAAACACAAAATAAGAGTGAAGGTGAGAGAGAGTGGGCGCAAGCCATGAGGGAAAAAAAGAAAAATGAATAAGTTTTTATTTATTTTGGGAAAGGAGTGTCTCATGAGGTAGGGTTAAGGGTATTTTTGTAATGGGGTGTTACCAAAGAAGTAAGTTTGCATTTTTGGGTGGGAGTATTAGTGTAGGTGAGTGAAGTAATTTACCAAAGAGGGCAAAGTTAAGGATAGGAACAAATCAAATCTTAGTGAATAAGGCAAGAAGTGTGTAGAAGCTTCTAGAGGGAGAGAGAGGGAGAGAGGGCAGCGCAACAAGGCTGAATTATGGGAGAGAAAAATAAAAAAAAAAATGCTTGTTTTTGGTATTTTGTCTTATTGAAGACACTTCCTATTTTTACATTTTTGAATTTTGAATTTTTGGGCATGCAAAATGGGAATGCACCTATTAGAAAAATGTTACATTTTTAGTCATCATAAAATAATCTCCCTAATTACTCTAGACAACAACATTTGTCACTTAGTAATTGGGAAATATTTAATGATCTTTTAATATTTTTTATGCAATAAAAATAGGGAAAATGCATTTTAATTATTTTAGGCTAGGATATTTTCTCTAAAAATTGTACAAAAATTCTCTTGGATAAAAGAAAAATGTACTTTTGGTGTGTGCATATTTTTGTGAGAAAAAAATCATCCTGTTGCGAAAAATGACCAAAATGCCCTTACCCTAAAAACCTAATTTGTCCAAAAGTACATTTCAACTTTAAAAATGATTTTAGAAACTTTGAAATGACTTTTAGGACCCTAAATGCAATGCATGATGCTTTTATTTTATTTATTTATTTTTTTGGGGAAAATTAGGGTTTTGACCTAAGCCGGACAAAATTGGGGTATGACAGGCCTCTTAGTCTTGTGCCAGGAGTATCGGGAGTCGGTTGAACCAGTAAAAGAATAAGCCTTTGTCAAAAAGCAAAAATAAATGATCAGAAGAAAGAAAGCTGATCAAGGAGAGAACGAAGAAAAAACAAATGACCAGAAAAAAGAAAGCTGGTCAGAAAAGAATCAAATAAAAAAGAACAACAAAAGAAAACAGTCTACCACATTCATCATCACGCCAAAATCATAGCGTTGCATGCACTCGCATGACATGTTCCTGCATAACATGCCCTTGCATAACATGCATCCTCATCCCATGCACCATGCATTTGCATCTGCTAACATGTGCAGGTACACATTATCAGAGAAAGTTTAAGAAGAGTCCTACTATTCCAGAGCAGACTCCCTAAAACAGTGTAGTGGCATTGACCGCCGGAAGGTTCCTGAAGAAAAGACCCGCGGCCAGAGCAGGCACCCCAGATCAGTACAAAGGCATTGATCACCAATCAGAGGAAGCAGAAAAAAGGTCCGCTAGCTCGGCGGACACCTGGATCGGTCAACGACATTGATCACCAATCAGAGGAAGCGGAAGAAAGGTCCGCTAGCACGAGCAAACACCACGGATCGATTGCAACGACATTGATCACCAATCGAGGAAGCGAAGGAAAGTCCGCTAGCTCGAGCGGAGCACCACGGATCGGTGGAAGCGACATTGATCACCAATCGGAGGAAGCGAGAAGAAAGGTCCGCTAGCACGGCGGACACGGGATCGGTGCGAACACGAATGACTAAAGAAGATCAGCGAGATTCGTGAATCCCTTCAGACTTGGCGTCCCTTCAAAAGCGGACTTCACCTCATATTCGAGCGCGGGTACCTCAACTCAATACGCCAAAGATTGGCCCCTCAATCGGTCAATCAACAGGATTTGCGAATCCCTTCAGGACTCACGTGTCCCTTCAGGACCTATGCTTCCCTTCAGATCCCGTCGTTATCAAGCACCGACGAATCATCAGACTCTAGGGTCCTTCAGTTTAGTTCAAGTTAACAGTCCATGCAGCAACTTTGAACTCGACCTTCACCTCGCCAAGTCATCACGGAGCATGACGGATCGGCCCCTCAGACCTCGCGTCCTTCATTTTGCCAAGTCATCACGGAGCATGACGGATCGGCCCCCCAGACCTCGTGTCCTTCAGACTAGCTGTGTCGGCATAAAGCATAGTGCAAGTCCATCAAGGTAAAATGTATCAGTCCCACAAATTGATGCTGAGCCTCAGGCCGCTCGAATAGGCCACCTTCAGAGCCCAAGTGTTCCTTCAGAGCCCGAGTGTTCCCTCAGAGCCGCAAATGCTCCTTCAGAACCCAAGTGTTCCGTCAGAGCGACGAGCGCTCCTTCTTTACCGCACTCGTTACCCGCCAGTGCCGGCTTATCAGAGGACGGTACCTTCTTTATTGTTTTATTTATCGCTTTATTTCTTGCTTTTTACGCCACCCGAGGGTCGGCATCAATTTGTTTCCTGTTTTGTTAGCTTACTGAGGGTTAGCACTTCATTCATTACAGTCATTTCTGGCTGGCACCCATTCACCAAAAAAAAAAAAGAGAAAAGGAAAAATGCGGGTTTTTCCCTAAGTAGACAAAATCGGTATAATTTCTGAATTCTTTATCTCTATTCTGCCTCGGAATATGCATCGGCCAATCCATATTCCTTGTTAAAATCTAGATAAAGAGGGGCAGCTGTCATACCCCAATTTTGTCCGGCTTAGGTCAAAATCCTAATTTTCCCCAAAAATAATTAAATTAAAAAGTAAAAAAAATCATGCATTGCATTTAGGGTTTTAAAGTCATTTCAAAGTTCCTAAAAACATTTTGGAGTTGGAATGCACTTTTTAGACAAATTAGGGTTTTTCAGTACAAAAAGGGTATTTTGGTCATTTCACAAATAAGGGACATTTCCTCCAGACAAGTCATCCAATATGCATTTTAAGGTATTAGAAATCACCCCTAGGGTGAAAAATCATTTTTGAAGTGAAAATGTGCTTTGGGCAAAGAACTAGGGTTTTTAGAGTGAAAGGGCATTTTGGTCATTCACAATAAAAATGGTCTTTCGTCCCAAATCACTGAACAATCATCAAGGATTTGTTTGAGGAATATTTGTGTCTAATTGTGATAATTTTTGTGCACAAATATTAAACCTTGTGGCCTAAAAACCTAGTTTTTGGATAAAAGGGTAAAATGGTCTTTTCCTTTGAGTTGGGGTAAATAAACCAATTTTGGGATTGGTGAAGTCATAAAATTCAGAGCCCAATCATTGAATCATGGGATATGGCCCAAAATGGCATGAATTTAGAAGAATGATCTAGAATGGAATATTCTACATTCTTTTGAATTTTGAAAGGATAAGGATAGTACAATAGTACAATTTGCAATTCCACTCACTCTCCCACTCCCTTGCTGCGCACATCAGCCCCATTTCACCCCATTTTCATTTATTTTTATTGTTTGCAAATTGTGTTAAATCATGGCCATCCATTCAAGAGTGAAAAAAATCTTCACCCTTCATTTGAATCAAAATGGCACTTGTGTAATAAGCTTTATGGAAAAATACATTTTTGTAAATGAGCTTATCCTTCACCACCCTTCCTAAGCTGCGCCCTCAGCCCTCTCTCTCCCCCCATTTTGTGTTTTTAATTACCCTCAATCCATGTGATATTGCATCTTGACCATTGATTCAAAATTTATCTCAAATCCTATTGGTTTGCAAGAAGCACATTGTCCCAATTACCCTTTAAATTTTCACTTCATATAAAACCCAAAAATAGGAGACCTCTCACACACACACTCTCATTTTACCCTAGCTAGTATTCCTCCTCCTCTCCTCCCTCACAAGGCCGTAGCCTCTCCCTCACTCCCTTCCATTGTTTTTTCAACTTTCATCCACCAAACCACCTCAAACTCACTCTATATTCCTATATCTTCCTCCTTCCATCCTTAATTCCATTTTTGCATCACTAAAGAGTTGATTGCATTCAAGTTTGCGTGGCATTGTTGGTGATTTGTGAAGATTTTTGTTGATTTGTTCTTGATCTACATTTTCCTTCTCTTGTGTAGTTTTGATCTTGAGGTAAACATCTTATTTCTTGCATTCTAACTATTAGCATGTGAATCTCCCTTCTACTCCTCTTTCCTCTCTAAGAGGCTTAGAGGGTTCATTTCAAACACTATGTCAAGGACTTTGGGAGCCTTGGGTGTTTGAAGGGAACCCTTGGCCTTGATGAGAGGTTTCTTGTGTTTTCATCATATTGTTGTTGCATTTGTCACACTCATTTTGTCACTTTTGCATGAATAAAGAATTTTCACATGATATATGCATCCTATTGTTCATGTCATAACTTGCAAGTTGAGATTTGGTTTGATTCATGAGTGTGAGGGTTCGGTTTTAGGCCTTAAAAGCTAGGGTTTTTATTTGCCTTCCTTTTACTCTTTGATTTTTGTGTAAATCAATGCTTGATGTGCTCAAACTTGCATGATCTTGTTCTATGTGTTAGTTATGATTTTTAGCATGAAATAATGTGTTGTTTATGCCCATGTATGGTTTCGGCCATAGAGGCCATTTTAGGGTTCATCTTTGTGCTAAAAATTGTATTGCTTGATCTTGTGTAGATGAGTATAAATGTGTTAATATGTTTTTAACCTTTTTACCACTCATTCATGTTTACCTTACCATTCATTAATTTTTTACCAAAACTAAAAAACATTTTTACTTTTTACTTTACTATCTCATTAAATAATTACCATTCACCTCATGCATTTTTACTTTACTATTCATTAACTTTTTACTAAGAGTTTTTACTACTTGCCTATTTGCAAAAATACCCAAAATATTTCCGTACTTTGCATTTCATCATTTGTGCCTACATGTTCATGCATTCATATATGTCTATATCTCTTGCATTCTCATACCTTCTTACATGTTCATGCATCCATTAATATCATGTTCTTGCATTCATTATTATATGATCATGCATCCCATAATGCCATGCCTTGCATTCCATAATTGTATGCTCATACTTGCCTAATCATGCATCCAATAAAGCTATGCCTAGCATTCCATAATTGCATACTCTTGCACTCACATGTTTGCTTAATCATGTATTCAATTATCCATAGTAACTTGTAAATACTCTTTATGTTTGCTTTGCTTATGCTCTCATTGTTGCCTCGGTTTTGACTTGAAAAGGGATTTGTAATGTTCTACTTCTTTTCAAACCCAAATTCAAATGTTTTCAAATAAAAAACCTAAGGCGTTTTTCTAAACAAATCATTAGCCATCACTCGAAGCCTTTGCTTGTTTGATCGTTAATGAGGAGTTATTAGTGATAGTCACTCGAAGCCTTTGCTTGTTTGACTATTATGAAGGCTCCCACACCTTAATTAAACAACAAAAACCAATTCAAATTTCCAAAATAACACGAGCTATTAGTGAAAATCATCACTGAGGCTCACCACCTTTTTCAAAACTGTTTCTTTCAAAAAATAATACGACGTTGTCGCTTGTAATCACTCGAAGCCATTGCTTGTTTGATTACCGGTTCCAACTCTCTTTTCTTTCGAGTTAATACCGAATGCCACTCGAAGCCTTTGCTTGTTTGGTGTTCACGAACACTCGAGTCTTATTTCGAAAAAAACTCCAAAACTTAAACCCTTAAGCCGTTTTCAGACGCAAAACCATAACTACGTAGCTTTGATCCCTCAGCCAGTGAGGGTACGTAGGACCGGGTTCATGTCCCGTCAAGCATACCTTTAAAAAACCCATAAAAAACAAGAACTACGTAGCTTTGATCCCTCAGCCAGTGAGGGTACGTAGGACCGGGTTCATGTCCCGTCAAGCATACTTTTCAAAAAAATCTTTGTTTTGTTCCGCTTTTCAAAGATACCAAAAACATCCCTTTTTTCCGTTTTTAATAAAGCGATATCTCAAAAGAAAGAAAAGAAAAGAAAAGAGGTAGAACAATATATTTCAAATCAAACATTTCAAAACCACATCAAGTTAATGGTTCCCTTTCGGTAGAAAGGGCGTGTGGGGTGCTAATACCTTCCCCATGTGCAACCGACCCCCGAACCTACATCTCTAAGTTTTCGAAAGACCACCCGCTTTCAAAAAAGTTTTTTTTCAATGTTTTTCCTAAAAATAAATATTGGTGGCGGCTCTACTATTTTCACGTTGTCAAACTGAAAAGTCCCAAACCGTATTTTTCGGGGCGCAACAACAGTCAATGCAAAACAAGAAACTGCATTTGCTATAAGCAATGCAGGAGCATCAAAAGCATCTGCACCCTGGTTTGCTGATATTGTAAATTTCCTTGCTAGCAAAGTTGTACCAGTGAATATGACATATCAACAAAGGAGAAAATTCTTCCATATAGTCAAGCAATACTATTGGGATGATCCATTCCTTTACAAGATGTGCCCTGATCAATTAATGAGGAAATGCATACCTGAAGAGGAGCAACAAGCAAAGGCTTACGCATTGCCATTCTGCACCTTATGGAGGACACTTTGGAAGCACTAGAACAAAGACTAAGGTATTACTGACTGGTTATTTTTGGCCTACTTTATTTAAAGATGCTTATTTTATGGTCAAATCTTTGTGATAAATGTCAAAGAGCAGAAATATTTTCGATAAGCATGAAATGCCTAGAACAAATATTTTAGAAATTGAATTATTTGATGTTTGGGGCATGGATTTAATGGGACCTTTTCCACCCTCTTTTGGCAATTTATATATCTTAGTAGTGTTGATTATGTGTCCAAATGGGTAGAAGCGTAGCATTACCTAATAATGATGCTAAGTCAGTGAGTAAATTTCTTCAAAGAAATATATTCACTAGATTTGGAACTCCTAGAGCTATCATTAATGATGAAGGTTCACACTTTTGCAATAAGATCATAGAAAACCTTCTAGCTAAGTATGGAGTTAAGCATAAGATAGCTCTGACCTACCATCCTCAAACTAGTGGACAAGCGGGAATTATCCAATAGGAAATTAAGAGAATGCTAGAAAAAATGGTGAGTCCAAATAGAAAAGATTGGTCTTTACATTTGGATGATGCTTTATGGGCATATAGAACAGCATTCAAAACACCCTTAGGAATGTCCCCTTACAAATTAGTCTATGGAAAAGCATGCCATTTACCTGTAGAATTGGAAAACAAATCTTATTGGGCTATCAAGAAGCTCAATTTCAATCTGAACAAAGCAGGTAAAAAGAGAATGTTAGAGCTTGATGAGTTAGAAGAAATTAGGCAAACCTCTTATGAGAATGCTGAAATCTACAAAGCTAAGACTAAGATATGGCATGACAAGAAAATTCACAGAAGAGAATTGAAAGAAGGAGGACTAGTTCTGCTATACAACTCTAGGTTGAAGCTATTTCCTGGTAAACTTACATCAAGGTGGTCAGGACCATATAAGTTGATAAAGGTTTATCCACATGGAGCAGTAGACTTATTAGATAAAACCTCAAATACTGTCTTCAAAGTGAATGGTCAGAGAGTTAAAATGTACTATGGTGAACATGTGGTGAGAGACAAAATCACCACCCATTTGCAAAATCTCTAAACAAAAAGAGATAGTCAGGCTGACAAGACTCTTAAAACAAGCGCTTGATGGGAGGCAACCCATTGTTTTTAATTATTTTGTGCAAGTTTATGTTTTTAGTTGTTTTGCAGAAATGCAGGAAACTAATGCAGCTGCATCAAATGCAACTGCATTGAAGGAAAATGTGCCCTGCATCAGAAATTTAAAAACTTGAAGAAATTGATTAAGTGTGAGTCTTAAGGCTTCAGGAAGATCAAAGGGAAGTTAAGCAAGATTAATGAAGGATTGGTAGCCAAATATGACACATGGCAAGATGCATGCGCAGCACGCAATGCATAACGGCTACCTAATAAATCCACTAACTTCCTTCCTTCTGAAACATAAGGCCTTAAGCTTGTTACCGTTACCCCTTCATTCGCAAATCTCACAAATTTCTCTCATCTGAAACACAAACTACCCTTCACATTCTCATCTCCAAATTCTCTCAATCACAAACAAATCAAAAACCTAGAAATTAAAGCAATCAAAATGGTGAAAAAGCATTCTGCACAGAAATCATCAGGCAAACATGCTGAATCTTTGAAGAAAGGAAAGAAAAGCATGCATGCAGAATCATCAGCAAGTAGGAAAGGCAAAGCCAAGGAACAAAAATCCAGAACCAATGAAAATCTTCATTTCTGGAACATGCATCTACTGCCCGAGAGAGGGTATGATTTGAAGAAGGCTAGCCCATCATTCATGTCAAAAGTGGCCAAGACCTTTAAGAAAGAAATGGAAGAACTGAGAAATAGGATTGCAATACCAGGGTCTGTTTGGGAAAAATTTACACCTAATGAAATCAAGCTTAGAAGTAATTATTTGATAGATGCATTAGGTAATTGGCATTTGTTCATAGCCACTTCAATTCTGCCTACATCACACACATATACAATGACCAAAGAGAGATTGATCTTGTTAGATACAATTCTCTCCGAAGGGAATGTTGATATAGATAGATTGATAGCTAGGGAAATTCTTGCATGCTCAACAAAATCAAAGGGATTTCTGTTTTTCGTTTGTCTTATTACTGAATTATGCATGAAAGAAGGTGTTCCAATAGCTTCTCATGAACAAAGAAAATTCCCACCTGGTAATCTGAATACTGAATTGAAAGAAAGATTCAAAATGTAAGAGGCCTTGCACCTGCAATGCAAGAGCATTTACATGCAGAAGCAGAGGGCAGTCTGGAAGTTTATGAATGACTAACATGATTGGCTTCAATTGGTTTTTGACAAGATATTTGATCTTGTGGGCCAAGTGAATGCCCCTGAATTCCCAAGTTTGGTATTGAGAGCTGAAGGAGAAGAAGAGGAAGAGAAAAAGGCTGAAGAAGAAGGGAAAGGAAAAGAGAAGGTAGAGGAACCTAGTACCAAGAAGAAGGTAGCTAGGAAACAATCAAAAGGAAAGAAAAAGGTTGTGATAGAACCTGTTGTGGAAGAAATGTATGACACAGACTCTGAGGATGAGGAATTAGAAAAACAAATGGATGAAGAAATAGAGGAAGTTGAAGAAGAAGAAGAAAGTGATGAGGAAATTGATGTAGAAGAGGAAGAACATGCTAGGGGTGTAATCCTAGAAGAAATAGCTAGGCAGAAATATGCCAAACAAACACCACAAGCCCAGCAAGAAACCCCTATCACATCACCAGTTACCAAAACACCTATCATCTCACCAAACCAAGAATCATCTTCCATCTCAAAATCACCATTACCCTCCCTCAATGATCCACCAGTCCTATCACCACCATAAACAAACCCTCCACCACCCTCTCCAAGAAATGAACCAGAGAAAACAACTCACACAGAACAAACATTCTCTGAACCACCACCTATTATGCCAGAAACACAAACAGAACAACAAGTACCTTCTAGCCCAAGTAACATTACTGCTAATGTTATTTCTGCTCTTGAGAAAGAGTTTGTGCAGGAAAGAGAAGAAGAAGGACTCGACAAAGAAGACAAAGGAGAAGAATCATCTGCAAAGGAGCCTCTAGCTCAATCTGAAGTGATGCAGAGTGATGCTCCTGCATCACTTGCTGCTGCATCACAACAGGCAACAACTATGCATGATGAGGCAACAATCAAGCTTGTTCTGGAACAAATGGCTCAACAGAAGAGAGATGCATTGCACAACACTCAGAAGTTCTTCAAGAAACCTGCAGGCAGGCAAGCAAAATTGACACCTAAGAGGAAGAAACACATTTGCGATCAAGCGATGCACTGCATCAGTTCAAGAAACAGTTCACCAGAATCGTATTTGCAGAGGAAGGAGGTGCATCTGCACCTACAGAAGAAACACCAAGCAAGCCACCCAAGGAGAAGAAGCAGAAGGTGAAACACACTCCTCCATCCAGGCAAAGCACCAGAATCAGGAGTGGAGCAAAGAAATGAGTATCAATTTACAAGTTTTCACATAAACTGTTATAAGCTTATTTTGTTTTCTATCTGAACTATTTCCCTGGTTGTATTAATCCCTCTCCCCTGTTTTGAACAACAAATGGTTTGTATTTTCTGAACAAATTAGCAGTGAGGACACTGCTACCCCTTAAGTTTGGGGGAGGATTTGCATGTTATGTTTAATTATGTTTGTTTTTTATCTAATATGTTGTGTGTTTAATTAAATATGTTTTATATAGTATATATATATATATATATATATATATATATATATATATGTTTTAAGTAATTTTTAGTTTGTTTAAATATTAGTTGTACTTAACAAAGTAGTATCTAAATATTTTAGTAGAAAAGATCAGTTTTTTTCAAAAATATGGTGAAAGACCTATGGATGGAATTTTTATGATGAAAAAGAGAAAAAGAAGTCTTATTTCTTAGAAAAACCAAAATTATTTTTACTTCAACACTTCAAAACTGAGTTTGTGAAAAGAACCTTGCTATTTAAAAAGATCAATCTGATGCAAGTGGAATTTTTGGTAAGCTTAGGTCAAAACAAAGCTTTACTAAAAAGAAAGAAGAGCTTAAAGAATTAAGTTTGGGGGTGTTTTATGAAAACAAAGGCTGGATTTCAAAAGTATAAAGATTAAACAATGCACAAAAAGAATACAAAATGTATTATAAGAGGTTTTCCTCTTATAAATAAAAGGCTTTTCTCCAAAGCCTAATAATGAGAGTAATAATAAGGGAAGAGATGCTTCTAAAGATAGGAGAATAATGATCCTTGAAAACCCAAAGGGAGAGTTTTTGAACTAAAGAAGGTATATGTTCTTCAATGTCTAAACATGCTAAAGTTCAAATCTCTTTATCTATTCCTAATGAATCAAAAGAATGTGATGAATTACTTGATTTCTTATGTCTACATTGCAATATTAACTAAGATCTTTTCTCACATTGAATATGCTTACCATGTTAAATGCAAACTACTTGAGTTTGATATGTTGATCCACCTCCCCTCTAATTCTTTTTGATAGATGTCAAAAGGGGGAGAATAAAAAGATAGATATAATAATATAGAATGTTTCTAATTAACCTGAAGCATAAGTTTAGGGGGAGTTTAAACTCCATGCATAAGTTCAGGGGGAGCTTAATTTGATAGTAACTCAAAATTCTTGCATGTATTATTATATCCATCCAGAAAACTTAAGATTTGTTCTTAAAGGTTTGTCATCATCAAAAAGGGGGAGATTGTTGAGATAAAATCTTTTTTGATATATGGTTTTAATGATAACAAACCTTATGAACTAAAGCTTAAGTATTCTGTATGGTGCTCTACTAATGGGTGTCTTGAGTTTGTTGAAAAGAACAGGTTTCTTTCAAGTGGACATGCTAGAAGCAAATTAGATCAATCCATTGCATGTCATTCTCAACAAATTGAAGAATCAGAGTAGCACCAACAAAGTTACAAGAATAGTAATGCAAGCTTCATGAAGACATATTATCTTTACTATTACAATGTGTGGGACTAGGAAATTCACAAAGAGAAAAGAGAAGACATTAGGCAATCAAAGTAAATGCAAATCATCTAAGTGAATTCCTATCAAGAGAGTCCTAATAACCTAATGACTAGATGGATCAAAGGTTTCTACAAGTCTCTACAAAGGAGATTCTCATAGTCATTAATCAAAGTTATATTCTACCAATGCTCTTTTACTCAAAGGTTCAAAAGCTTATCAAGAAGCATATCAAAGAGCAAGACTAAAACATGCAAAAAGTCAAGGGTAGAAATAAACATAAGAAGGTTCACATATGAGAAGGTTCAATAGTTAAAGAAGGTTAAAATAGTTGGAGAAGGTTCAAAGATAAGAAGGTTCAAATAAACAAGCAACCTACTCTAGGAAACTTCAACAACTAAAGAACAATCACTCTCATTGATGAACTGAAGAAGAGGTACTCAATGATTCTTCCTAAAAGCATCAAAGTTTATTGGGTTGAGGAATAATCATTTGAGAAAGTTTGCTTAAGTCAACAGAACATTTGACCAAGTCAAGAAAAGGTATTAAATGAAGAAGAGGTAAATCAATGATTCTTCCTAGGAGCATCAAAGTTCATTCAAGTAAGGAATAATCATTTGAGAAGGTTTGACCAAGTCAAACAAGAAGGTTTTACCAAGCCAATACTTTTTATAGAAGATAAATAATTGAGAGTGTTAAAACTCTAGAAGGTTCAGACTACAGAAGGTTTGAGCATGGCAAAAGAATGTTTAACCAAGCCAAGACTTAGCAAACTAAGGCTCTACTAAGGCTCTACCATGGTCTAAAATATTGGTATATTATAAAGGTAGAAAAGCCTTGAGAAGGTTAACTTATGAGAAGGTTAAATTAAGTCAAAAGAAGGTTTGACCAAATTAACAGAAGGTTGACTGAAAGTCAAACAGAAGGTTGACCGAAAGTCAACAGAAGGTTGACCAAAAGTCAACAGAAAGTTTGACTGAAGTCAAAAGAAGTTTGACTAACAAAACACCTTGGAAGTATAAGTTCAATGTTAAGAAGGTAAAAGTGAAGGAAGAAACAATGTTCAGAAGGTTGCTGGAAACCATATCAAAATTATCCCAAACACATTAACTCTTCTTGAATGATCTTAAGGTGAATTAAATGAACATTCCAAGTCATAAAATGTGCTGAAAGTTTGAATATAAAAGGAGGTAATGAATGATTATTCATATGGCACATTTGAGGTGTTTATTAATGCTAGGAAGGTTCAGAAGGTTGATTCAAATTAATTCCAGGTTGTCCAACGGATATAACTGAAGCATGGTTGTAGAGTACACTACTAGAGGAGTACAATGTCAGAAAAAGAAGGTTGAATGTGTCAGTTAAAGCATAAAGACAGACTTCAGAAGGTTCAAAAGCTGTCAACTTTTGTACCTTACTTAAAGTCACTCCTATGGACCAAAGGATACTCCAAAGAGTTCCATTCAAGTTTCTAATGGCTCTATTCAACTCCATTCAAATTTCTAATGACTATATTCAGTCTCCATGGCTATTTAAAGGTTGGAATTCGAAAGTTCAAGGCATGAGTTTGGGTTGGAACCTCTCATCTTTCAAGCTTCTCAAAGAAACATCCAACCTTCTCATCCCACACTCCAAGCTTCTAATGCAAAATTCTGGGATTCTTTTAGTGAGTGTGTGTTAGCTTGATGAGCATCATTGTATACACTTTGTGTAATTTATTCTCAAGCTCTTAAACATCCCAAAACCCCAAAACCCTTATTGTAAACATTATCTTGTAAATATCTCACCAAACTACCTAGAAACAAAGGTGAGTGTTAATGAGAAAATACAACATGTGTAGTGTTCTATCAAGCTACCTAAGGAGTAGGTGAGTATTGATGAGAAACTACAATGCGTGTGTTGTTCTATTAAGCTACCTAGGATAGGTGAGTGTTGGTGGTGATTATACTTGATAAGGTGATTCTTAGGTAACTAGTGGAGAGTTTCTAAGAGAGTGGAAACAGCTAGACGTAGCTGTGTAAGAATGCACTAGGCTGTTGTGTGTGATCAAAGCTAGTGGTGGTGAAGTCTTTTGTGTGTTGATCAAAAGCAAGTGTAATGGCTATTTGGAAAATAGTGGAAATACTCACGTGGACGTGGGGAGAGGAGTAGCCGGGTTTGGGTGAACTCTCATAACTCTCTTGTGTTATTTACTAGCTTTCCTTACTATCTTCTAACATGCTATAACATATTCACCATTGTCCAAACTATGAGAAGGTTGATTTATTCAACCTTTCGAAAACTTGATTTTAACTAAGAACTTATAATCTATGATTTAATCTCAAAGTTAAAACCAACATATCTCTTATAAGCTATTATTCATGACTATCCTCATCATTAAGAAGTTAGTATCTTACATTGATTATCTATTATTACTAACCTTCTTCATTAAGTAGTTAGTGTTTTATATTGATCATCTATTGTTACTAACCTACTCATGTATTTTATGCATAAATCATATACTGTTTTAAAAACATTTATAGAAGCTTCAATCTGAAATGATTTCATTCTCATAAGCTTCTCTACATTAAAGAGTTTATCCTTCACATATATATGTCTTGGTAATATGTTCCTCAAGTTATCAAACACTGAATTACCATGTTCAACAAAAGGATAAAATTCATTTGATGAAACAAAATGTTTGTATGCATAAATACAACACAAGACTCATTATGAATTGAACTTACTTAACTAGAGAAGGTTCATCATGTGGAACCTACTTAAACAAATAAAAGGTTCAATACATGGAACCTACTCAAGAAGAGTATGTCTTGTGAAATTGTTTTAAGCTAACTATCTCATCTCCAAGTATCAACTTGAGAGGACATTTTCTAAGTTGCAGGATATAAATTTCAAAGGGTCACAATTCAACCCTCCTTCTTGTGACTCTATATGCCACTTCATCAACTACTGAAGCAGAATATGTATCTGCTGCTGGTTGTTGTTCACAAATACTTTGGATCAAGAATCAATTGGAGGACTACTCTCTAAGGTACACATGTACTCCTATCTATTGTGACAATACTTGTGCCATCAATTTGTCAAAAAATCCCATCCAACATTCTAGGTCTAAGCATATTGACATAAAACATCATTTTATTAGAGATCATGTTCAAAAGAAGGATGTGGAACTTATTTTTATAGACACCAATCATCAACTGGCTGATATTTTTACTAAGCCTTTGTTAGATGAAAGTTTTAATTTTATTAAAAAGGCTTTGCACATTTTAGAATGTCCTTAGGAGAAAAAATTTGTCAAAAACCCCCAACCTTCTCATATCTTGAGAAGGTTCACTTGGAGAAAATCAATTGGAGAAGGTTGAATTTAAGAGGAAACACGCACCCTAACATGTGTCTAGTTACTAAAGTAACAAAACTGTCTCCAATGACAGTTATGTCACTTCATAACTGTTCCCCATCCCCATCCTAACAGCTAGTCACCACACCTATCTCTCTCATCCACTCTCAAACGTTTACACAACTTCCCACAATCACCAACGTTCATCACTGACTATTTTCTCTCCTTTTCTTCTCTCCCTTTCTGAAATTCTTTCTACTCTTCAATGGCGAGAACAAAAACCCCATGTGTGAGAAGAACAAATACTCCTCAAACCAGTGGTCTTCCACCAGTGCTTGTAACCGCTTCAAATCCTCCTCTTCCTCCTCCAAATCCCACTCACTCAGAACCAATGTCATCAAAATCTAAGTCATCCCTCACTCCTTCTCGACGATCCTCAAGAATCAAAACAAGTACTATCAAGGCCATGCAAGGTCCTGGTTCAAGGAGAAGTCAACCAATCAACATTGACGAGAATGAGTCTGAAACTACCCTTTCAGAAATGATGGCTGAATCAAAACTTGAACTCAAAAGAAAAAGCTCTCATCAACCACAGTCCTCTTCCAAAAAGCCCAAAATTAAGATTATGTATGGGGGAAACAAAGGAAAGGAAAAGATTGATGAAGAACAGAAACTTGATGATCTACCTTCTGAAGTTTTGGAGAAACTTGAAGGAATTCAATCTGCTCAAGTTTTTAATGATAAGAAATGGGGAAAGAGAAGTATTCTCATAGGAAGAATCTATCTGCTAGATGAAATGAGGAACTCTGGTTGGAATGTACATTCACAGATTTAGACCCAAGGATGGTCGAGCATTCTGTCTCAAGGAGAATCTATCTATCCTAACATGGTGAAAGAGTTATATGGTTGTGTCAATGTGAGTGAACTTAAATCAAGCTTCACTACTCAAGTTAGAGGAACAACCATCGTAGTAACCCCAACTCTGATTGCAAATGCCCTGAAAATACCTATGAATGGAGTCTGCATCTATGGAGAGAACTGGTATGATCAAACAGAAATCACAAAGGACGAGGTGCTAAGAGAACTGATGAAAAATCCCAAAGAGAAGCTTAAGTCATCAGCATTGAAAGATCAAGCTCGAATCATGCACAACATGGTAGTTCATTCCTTGGTCCCTAGAGCAGGAAGCTATGTAAAGGTAAAACCTATTGACTTACTCCTAGTTTACCATATGTTCACTAGGTCTAAGATAAACCTGCCATATATCATTTTTCATTATATGATTGATATATGTAAGACCAATAGGCAAAGATCATCCCTACCCTATGGCATGTTCCTAACCAAGTTATTTAGACTGAAGAAAATCCCTTTCAATAATGAATAATCCATTAGAGAGAAAACAACCTTCTGGTCTAAGAGTGGCAAACAAATGGGACTGAAGCCCTTTAGTGAGAAAATAGAAATTTTCCCTGAGCCTAACATTGATGAGAATGAACCTTCACATGAACCTAACCTAGACACAGAACCACATGTGGAAAATGAAAACACTCAAGCATCTCCTCAGGGGGAGTCACAAGGAACTAATGAAATCACCATAACTTAGCCTATAAGACTAGCTGCACCCAAACCTTATCTTGAAGAATTGTTTGAAACATAACCCTCTCAAAGTTGGAAAGAAGTTTTTTAAGCCACCATTTGATCAAAATGAAACACAAACTCCTGCTGAGAATGACCAAACCCCTGAACCAATGGAAGAAGAAGCTTCTAAAAATGTCAATGAACCTTCTCTTAACAATGTTAATGAGCCTTGTACTGACTTAGTGCTATACATGCCTTCTACCTTTGAGAAACAAGAAAACCAAGCTTCTGAAACCAACCCCACTAGTGAAAAATAACCTTTTCCAGAACCCAACCAATATGTGGAACCTTCTGCTGTTGACACTCAACCTTCTGATGATGTTATATATTACCCTTCCACTCAAGGAGTTATACTAGTCCCTTATGTCTCCTCTTATGAGGAACATGGAACTACAGAAGGTACAACAGAGGATCTAGCTCAGAGGGAGCTTAATGTAAATCAATCACAAGTGAATGAGGAACCGAGAGATGATGATCTCAATCCACTATCTCCTATCTCTCATGTTGTTCATGAGGTAGTGAGAGATATTGAAGATCAACTTACACCAGAGAATCCTGAGAATCAAGTAACTAGTCCTGAGATCATGGCTTCTATAGCACTCACAGAGTTATTGCACACTCCTACACCCTCTATTGGTCCTAATGTTGAATCCACACCTGCTCCACTCCATCAAGATATTCAAGGATCAACTGAACAATTTGCCAATCCTTTCTAACAATGGCGTGAAAATCCAAAAACATCACCTGGGGACACTCTAGCATCTGAGAACATTCACAGGTTTATGTTCTCCCCTATCTATGACTTTTCTATTCCTAGAATGCCTGAAGGATCAAGTCCTTCCAAATTACCTTCTGATTTGCCCACACAATTTGGATCTCTTGGATCATTCCGCCAAACCATGAATGCACCACTTTCCTCTTCTGATAAAGCACCTCTCAGTAATAAACCATCAGTTGACAATGATGACTCCTTCAACTATGCTGATAAGAAGGAAGTTTTGGCTGCTATGAAGAAAATGAGGGCACGTCATGAGAAGCAAATGAAGAAGATGAGGGTTCAGAACAACAACCTTCTCATGAGCATTGGAATAGTTCAACAAGAGAATCGACTTGAAGCACAAAGAAACTATGCCTATCAGCAATGGGTGATGCAGAATATTGTGCCTACAGTGGTAACTAACATGGTTGTACCTGATTTCCCCCCTTCTCAACCATTCAGGACATTCCTCAACCTGCTTCATCCTCCAACTCTTCGGATGATTCTTCTCCTACCAAGTAGCAACTTAATTTCTATGTCTTCCCTCCTTTTTGTTGTTGACAAAGGGGGGAATGGAGATTGCTTAGCTACTTAGTTAATAGTGTTAGTTTGGGGTTTTCATTGTGATTTAATTATCTTTTGGACATGTTATTTTGTGTTTGTTCTTTATGGTTTGTAATGATAATTATCAAACTACTATGTAATCATGTTTGCCTCATATGTTACATGATAATTATCCTTTTGCTATGCATGTGTAAAAATGTTTTTCTTTTACATTAATCTGTTCATTATAATGTCTACTCTTGAGAAACAGAAAACTTAAAACTTACTCTCAAGTTTGTCATCACCAAAAAGGGGGACATTGTTGGAATGAAAATCTCTTTCCATGTTTTGATGATACAAACTTAAAGTAACGAGTTAAGTTTTCTGAACTAATTGTGATTTAACAAGTTTCAATCAAGTGATTAAGAACAAGAAATAAGAATTATAGCAAACAACTTGGCTCTACAATAAACCAATGAATTACAAAGTATAGAAGTGCCAAAAGAATGTTGCCTAAAGAAGGTTGTCTGAAGAAGGTTAAATAAAAGTTAAAAGAAAGTTGAAAGTCAAACAGAAGGTTGACCAAAAGTCAACAGAAGGTTGACCAAAAGTCAACAGAAGGTTGACCAAAAGTCAACAGAAGGTTGACCAAAGGTCAACAAAAAGTTTGACTGAAGTCAAAAGAAGGTTGACCTAATCAAGAGAATTGTAAAGAAGGTTAATTGTTGAAGAAGGATAAATGAACTTCAAGCTTCTCTTTGTGAGAAACACATTAAATTCCAATTCTATGATCCAATACGCATTAAATGTAAATTCTAAGTATAAATGTTGTAGAATAATTGTCCTATGCAAAGAGGAACTCTTTGATTATTCCTTGTACCATAAAAGCATGTTTGTTCATGTTAAGGAAGCTTGAGAAGCTTCACATAAAAGCATGGAAACTGTCACAAAGTACAAAAGCAGGTCATGGAAGGTCAGAATATGTGTAAGGGACTACGGTGCCAGCTAAAGAAGGTTTAACATGTCAGTTAAAGCACCAAAATGCGTTGAAGAAGGTTCAAGGGCTAGAACTAAAGCACATTTCATCATTGCACATCTACAAGCCTAGAACTACTTTCCAACGGCTATCTTCAACCTTCTAACGGTTATATTCAAGTTTCAAAGACTATATAAAGGCTGATCTTTGAAGTTACAATTCATGAGATTTAATTGGAACCTTCACAAGTCAAGCTTCTCAAAGTAATCCAACCTTCTCATCCATACTCAAAGCTACTTCAAGTTCTGTTTTGGGAATACTTTCTTGAGTGTGTATTAGCTTGTGTGGTCTTTACAAATACACTGTATTTATCTGTAGTCAAACTCCTAAATCATCCCAAACCCAAACCCCTTATTATAAGAAACATTGTGTAAGTTTCACAACAAACTACCTAGTGAGAGGTGAGTGTTGTTGGTGATCCTACTTGATAGAGATACCTTTAGGAAACTAGAAGAGAGTTTTCTAGTAGGAAAAGACAGCTTGGTGAAGTTGTGTAAGTGAGCACTTGTCTTTTGTGTGTTGATCAAAAGAGAGGGTGGTGAAAGTCTTTTGTTGTTGAGCAAAAGCAAGTGTAAAATCTATTTGGAGAATAGTGGAAACTCTCACGTGGACGTGGGGAGAGGAGTAGCCAAAGTTTGGTGAACCTCTATAACTCTACTGTGTCATTATTTGCTTTCCCTATTACTTGCTTTAATTGCTTTACACTTGTTATTGTTTTCAAACTCTAAAGAAGGTTAAATACTTCAACCTTCTTTAGACAAGTTTTTACCTGAACTCTAACCTTCTTTAAAGAAAGATAATACTTGTTTGAAAACAACACTTTTCATTTAAGGTAAAAGCATCTTAAGTCATCACAGTCAATTGTCTTTCACGATAGTTATAATTACTTGTTGTTTGTGGAACTAACATTCAACCTTCTCATATCCAAGTTTATCTTGAGAACTCCTTGAGAAGGTTACAGGAATTAAATTTTAAAAGGTCACACAATTCAATTCCCCCCTTTCTTGTGCAACTTAGTCACTTCAATAAGTAGTAGTAATATATCGTTAGTAAAACCTTCCTCACTCTTATTCCTAAGATTGACTTGGTAACTTCTATGAAACACATTGGACCTACTGGTCTTTGTAATGTGTACTATAAGACCATTACTAAGATTATCTCTGCTAGACGTTGACCCTATCTTGCTGACCTTATTGGTCCTGCTCAAGCTTATGACAGACAAATAAAGGAGCCAAAGGGTGAATGGCCACAAAGATAGATCTTGAGAAAGCTTATGACAGACTTGGGTGGGATTTTATAAAGGATACTCTATAGGAAATTTTGTATGCCTGAGGTTACTATCAATCTAATTTTGCATTGTATATCTACTCTTTCTATGCAAGTTCTTTGGAATGGTAAAGCTCTTGAGTAATTTCATCCATCTAGAGGTATCAGGCAAGAAGATCCCCTATCTTCATACCTCTTTGTCTTATGCCTTGTGTCATACCCCAATTTTGTCCGACTAATTCAAAATAAAAATTGTCTTTTCGCGAATGCGAGGTTCTAAAAGTATTTTTCTCGTAGTTGAAAGAAGGCTCAAAAATATGTTTGTTGTGCTCGCACATTATTCCTAATCGTGTGCGCGTTATGGCACTTGTTGCGCGCGTGTCATACCCCAATTTTGTCCGGCTTAGGTCAAAACCCTAATTTTCCACAAATAAATAAATAAATTGAAGAGTGAAGAGCCTTATGCACTGCATTTCAGGTCCTAGAAGGCATTCCAAGGTTCTTGAAATCATTTTTAGGGTTGGAATGCACTTTTCGGGCAATTTAGGGTTTTAGAGTCAAAAAGGGTATTTTGGTCAATTACAACAGTTTTTTTTTCTCGCTTTCAAAAAAAGCTCAAAAATATGTATAATTAAAAATAAAAATCTGAACCAAAATAAAGAATGAATAACAAAATAATATTGGATGCTTATTGTATTTTTAAAATTAGGGTTAATTCATTTTTAGGTGTTTTTGCTTTTATCCATTTTTGGCTAAAGTAAGCACTAATCTTACAAGCAAACAACCTCCCTCACTCCATCCTCATGCTCCACGCCACCTCCACACATCAGCCCACACCAAGGCACATCACAAGGGCCTTTCTTCATTTCTTTTGACAAGCACACCTTTGAATCCAATAACATTCAATACACAACATGTTATTTGCCTTCCTTCTCTCTACACCACAACATAACACAACATTTATTTTGCTTCTTTCTCACATCCTCCCATTGTAATTTAAGAACACACAACTCACTCCTCTCCTACACACCAAAACCGTAGCCCTCTCCTCTCCCTCACTTCATCTTGTTTTTCTTCTTTCATCTCAAAGGCACCTTCCCATTTGTCCTACACTAAAAAACCCTAACACACAACTCACCCCTCTCCTCCCCTCTCCAAAACTGTGGCCATCACCTACCTCTCCTCCATCCATTTTTGATTTCCTCTTCACCCAAACACCACTACTCCACCTCATTTGCATCCCTCTTTCACATACTCCCTCCATTTCTCATTCAAAGTTCAAGCATCATCATCAAGTGGGTACTTCTTTGGAGAACATTGGAGTTTTGTTGATTTGTGTCTAGTTTCATCTTCTCATCACACTTTCTAGCTTAGAGCTAAGGTAATCCTTAAAACCTTGCATCATATTTGAGTCTTTCCTCAAAAATATAAAAAACATTCATCTATCATCTTCATATTCTCATATTGTTGATTGTTGTTGGTGAGAAGATTCATAAGCACTTTGACAAGCACTTAGGGAGGCTTGGGTGCTTATGGTGCTTCTCACCCTTGAATGATTGGTGAGTTGTGTTGGGAAGTGTCATAAGCACTTTGACAAGCACTTAGGGAGGCTTGGGTGCTTATGGTGCTTCTCACCCTTGAATGATTGTTGATTAGTGTTGGTTTGATCTTGATCCTTGCATTTCATGAAATAAAATGTTGTTTTATAACATATTATGTTTCGCATACTTGTAGAAAAATAGGGTTTATGTTAGTTTTGTGCATTTCTTTGCCTAATCACATGAACCTTTACCAAAAATTGTAATCTAGCTTGTTTTCCTATATTATCTCACTTGATTTCAAAAATAAATGGGTTTTTGGTTATGTATTTGGATTTTCATATGTTTGCTTGTCATTTTAAGTTGATGATAGGCAATATGACTCTCACTTGTGCCTAGTGCACATTGCTTAAAGTGATGAGGATTGCTCTATGTGATTCAACACTTTTTTTTTGTAGTTCATATGTTTGCTTGTCATTTTAAGTTGATGATAGGCAATATGACTCTCACTTGTGCCTAGTGCACATTGCTTAAAGCGATGAGGATTGTTCTATATGATTCAACCCTTTTTAGTTTAGGTGTTGTTCAAATTGATGATAGGCAAAGAGATTCTCACTTGTGCCTAGTGCACTTTGCTCTAAGTGACACTAGTGGAAAATATGGATTTTACATTAGCAATTAATAACGGTTCACACTATAACCAATATGAAAAAAGAGGCGGTGGCATTTTTGAAATTATGAGCAAATTATCTATATCGGTTCCTGTTCTAACCGATATGGAAACTCTATTTTACTCTAATCCATATCGGCTCCTATTCAAACCGATATGGAAACTCGATTTTACCCTTAAAATTTTATTCACCCACGCTCGCTCGATCGTTCACAAAACAATGAAAGGACGTCCTTTGCCCTACTCTCGCGTTCACTCTCCCTCTCACTCTCTTCGTCAGTCACCTTCTCCCTCGCCGTTCGTTGCCCTCTCCCTCGCCGTCCTCACGTTCGTTGCCCTCTCCCTCGCCGTCTCGCCTGCTCTCCTTCTCGCGTTTACAGTCACTCACTCTCCTTCCCACTTTTGCTTTCGTTCGCACCTAGGTAATCCTTTCCCTTCTTGCGGTTCCTCTTCCCACTCCTTTTGCGGTACCTCTTCTCTTGTTGTACCTGCTATTTCAGTTTTGCTTAGTTTACTATCTTTGTTTTTGTTGCTGGTTCCCCTTCTAGCTTAGTGTACACCAAAAAATTAGGTTAAATTTCTTTGATTAAAAAATGTTGCTTGTTCTGAGTGCTTTATGGTTAATGAAGGTTGGTGGTTCTTCTTTATTTTGGTCAGTGGAATTGAAACAGGTAGAATAATAGGGAAAATACGGAAACAATTTTCAAATGCGATTTGGGATTTTTTTCGGTATTTTTGTTTTGATAACAGGTGTGTGGTTGAGTAGATAGTAACCTCGTAGCAAGCTTGAAGCGTATTATAGAATTTTGTGCACCTGGCTTTGCAGGGTCTTTGCCTTCAGATTTCAAAGAATCTAAAGAAACGAACCAAAGTTGCTATGTCAATTTGTTGAAGCATTTGAACCAAATGGTATGTTTTCAGATTAATATCACTGGTTCCATTCTTTTTAAATCAGTAAGTTTCTTTCTGTTTTGACTTTTATCTGTTGATGCAGTTACAATTTCCCCCGAATCGAATGAGTATGTTGTAACACCCCCTTATTCAAATCAACCGGTCTACTAAAATTCAAATCAGAGTTTCAAAAATCCACTCAAAGGAGTGCTACATTTAGTGAATAAAATGAAAGACAGAATTCAATTAAGTTCAAAATAGTTTCACAGTACCATACAAGCATTTTATCATACGCATCACCACGGCAAAAGGGTCTCAGCCCATCATATAAGGCACCTCGGCCAGTACACATCAAGGTCATATTACATGGTAATAGTTACAAAATAATGACAGTTTTCAGTTCAAAGACTATCTATCAAAATATACACAAGTTCAGCCTAAACAGCACAAAATAGACTACTCGGCCCCAACCCAGTGTTACATGACCAGAGCAGACACGACCAACTTGAGCTAGGCCTACCATCACTCATGTGTACCTGCAAGTTGCCACGAGAGCAGGCAACAAAAGCAGCTAGGGTGAGTCTCTTAACACAAGTAATATAATGTGAATAAAACATAAGGTTAGAAATGGCACTAAAAGCACCTCGGTTCAGCTAACAAAGCCACTCACCGATAGTTCAAAAACAATCACACACATCATCAATCAGCTCAAACATATTGAATCATGTCATGTATGCATGAAATGCAACCCAACCACAGGGCCTTATGCAATGAGGTACCTCCACCGTCGTTATTTAGCCCGTCGGCATTCTCCGTCGTTAACTCCGTCGTTATTTTGACATGGAGACCGAAGTCTTACCATATCCGAGGCCGAGACCTCCTCCGTCGTTATATGCACATGAACATGTGACTCATGACAAATACAATCACACACAAATCAAATCATAGCGTATGTGAAAGTTTACACCGTCGTTTCCGCTCGTCGTTCACCGTCGCTCTACTCTCGTCGCTCACATGGCATCTACACCACTTAGACATTATCTCAGTGCTAAGGTCGACCCTACAACACCGGTAGAATCACCCTAGGACCTACAACCGACCTCTCAGTCACCTCGGCACCTCTTAATTACCTCGGCACTCACAGTGGACTAAGTGTCACACCGAGGACCACAACTACACTTAGGGACCAACTTGTCCCCTAAGGACCAAAATGGACTTAATCGCTCCAACACTTATACACATTGGTGCTAAATGGCACTCACAGTGGCGTTCCACAATGTGGTAGACAACATTGGCGCCTAAATCAACACATCGGCACACTATATGTGTACCTCGGCTAAACCCCTCGACATCACCTCCTAAGACACTATGTGTGTGCCTTGGCTAAAACACACTCAACCCTCAACTCCCGATATCGTGCTCACGATTAAGCACTACCTTACACCAAAATCACCTAAGTCATGGGAATTCACTCCTTAGTGTTCCCTGGTTCAGCTCACCTATACTTAGGCACTTGGGCGTTTCACCTCGGTGACGCTACCTCGGCCTAAGGACCTCGGTTCACTATCTCTACAGCTCGGTAATCTTAAGGCGAAACACCTACACTTCGTTTTAGGCGTCCTTACCCTTCGCTTATGGTATTTAGACACATACTCACCCTCAAATTCACCAATAGACCCTCAACTAAGACACCAACTAGACGTTGACTTCCTCAACCTCGGTTTCTCTCACTCTAGTTGAAGAACACTTCTGGTTTTACGCGTAAATAAGGCGCTTAACTCCCATTTCACTCCTTTACTCTGTTTCTTAAGTTAGACTCAACATGCAAGCTCATTTTTAGCTCACCACACTCACTCACACTCGTATACTCACTCTACTTCTCCGATCCTCTCCCTAACTCTACATGCAAGCTCATTTTCAGCTCACCATGCACTGCTCTCTCTTCATACCACTCAGAACAGAGAGAGTGTTACACTCCTCTCTCTTTCCAAGTTGATCCACCGTCGTTCCTCACCACAAATCACATCAAAAGGCAAGAACACAGCAAAACATGTTAAGATCAACACATAAAACATGCATGCAAGGTGATTCAGAAACCACTCACACCAAAATGCAAACAACACAGAACATTACAAGTCTTAGAAGACCCCCTAACCTTAATGACTTGAGAAGAATGAGAATCCTTCACTCTCCAAGTAACTACAGCAACAATTCTCCTCTCCTCTTGAACTCTCCACGCTCGTTTTCTCCTCCTTCTCTCTTCGGTCTCACTTCTCTCTACTTCTCAATTTAGCAACTTAACTAATTTTTGGGATGAAGGAATGTCTCCTTCGAAGGCACATTCTATTTAACATGTCCTAAAGACTTAAGTGGGCCTTGGCCTTGTTTAGACCGTGGGCTTCCACTACCCACACCCTCTACTAACTTAGACAATTTACTAAAGGATAACACATGTTTAACACTCACTCAATAAATTATATGACTTAAAAGTTAAAATGTTGCAAACCCTTAATAACTCAACTAAGTTAATTAATTGAATTATTTGGGGTGTTACATATGTGCCTCCTGAACATGAAAGGTTCTCATAGTTTTCATTATTATTAAATAAATGAATTTATGTGGCATATCCGTGTTGGGTTTAACTTGTGAAGCTAGTGTTTCTAATGCCTAATTATTTGATGTCTTTAGTTATACTTGACAGATTTGCAAACAAGAGAGAGTAGTTTACTTATCTATAGATGCAGCATGTTAGTTTACCTATCTCATATTATTGTTTCCTATTTATGAGATATGACAGACTTTGTCTTTTGAACAAGTTTACCTATCTATAGATGAAGCATATCTTTGTTATGCTATTATTATCGATTATGTTGTGAAGTTAATAACCTTTCTCTGTTATCTTACGAATCGATAAAACTCATTTTATGCTTGTGTCGATAATTAATAAACCCAATGATTACCATTAAGCATTTTCTTTTACTATAGGGATCCATACAACATAGCAACTAAATCGAGGCGGTATGTCCATAAGATACAATGTCACAAAATTTAGAACCGTTTTGATAATTAAATCAAACAGGTATGGCCTTGGAGAGGCATCTAAATTACGAAGTTTGTTGTACTCTGCTTTATCTCCTTGAGTCAATATAAAACCGTTTTGATAATTAACCATTCATTTTGTAGGTTAATGGTATTATGCATCATATGATACCTTGTTTTGTCATGGGGAGTCAATAAATATGCCTAGTTTTTTGTTTTCAATGTTCTTATTTTTTTAATTTTTATTTTCAATCTAATTTTGAAGGGATTTGTTAGGGATTTTGAATCTGACTTTGAATGTTCTCTTTTCCACCATATGTAGCTTTTCCCTGGTAATCTGACTCTGAATTTTTGTTTTGAAGTTGAGTTCACTCAAAATTTGATCGGATTTCAATAAACGCATAGTTGAAATCAGAAAGTTGAAATTAGGTTAATTCTTATCTTACAATTACCTATCATGCATGAAATTAATTCCTGTGTATTTGTTTCAAAGCTCGGTTGTGAAATATTTAGATTGATTACGAATCAGTTGTTAATTTAAGCTTGTGGATCTGATCTGATCTAATATGCATGATTTATGCAATCTATTTGAAAAAAATATGTGGAATTTGCTAACTGTAACTGATGGTTGCGTTGGTGGTTAGACTAATATCAATGTTTGCAATGATCTAATTCATCTTTGCAGAGAATAGTTTGTTCAGCATCATTAATATGGTTTTCTCATCCTGCATTAAGAAGTGAAGTACTTCTATATCAACAAGGTGCTTTTTTCATCCTGCTACTGAAAATGTTAGGTACATACTTGACCGTTTGTTATGATGATTTTTTAATATAATAGATTTTCATAGAATTTGAAATTAGTTTTTGTATCTATTTTTTTTCCAATGCTCTTTCATTTAACTTCTCCTTAAATACCTATGAGCTTGTAAGTACTTTTTTCTTAAGCATAAACTTACAGTAATTGAGAGACTTTCAACAATAACATATTATTAGTTCCACAAACACACGTATTATTAGCTTCATCACATGCACTTTCTGTTTAAATTTGACTCCATTGTAAGTTCTTGGGCCTACCTTATTGAAAGATATACAGAATATGCCTTCAGGGAAAACTTTTATGTGAGATTCAGTAGTCGTAACCTTTCCTATTGGTTGTAATAATTGAGAACCTAATGTAGTAATTGGGTTGTACAACTTTTACATTCCTGTTTTGGAAAATTCAGAGTAATTTTAGGATTTGATTATAACCTTTCCTATTTAGGCTATGATTGCTAATGGAAATTAGAAATGTAAAGTGGATTATGTGTTTATCTGGTTAAATTTCGTCTAATTTTTGCAATTTTCGTTCCTTCCTTCCTATTTTGAATTTAGTTTTTTCGAAGGGAGATTAATTTGGAAAAATTGCAAAGAATTGCTAGCACTGGGATTCCTGATGGAGGAAGTTTGTGTGCAACGGATTGGAAGGTAAGTCTTAGCTGATTTAGTTTCCAACTTTGGTGCTCATTTTGCATATTACTTTAGTAATATGATACCTTAATGCTTTGAAATACTTTAGTAATATTACTTTAGGAATAAAAATTGTGTTTTTGGAATACTATAGGTTGCGAATTCTGAAAAGAAGTTTGTTGATTTTGGTCATAGGCTGTTTGGATTGTATGAATTTGGAGCACTTCTCTACAATGAATGAAGTAGTTCTGACCAAATAGCACACAGTAGCAAAAAGTGGATGGATTGTGATAGACTGAAGCTAGCCCATTCGTCTTTGTTTTTCTTAATTATGTGCCTTACTTATATACTTTTGTAGGTATTAATGCTTGTTGACCAACTTTACAACATGGTTTCTGATAAATATTAATACTTTGGTTGCTCTGCTATCTTTGGTATATATCAAAGAACACTCTATACAAGCATGGATGAAGGCTAAAAGAGAAGCAGAGCTACTTCTCTCTAGATATTAGATATTTGTTAAATAGTTGTCTCCCTAGATATGCAATTACTTGTAGATTTATTAAATATTGTATTTGTTGTGATTTTGTTGTTTGCTGTATATCCAATTGAGGAATTTTTTATTTTTTTTTAAAAAAAAAAGACTTTTCATATCGGTTCCTTTAAATAACCGATATAAAAAGTGATTTTCCATATCGGTTCAACTAAGAAACCGATATAAAAAAAGCGTTTTATAGGTTTAAAAATTGACTTTCCATAACGGTTCTATTGGGAACCGATATAAAAAAAGCGTTTTATAGGTTTAAAAATTGACTTTCCATATCGGTTCTTTAACCGATATAGAAAGCGCCTGTTTTTAATATCCCCTTTATCTATATCGGTTACGGAACCGATATGAAAAGCCTTTTTTAACCGATATAAAAAGCCTTTTTTCTAGTAGTGTGATGAAGATTGCTCTAGGTGATTCAATCCTCCTTTTGGTTTATGAGATTGCTTATTCTTATGAATTACTTTATAAGTTGTCTTAGGTTGATGATTGGTAAAGTGACTCTCACTTGTGCCTAGTGCACCTTGATTTAAGTGAGGAGGATTACCTAGAAAGGATTCAATCTCCTTTTTTTTTATAATTCTTAATGACTATGAAAACGCAAATTTAGGTTTCCTTGTGCGAAGGCTTGAAGGCCAATTTGGCCTATGATGGCATTCACCTTGAAAGGTTTGTGTAGATGTAATTTAGGGTTTGTGTAGGTTTTGCAAAGGATAGGTTGTCCTAACCTTGATGCACCCTCACTTGCAATTGTGGTGTTGATTCTTGGAGTTTGTGTAGGATAGACTCACTCTAGTCTTGATGCACATGTGTTCTTATTCATGTATGCTTGTTTTTGTGCTTGTCATATGATTAAGTATTGAATTGGTGTTCACAATTTGCTTGCTTGTTTTGATGATCACATTGACTTTGTAATCCGACTTCAAAGTTCAAAACCTTTGTTACTCGTTAGTAACACCTCAAAACCATGTCGCATTCAAATTATACAACAACTTGTTACTCGTTAGTGACATTTAGAATCTCAAATCTTTTTCATAACCAAGAACATTTTCAAACGTTAAAAAACCATCTCATAAACCAAAAATCAATTCGATTGTGAAAACCCTTTTGATTACCTAAAATAAGAACCGATTATCCTTAATGATCACTCGCGCCGTTGCCGTTTGGTTGTTAATGATAATTTTCATTTTCAAAAGAGTTAGTAGTGTGACCATTCTAAACCGTTGTTGTTTGGTCATCGTGAACGCTCAACCCGATTGCGAACCCTTTTCCAAGTTATCAAAACATCTTCCACAAATCAAACCAACGAAACACTTTTCAAAAACGAATCTTAAAAACATCAAAATCAAAACTAATTGTCGTTGATGATCACTCGTGCCGTTTGATTGTGGGTGATGATTTCATTCCCGTGGGAGTTAGTAGTGCGGCCACTCTAAACCGTTGTTGTTTGGTCTTCACAAACACTCCCCTTCAATTGCGAAAACTTTTTCAATAATCAAAATAAAAACCGATTGTCATCAATAGTCACTCGTGCCGTTGCCGTTTGATTGTTAGTGATGATCCCATTTTCAAAAATAGTTAGTAGTGCGACCACTCTAAACCGTTGTTGTTTGGTCACCGCGAACGCTCAACCCCTTTGCGAAAAACTCTAAAAAAGATTAAAAAACAAAAACCTTTTTCAGGACAAACAAGAACTACGTAGCTTTGAATTCTCCCTCGCACCTGGAGATATGTAGGAGCGAGAGGCTAACTCTCGTCAAGCGCCAAAAATAAAAATTTTCATTAAGTCTTCTCATTCCCTTTTCTAAAAAGAGGCAAATTTAAATATCTTCCAAATCAACACTTAAAACCACACGTTTAATTAAAGGTTCCCTTTCGGTAGAAAGGAGGTGTGGGGTGCTAATACCTTCCCCATGCCTAATCGACCCCCGAACCCAAATTTTCCGGTTTCTAAAAGGCCATTCGCTTTCCAAAAAGGTTTTCTTCAATATTTTCCTTATAAAAAATATTGGTGGCGACTTCATTGTTTTAAAAAGTTGTAAACGAAGAAAGATCCCCTCAGGGACTTTTTCGGGCGCAACAGCTGGCGACTTCACTGGGGACTTTTCTTTTTAAGTGGGTCAAGCCTAATTAATTAAATGTGTGGTTTAATGTGCTATCGATTTGATTTGGACACTTTGTTTGCTTCTATCCCTTTTCGGTTTCCTTTTCTTATCATATTGTATGCATGTGCATTGGTTTTCTCTTCTTCCATGTTTGTTTTTCCTTCTTCTTTGCTTATGTGCTTATTACCCTCATGCATCTCCCCCCATCTTGTTATGATCCCCTCTTCTTGGCTCCCTTTCTTGAGGTAAGCAATGCACTTGATTGTTGTTGAAACCCTAGGCTAGCTTATTTGATATTGAACCCTAGTGTGGACTGTAACGCCCCAAATTTTATTAGAAATTATTTGGAGTTGATTTGATAGGGTAGTGGACCAAATTGGAGAGTTCTTGGCATAGGGACCATGTTGGGAAGGACTAAAATTGATGTTAGAAACAAGTTTCTAACATCAATATATGATTACTACACCCCACTCCTCAATATATGATTATTATTATTATTAAAAACAAGTTTCTAGGGAAAACCAAAGTGGTTATGGGAGGGAGGAAAAGTAGGAGGAAAAGTAGCGTATGGTTGGGAATTAAAAATCAAATTAAGAATAGGGTATATAATTCAATTGAGGAGTGGGGTGTAGTAAGTAAATGGAGAGTGTTTTAATTAAATAGGGAGGATGTGAGAAAGTAATTAGGAGGTGCAATTAGGGCCCATTAGAGTTAAGTGGCCCAAACCCAATTAATAAAAACATTAGGGTCTTAGGAGAAACCCTCATTAGAAGCAAAAGATCAAAAATTAGAAAGTGAGAAGAGGAGAGAAGAGAGGAGCGCATGCTAGGGCTTGAGAGGGAGAGATCTTGCGTGAAGATCAAGGAGGAAGGAAGAATCTTGGAGTGTTGGGGTTTTTGGAGGGGTCTTCTTGATTGTTGGTGCTATCTTCTTCAAGTTTTAACAATGTATGGGGGCTCTCTTTCATAGTTAATAATCTATAAACCATGAAATCATAGGGAGTAGGTGATAGGAGTAATTTGTTTGGATTGACTTATGGAGTATTTGATTGACTAGGTGATTGTTTGGCTTCATATGTGATTGACTTGAATTTCATGCAAATATTGAATTGATAAATTCTTGATTGTGGTGTTATGGCGTTGTTGTAGCGTAAATTGAATATATAAACACTAGGAGTAATTATTTGGTTGAGTCATAAGGTGAATTGCATGAGTTAAATGTAGTATGAGGTGTGATAGGTGTTAATGGTTAGGAGTATTAATTATGGTGTTATAAAATAAATGGTGAGTATATTGGTGATGAGAGGTCTATGACTCTCCTTGGTGATTTTTGGTGAACATACATATAATTATTGGTGAGCATGTTATTGCTTCATTTTTGTGTTTTGGTGTTTCTGGTGCATAGTCATGGTGTCGCATAATCATATGCATTTTTGGTGAATAGGTCTCGGCCTCTTAAAATATTTTGGTGTTTGGTGAATGCCCACAAGGCAATTTTTGGTGATGGATCCACATGCATATGCCCAGTGGAGTTTTGGGTTGCATTGCATACATGTTCTGGTGTAACTGTTTCTGGAGTGATTGCAATTGGTGTAACTGTTTATGGTGTGACTGTAGTTAGTGTAACTGCCTTTGGTGTAACTGTCTTAATAGTGTATTTAAATTATTGTTCTCTGGTGTGCCTGTTTCTCTGTGTTTCTCGCTTTATTTATTATTATCTATGTATTGAGACTCACCCTACTGCGTCGTGTTGCCTCGTATGTCGGCAACCTGCAGGTGACGGTGACTGAAGGTGACTAGAGACCCTTCTCCTAGTATGGTCGAGTCGCTCTGATACGTAGCACCGGGGGGATGTTTAGCTGTTATTTCTTTTACTTTTTGGACTATTGTTTAAGTTGTTATCTTTCCACTGCTGTAATACTTTTTCCGGATATTATTTGGTGCTATGTATCCTAAGCTTTGGAGTTTTATTTTTAATTAATTAATTTGGAGTTTTGAAAGGTGTTTTGTTTTAAATGTGACACCCTCGAGTGGTCGCACTAAAAATTTTATTGCACTCTGATTTTTCGAATAATTCAAATAGTAGTTACGGTAGAAGGGGGTGTTACATAGACAACATGTTATTGCTTGCTATTGTCTGGACTGTTTTGGGTTTTCCTTCGCAGGTGGGGATATATGTGGTTAGTTTTAGGCGGTATGTTCTCGCTACACACACTCACACCTTATGCTTATTGTGCTTTGAGAGGGCCTAAAACCCAAGTGTCCGCAAAACTTAGGAGAGTGGAAGCGAGTAGTAGTGGTAGCAATTGGATTTGTTGTTCTTCGACTCTCACGAAAGTTTCAAACAGAGTATGCTCTTTCATGATGCCTCACACCGGATGGCGTTCCATCGTTGTGGGTGCTATTGTGAGAGAGAATTAGCTCTGGTAACCTGGTGAGGAAGTGACTAGAACCCACACTACAACATTTTGACCCTACGGCAACGCCTAAATTTGAATGCTTAAAAACCGTTGCCTTAGATAACAATGGCAGCGGTTTTTTGTCCACGTTTGCTAAACTATTTTTTTAATTTTTATTTTTCAAAGAACAGTAAAAACCGTTCCCAAAAACTCACTAGCAAGCGGTTTTGTTTATTAAATTTTTACACAACGGCTTCAAACCGTTCCTTATAATTTAATTATTTAAAAAATTAATTAATATTTCCAGTAGTGTTTTTAAGTCTACCTACTCTCCTTTTTATTCCCAATTTGTTATCGTGGTTTCTCGTTCCATCTCTCGCGTCTCTCTCTCTTTCTTCGTTGTTCTCTCTCACACTCATAATCATTTGTTTTTCTCTTCTTCTCCATTCTTTGTTTCTCTCTCACTACTCTACTCTATCGCCGTCGCTCATCACTCACGTCGTCGTTCTCTTCTCGATGGTGGTAACAGTAAAAATTTCTTTTCGTTTTCTGTCTCTTCTTCTTACATCTTCTAAGTTCTAACACTCATTCCATTTCCCAATCTCGATTTCTTTTCCTAACTTCCATGAATCGGTCGGGGAGCTCTCCGAATTTGTGAAATTAGGGTTTGTGAAGCTCTGTGGGTTCAATTCTGTTAGGGTTTGAGAAATTAGGGTTTGTGAAGTTCTGTGGGTTCAATTCTGTTAGATTAGGTCGTTCGTGAAATCTTTCTAAAACCAGTTTTGGCAAAGGAGGACCATGGAGCATCTTCGATTGATGTTTGTTTCCAACAATTGAAAGGTTATAAAGGTATTCATTCTAGGTATGTTTCTATCGTTTTAATTAAGTTTTTAACTCATTCGAGGAGGATTCCATAGTGTTTGCGTTAATTCGTAGTTCAATTTTGTAGTTCCCATTTGGATTGTGTGCTCATGGTTTTTGTTTTCTATATTTTTTTATCTGTAATCCTTAATTAAAACCAACACTTAATTCTGAAAAATAAATGACTGCACTTCGTAAAACACTAACATCAGAGAGGCCTTTTGTGGTGAGCCACCCATTGATTGCCTAAGCTTGCTTTTTCTTTTAAACTGCATGATGTTATTTCTTTGCATTATGTTACCTGTTTGGTGGTAAATGCCTCTCTATCTCTTTTTTAGATAAGTATAGTGAACTTTGTTTTACCCATCATGTTGGTTTATGTGAATAAAGCTAGTGTTATTGGACACTTTATTTTAACACAACTTTTTGGAACTTGACTTTTTGGTATAGTGCTAGTACTTTTAGCTGGTGAAGTTGAAGAACCACAGAAGACTTTTCCAAAAGCTTTTTTATTTGTTGGTTTTATTATTTGTTTGGCTTATATAGTTTCTTTGTTAGTTGCTACTAGTGCTATGCCACTTGATAAAAAAGTTGGAAGCTTCTTATGAAACATTGCGGTAGAGAATGTTAATTTGCACATTAATAACTTTTTACATTGTTAGCTAGCTCATTGTGATTCTCTATAATGAGGTAAACTCTTTTCTTTTGGCGGTTTAATGACGGAGATCTCTCTTGAATTCATTCAATCAAGTTCGATCACTTTGTGGAGGATGTGTTTGCCAATCCCTTATGCTCTGTGGGAGGTATTGATTTCCCCTTTAGTCTATGTATGAAAATGCCTCGAGTTTTGGTATTTAATTAAATTTGTTCTGATCTGATGCATAATCCTAGCTTATAATTGCTATTTAATTGAATCCAAACACTCCATGGTTCTTTCTTTTTCTTTCTTCGTGTCTCCTAAGAAGCAAGAAAACTTTCTTAATGTTAGTTTTGCTTGAATTAAGTGAGTAATTATACACTTGTTGTATGTGCAGAACTTATACTGTGTTTGTTAATAACATTTGTAAATCATGTAAATCAATAGTGCAATCTGTGACTTATAACATTCAAGCATGCAAGTCCATTTGATGTTGAGAATTTCTTTCTAATGTTGGAGATTTCTTTCTCTGTTTTGTTCTTTCATGTCAGCTCTAGTTTGTCTACTTGCTTCTTCTGGTTTTGTTTTAATCTGTCTTCCCTTCAACATTGTTATGCGTGATGTCTATGCAATCAGTTCAACCAAATTGTTCATATAAACTCAGTGCTTTCTTGATCGAAAATTCTTGTCGTGGCGCGGCTATGAAACACAGATGCTACAAGCTTCTGGAGCTGAGAGGATAACCCTTTTGTCTTTGGCATTGCTTTTCCTTGCCTAACATCTATGAATGAATAAACTTATATATAATTATATATGCAATGTTTGTTGTCATTTTACAATTTTGAGTCAAATGTGCTTATTTGTGCGCTACACGAGTCACTTTTGATGTGCATGAAAATTCTGTGCAATGTATTGGACTTCATTATTTGATTGTACCTTACCTTGAGCCTTTTTGGTGGAGGTTCATACTAGGTTCCCTTCTTGTATTGGAGCCGACCATTTCCATTGATGATTCAAGTAAGATTTTCTTGATTTTAATTTGTCTATTTGGTTTGTGAGCTAGTTCTTTGGTGGTACTGATTTTGTTGCATGTTAATTAGTGGGAGCAAATACCACTACTTTGTCTTTGTTGATTGATTTCTAAGGCTGCTGGCATGAAACTTCCTCACATGATTGTTTTGATTGGATTCTGTAATTTGTGCATATGTTTTGATTGCTGTAAAAAGTATAGTGTTGTTGGAATTTGTTGTCGTTTGATTGATTACTAGTGTTGTTGTTTTGGTTGGATCTTGGTTAGTCAAAAGAGGAAATAATCAAATCGATACTCGACAAAAAACATAGGATCCCACTCTGAGTTTGTTGTTGTTTTCCCACATAATGTTAAGGTAAAACTCTTCATTATGTGGGAAAACATGTTTTGCAAGCAGAAATATGAACTAGTAGTTCACAATTAGATGAACATTTTAAAACATGTAATAAGTTTTTAACTCAATGTTTCTTCTCATGTGTTTTGGGGTTACTTTACTAGTGTGGGGTTGGTACTATTGTTGTGGATTCAGTCAATAGACAATAGGTAACTTAGGCCTGCGTGAATGGTGAAAGAGTGTGCCGTGTTATGTAGAGTTATGGTCTAATTAATTAATTTAATTAAGCTAAGATTGAATTCTTAATAGCATTTTAATTCCAAGTTACTTTGTTAAGAAGGAAATAAGATATGCCCCATCGCACCCAATGGTTACTGAGAAGAGGTGAATTTAAAATTATGACTTTCTCAAGGAAATGCATGTTACAGAGGAGCCATATTATATTGTCTTCTTTTTATTCATTCTTATATGGTGCTACATAAGTAACTTTTGTCAATGCATCATGTAGTCAACTTTGTGGTGCTTATTAAGAGTTTTAAGTAACTAGACTCTAGTTGATGCCTTTCTTAACACTTATATTCATTTTGAAATTCTTTTTGTGAAATATATTCTAATTGGGGCCTAGTTATATAATCATGATGTCTCCTTTTGAAGTGTGAGATAATGTTGAGGTGTGAAATATATCCTAAGTTTTTTCACTAAGATATTGTTCTTTCATTTGTACTAGTGTCTCCCATGCTGATGCTTATCAAATTAGCTTCACTCTATTCGGCTTTTTTATGTGTCGGTTTATTTTCCATTAGACTTTACAAAATAACAAATGGAAGAAGCATTTAGAGAAACCCTCACCTTAACATTGCTTGCCTTGAGATCCCTATGGATAATTCTCGAATCTTGAGTCATTTATTAGTATGCTCATTCTATTGAAGCAAACACAATTGATGTATTAATCTTAAGAGAAAAATTACTCTTAAGAGAAAAATTACTCTTCTGATAATTCCAATGGAGTTTCTTTGGGGTAGTAAAATAGAGTCGCTTTTGCACATAGTTTATTGATAATTCCAATTGAGTTTCTTTGGTGGATCATAATATTCTTTCTTGATGTTGCATCAACTCATTTTGAAAAAGGAACTTTATATCAATTTGCATGTACAGTTCCTTTTAATCATGGAGTATATGTTCAATTTCTTTGTATTTATGATACATCGATACCAAAAAAGTGTTTATGAATGATACAATTGTTTAAATGTCTCAAGAAAATCTATCTGTTGTTTTTAGTTCGGTGGGCACTTTGATGTTCCTTAAAATACTAGAGTATACTAGAGTAATAAAGTACAAATATTGCATTAATCGAATTTTGTTACTTTTGTAGGAAAATGATGAAGGAGATGAAGGTCTTCATGGCTTGGATGATGAAGAGTTTGAAGACATATGTTGAAGACTGAAGTTTTATTTTTTTTGGTACTTTTGCCGTGTGTTTTTGGACGATGACTTGTTACTTTTCTTTGTGCTTTTTGTAGTAACAAATTTTCGTTTAAGATACATGAATTGTTACTTTTGTTGTGTCCTTGAAGTAGCAATATAAGGATCATTATGTCTTTTAAATTGTTTCATTTTAGTAACAAATCGTTTCGATTAAGAATGAGATGCGAATAGGGTAGTTATTTGCGGTTGTTTGTAACAATGATTTATATAACGTTGTTGTTGACATAGATTATTAAAATAAAGAGAATGGTTTTTGTGTTATAGCAGCGGTTTAAGAGTGTTGCCATTAGTGGCAGCGGTTTTTATTTTAGTGTATAAGGCAGCGGTTATCCATTTGTTGTCATATCGACAACGGTTTTAACATGTTGCCATAGGTGGCAACGGTTTTTAAATGTTGCCAAAAGAGACAACGGTTTGCAACCGTTTCCATAGAGTGGAAACAAAACCGTTGCCTTCTATCTGTCAATGGCAGCGGTTTTTCCTATACGTTGCCTTAGGTGCGTAAAACCGTTGCCTTTAGTTTAGGCAACGCCCGCCGCAGTCTAGCGGTTTCAAAACCGTTGCCGTAGGCTTTGGCAACGGTTTTGTGGCTTTAGGAGACGGTTTTTGACCGTTGCCATAGGGTCGAAATGTTGTAGTGCCACATGGGAGGAACATTTGAGATGTCCTAGAACTTAGGTCCCCGCCTTCGTAGGACACAAGGGGCATACCAAATTGTGTGTTGCATTGTAATCTAGGCACGTCTTCAAAAAAGAAAAGGAGATTTTTCAAAAAAAGAGAAAATAAAGAAAGAGTTGCCGTTGTAGCCTTTCTTTTGCCGGTCCGTACGAAGTGACATATGAACCACTTTATTTTTAAAAAAAAAAAGAAGAGAGAAAGAGTTGTCGTTGTAGCCTTTCTCTTACTAGGTCCATATGAAGCCACGTACGGCTCACATTTTCCAAAAAAAAAGAAAAAACAACTTGATTTAGTGCCAATAAAGATTTTGCCTTAATCTGCATATGCATAAAACATCATCATCATTTTGCATATGCATCCTCGCATTGCACCTGACATAAGCTTTTACAGCTCATGCATGCATTCTTGCATTTCATCAAAGTTTGTTTGCCGAGAATCCCAAAGTGACAAAGAATCTTGCCATAGGTACTTAATGGAATCAAGAAGTGAGACAGTGCACGCCCCGAGATATCCGGTTGTAAGTAAGGTTGATGTTGCCAGTCTGAAAAAATGTGTTGACCTGATGGGACCTATTGAAAGGGGATCGTTTGACAATGCTTATGGGAACCTCCGGAAGTTGTTATCGCTAGAAGTACAGACTGAAGCTATCGTGGCTCTGAGCAGATTTTATGACTCCGGGATCAGGTGCTTTCTTTTCAGAAATTTCCAATTGGCTCCCACGTTGGAAGAATACCATCAGATTTTGGGTTTCCCTCAGGCAGGAGTCGTTCCTTACCAGTATAAAGAGCAGTATTACACGGACGAGAAATTTGCTGCATTGTTGCAGGTGAAGGTAGAGGACCTGAAGCTCCAAAAGCAGAAGAGAAACAATGTGATAGTTTCCCGCAGAGCTACCTTGAGGGTTTAATGGAAGCCTATGCCAGAAGTAAAAATTGGGTTGTTTTCAAGCGAGTTTTGGCCTTAGCAATTTTTGGAGTTGTCATCTTTCCGCAGATTGAGAGGTATGTGGATGTGACCGTTATTGGCATTTTCCTAGCTTTTCAGAATGGGAGGAGCCCCATTAATCCAATCCCCGCCATCCTTGCTGACACTTATTCTGCTCTTACTCATCATTGTGACCTGAGAAGGAAGAAAATCTCTTGCTCGTCTCACCTGTTGTATGCGTGGCTTCTCATTCACGCCTTCACCAACCCAACACGAGTGGAAAAGTTGATTGACTACGCTGTAACTTGTGAGGTGCAAGCTATGAGTATTCAAGAGTGGATCCAGTTTCTAGGGGGTCTAGATGAGCACTCAATCCGTTGGTATCTCTCATCTTGCTGGGAAGATAGGCCTACGGTAGTCTTCCGCTATGGTGGTTTTTAAAATGTCCCGCTGATGGGCACTAAGGGATGCATCAACTACAACCCGTCTCTGACTCTGAGGCAGTTGGGATATCCGATGAGGAATTCGCCTACTGAAGAGATGATATTCCCGGTTTACATCTTTGAAGGAGGACCAAAAGATGACAGTCTGCTTAGAAAGGTCTTACAAGCCTGGAGTACGGTGGTTCGCATGGGAAAAGTAGAGCTTGCTCAGAAGACTAGTGGTATTACCTTCGCTCAGTGGCTTGGAAAAAGAATCCAGAATGTTCAATTGCCCTACCAAAAAGAATTGCAAGTCGAGAGGGAAGTAGTAGCCGCTTGTGTTCCTGTTGTCGAAGAGTTGGGCGAGGTTAAGTTGGCTTTGATAAAAGCAGAGGAAGAGAAGAGAGCTTTGCAAACTGAGATAGAGAAGATGGCTCTGAAGAACAAAAGGTTGAAAGAAGAAAATGCCCTCAAGTCTCGCTACCATTGAGAAGTTCGAAACTAAAAGGGAAGAGGAGAGCAAGTTAGAAGTTCAAAGGTATCTGCAAGGAGCCAAGGAGGAAATCAAGAGGCGAAACTTGAAAGAGAAGAAGGCCATGGAAGAGGCCAATCAGTGGAAAGAATTGTGGGATGAAGCAAAAATGGAAGAGAGAACTGCGAAAAGCTTGCTTGCCAAGTCAAAAAGAGAATCTCGCATGTTACAAGCTGAATGGGAGAGTAAGTTATACTGATGTTGTGCAGAGAGAGACTCATTTGAGAACATCCTCGAGAGAATATCAACGGGCCCTAAAAGCGAGAACAAGAGGATTACGATGAGTTGAAGAGGCGCCTTTGTCACATCGACGATCACCGGCAAGTGAGGATGAAAGTCGATGATTGGGAACATCGCTATGTTGAAATTTGCTTTCGGTAGGAATGAAGAGCAAAGCGGTCATCCTTTAGCCGAGGATGAAGTTCAACTTTGGAAGGATAGGTTCTCAAGCTATCGAGTTGGTCAACTGTGCTCTTGCGGGTGTGCCCAAGAAATTAAGAAAAGTGGCGAGATGTATCCCCTCAACACCCCGCTTGAGGTGTACAAATTTGTGGAGTATTGCAGAGCCCTAGTTGAGGAAGCCAAAGAGAAAGCCGGAAGTACCTATACCAACAACAAAAGGAAAAGGAGTGGAAATGTCAAGGCTCTTTGTATTTGAGCTTCTTTATTGTAATTTTCCATTTTTGATTTTATTGTACCTTTCCTTTTTCAATCATTGTATCAGAATGTCGTACTTTTGGATTCAGATTTTGAAGTATTTTGTTTAAATTCAAATGTATGGAATACACTTGTTTCGCTTCCAGATTCCAATTTCAGTATGATCCAAAGAAAGTAATATAATAAAAATAATCAAAGATCTAGCTGCGTATCTATGACAAGACATAATACACTGCGATTCTCGGTAAGACAAACCAAACATGCATTCATTCGCATTGCATTCATTTATTCGTTCTTGTGTTCATAAGCGTGTTTCGTCAACAGAAAATCGGGCAAGCTGGTTAATCATCGCTATTGGACGCGTCTGCAAGCAAGAAACATGGAAAACAATCAAGCCAATGCTGATCAGGACAATCCGCATCCACACCAGGATGACGGAATTTCAGGAAGTCTGCATCCTAATGGCCAGGGTCAGCATGGTCAGAATCAGGGGAATCAAGTCATTCAAGCTGAGATGGAAGTCCTAAAGGCTCAAATGGCGGAGGTCATAAGAGTGCTAAGTGCCTTAGAGGCGTTGGCTGGCACAAGCTCTGCTTTGGGGTGAACAATCCTCCTCCCTTCCACGGGTGCGGGATCTCTCAAACCCTTCAAGCTGTGCAATGGCCTCTCTATGGTCTCCCGCTAGGCTATACGCCTCCTGCTGCTGATGCAAACCCTGGAAGAGATCCTTCAGGGACCGCGGAGCACGCTCAGCCTGACATAGTTGTGAATGAAGTGGGAACGAGGACGCATCAAGTCGGATTCGAGATCCCGATTCCTGCGCTATTGCTCGGGAACTCCGTGGGTTTCAACTCACCAATAATGGTTCATCCACACGTCTGAGGCCCAATCCTCGAGAATATTGCTCACCCACACATGACTCGGCCGTGGTATCAATGAATAACCCTCACTATGGTGCCAGCGGTTTCCCACAGGATTACCCTGCCGAGGCTAGAAGTCGATGTCGAATCTTTGGAAGAAAGATTAAGAGCATTGAAGGCGGAGTTCCGAGAGCGAAATGCCCATGAGTTTTGCTTGGTTCCTGATCTAGTTCTGCCGCCCAAGTTCAAAGCACCAACTTTTGACAAATACAGAGGGACAACTTGCCCAGTCAGTCATGTGACAATGTACTGCCGAAAGATGACTGCCCATGCCCGTGACGATAACTTAATGATGCATTTCTTCCAAGAAAGTTTAGCTGGAGCTCCCTCGGTGGTACATGCGGTTAGAGCCAACTAATATCCATTCTTTGGAAAGACATGGCAGACGCCTTCATGCGTCAATACCAGTATAACAATGATTTGGCTCCAGATAGAACTCAGCTACAATGCATGTCTAAGAAGGATAATGAGTCATTCAAGGAGTATGCTCAGAGATGGAGGAACCTCGCGGCTCAAATAAAAACCCCTCTGCTAGACAAAGAAATGGTCCACATGTTTATGGAAACCCTTCCTGCGGTGTATTATGATAGGTTGGTTGGCAGCGTAGCCTCAAATTTCTCTGAGATGGTGGTCACAGGGGAAAGAGTAGAGAATGGTATGCGCAGCGGAAGAATAGCTCATGGCCCGACACCTCCTGCCAGTCAGAAAAAGCCATTTTTTGGGTCTCATAAGAAGAAAGAAGGTGAAACTAATGCAGTCATCGGAGCCAGTGGTCCGTCACACAGCAATCCACCACAAGCTATTCTGTTTCCTTCTCAGGCACCACTGGCACAGCCTTTTCAATCAAACTATCAGTACCGGAACTATAATGAAAGGAAGCCTGCTGTCTTTGATCCCATTCCCATGTCCTACACGGACTTGTTTAATTATCTCATCACCAAAAAAATAATCAATACTCGTCAAATGAAGCCATATCAGCCTCCCTATCCCAGAGGGTACAACGCAAATGCTACCTGCGTCTTTCATTCTGGGGCAGTAGGTCATGTGGTGGAGGATTGTAAGGCATTCAAGTATGTGGTGCAAGAATTACTTGATACGAAGAGCATATCATTTCAACAACCCAATGTAGCCACCAATCCGTTGCCAAGGCATGGAGGATCTGCTGTTAATGCCGTTGACCATCAGGAGGGTCAGTGTTTGGTTAGAAAAGTTGATTGCATTCAGATGCCTTTGAATTTTATCCATGCTGAATTATGCCGTTTTGGTGTCATCAAAGAAGGGTGTGCTAGGAAAGACGCCTGTGATAATCCTCGCTGCATCGGGGCATGTAAAGGCTTTAAACCAATCCTCCAAGATCTCTTAGACCGACACCTGGTCCAAGTGGGAATCCAGGACAAAGAAGGAAGTGTATCTACCTTGCAATCAGACAATGGAGGCTTCAAGAGACCGATTGAAATTCCTACAATCGAATTCGGCCAGTGTGTGACGAGACCTCGACTATTGTTATTCCGAAGCACTGCGGCTACCCCTAGTAGGGAGACTAGGATGACTCCATGGACTGCGCAATGTGCAAATGCAAGCGGAGGTCCCTAAAGACACTTTGGATATAACAAACATTGCTGGAGGTAGTGGTATCACAAGGAGTGGAAGGTTGTATGCTCCTGAAAACCTTAGAGGTGAGCAATCCAAGGGAAATGAAGAAAGGGTCCGTAAGGGAAAAGACAAGGAAGCTGTAGAAGTCAGGGATGTGTCAGACAAAAAAGCTCAAGAATTCCTGAGAGTAATGAGACAGAGTGAATATCGGGTGGTAGACCAGCTGAATCAAACTCCATCCAAGATCTCAATGCTCTCTTTGCTGCTTAGTTCAGAGGCACATCGTGCTGCACTGTTAAAGATCCTGAATGAAGCTCACGTCTCCCATGACATTACAGTAAATCAGCTTGATGGTATTGTTGGCAACATTGTAGCCTCTAATTACTTGACCTTTTCAGACATTGAGCTTCCTCCGGCAGGAAAGAATCATAATCAAGCTCTTCACATCTCAGTCAAGTGTGGGGACTATGTACTTGCCAGGGTGCTCATTGATAATGGTTCATCCTTGAATGTGCTGCCTAAGTCTACAATGGATAAACTGAATGTAGACTGCTCATATCTGAAGCCGAGCTCTACCTTGGTCAGAGCATTTGATGGGTCAGTGAAGGAAGTTTTTGGAAAAGTAGAAGTACCACTGCAGGTAGGCCCTGAAGTATTTTATGTCGTCTTTCAAGTGATGGACATCAATTCCTCCTCTGATTTACTGCTAGGACGTCCTTGGATACATCTTTGTTGAGGCGAGTGCCATCCTCGCTTCATCGAAACTCAAGTTTGTGGGTGAGGAAAGGCGATAGTGATCACACGGGAGGAAGAAACATTGATAAACCGTTCACCACCTGAATATTATGTGGAAGCAGCGAAAGAGTACTTTGAGACTGCCTTCCAAGGATTGGAGATCTCAAACGATGTCTTCGTTGAAAATGAGCCTCGGTGGAAGCCTAAGTGGTCCAAGGCTGACATGATGGTTGCAAAGGTGATGTTAGGACATGGGTATCAGGTCGGTAAGGGCCTAGGAAAAGCTGCTCAAGGAATTGTAACACCTGTCCAGTTGAGAGGAAACATTGAAAGGTTCAGTAATGGGTACATCCCAAGTCTTGCTGATCGAGAGAGGCTGGCATCTGACAGGAGGGAGAAATGGCTGGCCAAACTCAGAGGAAGGACACCCAATCAGGGGAGGATGGTCATCGCTAATTTTAAGAACAACTTCTGTAGTGCTGGCATGCTGAACCCTGACCAGATTAATGCGGTTGAAGAAGGATCAAACTCGAGTGGTTGTGTTTTTGGCACAGTGTATTTCTTTGTCTTTCTTTGGAGAGAAATTTGCAAACCGGGAGATCATGGATTTCCCCGTATATTTCAATTTAAAGTAATTATCGTTGTAATGCAAATCCCTCGGCTCTGCCCAAGGCCTTTGGGATATTTCATTCGGGCACGCATGTTTTCGTCAAAATCATCAATCAATAAAGTGTTATTTTTGAATTTTCAATAAAATTTCGGTCTTCATCTCTTATCTGTGTGCTTTTTCTTTGTTTTTATTCGCCTCTCCATTCTAATGCAGATCAAAAATAAACTCTGAAAATAATAATGCCCATAACTCGTACTGTGACTTTGATTACCCGGTTAATCAAGCCGAGGAAGATGTTGAGAATGATTGGGATACTCCTCTAGAAATCATGTGAATGGTAGAACAAGAAGAAAAGGTCATTGAACCCCATGGGGAATCCACAGAAATGATCAATCTGGGTACTGAGAAAGACAGAAAAGAGGTCAAGGTTGGTACCGCAATGGAGGATAAAGAGCGCAAAAAGTTGATTCAAACACGCTTGACTATCTTGACGTATTTGCTTGGACTTATCAGGACATGCCGAGGATTAGTCTGAGATATTGTTGAGCACAAATTGCCGTGAAATCGAATGTCCCGGTGAAAGCAGTTAAAGCGGATGAAGCACAAATGTCTTTGAAAATCGGGGATGAGGTCAAGCTTGATTTGATGCGGGGTTCTTAGTTGTGGCAAAATATCCTGAGTGGATAGCGAATATTGTTCCAGTCCCTAAGAAAGATGGAAAGGTCCGAATGTGTGTCGACTACCGTGACTTGAACAGAGCAAGCCCTAAAGATGATTTCCCTCTACCCCATATTGACGTTTTGGTGGACAATCTTTGCCAAAGATTCGATGTTCTCCTTCATGGATGGATATTCGAGGCTATAACGGATCAAAATGGCTCCGGAGGATATGGAGAAAACCACCTTCATAACCGCTTCGGGGGAACCTTACATTACAAGGTCATGCCTTTTGGGTTGAGGAACGCCGGGGCAACCTACCAAATAGCGATGGTAACCCTATTCCATGACATGATGCATAAGGAGATTGAAGTCTATGTGGACGACATGATCGCCAAATCAAAGACTGATGAAGAGCACGTGGTTAACCTGCATAAGGTCATTCGAGCGTCTCGTAAAGTACAAACTCGAGTTGAACCCGCTAAGTGCACATTTGGGGTTAGGTCGGGAAGTTGTTGGGTTTCATTGTTGCTTGAAGGGAATTGAGGTAGACAGGACAAAGTACGAGCAATCCTGGAGATGCCAGCGCCTAAAACAGAGAAATAAGTTTGTGGTTTCCTGGGAAGACTAAATTACATTTCTAGATTCATCTTCGATTGGCTGCAACTTGCGAACCAATTTTCAAAGCTAGCATTGCAAAAACCAAGAGATGAAGTGGAGCGATAAATGTCAAGAAGCATTTGAGAAAATCAAGGTGTACCTCCAAAATCCACCCGTTCTAATGCCACCCGTATGCGCGGGCCTCTCATCCTATACCTCATTTGTGCTAGACAATTCTATGGGTGGGCGTGCGGGCAACACGATGAGTCGGGGAAAGAAAGAACACGCGATCTACTACCCGAGCAAGAAGTTCCAGACGGTGTGAGGCACGGTATTCACCATTGGAGAAGACTTGTTGTGCTCTAGCTTTGGGCCTGCGTGATCGACCGAGACGAGTATATCTTTGAGTCACACTACGGTTGGTGTCCAAAATGGACCCAATCAAGTACATATTTGAGAAAACTGCACTCCACGGTGTAGAATTGCTCGTTGGCAAATGCTTCTGTCAGAGTATGACCTCATGTACATAACCCAGAAGGCAATTAAAGGTAGCACACTGGCAGACTACCTGGCACATAAACCGGTTGAGGATTACCAATCAATGCAATGTGAATTCCCAGATGAGGACATTATGGCAATATTTGATGAAGGGAAATCTCAAGATGATGAAAGGTGGAGAGTGTTGTTTGACGGTGCCTCTAACATGTGGGGGCACGGGGTGAGCGATCTTGATCTCTCGGACAACCGCTTCATACCATTCACTGCCAGACTAAGCTTCTATGTCACAAACAATATTGCAGAGTATGAAGCGTGTATCTTGGGTATCTAGGCAGCTCTCGATTGGAAAGTCAAGAGGCTCGACGTGTACGGAGATTCAGCTCTAGTTGTCCATCAAGTAAAAGGAGATTGGGAAACAAGAAATCCTGATTTGGTTCCTTACTGTGACTACATTCGAGAATTAATCAAGCCCTTTGAGGAAATCACTTTCCAGCACATACCCCGCGGCGAGAATCAGTTGGCAGATGCCTTGGCAACTTTGTCATCTATGTTCAACGTCAGCTGTGACAAAAGTTTGACGATTGTCGAGAATCCGGCCACGAGAGGGCGACACGCTTATCACTCTTGTATGGCGATCAAAGAGGATCGGATAGTAAGCCTTGGTACCATGACATCAAGCGAGTATATCACAAGCAGAGTATCCTCCCGGGGCTACTGAGAGAATGACAAGAGAACCCTCGGAGAGGTCGTGTCGGCGGTTTCTTCTTGAGTGGAGACATCCTCTGCAAGAGAAACCATGACTTGGTACTCCTCAGTGTGTAATGAGAAGAAGAATCGATAAAGATTATGCGAGATGTTCATGAAGGCTCATTTGGGGTTCATTCAGTAGACACGCAATGGCTAGAAAAATCACGAGAAATTTGGATACTGCGGTTGCGAGATGGAATCGGTATTCTGATTTTGTGAGAAGATGCCATAAATGTCAAATCTATGCGAGATCACACCCATGTACCCCCAACTTCTCTGCGAATGTCTTGAGTGCACCATGGCCATTCTCAATGTGGGGCATGGACATCATTGGTCCCATCGAACCCAAAGCTTCCAATGGCCACCGTTTCATTACAGTTTGCTATTGACTATTTCACTAAGTGGGTGGAGGCTGCTTCTTATCCCAATGTAACGAGCTCGGTGATTGCTAAGTTCATCAAGAAAGATTTGGTTTGCGCTCTACGGCCTTCCAAACAAGATTATCACGCATACAACGGCGATAATTTGAGCAATGAGAATGATGAAGGATTTGTGAAAAGACTTCAAGATACAACATCACAACTCTTCTCCCTACCGCCCAAAGATGAATGGGGCGATTGAGGCGACTAAAAGGAATATCAAGCGGATAATACGAGAAGATGGTCGTGACCTATAATGGCCCGGCATGAGATGCTCCCTTTGCCTGCATGGTTCTGAGAACCTCGATGCGCACCTCAGCGGGCAACCCCTTACTCTGGTTTATGGGTCGAGGCGTCCTCCCATTGAGGTTGAAATACCATCCTGCGGGTGTTAATGGAGGCAAAACTTGATGAAGCGGAATGGGTTCGGTCCGTCTTGACCAGTTGAACCTCATTGAGGAAAAGCGAGTGGCCGCAATGTGTCATGGACAGTTGTACCAACAGAGGATGAGGAGGGCTTTTGACAAGAAAGTATGTCCTTGTGAATTCCAAGAGGGAGATCTTGTGCTCAAGCAGGTCTTGCCGATCCAGACAGACTCTAGGGGCAAATGGGCTCCCAAATATGAAGAACCTTATGTGGTGAAGAAGGCATTCTCAGGAGGAGCTTTAATTCTGGCGAACATGGACGGAGATGAGATCCCAAATCTAGTGAACTTAGATGTGGTCAAGAAGTATTATGCCTAGAAAAATAGACGAAAAAAGAAAAAGATAAGCCAAGAAAAAATCAGCTCGCTAGGTTGAAAACCCGCAAAGGGCGGCCTAGGTAAAATCAGAGCGACGGTGGATTGAAAACCCGCAAAGGGAAATCCAGGCAAAAATTAGGGTCAGAAAACTTGGGCTTGAGAAAAGAAAAGGCAATCAGCATTCCCAAAGGTTTGGATAAAGGGTTGATCAGGGTTATGAGTATGGACGGTGGGCACCGTTACTTCAGAGACGAGATTGTGAGATCCGTTCCATTTTCTTGTATTTCTTAGTCTAAAAGAAAGATTGCAATGTACTTTCAATTGGCGTGACTTTCTGCATGTCCAATTTCTATATCAATAAAAGTCCAACTTTTCTTTCATATATGTGCTTTTCGTGTCTCTGCTTTCATCTATTCAGTTTCTTTCAAAATAATAACATTTATGATTGATGAAATTGAACTGCAAAACATGTGCACATTCAGAGCATTACAGGATCATTACGAAATCCTTGAAAAATACAGAAAGAAATGATTTCCCAAGTGAATAAAATTGCTAAAAGCGGTCATGACGAACCAAAGGCGCAATCCTCGCGTGATCATCGATCCGAAGCAAGCTTCCGTCCGGCAGATCGATTTAACCAGCAAAAAAGAATGCCGAAGAAAAACAAATAAGCAGAAAAAAGAAAGCTGCTTAAAGAAAATAAACATAATAAACAAAAAAAGAAAAACAACAAATAGGCAGGAAAAAAAAAGAAAGCTGCTTAAAGAAAACAAACAGAATAAACAAAAAAGCAAAAAAAGAAGAAAATTACAGAAGACGGAACATAAAAAGAACACAACATCTTCATATCATTCATCATTCTTATATCATCCATACCATTCGTCACTCCATGGCATCAAACAGTAGTGCATTACACTTTCAAATGCGCATAAATCAATCATTGCATTCATGAGCATCCAAATGCCCAAGTGCATGCATTTCACGCACCATCCAAGAGGAAGTTACCGGACGAGAGAGTCCCAAAATCTCATTTTTAGAAAATCACCATCGGCCAGAGTTAGTAAACTCCATCAACCCAGAGTTAGTGAACTCCATCAACCCAGAATTAGTGAACTCCCACAGAGTTAGTGAACTCCTTCCACAGATCACAACATCGTGTACGAGCACGCGATGGATCCATCAGACTTCGTTAAGTCCTTCGGATTAGCTGTGTCAGCCTAAGGCATAGCGTAAATCCAATGATCGAATCAGTTCCGGACCTAATGTTGATCGGCCGCTCGAAAAGGCCACCCCCAAAGCTCGGACTCGACCAGAGTCCGTTAGAAGGTTTTAGGCAACCTCCGAATTCCCAATTTACCGCTTTTTTCCAATTTACCATCTTTCCCAATTTACTGCTTTCTCGTTAATGCGACGAGCATTAGCCCCTTTCTCAAAAGGAAAATAACAAAAAGAATATTTGAAATTTTCTGAAGCGGACAAAATTAGTAGTATTTCTATATCTTTATTTCCATTTTACTAGCAAATATGAAAAGGCCAATTCATATTTCTTGGCAAAATGTGAAATAAAGAGGGGCAGCTGTCATACCCCAATTTTGTCCACCTAAATCAAAATAAAAATTGTCTTTTCATGAATGCGAGGTTCTAACAGTATTTTTCTCGTAGTTGAAAGAAGGCTCAAAAATATGTTTGTTGTGCTCGCACATTATTCCTAATCGTGTGCGCGTTATGGCACTTGTTGCGCGCGTGTCATACCCCAATTTTGTCCGGCTTAGGTCAAAACCCTAATTTTCCACACAAAAATAAATAAATTGAAGAGTGAAGAGCCTTATGCACTGCATTTCAGGTCCTAGAAGGCATTCCAAGGTTCTTGAAATCATTTTTAGGGTTGGAATGCACTTTTCGGGCAAATTAGGGTTTTAGAGTCAAAAAGGGTATTTTGGTCAATTACAACAGTTTTTTTTTCTCGCTTTCAACAAAAAGCTCAAAAATATGTATAATTAAAAATAAAAATCTGAACCAAAATAAAGAATGAATAACAAAATAATATTGGATGCTTATTGTATTTTTAGAATTAGGGTTAATTCCTTTTTAGGTGTTTTTGCTTTTATCCATTTTTGGCTAAAGTAAGCACTAATCTTACAAGCAAACAACCTCCCTCACTCCATCCTCATGCTCCACGCCACCTCCACACATCAGCCCACACCAAGGCACATCACAAGGGCCTTTCTTCATTTCTTTTGACAAGCACACCTTTGAATCCAATAACATTCAATACACAACATGTTATTTGCCTTCCTTCTCTCTACACCACAACATAACACAACATTTCTTTTGCTTCTTTCTCACATCCTCCCATTGTAATTTAAGAACACACAACTCACTTCTCTCCTACACACTAAAACCGTAGCCCTCTCCTCTCCCTCACTTCATCTTGTTTTTCTTCTTTCATCTCAAAGGCACCTTCCCATTTGTCCTATGTAACATCCCTAATTTCGTTAATTTCAAATTAAGAAATTAACGAGTGATTTATTACTCGAATAGGTAATAAATCAAGTCACGGATCAGATGTTGTTACGAAAGCAATTTATAATTGCTAGAGGAAATAATTTAAATACATAACTGAGTGGAAATTAGTACTCTAAGGGTATTTTAGTATTTATACCACTCACGTTAAATGAGCGCTAGGACACAAAAAGTATCCAAATACTCTCTCATTCCTCACTTGGGTGAAATAAAGTAAGAAAAGAATTGAGAAAGTAGGAGAGAAGGGGGGGCCACGGTTTAAAAGGATAAAGAAAGGAAAGAAATAAAGGAAGGAAAGAATGAAAGAAAGAAAATCAGAGAGAGAGAAACAAAAAAAAAAAACGGAACCGAAGAGAGAAAGAGAGGGAGGCGAAGAGGAGAAAGGAAGGAGAGAAGAAATCTCTCTCAATTGGACTCGAGGTAAGGGGCTTTATAGCTCGTTTTCTTCCATTTTTCGTCCTCTATCTATTGATACCACTTTCACACCCTAATTTCTACTCGTTTTCAATTCGCCATTAATGGGTTTTGAAGCTCAAATGGAGAAAAAGGGAGATTTAAGTAAAATTGAAGCTTGGTATTGATGATTGGAAGCTCAACAACTGATGTGGAGTGTTCGGTTCCGGGTTTGGAGCGGATCCGGGCGCGTTCGTGAAGTTTCAAATCGGGAGCTTGGAGAGCTTCGGTTTGGTGTGATTTTCATCACACGAGGTGAGTTTTACTCACGTTAGGGAATTTTAATGATTGTTGTGTGTTATGTTTTAATGGTTTTCAAAATTCGGAGTTTCGAGAATTTTAGAGTCAAAAACGCTATTTTGCGAAAATGACGCGTGTTTGAAAATTTAACACGAAACCATAATGATTTGATTTTTGGATTGTTATGTTTGACTGAATATATGTGTCTTTGTGGCGATGCGTGGTTGTTTAGGATTGAAATACGGTTTGGGATCGATCGGAGAAACGAAGCGGAGCGGAATTGGGCATTAAGTTGAGAAGTTCCTATATCCCCAATATCCAATGTTTCGTTTCGACGCTCCGTTCGGCTCCAAACTTCTTTTAAATCCTTTTCCTAACCACCTAGAGCATTTATGTGGGATATCGTTTGTTTGAATGTGTTTTAAAGTTATTTGGTGTGATTCGGTTGAATTTTCAAATCTATTGGAAAACCGTAAATTTTTGTATATGTGCGAAATTAATGATTTTGAACAAATTGATGTCCTGGACTGGTTGTGCAGAAATTACACTATTTTGGGATGTCCGTATTACGAGAGGAAACTCACGAATTTTCGTTGGAAATTTTGATACAAATCCAAAGTGGTTTTGAAATAACGAATAATATTATATTTATTTCGAAAAACCGTAATTAGTATACGTGTGAGGACATGTTTTGGAAAGTGAATTGAACAAAATGTTCCATTTCTTAATTTATAATTGGCTCGGGATGATTATGTTCATCTAAACCGCCCACGTTTCACGATATATAAGAAATATCGAATTGAGGTGGCGACCTCCATGCGTTAGTACACTAGGAGAGGGAAGTCATGCGCCCGGTCCTAGAGCCCCCATGTTAAAATTAAAGCTATCCGCCTTTAAGAGTTGTACACTTATTGGCTATGTTGGGGTTCACCCATGCTTCCTTGTGTTGTTGGTGATGTACTAGAATTGATAAAACTTTTAAATGTGTATATTGTGATTTTGTCACTCGAGCTTCTTTAGGTTGTTAGTGACAAGTCACAAGTAATTGATTATATATTGTAATTCTTTTTGAATTACTAATTATGGTTTTATAAATGGACCGAGAGTGATAGGTAAGGGGTCACGGTAAGACTCAAAGAGACAAGTTGTCTCACCCTACAAATGTTGTTGTTTTTAGAGTAACAGGAAAGAAGATCATTTATGACACGAGTGGATGGAGTGCTCGAGAAGGAAATGGAAGGCGTAGTTCTTCTATTATTAGTTATGTTTTTCCTGTTATCTTTGTATTCGATTTATATAACTTGAATTTATTCTAAGTTATGTATCGTTCCATTATTCTTGTAAAGATTGTAAATCTAGCAGAATTGTATCTACGATGTATGCTAATTAGGTACACTTTAGTATTTCTACTAGATAGAAATATGAGGGTGTTACATTTTGGTATCAGAGCAGTTCGACCTAGTCGGACGTAGAGACCTTATGGTCAAGAGGTTAGATTGTGTCAGCTAGGGACTTAGACAATTAAATGTCAGAACCTTTCAGTATATTATGTGAAGTATTGAGTCAGGATCCACTCAATGTTTCATGTGAGTTACTGAGAATTATGATGATTAGTCGCCTCGATCCGAAAATGTCCAAACCCTAAACCATAGGAATTCTGGCCTTCTCAGTTGATCAGAGCACGCAGCGAAAGCAAAGGGCTACAGTTGGTGTTCTGAAGTAAGCAGTGGACAACCAAATTGGTTCGAGAAAGCTATGGACGAATGTTCAATCAGTGAACCAGGTGCAATTGTAGAATTGCAGTGGAAGCTATTGTAGGTCCTGCAGGGAATTACAAGTAAGAAAAGCCTTTAGGCAATAAGAATGATAATACCGTAAGATTCTGTTAAAGTAAGCGACACACGAAATCATGATCGTTGGATAGTCAGTTTATCAATTACTGAAACATTGTTTCATAGTTAATCTTACCTTACGGTTAGAGTAAACCCCAACTAAGATCGCAGTTAGAGATATTCTCAGGGTAATTTGCGAGTCTTGATAGGGTTCCTTTTTCTTTAAAGCCACACTGCTGCGAAATGCTATGAGCCAATCTTGTAAGTTGTAGTGCAATCTCGAATTGGCTCTGAGAACCAAATGCGGATCGAATTAGTTCGATCACGGTTTACGAACAGGTCTCACTCAAGAGGAGATCAGAGGTGACATGTCTTTGGGATTCAAACATTTTCCGTTACGACAAAATTTGAGAAAGAGTGATCCTTAGATTGAAGGACTCGCACCTATATTGGATTATATTGTTAAACTTTCGGATGAGGAATTTTGAGGAGCATATTTTTAATCTATTCTCGAAACTCGTGTCCAATCAAGCTATGCAATGGATCATTACTTGATTTTGAGAAATGGCAGCATAATGAAAATGAGGTGTCACATGTGAGGGAAAATATATTCAAGCTTATTGATATATAGTATGAACAAGCGATCTCGGTATGTGAGAAATTTTCGCGAGTTCTCCGACTTGTTTTATTTATAATTTTTAATCCGAAACTCGATATTTATGTGCCAAGGTGCGTTGGAAAGCTAACGAAAATGTCTACACATCCGAGTAGTTGTGAATCGGTTGTTCAGTGGTATTCTGAACTGTACCTTTGTATTACCCCAAGTTGTTTGGTACTAAAGCGGTTGTAGGACATAAACCCATTAGAGGCTTGGGAATTGGAAAGAGAACTTCCGGTAGTTAAGATGAGATTCCTAAACACTTTGTTTTAGGATGATACTCATTATAGTTTTTCAATGGACCTATTCCCGGAAAAGGTTGTTAGTAGCTATAGCTTTTCAACGATCGGTAGAGTTTCCAAAAAGCGAACGATTATGAGGTATGCCACCAAGTATATCCAAGGGTGGAACTTTCAATCTCTTAAAGTGTTGTTGTTCTATAGTAAGACGTAATCAAGTGAGCGTGAAACACCTTACTTATTGTTAAGCAAGACATGTTCCATACCAAATGGATACGTTAAAGAGGTTATGGTTATGTTTGAGCGGTTGTGGAGTACGAGAGTTGTGGGACCAAAGAAATGACTAAAGTGGTGAGAATTGTTCTTGGAATCAACGTTGGAAGCATTATCTTGTGCCCGTTTGATTCCGTGGAAGAATCCTTCTATTTTGATTATTTCTTTGATGATTATAATAACTAGTTTGACTCGTGATGAATCCAAACATAAACGTTAAAGCAGAGTAAGTCCTACTTAGCTAGGAAAGCGGTTATGTATCAAGCGAGGGATCTATGTGGTTAGATTCTTTCATGCTTGAGTACTTGAGTATTAGACTCCATTCAAGAGAATGGTTGGCTTTAGAAAAGTTGTTTGACATATGATCCATACCTTAGTTAATGACCCACAAGGACCATGATGATGAAGGTCTTTGAAGTATATAATAGTTATAACAGGAACGGTATGGTGCTGCAAATTTGAAGGAGAGTACGAGGAGTATTTGTGATACTTTTAACGAAGCTTTAGCTACAGAAAATGTAACTTAAGACTATGGTATTCCAAACAAATCAGTCAAGAAATGTTGTTTTGATTGGAAGGTAGCTAGTTCGGCAATCACTCATCTATATTCAATGAAATAAAGTCAAAGGACTTTGATCTGTAATCCATTTGTAATGCATGAAATTTTTGGTTCACAAGTTACATTAGCAACTCTGATCATTATTAGTTACTACCATTAATGATTACTGAGTTAGTAACGTTTGTATAATATTATTAACAGTCCCTAATCTAAAGAATATTTTGATATCTGTGATAGGTACATCCTTGTATCACTATTATTGATGGAATCCAAGTGAATGAATAATAGATTTAGTTCAAGTGAATGGTTGGTTCTAAAATGGTTATCGACTTATAGGTTTTGAAATACCTCCGAATTTTGAATTGTGTTTCAAAGAGCGGAGTCACGAAGTGAAGCTACGTCTTATTGGTATTTCGGGTTAACGAAGAAACAAACACCTATGGGTAAGTGAGCAAATTCATTTCATATTCAAATGTTTCCAAGAAAATTTTACAAAACCTTTACCCATTGGTGAGTCAGTTATGAGCACTGTAGTGATAGAGTTTAACCCAAAGTGCTAATAAGGTATCTAATAAAACAGAAAGGTAATGTTACCTAGTTTTCCCACAAGTTGGGGTGCTTCCGTGTTAGTTATTGAAAAGAAAGATGGAAGTAAGAGATCGTGTATGGATTACCTCCAGTTGGATAAAGTTATGGTTAAGAATAAGTATCTATGCCAAGAATCTATGCTTAGGTTGTTTAGCTTCAAGGTGAAGCAGTGATTTCAAAGTTTGGTCTAAGGTCGGGTTTTTATTTATTTAAAGGTTAGGGCTTTAGTTACCCAGAGGATGACTTTCCATACTAGATATGGACATTGCGAGTGAGTAGTGATGCCCCTCTGGTCTAACTAATTCTCCTACGGTATTCATGGATTGCATGAGCCGAGGTTTTACACCCGTACTTAGACTAGTTGTTGAATTTTCACTGATAACATCTTAGTATACATTAAGACCACTATAGAATATGATTTACATCTCTGCATTGTTCCGAAGGTACTCTCAGAGGAGAAAGAGATAGGCTAAACCCTAGAAGTATGAATTATGAGTGGTTGTAGTGAAATTTTGGAAACATGTGGTATTCCGGTGCGGTGTGTCAATGGATTCTAGTAAGGTCTAATTTGTGATGATTTGGGAGTTGCCGTTATCGATCACCAAGAAAGGAGTTTATGTGAACTAATTGGTTTGTATAGTAGGTTATCGGAAGATTCTCACGATAGTTGTTTCACTCATACTGATTAACTTGTAAAGGTCGGCCGTTTGAATGAGATTTCGATTGTGAGGAATATTTCTAGAGTGGTAAGAGGATTGACTGTTTCAATCCTCATTCTCTGAATCCGCCCACAGGTTTCTAAATGCACAATGACGCCTTGGAAAGAGTTTAGGCGGTGTTTTGATCTTTGAATCAACAAGAGATAGCTTATGCATTCACGAAAGAGAAGCCGCATGAGAAGGATTCTCCGACTCATGATTTGAAATGGTGGTTACGTAGGAGAATTGAAGGTAACTGCGAGTCGACAAAAGGGGTATGTTGACAAAAGGAGTAGATCGCTAGAGTTAGATCGACGATCTGTATTGTAAGAATTTCATCAACCGTTGAGTTAGAATGGATGGATCTTTGATTAATTCGTCATTTTACCCAAACTCAAGTCATATCTTAGCACGTAGAGAGAGAAGATGCTTCGGAGAAGAAAAATTCCACTTGTCAAAGTGGTTGCGATGGTTTTCGGCCTAGGAAGCTTTGTAGGGGATTGGAGGACGATATGCGGACTAGATATTCGTATATGTTCTCTTGAAGTATGTTTGTCAAATTTTGAGGACAAAATTTTTCAAGTTGGGGTGATTGTAACATCCCTAATTTCGTTAATTTCAAATTAAGAAATTAACGAGTGATTTATTACTCGAATAGGTAATAAATCAAGTCACGGATCGAATGTTGTTACGAAAGCAATTTATAATTGCTAGAGGAAATAATTTAAATACATAGCGAGTGGAAATTAGTACTCTAAGGGTATTTTAGTATTTATACCACTCACGTTAAATGAGCGCTAGGACACAAAAAGTATCCAAATACTCTCTCATTCCTCACTTGGGTGAAATAAAGTAAGAAAAGAATTGAGAAAGTAGGAGAGAAGGGGGGGCCACGGTTTAAAAGGATAAAGAAAGGAAAGAAATAAAGGAAGGAAAGAATGAAAGAAAGAAAATCAGAGAGAGAAACAAAAAAAAAAACGGAACCAAGAGAGAAGAGAGAGGGAGGCGCGAAGAGGAGAAAGGAAGGAGAGAAGAAATCTCTCTCAATTGGACTCGAGGTAAGGGGGCTTTATAGCTCGTTTTCTTCCATTTTTCGTCCTCTATCTATTGATACCACTTTCACACCCTAATTTCTACTCGTTTTCAATTCGCCATTAATGGGTTTTGAAGCTCAAATGGAGAAAAAGGAGATTTAAGTAAAATTGAAGCTTGGTATTGATGATTGGAAGCTCAACAAGCTGATGTGGAGTGTTCGGTTCGGGTTTGGAGCGGATCGGGAGCGCGTTCGTGAAGTTTCAAATCGGGAGCCGAGAGCTTGGTTTGGTGTGATTTTCATCACACGAGGTGAGTTTTACTCACGTTAGGGAATTTTAATGATTGTTGTGTGTTATGTTTTAATGGTTTTCAAAATTCGGAGTTTCGAGAATTTTAGAGTCAAAAACGCTATTTTGCGAAAATGACGCGCGTGTTTGAAAATTTAACACGAAACCATAATGATTTGATTTTTGGATTGTTATGTTTGATTTGAATATATGTGTCTTTGTGGCAGATGCGTGGTTGTTTAGGATTGAAATACAGTTTGGGATCGATCGGAGAACGAAACGGAACGGAATTGGGCATTAAGTTGAGAAGTTCCTATATCCCCAATATCCAATGTTTCGTTTCGACGCTCCGTTCGGCTCCAAACTTCTTTTAAATCCTTTTCCTAACCACCTAGAGCATTTATGTGGGATATCGTTTGTTTGAATGTGTTTTAAAGTTATTTGGTGTGATTCGGTTGAATTTTCAAATCTATTGGAAAACCGTAAATTTTTGTATATGTGCGAAATTAATGATTTTGAACAAATTGATGTCTGGACTGGTTGTACAGGAAATTACACTATTTTGGGATGTCCGTATTACAGAGGAAACTCTGCCTAATTTTCGTTGGAAATTTTGATACAAATCCAAAGTGGTTTTGAAATAACGAATAATATTATATTTATTTTGAAAAACCGTAATTAGTATACATGTGAGGACATGTTTTGGAAAGTGAATTGAACAAAATGTTCCATTTCTTAATTTATAATTGGCTCGGGATGATTATGTTCATCTAAACCGGCCCACGTTTCACGATATATAAGAAATATCGAATTGAGGTGACGACCTCCATGCGTTAGTACACTAGGAGAGGGAAGTCATGCGCCACTGGTCACAGCCCCCATGTTAAAATTAAAGCTATCCGCCTTTAAGAGTTGTACACTTATTGGCTATGTTGGGGTTCACCCATGCTTCCTTGTGTTGTTGGTGATGTACTAGAATTGATAAAACTTTTAAATGTGTATATTGTGATTTTGTCACTCGAGCTTCTTTAGGTTGTTAGTGACAAGTCACAAGTAATTGATTATATATTGTAATTCTTTTTGAATTACTAATTATGGTTTTATAAATGGACCGAGTGATAGGTAAGGGGGTCACGGTAAGACTCACTCGAGACAAGTTGTCTCACCCTACAAATGTTGTTGTTTTTCGAGTAACAGGAAAGAAGATCATTTATGACACGAGTGGATGGAGTGCTCGAGAAGGAAATGGAAGGCGTAGTTCTTCTATTATTAGTTATGTTTTTCCCTGTTATCTTTGTATTCGATTTATATAACTTGAATTTATTCTAAGTTATGTATCGTTTCCGCTATTCTTGTAAAGATTGTAAATCTAAGCAGGAATTGTATCTCTGATGTATGCTAATTAGGTACACTTTAGTATTTCTACTAGATAGAAATATGAGGGTGTTACATTTTGGTATCAGAGCAGTTCGACCTAGTCGGACGTAGAGACCTTATGGTCAAGAGGTTAGATTGTGTCAGCTAGGGACTTAGACAATTAAATGTCGAACCTTTCGGTATATTATGTGAAGTATTGAGTCGAGATCCACTCAATGTTTCATGCGAGATTCACGAGAATTATGACGATTAGTCGCCTCGATCCGAAAATGTCCAAACCCTAAACCATAGGAATTACGGCCTTCTCGGTTGATCGAGCACGGCGAAAGCAAAGGGCTACGATTGGTGTTTCGAAGTAAGCGGTGGACAACCAAATTGGTTCGAGAAAGCTATGGGCGAATGTTCAATCGATGAACCAGTGCAATTGTAGAATTGCGGTGGAAGCTATTGTAAGTCTGCGCAGGAATTACAAGTAAGAAAAGCCTTTAGGCAATAAGAATGATAATACCGTAAGATGCATTTAAGAGTGGCGACACTGAAATCATTGTTGGATAGTCGGTTTATCAGTCTTGAAACATTGTTTCATAGTTAATCTTACCTTACGGTTAGAGTAAACCCCAACTAAGATCATGATTAGAGATATTCTCACGGGTAGTAGTGCGAGTCTTGATAGGGTTCCTTTTTCTTTAAAGCCACACTGCGAAATGCTATGAGCCAATCTTGTAAGTTGTAGTGCAATCTCGAGAATTGGCTCTGAACCAAATGCGGATCGAATTAGTTACGATCACGGTTTACGAACCAGTCTCACTCAAGAGGAGATCGGCGGTGACATGTCTTTGGGATTCAAACATTTTCCATGCACGACAAAATTTCGAGAAAGAGTGATCCTTAGATTGAAGGACTGCACCTATATTGGATTATATTGTTAAACTTTCGGATGAGGAATTTTGAGGAGCATATTTTTAATCTATTCCTGGACCTGCACCAGTATAACAATGATTTGGCTCCAGATAGAACTCAGCTACAATGCATGTCTAAGAAGGATAATGAGTCGTTCAAGGAGTATGCTCAGAGATGGAGGAACCTCGCGGCTCAAGTAAAAACCCCTCTGCTAGACAAAGAAATGGTCCACATGTTTATGGAAACCCTTCCTGCGGTGTATTATGATAGGTTGGTTGGCAGCGTAGCCTCAAATTTCTCTGAGATGGTGGTCACGGGGAAAGAGTAGAGAATGGTATGCGCTTGTGGAAGAATAGCTCATGGCCCGACACCTCTGCGATCGAGAAAAAGCCATTTTTGGGTCTCATAAGAAGAAAGAAGGTGAAACTAATGCGATCATCGGAGCGGTGGTCCGTCGCAAGAATCCACCGCAAGCTATTCTCGTTTCCTTCTCGAGCACCATCGCACGACCTTTTCAATCAAACTATCGATCTGGAACTATAATGAAAGGAAGCCTCTGCATCTTTGATCCCATTCCCATGTCCTACACGGACTTGTTTAATTATCTCATCACCAAAAAATAATCAATACTCGTCAAATGAAGCCATATCGGCCCTCCCTATCCCGGAGGTACAACGCAAATGCTACCGCGTCTTTCATTGCAGGCGATAGGTCATGTGGTGGAGGATTGTAAGGCATTCAAGTATGTGGTGCAAGAATTACTTGATCACGAAGAGCATATCATTTCAACAACCCAATGTAGCCACGATCCGTTTGCGAGGCATGGAGGATCTCACAGCATCGCCGTTGACCATCGGGATGGTCGGTGTTTGGTTAGAAAAGTTGATTGCATTCGGATGCCTTTGAATTTTATCCATGCTGAATTATGCCGTTTTGGTGTCATCAAAGAAGGGTGTGCTAGGAAAGACGCCTGTGATAATCCTCGCTGCATCGGGGCATGTAAAGGCTTTAAACCAATCCTCCAAGATCTCTTAGACCGACACCTGGTCCAAGTGGGAATCCAGGACAAAGAAGGAAGTGTATCTACCTTGCAATCAGACAATGGAGGCTTCAAGAGACCGATTGAAATTCCCTACAATCTGAATTCCAGCCCAGCTGTGACGAGACCCTCGACTATTGTTATTCCAGTACCTGCAGCTACCCCTAGTAGGGAGACTAGGATGACTCCATGGAGCTGCAATGTGCAAATGCAAGCGGAGGTCCCTAAAGACACTTTGGATATAACAAACATTGCTGGAGGTAGTGGTATCACAAGGAGTGGAAGGTTGTATGCTCCTGAAAACCTTAGAGGTGAGCAATCCAAGGGAAATGAAGAAAGGGTCCGTAAGGGAAAAGACAAGGAAGCTGTAGAAGTCAGGGATGTGTCAGACAAAAAAGCTCAAGAATTCCTGAGAGTAATGAGACAAAGTGAATATCGAGTGGTAGACCAGCTGAATCAAACTCCATCCAAGATCTCAATGCTCTCTTTGCTGCTTAGTTCAGAGGCACATCGTGCTGCACTGTTAAAGATCCTGAATGAAGCTCACATCTCCCATGACATTGATGAAATCGACTTGATGGTATTGTTGGCAACATTGTAGCCTCTAATTACTTGACCTTTTCAGACATTGAGCTTCCTCCGGCAGGAAAGAATCATAATCAAGCTCTTCACATCTCAGTCAAGTGTGGGGACTATGTACTTGCCAGGGTGCTCATTGATAATGGTTCATCCTTGAATGTGCTGCCTAAGTCTACAACGGATAAACTGAATGTAGACTGCTCATATCTGAAGCCGAGCTCTACCTTGGTCAGAGCATTTGATGGGTCAGTGAAGGAAGTTTTTGGAAAAGTAGAAGTACCACTGCAGGTAGGCCCTGAAGTATTTTATGTCGTCTTTCAAGTGATGGACATCAATTCCTCCTACAGTTGCCTGCTAGGACGTCCTTGGATACATGCTGTTGGTGTAACACCCCGATTTTCGTGCGTCAGTTCTTTTAATATGTATTTGTGTTATGAACTATTTTATATTGATAAGATTAAATTATTTTAATTTATTGTGTGTTTGAGTTATTAAAATTAGTTGAAGTCACATTTAAATATATTTTATAAGCTATTTGTGATATATGATTGTTATTTATATTTATACTTATTTATTTTATTTTTATAAATATTAGTATTCTAGATGTTATTTACAATAGAGACTATTTTGGGATAATGAGTTGTTAAATTATTGTGGTAGTGAAATTAGGCTTTAAAATGATTTAAAATAGACTTAGAGTTGTTTTTACTCGCATACACCCCCATTTCCTTGTTAGGCGCGCCCAACCACTAAACACAAACCAGACTTGCGGCCCGGTCCATGCGAGGCCCACACAGATCGAGGCAGGACCCAGCTGGCTCCTTCTTCTTCCTCACGTGCGCAATGCGCAGAGCAGCAACCCTAAGCTTTCCTTCCTCCATTTCGTTCTCCTTCCCAAGCCATTGCCAAGTTTCAAAATAAACATTCCAACTCGAAAACATCCCCGAACTCGATTCCAGCGTTGATTTAACCATTAGAAGCCCTCAAAGCGTGTTGTAGCCTTCGCCTCTCTTGCGTGAAACCCCATGGCCGAACCACCACAAACTCCTCTCTTGCGTTCTCCCTCTCCTCTCACGCGAAACTCCGGGGATGACCACGCACAGAACCTCTCCTCGCTACCCCTTGCTTAGATTTCTTCGACCATCATCTTGAATCAACTTCCATGGGTCCAACGAGAAAATCACCATGGTTATAGCTTCAAACCCCCTAACAGATCCACCACGCCATAGTGCGGACAACAATCTTTCACGGTGTGCTTGGCCATATCGCTATTCGAACATTCACCTCACCTTTGATGAACTCTAGCCACCGATCTCGTTCAAACAAAGAAAAGTCATCTATCGCTCTATTAGACTTGGAGTTGCAATGCAAACACCAAAGATCGTAAATTCGGACGGATGTCATTACTATATGCACATTGAGTTCTCGATCATGTTCACGATCCTCGTCCCCATCCAACACGATTCGAATAGGTATCAATTCAAATTGTCTCTAATTTATAAGTGAGCACTTGAGTATTTTTAATATTTTAGTCTATGACTTTCCGACTATCATTGTTATTGCATAATTATGCGCGTTCGAGTTAAATACCGGCTCGTCGAATTGAAACTTAAGGAGAAAGAGGAAGCTTGGATTGTTGGTGCCTTTGGGGAAATTGCTAGGAGCTTGAGTATTTTCTTAAATTAGTAAAGGTAAGGGGTTTCTCTTTCCATAGCCAATAGCTTATAAAACATGGAACCATAGGATTGAGTATTAGGATATGTTTGATTGAATTATTGTATGTTAATTTGATTGATTTGATGATGAATGTAGCTGGATATATAATTGAATTGAGTCCTTATGTGCTAATTGAATTGATGAGGTTATTTTGAGTGGTGTTGGCATGTTAATTGTATTACTTTGAATGAAAACCATAGGAGTTAGGTGTTAGGAGAAATTGTTTAATTGATATATGGAGTGCTTGATTTATTGGGGATTGTTTGAATGAATATGTGTTTGGGGTGAATATCATGTGAGTGAATTGTGGTTCTATTTTAATTGGTGATTGTTATATTGACTCAATGAAATTAAATAGGAGAGAATGTGGTGATTGTTTAGGTGTTAAGAGAGATTTCTTAAATTGAATTGTGGTGTTTTTGGATTGATTGGTATTTGTTGGTTGAATGAATATATTGTTGGGTTGAATATCATGTGAATTTGAACTGTTGATTCTATTGTAATTAGTGTCAAGGTGTGTATTGTATTGATTCAATGTAAAATAAATAGGAGAGATATAGGGGTTGTTAGGCGGTTGTCAAATTGCTTGAATGAAGGTGTTTTGAAGGTGTTATGTATGGGGGTTGAATCGGTTTGTGTGTTGTGGGGAGGGGGAGGCGCCAAGGTGGCCGCCTGTGTGTGTGTGTGTTGCGTGTGGTGGGTGCCGGTGTGTGCACGCAGGCGGGCGCCAAGTGTGGCGACCACTTGCGCTGTGCGTGTTGTCTTTGTGTGTGTGCGTGCGTGCGGCGCCAAGCGTGGCTGCCCCATTGCGCGTGTCTTCTTGTGTCTAGAGTGCGAGCGCCATTTTGGCCGCCAAGCGTCTTGTGTGTTCTTTGGTGTCTAGGTGCGGCGCCAAATTGGGCGCCTGTGTCTTTGTGTGTTGTATCGATGCAAGGCGCCCGGCTTTGCGTGGCAGCATGCACTTGGCGCTGTGTCAGTGTGGGATTGATCCCTGGTGCATTCTTAGCCTTGAGGTGTTAAATTGGTCCTTAGGTGGTGTTTTAATTCCTAGGTGTGACTTTAGTCCTTGGTGTGGCTTAGTCCTTTGGGGGTGCGGTTAGTCCTTTGGTGTGCAATTAGTCCTTGGGTTCCTTTAATCCTTTTGGGTGTGGTTGTAGTCCTTATAGGGTTGTTTTCTATGGTGATGCATGCTATTGGTGAGTATATTTGGGTGATTGGGGTCTAAGACCTCTCTTGGTGATTGGTGAGTAAATAAATTAATGGTGAGCATTCTAATGCATAATTTGGTGTTTTTGGTGTGATGGTGCATAGTCATGGTGTCGCATAATCATATGCATTTTTGGTGAATAGGCTTGGCCTCATAAAATATTTTGGTGAATGCCTTCGGGCCTTTTGGTGAATGGTGAATGCCTGCAGGCCTTTTTAGTGATGGATCCACATGCATATACCCTTGGCGTTGGGTTGCATATCATGCACTTGCATACATTTTATGGTGGTTATGCAGGTGTGTATAATTAAATGGTGAAAGTGATTAGATTGTCTTGCTGGTGTGCTAATGCTTGTCTTATTGTGTTGCTTGTTTTATTTACTATTTTCTATGAAATGAGACTCACCCTTTCTCGCTTGGAATGTTGCTCTTATGTGGCAACTGCAGTGTGATGGTTGAAGGTGGCGTGAGTACCTTCTTCTAGTATGGTCGAGTCACTCACGATCACGTAGCAACCGGGGATATTTAGGATTTGTCGTTTATTTTATGAATTGACTTTTCATTTGGATAATTGTATTTTCAGTATTTGAGTTTTGTTAATTCCATTTGCAATGGTGTTTATTCGGGTTTACATTATGGTGCTATGTATCTTAACTTGGAGGTTATTCTCTTTAGTATTTTGAAATTTTTAAATGTGGTTGTTTAAATGTGGCACCTCAGTGGTCGCACTAAAGTTTTTCGTGAGACTCGATTTTTAGATTTATTAAAATAATAGACTAGATAGAAGGGGGTGTTACATTAGTGGTATCAGAGCAAAAGTTCGGTGCAATAGGCCAAGTGTGTGCATCATGTCATATTGTGTATGACAACTAGGTGTCTGAATTAGTTACGAAATGGTTGTTTATCTTTGAAGTGCGAGTTGGTTCTAACTTAGGACCATTTGTATTGTCTATTGAGCCTTCCGATGTGTGAACTCTAAGTAGAGTTGCACGCATTACTTGTTGATACTCGGTAATTGGGAGGGTGGCCAACTTAGTTGGTGAAGTTCTCAAGATAATAGGGTGAGTGGTAGATATTCGTAGAAAAGAGTATCACGATCGGAAGTGGTATAATGTTAGAATCTAACCTAGACCCCGAATGACTCTTTTCCTTAGAGAAATTTTCATAGAGCACAGTCTCTTACTTAGGCCATGTGTCGTGTTCGTTATGTTTTCTTGGTGTGAAGTTGTATCGTAGTCATTTGTTTGTTGCTTTTCGTGTTCTTGGAACCTCCGAATTTATATAAAGTGAACTTCTATGATTCGAATTTTAGTTGTCACCTATACACTATTTGTGATATGTGGTTCTATGACTAAAGAATGAAATTTGTATTGGGGTATCTGTGAGATTCTGTTAAAATAGGTTTAATTGGTTTATGCTCATAAATGCGTTTAATTTATTTTAATTATGAAGTGTTTGTGTAAAGGGTATTTTTAAATGCGAATTGATGCTTTAGAGTAGATGCTCTGTTGATTATTATGAGTTGTCTTATCACTATATGTTGCTATCACTTGTTGCAATGTTTTGATTAGCCTCATTTTTAAATGCTACAAGAACTATTGTTTTACTACTTGTGTAATTGCAATTGGACATAATGATCTTAAATATTCCTTTGTCATTTCATGTTATTACTACGTTCACTTGTTTTATTCTAATTGTCAAATTGTTGCTCGAATCTTTGAGAAGCTGTTCCTTGACTTTCATACCATTGATCGTTGACTATGAATTCTAAAGGTGTAGAATCTCCAAGTTTTTATGATTTAATTATGATTCTAATATTTTCTAAAGCATGATGTTACGTGGTTTTGCGATTTAAAAATAAATATATACTTAGGTTTGCGTATTGACTTCAATTTAACTAGTTTTAATATTGGATGCGTAAATATGTATTGAGTTTATTTTGATTGATAAATACTAAGTCTTGTATAAGTTTTATTGTTGTCTTCATATACGTGTTTTTAATTGTGTATTGATATTTTGAGTTGAGTGCCTTGTGGGTTGGCCTTGCTAGTTATTATAATGTATTAATTCATTACAAATGTGCTACATTATTTTGATCACCCTAATCGATAATCATTTTTAGGCAGCTGCAATCACCGCTCCCTCTTATCCTATAATTGTGTTCTTGTTTAATGATCGGTGTAATTGGAGACTATATTCTTATGTTACTATTGTTGTGTTAATTTAGCTTATCTTGTTCTATTTGCTTAATTGCTCTCCAGTGCACCATATTGTGAACCCTCTAACTACAAAATAACTTTGTACTAATGAGCGACTTATGTGTTACGTGGTTTTGAACATCTTAGAATAAGAATGTGTCTTTGAGAATGCTTGTATTTTAAATTAGCTTTTAGTATTAGATGTTCACCTAAGTATATAGGTGACTTGGTTGCACTAATATCTATTCTTAGAAAAATCCATTGCTATAGCATGCTCTTATTTTGTATGATGATGCTACTGGACAAAGTGTTTTGTGAAGTTCTTTTGCTAATGATTTTAAAGTACTACTCCTTTACTAACGTCAATGTCGTGTTAGGGTGTTCGAACATAATGTTTTCCTTATTTTAACCTTGCAATTAGTGTTTTCTGTTATTTTCACCACATGATTTTTATTTTCTTGAGTTGCGTAATTGTGGATATTTACGTGGAAGAATAACTTCGATAGAGTCTTGTTTGTAAGGTTGTGTTAGGCCGACACATCGTTTACAATCCGGAATATATTGAAGATGTTTTGTACATTGAATGTCCACTATTTCTTGTCATAAGCTTTCTTTGTCATGCGAGTTTCTAACTTTTCTTTCGTTGATGTCTTCCATTTCTTATCTTTGATATCATTGACTCATCTCTCTTGTCACTTTGACGAGGTTTATATTTTCTTCCGTATGTTTGAACCTTCCGAGTATTTCTTCTTTTATTTTGTCCTTGAGCTAGCTTACAAAATTTCGAGGACGAAATTTCTTTTAAGGGGGGTTGGATTGTAACACCCCGATTTTCGTGCGTCAGTTCTTTTAATATGTATTTGTGTTATGAACTATTTTATATTGATAAGATTAAATTATTTTAATTTATTGTGTGTTTGAGTTATTAAAATTAGTTGAAGTCACATTTAAATATATTTTATAAGCTATTTGTGATATATGATTGTTATTTATATTTATACTTATTTATTTTATTTTTATAAATATTAGTATTCTAGATGTTATTTACAATAGAGACTATTTTGGGATAATGAGTTGTTAAATTATTGTGGTAGTGAAATTAGGCTTTAAAATGATTTAAAATAGACTTAGAGTTGTTTTTACTCGCATACACCCCCATTTCCTTGTTAGCGCACCCAACCACTAAACACAAACCGACTTGCGGCCCGGTCCATGCGAGGCCCACACAGATCGACCCGACCCGAGGCCCGTGGCTCCTTCTTCTTCCTCACGCTGCAATGCGCAGAGAGCAGCAACCCTAAGCTTTTCCTTCCTCCATTTCGTTCTCCTTCCCAAGCCATTGCCAAGTTTCAAAATAAACATTCCAACTCGAAAACATCCACGAACTCGATTCCAGCGTTGATTTAACCATTAGAAGCCCTCAAAGCGTGTTGTAGCCTTCGCCTCCTTGCGTGAAACCCCATGGCGAACCACCACAAACTCCTCTCTTGCGTTCTCCCCTCCTCTCACGCGAAACTCCGGGGATGACCACGATGCAGAACCTCTCCCCGCTACCCCTTGCTTAGATTTCTTCGACCATCATCTTGAATCAACTTCCATGGGTCCAACAGAAAATCACCATGGTTATAGCTTCAAACCCCTAACGGATCCACCACGCCATAGTGCAGACAACAATCTTCACGGTGTGCTTGGCCATATCGCTATTCGAACATTCACCTCACCTTTGATGAACTCTAGCCACCGATCTCGTTCAAACAAAAGAAAAGTCATCTATCGCTCTATTAGACTTGGAGTTGCAATGCAAACACCAAAGATCGTAAATTCGGACGGATGTCATTACTATATGCACATTGAGTTCTCTCGATCATGTTCCCTGATCCTCGTCCCCATCCAACACGATTCGAATAGGTATCAATTCAAATTGTCTCTAATTTATAAGTGAGCACTTGAGTATTTTTAATATTTTAGTCTATGACTTTCCGACTATCATTGTTATTGCATAATTGTGCGCGTTCGAGTTAACACCTGGCTCGTCGGAATTGAAACTTAAGGAGAAAGAGGAAGCTTGGATTGTTGGTGCCTTTGGGGAAATTGCTAGGAGCTTGAGTATTTTCTTCAATTAGTAAAGGTAAGGGGTTTCTCTTTCCATAGCCAATAGCTTATAAAACATGGAACCATAGGATTGAGTATTAGGATATGTTTGATTGAATTATTATATGTTAATTTGATTGATTTGATGATGAATGTAACTGGATATATAATTGAATTGAGTCCTTATGTGCTAATTGAATTGATGAGGTTATTTTGAGTGGTGTTGGCATGTTAATTGTATTACTTTGAATGAAAACCATAGGAGTTAGGTGTTAGGAGAAATTGTTTAATTGATATATGGAGTGCTTGATTTATTGGGGGATTGTTTGAATGAATATGTGTTTGGGGTGAATATCATGTGAGTGAATTGTGGTTCTATTTTAATTGGTGATTGTTATATTGACTCAATGAAATTAAATAGGAGAGAATGTGGTGATTGTTTAGGTGTTAAGAGAGATTTCTTAAATTGAATTGTGGTGTTTTTGGATTGATTGGTATTTGTTGGTTGAATGAATATATTGTTGGGTTGAATATCATGTGAATTTGAACTGTTGATTCTATTGTAATTAGTGTCAAGGTGTGTATTGTATTGATTCAATGTAAAATAAATAGGAGAGATATAGGGGTTGTTAGCGGTTGTCAAATTGCTTGAATGAAGGTGTTTTGAAGGTGTTATGTATGGGGTTGAATCGGTTTGTGTGTTGTGGGGAGGGGGAGGCGCCAAATTGGCTGCCCTGTGTGTTGTGTGTCGCGTGTGGGTGCCGGTGTGTGGCACGGGCAGGGGCGCCAAGTGTGGCAGCCCCTTGCGCCTGTGCGTGTTGTCTTTGTGTGTGTTGCGTGCAGGGGCGCCAACTGTGGCTGCCCCAAGTGCGCGTGTCTTTGCGTGTGTCCCAGTGCGGCGCCATTTTGGCCGCCAAGCGTCTTGTGTGTTCTTTGGTGTCTAGGTGCAGGGCGCCAAATTGGCTGCCCTGTGTGCTGTGTGTTGTGTTCGATGCGCGGCGCCGGCTTTAGCGTCAAGGCGCAACTTGGCGCTGTGTCAGTGTGGGATTGATCCACTGGTGCATTCTTAGCCTCGAGGTGTTAAATTGGTCCTTAGGTGGTGTTTTAATTCCTAGGTGTGACTTTAGTCCTTGGTGTGGCTTAGTCCTTTGGGGTGCGGTTAGTCCTTTGGTGTGCAATTAGTCCTTGGGTTCCTTTAATCCTTTTGGGTGTGGTTGTAGTCCTTATAGGGTTGTTTTCTATGGTGATGCATGCTATTGGTGAGTATATTTGGGTGATTGGGGGTCTAAGACCTCTCTTGGTGACTGGTGAGTAAATAAATTAATGGTGAGCATTCTAATGCATAATTTGGTGTTTTTGGTGTGATGGTGCATAGTCATGGTGTCGCATAATCATATGCATTTTTGGTGAATAGGCTTCGGCCTCATAAAATATTTTGGTGAATGCCTTCGGGCCTTTTGGTGAATGGTGAATGCCCTCTGGGCCTTTTTGGTGATGGATCCACATGCATATACCCTTGGCGTTGGGTTGCATATCATGCACTTGCATACATTTTATGGTGGTTGTCTGGGTGTGTATAATTAAATGGTGAAAGTGATTAGATTGTACTGCCTGGTGTGCTAATGCTTGTCTTATTGTGTTGCTTGTTTTATTTACTATTTTCTATGAAATGAGACTCACCCACTTCGCTTGGAATGTTGCTCTTTATGTGGCAACGCTGCAGTGTGATGGGATGAAGGTGACGTGAGTACCTTCTTCTAGTATGGTCGAGTCAGCTCTGATACGTAGCACCGGGGATATTTAGGATTTGTCGTTTATTTTATGAATTGACTTTTCATTTGGATAACTGTATTTTCCGTATTTGAGTTTTGTTAATTCCGCTGCAATGGTGTTTATTCGGATTTACATTTATGGTGCTATGTATCTTAACTTGGAGGTTATTCTCTTTAGTATTTTGAAATTTTTAAATGTGGTTGTTTAAATGTGGCACCCTCAAGTGGTCGCACTAAAGTTTTTCGTAGACTCTGATTTTTAGATTTATTAAAATAATAGACTAGATAGAAGGGGGTGTTACAGTTGGGGCAGTGCCATCCTCGCTTCATCAGAAACTCAAGTTTGTGGCTGAGGGAAAGCTGATAGTGATCCACGGGGAGGAAGAAACATTGATAAACCGTTCACCACCTGAATATTATGTGGAAGCAGCGAAAGAGTACTTTGAGACTGCCTTCCAAGGATTGGAGATCTCAAACGATGTCTTCGTTGAAAATGAGCCTCGGTGGAAGCCTAAGTGGTCCAAGGCTGACATGATGGTTGCAAAGGTGATGTTAGGACATGGGTATCAGGTCGGTAAGGGCCTAGGAAAAGTCGCTCAAGGAATTGTAACACTGGCCCGGTTGAGAGGAAACATTGAAAGGTTCAGATTGGGTACATCCCAAGTCTTCTTGTCGACGAGAGGTGGCATCCGACGGGGAGGGAGAAATGGTCGCCAAACTCAGAGGAAGGACACCCAATCGGGGAGGATGGTCATCGCTAATTTTAAGAACAACACGTAGTCTTTGGCATCTTTGAACCCCGACAGATTAATGCGGTTGAAGAAGGATCAAACTCGAGTGGTTGTGTTCTTTGCTGGCCCGTATTCTTTGTCTTCACGAGAGAAGCCGCAAAACCGGGAGATCATGGATTTCCGTATTTTTCAATTTAAAGTAATTATCGTTGTAATGCAAATCCTCGGCTCGCCAAGGCCTTTGGGATATTTCATTCGCACGCATGTTTTCGTCAAAATCATCAATCAATAAAGTGTTATTTTTGAATTTTCAATAAAATTTCGGTCTTCATCTCTTATCGTGTGCTTTTTCTTTGTTTTTATTCGCCTCTCCATTCTAATGCGGATCAAAAATAAACTCAAAATAATAATGCCCATAACTCAGATCTTTGTGACTTTGATTACCCTGTTAATCAAGCCGAGGAAGATGTTGAGAATGATTGGGATACTCCTCTAGAAATCATGTGAATGGTAGAACAAGAAGAAAAGGTCATTGAACCCCATGGGGAATCCACAGAAATGATCAATCTGGGTACTGAGAAAGACAGAAAAGAGGTCAAGGTTGAGTACCGCAATGGAGGATAAAGAGCGCAAAAAGTTGATTCACACGCGGCTACTATGGCGTATTTTACTGGACTTATCGGGACATGCCAGGATTGAGTACAGATATTGTTGAGCACAAATTGCCAGTGAAATCAGAATGTCCCCCGGTGAAACAGAAGTTAAGGCGGATGAAGCCTGAAATGTCTTTGAAAATCAGGGATGAGGTCAAGAAAGCAGATTTGATGCGAGGTTCTTAGTCGTGGCAAAATATCACGAGTGGATAGCGAATATTGTTCCAGTCCCTAAGAAAGATGGAAAGGTCCGAATGTGTGTCGACTACCGTGACTTGAACAGAGCAAGCCCTAAAGATGATTTCCCTCTACCCCATATTGACGTTTTGGTGGACAATACTGCTCAGCATTCGATGTTCTCCTTCATGGATGGATATTCAGGCTATAACCAGATCAAAATGGCTCCAGAGGATATGGAGAAAACCACCTTCATAACCCTTTGGGGAACCTTCTGTTACAAGGTCATGCCTTTTGGGTTGAGGAACGCCGGGGCAACCTACCAAATAGCGATGGTAACCCTATTCCATGACATGATGCATAAGGAGATTGAAGTCTATGTGGACGACATGATCGCCAAATCAAAGACTGATGAAGAGCACGTGGTTAACCTGCATAAGCTGTTCGAGCGTCTCAGAAAGTACAAACTCAGGTTGAACCCCGCTAAGTGCACATTTGGGGTTAGGTCAGGGAAGTTGTTGGGTTTCATTGTTAGCCAGAAGGGAATTGAGGTAGACCCGGACAAAGTACGAGCAATCCTGGAGATGCCAGCGCCTAAAACAGAGAAATAAGTTTGTGGTTTCCTGGGAAGACTAAATTACATTTCTAGATTCATCTTCCAGTTGACTGCAACTTGCGAACCAATTTTCAAACTGCTGTGCAAAAACCAAGAGATGAAGTGGAACGATAAATGTCAAGAAGCATTTGAGAAAATCAAGGTGTACCTCCAAAATCCACCCGTTCTAATGCCACCCGTGTCTGGCAGGCCTCTCATCCTATACCTCACTGTGCTAGACAATTCTATGGGCTGCGTGCTGGGGCAACACGATGAGTCAGGAAAGAAAGAACACGCGATCTACTACCTGAGCAAGAAGTTCACAGACTGTGAGGCACGGTATTCACCATTGGAGAAGACTTGTTGTGCTCTAGCACTGGCCGCGTGATCGACCGAGACAAGATATCTTTGAGTCACACTACCTGGTTGGTGTCCAAAATGGACCCAATCAAGTACATATTTGAGAAACCTGCACTCACAGGTAGAATTGCTCGTTGGCAAATGCTTCTGGCCAGTATGACCTCATGTACATAACCCCAGAAGGCAATTAAAGGTAGCACACTCGCGCACTACCCGGCACATAAACCGGTTGAGGATTACCAATCAATGCAATGTGAATTCCCGGATGAGGACATTATGGCATTATTTGATGAAGCGGAAATCTCAAGATGATGAAAGGTGGAGAGTGTTGTTTGACAAAGCCTCTAACATGTGGGGGCACGGGGTCGGAGCGTTGGCCGATCTCTCCGCATAACCGCTTCATACCATTCATCGCTGACTAAGCTTCTATGTCACAAACAATATTGCAGAGTATGAAGCGTGTATCTTGAGTATCCAGCAAACTCTCGATTGGAAAGTCAAGAGGCTCGGACGCGGTACGGAGATTCAAACTCTAGTTGTCCATCAAGTAAAAGGAGATTGGGAAACAAGAAATCCCGATTTGGTTCCTCATCGTGACTACATTCGAGAATTAATCAAGCCCTTTGAGGAAATCACTTTCCAAAGACATACCCATGGCGCGAATCGGTTGGCAGATGCCTTGGCAACTTTGTCATCTATGTTCAACGTCAGCTGTGACAAAAGTTTGACGATTGTCAGAATCCAAAGACAGAGGACGACACGCTTATCACCATCGTATGGCGGGTCAAAGAGGATCGAGATAGTAAGCCTTGGTACCATGACATCAAGCAAAAGATATCACAAAGCAGAGAGTATCCTCGGGGGCTACAGAGAATGACAAGAGAACCCTCAGAGGTCGTCGCAGAGTTTCTTCTTGAGTGGAGACATCCTCTGCAAGAGAAACCATGACTTGGTACTCCTCAGGTGTGTAACAGAAGAAGAATCAGTAAAGATTATGCGAGATGTTCATGAAGGCTCATTTGGGGTTCATTCCAATGCACGCAATGGCTAGAAAAATCACGAGAAATTTGGATACTCATCGTTGCGAGATGGAATCGATCATTCTGCTTTTGTGAGAAGATGCCATAAATGTCAAATCTATGCGAGATCACACCCATGTACCCCCAACTTCTCTGAATGTCTTGAGTGCACCATGGCCATTCTCAATGTGGGGCATGGACATCATTGGTCCCATCGAACCCAAAGCTTCCAATGGCCACCGTTTCATTCTGGTTGCTATTGACTATTTCACTAAGTGGGTGGAGGCTGCTTCTTATCCCAATGTAACGAGCTCAGTGATTGCTAAGTTCATCAAGAAAGATTTGGTTTGCCGCTACTACTTCCAAACAAGATTATCACGCATAACCTAGCGAGAATTTGAGCAATGAGAATGATGAAGGATTTGTGAAAAGACTTCAAGATACAACATCACAACTCTTCTCCCTACCGCCCAAAGATGAATGGGGCAGTTGAGGCAGCTAAAAGGAATATCAAGCGGATAATACAGAAGATGGTCGTGACCTATAATGACTGGCATGAGATGCTCCCCTTTGCCCTGCATGGTTACAGAACCTCAAGACGCACCTCAGCAGGCAACCCTTACTCCTCGGTTTATGGGTCGAGGCGATCCCTCCCATTGAGGTTGAAATACCATCCCTGCGGGTGTTAATGGAGGCAAAACTTGATGAAGCGGAATGGGTTCGGTCCCGTCTTGACCAGTTGAACCTCATTGAGGAAAAGCGGGTGGCCGCAATGTGTCATGGACAGTTGTACCAACAGAGGATGAGGAGGGCTTTTGACAAGAAAGTATGTCCTTGTGAATTCCAAGAGGGAGATCTTGTGCTCAAGCGTGTGTCTTGCCGATCCGCATGCACTACAGGGCAAATGGGCTCCCAAATATGAAGAACCTTATGTGGTGAAGAAGGCATTCTCAGGAGGAGCTTTAATTCTGGCGAACATGGACGGAGATGAGATCCCAAATCCAGTGAACTTAGATGTGGTCAAGAAGTATTATGCCTAGAAAAATAGACGAAAAAAGAAAAAGATAAGCCAAGAAAAAATCAGCTCGCTAGGTTGAAAACCCGCAAAGGGCGGCCTAGGTAAAATCAGAGCGACGGTGGATTGAAAAACCCGCAGGGAAATCCAGGCAAAAATTAGGGTCAGAAAACTTGGGCTTGAGAAAAGAAAAGGCAATCAGCATTCCCAAAGGTTTGGATAAAGGGTTGATCAGGGTTATGAGTATGGACGGTGGGCATCGTTACTTCAGAGACGAGATTGTGAGATCCGTTCCATTTTCTTGTATTTCTTAGTCTAAAAGAAAGATTGCAATGTACTTTCAATTGGCGTGACTTTCTGCATGTCCAATTTCTATATCAATAAAAGTCCAACTTTTCTTTCATATATGTGCTTTTCGTGTCTCTGCTTTCATCTATTCAGTTTCTTTCAAAATAATAACATTTATGATTGATGAAATTGAACTGCAAAACATGTGCACATTCAGAGCATTACAGGATCATTACGAAATCCTTGAAAAATACAGAAAGAAATGATTTCCCAAGTGAATAAAATTGCGAAAAAGCAGTCATGACGAACCAGTGCGCAATCCTCGCGTGATCATCGTCCTGGAACAGCTTCCGTCCGGCAGATCGATTTAACCAGCAAAAAAGAATGCCGAAGAAAACAAATAAGCAGAAAAAAGAAAGCTGCTTAAAGAAAATAAACATAATAAACAAAAAAAGAAAAACAACAAATAGGCAGGAAAAAAAAAGAAAGCTGCTTAAAGAAAACAAACAGAATAAACAAAAAAGCAAAAAAAGAAGAAAATTACAGAAGACGGAACATAAAAAGAACACAACATCTTCATATCATTCATCATTCTTATATCATCCATACCATTCGTCACTCCATGGCATCAAACAGTAGTGCATTACACTTTCAAATGCGCATAAATCAATCATTGCATTCATGAGCATCCAAATGCCCAAGTGCATGCATTTCACGCACCATCCAAGAGGGAAGTTACTTCGGACCAGAGAGTCCCAAAAATCTCATTTTTAGAAAATCACCATTAGCACCGAGTTAGTAAACTCCATCAACCCAGAGTTAGTGAACTCCATCAACCCAGAATTAGTGAACTCCCACAGAGTTAGTGAACTCCTTCCACAGATCACAACATCGTGTACGAGCACGCGATGGATCCATCAGACTTCGTTAAGTCCTTCGGATTAGCTGTGTCAGCCTAAGGCATAGCGTAAATCCATTGATCGAATCAGTTCCGGACCTAATGTTGATCGGCCGCTCGAAAAGGCCACCCCCAAAGCTCGGACTCGACCAGAGTCCGTTAAAAGGTTTTAGGCAACCTCCGAATTCCCAATTTACCGCTTTTTTCCAATTTACCATCTTTCCCAATTTATCGCTTTCCGTTAATGCGCGGCGAGCATTAGACCCTTTCTCTCAAAAGGAAAATAACAAAAAGAATATTTGAAATTTTTCAAGCGGACAAAATTAGTATTATTTCTATATCTTTATTTCCATTTTACTAGCAAATATGAAAAGGCCAATTCATATTTCTTGGCAAAATGTGAAATAAAAGAGGCAAATTATCATACCCCAATTTTGTCCACCTAAATCAAAATAAAAATTGTCTTTTCATGAATGCGAGGTTCTAATGATATTTTTCTCGTAGTTGAAAGAAGGCTCAAAATATGTTTGTTGTGCTCGCACATTATTCCTAATCGTGTGCGCGTTATGGCACTTGTTGCTTACAGCGTGTCATACCCCAATTTTGTCAAAGCTTTAGGTCAAAACCCTAATTTTCCACAAAAATAAATAAATTGAAGAGTGAAGAGCCTTATGCACTGCATTTCAGGTCCTAGAAGGCATTCCAAGGTTCTTGAAATCATTTTTAGGGTTGGAATGCACTTTTCGGGCAAATTAGGGTTTTAGAGTCAAAAAGGGTATTTTGGTCAATTACAACAGTTTTTTTTTCTCGCTTTCAACAAAAAGCTCAAAAATATGTATAATTAAAAATAAAAATCTGAACCAAAATAAAGAATGAATAACAAAATAATATTGGATGCTTATTGTATTTTTAGAATTAGGGTTAATTCCTTTTTAGGTGTTTTTGCTTTTATCCATTTTTGGCTAAAGTAAGCACTAATCTTACAAGCAAACAACCTCCCTCACTCCATCCTCATGCTCCACGCCACCTCCACACATCAGCCCACACCAAGGCACATCACAAGGGCCTTTCTTCATTTCTTTTGACAAGCACACCTTTGAATCCAATAACATTCAATACACAACATGTTATTTGCCTTCCTTCTCTCTACACCACAACATAACACAACATTTCTTTTGCTTCTTTCTCACATCCTCCCATTGTAATTTAAGAACACACAACTCACTTCTCTCCTACACACCAAAACCGTAGCCCTCTCCTCTCCCTCACTTCATCTTGTTTTTCTTCTTTCATCTCAAAGGCACCTTCCCATTTGTCCTACACTAAAAAACCCTAACACACAACTCACCCCTCTCCTCCCCTCTCCAAAACCGTGGCCATCACCTACCTCTCCTCCATCCATTTTTGATTTCCTCTTCACCCAAACACCACTACTCCACCTCATTTGCATCCCTCTTTCACATACTCCCTCCATTTCTCATTCAAAGTTCAAGCATCATCATCAAGTGGGTACTTCTTTGGATAACATTGGAGTTTTGTTGATTTGTGTCTAGTTTCATCTTCTCATCACACTTTCTAGCTTAGAGCTAAGGTAATCCTTAAAACCTTGCATCATATTTGAGTCTTTCCTCAAAAATATAAAAAACATTCATCCTATCATCTTCATATTCTCATATTGTTGATTGTTGTTGGTGAGAAGTGTCATAAGCACTTTGACAAGCACTTAGGGAGGCTTGGGTGCTTATGGTGCTTCTCACCCTTGAATGATTGGTGAGTTGTGTTGGGAAGTGTCATAAGCACTTTGACAAGCACTTAGGGAGGCTTGGGTGCTTATGGTGCTTCTCACCCTTGAATGATTGTTGATTAGTGTTGGTTTGATCTTGATCCTTGCATTTCATGAAATAAAATGTTGTTTTATAACATATTATGTTTCGCATACTTGTAGAAAAATAGGGTTTATGTTAGTTTTGTGCATTTTTTTGCCTAATCACATGAACCTTTACCAAAAATTGTAATCTAGCTTGTTTTCCTATATTATCTCACTTGATTTCAAAAATAAATGGGTTTTTGGTTATGTATTTGGATTTTCATATGTTTGCTTGTCATTTTAAGTTGATGATAGGCAATATGACTCTCACTTGTGCCTAGTGCACATTGCTTAAAGTGATGAGGATTGCTCTATGTGATTCAACACTTTTTTTTTGTAGTTCATATGTTTGCTTGTCATTTTAAGTTGGTGATAGGCAATATGACTCTCACTTGTGCCTAGTGCACATTGCTTAAAGCGATGAGGATTGTTCTATATGATTCAACCCTTTTTAGTTTAGGTGTTGTTCAAATTGATGATAGGCAAAGAGATTCTCACTTGTGCCTAGTGCACTTTGCTCTAAGTGATGAAGATTGCTCTAGGTGATTCAATCCTCCTTTTAGTTTTTGAGATTGCTTATTCTTATGAATTACTTTATAAGTTGTCTTAGGTTGATGATTGGTAAAGTGACTCTCACTTGTGCCTAGTGCACCTTGATTTAAGTGAGGAGGATTACCTAGAAAGGATTCAATCTCCTTTTTTTTATAATTCTTAATGACTATGAAAACGCAAATTTAGGTTTCCTTGTGCGAAGGCTTGAAGGCCAATTTGGCCTATGATGGCATTCACCTTGAAAGGTTTGTGTAGATGTAATTTAGGGTTTGTGTAGGTTTTGCAAAGGATAGGTTGTCCTAACCTTGATGCACCCTCACTTGCAATTGTGGTGTTGATTCTTGGAGTTTGTGTAGGATAGACTCACTCTAGTCTTGATGCACATGTGTTCTTATTCATGTATGCTTGTTTTTGTGCTTGTCATATGATTAAGTATTGAATTGGTGTTCACAATTTGCTTGCTTGTTTTGATGATCACATTGACTTTGTAATCCGACTTCAAAGTTCAAAACCTTTGTTACTCGTTAGTAACACCTCAAAACCATGTCGCATTCAAATTATACAACAACTTGTTACTCGTTAGTGACATTTATAATCTCAAATCTTTTTCATAACCAAGAACATTTTCAAACGTCAAAAAACCATCTCATAAACCAAAAATCAATTCGATTGCGAAAACCCTTTTGATTACCTAAAATAAGAACCGATTATCATTAATGATCACTCTCGCGCCGTTGCCGTTTGGTTGTTAATGATAATTTTCATTTTCAAAAGAGTTAGTAGTGTGACCATTCTAAACCGTTGTTGTTTGGTCATCGCGAACGCTCAACCCGATTGCGAACCCTTTTCCAAGTTATCAAAACATTTTCCCCAAATCAAACCAACGAAACACTTTTCAAAAACGAATCTTAAAAACATCAAAATCAAAACTAATTGTCGTTGATGATCATTCGTGCCGTTGCCGTTTGATTGTGGGTGATGATTTCATTCCCGTGGGAGTTAGTAATGCGGCCACTCTAAACCGTTGTTGTTTAGTCTTCACAAACACTCCCCTTCAATTGCGAAAACCTTTTCAATAATCAAAATAAAAACCGATTGTCATCAATAGTCACTCGCGCCGTTGCCGTTTGATTGTTAGTGATGATCCCATTTTCAAAAATAGTTAGTAGTGCGACCACTCTAAACCGTTGTTGTTTGGTCACCGCGAACGCTCAACCCCTTTGCGAAAAACTCTAAAAAGATTAAAAACAAAACCTTTTTCAGACAAACAAGAACTACGTAGCTTTGAATTCTCCATCGCATGGGAGATACGTAGGAGCGAGAGGCTAACTCTCGTCAAGCGCCAAAAATAAAAATTTTCATTAAGCCTTCTCATTCCCTTTTCTAAAAAGAGGCAAATTTAAATATCTTCCAAATCAACACTTAAAACCACACGCTTAATTAAAGGTTCCCTTTCGGTAGAAAGGAGGTGTGGGGTGCTAATACCTTCCCATGCCTAATCGACTTCGAACCCAAATTTTCCTAGGTTTCTAAAAGGCCATTCGCTTTCCAAAAGGTTTTCTTCAATATTTTCCTTATAAAAAATATTGGTGGCGAATTCATTGTTTTAAAAGTTGTAAACGAAGAAAGATCCTCGGGGACTTTTTTGGGCGCAATACCTGGCGCGACTTCTTTCGGGACTTTTTTTTTAAGTGGGTCAAGCCTAATTAATTAAATGTGTGGTTTAATGTGCTATCGATTTGATTTGGACACTTTGTTTGCTTCTATCCCTTTTCGGTTTCCTTTTCTTATCATATTGTATGCATGTGCATTGGTTTTCTCTTCTTCCATATTTGTTTTTCCTTCTTCTTTGCTTATGTGCTTATTACCCTCATGCATCTCCCCCCATCTTGTTATGATCCCCTCTTCTTGGCTCCCTTTCTTGAGGTAAGCAATGCACTTGATTGTTGTTGAAACCCTAGGCTAGCTTATTTGACATTGAACCCTAGTGTAGACAATATGTTATTGCTTGCTATTGTCTGGACTGTTCTGGGTTTTCCTTCGCAGGTGGGTCCTTCTCTTTGAAATCTGCCTATATTTCAATCAAACATAACTCAAGTTTCTTCTAATCTCAACTTTAGCTAGCTTGGAAATGGTCTGGTCTAGAGAGAGTCAAAGTGTTACTTTGGAAAGCAATCCATGGTGTTCTCCTTACTAATGTTGAGAGAACCAGACACCATCTGGTGGATAATAATATCTGCCCCATCTGTGGAGGTTTCGAGAGGAGACTCTACTTCATGTCTTCAGAGATTGTAATCGCATCTCTATTCTGTGGAATTGTACAAACATACCTCAACGAACAACATTTTTTCAATTAATGAATTAGTATAATTGGCTTGAATTCAATTTAAACAGGAAGACTAACATGCAAAATCAGGATTGGGTTCTCACTTTTGGGATCCTTTAAACTCGACTTTACCCCTTAGTTTATCTACTCGCTTCATAAATATGATTTTTGGGCTTTTAGAAATTCTCACGGGTTTTTGTGGAGTCCTTTTTCTAAATTCTAAATAAATAAATAAAAAACAAAAACAACAATCAAGTTCATTTTTTTTTAGTTTTGCCCTACTCCGTCCGTGCCCAATAATCTCGCTCCGCCTCCACAGCACAGCACCTCAGCCCGTTGGAGAGTTGCGACTTGCGATAGTGTTAGTCCACGCCACCGTCTCCCTCTTCACTTCACTTTCAAGGTACTCTTTCTATTAATTCGCTGTTATGTATGTTTACTGTATCGGTACATTATTCATCCTCGCCTCATTCGTATATCACAAGTGATAATTCATTGCTTGTGATTTTTTATTCCGTGTTTCAATTTACGCTGCAGGCCGGCTTTTGGGGATTATTGAAGTTACATTCGCGTCAGTTCAAAGTCTCGGAACTAATCATATATAATTTTTTGATTTTTTCCCTTTTATTTTCTTGCAAGTTTGTTTGATTTGAAATGGAATGCGTATGGAACTATTCAGAAGCTGTTTGGTTTAACTGTGATTTAGGAATATTGGTGCTGACCGTGATATAATCTTTCTGATACAATTGGAATAACAATTACTTTTTCACTGTGCAATAAGTGTTTTGTATATATAATACTGGCTGGCCCTAAAATGTCACATAGTGTTTGACTTGGGCTGTAAATATGAGCCCGAATTTCACCTCAGGCTTAGCAGCTAGCTGTTGCTCCGACGCGACAGTGCCGCGAAACACTTGTCCACAACTATGAGTTCAACTTAGTATAAACCTGGAGAAGTTTCAGTGGCCTCCCCTGATGTTGAGGAAAATAATATAACAGCTTTCTTTTGAAACCAATAGTAAAATCGAGTTGATTTTTGATATTGTGTTTATTTGATATTTTCCATTGGCTACTCTTAATTCTAGGTTACTCTGCAATGTATCATGGATTCAGGGAAAAAAAATGATGCTTTTATTTTATTTGACAGCTTTACTTCTTGTGTAATCAGGTTTTATTGGGCAATTGAAGTCCATTATGGACGCGGAGATAGACAGTGCAGAGAAAAATGTAAGTTTATTCACCAATAGTACTGCTGTAAAATCATTTGAATAATTTGTGTGGTGAATATTTGATTAACACAGATACATGTTTAGTTGTGTTCTTTTTGTGAATGACTTTTGATCCTAGTGATAAGGAGTTTGCTCTCCTTCAATTCAAGCAATGTCTTGGGTTCAAGTTTTGTGAACGGAGAAAGTAAAGACTATCGTAGTTTTGTCTCCCTTAATTGTTTCACCCTGTTCGAATCGGGTTAGTCTTGATTCACATTTCTTTCGAATATTGATGTCTCAGCCTCTCAGGCAAAAGAAACCAGAATGTAATAAATGTTGATATGGTTTGATAATTGTTTTTCACTTAGTTAAGCTAATCAGATGCTTGTGAAGAAGTACCTTGTAATTACTTTACAACTTTCTTGTAATTACTTTACAACTTTTTGCCTGGTTAGCAATTCTCAATATTATTTCAATTGCAACATGGGAAAGTCAATCACATTAGATGAATACAACAGCAACAACAAAAGCTCTTTCCTACTAGGCGGGGTTTGCTATATGCATGAAATGATGTCACCATGTCCTATAATTAATCCCGTCTAATAACAATAAATATTTCTTAATAATTCTGGCCTGTAGGTTTTCTCAGCCTTCCTCTATTTGTAACTATTTGGCTATCCTCTCTTTGACCTAACTGTCTCCCTCTTGTTCTACTTCTATCTAGTGGGATCTCTATAGGTTTTCAGCATGTATGTCCAAACCACCTAAGTTGGGATTCCATCATCTTTTTTAAATAGATGATATCCTGACCTTTTCTACGCACTCATTTCTAGGCCCATCTTGTGTTTTGTGTCCACTTATCTAGTAACTTTCTTATCTCTACAACGTTGAGTTTATGGAGACATTGTTGGTGCAATTGTTTTTAAATGGTACTGGTGCACCTTATGTTACAACCATTGCATTGGTACTGTTTTTTTTATTTGATGAAAATTTATAACAATCTAGTGATTGTAGCTTATGTTGATGATGGTGATCAAATTAGTTATGTCCTCGCATCATCACCATACAGATAAATTGTAATTGTTCGAGACTTGAATATATGCTTATGCTGATCTAGGTGGATGCAATCTCTCACCTTTGTTAGTCTTTTATTTTCCTGTCCTTTTTTCTCCTCAGCCCCGGATAACTAATACTTCGTGTGGGTAGGTGCTGGTTGTCATTGTAAAATTGGCACAACAAAGAGGCATGAAGGGTAATTCGGGAAACTGGAAAGAATTCTTGAAAAGATATGATAGGAAGTTTGGGGCAAGTATTATGTATGATCCAGGAAAGAGGTCCCATGCGGATTTGGCTGCATTTCTAAAGACATTTTCGAATGATGATGATTTGAAGGTAAATAATTTGTGTGTGTGTGGTGAGATGAAGTTAATTGCCTACATGATGAGTATTCTCATTTCCTTGTGTGCAGTTTTTCGCTTGCGTCATGGGACATCATTCCAATTCAAATCAATACATGTTAGAGCGTAAATCTGATGATTCCCCTGAACAGGTATGATTTCATGATGATCGTTCTGCTCGAAATAAGGCTATGCTTTGCCGTTCATAATTCTTACTAGATTGTGCCTGTTCTACTGACAGTAATTATTGACTTTGTTGTACTTGACAGTCAACATGATTGATTGGTTTAAAAGCAATTGAGTTATGCCTCAAATATTGATAAGCATTTTGTTTCTTTTATTAAGTTTTCTTTTGAGGATTTTTTTTTCCTTTCCCTAAATCATATTGGCTGCATGTGTTTTTGGCTTTTTTCTTATACTCTTGTTTCCTCAAGTGATTCAACTTTTTTTAGTGAATTGTGTATGTGCAACCACTTTTTCGTTACTATTTACCCGTTCCTTATGCATTATTTTAAAAATTACTAGTTACACAGTTATACTCTTAGGAACTATTTCTTTCCTATGTCATGACATCTAAATCATTATGCCATTCAAGATACTGCAACTGATAAGGCCTGATGCATAATCTCTAAGATTTAGCAAGGACATTTTCTGATATAACTTTTATCATTCTTTATTTTTCCTACTGTGTTTTGTGATTGATGATGGTATTTGAGTGATTTTCAAAGTCGGTTAGTAAAAAATCTCAATTGCACTCCTGTTTATATGATGATTATACTATAGTTGTTTTAACCTTCTGATCTTGGCAGCACAGAGGCTAGTCCAAGCAACTCTCCAGCACCCATTGTATCTGTTTGATTATTCATTGCCATCATATGATGAGGTTTGTTGTGATTATCTGTTCTCAATATTTCCAGTCAACCTATGTGCATTCAAAATGCTAATTAGTCCTTGTTGAATGTGTACACTGCTTCATTGTGAAGCGTGAGCTGCTTTGCTTGTGAAATAATCAGAAAAACATGCATTGGTCTTTTTTACTCGGGTCTAGTTGAATTTACCTTCAAACAAGTACTTGGAGAAACTTAGGGTGAGTTTTTTGATAGATTTAATAGAATGCTTATGAATACAACAGAGATAATAATTGACTTTTGAAAAAGGTATGGTCTTACTTCTTCAATGAAGCTTATGGCAATGATTGGTATTTTACTGCATATATTTTCAGTGTTTGAAAATTGAAATGGTTACAGAAAAATTGAAATATATGGATGCTTTAACATGTCCATGTTTAAATGAGTCACATGTGCTTATGCCAACACTTTTAGTGAATAGCTGCACATGTATAAGAACAAATGTAGAATAAAACGAACACGCCAATATGTAGTATGTACCATTTCGATGGCAGTGCACGCATCCCAGCATGGGTGTTATACTCTGAGTGGTATGAGTTTAAGATTCTAGGCATCAAAATTGAGTTAACTCGCCTGAGAAAAGTCGTTTGTGGAAATTTGGGTAGACTTTCAACTCGACATAATGTTTATTTTCCCCAGACACATGTAATATTACAGGGATTCCGTGCTCTTGTAATAAAATCCAGAATACAAAAGCTAAATCATAAGGCTCCATATTTCACAAAACATTAGGTTAGTATTTGTAGCACTTGACTCCACGGATGCATCTAAAATTTCAAAATGAACTCATATGTTAAGAAGGTGAATGATGTTGTATTGAGTCTCAACCTCATTGCTCTTTGTATAAACAAAGCAACAGACCAGAAACATGAACAAACTCAATGTTGCTAGTTTGCAACAAACTCGACTTTCATGAGCTGAAACTTGGCTTTAACAAGTTGAATCCAGCTCCAATGAGAAGAACCCACTCTCATGTCCCATTATCTTTCACTCTTTAGTAGTTTCGAACTTGGTGATTTGTCAATCTGTTACTCAAATTTTGAACTTACTATGCTTCTTGTGTGTCTGGTGGTATGGGAATTCCTTAGTTTATGACTTTATGTACACTATTGAGCTTGACAACCTTATCTCAAAGCACCACCAAATCTGTAGTTCAATTTTTGATGCTGTTTGTTGGGGTGACTGTTTGGAGGGCACACACTCGATTTTATTTTGTAATATGTTGCTGTCCTTGACCTTGATTTCTCATTAGATCATATATAGAGGTACATTTTTTAAAAATAAATAAATATTCGTACACCTTTTATTACTTATGATTTGCTTCAGTTAATTTATGTTACAATAGTCCTGTTTCAGTTTACGAACATCTTGTTTTTTGGATTCCTAGTCTAATAAGCCTATTACTTATCCATTATTTATGATGATTTTTTGCTGTTGGAAATGAAGGGATGGATAGTTATAAACCTTGAAGAAAAATCTAAGGGGCTGAGATCCGCAGCAATGATTGCCATTGGTTGTGAAATGGTTCAATGTGAGGATGGGAATGATGCCTTAGTAAAAGTCTGTGTTGTTGACCACTTAATTAAAGGTAATTTATGCAAGTTCTGTCTCTTACTTGGTGGCTCTCCCCCAAATATTGAACTTCTGCATAAGTAGTTTAAAATGACTTCTTTTGGGAATGTAGTAGATACATAATTTCAGAACTTTTCAGGTCAAACTACTTGAACTTGTAAAACCAGACAAAACAATCGTAAACTACAGAACAGAGATTACTGGTGTTTCTTCTCAAGATCTAGAGACTGCGACTTGCTCCTTAGCTGATATACAGGTATTTTGTGGTTCACTTAATGGTTTTCTTGTATCATCCATTTCTAGTGTTTGATGAAGGAATGTGTTATACTTTCATAGAAAAAGTTGAAGAGGCTGTTATCAAATGGAACCATATTAGTGGGGCACAGTTTACATAATGATCTACATGGTAAGTGTTGTAAAAATTCCATTTGGCTGTTGTCCCATTAGTTTGAGTAATTGAAGGAGTGACTTAAGTTGAATTGTTTTTCTTTGTGCTATTTTATTTACTAATTGCAGTCATTTGCAGTGCTGAAGCTAGATTATGTTAGAGTTGTTGACACTGCATATATCTTCCAACCCTTAGATGATGGATCTATTCCCAGGAGACCTTCTCTGAATAGTTTATGTCAGGCAAGCATCAAATTCTTTACATGCAAATATTGTGGTTCTGTATTGCGTGCATCTAGTTTGTGAGGTATATTCTTATGAGTTATGTCCAGATTCACCCCTCTGGAGGAATTCCTGTAGACACTTGTTATTTTGAATGGCCTCTGTTTATTGTGCACTTGTTCGCTTTGGAATTTAAAATATTATACCATACAAACTCACAAGCAAATTATGGCCAAAAGAAGAAAAAAATATGAAAAGCAACATATATTGATCTATTTCATGGCTTATCACTGATTTTTTTAGTAATGTGACAGACTGTGTTGCGCCGTAATGTTCGGGAAAAGGGTGCTTCGCATGATTGTAAAGCTGATGCATGTGCAGCAATTGAACTTGTCCAGGCTAGGATCAAATATGGTGTTGATAATCAGTTTCCATATACGTTGGTTGAAGAACGTGTAAGCCATGTTATACATTTTCAGTACTAAGCTGAATTTATAAACACGGTGGTTGGTAACTAATGCAACTGCTGTTTTCTCTTTTCTGCTCACTCCTTTAGATCGCTGAAAGTAACATCGCAGAAAGTGACATGGCAAAGCTACTTATTCACAGGATACCAACAGTTGTTAGCCTTGAAACTCTAAATAAAATTGTTCCCGGGGATTTCAAGGTTGAACGAAAGGTATAGTATTTCCCCTAACTATCTCACGTTATGAGGAAGAGATTCCGTCAGACACCCAAACTGACTTTAATGATCAAAACAGAAATTAGTGTGTCAAGTATTGAATTGAGGTTGAAAATGGGGGATATGTATTGATCTTTTTGGGGAAATACAACAGGGTAGGGTGGTGGCTTAACGCACCTTCAGAATCCTTGGCCTAACCCAAAGGGATTCTAAACAATACTCTAAGCTATGATTTCCAAAAGATACCAGATCTAGGGGAAAAGCCATTATTTATAGGCTATCAAACAAGGGGGGAAGGGAAGTTAACAAACCTAATCAATTAACTACCCACATAACAAACTTAACCACCCCATAACAAACAAAAACTAACTTAACAAATAAACTAATTCAGTAATTCCTAACTAAACAAGGGGCTACCAGATTCATTAGTAATTTTTGGAATAATGTATTTTCACTGAACTATTTTCCTTGCATGAATATCTTTAATTTGAGTATTTTGTCACTCGGTTCTCTTGTTGGTATTCTTCTGTCAATAGGCTATTTTCCTTGCTTCAGTTCTAATCCATTGTATAATTTTCGGCAGTCTTCCAAGGTTCCAAGAGATAAGTATTCCGCCATAGCTATCTTTAAGAACCAAGAAAAGGCAAATGACGCCTTTGCAAACGTCAAAGGAATTGAAGAAAAGGTACGTACTTGTTATACCAATGTTCAATGATGCTACTTGATATCAGCAAAATTGCTCGTTGATTAATTAGTCGGGGCAAAGAAATGCTTGAAAGTGTTTTTACCATAACATTTGAATCTGTTTGTTCTAGTAGAAATGTTTTAAGGTTAGACATTTAGTTAATTCTCCTACCGAAATCAGATGGCAAATAACTTATCTTGATGCCTGTTCAACAAAATGAAGATATATTTATTTTCTGGACAAGGTTTCTTATATTAAATAAATTGATAGTGTAGTTGTAGTACATCACTGAAGCATATTTTTTCCCTTTTGATGAATCTTATACGGGCAATGTGTATTTATTTTAGGATTTAGATGGACGCCCACAGAAATATGTCACATTTCAACTGAGTACAGGAAAAGAAGTCGGTCTATATGTTCAGAAAATGGCGAGTGATGGATACCGTGATGCAGTTCCAGCTATGGATCCTGAAATAATAGGTAGGGATATAGTAGTTGAATCATTGAGGGAACAGTTGAAACAAGAAATCTCCACTCAGTTAAAAAGAGATTGAAGTAGTGAATCAAGGATTGAAAAGTAACTCGGAGGTTGAACAAATGAAGGAGCAATTGAGAAAATAAGATTTTGATATCTCCGCAATGCATAAAGTGGTACCATTCTTGAAAAAGCGAAAACGAATTGCTTAAAAAAACAAGGACATGCTATTTCTTAAAAAAATACATTTGAGAGAAACCTATAGTTTTGTTTTGTACTTGTTCTAATTTGGAAGTAAAATTTTGTCTATCCTAGTGGAATGATGAAATGTTAATCATCAACAAAAGTCACTTTTTTTCTCTCTTATATTGTGGACCAGAGGGAGTATTATATACTTAGAATTTTCATCATTTTGTTCCTAGGGTAGTTATTCGCTGAAATGAAATTGCTAAACTTTTTATTTGATATGCAATGATTCATTGAAAACTACCACTAGGCGTGCTCGAAAAACCATTTACAAATTGTTTAAACACAGAGACATTAAGCCACCAAAATGAAACAAAATAACACAAAATTCTACCCATCCTATAGATGAACCAACTCCACGATAAACATTTAATATACGATACATTGGTGTCTGTCATTAGAAATTCACCTTTAAAGATCAAATTATTTCTAAAAAACGAAATACGCCTAAATGTTACTAACCAAATAATATATTTTAACTTGTTTACTTTCTTCCCTGAAAACGCCTCACCAAATAAACGAAAATGGTCCACAATACTATTATAGCCAAGAATATGCAAACCAAGCCAGCCTTCAATATTAGTCCATACCTCTTTAGCCAAAACACATTGAAATAAAAGGTGCATAGAAGTTTCACTTGTTTGCGCACATATAGGACATTTTGCTCCATCTTCGGAAACAATCACATGTCGTTGTAATAACATCGCACGTGTTGGCAATTGTTGAACAATCCACATAAACAACATCTGTAACACCCCTTGTTCTACCCGGAAATTTAAAACAAAAATCGGAGTTTCCACAACCTTTTCTACTACACCCTCAAGAGATGTTACATTCACCCAATAAGACATTCACGATTTTAATATTAAAATTCACCAAATAAAGTCAGCGTGATACATAGCACGTCATAAATGGGGTAAACCCTTAAAACACCTATTTAGTGTCACTACGCAGCGGAAAAGTACAGCCATAACATCATCAATTTAAAGTCCAGCAATCGAATAATTAAAGACAACCAAATAAACTAGTGTTCGCTGTAACACCCCCTTCTAATTAACTACTATTTTTTTTTTTAAAATCTGAGTTTTCAAAATCACTCACAAGAGAGTGTTACATTTGCTTCATGGAAAACCAACATAACATCATATGGCGCAATACACAAACAAACAGTATGATACATAGCACTATAGTCAAGGGACGAAATCCCAACCACATCGTTTTAGAGACATAACAGCTCACATAAAACACTACGCAACAGAATAAAATATGTTTCATATACAACACCTAGTTACAGTTCAACAACTTAATGAAAACGACTAATATACTACTCGGCCCCCCAGTGCTACATATCAGAGCAAGACGCCATAACGAGACTGAGTAAGGAAGAACCTTCACTCGGGAACACCTGCACGTTGCCGACATAAGAAGCAACATAAAAGCAGAAGGGTGAGTCTCTAACACATATAATAGGATGTATGATAAACATTATGATAAACATCATGATAGAGAAGACAACTAAAAACACCTCGGCTCAATAAACAACACACAACCTCAAGTATAACACATCAACTCAAATCAACAATAAACATCACCAATCGCATGAATGTATGCATGAATGCAACCCAAACACCAAGGGTATAATGCATGTGGTACCACCACCGTCGTTATTTTGCCTTTCGGGCACAACCGTCGTTAATGATATGAAGACCGAAGTCTACCATATCGAGGCCGAAGCCTACCACCGTCGTTAATGCATATGAAGCATGTGACTCCATGAACAATGCACCAACCACAAACAATTACCTCATGTATGCATTGACACTGTCACTGGACTTACCTCCGTCGTTTAATCCACCGTCGTTACATCGTCGTTACACCGTCGTTTACACCAACGTCTATTTCACCTAGACATCATCAATAGCGCTATGGCTAACATCACTACACCAGTCAATAGCTCTATGGCTAACATCAGCCTCACCGGACACCTCGACACACAAGCAGTGGACTAAACAGTCACTACGAGGACCACAACGTCACATAAGGACTAAAACGTCACCTAAGGACCAAACTGGCTTCACCATTCAGCCACTTAGACGTACTCGGCACCAAACAACACTCACGATTTGCGCTGGCAAAGAACTCGCGCTTACATCAAGCGTCAAAACAAAGACTCGGCAAGACACTCACTCGCACCTCGGCACACCACACAAAGACCTCTAAGACACTACACTACACCTCGGTTCACTACACTTCGACACACTACGCCCGACACGCCTAAGATTCAACACACTTACACCTCGACAACACTAGCTTCGACATACCTATACTACACCTCGGTACATCTACCCTTCGGTACACCCACACCTCGGTAGATATACACTATACCTCAACAACTACACTTTAGCATCTATACTTAGGTATATATATACACGCTACACTTCGACAACTACACTTCGGTTTACATGTGCTACACCTCGGCAACTGCAGGTCGACATCTACACTTCGACTCCCACACCCTTACGCTTCGTTACCTATACTTCATCACCTACGCTTCATTACCTACACTCAACACTTAAGCTTCTACGCACTTATACGTTGACTCCCATATATTTCGACACATCTACAACTAGGCAACTACACCTATTCACTTGAAATTTGTTCAACACACATCAAAGCACTCAACGAAGGTGACAACACCAACAACAACATCCTTGCACTGAGAGTTCCTCAACTCCCATTTCTCTCCTAGGTCTCTCATATGACCAACTCATCCACAACACATACACACATCACAACTTCACCAAAGTGAAGCCAACACAACATCAATCACACAACAAGCAACACAAACAACTCAAGAATCATCCTAGAGTCTAACTCACACATAATACTCATCATATACACTATTATAGATGAAAGAGAGCCCCCTTACCTCAATAGGTTGAAGAATAAGTACTCTCTCCACCAAGACTTCACGATCTACCAACAAGCAGCTCCTCCTCCTTGAACTTGAGCTCTCCACGCCAAGATTTCTCTTCTTCTCTCTAAAGCTTTCACACCTCTCTCTCTCTTACTTTACTCTTTGACTTTTCTTTGAGTTTTGGTTGAAATGAGCTCACTCCCTCGACACCTTCACTTAAGGCATGCATATGGGCCTCCTAATGAATCAAGGGCCTCTTAATGGATCATGGGCCTCTAATCTCACCTCCTCCAATACTCAAACACCTCCTAAATAAAATAAAACTTCCAAATTAATTACTTGACTTAAGTAAAATGTTGTAAGCCTTAAATAATCCAATTAAATAAATAATTGAACTATTTTTGGGGCGTTACAACTCTCCCCCACTTAGAATATTTCATCCTCGAAATTTTACCTGAATCAAACAACTCTGGACATGATTCCTGCATCTTACTCTCCAGCTCCCAAGTCGCATTCTCACCGGCAGCTCCCAACCAAACTACCTTCACCAATTTGATCTCCTTCCCTCTTAACATCTTCACTTCTCGGTCCTCAATTCTAATCGGCATTGTCTCAACAGTGAGGTTATCTCTCACTTGCACATCATCCATCTGAATTACATGAGACGAGTGCGGAACATACTTCCTCACCATTTGCGACACATGAAACACATCATGCAAAATTGAAGATTAGGTGGCAAGGCCACCCGATAAGCAACCTTCCCAACTCTCTCCAAAATCTGGTATGCCCCAATAAAACGAGGAGACAACTTCTTAGACTTCAATGCTCGACCAACACCAGTCACAGGGGTGACTCTCAGAAACACATGATCACCGGCTTGGAATTCCAAATCTTTCCTCCTCTTATCATGATAACTCTTTTGCCTACTTTGTGAAGCCTTCATCTTCTCACGAATCAGCTTCACCTTCTCAGTGGTCTCTCGAACGATCTCAGGTCCGAGCACCACACTCTCTCCCGACTCATACCAACACAACGGAGTCCTACACCTCCGGCCATACAACGCCTCAAAGGGTGTCATCCCCACACTAGAATGATAACTATTATTATAGGTGAACTCAATTAATGGAAGATAAGAATCCCACGCACCACCATGCTCAAGAACACAAGCTCTCAATAAATCCTCTAACGACTAAATAGTCCTCTCTGTCTGACCATCGGTCTGTGGATGATACGCCGAGCTCAAACGCAACTTAGAACCCAACGCCTCTTGCAAACTCTTCCAAAATTCCGACGTAAATCTAGGATCCCTATCTGAAATAATACTCGAAGGAACTCCATGAAGCTTCACAATCTCTCGGATATAAATCTCTGCCAACCTCGACACCGGATACGTGATGTTAATAGGAACAAAGTGAGACGACTTCGTTAGCCTATAAACAATCACCCAAATTGCGTCATACCCCTTCATCGTACTCGGCAATCCATTCACAAAATCCATAGAAATGCTATCCCACTTCCACTCCGGAATTTCCAACGGCTGCATCAGCCCTGCCGGCCTCTGATGCTCCACCTTTGACTTCTGACAAGTCAAACAGGCATAAACAAACCGAGCTACATCCCTCTTCATCCCCGCCCACCAAAATAACCTCTTCAAATCTTGATACATCTTTGTAGCTCCAGGATGGATACTCAATCTACTCCTATGACATTCTTCAAGAATTGCCTTCTTAATCTCCTCTTCATCAGGAATACAAACCGATTGCGATATCTCAACAAACCTCGAGCATCCAACTCAAATCCTTGTTCTCACTTTCCAATTCCCACCACCAAATCAACTAGCTTAACATCTAGCTTCGTGCCTCCCTAATGCTAACCAAGAATTCATTAGTAATTTTCAACATTCCCAACCTAACACTCCGAGGTGTCACTTCACAAACTAAACTCAAATCTGTGAATTGCTCAATCAATTCGAGCTCCTTAACCATCATTGCCGACACATGCAAAGACTTACGACTCAAAGCATCGCCTACAACATTAGCCTTTCTCGGATGATAGTTCGGGCATCAAGTCATAGCCCTTCAACAAATCCAACCACCTCCTATGCCTCATGTTCAACTCCTTTTGATCAAACAGATATTGCAAACCTTTATGGTCACTAAACACTTCAAATCTAGAGCCATAAAGATAATGCCTCCAAATCTTCAATAAGAAACACCACTGCGCAGACCCGGCTCCAAATCATGCGTAGGGGTAGTTCTTCTCATGAGTCCTCAAGCGCGCTCGAGGCATAAGCAACTACCTTACCATTCTCGCATAAGCACACATTCTAAACCCATCTTAGACGCGCGCCACAATATACCACAAAAGGTTCACTCGGATTAGGCAACGTCAAGATAGGAGACGTCGTCAATCTCTTCTTCAACTCCTTGAAACTTTCCTCGCAACGAGCATCCCAAACAAACGCCTTCCCCTTGCAAGTCAGCTGAGTCAACGGAAGTGCCAACTTGGAAAAGCCTTCAATGAATCTTCTGTAATAACCGCCAACCCAGTAAAACTCCTTATCTCGTTGATCGACTTGGCGCCTCCCACTGCAACACAGCCTCAACCTTAGAAGGATCCACTGCAATACCATCACCGGTAATTACATGACCTAGGAAACTCACTTCTCTTAACCAGAATTCACACTTAGATAGCTTAGCATACAACTTCCTATCCCTCAAGACCTCCAACACCAATCTCAAATGCTCGGCATGCTCCTCCTCAGACTTAGAATAAACCAAGATGTCGTCAATGAACACCACCACAAACCGATCTAGATACTCATGAAAAATACGATTCATATATTCCATGAATACCCCTGGAGCATTAGTAACACCAAATGGCATCACCGAATACTCATAGTGTCCATACCGAGTTCTAAACGCCGTCTTAGGAATATCTTCATCCTTCACCTTGATTTGATGGTAACCCGACCTCAGATCAATCTTAGAAAACACTTGAGCACCCACCAATTGGTCCATCAAATCATCAATCCTTGGAAATGGATACTTATTCTTAATTGTCACCTTATTCAACTGCCGATAATCAACACAGAGCCTCATGCTCCCATCCTTCTTCTTTACTAGCAACATAGGAGCGCCCCAAGGCGACACACTTGGCCTTACAAACTTCTTCTCCAGCAAATCCTCAAGCTGCTTCTTCAACTCGGATGCAGACATCCTATAAGGTGCCATAGACACCGGTCTAGTACCAGGTACCAGATCAATAGCAAACTCGACTTCCCTCTCTGGTGGTACATCCGGAATCTCGTCAGGAAATACCTCGGGAAATTCTCGCACCACTGGCAATTCATCAATCTTAGCGTGATCCTCGACAGACAACGACGCCCTCAAAGCAAACAGCATAGCTCCTTCCTTCATTACTTTTGCGAATCGACTGCCACAGTAACAAAATGCATTCTTCCACCTCGGAAGAAAGGAAACTCACAGCCCTACTAAAGCAATTGATATGAACATGGTTATCCACTAACTACCCATACCAAGGATGACATCCATCCCATCCAATGGCGCATAAATCAAATCAACAATGAAATCTCTGCCGAAGACCGACAGAGGGCACTTCGCACACACAAGAGAGGTAGTCACCGAACCCTTAGCTGGAGTATCGATAACCATCTCCCTCATCAAAGAAGACAAGGCTAAACCCAATTTCTTAACACATATAGCAGCAATGAATGAATGCGTGGCACCGGTATCAACAATTGCAACCAAAGGAATACCATTAATAAAACACGTACCTTGTATCTCATTAACCACCTCGGATCCAGCGAGAGCAAACACCTTTCCACCACTCTTCTCTTTCTTCGGCTTAGGACACTTGGGGCTAATATGACCCACCTCGCCACAGTTGAAGCAAACTACGTCCTTGCGTCCACAGTCAGCAACCATGTGACCCTCCTTGCCACACCGGTAACACCTCTTCTCACCGCTCTTGCACTCATACATCTTGTGACCAGGCATGCCACACTTGAAACACACTGCGCTAGCAGGAGCATCTCCCCCACTAGGCCTCTTTACCGAACCAACTTTCGACTTACCTTTTCCACCAGAAACGTCATAAGGCTTCCCACGATACTGAGAACTTCGCTTCTCTTTCCCAATCTTATAGGCAGCATTGCTATACTCCTCGAAGATTCTGCAACTATCAACCAACTCGGAGAACACCCTGATCCTTTGGTATCCAATAGCCTTCTTGATGTCAGGCCTCAGACCATTTTCAAACTTGATACACTTAGAGAACTCGGCAGTAGCCCCAGTGTAGTGAGGGTAGAACTTGACCAACTCTACAAACTTCGCCGCATACTCGGCCACAGACTTGTTCCCTTGCTTCAATTTCAGAAATTCCATCTCTTTCTTGCCCCTAACATCTTCAGGGTAATACTTCCTCATAAATTCCCTCTTGAAGATATCCCATGTGATCTCTTCGTCAGCATTCTCCAACCTCTGTAGAACATCAAGCCACCAATCGTCGGCCTCCTCGGCTAACATGTGAGTACCATACCTCACCTTCACGAGCATCGTGACAATCCATAACACAAAAATCCTCTCAATCTCCTTCAACTGGGCAAGAGCCCCATCGGGTCATACCTCCCCCTGAAAGTAGGAGGTTCTCCTCCGGAAAGTAGCTAGTCTACGAGCCCAAAGATCCTCGGCGACTTGTCACGATTTCCCACAAAGATTCGCCATCGCTCCAACGCAAAGAATGATAGCGCCGTCATTCCTACTAGCTTTTCCGGCCATCTTCACTAAACATTTAAACAAGATCGATTCAGAACGAGCCACAAGACTCGAGGATTAGGAAACTCAAGACTCAACAACTTGGTCGGACAGACCGAACTTTTGCTCTGATACCACTAATGTAACACCCCCTTCTAATTAACTACTATTTTATTTTTAAAATCAGAGTTTTCAAAATCACTCACAAGAGAGTGCTACATTTGCTTCATGGAAAACCAACATAACATCATATGGCGCAATACACAAACAAACAGTATGATACATAGCACTATAGTCAAGGGACGAAGTCCCAACCACATCGTTTTAGAGACATAACAGCTCACATAAAACACTACGCAGCAGAATAAAATATGTTTCATATACAACACCTAGTTACAGTTCAACAACTTAATGAAAACGACTAATATACTACTCGGCCCCCCAGTGCTACATATCAGAGCAAGACGCCATAACGAGACTGAGTAAGGAAGAACCTTCACTCGGGAACACTTGCACGTTGCCGACATAAGAAGCAACATAAAAGCAGAAGGGTGAGTCTCTAACACATATAATAGGATGTATGATAAACATCATGATAGAGAAGACAACTAAAAACACCTCGGCTCAATAAACAACACAAACCTCAAGTATAACACATCAACTCAAATCAACAATAAACATCACCAATCGCATGAATGTATGCATGAATGCAACCCAAACACCAAGGGTATAATGCATGTGGTACCACCACCGTCGTTATTTTGCCTTTCAGACACAACCGTCGTTAATGATATGAAGACCGAAGTCTACCATATCAAGGCCGAAGCCTACCACCGTCGTTAATGCATATGAAGCATGTGACTCCATGAACAATGCACCAACCACAAACAATTACCTCATGTATGCATTGACACCGTCACTGGACTTACCTCCGTCGTTTAATCCACCGTCGTTTACACCGACGTCTATTTCACCTAGACATCATCAATAGCGCTATGGCTAACATCACTACACCAGTCAATAGCTCTATGGCTAACATCAGCCTCACCGGACACCTCGACACACAAGCAGTGGACTAAACAGTCACTACGAGGACCACAACTTCACATAAGGACTAAAACGTCACCTAAGGGCCAAACTTGCTTCACCATTCAGCCACTTAGACGTACTCGGCACCAAACAAAGACTCACGATTGCGCTGGCAAAGAACTCGCGCTTACATCAAGCGTCAAAACAAAGACACCTCGGCACACCACACAGCACCTCGATACATTACACTGCACCTCGGTTCACTACACTTCGACACACTACGCTTCGATACGTCTATGATTCAACACACTTACACCTCGACAACACTAGCTTCGACATACCTATACTACACCTCGGTACATCTACCCTTCGGTACACCCACACCTCGGTAGATATACACTATACCTCAACAACTACACTTCAGCATCTATACTTAGGTATATATATACACGCTACACTTCGGCAACTACACTTCGGTTTACATGCGCTACACCTCAGCAACTGCAGGTCGACATCTACACTTCGACTCCCACACCCTTACGCTTCGTTACCTATACTTCATCACCTACGCTTCATTACCTACGCTCAACACTTAAGCTTCTACGCACTTATACGTTGACTCCCATATATTTCGACACATCTACAACTAGGCAACTACACCTATTCACTTGAAATTTGTTCAACACACATCAAAGCACTCAACGAAGGTGACAACACCAACAACAACATCCTTGCACTGAGAGTTCCTCAACTCCCATTTCTCTCCTAGGTCTCTCATATGACCAACTCATCCACAACACATACACACATCACAAGCTGTCTCAACCTACTAGAAAACTCTCTTCTAGTTTCCTAAAGGTATTTCCTTAGGATCACCAACAACACTCACTTTTCACTAGGTGGTTTGTTGAGAACCTTTCAACTAGGATCACCAACACCACTCACCTCTTACTAAGTAGTTTGTTGAGAGCCTTACAACAAGAATCACCAACAACACTCACCTCTCACTAGGTAGTTTGTTGAGAAACTTACACAATATTTCTTACAGTAAGGGGTTTGGGTTTGGGATGATTTAAGAGCTTGTTGATAGATAAATACAATGTATTTCAAAGACCATAACAAGCAAGCACACACTCAAGATAGTATTTCCCAATTTTGAACTTGTAGTAGCTTGAAGTGTGGATGAGAAGGTTGGATTTCGTTTAGAAGCTTGACTTGAAGGTTCCAATTTCAACCCATGGTTTGCATTTGAGTAGAGCAGCCCTCTATATAGACTTTGAATCTGAAATATGGTTGTTGGAAAGAAGAAAAGAGCCGTTGGAAGTTGTTGTAGCTTTGTAGGTAGGTAATGATGATTTTTGAGCTTTAGGTAGTAGCCTTCAACCTTCTGAAGCAACATTTTTGCTTTGTCTTGTGCTAACATCTTTCATGTCAAGACTTTACTTCCCTTTTCTTCCTTTCTCACTGCTCTCTGCTCATGTATTACATAGTGCTTTATATAATTTGAATCTGAAGCTTCTAAAGCTTTTACAACATGAACAAACATGCTTTTTGAGATACATCAAAGATCAAGTAGTTCCTCTTATTCTAGGATAATTATTTTACAATATACTTTTCCTTGAATACTCATTTGATGCATATTGAATCAAGAATTCGAGCATGAGTATGTTTCCAGAAACCAGAAGCTTTGAAGTCTTCAATCTTCATTTAACCTTCTTGAACACTTAACCTTCTGAACCTCTTTAAGGAGTAATTCAACCTTCTGTTGACTTCAATCAAACTTTCTGTTGACTATTGGTCAACCTTGTGTTGACTTTTAGTCAACCTTCTGTTTGACTTTCAGTCAACCTTCTGAAGAAAGATACTTTATCCTTTAAGCCACTTGGTTTATTTTGTAAGGCCAAGAATTTTGCTATGAAACTTATTCCCTGTTCTTTAACACACTTGATTGAAAACTTGTTAAATCATAGTAAGATTAGAAAGCTTAACTCATCACTTAAGTTTGTATCATCAAAACATGGAAAGAGATTTTTATTTCTACAATCTCCCCCTTTTTGGTGATGACAAACTTGAGAGTATGTTTTAAGTTTTCTGTTTTTCAGGAATAGACATTTGAATACACAGTAACTGCATTTAACACATTCATAGCAAAAGGATAATTATCATGTATAATTGCAGCAATAACAAGTGCAGCAAACAGTAAACATGCATAGTTTTGATAATTATCAAATTACAAACCATAACATAGCACAAAATAAATATGTCCAAATGATAATTAAAATGTCAACAGAAACCCCAAAATATATCACTTATAAACTAAGTAGCTAATAATCTCCATTCTCCCCCTTTGTCAACAGCAAAAAGGAGGGAAGAAAGGGAAATTAGCTTGCTACTTTGTTGGAGAAGAATCATCTGAAGAGTTTGAGGATGAAGCAGGTTGAGGAATGTCCTGGAAGGGTTGAGGAGGAGGGAAGTCAGGAACTGCAACATTAGGAACCATAGTAGGTACTATGTTCTCCATCACCCATTGTTGGTAGGCATAGTTTCTGTGTGCTTCAAGCCTATTTTCCTGCTGAAGTATTCCAATGCTCATCAGAAGCTTGTTGTTCTGCACCCTCATCTTCTTCATTTGTTTCTCATGGTGTGCTCTCATCTTCTTCATTGCCTCCAATACTTCCTTCTTGTCAGCATATGTGAATGAATCTTCCTTGTTTTCTGAAGGTTTGCTGCTACCAGGTGCCTTGTCTGATGATGAGAGAGGTGCATTCATAGTTTGACAAAAGGATCCAAGAGATCCAAATTGTTTTGGCAGATCAGAAGGTAGCTTAGAAGGTCCTGAACCTTCAGGTACCTTTGGTGCAGAAGAGTCATACATAGGAGAGAACATGAATCTGTGAATGTTTTCAGAAGCAAGAGTATTACCAGGTGAAGTTCTAGGATTTTCACGCCATTGGGAAAATAAATTTGCTATTTGTTCAGTTGATCCTTGAATGTCATGATGAAGAGGTGCAGGAGTTGATTGTGTATTTGGACCAATTGAGGGATCAGGAGTGTGGAGTAATTCAGTGAGGGCAATAGAGGCCATGATTTCAGGGCTAGTGGCTTGATTCTGAGGGTTTTCAGGTGTAGCTTGGTCTTCAATGTCCCTAATTATCTCATGAACAGCTTGAGTGATAGGAGATAGTGGTCTAGTTGTTTCATTTTTCTGTTCCTCATTCACTTGGGATTGATTTTCATTTAGCTCCCCCTGAGCTAGACCCTCATGAGAGGTGGTATATGGCAGACAAATGACTCCCTGAGAGAATGGGTAATAGATAGCTCTATCAGAAGGTAGAGATTCTATAGCAGAAGGAATGGTTTCAGAAGCTTGATTCTCAGGTTTCAAAGGCTTTCCTAGGTCTGTGCTGAGGTTCTCATCAGAAGCTTCTTCTTCCATTTGTTCAGGTTGGTCTTTTTCAATTGGAGTGTCATTCAAGTTTAAGGTATTTTCAAAAATTTCTCTCCATTCTTGAGATGGTTCTGATTCAACTAAATTTTCAAATGTGGATTTTGGTGGGGCTAAATTTATGGTTTCAGTTGGGATTCGAAATGATTCTCGATTCTAGTGGCTCCCCCTGAGGGGTTGACAGAGGTGCATTTTTATCAGGACTTGGTTCTAGGATAGGTTCATCATGAACAGGTTTTGTTTCTGGAAATATTTCTAGTTTCTTGCTAAAAGGTTTCAGTCCCATCTGTTTAGCACTCTTAGACCAGAAGGTTGTTTTCTCATGTATAGATTCTTCTCTAGGCACAGAGATTTTCTTAAATCTGAATAATTTGGTCAAGAACATACCGTAGGGTAGGGATGAGATCTGCCTAATGGTTTTGCACATGTCTATCATATAATGAAAGATAATGTATGGAAGGTTAATCTTATTCCTAGTGATCATGTGATAGACTAAGAGTAGATCAATAGGTTTTACCTGATCAAAACTTCCTGCTCTAGGAATCAGAGAGTGGACTACCATATTGTGCATGATACGGGCTTCGTCCTTTAATGCTGATGATTTAAGCTTTTCACTAGGATTCTTCATCAGAAGCTTCAGAACTTCCTCTGTGTAACCGGTTTGATCATACCAATCTTTCCCATACAAACATACTTCATTCTCGGGAATTTTCGGGGCATTAGCTATTATGGTTGGTGTTACCATTAATGGTGGTTCCTTTTACTTGAGTAGTAAAAGAGGATTTAGTTTCACTCACATTCATGTATCCATAGAATTCTTTTATAAGGTTGGGATAAATAATTTCTCCTTGGGACAAAATGTTTTGCCAACCTTGATACTCAATGTGTTCTTGTATATTCCAACGTAAGCTTTCGGTTCTTCCAATGATAAATTCTTCCAATGAGAACGTTCCTTTTACCCCATTTTTCCTTATCAAATACTTGTACAGGCAAGGCTTGTTCTTCAACTTCAAGATTTCGTTCTTCATCAATCTTTTCTTTTCCTTTACTTCCTCCAAACTTAATCTTAAATTTTGGCCTTTTGGAAGAAGATTGTGGTTGAAGAGAGGCTTTCCTTTTCGCCCAGATTTTGATTCTCGCCATCATTTCGCATGCAGTAGAATCATCATCATCGAGGGTGATTGGTTGACTCTTCCTTGTTCCAGACCCGTATTTCTTTGAGAGAACTGGTTTTGATTCTAGTTGATCTTCGAGAGGGAGTGGGTGAAGATTTGGAAGATCTTTGTTCAGATGGAACCTTAATCTGAGTGGGAGGAGGTTTAGAAGCACTTAACAATGCAGGTGGAAGGTCATGGGTTGTGGGAGTGCTCGCTTTCTTCACACATGGAATTTTTGTTCTCACCATTTTTAGAGAGAAAATGTTTTTCGTGAAGAGAGAAGGAAGAGGAAAAGAGAATCGGTTTAGAGAGAAGATGAGTTTCAGGTGGTTTAGCGTGCGTGGAAGAGAGAGGGATAAGCACTTAGCCGTTGTGACTTGATAGGCGCAGTTATGACATGACATAACTGTCATAGAAGACAGTTTCTAGTTACTTTAGTAACTGTCCCCAATGATGACCTTAATTTATCCTTCTCAAATTCAACCTTCTGAATTTGATCCTTTCCAAGCGAACCTTCTAAAGACATTAGAAGTTTGGGGTTTTTGACATATTTTTCTCCTAAGGACATTTTAAAATGTGCAAAGCCTTTTTAATAAAAGTGAAACTTTCTTCTAACAAAGGCTTGGTAAATATATCAGCTAATTGATGCTTGGTGTCAATAAAAATAAGTTCCACATCCTTCTTTTGAACATGATCTCCGATAAAATGATGTTTAATATCAATATGTTTAGACCTAGAGTGTTGGATGGGATTTTTGATAGATTGATAGCACTAGTATTGTCACAATAAATGGGAGTGCATGTGTACCTTATAGAGTAGTCCTCCAATTGATTCTTAATCCATAGAATTTGTGAATAAAGAACAAAGCAGAGATACATATTCGCGCTCAAGTAGTTGATAATGCAATTGAATTCATTTTCTACAAGACCAAGAGATTAAGGATTCCCCAAAATTTGACATGATCCACTAGTACTTTTTCTCACAATTCTATCACCAAAGATAGTCAGCATCACAAGAGCTAATTAGGTCAAAATGAGTATTCTTTTTATACCATAGACCAAGATTGGTTGTTCCCCACTAAGTATCCGAATATTCTTTTGATCTGCAGTGAGATGAGATTCTTTTGGAGAAACTTGAAATCTAGCACATAGGCCAACCGAAAACACAATGCCAGTCTACTAGCGCTTAAATATAATGTTGAACCTATCATACCCTCGTATTCTTTTTGAACTGGTTTTCCTTCTTCATCCTTCTCAATTTGTACAGGAAGGATGCATAGGGGTTGCCATGGCTTTAGCTTCATTCATCTTATATTTCTTGAGAAGATCTTTGATGTATTTTTCTTGACTAATAAAGATACCTTCATCAAGTTGTTTAATTTGAAGTCCTAGAAAGAAACTTAATTCTCCCATCATACTCATTTCAAATTCACTTTTCATAAGTTTCCCAAAATCTTTGCATAATTTTTCATTTGTTGATCCAAAAATGATATCATCAACATAAATTTGAACAATCAACAAATCTTTATCAAGAGTTTTCTTAAATAATGTAGTATCAATTTTTCCTCTTGTAAATTTGTTTTTGATCAAGAAGTTACTTAACCTTTCATACCAAGCTCTAGGAGCTTGCTTAAGCCCATATAGAGCTTTGGTGAGTTTAAAAACATGGTTTGGTTTCTATTGATCAACAAAACCAGGAGGTTGATTGACATAAACTTCTTCATTTAAAAAGCCATTTAGAAAAGCACTTTTAACATCCATTTGAAATAATTTGAAATTTTTGTGTGCAAAAGAAATGCAAGTAAGATTCTAATAGCTTCTAACCTCTTTTACGGGAGCAAAAGTTTCATCATAGTCAATACCTTCCTCGTTGGTTATACCCTTGAGCAACAAGTCTTGCCTTGTTTCTCACCACCTTACCATTTTCATTTAGCTTGTTTCTGAACACCCATTTGGTTCCTATATGTTGCACCCCGAAAAATCCTTGGAGGGACTTTTCTTCGTACAACGTGATTTTAGAGTCGCCACCAATATTTTTTAAAGGGCAAAACATTGAAAAAAAACCTTTTTCGGAAAGCAATGGTCTTGGAACCATTAGATTTGGGTTCGGGGTCTAATTACGACGGGAAGGTTTTAGCACCCCCATAACGCCCTTCGATGAAGGGTTACCTTAATTAAATATGTGATTTATGGAGTTGATTTGGAAAAATGCTTTGTTTTTACCTCTTTTGTTTATGAGTGACTTAATGAAAAATCTTTAATTTTTGCGCTTGATGGAGGGGGATCCACTCCACGTATCTCCAGTGCGATGGAGAATTCAAAGCTACGTAGTTCTTGTTTTGAGAAAGGTTTTTGTTTTTTATCTTGTTTAATTGTGAAAATCGAGCTTTCATGATGATCAATTGAGCAAAGGCTCCAAGTGACCAACATTAGCACTCCATTGTTAATAATCATGCAAGCAAAGGCTTCGCAAGACTACTAACAAAGTTTTAAATTTTAGTGAAAATCTTTAGGAAAATTAGGCATTCACGGTGATCAATTGAGCAAAGGCTCCAAGTGACCACCACTAGTACCTCATTGTTAATAGTCGCGCAAGCAAAGGCTTCACGAGACTACTAACAAAGTTTGATTTTAAAGAATATAGGTTAGCAAGCATCCATATTATAATAACTAAATACAAAAATGCATCTTTAAGAAAAGGGGTGAGATAGCGAAATTTGAGGGTACTAACAATAAATTTTTTTTTTACATAAAAACTGGTGTGGTGCAACCAAAACGTGGGGGTGTGTTGTTAGCAATCTGATGTTTAAAAAAAAACTTAACTAAAGAAAAAAAAAAACGAGCCCATTAATACCTATACTTAAGTCAAATATCAAAAAAAGACAACCCTAACACTCCTTTCCTCTCCTCTGCGCCGACCCACCCCCAAAAACAGAAAACTCTAGATCTCCTCTCCCTTCCCCAGCGCCGTTCTCACTTCCAGCAACAGAGAGAGAGTTTTCGTGAGAGAGAAAGAGAGAAAGGAAGAGAGAAAGAGCGACGGTGAGAGAGGGTGAGGGAGAGAATACCGTGAGAGAGAGACGATCTGAGAGAGGGAGGACGAACGGTGGTGACGACGGCGATGGTTTTGGCGTGGTGGTTGTTTCGGCGTGGTTGTTCGCGGCGTGGTGGTGGTTTCGCGCGACGGAGAAAAGGAACGAAGGCGCGTCGTCGGAGATGTTGAGTTGTCGGTGGCGTGGTGGTTCGCGGCGGAGGTCACGGCGACAGGTTTGTTTTTCTGGTTTATTTGGTCTTCTTCTACTGTGCTTGTTCTTTTGTTGTGTGTTTGTTGGATTGGTTGTGTGTTTATGTTCTGCTTGGTTTTCTCTCTGTGTTCCCCTCCCCTTTGATTTTCGTTTTCTTCCTCTTGGGTTTCAGTGTGTGTTCTGTGTTCTAATGTCTCTGTGTGTTTATGTTGGTTTGGTGGTGAATGGTTACTGCTTGTGTGTGTTGTGTGCGTTGTGTTTTCTGCTTCAGTGTGTTTGTGCCTCTCCCCCTCTGTCTGTGTTGAAAGTTTAATTTATAGAGGGATTTCCCTTGAATGTTGTTGTGTGTTGTCCATTTTGATTCAGCTTCTCTATTATGCATTGTTTAAGGTGTTTCACGTTTCCATGCTTAAAGTTTGCTTGTGGTTGTGTTTTCCTATCCCAACCTCTGTTCCATACACTAAATTAGCCCATGTTCTGCTTGACTTTTGATGCAGGCATTAGCTGCTGCAGCTAGTTGCTGTTGTGGATGGGTTGTTGTGTAGGCTTGTTGGTCAAGAGCCACAAATGGTAAAAATTTCTGAGCAAGTTTAGGAGGGCACTGATACAAGCTCCATATGGAAGAGAAGGCAGAGTTCACGTGAGGCAGTGAGGAAAGAAGAAAAGAAAAAAAAACAAATCTGCTTTATTTTGTTTTGCTTTTATTGTAAACAACTTTAATTTCAAATTTTGTACTTATTATTTTTGTGTAACTCTAAATTTTGATTCTATATTGAACTTCAATTAATACTAATACCAAATTATTCTCGAATCTGAGTTTCTCTTGCAACAATTGTACGAAATAAGTTCTGCTGATGACAATTGAAATGACGTCGAATTGCTACCGGGAACCAAATGACACGTGTGTACAACTAGCAACTTAATACACGAGAATCAACAAAGTGCAAGATCGTTGAAACTAACATGAGTATCTAGTTAGAAACGATGTGCGTGCACCACGAAACATATTTTTGAGCTTTTTCGACTACGAGAAAAATATCTGTTAAAATTGGGTGTTTACACAAAATATATTTTTTATTTTGATAAATTAGTCGGACAAAATTGGGGTATGACTGCTGCCCCTCTTTATTCGGATTTTATCAAGAAATATGAATTGGCCGAGACATATTTCGAAGATAAAATAGAAATAAATAATTCAGAAATTATATCAATTTTGTCCACTTGGGGAAATCCGAATCTCTTTCTTCTTTTTCTATTTTTTTTTGGTGATCGTACCTTGACCAATAGAGTTGAAGTTGTTGTTGCTTCGTCTAATGGGGCGGCCGTTGAGAGGTTGAAAGGACCGGGCCCCGGCTTCACGCGTTGAGCACCTCGAGTGGTACCGCAAAGACACTCCGACGATCTAGTGAGAGGTCGCCGGGCAGATAGCACAAGGTTAGAGAACGCACGATGCCATGTGCGAATGGCGATATATATAAGTGATGTCCGACCGCTTTGCGAATTTCGGCCGCGAATTGCGCCCAAGCAGCGTGTTGGGCCGATCGTGATGGGTCGGGCCGCAGTCCAATTGCCGCTGGCGATCCTCGATTTGCTAATACACCCAGAACAGATTGCCCCCAAGCCTCAGTCGCTAAGAGCGGGCCGAGGCTTGAATCGATGCCCCCAGGAGTGAAGTTCCCTTGATGAAACGGACGCGCCGTTTTCTTTTTCTACGGGCAGTGTCGACCGCCGCCAACCATCGCCGGGCCTGCGAGACGGTTGGTCTTTCCCGACATTGAAGACGTGACGTTTGGTGTTTCCGAGGCATGCGGAGACAACCATTGGTGGGAAGACGGTTGTGACTCTTCGTATCCCGGCCCCTTCGCGCGATCCTCGTGCTATAAATAGCCCTCTTACGAGTTCATTTCTCACACTTCCAAGATTTGCTCCGCCAACGCATCGACTCGTTCGCCGCCGACTTGCGCTTGAAGTCGTTTTTCGTCTACTAGCGACCGATCCACCACATCTGCTTAAGGTACGGATCGATCTCTCTCTTTACCTCTTTACATTTGAGTTTTTTCTTGAAAGCACTTTGTGCTTTTCCACGCCTCGTGATAGGGGGTGTCAGGTCGAGGGATGGCCAGCTCGCCCCCTCTCATGAGTGCTTTGCTCGATCGACCTGACTCGATCCCTTTATCACAGGTGTTTGTGTATGCCACGGACAAAGTTAACTGCCCGTCTTCCCGGAAAACCGCCCCAGTCTTTTGCCACATACATGTCGAGGCCGGGCGAAACCAAGTCGTCTTCGGGCGACAAAAGTTCTAGCTCCCCAAGCAGTTCCTCGAGCAGCACGGGCTCGAGTTCTCGCTCTTCCGGTCTGGGGATCAACTAGCTCCAAGTCTTTGGTTCTAGACCTTCCCATTCTCGCCGAGCGGCCGAGCAGCTCTCCACCGCCCGAGGACGTTGTATCCCGAGTGGAGGAGAAGAAGAAGACGCCCGACGTGATTATCATTGATGATGATGAGGCGCAGAGTGCCGCCCCTGGCCGTGGGACGAGGAGATGGTGGAGGCCAAGGGGGCCAGCCAAGACGCCCCAGAGAAGAGGTGGCTCGGCCCAAGTCAATATTTTCGGTTTGGAGGCCAACATCGGAGGGTCGAACGAAGGGTCGCCGAGGTTCAAGCCGAGGTCGAAGTCCAAGCCGACGAGCTCGGGAGGTGTCGACATGTCTTGGGTGTCGGAGACTCTTCGCCGAACAGAGCATTCTTACGGTCGGTCACGACGCTTTGCCCGATCTACGGAGCGCTTTGAAGACTCACCGGCCGGAGGATAAGAGGTATGAAGGAGGGTGAAGATATCGCGACTTACTCTTCCAACTTCAAGTTCACGATGTATCGGCTCGTGTTCGAGAAGATGAAGATTACCCCTTTTAGCGAATTCCCGGCGTGACGCCCCGCGCCATATGGGGTCGCTTCTTCACGGCTTCATCCAAACGCATGGGCGTTCTTGAAGACTTTCAAGTTTTGTCGACAAGCCGGGTCGGCGCAGATCGATGATGCTCTTCTTTGCTATCTTCGAGCCGAGCCGCTCGCAGAGAAAGCCAACAAGGAGAAGAGGAACAAGTCTCCTTCAAGATGCGTAAGACTCACCACGATTTTTCAAAGCGTTCCAGAGTCGTTGGGAGCGGCCCGAAAAGTCAATATTTTGGATCGCTCCCACCGAGGCGGTGGCAAGACCGTTTGTGAGGTTCAGTGGACGGATGCCGGGTCCCCTTACTTCCCAATTATGTGGAATGAGGCCCATTTTCGCAGCGCCGGGAGATTACATCTACACGTTGAAAGACACAGGAGAGGCCGACCTGCAGACTTTGGAGATGATCAAGTCGGGCAAGTAGTATGATGCGCCCCGATCCTAAGAGGCGACATACCTTGCCGCCCCTTTGTCTTGTATGAAGGCTACGAATCGAGGCCGAGATTGGTTCGCCGAACTCTTTTGCCCTCGATATTTTGTTATTGATTCTCTTTTTCTTTGAACTCATGGCTCGCTATTTTGCGTAAAGAATGGCGGTAAAAAAGCTGGAACCGCCGCCTAGGCCCCAAGCTCGAAGGAGGGGCTAAGGGACCTGACGCTTCTCGGTCGGGGGGTAATCCTGAATCCTCCTCCAAAGTCCATCAAACTCCCAAGAGCCAAGGGAAGAAGTCGGTCGGCAGGCCCCGGTCACCTCCTCCCAGTGCCGATCGCTCACCCAAGCGGGCCAAGCGTGACGTTCGGGTCCGGTTCTCGCAACGGAGGAGGTTCCCATCATTCACTCGAAAACTTGGGTGCGGCCGATCTGGAGGAGTACCGGAGGAAACCCATGGCGCTCTGCGCTTCTCTCTGTATGGGGGTCGATAAAGTCATGGCCGAGCTGGTGGCCGAATCTGATGGTAACTTTACTTTCTTAGTCTTGTGATCTTTATCTTACCTTTGTTCGACCGACTAACCAACCTTCGACCGAATTTCGCAGGAAGCGGCAAGGCTTTGATCGAGGCGCAGCAGAATATGACAAGCTCCTCCAATCGAAGAAGGAGGTCCTCAAACGGGGGGAGGAAGCGGGGCCAGTCATCAAAGAGGAACAAGGAGCTTCTGCGGCCAGTGTGAAGCGATCCAAAACCGACCTTGAATTCGCCGAGAAAGAAGGCCGGTTGAGGCCGAACGCCGAGCCGCAGCGAAGATCAAGTGGTGGTGGCAAGGCCGGTCAGAGGTCGCAATCGAGCAATTTTACAACGCCTCGGCCAAAGCGGGTGTTGAATGCCGACCGCAGATCAATTTCGATGACAAGATGATCAAGCCCACGCGACCACGCCGAGAATAACAAGATCATGTTGCTCGCGAATATGACGAGCGAGCAGGCAACGTCATTCGCCTTACCACCATTCTCTTTTGAAGCCCGCTGCGAGCGGTGTAATTTTGTAACTTTAACTTGCCTTCGGCTCGACAATTTTTCGCGCTTCGTGCGCTTCTTTAATTCGTGGGCGCCGGCCACGGGCGCCCCATATTTGTAATGACAATCTTGCTTTTAATTACGCCTTTTAAATTTATATCATTTGTCTGCGTGCATTTCTTGCATTTGTTCGCTTTATTCGTTTTGAACTTGTGGGCGCTCGGCGCCGGTTTCGCTACTGCCGATAGCGCTCGCTTTTTGGTCGCGCTTTGTGCGCCTTGTATGGTTTATTTTTCTAAGTCTTTGAACTTTAAGACCGTTCGGTCGTCATTTGCGCTTTATTTGGAAGCATCCATTCTTTGATAAGTTAACATCCCAACGGGGCTCGATCGCTCGGCGACCTTCGATCGAGCCTTTTCGATGGCATTTGAGGTAGATCGTTTTCGACGGCCTACGCGACGGGTTATTACTTAACCTTTGGGCCATTTTCGATGGCACTCGATGTAGATCGTTTGGCGACCTAGCATTGTCGGGCCATTTTCGATGGCGCTCGGTGGGACCGCGTTTCGACGGTCGCTCGATTCGCATCGTTCGACGATCTAAGGTTTGCGGAGTTTAACCCTTGGGCCATTTCGATGGCTTTCGGTTGGGACCGTTTCGACGGTCGCATTTCGATTCGGATCGTTCGACGATCTAAAATTTGCGGGTGTTAACCCTTGGGCCATTTCGATGGCTCTCGAGGTAGATCGTTTCGTCGATCTAATCAACTTTGATAAATCTTCGATCGCTCCTTCGCCACGGGCAATCTTGAGCGACCGGTCATACATTCTTGCGAGAAAGTAAAGAACACATCATGTTTTTAAAGGTCAGGCCTCTGTAAAAAACCCAGTGGGAAAAAGAGCGCCTGCCTGCTTTCATTAATAGATCGGTCGTTATTACATTCAAATCACTTGTTACATTCAAACGTAATACTTCCTAAGTTTTTCTGCATTCCATGTTCTGGGGATAGTCGCCCCATTCATGGTTTGTAGCTCGTATGCCCCCTTGCCAGTCTTCGTGATGACTCGATACGGACCTTCCCAATTTGGCGCCAGCTTCCCTTGGCGTGCATTCTTGTTTCCCACGTCGGCCCGTCTTAGAACGAGCTGGCCGACCGAGAATTCCCTCTTTTGAACTCGAGCGTTGTACCTGGCTGCGACCTTCTGTTTGATCAATTGCTCTCTTAGCGAAGCTTGGGTGCGCAGTTCTTCAATTAAGTCCATTCTTCTCGGATAGCCGGTCGTTGTCAACCATCGTAGGGGTTTGAAGTCCTCCAATTCAGCTCGCCCATTTCTACGGGTATCACAAAGATCGCCTCCGACACCAACCGAAGCGGCGACTCCGGCCGATGAATGAGGGTCGATCCCAGTAGGCCCATAGAACGGATCGCAGCTCCTCGACCCGATTCCTTTCGCTTCATCCATCCGCTTTAAACCACGTAAGATAACTCGTTGGCCGCCTACTTGGCCGTTAGTCCGAGGTGCTCGACCCAGGTGAAACGCTGCTTTTACCCCTAAGTCGCCAACATTTCCGAATCTCTTGTCGCGTGAACCGGGTGCCGTTATGCGTTATCAATTGCTTTGGGGAATCCCAAAACGGGCTAGCACACACCGTCCAAGAACTTGCCGACTTTGGCCGATGTGATTGTTGCAAGCGGCTCGGCCTCGATCCACTTAGTAAAGTAATCCCATCGCCACGATCAAGAACTTGAAGCGGCTCGGAGCGGTGGAAACGGGCCTAGAAGATCCATGCCCCACCAGGCGAACGGCCAAGGTGAGACAAGACTTTGTAGTTCTGAGGAAGGTGCAATGTGGACATCAGCATGTACTTGGCATTTCTTGCACTTCTGAACGAGTTTCTTGGCGTCCTCGTCCATGGTCGGCCAATAGTAGCCGGCCCTGAGAGCCTTTTTTGCTATGGAACGAGCGCCCTGGTGACTCCCACAAACACCTTCATGAATGTCCCTCAGCACATGGTCGGCTTCGACCGACGTAAGACACCTTAACAATGGAGAGGAGAACCCTCTTCTGTACAACTTTCCTTCTATAACCGAGTATTTGGTTGCTCTGAGTCTGACCAACTTAGCTTGCTTTGGATCGTTCGGCTCCTCCCCTTCGACAATGTACCTTAGTATGGGGGCGATCCAACTCGAATCTGACCGACACACGTAACGCCACCGATCGCTTGGCTTGGTTGAAACGCTCGGCCGATTTAATGTTTCTTGGATCACACTTCTATGATTCCCTGGAGTTTTGGTACTTGCCAGCTTCGACAGAATATCTGCTCGAACATTTTCGGTCCGAGGCACATGTACCACTTCGGCTCGGTCGAATCGCTTGAGCGCTTCTTCACTCTTGCTAGATAACTTTTCAGCACGTCGTCTTTAGCATCATACAATTCTTTGATCTGCGAGACTACGAGTAGGGAATCTGATCTGAGTTCAACCCGGTCGACATTGAAATCCCTGGCGAGCTGAAGGCCAGCTATGCATGCCTCGTACTCGGCCTGGTTGTTTGAAGTGTGGAATGCAAAGGTTAAAGACACCTCCACAGCCAGGCCTTCAGCATTTTCTAGTATTAGGCCGGCCCCACTTCCTTTACTATTAGACGACCCATCTACGTGCAAGATCCAGGTCGTTCCAGCTTGATCTTCTGGAGTAGGAGTCATTTCTGCTATAAAGTCGGCCAACACCTGTGCTTTTGCGGCCGATCTGGATTCAAATTTAATGCCAAACTCACTGAGTTCTACCGCCCACTTTATCATTCGTCCCGCCAGGTCTGGCCGATGAAGGACTTGCCTGATAGGCTGGTCGGTCCTTACCACGACCTGGTGGGCCACAAAGTAGGGTCTCAACCTTCTAGCGACTATCGAGAGTGCAAGGGCAAACTTTTCTATCTTCCGATATCTCACTGGCCCCGGAGTACTTTACTTATGAAGTAGACCGGATTACGCGCTTTAGCTCGCTCTCTAACTAGCACAAAGATCGAGAACTTCTTTCGTTATGGCCAAATACGGATATAATGTCTCGCCCGTGAACGGCTTGGTCATGATCGGCGGGCTAACCAAAGCTTGCTTTAACTCATCCAATGCTCGTGGCATTGCTCGGTCCACTCAAAATCCACTTCTTTCTTCAAAGCAGCCTAAGCGATGGAAGCGACTTGCAGCCGCTTTGGGGATGAATCTGGATAAAGCGGCCACCATACCATTTAAATTGTTGTATTTCTTTTTTCGATGTGGGCGGCCTCATATCGGCGCGATCGCCTCTACACTTTTCGTGGTTTGCTTCATCCTCTTTCATCGGTGGAAACCCAAGAATCACGCCCTCACCCCAAAGGTACACTTTTCAGATTAAGTCTAAGTGAGTTCCTCCTAGCTTCTTCAAATATTTCTCCGAGGTCGCTCACGTGATCTGGGTCGGTTTACGCTTTTAATGATCATGTCGTCCAAATACACCTCTGAGATGCGACCGATCTGTCTTTTAAAAATCTTGTTCATCATCCATTGGTAGGTCGCTCCAGCCGTTTCTTCGCACTAAAAGGGCATCACCTTGTAATGAAAATTTCCCGATCGGTCATGAAGGCCGTCTTGTGCCGATCGGGCGGATACATCGTGATCTGATTGTATCCAGAGTAAGCATCCAGAAAAGACAGTAGTTTGTAGCCCGAAGCCCCATCGACCAGCTTGTCAATGTTGGGTACGGGGAAGGCATCCTTCGGGCATGCCCTATTTAGATCAGTATAGTCCACACACATCCTCCATTTTCCATTCTTCTTTCTTAACCAAAGACGACGTTGGGACGGCCGTGTCGTGTATTTGATCTCTTCTATAAAATTGGCCTTTATGAGGTCCTCAGCGGCTTTGCGCGGCTTGAGATTTTTCCTCGTTCTGAGTGCGTCTTCTTTGTGCGACCGGCTTGACGCCTTCATCGACCGAAAGTTGATGGCAGGCCACTTCGATAGGGATGCCGGGCATGTCTGATGCCTGCCATGCAAACAGTCAAGATAGTCTCTTAATCGTGACAAGATCTTGCTTCACTTGCTCGGTAGGTCGCTACCGAAGCTTCACCGTTTTGGATGGGTCGTCACCCAATTGAACGTCTTCCAACTCTCCATGAGGCTCTGGTCTTATCAGCCTGTTTTTCAGTTCTCGGGCCAAAACGTCATCATCATCTTCTGGGTCGCTGTCTGGATCATACCGAGCATCCAAATCAGCGACATTGACTTGATGGCCTTCACTAGTGCTCTGAACGTTCGGGCCACGATCTACCTCGTCACATATTTCTTGGTATAGAGCGTGGCTTCTTCTTCTTTGATTCCGTGTCGGCCGCGCGGGTAACTACTTGGTCGTCCTTGCTATAGAATTTCATTTTTAGATGCACCGTCGATGTAACGGCCTCTAGCTTACCCAAAGTCGGCCTACCAATAATACATTGATAGCAGGATTTGAGGGGGAGTACAAGGAACGTCGTCCTGACCGTCCTGTACAGAGTACTATCCCCAGTGTCGTCACCAAACGTGACCAGCAGCTCGATCGTTCCCAACGGATAGGTCGTCACCCCATTGAAACCTGTTAGAGGAGTAGGCTCGGCACGGGAATTATCTCGCCCGATCAACCTTTATTTTGTCGATCAAGCCTTCAAACATGATATCACCGAGCTACCTTGATCGACTGTGATTCTCTGCATACGTGTTTGCCATAACGACTCGATTACAAAGTGGAACATAGCTATTGGGCTTGCCGTCGATAGGTCGCTATCATCGAACGAGATGGGAGGTCCGCTTCGAGATCGGTGGTGGTCTTTGAGGTGGATGCGACCATTAACAATTCGCCCCACTTTCTCTTAGTGGCTTTATTAGATTCCTCGCGATCCGGTGGTTTCCACCATGAATAACCATCGCGACATTACGGCCTCTGGATCGCCGAGTGTCACGATCTTGGATCGATCCTTGTTTTGGGTGCCTCTATGGCGAGAGGCCCCTTTCTTCTGGCATGCGGATCGGCTTCTTTCGGCTTCTCTTGAGGTCGGTCGCCTTCCTCCGACCTCACATACTTTCCCAACTTGCCTTTACGTATGAGCTCTTCAATATCATCTTTGAGGCCATGCGGTCATTAGTATCATGACCCTTGCTTTTGTGGTAACGGCAATATCTTTTGGTCGGCCGTGCCCCCTTCTTGAGCACGAGTGGTTCAGGCCGCTTAACTCCCACAAACTCATTATTCTGACACTCGCTGTAGATCTGCGCAATGGAGGTGTTGAGTCGAGTGCGATGATCGAACTTTTGTCTCGAAAGTCGGCCGATTGTCGCGGCGACCTTCATGCCCTTTGGCCGCTTGCCGCTTTCTTTAGGTTAGGTTGTGCGCGGACGGCCTTTCTTGCTGCCAGAGTTTCTTCATACTGCATGTGGACGTTAGCCCTTGTCAGGAAGTGGCTGAGATCCTGGTAATGATTCAACGTAAACTCTTCAACGAACCTGGTGGTCGGCCGAATACCCCGCTGAGATATTTCGGCTTGTCCTTGTCGACAAGTCACGAATGACTTCACCTCGATGTTAAACCGGTCGATGTCTTGTCTCAACGTCTCATTATCTCCTTGAACAACAGAGTCCAAGTATTCTTCATACCGGTATTGGCGGGTTTGCGGTGTAGTGAGACAAGAATATTACGATCAGTCGCCCCACGAGGAGATGGTATTGGGCGCAAAGACTCCCACCATTCCAATGCTCGGCCGTCCAACGACCGGGAAAAAGCCCGCATTTCATGGTCGGTCCCAATTCCTCGTGAGCGCAGAATTGTTGAAGTAACGGAGATGCTTATGCGGATCTCCTCGCCGTCAAACTTGTTGAGATTAGGCGGCATGCGGAGATCTCTCGGAATCTTATAACGCCCGATCTCCCGGAGAACGGGCCATGTTCATTTCGAATGCCGTTCGACCCAAAGGGTTGCATTGCGAGGCATGCCTCGCTTCCCGGCATTCCATAGAATCCTCCGAGATGGGCGGTTGGCGGTAAATGAGAGAGGCCTTACGGGCGCGCCGCTTTGGCCTCTCCTAGGCCGATGCGCGTAAACGCCCCTAATTCTTCCATTTCGTACTCTTCCAGCTCTTCACGAGAATCCCAAGATCTCGCTTCGACCAACGTGACCGGACGACTCGTTAGAGGAGTATTCGTGAAGCGGCGGCCGGTGTCGGGGCGGTAGCTAGAATCTTCATAGTCATCGGACATTGAACGGCGTCTCACGCTGCGTTCTGCTCGCCGGGGCGACTGCGTGCCTCGCTTCTTCCGCCGGAGAGCGATGAGTAGTGCTCTCTCGGCGTGAAATGCTCCTACGAGGGAGCGGTGTCTTCGCGGCCGGTCGCGGCGAGCCGAAGGTTCTCCGTCTTCCGTGACGCTGCGGCCCGAATCGAACCTCTTTCATACTTGGGAGATGAGTGCATCTCGATGCGATCACACGATTCTTGTTTTGCAAGATCTCGCAAAACGGCTTGAGTAACATGGTCCGCAGAGGTTCTCGGATGCCCGCTTCAATCGGCTCGGCGGTAGGTCTCGAGTGGACGGCCGGATGGATCTGGCTGGAGGACCGGCCCACGACCATTGTGCGCTGTAAGGCTCTTGTCGTGGAAGTCCTTGAGATTCGTGGATCAGAACGCCACGCCTCCGGGTGTGTCTTCTTTGGTTCTCGCCGGAGGATTGAGTCGAGAAGTGGCCCGCGTGCGGGGCGGTCGCGTGGAGCCATGAAATAGGTAGGACAGACGCACGGGTCTCCCATCGTGGTCGCCAATTGATCGTACCTTGACCAATAGAGTTGAAGTTGTTGTTGCTTCGTCTAATGGGCCGGTCGTTGAGAGGGTTGAAAGGACCGGTCCTGGCTTCACGCGTTGAGCACCTCGGGTGGTACCTGCAAAGACACTCCGACGATCTAGTGAGAGGTCGCTCGGGCAGATAGCACAAGGTTAGAGAACGCACACGATGCCATGTGCGAATGGCGATATATATCTGATGATGTCCGACCGTTTTGCGAGAATTTCGGCCGGCGAGAATTGCGCTCCAAGCAGCGTGTTGGGCCGATCGTGATGGGCTGGGCCGCAGGTCCAATTGCTGTTGGCAGTCCTCGTATTTGCTAATACACCCAGGAACATTTGGAAAGATAGACACTTCCGTGTCGATGCAAAACGAGAAATGAACACCGACGTGCGCATGAAAAGGTAAAATGGGCACTTGCGTGCGTGAAGCGGTAAATTGCCCGGGTTGCCTAAAACTCAGTAACTCTTAAACGAACTCTTGATTTAATTCGAAGTTTGCACGTGGCTTTGAGGAGCACGCCTCGGGAATCTCTGGTCTTTCGAGCGATCGGGGATCGTTATCGGCTCGAATCGATATACTGAGATCAATGCACGGCCCATCAGTATCTTAGCCGATACAACTATTCCGTTGAACCTCACATGGGGCTGCGGTCCATCGCGTTGCTCGGCGCGCGATGTGAGACCATGAATGTAAGGGCGCTGAACTCTAATAAGAGCGATTTGAACTCCGAATCGCAATGCACGCTGAGCGCCGAATCAAAACATTTGTACTCGAACTAAGGAGCATTTCAGGAACCGGCGAGTGCGAGGATTAATGCGTAGTATTTATTTGTCCTCGTACCTGCAAATGAGACGAACAAATGCATGCGATGCAAAATGCCATGATTGCTTTTTGATGGGATGAATGTGATGTGATGCAGAAGTTTCCTTTTGCTTGCATGAACTTTTTTTCTATGTTTGATGAATGCAATGCATGAATTTTATTTGTTTTATTGCTCTCTTGCTCCTTTTCTAGTTTTTTTTTTTTTTTTCGCATGGTTCGACCAAATCGTGGGACTTGCGTTATGAGGCGCGGTAGTCGTCCATACTGGTGCGAGGGTCACGCCTCAGCTTTTTGAGAATTGCTTTGATGCGGTCAGCGCTTTTGTTTGATTCTTGTGAATTTACCGGATTGAAAGATCATTTCTTTTCTCATAATTTTCAAAAGTTTCGCAATAATTTTAATGCTCTGATTCATACACATTTTCATAATTCATTTATCATCTATCATGAAACATCATTTTAAAGCACAAATGAAAAAGGAAGCAATGATAGAACGATAAACGGATGGAGTGGGAAATTTGGACTTTTTATTCATATGGAAATCGAACGCGCAAAAAGTCACGCCGATTGAAAGGAGTACATTGAGAATTTTGAAACTAAAAAGAAAGCAAGAAAAATGGACGCAACAGATCTTATGAGCGCTCTCTTTGTCTTTGGAGTGTTGATGCCAATCAACCATACTTGTATCCTTGATCACCCTTCTATCCAAGCTTTTGGAGGCGCTGCTTGCCTTTTTTAATTTTTTTTTTTTTTTTAAGTCCAACTTTCCTGACCCTAATTTTTGCCTGGACCGCTCTTTGCGAGTTTTCAGTCCACCGGGTCGCTCTTTTTCGCCTAGGCCGCCCTTTCGGGTTTTCAACCTAGCGAGCTAATTCTTGCTTGGCTCATTTTTCTCTTTTTCTTTTTCTTTTTCTCAGGCGTAATATCTCTTGACTGAATCTGAATTGATTGGGTTCCTGAGTTCTTCACCATCCATGTTGGTGAGTATCAATGCTCCTCCAGAAAAGGCTTTCTTTACCACATATGGTCCATCATAGCTAGGAGTCCATTTCCCACGGGGATCACTCTGAATAGGCAGGATCTTCTTGAGCACAAGGTCTCCCTCGTTGAATTCTCGAGGACGGACCTTCTTGTCGAAAGCTGTCTTCATCCTTTGTTGATACAACTGGCCATGGCACAGGGCAGCAATTCTTTTCTCCTCAATGAGATTCAGCTGATCCATACGAGCTTGGACCCATTCTGCTTCTTCCAACTTGGTTTCCATCAGCACCCGTAGGGAGGGTATCTCAACTTCAATAGGGAGGACTGCTTCCGACCCATACACCAAAGAGAAAGGGGTTGCCCCGGTTGAAGTGCGCACTGAGGTACGATACCCATGCAAAGCGAAAGGAAGCATCTCATGCCAATCTTTGTAGGTTACTACCATCTTTTGCACAATCTTCTTGATATTCTTATGGTCGCTTGACCGCCCGCTTATCTTGGGACGGTATGGAGAAGAATTATGATGTCGGATTTTGAAGTCTTCACATAACTCTTTCATCATCTTCTGCTCGAGTTCTTTGCCATTATCTGTGATAATCTTATCTGGAATCCCATAGCGACATACCAGATCTCTCTTTACGAACTTAGCAACCACAGAGCTAGTAATGCTGGAGTATGAAGCAGCTTCAACCCACTTGGTGAAGTAATCAATAGCGACCAGGATGAAGCGATGCCCATTCGACGCCTTAGGCTCGATAGGACTATATGACGCCCATGCCCCACATTGAGAATGGCCAAGATGCGTTAGGACATTTAGGGAAGCAGTGGCACATGAATGTGATCGGCGTAGATTTGACACTTATGACATTTTCTCACAAAGCTATAGCAATCGATTCCATTTGCGTACCAATAGCTTGACTCTTAAGATTTTCCTTGCCATAGTGTGTCCACTAGAATGAACTCCAAATGAGCCTTCATGGACTTCTTTCATGACTTTTGTTGCCTCTTCTTCCGTCACACACCTCAGGAGGACCATATCATAATTCCTTTTGTATAGAACTTCACCGTTTAGAAAGAAATTCCTTGACAATCTTCGGAGGGTTCTCTTGTCATTCTCTGATGCTCCAGGAGGGTACTCTCTGTTCAAGATGTACCGCTTGATGTCATGATACCAGGGCTTGTTATCTGACTCTTCCTCAATTGCCGCGCAGTAATGATGTGCTGGCAAATCTCGATGCTGAATCCTGATGTGTGTTAAGCTTTTGTCGCAGTTGATATTGAACATTGAAGACAAAGTGGCTAGTGCATCAGCCAACTGATTCTCATTGCGAGGAAGATACTGAAATGTGATTTCCTCAAAAGGCTCCACCAACTCTAGAATGTAATCTCGGTAAGGGATCACTGGGATCCTCGTTTCTCCCAATCACCATTCACTTGGTGAATGACTAGAGTGAATCTCCATACACATCAAGTCTTTTAACCTTCCAATCAATGGTGCTGGATACCGAGAATACATGCCTCATATTCTCGCAATATTATTGGTGACGTAGAAGCTTAGTCCGACAGATGAATGGAATGAAGCGATTATCGTGGGAAATCAAGATCGCCTACTCCGTGTCCATACATGTTGGAGGCACCATCAAACACCACTCTCCATCTTTCATCTTCTGGGGATTTCCCCTCTTCAAACAAGGCCATGATATCTTCATCTGGAAAGTCATACTGCATAGGCTGATAATCTTCAATGGTGGTGTGTGTGTACTCGCCGGCAGACTACCTTTAATTGCTTTCTCGAGTGACATATAGGAGATCATATTCTGATAACTGCATTTGCCAACGGGCAAGTCTCCCTGTAAGTGCGGGTTTCTCGAAGATGTACTTGATAGGATCCATTTTAGATACCAACCAGGTAGTGTGACTTAGCATGTACTGCCTCAAACGATGTGCAGCCCAAGCTAAAGCACAACAAGTCTTTTCTAGCAGCGAGTACCTTGTTTCACAGTCAGTGAATTTCTTACTCAAATAGTAAATGGCATGCTCTTTCTTTCCAGATTCATCGTGTTGCCCTAGCACACAACCCATTGAGCTGTCTAGCACGATTTAGGTACAGATCGTGGGTCCGCTGTACAGAGGCATCAAGATAGGTGGATTCTGAAGATATTTCTTGATCTTTTCAAATGCTCTTTGACAATTATCATTCCATTTGGTCTCTTGATTCTTGCATAATAATTTGAAGATTGGTTCACAAGTGGCAGTCAACTGGAATATAAACCTAGAGATGTAGTTCAGTCTTCCAAGAAAACCCCGAACCTCTTTTTCTGTTTTAGGAGCTGGCATCTCAAGAATCGCACACACCTTGTCTGGATCGATTTCTATCCCCTTTTGGCTGACGATGAATCCCAACAACTTTCCTGATCGCACACCAAAGGTACACTTGGCAGGATTTAACTCGAGCTTGAATTTTCTCAACCGTTCAAGAGCTTTTGCAAATTGACAATGTGTTCCTCATCAGTTTTAGACTTCGCGATCATATCGTCCACATAGACCTCTATTTCTTTGTGCATCATGTCGTGAAACAATGTGACCATAGCCCTTTGATAGGTAGCACCGGCGTTCTTCAACCCGAACGGCATGACTCTGTAACAGAATGTTCCCCAAAGAGTTATGAAAGTTGTCTTCTCCATATCCTCAGGAGCCATCTTGATCTGATTATACCCTGAATACCCATCCATGAAGGAGAATGGCCGAATCTTCGCTACCGCACTATCCACTAAGACATCAATATGGGGCGGGGAAAATCATCCTTGGGACTAGCACGATTCAGATCTCTGTAATCAACGCACATTCTAACTTTCCCGTCCTTCTTCGGAACCGGCACGATGTTAGCAACCCATTGCGGATACTTGGCTACCGCTAGGAACCCGGCGTCAAGCTGCTTTTTCACCTCATCTCTGATCTTTAAGGACATTTCTGGCTTCATTCTTCTCAATTCTCGCACGGAGGGCATTCTCGGCTTGACCGCAACTTATGTACCACTATGTCAGTATCTAACCCTGGCATGTCCTGATAAGTCCATGCGAAGACATCGACATAGTCATGCAAGAGTTCGATTAGCTTTTTGCGCTCACTTTCTTTCATTGAAGTACCCACCTTTACTTCCTTCTTCATCGCCCTCTGTGCCTAGGTTAATTATCTCAACAGATTCCCATGCGCTGAATAACCTTTTCCTCTTGTTCAACCATTCTCATCAATTCGGAGGGTTTCCCAGTCATCCTCAACATCCTCCTCACTTGATTAACGGGGTGATCAAAATTAACATATGAACGTTGGCATCATTATTCTCAAAGATATTCATTTTAGATCTGCATTTGCGGGAATAGAAAGGAATGAACAAGCAAAAAAAGAAACACAAGATGAAGACACATGACAATGAAAAGCAATTTTATTCATTTGAGAATCCAAAACAAACATTTTATTGATAGATGATATTCGAAGGAAAACATGCATGCCCATATGAAATATTCTAAGGCCTTGGCGAGCCAAAGAATTTACATTACAAAATCATTACTTTGGAATGAAAATAACAGGAAATCAATGATCTTCCAATTATCAAGCTCTTCCTCTGCAAAGATCTGCGATGCACCAAGTCCGCACCTTCGTCTTCCACAACCGATTCTTCCTCAATGACGGTCACTGACGGATCCAAAGATACCCGCGCTCCCGAAGCTCTGGGGAGGTTATAGATAGGAACCTTCTTCAAGCTTGGTTTCGCCCACGAAGCTTAGCTAGCCTCTTTTCTCGCTTTTCCTCACCCATTCTCTTCTTATCACTGAGTGGGCCAAGATCCTAACCCACGCCTATCCTTGTACTCTTGCAATCTGCATCTGCGCGCTGAATTCCTTGGTCGACTTTCCTAAACCCTTTCCAACTCGGTAACCATTTTTCAAAGCATGACTTTGGCTACCATGATAGCGGCGTTAGATATCTTTGGTCCAGGCAATAGGGCTTCTTCCCCCACGAAAGTGGCATTTGCAATTTCCAGCGACTGAAAGGCAGATTCAAGTGACTCCTCTGCAGCCTCAATGTATTGAGGAGGATGGGGCTTGCTAATTAGGAACTCTTCTTCTCCACAAACGACTATCAGCTTGTCGTCGACTACAAACTTAAGCCTTTGGTGGAGGGATGAAGGAACAAATACGGCGAAGATGAATCCGTGGTCTCCCAAGAGGCGGTGTATGATGATGCAATGTCCATGATCTGAAAATTCACATAAAATACTTCTGGACCTATCTGCATCGGGAACTCCATTTCCCCTATAACCTCCTTCTTGGACCCGTCAAATGCCCTAACTAGTGTTGAGCTAGGCTTCATATACGAACAGTCTACATTTAGTCTGTTCATAGTAGACTTGGGCATGACATTCAAAGAGGATCCATTGTCAATGAGGACCCGAGAGAGTGTATATTCACCACATCTGACTGAAATGTGAAGTGCCTGATTATGCCCCTTCCCTCGTGTGGGTGAGCTCATCATCAAGAAAGGTAATATAATTGGATGCAACAATATTCCCTACGATGCCATCGAGAAAGTGGTCAACAAAGTGATGTTCGGGCTACATGGGCTTCATTTAATACTTTCATTAGAGCCGCACGGTGGGCCTCGAATTGAGCAGTAAGGACATGATAGAGATCTTTGCAGGAGTGTGGTGCAGCTGGTCCACCACTTTGTAATCACTCGCCGCATGATCTTCAAAAATTCGGTGGCCTCTTGCTCTGACACCTTCCTACTTTCCTTAGGCTCTTGGTTACACCCTTACCTTTGCGAGTCCTTTCCTCATCCTCCTTTGAGGGCCCCTTTCCCAGGACTTCGGGGGCGTAAACACGCCCGCTCTCAGTTACCCCACTACTCCCCCGCAATATTGGTGATGTCAAGATGAGCTTGAGATTTTGAGCCGAAAATGGCACATCGTAACTCCATGGGACTTTATTGTTCTTCTGGCTAGGAGCAGGAAATGGGATCACGATAGTCTTTGGCTTTTCCACAGCCGAATTCCGACTGTATGGCACCTCGATAGGTCTCTGCACAACTCTAACCCCTTCTGATTGGAAGGTCAGAACATCCTCCTCTCTCCCCTCCACACCCACCTGGATGATGTGGCGGTCATCGAGATCTGTAACACCACCTTAAATGCTTCACATGCTCCCACACAGCTGACACTAGCACAAACTCCTTTCTGAACACAACCCATTCTAATAATCCCGCATTTGCACAATTCTGCATGAATGATTTCTAGGGGAGTCTGAATATCTTCCACAGTTTTAATTAAAGATTGGCCCCCCATATCATGGATGACATTGATTGCAGATCTCTCATGATTTGGCAATGCATTAGTTGTGATGCTTGGGTTTTCTTGTTTGAAGGTTATCCCTTTGGTATCAATCGGATCTTGCACCACAATTTTGAAGGCCTTACAGTCTTCAACAGCAGGTCCAATCGCCCCCTTCATGAAATGCGCAGGTACCTTGGGATTGTAGCCTCGGAAGTAGGGTGGCCGGGCTGGTTTCATGGGCCTGGTATTGATGAGTTTGTTTGTGGCAAGATAGTTGAAAAGGTCAGTATAGGACATGGGGATGGGATCAAAGGTGGTCTGTTTTTTGTCTTGGTAGTTTTTGTGGTAGTTATTTTGTGGTGGACGAGCTGGTTGCGTTTGAGTGGGGACAGGGATGTTTTGTGGTTGATAAGGTGAGCTTATGGTGATAGCGTTGGTTTCTCCTTCTTTCTTCTTTGGGAATCCGGGGAATGGCTTCTTGTGGGTGGTTGCATTTGCGGAACTATGGGCAATCTTGCCGCTTCTCAGTCCATTTTCTAGCCTTTCACCGATGATTACCATGTCTGAGAAATTGGAAGATACGCTGCCGATCAACCGATCATAGTATAATGGTGGCAGGGTTTCCATGAACATGAAGACCAGTTCTTTCTCCAACAAAGGGGGTGTTACCTGCGCAGCCAAAGCCCTCCACCGTTGGGCATACTCCTTAACTGACTCATTATCTCTTTTTGCCATGCTCAGAATCGTGTTCTCGTCAGCGCCATGTGTTGTATTGTAATCGGGTGCATCGCTCGAGGAAGGCATCAGCCAAGTCTCTCCAACAATGAATACGGGATGGTTCTAGCTGCATATACCAGTTGAGAGATGCCCCAGCAAGGCTCTCTTGGAAATAATGGATCAAAGAACTTGTCATCATGAGAATGCGTGACCATTTTTCTACAAAGACATGGTCGATGGCTTTTAGTAGGCGTGTCATGCCTCGGTACTTGTCGAAGTCGGGCACTTTGAATTTAGGAGGTAAAACCACGTCGGGGATGAGACACGATCCCGAGCTTCCTTGCTCTAGAGCTCGACCCTTCAATCATTCTTAAACGCGTTCTTCTAACATATGATACCTATCTCTAGCTTGAGGAGTTTCAGCAGGATAGTTACGAGGAAAACCATTCACACCGTAGTGAGGATTACTCATCAACATTACGGTACGGGTTCACGTGTGGGTCACGTGAGTGAGTGGTATTCCCAGGAATTGATCCCTGAACTTGGGGATGGACCATTGCTGGTGAATGAAAGCCAAATGGAGTTCCCTGCGGAATAGGAATCTGAATTTGGGCCTGAGGCGTTCCTGTTCCTCCATTGTTTGCGGCTGAGATGGGTTGGACTTGCTCTACAACCCTAGGGGGATTACTTCCTGCATTAGCCTCGGCTCCTGGTGGTGTATATCCGGATGGGAGTCCCCAAGGCATCCTATGCACGACCGGTTGGCTCTGGTTGTTGGCCCCTGAAGTATGAGCGAAGGTGACGGCCTCAAGACTCGGATGGGGAAGAGCGGCGGCAGCCTTCTGTGAGCGACGGCGGGACTTTCGTGGCGATGTCGTTCCTCAAGGCTTGTAGTATCGCCATCATTTTCGCTATCCGTGCTTCCATTGCCCCCATTTTCGTTCTCAACTCCCGATTCTCCTGAACCAATTGCTCTGGATTGGGAAACTCAGCCGTTGGGGTATCATGGTCCGATTCACCACTTCCTAGGTCTTCAATAATAGGACGGTCCGAGTCATTCTGGTTAGCTGCCATGAGCCTTGCTTGCGCATTTCCAGTCGGTATCGATGTTGGCGAACCGACTTGCCTTTTTCTATTGATGGAACACATTTTATGAGCGCGAGAATCAAATAAATAAATGCAAATGCAATGCAATATGTATGATTTATGTTTGTTTTGGTGCGTAAATCACAGTAGTGACTACGTCTTGTCATAAGCGTGTAAGTTTAAAGCTCTAACACTTCTTTTTAATTAATTTTTGGTTGCAATGAGGTTGGAAGCAATAGGCAAAACAAACACACTTTATTCAAAAGGAAAGAGTACTACAACTTCAAACTTGAACGGAAAGCAAAGTACAAAATTTAAATCAAAAGTACAATACCCCAAAGAAGATTACAACTTTTAAAAGAAAATTACAATTTCCTAAGGATTGTTACAATGTTCCAAAGTGAACTTCAAAGGCATATAGTTTTCAATTTCTCCTCCTCTTCCTCTTCTTGCTTTCAAATTTTGCCCTTTGGCTTTCTCCATGAGTTCTTCTGTTAGAATCTTGCAATACTCGACAAACTCGTACACCTTGGCCTAGGAGTGTTGAAAGGATTCATTTCTCGCTCTTGACTTTCCTTAGCTTCTTGGGAACATCCTCACGGACTGGTTAGCTAGCCCTGCCTGCGACTTTGAAAATTTACTCTTCCAAAGACGAATCTCATCCTCGGCTCCTTGACAATCTCTTGGTCCTCTATTCTGCCAATTAAGGCCATGAAACGTTGCTCCCAATACCGGCTTTCTACTTGCACTTGCTCATAAGAGTCCCTTAGGCATCTGAGATTCCTCTTCAATTCCTCCGACCTTCCTTGCTCGAACCCTAAGGCTTGTTGGTACTCTTTCAAGATTCCGTGATAGACTCTCTGCCTTGCCACGATGCTTTCCATTTGGCTCCCCAACTCGAACTTAATCACTTGGAATTCTTTTCTTGACTTAACTAGTGCATCTCTGACCATTTTCTCCTTCTCCCGCGACTTGTCATATAGTTCCCTCCATTCACGTGCTTCTGCCATAGCTTTGTTCATCTTTGAGGCACACCTCTTTACTTCCTCTTTAGCACCTTTCAAATGTTTCTGAATATCCCTCTTGCTTTCTTCTTCTATTTCAAGTTTCTTGTTGGCTGCTTCAATAGCTGCGGCTTGAAGAGCATTTTCACTCTCTAGTTTCCGCTTATCTTGCATCACTTTTCCCAATCTGTTTTGCAAGGCCCTTTTTTTCTTCTTCCACTTTAGACAATGCCAACTTAGCCTCTTCTAGCTCTTCAATGAGGGGAACGTGAGTTTCTGGTATTTGCTCTTCAAGTGATGGCCCCTTTTGGGTGGATGATCGAGTTTCCTTAATCCTCTTTTCGAGCCATTGAGTGAAGGAGATAGCAGTGGTCCTTTTAGATAACTCACCTTTGCCTCTCCGCTCTACGGTTTCCCAAGCTTGCAAGACTCGCCGAAGTAAGTCCTCGTCTTTAGGGATCCCCACATGGAGGTAAAAACGGAACAACATAGCTTCGGAGGGTGAGTCCCGCATAGGGTACCCGAGTTGCCTCAAGGTCAAAGATGGGTTATAATTAATGCATCCCTGTGTCCCCATGAGAGGAACATTCTGGAAACTACCACACTGGAATATCACTGAGGGTTTATCCTCCCAACACTTGTGTGAGAACCATCGAATTTGGAGAGCGTCGAGGTTCTTCAAGGTATCTTTCCACTCCTGAGGGCTCATAGTCTTCGGATTGCAACCCAAGGCATAGGAAAGCAAATCCCCAACATCACTTTTGTTAATGCACACATGATTGATCAACCAAGCGTATAGCACAGGGAAGGAACAACACATCTTATCCTTTCGGAACTCATGATGGCGGGTGAAGGCACGATAGGTCTCGGCGAGAATAGCGGGAACCGGATTGATGGGACCTTTCGCATTCTTGAAAGCTAAGAAAACACCCCCAGCAGTTTCATCTATATGTTTCTCAATCTGAGGGAAAAGAACAATGCCGAAGATGGTCAAAGCTAGTACTTGCTTGAAAGAAACCCAATCCTTTGATACTACATAGCTAGACATCAAACTCTCGAAGTACTCTTGAGGAAACCCAGATATATTGTTACGCTTAACCTTGTGGGACCGCACCTTTTCCACGCTGATTTGTAACAAGGAAGCAAACTTCTCATCTGAATAGTACTGCCTCTGATACTGGTAAGGTCTAGCCTCTGAGCGATCAAAACCCAGAATCTTCTCATACTCCTCTAGGGTAGGTGCCATTTGGAAGTTCTTGAAAAGAAAACACCTAATCTCGGAATCATAGAACCAACATAGGGCGTGATGGCACTCTCTTGTACTTCTAATCTGTAATAACTGCGGATGTTCCCATAAGTCTTGTCGAAGGACATAAGCTCAATAGGACCTAACAGGGAAGCATACTCCTTCAAACTAGTTACATCAATCTTCTTTACAATGGGGAACCTTGAATTGAATGCGGTTTTGCCTTTTGATTCCATATTGCTTCTTAAACACCTATGACAAGATTCAGTGTTATGTTGTGATCTCTGGCAAACAAACTTTAATGCATGAAAAATGCAAATGACGAAAGTTTTTTTCAAAATTTTGTTAGATGCAAATGCAATAATGATGTGAATGCGAAATGATGTGTTATTTACATGGAAAAATGGTAAGAAAGTGAGGTTATTGGTGGTACTTTAAACATTTTCAACGATACACGCTACACGCCACCCCATGTAGGTATTTATGAGGGGAAAAGAAAAATTACTTTCTACAATTTGAAATAGAGTTTGAAAAAAAGGAATGCCTAAGCTAATGCAACAAACAAGGGCGTGCCCCGTGTCCTACAAAGGGTGAGGATCCTAGGGTCTAAAGTCGATTTAAAAGGGTAATCCTCCCATGTAGGTTCTAATCACTTTCTCACAATGGCAACCAAGAGTTAAAGTCTCTCTCACGATGGCACTCACAATCATAGAAAGCTATCGAGTGTGAGGCATCATGACAAAGCGTACTCTTGGGCGGAACTTTCATGAGAGCCATACGGACAAAGGTCTACGAATGGCGCCACTAATCGCTCCCACTCTCCTAGGTTTTTGTTCGGACCTTGGGTTTTAGGCCCCACTCAATGCTCACAAGTATAGGGTGTGAAGTGTGTGTTGAGGCACAACACCTAGAAATAACTACCCTTCCCCACCCGCAAGAAAAACCAGAGCATCCTGCATAATAGGTCGTCTACCCTAAGGTTCAACATGCATACATCATTTCAATATACAAACCAATCTAAGAAGCCTACAATAATTACACGCATTGCTTACAAAGAAAAGGAGCGAAGAAGAGGGACTGTTCTAAAATATAACAAACAAATGACATAAGAAATAAAACAAAAGTAAGAAGAATGGAGGTAAAACAAAGCATATTAAATCAAGAAGGCAAATCACACATTCAATTAATGGGCTTGACCCACTTAAAAAAACGCCCTCAAAGAAAGTCGCCATTTGTTGCACGAAAAATCCTTGGAGGGACTTTTCTTCGTACAACGTGATTTTAGAGTCGCCACCAATATTTTTTTAAAGGGCAAAACATTGAAAAAAAACCTTTTTTCGGAAAGCAATGGTCTTGGAACCATTAGATTTGGGTTCGGGGGTCTAATTACGTACGGGGAAGGTTTTAGCACCCCATAACGTCCCTTCGATGAAGGGTTACCTTAATTAAATATGTGATTTGCGGAGTTGATTTGGAAAAATGCTTTGTTTTTACCTCTTTTGTTTATGAGTGACTTAATGAAAAATCTTTAATTTTTGCGCTTGATGGAGGGGATCCACTCCTACGTATCTCCAGGTGCGATGGAGAATTCAAAGCTACGTAGTTCTTGTTTTGAGAAAGGTTTTTGTTTTTTATCTTGTTTAATTGTGAAAATCGAGCTTTCATGATGATCAATTGAGCAAAGGCTCCAAGTGACCAACATTAGCACTCCATTGTTAATAATCATGCAAGCAAAGGCTTCGCAAGACTACTAACAAAGTTTTAAATTTTAGTGAAAATCTTTAGGAAAATTAGGCATTCACGGTGATCAATTGAGCAAAGGCTCCAAGTGACCACCACTAGTACCTCATTGTTAATAGTCGCGCAAGCAAAGGCTTCACGAGACTACTAACAAAGTTTGATTTTGAAGAATATAGGTTAGCAAGCATCCATATTATAATAACTAAATACAAAAATGCATCTTTAAGAAAAGGGGTGAGATAGCGAAATTTGAGGGTACTAACAATAAATTTTTTTTTTACATAAAAACTGGTGGGGTGCAACCAAAACGTGGGGGTGTGTTGTTAGCAATCTGATGTTTAAAAAAAAACTTAACTAAAGAAAAAAAAACGAGCCCATTAATACCTATACTTAAGTCAAATATCAAAAAAAGACAACCCTAACACTCCTTTCCTCTCCTCTGCGCCGACCCACCCCCAAAAACAGAAAACTCTAGATCTCCTCTCCCTTCCCCAAGTACTGTTCTCACTTCCGACCAACAGAGAGAGTTTTTCGTGAGAGAGAAAGAGAGAAAGGAAGAGAGAAAGAGCGACGGTGAGAGAGGGTGAGGAGAGAATACCGTGAGAGAGAGACTATCCGAGAGAGAGGAGGACGAACGGTGGTGGACGACGGCGATGGTTTTGGCGTGGTGGTGGTTTCGGCGTGGTTGTTCGCGGCGTGGTGGTGGTTTCGCGCGACGGAGAATAGGAACGAAGGCGCGTCGTCGGAGATGTTGAGTTGTCGGTGGCGTGGTGGTTCGCGGTGGAGGTCACGGCGACAGGTTTGTTTTTCTGGTTTTTTTGGTCTTCTTCTACTGTGCTTGTTCTTTTGTTGTGTGTTTGTTGGATTGGTTGTGTGTTTATGTTCTCGCTTGGTTTTCTCCGTGTTCCCCTCCCCTTTGATTTTCGTTTTCTTCCTCTTGGGTTTCAGTGTGTGTTCTGTGTTCTAATGTCTCTGTGTGTTTATGTTGGTTTGGTGGTGAATGGTTACTGCTTGTGTGTGTTGTGTGTGTTGTGTTTTTCTCGTCAAAGTGTGTTTGTGCTCTCTCCCCCTGCATGCGTGTTGAAAGTTTAATTTATAGAGGATTTCCCTTGAATGTTGTTGTGTGTTGTCCATTTTGATTCAAACTTCTCTATTATGCATTGTTTAAGGTGTTTCACGTTTCCATGCTTAAAGTTTGCTTGTGGTTGTGTTTTCCTATCCCAACCTCTGTTCCATACACTAAATTAGCCCATGTTCTGCTTGACTTTTGATCACGAGGCATTAGGCTGCTGCTGACTAGTTCTTTGTTGTGGATGGGTTGTTGTGTAGGCTTGTTGGTCAAGAGCCACAAATGGTAAAAATTTCGAGCAAGTTTAGGAGGCACTGATACAAGCTCCATATGGAAGAGAAAGCGAGTTCACGTGAGGCGGTGAGGAAAGAAGAAAAGAAAAAAAACAAATCTGCTTTATTTTGTTTTGCTTTTATTGTAAACAACTTTAATTTCAAATTTTGTACTTATTATTTTTGTGTAACTCTAAATTTTGATTCTATATTGAACTTCAATTAATACTAATACCAAATTATTCTCGAATCTGAGTTTCTCTTGCAACAATTGTACGAAATAAGTTCTGCTGATGACAATTGAAATGACGTCGAATTGCTACCGGGAACCAAATGACACGTGCGTACAACTAGCAACTTAATACACGAGAATCAACAAAGTGCAAGATCGTTGAAACTAACATGAGTATCTAGTTAGAAACGATGTGCGTGCACCACGAAACATATTTTTGAGCTTTTTCGACTACGAGAAAAATATCTGTTAAAATTGGGTGTTTACACAAAATATATTTTTTATTTTGATAAATTAGTCGGACAAAATTGGGGTATGACACTATAATAGACTGATTTTTTGGAGGTATCACTAAGTTCCATACCTCATTTTTTTCAAATTGAGAGAGTTCTTCAGTCATTGCTTCTATCCATGATTGATCTTGTATGGCCTCATTGATTGACTTAGGTTCTATTTCGAGAGATTAAGGCCATTCCAAAGCAAAGATTGTCTCTAAATGAAGTTCTAGTTCTAACAGATGCGAAGTGCTACCAATAATTTGATCTTGTGGATGATGTACCACCATTCTCCAACTTCTTGGTAATTGAGAAGGTTCATCGGAAGCTTGAGTAGCTTCATTTGATTGTTGAGAAGGTTGAGCGAAGCTTACGGTTCATCCTTCTCCAACCTGCTTTTCTGTTTTGTACCTTCTTCTTTGTTCTGATTGGTCTCATCAACATCAATTACTTCATTTGAACTGTTAGTTTCATTAAATACAATATGCATGCTTTCCTCTACAGTTTGAGTCCTGAGGTTATATACTCTATAAGCCTTTGATGATGTTGAATATCCCAGAAAAATTCCTTTGTCTGATTTAGAATCAAATTTTCCTAGATTGTCTTTGTTATTCAAAATGAAACAAGTACAACCAAATACACGAAAGTATGCAATGGTTGGTTTTCTATTTTTCCAAATTTCATAGGGGGTTTTCTCAACAATTTTTCTAATGGAAACTCTATTCAAAATATAGCAGGCTGTGTTTACAGCTTCTGCCCAAAAATATTTTTCAATTTTTGAATCTTCTAAAAGTGTTCTTGCCATTTCTTGCAAAGTTCTATTTTTCCTTTCTACGACTCCATTTTGTTGTGGAGTTCTAGGACAAGAGAAATTGTGAGTAATTCCATTTTCATCAAAAAAGTTTTGAAAAGAGAAGTTTTCAAATTCTCCCCCATGATCACTTCTTACAGAAATAACATTTGTTCCTTTTTCATTTTGAACTTTCTTTAGAAACACTTTGAATGCTTCAAAAGCTTCATCTTTGTTTTTCAAGAATAGCACCCATGTGAATCTAGAGAAATCATCTACAATTACAAAACATATCTTTTTCCATTGAGGCTAGCAGTTTTGGTAGTGTAACACCCTAAATGATTTAATTAAGCAATTGATTAAATTATTTAAAGTGTTACACTGTTTTAAATTATAATAGAATATAAAATAGTGTTTATAATTCAGTAATTTATTTTAATTGAAGGGGATGGTGGAAGAAATGGAGAGGGGGTGTAAAAAGGGCCCAAGGTGCGCTTGGCCCAGTGTACATATATCCAAAATTAGAATTTTCTCTCATTTTGTGAAAAGAGAAAGAAAGTTGCGAAGGAGAGAAGAGAAAGGAGAGGGAGAACTCGGCGCAAACCCTAGAAGAAGAGGAAGAGAAGAAGAATTCGTGACTTGAAGGCTTGGATTGTTGCAAAGTGGTTTTGTTCGTGACTCCATTTCGGTTCTTCTTCTACTGTTAATTTGAGGTAAGGGGAGTCTCACTCTATAATAGAGGAGATAATGGGTTATATGTATATCATAGGGGCTGTTTTATGTTAATTGATGATTGTATGATGATTTGATTTCTTGAATTTGATGAATTCCTTGGTAAAATTGATTTAGAGCTTGAGTTAGGGTTTTATAATATATGATTTCGTGATTTTGATGTGATTGATGATTTGTACGTGTAATTGGTTGTTAATTCGTGAAATTAGAGGTGTTAGAATGATTAAAGTGTGGATTGGTTTGAGAGGATTTGGAGAATTTGGGATTTTTGAGGTTGGGGCGCCAAATGGCTAGGAGTTGTGCGCCCTGCAATCGTAGAAATGTGGGTTTTTGTGATGTGTTGCTGTGCAGGGCGCCAATTTCCTAGAGAAATGGCGCCTGTGTCACTGTAGCAGTGACTGGGTAGGAGTGTTGCCGCCTGCAGGCGCCAAGTTCTTTGTGTCTCGCGCCAGCACTCGCTTGAGTCTTTGTGAGGGTGTGTTCTTTGTCTGGGCGCGAATGTGGGTATTTTGGGGCCCGGGAGTGAAACTTGTATTTTGGGCATATTTCCCGTGCAAATTTTGTATTCACCGCCCAAATTCAATTTTAAGTGTTTTGGCTCGAGTGGTTTTTCAGTTTGCGGTGTTATTTTGAAAATGTCCCGGTGGGGCTTGTTTTGTGTGTGTAAATGGGGTGGGTGAGGGAAACTCACATTTCTGAACATATTTTACTGTGCCAAATTTTGTATTCACCTGCCCAAATTCAATTTAAAGTGTTTTGGCTCGAGTGGTTTCCTGAGTACAGGTTTTGTTTTGAAAATGTCTCGGTGGGTGTGCTTTGGTGTGTGTAAACGGGGTGGTTTGGGTGAAACTTACTTTTCTAGGCATATTTCACCGTGCCATATTTTGTATTTACCTGCCCAAAAACATTTTTAAACATTTTGGCTCGGGTGGTTTTTGGTTTGAAAGTGTTGGGTGTGGCTGGTCGGCAGGGCGCTAAATCGTGCCGCTTTCTGTGGCGCCTAGTCTGCTTTGCTCGTGTGTGCGAGGAGTATGTGGTCTCGAATCGTGTTCGAGTTTGTGTCTAGGTCTGTGTTGCCTGTGGGGCGCCAGATTGCTAGAAAAGTGGCGCCAGGTGGGTTGTGTTGCCACGGGCGCCAAAATCTTTGAAGGCGCGCTTAGTGTCGTGTTGCACTGCGGGCGCCAGAATGTGGGGAAAATGGCGCCTAGTGCCGCCAAGTGCCTAAGAGTGTGCTGTTTTGGTCCCTAGGTGACAGTTTGGTCCCTAGATGATTGTTTTGGTCCTAAATGGTGGTTTAGGTCCTTGAGTGAGGTTGAGTACTCTAGAGGAGATTAGTCCTTGGGACTTAATGGTGTTGAGAGTGTACAATGAGGTGATTGAGCATGCCATGAGGGCATGGGTCGGAGGGCCAAGCCATGAGGGCTATAAAATGAGATTGAATACTGAGATAAGAGTTAATGTGTGTATTGAGCTGTTTGAGATTGTGTTTGTGTTGTACATGGAGTCTCATGCATACATTTCTACATGATCGTAGAGCTTATAAAATGATTGTGAAGCTCCGAGGGCGCGGGAGGGCCGAGTCATGAGGACTCCATTATTGATGAGAATGCTTAGGAGGGCAAATATTGAGAACGCCGGAGGGCAAATGGTACCACATGCATACTTCCATTGCATACATTCTCATGAGTGCATGTATGTTATTGAGTGATGATTGGTGTGTTTGAGTATGCTGGGAACTATGGTTATATATATTGCTTATTATCACTTTTATTATATAGTTCGAGACTCGCCCTTTCTGTTGTTGTTTACCACGGGTAGTCATGAGTGAGGGCTTTCTACCTTCACTACTCCCCGAGTCGGTCTGCTCTGATACGTAGCACCTAGGGGTTGGGGTTATGAACGATAGTTGTCCTGTTTTGCTCCCTGTTGAGCCTTCTATGTACTGTTTTGAGACTGCTGGATTATTCTGTTGAGATTATGAGTATTTTCCGCTGTATTATGTGAAATTATATTTCTATGAGTTTATCTAATGGTGTTACGTATTCTGATTTTGTTTATGAGAGAGAGAGGTGTGACGCTCCATTTTATTGAGGAATGATTTATGTTATACTATTAGTGTCTTTGAATGACTATGGCTAAATTGTGGTTCGCCACTAAGGTCGTAATTTCTTTCATCGGTGTATTTACAAAGGGCATCACCGGAGAGCCTTGCAAAAGAGGTCAATGCTCGTTGCAAGTAGTATCGATTACCTGAGTAATCCCATAGTCAATCAGTTCACTATTTTATAACACACTAAACCAAAAGATGACCTGAATAGATTTTTATAAACTCTGATTTTGATTCTAATTACAGGGTAGAAATGGGGTGTTACATTAGTGGTATCGAGCAAAAGTTCTGGTCCGTCCGACCAAGTGTGTCTGTTTGTCATGTTGTGTATGATGGTTAGAGTCTTGAATTAGTTACGAATGGTTGTTTATCTTTGCAGTTGTTAGGTTGATATGGCAAGAAGAGTTGATGTCGCACTTTGCCGAGGCGTTGCAAGCCATAGCACAAGTTATGGGACGCAATGCAGAATCATCGAGACCCATGATGCCGCAACATTCCGAGAGAAACCCCTACCTTCGGGGGGAGGTACAACCCGGATGGTGCCTTGACTTGGTGAAGGAGATTGAGAGGATCTTGTGGTGATTAGTCGTGACCGATGAGCGTAAAGTCGCATGCAGACTCATACTTTATCCGAAGAGGTCGATGACCGTGGTGGTGGAGACCGGTGAGAGGTTGCGTCGCATGTGAGGAGGAGATCACTTGGCCGTGTTCGGCGGAATTCTTGAGAAAGTATTTCCGAGGACGTTAGAGGTAAGAAAGAGCCGGAATTCCTTGAACCGAGGCAGGAAGTATGTCTCATCATCGAGTATGCCGCCAAGTTCACGGAGTTGGCCAAGTTCTATCCCCACTATGCCGAGGTCGGGCTGAATTCTCAAAGTGCATTAAGTTTGAGAATGGACCGAGAAGCCGATATCAAAACAGGTGTGTGGGGTATCGGAAGATTAGAGTATTTGCCGATCCGATAGATTGTTTGTAGGATTTATGAGGAAGACAAAGAATGCCCGCTCTAGGGTCATGAGAGACCAGAGGGGAAATTTCATAATGAGGGTAAGCCTTATGAGACGTCTCACGACAAGGGAAAACAAAGGTATGCGGGTGGTAACAAGTATAATGGTGGGAGCAGTCCTGCCGAGGGTAGGAGGTATCGTGATGGCAAGAAGCCAAGTGGGGAGACGCCCATCCGATGTTGTGTGTTTCAAGTGTGACAAGCCGTGTCACAAGAGCTTTGATTGTAAGATGGAAGTGAAGAGATGTTTTAAGTGTGGGAAGAGTGGTCACATGGCATCCGAGTGTGATCTCAAGGAAGTGTATGTTTCAACTGTGGTGAAGCCTGGTCACATTAGCTTCAAGTGCCCCAAGCCTAAGAAGGAAAGATCTCTTTGGGAGGGTGTTTGCATTGGCGGTGTTCAGAGGACCTAATGATATCGTGAGGTACATGTTTCATCTCCGTACACCTTTAGTTGCTATTGTTGACACGGGTGCTACGCACTCTTTTATGGCATCTGTTTGGCTTTGAAAAGTTAAATTTAGTATTGTCTACTATGGAGAGAGGATGGTTATCGACACTCCCGGCTAAGCGGTCCAGAACTACTTCTCTAATGTGTGCTAGGTGTCCTCTGTCGGTCTTCGCGAGGATTTTCAGTTGATTCGATTTGTTTGCCTTTGGGTGGGTTAGATGTGATTCTCGGGCATGGGTGGTTAGTCGATAACCATGTGCACATCAACCGCTCGATAAGTCTATTAGTTTTCTTCTTCCCGAAGAGGAAGAGTTCGCTCTCATTGTCTCACGAGCAATTGCGCAGGTAATGAAAGAGGGTGGTCGGTTGTTTGCTTTGATAAGCGTCTATGTCTCACGAGAACCGAGCCGTGGTTGATGGGTTACTGGTGGTGTGTGAGTTCCTCAAGTGTTTTAGGATGAGATTCCTAGTGTGCCCCAGAGAGGGAAGTTGAGTTCGGGATTGAACTTGTGCACGGTACTAGGCACGTGTCTATGGCACCGCACTGGGATGTCCGCTTCGAGTTATGCGAATTGAAGAAGCGGTTAGAGGAGCTTCTTGAGAAGAAATTTGTGAGGCCTAGTGTGTGTCACCATGGGGCTCCGATTTTATTGGTAAAGAAGAAGGATGGGAGTATGCGTGCGTGCGTGGACTACGCATGCAGGTTGAATAAAGTGACTATCAAGAATAAGTATCCTCTCCCGAGGATAGATGATCTAATGGATCACGGTGGTGGGTGCTAAAGTGTTTAGCAAGATTGACTTGAGGTCGGGTATCACCAGTTAAGGTGAAGGATGAGGATATCCGTAAAAGCAGCGTTCGAGCGAGGTATGGGCATTATGAGTACTCTGTAATGCCGTTTGGTGTCACAAATGCACCGGGGTGTTTATGGAGTACATGAACCGAATCTTCCATAGCTATCTGGATCGGTTTGTGGTGGTCTTCATTGAAGATATTTTGGTGTACTCAAAATCGAGGAAGAAGATCATGCAGAGCACTTGAGGTTGGTGCTAGAGGTCTTGAAAGAGAGGAAGTTGTATGCAAGTTGTCAAAGTGTGAGTTCCGGGTGCATGAGGTGAGCTTCTTGGGTCATATCATTTCGGTGATGGTATAGCCGTGGATCCGGCCCAAGGTTGATGCATGTTGCGGTGGGAGAGCCCAAAATCTGTGGATCGAGATCGGGAGTTTCTTGGGGTTGGTGGTTATTACAGGAGGTTTATTGAAGGGTTCTCTAAACTAGCCCTTCCATTAACCCGATCGACTGTAAGAGGAAAGGCATTTGTGTGGGATGCAAAGTGTGAAGAGAGCTTCCAAGAGCTAAAGAGGAGGTTGACCACGTCTCCGGTGTTAGTGTTGCTCGTGCGGAGCAACCATTTGTTGTGTAATCGCGATGCTTCCAAGATGGGTTTGGGAGGTGTATTGATGCAGGATGGGAAGGTAGTTGCTTATGCGTCCCGACGATTGAGGACACATGAGAAGAACTATCCTACTCATGACTTAGAGTTGGTCGCGATTGTGTTTGTCTTTGAAGATTTGGAGGCACCGTCTCTATGGTACTAGATTGAAGTGTTCGGTGATCACAAGAGTCCAAGTACTTGTTTGACCGTAATGAGTGAATATGAGACAGAGGCGTTGGTTAGAGTCTTTGAAGGACTATGATTTCGGCTTGAACTATCACCCCGGCAAAGCTAATGTCGTGGTCGATGCTTTAAGTCGGAAAACTTTGCATATGTCGGCTATGATGGTGAGGAGTTGGAGTTGATTGGGCAATTCCGCGACTTGAGTCCAGTTTGTGAGGTGACACCCTGCAGTGTCGATTGGGTATCCGAGGATTGGGAATGATTTCTTGGTTAGTATCGAGACGCCCGTAAACTAGATGTGAAACCGGTAGACTTCTTTGGTTCTTTGGTGAGCAAGCGCAGGGGATTACAAGTTGGATTCCCAGGGTGTGTTGAGATTCAGAGACAGAATCTGTGTTCCGGATGATGCTGAGTTGAAGAGGATGATACTTGAGGAGAGCCATAGGAGTAAGTTGAGCATTCATCCAGGTGCTACTAAGATGTATCATGATCTGAAGAAACTATTTTGGTGGCCTGGTATGAAGAGAGATGTTGTGCAGTTTGTATATGCATGTTTGACTTGCCAGAAGTCAAAGATTGAGCACCTGAAGCCTGCGGGGTTGATGCAACCTTTAGAGATTCCGGAATGGAAGTGGGACATCATTTCCATGGACTTTGTGACTAGGTTGCCGAATACAGCGAGAGGGTCTGACACTATTTGGGTGATTGTGGATAGGTTGACCAAGTCTGCTCATTTCATTCCTATCAACATCACCTATCCTGTGCCAAAGTTGGCTAGAATATACATTCAGGTGATTGTGAAGCTTCATGGGGTTCCGAAGAGTATTGTGTCGGATAGAGACCCGCGGTTTACATCCGAGTTTTGGGGGAGCTTGCAGGAGGCTTTGGGGTCCAAGCCGAGGTTGAGTTCACTTATCATCCTCGGATCGATGGTCGATTGCAGAGAACCATCCATCTTTGGAGGATCTGTTGAGAGCTTGTGTGCTAGAGCAGGGGAGGTGCGTGGGATACACATCTCCCAATCGATTGAGTTCACTTATAATAATGGCTATCATTCGAGCATCGGGATGGCTCCTTTTGAGGCAATTGTATGGGCGGAGGTGCAGAACTCCTTTGTGTTGGCATGAGTCCAGGTGAGGGTGTTGTTCTTGGACCCGAGTTGGTTAGGAGACTACGGAGAAGGTGAAAATGATCAGGGAGAAAATGAAAGAGTCCCAGAGCCGGCAGAAAAGTTATCACGATAGGAGGAGAAAGGACTTGGAGTTTCAGGCTGGTGAGCATGTGTTCCTGAGGGTCACGCCTATGACTGGTGTTGGACGTGCTCTGAAGGCAAAGAAGTTAACTCCAAGGTTTATTGGACCGTACCAAATCACCGAGAGGGTTGGAAAGGTTGCTTATAGGGTGGCCTTGCCACCTAATCTTTCGAACTTGCACGATGTCTTCCACGTGTCACAGCTTCGGAAGTATATTCCAGACCCGTCTCATGTGATTCACATGGATGACGTGGAGGTACGTGAGAACCTCACTGTGGAGACTATGCCAGTGAGGATTGATGATAGAGAAGTGAAGGTGTTGAGAGGGAAAGACATTGCCTTGGTCAAGGTAGTGTGGTTGGGAGCTGCTGGTGAGAGCATGACTTGGGAGCTGGAGAGCAGGATGCGAGAGTCGTATCCGGAGCTGTTTGAATCAGGTATGAATTTCGAGGACGAAATTTCCTAAGTGGGGGAGAGTTGTAACACCCTAAATGATTTAATTAAGCAATTGATTAAATTATTTAAAGTGTTACATTGTTTTAAATTATAATAGAATATAAAATAGTGTTTATAATTCAGTAATTTATTTTAATTGAAGGGGATGGTGGAAGAAATGGAGAGGGTGTAAAAGGGCCCAAGGTGCGCTTGGCCCAAAGGTACACATATATCCAAAATTAGAATTTTCTCATTTTGTGAAAAGAGAAAGAAAGTTGCGAAGGAGAGAAGAGAAAGGAGAGGAGAACTCAGCTACAAGAAACCCTAGAAGAAGAGGAAGAGAAGAAGAATTCGTGACTTGAAGGCTTGGATTGTTGCAGTGGTTTTGTTCGTGACTCCATTTCGGTTCTTCTCTACGGTTAATTTGAGGTAAGGGGAGTCTCACTCTATAATAGAGGAGATAATGGGTTATATGTATATCATAAAATTTGTTTTATGTTAATTGATGATTGTATGATGATTTGATTTCTTGAATTTGATGAATTCCTTGGTAAAATTGATTTAGAGCTTGAGTTAGGGTTTTATAATATATGATTTCGTGATTTTGATGTGATTGATGATTTGTACGTGTAATTGGTTGTTAATTCGTGAAATTAGAGGTGTTAGAATGATTAAAGTGTGGATTGGTTTGAGAGGATTTGGAGAATTTGGGATTTTTGAGGTTGGGGCGCCAAATGGCTAGGAATTGTGCGCCCGTGTGCTGCTGTGAGGGGTTTTGTGATGTGTTCTTTGTGCGTGGCGCCAATTTCCTAGAGAAATGGCGCCGTGTCACCGTAGCTTGATGGACCGGGTAGGAGTGTTCTTTATGCAGGGGCGCCAAGTTCTTTGTGTCTGGCGCCCGTGCAATCGCTTGAGTCTTTGTGAGGGTGTGTTTGCTGTCTGGGCGCCAGAATGTGGGTATTTTGGGGCCCGGGGAGTGAAACTTGTATTTCTGGGCATATTTCCCCGTGCCAAATTTTGTATTCACCTGCCCAAATTCAATTTTAAGTGTTTTGGCTCGAGTGGTTTTTCAAGTTGCAGTGTTATTTTGAAAATGTCTGCTGGGGCTTGTTTTGTGTGTGTAAATGGGGTGGGTGAGGGAAACTCACATTTTCGAACATATTTTATTGTGCAAATTTTGTATTCACCGCCCAAATTCAATTTAAAGTGTTTTGGCTCGAGTGGTTTCGAGTCTGAGTACAGGTTTTGTTTTGAAAATGTCTCGGTGGGTGTGCTTTGGTGTGTGTAAACGGGGTGGTTTGGGTGAAACTTACTTTTCTAGGCATATTTCACCGTGCCATATTTTGTATTTACCTGCCCAAAAACATTTTTAAACATTTTGGCTCGGGTGGTTTTTGGTTTGAAAGTGTTGGGTGTCTTTGGGGTCGCAGGGGCGCCAAATCTGTGGCGCCAGGCGCCTAGTCTCGCCGCTCGTGTTCGAGATCGTGCAGGAATCGTGGTTCGAAGTTTGTGTCTCAGGTCTGTGTTGCCTGTGGGGCGCCAGATTGCTAGAAAAGTGGCGCCTGGTGGGGTGTGTTGCCACGGGCGCAAAATCTTGCCGAAGCTCGCGCTTAGTGTGTTGCACCAGGGGGCGCCAGAATGTGGGGAAAATGGCGCCTAGTGCTGCCAAGTGCCTAAGAGTGTGCTGTTTTGGTCCCTAGGTGACAGTTTGGTCCCTAGATGATTGTTTTGGTCCTAAATGGTGGTTTAGGTCCTTGAGTGAGGTTGAGTACTTAGAGGAGATTAGTCCTTGGGACTTAATGGTGTTGAGAGTGTACAATGAGGTGATTGAGCATGCCATGAGGGCATGGGCCGGAGGGCCAAGCCATGAGGGCTATAAAATGAGATTGAATACTGAGATAAGAGTTAATGTGTGTATTGAGCTGTTTGAGATTGTGTTTGTGTTGTACATGGAGTCTCATGCATACATTCCGCTGCCGGTCGTAGAGCTTATAAAATGATTGTGAAGCTCCGAGGGCGGCGGAGGGCCGAGTCATGAGGACTCCATTATTGATGAGAATGCCTGAGGCAAATATTGAGAACGCCGGAGGCAAATGGTACCACATGCATACTTCCATTGCATACATTCTCACGAGTGCATGTATGTTATTGAGTGATGATTGGTGTGTTTGAGTATTTGGGAACTATGGTTATATATATTGCTTATTATCACTTTTATTATATAGTTCGAGACTCACCCTTTCGTTGTTGTTTACCACAGGTAGTCATGAGTGAGGGCTTTTACCTTCACTACTCCCCGAGTCGCCTCCGCTCGATCACGTAGCACCTGGGGTTGGGGTTATGAACGATAGTTGTCCTGTTTTGCTCCCCGTTGAGCCTTCTATGTACCGTTTTGAGGAGATTTGGATTATTCTCGTTGAGATTATGAGTATTTTCCATTTGTATTATGTGAAATTATATTTCTATGAGTTTATCTAATGGTGTTACGTATTCGATTTTGTTTATGAGAGAGAGGTGTGACGCTCCATTTTATTGAGGAATGATTTATGTTATACTATTAGTGTGCTGAATGACTATGGCTAAATTGTGGTTCGCCACTAAGGTCAGAATTTCTTTCACTGGTGTATTTACAAGGGCATCACTGAGAGCCTTGCAAAAGAGGTCAATGCCTGTTGTAAGTAGTATCAGTTACCTGAGTAATCCCATAGTCAATCAGTTCACTATTTTATAACACACTAAACCAAAAGATGACCAGAATAGATTTTTATAAACTCTGATTTTGATTCTAATTACCGGGTAGAAATGGGGTGTTACAGGTAGGACCAAATAAGTCTATGTGAAGCAGTTCTAGTGATCTTTGGGATGTGATCATGTTTTTAGGTTTGAAACTGGATTTGACATGTTTACCATGAACACATGCTTCACACACTCTATCTTTTTCAAATTTGATTTTTGGTAGTCCTCTGACTAGTTCCTTTTTGGAAAGCTTTGAAATGGTTTGCATGCTTATGTGGCCAGTTCTTCTATGCCAAATCCATTTGTCATTTTCATAAGACATAAGACAAGTTTCTTGAGATAGTTCATCAAGACATAGGCTATATAGATTTTTATTTCTAGATGCGAGAAACAAGACCTTACCAGAGGAGATTTCTTTAATAAAACATTTATCGATTTGAAAGAAACTTTATGACCACTATCACATAGTTGACTAATACTTAACAAGTTATGCTTTAAACCTTCTACATATTGAACATTCTTAATTTTAGGGGATTTAGAATTACCTATAGTACTATACCTTTGATGCAAGCTTTATCATCATTGCCAAAGATGACATAGCCTCCATCTATTCTCTCCATTGAGAGAAATTTATCTCTTTCCCTGTCATGTGCCTCGAACATCCACTGCCTAAGAACCACAGCCTTTTTCTTGGATGCTAAGAGGCATTCTGCTTCAGATGTTAGTAATGATTTAGGTACCCAATATCTTTTGGGTCCTTCATGGTTAGTTTTCTTCTGTAGAAGCTTCTTTTTATTTTATAACATACGAAATATCATGACCAAAATGTTTACAATATGTGCACTTTGTCTTAGGCTTTCTAGTCCTATGATTCTTCTCGCTTTGTTTTTCTATAGGTAGCTCAAAAGTATTCTGTATAGACATAGCTAATTCTTTAGTTAAAACAGACACTTTTTCTTTGAGAAGGTTATTTTGTTTTTCAAGATCAGAGTGTATAAGGTTTGGTTGCTCTAAGACCTTATCTTTCAAAAGTTTGTGTTGTTCAGAAAGTTTAAAGTGAGAATGTTGAAGAGTTTGAACTGTTCTTATCAAATATTCATTTTGTTTTGAAGCTCTTCATTCTCCCTTTTTGAATTCAAGAGTTGATTTTTGAACATCACACATTTTTGGGCTAAAGTGTTTGAATCAGATAATAGGTTTTCAAAAGCATGTTCAGTATCTTTGCATGAAGCACAAGTTAGTGATTTAGAAGTGCTTACCTCTTCTAGGTCAATATCTCCTACGAAGCATGAGTTGATTGATTCCATACTTAGGAAGCAGAAATATTTGAGAGGTTCCTCGTGAGTCACCATGAGGATGTAAATTTGCGATCTCTTCATCATGGTCCGAGTTGGTTTCTTCCGAGTCATCCCATGTTGCAAGTAGAGCCTTTTCTTAGGTGTGAACTTTCTGTTGCTTCCTTTCAACTTTGGACATTCATTTTCAAGTGTCGGGTTTGTTACATTCATAGCACATGTGGTCAATTTTCTTTGGTTCCTTCACCTTTAGGTTGATCTTTCTTGAAGAAGGGTCTTCGTTATTTTTCTTTCTAAATGCCCATCTTCTCAACCTTCGGTGATTAGAGCCATTTCATCCTCATCATCAATGTCACTTTCATCATCTTCACTTTCTTCTTGAGTGTCCTCTTGAGCTTTAAGTGCCATAGCTTTAGAAGGTTGTGAAGATTTTTGAGAAGCTTTGAGTGCAATAGTTTTAACCTTCTTGGGTTGAAGTTCATCCATGATTTCTTGTTCATGCACTTTTAGAGATCCAAGTAGATCTTCTATTTTGAGAATAGAGAGATCTTTAGCTTCTGTTATATAGCATCACTTTAGGTCTCCATACCTTTGGAAGGCATCTCAGAGTTTTCTCACTTTGGCTTGATTTGAGTAGGTATTTCCCTGAGAGTTCAAATCATTTGTTATTGTTGTGAATCGCTAAACATTTCAGAAATTGTTTCTTGCTCCTCCATTTTGAATGTTTCAAATTTATGGATAAGAATGTTGATCTTTGCTTCCCTTGACTTGGTCCTGTTCCTTCATGGCGCGTCTTCAATGTATCCTGATTTCTTGGCGTTTTTCCCACTACTTTATCATATTCACTTCTACCTAGAGCACATGTTAGATAAAATTTAGCTTTAGAGTTTAGAAGTACCATGCGTTTATCTTGGTGTCCAGTGTTTCTTGGTTTAGTCATAGTAGTCCCATCATCAAGAGTTGTAGTAGGTTTAAAAGGACCATCTTCAACAATGCCCCAAATGTCGTGTCTTGAGATTTTAGGAACAATCTCATTTGATCTTTCCAATAATAGTAATGTTCACCGGTGAATCTCGGTGGTCTATTTGTCAAGCTCCTTCAGAAGGAACATCACAGAGTTGGAATGATGACTCATCACTTCTTCCAGGATCTTTCCTCTCACACCGCAAAGTGTGCTCACCCTCAGAGGTGAGCTCGATGCCAATTGAAGTGATTAATTTGCACAAGAAAGGGGGATTGAATTGTGCACTCTTTTTAATTTTTAATACCGCAACCTTCGTATTGTTTCTCAATATTACTTGGATATCAGAAGGTTGAAATGTTAGTAACACAAACAATAGTTAAGTATGAAAGTTGTAAAAGATGTTTAACTTTGATGGATTTAGATGTCTTTGATTTCAGTAAAGAGTGTTGTTTTCAAAAGATAATCAAAGTAGGTCTTATTTAAAATTCTGATCTTGACTACAGAAGGTTGGTGATTTTAACCTTCTGAAGTAGTTGAAAACTTTGGTGATTGAAAGACAGTTTAAAGCAGTTAATAGGAAAAAAGAGATAATGACACAAGAGAGTTATAGAGGTTCACCAAAGCGTGGCTACTCCTCTCCCCACGCCCACGTGAGAGTTTCCACTATTCTCCAAATAGATTTACACTTGCTTTAGCTTCAATCGCCAAAGACTTTTCACCTCCACTCACTTTTGATCACACACAAAAGACAAGTGCTAACTTACACAGCTTCACCAAGCTGTCTCAACCTACTAGAAAACTCTCTTCTAGTTTCCTAAAGGTATTTCCTTAGGATCACCAACAACACTCACTTTTCAATAGGTGGTTTGTTGAGAACCTTTCAACTAGGATCACCAACACCACTCACCTCTTACTAAGTAGTTTGTTGAGAGCCTTACAACAAGAATCACCAACAACACTCACCTCTCACTAGGTAGTTTGTTGAGAAACTTACACAATATTTCTTCTGAAGAAGGGGTTTGGGTTTGGGATGATTTAAGAGCTTGTTGATAGATAAATACAATGTATTTCAAAGACCATAACAAGCAAGCACACACTCAAGATAGTATTTCCCAATTTTGAACTTGTAGTAGCTTGAAGTGTGGATGAGAAGGTTGGATTTCGTTTAGAAGCTTGACTTGAAGGTTCCAATTTCAACCCATGTTTTGCATTTGAGTAGAGCAGCCCTCTCTATATAGACTTTGAATCTGAAATATGGTGTTGGAAAGAAGAAAAGAGCCGTTGGAAGTTGTTGTAGCTTTGTAGGTAGGTAATGATGATTTTTGAGCTTTAGGTAGTAGCCTTCAACCTTCTGAAGCAACATTTTTGCTTTGTCTTGTGCTAACATCTTTTCATGTCAACACTTTACTTCCTTTTCTTCCTTTCTGTCATACTTCTGCTCTGCTCATGTATTACATAGTGCTTTATATAATTTGAATCAAGCTTCTAAAGCTTTTACAACATGAACAAACATGCTTTTTGAGATACATCAAAGATCAAGTAGTTCCTCTTATTCTAGGATAATTATTTTACAATATACTGTTCCTTGAATACTCATTTGATGCATATTGAATCAAGAATTCGAGCATGAGTATGTTTCCAGAAACCAGAAGCTTTGAAGTCTTCAATCTTCATTTAACCTTCTTGAACACTTAACCTTCTGAACCTCTTTAAGGAGTAATTCAACCTTCTGTTGACTTCAATCAAACTTTCTGTTGACTATTGGTCAACCTTGTGTTGACTTTTAGTCAACCTTCTGTTTGACTTTCAGTCAACCTTCTGAAGAAAGATACTTTATCCTTTAAGCTTCTGTAGTCAACCTTCTGATGGGGTATCCTTCTGTATTCAACCTTCTGTAAGGTAACCTTTTGTAGGTAACATTCTTTTGGCTCATTTTATCATTGAAAACCACTTGGTTTATTTTGTAAGGCCAAGAATTTTGCTATGAAACTTATTCCCTGTTCTTTAACACACTTGATTGAAAACTTGTTAAATCATAGTAAGATTAGAAAGCTTAACTCATCACTTAAGTTTGTATCATCAAAACATGGAAAGAGATTTTTATTTCTACAGAAATGAGCTCACTCCCTCGACACCTTCACTTAAGGCATGCATATGGGCCTCCTAATGGATCATGGGCCTCTTAATGGATCATGGGCCTCTAATCTCACCTCCTCCAATACTCAAACACCTCCTAAATAAAATAAAACTTCCAAATTAATTACTTGACTTAAGTAAAATGTTGTAAGCCTTAAATAACCCAATTAAATAAATAATTGAACTATTTTTGGGGCGTTACATTCGCCCCCCCTGAGTGCTACGTATCAGAGCAACGACACCGACTCGACTGGAGAAGGTAGACAGCCTTCACTCGCTATCACCTGCATGTTACCAACATAGGGGTAACATTCAAACAGAAGGGTATGATAAGCAATATGCTAGAGTGCATCAACTATCTACTACTTAACAACAACATCAGCATACAACATCCAAGGGAACATTAAATTACAACTACCAAAGAATATCACCAATGACATGTGTAAATGAATGAAGTGCAACCCACACCAACGGGTATATGCATGCGGTACCGTTCATCACCAAGTTTATTGAGCATCATCATCATCACTATAGCTCTAGGCTGAAGCCTACATCATCACTAAATTTATTGAGCATCATCATCATGACTATAGCTCTAGGCCGAAGCCTACATCATCACTAAATTTATGCTCATGCAATGTATGTGACACCATGAACAATGCACCAGAGACAATCCAACCATCATGACACACACAGCAACACCACCAACTGGTCAGAGACCCATCATCATCATCAAACATCATCAAATTTATTCATTAAAAGAGGCATGTCTCCCGTTATAACATCATCACTAACATCAAAAACCCCAAACACCAGCGCCAATCGGAAAACACCAAACACACCGACACCTACAGGACAGTCACACGAGGCGCCCAAAACAGCAGAAAGTGGCGCCCAAAGGCAACACAACAACATGGGGCGCAACATCACACAGAAAATGGCGCCCAGAGGCAACACAGGCGCAACAAGGCGCAATATAGCACACAAAATGGCGTCTGGTGGCAGCACAGCAGCACAGGGCGCAACATGACACCACAAATGGCGCCCGGTGGCAACACAGAATGCAACACAGCACGAGCAGCACAGAATTGGCGCCCAGTGGCAACCCAGATGATGAGATCCTAAATGCCTTAAGCATGTGGAAGGAATTCTACAAAGAAATAATATTCATCTCCGGGTTCTTTGAGCATGTGGATCAAGAAAACCTACAAGGAATCTCCATTTTTGTTTGATTTTGAAGATCACACTACTATAATGCATTTAATTGCTTTTTTTAGGAGAAATAAATAAAGGCATTAATGCCTGTAGGTTTGTTTATTTTTAATTAAGATTTTACATTAATGTTGATTTGGTTTATTCTAGATTAGTATATTAGGATTACTTTTTATTCCTAGAATTAATTCTTATTTGATTGTTTTCAAATATGAATTTTAGGATTTAATTTTTACATTTATTGCAAGATTTGTTTAGATTTAAAAATTTTAGGGTGTCATTGAGTCAATTGGGACTAGAGCCCTATATATTGTAGTGCATTTTATGAAATAAACAGGTTGAATTTTGAGTAAAAATTTAGAGACGTGTCTCTTTGGTTCCTCGTGAGCCGTTCCTAGAGCTTATCGGCGTGCCGTGGCGCTCAACCCCGACTTATCAACAGGAACATCCATAGCCGGTTGTGGCGTCTTCCCGACTTATCAATCGGTCTTCCAACCCCGATCGTGGTGTCTCCATCACCCCCACCTTCATGACTCCCGAAATAGTCACCGACGGCTCCAAAGTTGCCATCACCAGAAAAGCAACACAGACACAAAGATCGACGCCTAGTGGCGATGACAGAACACAACACAAAGCAGTAACACGCTGCATACGATTTTGGCGCCCGCATGGCAAAGACCAAAACGCAAACACGCCAGCAACACGCAGACACGGTTTTGGCGCCCAATGGCGCGCACCAAAACGCAACACAGCAAGGAAACACAGACTCAGTTTTGGCGCCCAGTGGCAGCACCAAAACGCAAACACGCTAGCAACACTGCACACGATTTTGGCGCCCGATTGCAAAGACCAAAACGCAACACAAAGAAGCAACACGGACACGGCTTTGCAGCGGTGGCACCAAAACGCAAATACGCCAAGTAACACCAAACACAACCTTTGGCGCCCAATGGCAGCCCAGAAACACGACACAGCACGCCAAATTGGCGCTTGTACAGAACATGGCGCCCAGTGGCGCCAGCAACACATGAAATCGGCGCTTAGGTGCACCAGCATAGAGCCTAAATCATCAATCATCCAATAAATTGCACATACCACGAAATACATTCCATCAAACATCAGATAGGCACTAAATTCAATCAAGAAACATCATAGGTCCTAATCTCCCACATAACACCCATCATATACCCTATTATAAAGAAAGAACCCCACCCTTACCTTAGATTTTCGCCGAATTACGAGATTCCTTCCACGAAACTCCAAAAACCCATAGCAACAAGCTTCTTCTCCTTCTCCTTCTCTCTCCTTGCGTGTTGTCCTCTTCTCTCTCTAGCGCTCTCCTTCTTTTTTCTTTCTCCCTTTTTCTTTTTCTCCCCAAATGAGCATTGGCTCTAACCCTAGCGCCTATATTATGGGTTCTTGGGTCACGGGCCTCTTTCTACCACTTACTTAATTACTAAACACCACCCCTTGATTTAAATGAAGTACCATATTATTATTTTAATATGACTATACCAATACAATACCTGAATAATTTAATCAAATAAATAATTAAATTATTTGGGGCGTTACAACATCCATGTCCACTATGCAACTGTTAAAATCCGAAATTTCATGTGATAGACCCCCAACACTCCTCTCTTTGGGTTCTTCCACACTAGTAACTGAATTAAAATCACCCACCAAACACCACTCCCCCAAAACATAATTCTACTTGAGCTCTTTCAATTATTCCCACCCTTATTCACCACATAAAGAATAAAACCCTAAAAATTCACAGCAACTCCGACAAGACCAATACATGAGTGGGTGAGAGGAAAAAATCCGAATTGTATAACAATACATGAGCAGTTGTGGATAAAAGGTAGGTAGTTATCACATTGACTTTTTGTTTTAATCTCAACCACTCAGGATTTGATGCCATTATTGGGTTCCTCTCACCCTCTAATCATAACTTTCCTCACATAATATATACTTCCTATATATATGGCATATAATTTTCAAGTGAGAATGACTAATTTATTTATAGGAGAGTGAGAGGAGCTTATCAACCCTTTGATGCAAATAGCAGGTACAGATTAAAACAAGCATTGAGTACATTAGTTTGTGTTGTGTGACAAGAAGATAACAAATATCTGTGATACGCACGGGTGTTGTCGTGTTATTTTTATTAATCGACTTAGACATAATTTAATTAGTCTGAACATTACCCCGTGAAACTTAAGACTAATTTAAAGTATATACACAAAAACTTTCAAATTTTAATTGAGTTAGTCCGAACATTACCCTGTGAAAATTTACCAACAATATGTAATATTTTCTGTAGAGATTAGGAAACAAACTTGTATTAAAGTTTCAAAATTTTCAAATTGAAGTATTTTCCATGGAGACTAAATAAAACTTATTGATAGAGAAATATGTGATATTAAAAATGTGGAGACATGTAGATGAAATTAAAGTAGATATGTTGTGAAAAATAGGAAAATGAGATAGAGTTAGAGGAACAAAGAATGAAAAAATGTGTGAGATAGATTAAAAAAGTTTGAAAAAATATATGAGAGAGAGTGATAAGTAATATTTTCTATAGAGATTAGAAAACAAAATTGTAATAAAGTTTAAAATTTTACAAATAGTAATATTTCTCATAGAGACTAAATAAAGGTTATTGATAGAGAAAAATTGAATACTAAAAATGAAGGAGACATATATGTAGATGAAATTAAAATAGATATATTGTGAAAAATATAAAAATGAGATAGTGTTGGAGGAAGAAAGAGGATGAAATAGTGAAAAACTTTGAAAAAAGTGTGAGCGTGAAAAAGTTTAAAATAGTATGTGAGAGAGTGTGAAAAAGTGAAAAAGTTTGAAAAAGTGAAAAAGTGAAATTACATAAATATCCTAAAATTGTTTAGTTGGAAAAGGGTAAAATTGGTATTTTGGTATTTTGATAGATAGTAGATAGTATGTGATAAGTACTAGTAATATGTCGTTAGTAAAACCTTCCTCACTCTTATTCCTAAGATTGACTTGGTAACCTCTATGAAACACTTTAGACCTTGGTCCTTGTAATGTGTCCTATAAGACCATTACCAAGATTATCTTTGCTTGACTTAGACCCTATCTTGCCTTTCCACTACATAAGAATAAACTTGAATTACATCTTGGAAATGATCGACTCAAATAGATGCTCATCATTTTCTTTTTTTTCCTCCTCTTCCTGTTCTATTGATCAGAAGCATCCAGCAGCGCCACAGAATGGACCTAATCACTGACTTTATTGGTCCTGCTCAAGCTGTTTTCATTCCTAAAAGACAACGTCATGATAATATTATAGTTCCTCAAGAGATTTTGCACTCTATGAGAACAAATTAAAGAAAGGAGCCAAAGGGTGGATGGCCATAAAGATAGATCTTGAGAAAGCTTATGACAGACTTGAGTGGGATATTATAAAGGATACTGTATCGGAAATTTTGTATGCTTGAGGTTACTATCCCGGGTTTATTATATATCAGTGATGCTATCCCATATTTTTATATATATCATTGCAGTTATCCCCTTACTTTTTATATATCAGTACATGTATCTCGTGTTTTTTATGTATCAGTGCAGTTATCTCATAGTTTCAATTGATTATTTGAGTTGATTAGTAGATTATAGTAAGTAGTAAAAGGTAGATAGTAGATTTATAATATTCTTCAAAGAAATATTTGTATTAAATTTTAATCAGTAGTTTATATAGTCATTAAATCTTCTTATTTTTTAGATAGTAGGTTTATAGTATTCTTCAAAAAAATTAACTATCAATGATAAATATTAATGCAGTGTTTTTTCATATATCAGTGCAGTTATACTGTGTTTTTTTATATATCAGTGGCAATTATTTGTCATCTTTTAAGTATTAGTGATATATATTTGTAACGTGTGTTATTAATATTAATAAGTTAAAATAGTCATCAAACCTTCTTATTTTTTTAGATAGTAGGTTTATAGTAGTCTTCAAAAATTATAATTATCTTCCGTCAAAAAAAATTATAATTATTAATGGCAAATATTCATCTCGTGTTTATTATATATCAATGCAGTTATCCCTTGTTTTTTATATATCAGTGCAGTTATCTCGTAGTTTCAATTGATTATTTTAGTTAATTAGTATACTATAGTAGATAGTAAAATATAGATAGTAGATTATCAATAAGAGTGTAAACAGATTTCGAAGAGAAAAGATGTTTGGTTCTGCTGTGAGTAGAATTGATTATGACATAATTGATTTTGACAGATTTGATTCCGACAGAAGCTACAAATAGTTGCTTCAAGGAAAATCAATTCTAGGAAGAAGAATCAATTTTACAATCAAAACCCAAACATATTTTTTTCTTCTAAAATCACGAAAGTTAATCTCACAAGCACTTCTAGAAAAAACTAAAGTTAAGTGATAAGAGAAATAGAATAATTATTTATGTGAAAAATAAAAGTAAAGTAAAAAGAAAAAAATGAAGAAATAGAGTGTAAGAGAAAAGTGAAAAGGAGGAAAGAGAGTGTAAGAAGAAAGAGAAAAACGTAATAAAGAGAGTGTAAGAGAAAAGTGAAAAAGAGGAAAGAGAGTGTAAGAAGAAAAAGAAAAAGGAAGAAAGAGAGTATAAGAAAGTGTGGGAAGAAAATCAAATTATATTTGTGTTCTCAAATAATTGAGGTGTCTTTTAGATAGAAAGAGAGTATTGGTAAAATCATAGGTGGCTAAGATGTATAAATATAGTGTAGATATAGTGTAGATGTAGATTGTTTATGTGAAAATTAAAAGTAAAGTAAAAAGAAAAAAATGAAGAAATAGAGTGTAAGGGAAAAGTGAAAAGGAGGAAAGAGAGTGTAAGAAGAAAGAGAAAAAAGTAATAAAGAGAGTGTAAGAGAAAAGTGAAAAGGATGAAAGAGAGTGTAAAAGGAAAGAGAAAAAATGAAGAAAGAGAGTATAAGAAAGTGTGGGAAGAAAATAAAATTACTTTTGTGCCCTCAAAGAATTGAGGCCTCTTTTAGATAGAAAAAATGATGGTATTGGTAAAATCATAGGTGGTTAAGATGTATAAATATAGTGTATGTAGATTTAATTTTGCATTGTATATCAACTCCTTTTATGCAAGTTCTTTGGAATTATGGTAAAGCTCTTGAGGAATTTCATTCATCTAGAGGTATCAGGCAAGAAGATCCTCTATCTCCATACCTCTTTGTCTTATGCCTTGAAAGGCTTTTCCATCTGATTAACATTGAGGTTGGTGCTAAAAGACGGATTCCTATCAAACTTACTAGACAGTGCCCTCCCATATCTCACTTTGCCTTTGCTGATGCCTCTTTGGATCAAACAGAAGTAATAATAGGGTTCTCAATACTTTCTGTGCTTCATCTGGATCAATTTAGACAAGGCAAGGATCTATTACTTTGATAATGCTCCTTATCACTTGAGGGTGGTTGTCAGATCAATTTCGGGTTCGAGAGTACTAGTGACCTTGGTTGTTACCTTGGAATTCCCATATTCCACAAAAAAGTCAACAAAGAATCTTTTAATTTCGTCTTTGACAAGCTAAATCAAAGACCGAGTGTCTGAAAAGCTAAAACTTTATCTATGACTGGTAGAATTACACACAAAAAAATCTGTTTTGCATGCCCTTCCTTCCTATGTTATGCAATCTTGCATCATTCCAACAGGTGTCTGTGATGATATTGATAAAGTTTGTAGAAGTTTCATTTAGGGTGAGGAAAATGGGCAGATAAGATTTCATGCAATCAGCTGGGATAGAATCTGCCAACCTAAAATGGAAGGAGGATTGGGGTTGAGGACAATAAGAGAGCTGAATACAACCTTTATGATGAAAGTTGTGTGGAGCCCTAGTACTCAATCTAATTCTATGTGGAAATCCTTGGTTCAGGCTAAGTACAATGCAGGGGATGATATTCTGCCTAAGATTGATACTAAGAAAGCGGGATCAACTTAATTTCTATGTCTTCCCTCCTTTTTGTTGTTGACAAAGGGGGAATGGAGATTGCTTAGCTACTTAGTTAATAGTGTTAGTTTGGGGTTTCTGTTGACAGTTTAATTATCTTTTGGACATGTTATTTTGTGTTGTTCTTTATGGTTTGTAATGATAATTATCAAACTACTATGTAATCATGTTTGCCTCATATGTTACATGATAATTATCCTTTTGCTATGCATGTGTAAAAATGTTTTTCTTTTACATTAATCTGTTCATTAAAATGTCTACTCTTGAGAAACAGAAAACTTAAAACTTACTCTCAAGTTTGTCATCACCAAAAAGGGGGACATTGTTGGAATGAAAATCTCTTTCCATGTTTTGATGATACAAACTTAAAGTAACAAGTTAAGTTTTCTGAACTAATTGTGATTTAACAAGTTTCAATCAAGTGATTAAGAACAAGAAATAAGAATTATAGCAAACAACTTGGCTCTACAATAAACCAATGAATTACAAAGTATAGAAGTGCCAAAAGAAGGTTGTCTAAAGAAGGTTGCCTGAAGAAGGTTAAATAAAAGTCAAAAGAAAGTTGAAAGTCAAACATAAGGTTGACCAAAAGTCAACAGAAGGTTGACCAAAGGTCAACAAAAAGTTTGACTAAAGTCAAAAGAAGGTTGACCTAATCAAGAGAATTGTAAAGAAGGTTGATTGTTGAAGAAGGATAAATGAACTCCAAGCTTCTCTTTGTGAGAAACACATTAAATTCCAATTCTATGATCCAATACGCATTAAATGTAAATTCTAAGTATAAATGTTGTAGAATAATTGTCCTATGCAAAGAGGAACTCTTTGATTATTCCTTGTACCATAAAAGCATGTTTGTTCATGTTAAGGAAGCTTGAGAAGCTTCACATAAAAGCATGGAAACTGTCACAAAGTACAAAAGCAGTCATGGAAGGTCAGAATATGTGTAAGGGACTACGGTGCCAGCTAAAGAAGGTTTAACATGTCAGTTAAAGCACCAAAATGCGTTGAAGAAGGTTCAAGGGCTAGAACTAAAGCACATTTCATCATTGCACATCTACACCCCTAGAACTACTTTCCAACGGCTATCTTCAACCTTCTACGGTTATATTCAAGTTTCAAAGACTATATAAAGGCTGATCTTCGAAGTTACAATTCATGAGATTAAATTGGAACCTTTACAAGTCAAGCTTCTCAAAGTAATCCAACCTTCTCATCCATACTCAAAGCTACTTCAAGTTCTATTTTGGGAATACTTTCTTGAGTGTGTATTAGCTTGTGTGTTCTTTACAAATACACTGTATTTATCTATAATCAAACTCCTAAATCATCCCAAACCCAAACCCCTTATTGTAAGAAACATTGTGTAAGTTTCACAACAAACTACCTAGTGAGAGGTGAGTGTTGTTGGTGATCCTACTTGACAGAGATACCTTTAGGAAACTAGAAGAGAGTTTTCTAGTAGGAAAAGACAGCTTGGTGAAGCTGGGTAAGTGAGCACTTGTCTTTTGTGTGGGATTTTATAAAGGATACTCTATAGGAAATTTTGTATGCCTGAGGTTACTATCAATCTAATTTTGCATTGTATATATACTCTTTCTATGCAAGTTCTTTGGAATGGTAAAGCTCTTGAGAATTTCATTCATCTAGAGGTATCAGACAAGAAAATCCCCTATCTCCCCTTGAAAGGCTTTTCCATCTGATTAACATTGAGGTTGATGCTAAAAGATGGATTCCTATCAAACTTACTAGACGGTGCCCTCCCATATCTCACTTTGCCTTTGCTGATGCCTCTTTGGATCAAGCAGAAGTAATAATAGGGTTCTCAATACTTTTTGTGCTTCATCTAGACAGAAGATCAGTTTAGACAAGACAAGGATCTATTACTCTGACAATGTTCCTTATCACTTGAGGGTGGCTATCAGATCAATTTGGGGTTCCAAAGTACTAGTGACCTTGGTCCTTACCTTGGAATTCCCATATTCGACAAGCTAAATCAAAGACTAAGTGCCTAAAAAGCTAAAACTTTATCTATGGTAGGTAGAATTACACAAAAAAAAAACTTTTTTGCAGGCCCTTCCTTCCTATGTTATGCAATCTTGCATCATTCCAAAAGTTGTCTGTGATGATATTGATAAAATATGTAGAAGTTTCATTTGGGGTGAGGAAAATGAGCAGATAAGATTTCATGCCATCGGATGGGATAGAATCTGCCAACCTAAAAAAGCAAAGAGGATTAGGGGTGAAGGCAATGAGAGAGCTGAATACAACCTTTATGACGAAAGCTGTGTGGAGCCTCAGTACTCAATTTAATTCTATGTGGAAATCATTGGTTCGGGCTAAGTACAATGCAGGGAATGCTATTTTGTGTTAGATTGATACTAAGAAAGCAGGATCAATATTTTGGAGGGGTATTTTGAAGAAACCTAAATATGCAACTAGGTAATGGTGAGACTATCCAATTTGGGGAAGATTCTTGGAATATCAATGAGAAGTATGTCATTAATCTTACTATTCAACCCCTCAATGCCAATCTTTGTCAAAAAAGGGTTGTGATTTCATTAATGACAATGGTAATTGGGATACACTAGTTCTGAGAGAGTTTTTACCTGATCAAATAGTGGAGAGACTTCTTCTTCTTCCCCCTCCCAGAATCACGGACCATGAAGACTCCTTTTGTTGGAAAGCTAGTGCTGATGGGTCCTTCTCTGTGAAATCTGCCTATATTTCAATCAAACATAACTCAAGTTTCTTCTAATCTCAACTTTAGCTAGCTTGGAAATGGTCTGGTCTAGAGAGAGTCAAAGTGTTACTTTGGAAAGCAATCCATGGTGTTCTCCTTACTAATGTTGAGAGAACCAGACACCATCTGGTGGATAATAATATCTGCCCCATCTGTGGAGGTTTCGAGAGGAGACTCTACTTCATGTCTTCAGAGATTGTAATCGCATCTCTATTCTGTGGAATTGTACAAACATATCTCAACGAACAACATTTTTTCACTTAATGAATTAGTATAATTGGCTTGAATTCAATTTAAACAGGAAGACTAACATGCAAAATCAGGATTGGGTTCTCACTTTTGGGATCCTTTAAACTCGACTTTACCCCTTAGTTTATCTACTCGCTTCATAAATATGATTTTTGGCTTTGTAGTCCCTTGCTGGTTTTGTGGGAGTCCTTCTTCTAAATTCTAAATAAATAAATAAAAAACAAAAACAACAATCAAGTTCATTTTTTTTTAGTTTTGCCCTACTCCGTCCGTGCCCGATAATCTCGCTCCGCCTCCACAGCACAGCACCTCAGCCCGTTGGAGAGTTGCGACTTGCGATAGTGTTAGTCCACGCCACCGTCTCCCTCTTCACTTCACTTTCAAGGTACTCTTTCTATTAATTCGCTGTTATGTATGTTTACTGTATCGGTACATTATTCATCCTCGCCTCATTCGTATATCACAAGTGATAATTCATTGCTTGTGATTTTTTATTCCGTGTTTCAATTTACGCTGCAGGCCGGCTTTTGGGGATTATTGAAGTTACATTCGCGTCAGTTCAAAGTCTCGGAACTAATCATATATAATTTTTTGATTTTTTCCCTTTTATTTTCTTGCAAGTTTGTTTGATTTGAAATGGAATGCGTATGGAACTATTCAGAAGCTGTTTGGTTTAACTGTGATTTAGGAATATTGGTGCTGACCGTGATATAATCTTTCTGATACAATTGGAATAACAATTACTTTTTCACTGTGCAATAAGTGTTTTGTATATATAATACTGGCTGGCCCTAAAATGTCACATAGTGCTTGACTTGGGCTGTAAATATGAGACCGAATTTCACCTCAGGCTTAGCAGCTAGCTGTTGCTCCGACGCGACAGTGCCGCGAAACACTTGTCCACAACTATGAGTTCAACTTAGTATAAACCTGGAGAAGTTTCAGTGGCCTCCCCTGATGTTGAGGAAAATAATATAACAGCTTTCTTTTGAAACCAATAGTAAAATCGAGTTGATTTTTGATATTGTGTTTATTTGATATTTTCCATTGGCTACTCTTAATTCTAGGTTACTCTGCAATGTATCATGGATTCAGGGAAAAAAAATGATGCTTTTATTTTATTTGACAGCTTTACTTCTTGTGTAATCAGGTTTTATTGGGCAATTGAAGTCCATTATGGACGCGGAGATAGACAGTGCAGAGAAAAATGTAAGTTTATTCACCAATAGTACTGCTGAAAAATGTAAGTTTATTGGGCAATTGATTCACATTTCTTTCGAATATTGATGTCTCAGCCTCTCAGGCAAAAGAAACCAGAATGTAATAAATGTTGATATGGTTTGATAATTGTTTTTCACTTAGTTAAGCTAATCAGATGCTTGTGAAGAAGTACCTTGTAATTACTTTACAGCTTTCTTGTAATTACTTTACAACTTTTTGCCTGGTTAGCAATTCTCAATATTATTTCAATTGCAACATGGGAAAGTCAATCACATTAGATGAATACAACAGCAACAACAAAAGCTCTTTCCTACTAGGCGGGGTTTGCTATATGCATGAAATGATGTCACCATGTCCTATAATTAATCCCGTCTAATAACAATAAATATTTCTTAATAATTCTGGCCTGTAGGTTTTCTCAGCCTTCCTCTATTTGTAACTATTTGGCTATCCTCTCTTTGACCTAACTGTCTCCCTCTTGTTCTACTTCTATCTAGTGGGATCTCTATAGGTTTTCAGCATGTATGTCCAAACCACCTAAGTTGGGATTCCATCATCTTTTTTAAATAGATGATATCCTGACCTTTTCTCTACGCACTCATTTCTAGGCCCATCTTGTGTTTTGTGTCCACTTATCTAGTAACTTTCTTATCTCTACAACGTTGAGTTTATGGAGACATTGTTGGTGCAATTGTTTTTAAATGGTACTGGTGCACCTTATGTTACAACCATTGCATTGGTACTGTTTTTTTATTTGATGAAAAATTTATAACAATCTAGTGATTGTAGCTTATGTTGATGATGGTGATCAAATTAGTTATGTCCTGCATCATCAGTCATACAGATAAATTGTAATTCGTTCTGAGACTTGAATATATGCTTATGCTGATCTAGGTGGATGCAATCTCTCACCTTTGTTAGTCTTTTATTTTCCTGTCCTTTTTTTCTCCTCAGCCCCAGATAACTAATACTTCTGTGTGGGTAGGTGCTGGTTGTCATTGTAAAATTGGCACAACAAAGAGGCATGAAGGGTAATTCGGGAAACTGGAAAGAATTCTTGAAAAGATATGATAGGAAGTTTGGGGCAAGTATTATGTATGATCCAGGAAAGAGGTCCCATGCGGATTTGGCTGCATTTCTAAAGACATTTTCGAATGATGATGATTTGAAGGTAAATAATTTGTGTGTGTGTGTGTGTGGTGAGATGAAGTTAATTGCCTACATGATGAGTATTCTCATTTCCTTGTGTGCAGTTTTTCGCTTGCGTCATGGGACATCATTCCAATTCAAATCAATACATGTTAGAGCGTAAATCTGATGATTCCCCTGAACAGGTATGATTTCATGATGATCGTTCTGCTCGAAATAAGGCTATGCTTTGCCGTTCATAATTCTTACTAGATTGTGCCTGTTCTACTGACAGTAATTATTGACTTTGTTGTACTTGACAGTCAACATGATTGATTGGTTTAAAAGCAATTGAGTTATGCCTCAAATATTGATAAGCATTTTGTTTCTTTTATTAAGTTTTCTTTTGAGGATTTTTTTTTCCTTTCCCTAAATCATATTGGCTGCATGTGTTTTTGGCTTTTTTCTTATACTCTTGTTTCCTCAAGTGATTCAACTTTTTTTAGTGAATTGTGTATGTGCAACCACTTTTTCGTTACTATTTACCCGTTCCTTATGCATTATTTTAAAAATTACTTGTTACACAGTTATACTTTTAGGAACTATTTCTTTCCTATGTCATGACATCTAAATCATTATGCCATTCAAGATACTGCAACTGATAAGGCCTGATGCATAATCTCTAAGATTTAGCAAGGACATTTTCTGATATAACTTTTATCATTCTTTATTTTTCCTACTGTGTTTTGTGATTGATGATGGTATTTGAGTGATTTTCAAAGTCGGTTAGTAAAAAATCTCAATTGCACTCCTGTTTATATGATGATTATACTATAGTTGTTTTAACCTTCTGATCTTGGCAGCACAGAGGCTAGTCCAAGCAACTCTCCAGCACCCATTGTATCTGTTTGATTATTCATTGCCATCATATGATGAGGTTTGTTGTGATTATCTGTTCTCAATATTTCCAGTCAACCTATGTGCATTCAAAATGCTAATTAGTCCTTGTTGAATGTGTACACTGCTTCATTGTGAAGCGTGAGCTGCTTTGCTTGTGAAATAATCAGAAAAACATGCATTGGTCTTTTTTACTCGGGTCTAGTTGAATTTACCTTCAAACAAGTACTTGGAGAAACTTAGGGTGAGTTTTTTGATAGATTTAATAGAATGCTTATGAATACAACAGAGATAATAATTGACTTTTGAAAAAGGTATGGTCTTACTTCTTCAATGAAGCTTATGGCAATGATTGGTATTTTACTGCATATATTTTCAGTGTTTGAAAATTGAAATGGTTACAGAAAAATTGAAATATATGGATGCTTTAACATGTCCATGTTTAAATGAGTCACATGTGCTTATGCCAACACTTTTAGTGAATAGCTGCACATGTATAAGAACAAATGTAGAATAAAACGAACACGCCAATATGTAGTATGTACCATTTCGATGGCAGTGCACGCATCCCAGCATGGGTGTTATACTCTGAGTGGTATGAGTTTAAGATTCTAGGCATCAAAATTGAGTTAACTCGCCCAGAAAGTCGTTTGTGGAAATTTGGGTAGACTTTCAACTCGACATAATGTTTATTTTCCCCAGACACATGTAATATTACAGGGATTCCGTGCTCTTGTAATAAAATCCAGAATACAAAAGCTAAATCATAAGGCTCCATATTTCACAAAACATTAGGTTAGTATTTGTAGCACTTGACTCCACGGATGCATCTAAAATTTCAAAATGAACTCATATGTTAAGAAGGTGAATGATGTTGTATTGAGTCTCAACCTCATTGCTCTTTGTATAAACAAAGCAACAGACCAGAAACATGAACAAACTCAATGTTGCTAGTTTGCAACAAACTCGACTTTCATGAGCTGAAACTTGGCTTTAACAAGTTGAATCCAGCTCCAATGAGAAGAACCCACTCTCATGTCCCATTATCTTTCACTCTTTAGTAGTTTCGAACTTGGTGATTTGTCAATCTGTTACTCAAATTTTGAACTTACTATGCTTCTTGTGTGTCTGGTGGTATGGGAATTCCTTAGTTTATGACTTTATGTACACTATTGAGCTTGACAACCTTATCTCAAAGCACCACCAAATCTGTAGTTCAATTTTTGTTGCTGTTTGTTGGGGTGACTGTTTGGAGGGCACACACTCGATTTTATTTTGTAATATGTTGCTGTCCTTGACCTTGATTTCTCATTAGATCATATATAGAGGTACATTTTTTAAAAATAAATAAATATTCGTACACCTTTTATTACTTATGATTTGCTTCAGTTAATTTATGTTACAATAGTCCTGTTTCAGTTTACGAACATCTTGTTTTGTGGATTCCTAGTCTAATAAGCCTATTACTTATCCATTATTTATGATGATTTTTTGCTGTTGGAAATGAAGGGATGGATAGTTATAAACCTTGAAGAAAAATCTAAGGGGCTGAGATCCGCAGCAATGATTGCCATTGGTTGTGAAATGGTTCAATGTGAGGATGGGAATGATGCCTTAGTAAAAGTCTGTGTTGTTGACCACGAATTAAAGGTAATTTATGCAAGTTCTGTCTCTTACTTGGTGGCTCTCCCCCAAATATTGAACTTCTGCATAAGTAGTTTAAAATGACTTCTTTTGGGAATGTAGTAGATACATAATTTCAGAACTTTTCAGGTCAAACTACTTGAACTTGTAAAACCAGACAAAACAATCGTAAACTACAGAACAGAGATTACTGGTGTTTCTTCTCAAGATCTAGAGACTGCGACTTGCTCCTTAGCTGATATACAGGTATTTTGTGGTTCACTTAATGGTTTTCTTGTATCATCCATTTCTAGTGTTTGATGAAGGAATGTGTTATACTTTCATAGAAAAAGTTGAAGAGGCTGTTATCAAATGGAACCATATTAGTGGGGCACAGTTTACATAATGATCTACATGGTAAGTGTTGTAAAAATTCCATTTGGCTGTTGTCCCATTAGTTTGAGTAATTGAAGGGAGTGACTTAAGTTGAATTGTTTTTCTTTGTGCTATTTTATTTACTAATTGCAGTCATTTGCAGTGCTGAAGCTAGATTATGTTAGAGTTGTTGACACTGCATATATCTTCCAACCCTTAGATGATGGATCTATTCCCAGGAGACCTTCTCTGAATAGTTTATGTCAGGCAAGCATCAAATTCTTTACATGCAAATATTGTGGTTCTGTATTGCGTGCATCTAGTTTGTGAGGTATATTCTTATGAGTTATGTCCAGATTCACCCCTCTGGAGGAATTCCTGTAGACACTTGTTATTTTGAATGGCCTCTGTTTATTGTGCACTTGTTCGCTTTGGAATTTAAAATATTATACCATACAAACTCACAAGCAAATTATGGCCAAAAGAAGAAAAAAATATGAAAAGCAACATATATTGATCTATTTCATGGCTTATCACTGATTTTTTTAGTAATGTGACAGACTGTGTTGCGCCCGTAATGTTCGGGAAAAGGGTGCTTTCGCATGATTGTAAAGCTGATGCATGTGCAGCAATTGAACTTGTCCAGGCTAGGATCAAATATGGTGTTGATAATCAGTTTCCATATACGTTGGTTGAAGAACGTGTAAGCCATGTTATACATTTTCAGTACTAAGCTGAATTTATAAACACGGTGGTTGGTAACTAATGCAACTGCTGTTTTCTCTTTTCTGCTCACTCCTTTAGATCGCTGAAAGTAACATCGCAGAAAGTGACATGGCAAAGCTACTTATTCACAGGATACCAACAGTTGTTAGCCTTGAAACTCTAAATAAAATTGTTCCCGGGGATTTCAAGGTTGAACGAAAGGTATAGTATTTCCCCTAACTATCTCACGTTATGAGGAAGAGATTCCGTCAGACACCCAAACTGACTTTAATGATCAAAACAGAAATTAGTGTGTCAAGTATTGAATTGAGGTTGAAAATGGGGGATATGTATTGATCTTTTTGGGGAAATACAACAGGGTAGGGTGGTGGCTTAACGCACCTTCAGAATCCTTGGCCTAACCCAAAGGGATTCTAAACAATACTTTAAGCTATGATTTCCAAAAGATACCAGATCTAGGGGAAAAACCATTATTTATAGGCTATCAAACAAGGGGGGAAGGGAAGTTAACAAACCTAATCAATTAATTACCCACATAACAAACTTAACCACCCCATAACAATCAAAAACTAACTTAACAAATAAACTAATTCAGTAATTCCTAACTAAATAAGGGGCTACCAGATTCATTAGTAATTTTTTGAATAATGTATTTTCACTGAACAATTTTCCTTGCATGAATATCTTTAATTTGAGTATTTTGTGTTCTCTTGTTGGTATTCTTCTTTCAATAGGCTATTTTCCTTGCTTCCGTTCTAATCCATTGTATAATTTTCGGCAGTCTTCCAAGGTTCCAAGAGATAAGTATTCCGCCATAGCTATCTTTAAGAACCAAGAAAAGGCAAATGACGCCTTTGCAAACGTCAAAGGAATTGAAGAAAAGGTACGTACTTGTTATACCAATGTTCAATGATGCTACTTGATATCAGCAAAATTGCTCGTTGATTAATTAGTCGGGGCAAAGAAATGCTTGAAAGTGTTTTTACCATAACATTTGAATCTGTTTGTTCTAGTAGAAATGTTTTAAGGTTAGACATTTAGTTAATTCTCCTACCGAAATCAGATGGCAAATAACTTATCTTGATGCCTGTTCAACAAAATGAAGATATATTTATTTTCTGGACAAGGTTTCTTATATTAAATAAATTGATAGTGTAGTTGTAGTACATCACTGAAGCATATTTTTTCCCTTTTTGATGAATCTTATACGGGCAATGTGTATTTATTTTAGGATTTAGATGGACGTCCACAGAAATATGTCACATTTCAACTGAGTACAGGAAAAGAAGTCGGTCTATATGTTCAGAAAATGGCGAGTGATGGATACCGTGATGCAGTTCCAGCTATGGATCCTGAAATAATAGGTAGGGATATAGTAGTTGAATCATTGAGGGAACAGTTGAAACAAGAAATCTCCACTCAGTTAAAAAGAGATTGAAGTAGTGAATCAAGGATTGAAAAGTAACTCGGAGGTTGAACAAATGAAGGAGCAATTGAGAAAATAAGATTTTGATATCTCCGCAATGCATAAAGTGGTACCATTCTTGAAAAAGCGAAAACGAATTGCTTAAAAAAACAAGGACATGCTATTTCTTAAAAAAATACATTTGAGAGAAACCTATAGTTTTGTTTTGTACTTGTTCTAATTTGGAAGTAAAATTTTGTCTATCCTAGTGGAATGATGAAATGTTAATCATCAACAAAAGTCACTTTTTTTCTCTCTTATATTGTGGACCAGAGGGAGTATTATATACTTAGAATTTTCATCATTTTGTTCCTAGGGTAGTTATTCGCTGAAATGAAATTGCTAAACTTTTTATTTGATATGCAATGATTCATTGAAAACTACCACTAGGCGTGCTCGAAAAACCATTTACAAATTGTTTAAACACAGAGACATTAAGCCACCAAAATGAAACAAAATAACACGAAATTCTACCCATCCTATAGATAATCCAACTCCACGATACATTTAATATGGATATCTAGTCTGCATGCCATCTACCAGCTCCCAAATGGTGTCCACTGTGACCATTGGGATAGTTCTCGTCCGAAGTGTCTTTTCGCCTTGTTCCATGTTCTGCCGGTACCAATAGTTTGAGATACTTTCAGAATTATCTTATCACCACTTCCAATTCTAATTGTCTTCTTCTTTTGTCCGTATAACCCTTTTTTGCCGACTTTGGAAGGCTCTCATTCTCTCTCGAATTTGTCGTATCTTCTCTATGGTTTCATGATTCATATCAGATTCCAACTACATCCCATCAATACATTGGAATTCTACATTTTCTCTCATACATTACCTTAGAAGGCGCCATTCCCATTTGGAATGATGACTAGTATTGTGCGAATCCAACTAATGGAAGATGATCTTCCCATCTCCTTTCATTCTCAAGTATACCACTCAAGCATGTCCTCAAGTGTCCGAACAGTTCTTTTCGCTTGACCATCACTGGGATGATAAGCTGTACTAACGTACGCTTTAATTCCTAAAGCCTCATCCAAAACTTTCCAAAATTGAGAAGTAAACTTTGTTCGCGATCTTGGCGAACCCATAACAAAATCAATAGAGATATCTCCCCATTTACACATTGGAACATCCAATGAATGAAAGCCCGACCACGGTTTCCGTGCTCTACTTTAACCCTTTGTCAAGTCAAGCACTTGGATACAAATCCCGTAATACCTGATTTCCTACCTGGCCACCCTTACATCTATTTCCAATCACTATACAACTGGGTGGATCCAGGGTGAATTGAATACCAACTTCGATGAGCTTCTTAAAATCTGATTCTTAACATTAATCACATTGGGTACACAACCCTACCATTGGGGCGGATAACACCTTCATTTGCTTCGGTATAATCTTGTAATCATTTCTGAGATTGTAGTTCAACACCAACCTCTAGGGCTTCACCGATTAGATTTCTCAAAGCGTTCGAATTAGAGGACACAAACTCTGTTTCGGATACTAAACATACCCAAGCTTTTCGATATTTACCAATATAAAAAACATAGCAACCTGTCTTAGACCTTACATCAGAGACATAGCTCCTAGCTTCATAGGTTAGCAACTCCCTATCGTTTATTATCTTAACAGAGTAGTAGCGAAATGGTCTACACAACTTATAATAAGTACAAAGTTACAAACCAAAACATACCCATATAAGGGAAGCATAACATGGAATAAGACATATAGTCTCATTCAACTTCATTGATACTTTGCCTACTTGATTGTTATTCATTTCGTTATGATCGAGCAGATATTTCAAATCTGTTGTGATCACTAAAGACTTTACAACTAGACCCATAAAGATAGTGTCTCCAATTCTTTCTTTGCATAACTATAGCCGCCAACTCCTAATCATGAGTTGAATAATTTTCTTCATGTGGCACCAACTATTTAGATGCATAAGCTACCACCTGATTTTTTCGAATAATCACACTTTCTAAACCCTTCCCTGATGCGTCACTGTAACTTTGAATTTCCAAATGACGGATCCGGGAGAATTAATATTGGAGCAAAAGTAAATTGCGACTACAACTCTAGGAAGCATCCTTCCAAATCGTCATTCCAAATAAATTGTTGGCCCTCGCGAGCTAACGAGATAAGAGGAAAAACTAACTATTAGAATCCTTGAATAATTCTTCGATAATAACCAAGCCAAGTCCTAAAACTTACGACTTGACCATTCTTTGCTGGCTAGGATCGACTGCAATTCCTGCCTGAGAAATCACGTGATCCAAGAACTCCACTTCTGTCATCTAGAAGTCACACTGCGATGGCTTGGCATATAACTTCTTCTCTCGAAGTAACCTCGAACAATACGGAGATGTTGCACAAGCTCCTCAATAGTCTTTGAGTACACCCAAATACCATCCATGATTACCACCACGCTTCTGCTGCGCACTCTAATCTGATTATATCATGACCTTAGATCAATTCTTTGAGAAAGCAACCGCACCTTGAAGTTGGCTAAGTAAATCATCTACCCTTGACAATAGATATCTATTCTGGATAGCCACTTGTTCAGCTAACGATAATTGATACACAACCTCACACTCCCATCATTCTTGTTGACATTTAATGCAGGAGCACCACCTGGAGAGACGTTCGGTCGAATAAATTCCTTAGAGATTAATTCTCCAAGTTGGGGTTCAGTTCATTTGATTCTAAGGAAGACATTCAGTAAGAAGCTATAGTTATTGGTTAGTGCACGGAACTAATTCTATAGAAAACTTTATCTCACGGTTAGGAGATAAGGAGAAAACTTTATCCGGAAATACATGCAGGAAAATTCATTGATAACTTGAGCGGATGATAAATACAACCCAGTTCGGTGAGTTGCGGACAACACAAAAATAAAAACTTCCGCACATAGAAATAAAGACTTGCTATCTGGAGGGAAAAGACTAACCACTTCCTTAATGGTCTGAAACAATCCACAAATTCAGAAGAGAACCAAATAGTTCGGTCGAAGCAATCTTCTGAAACATCGGTTCAGCGGTAGGAGACACAAATAATCCTACCCGATTTACATATGCTATAGGGATAAACAACGGGTAGCTTTATAGTCATACAATATGCTAACATATCCTAAAATCTAGGATATCCTAAAATCTAGGTCCGACTGGGCGGAACCGCTCTGATACCAAATGTAACACCCTAAAAAATTTTTCGCGTCTTAAACGCTAATTATACATATCATTACATATCAGAGTATATCAGAGTAGCGGAAATATAACTTACAACCACTACTAGAAAAAAGGCTTTTTATATCGGTTAAAAAAGGCTTTTCATATCGGTTCCGTAACCGATATAGATAAAGGGGATATTAAAAACAGGCGCTTTCTATATCGGTTAAAGAACCGATATGAAAAATGTTTTTATATCGGTTCCCAGTAGAACCGTTATGGAAAGTCAGTTTTTAAACCTATAAAACGCTTTTTTTATATCGGTTTCTTAGTTGAACAGATATTGAAAATCACTTTTTATATCGGTTATTTAAAGGAACCGATATGAAAAGTCTTTTTTTAAAAAAAAAAAAAAATTCATCAATTGGATATACAGCAAACAACAAAATCACAACAAATACAATATTTATATAAAAATACAAAGATCTCAAATTATACTCAATATCCATATCCAAATACAAAAAACGAATCTAATACACACACTATCTATATTTTACTAACCACTAAAAAGCAAGAAAGAGCTAATGAGTAAACATATACATAATAGCTTAGCCCTTAGTAATTACTCAAACCATAAGTGAAGCAAGAAGCAGCTAATGAGTAAGCATATGCATAATGTCTTAATCCTTAGTAACTACTCAAATCATAAGTGATTCAATCAGTGGCTGAACTTCCTTGAATATTAATGAAGGATATATTCCCCACTTGAACAGCAGAATTCTGCATTCCAATGCATGATATTACATTCTGACAGCATATTTTAGCAGCTTCAACTGATTTATTATTTAGGTTAAAAACTCCATACCTGATTCTTGCATGGATTTCTTGAATCACAGTAGTATTGATCTATTATAATAGGATGTGATACATTTTCCATTGGAGCTGTTTGTGTCTTAGTGCACCAACGATGCTTGCTCCTATCTTATGTGAATATGAATAAAGTGCAAACAGCAGAAGGCCAAAAAATTGAGAGAAGCCTGTGAAAGTATCCCTCAAAGTATGGCATGGAAACATAAGAAGTCCAAATGTAGATTATCAATATTTATAAATAAATAAATAAATAAATAAAAGGATTTTTGCAACAGAATTGTTGGCAGAAACGTGCAATGTATGAATAAAGACCAGACAGCAAAAGGGAAATAAAACTTGAGAGAAGCTTGTCAAAGTATCGCTCAAAGCATGACATGCAAACATAAAGATCCCAAATTTAGATTATCAATGTCAATACTAATACTAATAAATAAATAAGGGTTTTGATCTTTGTACCCCCTCCCTTGGACCCTATACCCCCATCTCATCCCAAACTTCCAATTTTGCCCCTGCTAAAAAACAAAAAAAAAACAATTTTTTTTCTTTCCGGAAACATCTCTATGAGATAAATCCGGAGTCAAAAAATTGACTACGGATTTATCCTCAAGAGATAAATCCGTAGTCAATTTTTTTGACTCGGGATTTATCTCATAGAAGATGTTTCCATAAAATAAATTCTTTAGGAAACATCTCTATGAGATAAATCCGGATCAAAAAATTGACTACGGATTTATCCTCAAGAGATAAATCCGTAGTCAATTTTTTTGACTCGGGATTTATCTCATAGAGATGTTTCCATAAGGTAAATTGACTACGGAAACATCTCTATGAGATAAATCCGGAGTCAAAAAATTGACTACGGATTTATCCTCAAGAGATAAATCCGTAGTCACTTTTTTGACTACGGATTTATCTCATAGAGATGTTTCGAAAAAAAAAAATTGTTCAAAAAAAAGTGACTACGGATTTATCTTGAGGATAAATCAGTAGTCAAAAGTGACTACTGATTTATCATCAATAGATAAATCCGGAAACAACTCAAAGTTTTAAAAAATGACTACGGATTCATGATGATTCCGGGAAGTTTGTGAAAATGACAGGGGTATTTTGGTCTTAAATCGTATTATGGGGGTATGGAAGGCAAGGAGGGGGGTATGAAAATTAAAAGCCAATAAATAATGATAAAATTCTAAGAAGTATGTATAAACTGAAAGTAATGAAACTTGAGAGAAGAGAGAAAACATTTTCTGTAATTTGATTGAACTGAATTGATTGATTTTGTTACAGGTCTCAGCGGCTATTTATAGCTTGCTGTAACAATCAAAACCAACTCGCTATGTATAGCTTGCTGTAACAATCAAAACAAACTCTAAACTAATGCTAACCCCAACTTATCTAGCTAACTAATTGTTAGATAGGTAACTAACAGTCCGAACAGGGCTGTTATACCCTGTGCGGTGCTTAAATTGGTGCAGGATAAGCTGACTGGGATTACTACTTCCACAAATAGTAGACAAAGTTTTTGCAACGTAACAGTTGGCACAAACAATGCAAACTCATTTCTGCCGACTGTGATATAACTTATATGAGTAAAGAACAAGCTGAGAAAAGCTTTACACAGGTTTTCTCAAAGTGACTTCCTCGAACTCATAGCACACAAACACAAGTAATTAAAGAGAGGAAAACTGAACAAATAACAAGACAAAAATAAGTTAGATAAAGCACTTGAAAAATTATCTGCAGATGCATCAGTACTGGTAGTAAAATCGTGAATAACAGATTACTTGTGCAGGATGACTTTGAATAGTATCCATGATGTATTTCTCATGTCCCCACTCAAGGTGGCGCCTTGCCCCAATAATTAATGACATCCTTTTCGAAACACGTTGCAGGGCTGAGTCCTCATCCATCAGCATCTGTTTCAATTGGCGAAGTTTAGGAAACGTTCACTTTGACAGAGGTAGAACCAATGAAGTTGCAAACAAAAGTTTTTCTTTCTACTTTGTTTGTTAACAGCATAAATAAGAAGTACAACCTGAACAAGGTGCCATATCTTTCGCATTGTTACTGAGTTTCCACCACTAGCATCAATGTCCAAACATTCATATGCACCCTTGAAAGCTGCAGCAGGCTAACAACCATAGAAAGCATATGATGAAAATTAACATACATGTAAACAGAGCAACGTGAATATTAGTCAGAGCTTTCAGGAAAATAATACAGCAAAACATCCCAGAACAAATAAAGCATTACTTATATCTAAAATGATGAGTGGAAAGGATATTGAATAAATAGTATATACACTAGCTTCATGTCCATCACCATGTTGATCACTAAAGCCATGAACAGGCAACAACATCTGCTTAGTTTTTTATTTAATCTACTAGAAATCTAATTTTATATTTAGGAGATTGGTAAAGTAGAGGACATACTTTAAATGGCAACCCAGACTGCCTTGCTTTATTCAAATTTTTCACTACTTGGCAAGAAGACGGATGATGCCTTTTTCTCCGCAATGGGTCCGCTAGTCGGTGGAACAATGTCCATGTGGGAGATCTTGGAAGACACTTGCGGATTAGATGTCATAGACACAACCCGACTGGCGGGTACCCACATTCTTTGTTAGCAATCATGTTTGTTCTCAGGTAATGTTGAAATCCGGCTTAAACTCTAAAGAAAATCACGCTTTTCTTTTGCCAATCCTCTGTCAAACAATAAACTCTCTTGAGTAGTAAGAAAGCTGAGCCAATATAATATCAAGCACAAATAAACTCATTTTTAATCACCGATATAACAATACAATATTCAACACATTTATAAATTGCAAATATGAAACCTAACGATTTACTTACTTCACTATGCTACTTCATTTCATATGTGAAGTTGCACAGAACAACGTAAGCATGTTTTATGGAAAAACAATCAGGCAAAACGAATGCTCGGTTGGGAGCGAAACGTAATTGACAATGTTATAAAGGACATTTTCTTCAAGTCATCTTTTAGTTAAATTGATGAAGAAATTAACTTCAAGATCAGCATATTCAAGATCTCACTTTATGCAACAAACAAGGATCGAATTTGAATCTAGTTAATCCTAAAACATAAAAAAAAAATGATGATCAAAAACAAATAAAGGGGAGTTTAGAAGGTGAAAATTACCTAGCAACAGAGACACTCCATGGAGTAACAAAGTGATCTTCCGTTGCCTTATCCTCACCATCGACATCCTGAGGACCACCGTCGGAGATTGCGTTATCGTCAATATCCTTGACGGTAGACTCCTTTACGATTTCTTTCAAGGGTGTATCCATCACAACGGTGCCGTTTCCATGCGTGAAGGAGAAACTAGGAATCATAATTGTGAGTGTGAAAAACAAGAAAGATGAAAAAGAAACAGAGAACTGAGGATAGTACAAGGTGGTCGAAAGAGGAAATTGACGTTGCTCTACTCATTCGCACGTTGCCTCGGTGTCGGACATGGTTCTTCGTTGGTCAAATGCCTTACAACCCCACCGGCCAGAGATCCTCGCCGCCGCAACTCACCGCGGCCGCCGTAGCTCCTCCGTGCAACCCCGTCGTTAAAGAACATGCTTGGAGTCCTAATACTCCTCTTTCTTTCCCGATCCATCGAATCGATGAGAAAGCAGAACCTTCACAAAAGAAATCGCGTCTCTCAAAAGGGTATTCACTATTCACCTTATCTTCATGAACTCGCCATACTCCTTAGGAGAGGAGCAGCGGTGGTAGGAGAAGAGGTGGCGGAGGCACCACGAGTTGAGGATCTGGTTGAGTGGTAGGGTTTTGGTTGAAATATCGTAAAGGAAGGAAGCGATGGTTCATATTATTCTGGCGAGAAGAAGAATTTGATGTGCGTTTTCACTTCTTTTTCTTTAGTATATTAGCGTTTTCTATAACGGTTATAGTATAAACCCGATATGAAAGACTTAAATTAGCGTTTTCTATATCGGTTTGAGAGGCAACAGATATAAATATTGTAAAAATAATTACAAAACTGCCACCGCGTCATTTTTAATATCAGGTCATTTTTAACCGATATGAATTGCTGATATAAAATGCATTTTTTCCACTAGTGAACTTGTATCAAGTCAAGTTATACAATATATTACAAAGAAACAAAATAGAATGACATAAGCATAAATGCTCCATATCCGTCATCCACACAAGCATCAACTACCCGTGCTTCTTGGCTTTTCTCTTATCTGTTTCTCTGTAAAAATAACCACATATGATAGGGTGAGACAACTTGTCTTCAGTGAGCTTTACCGTGACCCCTAACCACACTCATGAGCCAATTATAATCATAAACATAGTAAGTTAGTACTTACAAAATATTTTGGCAATTCAGTTATATAAATTGCGAAATCACATGGTAATCCAAGAATGAATTACATAAGAGTTTTATCAATTCTAGTACATCACCAACAACACATAAGGAAGCATGGGTGAACCCCAACATAGCCAATAAGTGTACAACTCTTAAAGGCGGATAGCTTTAATTTTAATATGGGGGCCTAGGACCGGGCGCATGACTTCCCTCTCCTAGTATACTAAGCGTATGGAGGTCGTCACCTAGACTCGATATATTTATATATCGTAACATAACGGATTGCACAAAGCATTTCCGTGAGCGTTGTTATTACAATTTTATGTAATTTGCATAAATCAAGACCATGGTTAGGTTTAGATGATTTATATCATCCCTAGCCAATCATATAATAAGAAATGGAACATTTTGTTCAATTCACTTTCCAAAACATATGTCCTCACACGTATACTAATTACGGTTTTATAGAATATGAATCGTTTCCAAACTTTCCATCAAAATTCCAGTTTGATATGTCAAACAAAACTCCAATCAAATTACTTATTTGAATAGTACATTTCATAAGCTTCATAACGCATTTTAAAGCACTTAAATCGGACTCCGGATCAAAAGTTATGAGCAAAACAATTTTGAAAATTTCTCGAAACACAGAGCGCGCGCGAAACTGCGCGCGGAGCGGTTTCGCGCCGATTTCAGCGCCACAAGTCGGTGGCACCGTAGCACCTGCGCGAAGCGCAGCGCTATTGGCAGCATTTCTGCGCCGATTTCATCGCGCTCATTGGGCAATCAAAGTGATTTTTGACGTCAAATTAAAACCGTTTTTCGCATCTTAGTCAATCCGATTCATTCCAAGATCACAAACAACCATTTGTCATACGAAACATTAAATTTAAGAGTCCAATACCAACCAAAGATCAACAATAGCAAACAAAAGTCGATAATTAAAAACTTAGTTATCGAATTCTCAAATTTCGGTATTGTTTTCGACTCTAGATTTTATTACGAAATCAAGGAACCACATATGACATTCCGGCAATCAAAATTAAATTGAAAACCCTAAAGCGTGAGTAAAACTCACCTCTCGTGATGAAAATCACGAAATACGAAAATGTCGGAATGTGCTCACGACGAGAAAACACACGAACAATCCCCGTATCCTCGAACTCAAACCGAATAACTCCAAGTCGAAACCCATAAGCTTAATCTACATAACCGCATACGATCGTTCCTTGCATAAACTTTACGCTCCGACGACAATCGAATCCGCTCCCAATCCTTTGAACCTACAATAAATCACAAAACCTCCATGAAATTACTATTCATCGCCTCTTCAAGCTTCAATTCACTATTCACATAATCCCAATTTGAACCCTAACCTTTTGATTCTTCACAAACCCCAAATTGGACCTCAATATTTGCGCAATCCACCTTAAACTCGCTCCTAAACACCATTCAAAGCTTTCCTTTGAGCTTGAACAACAAAAACCTCCATTTTCCACTTAAATTCAAAAATGGCAAAGTGAGAAAGTGTGAGTTGATGATGATGATTTTGGTACCAAATCGAAGAGGATGATGAGGAGATCATTTTTGGTGAAGGAAGAATTGTGTTTTGATGAGTTTAAAACTCCCATTTTTCCTCTTCTTCCTCCTTACCCATTTCTTCTCTTCTTCTTCTCTTCTTTCCTCTTCTTCTCTCACGGCTCCAATCTCTCTCTCTCTTTTTCCTTTTCTTTTTTTTCTCTCCATAATATAAGTGAGAGATTTGACTTATAGTCAAATGTCCAAAATGCCCTTAATTCATTTTCACTCACTTAAGTCCGTTTTAATCCGATTTCTTCCAAAATCGCTACATAGCTTAATTACTAGAGCACTTTAATCCTCTTATTTAATTGATAGACAATGCTATCTCGTCTGTCCCAAATCCGATATTGGATTTATTTATCACTCCGAATAATAAATCGCTCGTTAATTTCTTAGATTGATATTAACAAAGTTAAGGATGTTACACTTCCACACTAGTAACTGAATTAAAATCACCCACCAAACACCACTCCCCCAAAACATAATTCTACTTGAGCTCTTTCAATTATTCCCACCCTTATTCACCACATAAAGAATAAAACCCTAAAAATTCACAGCAACTCCCACAAGACCAATACATGAGTGGGTGAGAGGAGTAAATCCGAATTGTATAACAATACATGAGCGGTTGTGGATAAAAGGTGGGTAGTTATCACATTGACTTTTTGTTTTAATCTCAACCACTCAGAATTTGATGCCATTATTGGGTTCCTCTCACCCTCTAATCATAACTTTCCTCACATAATATATACTTCCTATATATATGGCATATAATTTTCAAGTGAGAATGACTAATTTATTTATAGGAGAGTGAGAGGAGCTTATCAACCCTTTGATGCAAATAGCAGGTACAGATTAAAACAAGCATTGAGTACATTAGTTGTGTTGTGTAGCAAGAAGATAACAAATATCCGTGCATACACACGGGTGTTGTCGTGTTGTTTTTATTAATCGACTTAGACATAATTTAATTAGTCCGAACATTACCCCGTGAAACTTAAGGCTAATTTAAAGTATATACACAAAAACTTTCAAATTTTAATTGAGTTAGTCCGAACATTACTCTGTGAAAATTTACCAACAATATATGTAATATTTTCTGTAGAGATTAGAAAACAAACTCGTATTAAAGTTTCAAAATTTTCAAATTGAAGTATTTTCCATGGAGACTAAATAAAATTTATTGATAGAGAAATATGTGATATTAAAAATGTGGAGACATGTAGATGAAATTAAAGTAGATATGTTGTGAAAAATAGGAAAATGAGATAGAGTTAGAGGAACAAAGAATGAAAAAATGTGTGAGATAGATTAAAAAAGTTTGAAAAAATATATGAGAGATTATCTTTGCTTGACTTAGACCCTATCTTGCTGACTTTATTGGTCCTGCTCAAGCTGTTTTCATTCATAAAAGACAGGGTCATGATAATATTATAGTTCCTCAAGAGATCGCACTCTATGAGAACAAATTAAAGAAAGGAGCCAAAGGGTGGATGTCCATAAAGATAGATCTTGAGAAAGCTTATGACAGACTTGAGTGGGATTTTATAAAGGATATTGTATAGGAAATTTTGTATGCTTGAGGTTACTATCAACTAGTAGGATACCCGTGCGTACACACGGGTGCTGTCATATTTTTTTTTATGAATGAACTTAGACAGTATTTCTAAGCATTACCCTGTGAAAATAAAGACAAGTTTAAAGTAGATAAAAAAGGAATTTCAAATAAAAAATAGATAAATATTAAAATATAAAACCGTAAAAGTATAATTTAAAAACAATTGTGCATTTATCTCGTGTATATATATATATATATATATATATATATATATATATATATATATCAGTGTTGTTATCCCGGGTTTATTATATATCAGTGCTGGTATCCCATATTTTTATATATATATCATTGCAGTTATCCCCTTACTTTTTATATATCAGTACATGTATCTCGTGTTTTTTTATGTATCAGTGCAGTTATCTCATAGTTTCAATTGATTATTTGAGTTGATTAGTAGATTATAGTAAGTAGTAAAAGGTAGATAGTAGATTATCAATAAGAAATATTTGTATTAAATTTTAATCAGTAGTTTAAATAGTCATTAAATCTTCATATTTTTTAGATAGTAGGTTTATAGTATTCTTCAAAAAAATTAACTATCAATGATAAATATTAATGTTGTGTTTTTTCATATATCAGTACAGTTATACTGTGTTATTTTTATATATCAGTGGCAATTATTTGTCCTCTTTTAAGTATTAGTGATATATATTTGTCGCGTGTGTTATTAATATTAATAAATTAAAATAGTCATCAAACCTTCTTGCTTTTTTAGATAGTAGGTTTATAGTAGTCTTCAAAAATTATAATTATCTTCCGTCAAAAAAAATTATAATTATCAATGGCAAATATTCATCTCGTGTTTATTATATATCACTGCAGTTATCCCTTGTTTTTTATATATCAGTGCAGTTACCCCGTAGTTTCAATTGATTATTTTAGTTAATTAGTATACTATAGTAGATAATAAAATATAGATAGTAGATTATCAATAAGAGTGTAAACAGATTTCAAAGAGAAAAGATGTTTGGTTCTGCTGTGAGTAGAATTGATTCTGACAGAATTGATTTTGACAGAATTGATTCCAACAGAAGCTACAAATAGTTGCTTCAAGGAAAATCAATTCTAGGAAGAAGAATCAATTTTACAATCAGAACCCAAACATCTTTTTTTCTTCTAAAATCACGAAAGTTAATCTCACAAGCACTTCTAGAAAAAACTAAAGTTAAGTGATAAGAGAAATAGAATAATTGTTTATGTGAAAAATAAAAGTAAAGTAAAAAGAAAAAAATGAAGAAATACAGTGTAAGGGAAAAGTGAAAGGAGGAAAGAGAGTGTAAGAAGAAAGAGAAAAAAGTAAGAAAGAGAGTGTAAGAGAAAAGTGAAAAGGATGAAAGAGTGTAAGAGGAAAGAGAAAAAATGAAGAAAGAGAGTATAAGAAAGTGTGGGAAGAAAATAAAATTACTTTTGTGCCCTCTTTGTCTTATGCCTTGAAAGGCTTTTCCATCTGATTAACATTGAGGTTGGTGCTAAAAGACGGATTCCTATCAAACTTACTAGACAGTGCCCTCCCATATCTCACTTTGCCTTTGCTGATGCCTCTTTGGATCAAACAGAAGTAATAATAGAGTTCTCAATACTTTCTGTGCTTCATCTGGATCAATTTAGACAAGGCAAGGATCTATTACTTTGATAATGTTCCTTATCACTTGAGGGTGGCTGTCAGATCAATTTGAGGTTCGTGAGTACTAGTGACCTTGGTTGTTACCTTGGAATTCCCATATTCCACAAAAAAGTCAACAAATAATCTTTTAATTTCGTCTTTGAGAAGCTAAATCAAAGACCGAGTGTCTGAAAAGCTAATACTTTATCTATGGCTGGTAGAATTACACACAAAAAAATCTGTTTTGCAGGCCCTTCCTTCCTATGTTATGCAATCTTGCATCATTCCAATAGGTGTCTGTGATTATATTGATAAAATCTGTAGAAGTTTTATTTGGGGTGAGGAAAATGGGCAGATAAGATTTCATGCAATCGGCTGGGATAGAATCTGCCAACCTAAAAAGGAATGAGGATTGGGGTTGAGGACAATGAGAGAGCTGAATACAACCTTTATGATGAACGTTGTGTGGAGCCCTAGTACTCCATCTAATTCTATGTGGAAATCCTTGGTTCGGGCTAAGTACAATGCAGGGGATGATATTCTGCCTAAGATTGATACTAAGAAAGCAGGATCAAACTTTTGGAGGACATTCCTCAACCTGCTTCATCCTCCAACTCTTCGAATGATTCTTCTCCTACCAAGTAGCAACTTAATTTCTATGTCTTCCCTCCTTTTTGTTGTTGACAAAGGGGGGAATGGAGATTGCTTAGCTACTTAGTTAATAGTGTTAGTTTGGGGTTTCTGTTGACAGTTTAATTATATTTTGGACATGTTATTTTGTGCTGTTCTTTATGGTTTGTAATGATAATTATCAAACTACTATGTAATCATGTTTGCCTCATATGTTACATGATAATTATCCTTTTGCCATGCATGTGTAAAAATGTTTTTCTTTTACATTAATCTGTTCATTAAAATGTCTACTCTTGAGAAATAGAAAACTTAAAACTTTCTCTCAAGTTTGTCATCACCAAAAAGGGGGACATTGTTGGAATGAAAATCTCTTTCCATGTTTTGTTCTTTCCAAAATCTCAACTTATTTCCATGTCCATCTCTGGAATGCACCCGCAATTGAAGGAGAAGCTTGTAGGATAAGCATGTAGTGATCTTAGCGGCTTGGCTTCTTGGGCAATCCAAATTGAGCAATTCATACAGAAGAAAGAGAGGAGAAGAGCCACTAGGGGTCGAGGACCTCAAGTTGTGTCAGTAGTTGATGTGGGCGAGGACTCAGACTATGATGAATCAGCTGGTTACTCGGCATACATCTTGCTGGCCAAGATAGTTAAGGGAAAGGTTTATCTCTATCCAGCTCTTAAACCTGCAAAGGGGAAAGAGAAGGACGTTGTCGATAATAAGGTCGAGTACTCCTTTGACATCTCGAAGGTCGACCAGATTTTTGACTATCTCTTGAAGGACAAGCAGATCAAACTCCTCGATGACCACCAAATACCTCCTTTCGAGGAAATTAGGGGGAATAAGTACTTCAAGTGGCACAATTCCTTCAATGATGCCACGTCTAATTGCATAATCTTCCGTCGAGCAATTCAGGAAGCTATCAAGAAGGGAAGATTTAAAATTGCTAGCAAGGGGGAATCAGAGATGATAGTGGATACTGACTCATTTCCCAACATGAATATTAACATGGTCTCCTTTTTGGGGAGTGACCGAGGGAAGGGTAAGAAGAAATTTGTATGGGTTCCTAAGCAGGTGACGTCCCCAGAAAGGAGAACATCAACATTTGAGCGTTTGGGATCACCTCCTTGGGGATCTACAGTGGCGGAACGTATGGCCCTCCTCCAAGGCAGGCTGCAGATAGGCGGGTCGAGTCAATCTCAAGGGAAACTCCCAAAGCCGAAGAAACTTGTCCAGGAACTTAGAGAGCTACACATGTCCAAGCTCAATCTTGAGAGGCACGTACCCCGTTCGAGGGACCTGAGGGAGAGGCTCTAGCCCATTCCGCCTGGGGTCACAGTTGACCTACCGACAAGTCTATCGGACAAGCCACAATGCCTAACCCAGGAGAGAGAACTCATCCTAGGGAGGAGAGAAGAGTGACAGAAGTCACTGGGCCACAAGGCTCCACATCGGTGGACAACACAATGCTGAATGGCCGTGAACTATTTGCTACCAGGACTGTGAAGCCACCTACAGAGGTGCCTCAAGATCAGTGGATGACACAGGCAGTGGTAGAGGCCAAGCCACCAATTGGTGTAGGCACTGGTTTCCCCCGAGCACATCTCATAGTGTGCCCACATACTATCGTTGACCTTATGGTAGTTGTCAACTACCATCCTGCAAACCTGGCTATCCCTCAACCCCTCATGGCGACGAGAATCTTTCAGAGCTTTGTAGGACATGGGTACGTGCTGTAGCAACCCAAACTGCTTACAGACATAGTTGGGGTAGTAGTACTCTGCCAAGGCCTTGCCATAGCGAGAAGTTGAAACATACCCAATCGGCAGGTCTCGTAAGGAGGAAAACCAACTGTTCCGAATGGTGGTGAGAAGATCTTCATAAAGGTGAGACTGATCCCGAAGAGGAGCGCAAATCCAGAAAGGCCCCCATCTCTTATCCAGCGCTGGGCACCACCCTATGTCAGTCGCGCACGTCTGTAGAAGGGCTTTCATGAACTAAGCGGCGGTCTGCAGACAAAGGATGATATGGCAGAGACAAGAGCCAAGGACCCAAACCAGTTAGTTGGTGACTTGAGGGGCCAAACCCGCCGAGAGGATGTGGGGAAGATAGAGGGTGACCCATAGTTGGAGAAACCACATCTGGCCTTGAATCTTAGTGACATTGCCTTGCTCCTGGATCTGGTCGAGCATCACTCGGATGCCTCGGTAAAGTTCACCGAGGAAGTAGGGAGCCCATGCAGTGACCTTGCCGCTGGTCATCAGAGCGACGAAAGGTTGCAATTCTTGGACGACGCCTGCAGAGGCGATGCCGTACAAGAACCTGCAAAAGAAATACATGAGGAATGCAGTGTGCTTTTCGTCTGTGATATCACCATCAGTCCTTGAGTTCTCGAGTAGAAACCTTGAGTAGATGGCATGAATATGACTAAGGTTCACCTTCATCAGCCGAGCGGGGTGGATGGAGTCACCCGAAGCAGGTAAGCCAGTGATGGCAGACACGTCAAGGACGGTAGGGGTCGTAATACCTAAAGGAAAAATGAAGGCATTGAGTTTGGTAGACAAGAAGGCCAGGAGAGGCAACAAGATGTCAAAATTGTGGGTGATGGGCACAAAGGTAAGAGCAATCATATCACGAAGACCCCATTTTTTCCTCGAATTCCTCTTGACATGATCAATTCGGCCGAACTAGGCACGGTACTCTTCAGTGGTTTTGGCCCAACCCATGGTCTCTGACACTCAAGCATACACATTGAACCAGTCTTGGGTGATGGGCAAACCAGGGTAAGAGGAGGCTGTAAACAAACTTGTTTAAAGGCATTGAAGCCATTGCGCACCTCGTTGGTAACCGATCGTACAGCGATGTCGTCCGCAACGGCGACTAGTACGTCGTTGGAAGAAACCTGGGGACCTGAGCTTGAACTACCTGATGAGAAGACGAAAAACCAGCAGGGCTATCGCTGCCACCGTAGCTGTGGTCTTCATTCTGTGAATCAGAGTGGGAAAACATGGTGTATTATATTTTAAAGGCTTAAATATATGTTACCCCTGCAAATGTTGTCATTATCCATTTACTCCCTGTAAAAAAAAAGTTCAAAAAACACATTGCAAAATACAACATTATATCCAGTTACCCCCTGCAAAAATATTGCCATTATCCATTTACCCCTACAATAGGGGGGTAACTGGATAATTTTATATTTTGCAAGGTGTTTTTTTTTTTGCAGGGGAGTAAATGGATAATGACAACAGTTTGCAGGGGGTAACATATATTTAAACCTATTTTAAAAAAATGTACTTTTGAAATGTATGAAAACAGAGTGTCTTGTGCGAAAAACCCCAATTTGGCTAAATTATAGTTTTGGTCCCTGTATTTTGAAAATCCGGACATTTGGTACCCCTATTTTAAAACTCAACATTTAGTGCAAAGGGAGTTTTTTTTTTCAGTTTTTATTGCTGACTTGGCTTCTTGTAATAAACATTTGCTGACATGGCAATCAACTGGGTCTGTGGTTTCACTTGAACATTCAATCTTTCAGCGCTTTCACTATGAACATTCAATCAACTGAATCTATCGTTTTCCATTGAATTGAAGAATGTCCTCTTTCAGAAAGAGTTGACAATTTTTTGGCTTTATGGCAAGTGAGTGATTTTGTTATTAATTTTGAGTGAGGGTTTTGATGTTTTATCCTGCTAGCAATTTTTGAAGTTTCAGCTGTGTTCTAATTTTCTTTGGTGATTTTTTATCTTACCTGTGTTTCCTTTATAACATTTATTCTCAAGCCTTCATTTGAGTTTATAAGTTTTGTTGTCCTATATTTCTTTGCAAATAGTGGCATTTGAGCAGATGGGAATGATAATCTCGTGGAGCATGCGTCTAATGGTTCTCCATGTTCTTCAGATTTAAGCAATTTAGACGGAGCGCCAAGTCCCCGACTTGGTCATGAATATCAGGTGGAAATTCCATCCATGGTCAAGAAATCCAAGAAACTTCCACATCTAATGATACGTCACACGGTCAGGCTTAGCCCCCCCGGTCCATTCAGTTATAACCACAGTTGATCATGAGCTGATTTCAACATTTGTCGATAGATGGCATCCCGAGACGTCTTCATTCCACATGTCATTCGGTTAGATGACCATCACTTTGGATGATGTCTCCTGTCTTTTGCATCTACCAGTGACGGGCAACTACTACTACTACCCCCCAGCCCGACCTGTCACTGTTGACACTATCATTTCTTTGGCAGTTAATTGGGGGTGGATGTTATTGAGGCCACTCAGGAGTCTGTTGATGACAGGGGAGGCTACTTCCGATTCGAGTGGCTATTCAATATTTGCCAGGATCACATTGAGGCGGGCAATGAGGTATTTGCTGCCAGGGCGTTTTTATTGTTGTTGCCGGGGAAGAGCATCTTTTGCATCAAGACAGTGAATAGGGTGGAGGGAAAGTGGTTGTTGCTTTATGAGGACATGGACCAGATTGGTTCATGGGTGTGGGGTTCAAAATTAACAGGGGTAAATCCGACGGCCAAAATTAACATCACACAGATTTATGGTAATTCTGTTGCCCATTTTTTTCCAAAACAGATTTACCTTCTATGACAGGTATATCCGTAGTCACTTTTTGACAGGGGTAAAATTGGATTAAATATTTTGGTCGGTGTATTATGTATGATTGTGGGGTCCAAAAAAAATTACCCTTTAAAATTCTGAGTGGGTTAGGGCTAGGGATTTGTGGGCTGACCCCAAATTTTTTTCTCATTCTTTTCCACCCCACTTCTATTCTTTCACCTCCCCTTCCTCGTCTCCTTCACTATCACCACCACCTCATTCTCCCTCTCACCACCACCACCACCAGTATCACCACCACCTCCCACTCACCACCATCACCTCCTTTTACCTCTCGCCATCACCAACTAATTTTTTTGGCTCATTCTTTTTCCACCCCTCACTTCCATATTTTCACCTCCCCTTCCTCTTATCCCTCACTATCACCACCACCTCCTTCTCCCTCTCACCACTGTCACCACCACCACATCCTCCTCCTCCTTTTCTCTCTCACCACCACCACCATCACCTGTTTTTACCTCTCACCACCACCCCCACCTCTTTCTCCCTCTCACCACCACCACCCCTCCTCCATTGAGGATTCATTGCATCTAAAATATTAGTTGTACTATTTCAAAATAGATAAATTACTATTATCCAATAGCAGGGTTATACTAATTTTACTATAATAGTCTAGAAAAATAATGATGAGAAGAGGAAGTAATATTTGAATGTCTCAGTGAAAGCTAAATCTTTGCTATTTTGACCCTAGTTTGCTGCTATATTTGTGACATTGGAGCATAGAAAGATAAAAAATGTGCTGTAAAAGAAAGTTATCATCTTAATACTCTAGAGTAATATCCAAGAGCACGTGGTAAGGGTCTCTTCCACATTAATTATAATTGTTTGTAACTGCAAACTTAATCATTACAAAGTATTGTAACAACTAGTTTATTTAAGTTTGTTACAACAGTTTTAAAACAGACTTAACTAACTAACCATTAGCCTACCTACTAGTATAAATAACAATCGAAATGTACAGTCTATTACACAGAAGTTCAATAAACAGTTTACAGTTTAATAATTCCTAGGGTTCTATGTTTTCTAAGTTTTCTATACTCCCTGTGATTCTGAGAGACCTCGTGTTCTTCATCTTGTTGTGCGTACAAGAGGTATCTCGCAAGAAAAGGAACAAACCAAGTTAGGGTTTCTTCTACAGTGAAGAAAAGAGAGAGTTAAGAGAAATAGAGAGTGAAAGAAAGTTTTTCTACCTTTTGTGCGTGAGTGTTCTTGAGATCCTTAAAGGCTTTGAAGTGGGCTCATTGCTCCTTGCACCCCATCAAGTTGTTCATACACCTCCCCTCCACACAAAAAATCACTTAAAACATGGACTAAAAATACAAACATAAATATAATTAGCATCAAAAGTTGAAGAAAAATTAATAAGAGACTAAAAGTACTCCTTAAAAATCAAATTTAACCTAATTAATAAGACTAACTGAATAGTAAAAAAATAAAATAATGAATACTCATATGCGTAGTAACTCATGAATTAAAAAAACTTTTATCTATTTTTATATGCGGAAGCAGTCTTGCAGTTGGTCTGCAGTCGGCTTCCCGCGCGAAATGTCCCCCGTTACCGCACCCAATAACAGCCCTTCATGCTCCTACTTTGTTGACTTTCTTTCCGTTTCTCTTTCATAGATCTACATCGTCACTCTTTCAGTTCTTCATCCTTACGACTCACGCACGGTGGACTCAACATATATAGGGACAACCATCAATTAATCTCAACAACAAAAAGAAATGTATATCCAAAAAATAGAATAGATGGATAAATTTATGAATAGGCTCATGAGTCAATAAATTTGTAGAACAAAAAAAAAGTGATGAAATGCTGAATCATGTGGTTGGATTCCATTTAAGTGACAAAGTATTGAAGCGTTTCCCAAATATGCACGCTTTATGGTGTTGTCATCGTTTGCTCCGCCGTTGCCGCGATAAAACCCAACAGCGCTCTTTGTGGCTGTTGTCACCGATCTCTGCTATTCCCATGAATAATATCGTCTCTAATTGTTGTGGTTGTTGAAAACCAGAGAGACCTATGTTTCTGCAAAAAATGGTGAATTTTTTTTGCCTTCAGATCTGTTTGTTTTGTTTTGAGGGAGAAGAGAGAAGAGAAACGATCTAGAAATTTTAAGGGAAGAAGGATCCATGCATGTTGAGATTTGAGGAGGCGAAGCACTGTGGTGTTGAGGAACAATTGTTGTGATCCCGTTCGGTTGTGTGGGATGGTGTGAGATGTATGAGTTCAGGCCGGCGATGAGAGATGGTGAGGGAAGTGCGACGAGCTGTTAAACAAGATCGGGAGGAATAGTTTGGAGATGAGGAGGTGGCGATGGAAGGTAGAGGACAGTGGGAGGCTGAGAGGGAGAAAGCGAATGAATAATATGGGGTTAGGTGAATGGACACTGAGAAAGGCTTATCAAGAGTGAATGAATAATTTTTTTGGGAAGTGAAAAGCGAGTCCAATGTCTCTTGTTAAGACGGACCAGCATTTATCTATATCTATCTAGTATAAATAACAATCGAAATGTACAGTCTATTACACAGAAGTTCAATAAACAGTTTACAGTTTAATAATTCCTAGGGTTCTATTTTTTCTAAGTTTTCTATACTCCCTGTGATTCTGAGAGACCTCGTGTTCTTCATCTTGTTGTGCGTACAAGAGGTATCTCGCAAGAAAAGGAACAAACCAAGTTAGGGTTTCTTCTACAGTGAAGAAAAGAGAGAGTTAAGAGAAACAGAGAGTGAAAGAAAGTTTTTCTACCTTTTGTGCGTGAGTGTTCTTGAGATCCTTAAAGGCTTTGAAGTGGGCTCATTGCTCCTTGCACCCCATCAAGTTGTTCATACACCTCCCCTGCACACAAAAAATCACTTAAAACATGGACTAAAAATACAAACATAAATATTATTAGCATCAAAAGTTGAAGAAAAATTAATAAGAGACTAAAAGTACTCCTTAAAAATCAAATTTAACCTAATTAGTAAGACTAACTGAATAGTAAAAAAATAAAATAATGAATACTCATATGCGTAGTAACTCATGAATTAAAAAAACTTTTATCTATTTTTATATGAAGCGATCTTGCAGATTGGTCTGCGATCGGCTTCGCGTGAAATGTCCCCGTTATGCGCTTCCTCCAATAATGACCCCTTCATGCTCCTACTTTGTTGACTTTCTTTCCGTTTCTCTTTCATAGATCTACGTCGTCACTCTTTCAGTTCTTGGTGGACTCAACATATATTGGGACAACCATCAATTAATCTCAACAACAAAAAGAAATGTATATCCAAAAATAGAATAGATGGATAAATTTATGAAAAGGCTCATGAGTCAATAAATTTGTAGAAGAAAAAAAAAGTGATGAAATCTTTGAATCATGTGGTTGGATTCCATTTAAGTGACAAAGTATTGAAGCGTTTCCCAAATATGCACGCTTTATCTTTGTTGTCATCGTTTGCTCGCCGTCTGCGCGATAAAACCCATGGCGCTCTTTGTGGTCGTTGTCACCGATCTCTGCTATTCCCATGAATAATATCGTCTCTAATTGTTGTGGTTGTTGAAAACCAGAGAGACCTATGTTCCTGCAAAAAATGGTGAATTTTTTTTGCCTTCAGATCTGTTTGTTTTGTTTTGAGGGAGAAGAGAGAAGAGAAAGCGATCTAGAAATTTTAAGGGAAGAAGGATCCATGCATGTTGAGATTTGAGGCGGCCTTTGTGGTGTTGAGGAACAATTGTTGTGATCCCGTTCGGTTGTGTGGGATGGTGTGAGATGTATGAGTTCAGGCCGGCGATGAGAGATGGTGAGGGAAGTGCGACGAGCTGTTAAACAAGATCGGGAGGAATAGTTTGGAGATGAGGAGGTGGCGATGGAAGGTGGAGGACGGTGGGAGGCTGAGGGGGAGAAAGCGAATGAATAATATGGGGTTAGGTGAATGGACACTGAGAAAGGCTTATCAAGAGTGAATGAATAATTTTTTTGGGAAGTGAAAAGCGAGTCCAATGTCTCTTGTTAAGACGGACCAGCATTTATCTATATCTATCTAGTATAAATAACAATCGAAATGTACAGTCTATTACACAAAAGTTCAATAAACAGTTTACAGTTTAATAATTCCTAGGGTTCTATTTTTTCTAAATTTTCTATACTCCCTGTGATTCTGAGAGACCTCGTGTTCTTCATCTTGTTGTGCGTACAAGAGGTATCTCGCAAGAAAAGGAACAAACCAAGTTAGGGTTTCTTCTACAGTGAAGAAAAGAGAGAGTTAAAAGAAACAGAGAGTGAAAGAAAGTTTTTCTACCTTTTGTGCGTGAGTGTTCTTGAGATCCTTAAAGGCTTTGAAGTGGGCTCATTGCTCCTTGCACCCCATCAAGTTGTTCATACACCTCCCCTGCACACAAAAAATCACTTAAAACATGGACTAAAAATACAAACATAAATATAATTAGCATCAAAAGTTGAAGAAAAATTAATAAGAGACTAAAAGTACTCCTTAAAAATCAAATTTAACCTAATTAATAAGACTAACTGAATAGTAAAAAAATAAAATAATGAATACTCATATGCGTAGTAACTCATGAATTAAAAAAACTTTTATCTATTTTTATATGTGGAAGCAGTCTTGCAGTTGGACTGCGGTCGGCTTCCCGCGCGAAATGTCCCCCGTTACCGCACCCAATAACAGCCCTTCATGCTCCTACTTTGTTGACTTTCTTTCCGTTTCTCTTTAATAGATCTACGTCGTCACTCTTTCAGTTCTTCATCCTTACGACTCACGCACGGTGGACTCAACATATATTGGGACAACCATCAATTAATCTCAACAACAAAAAGAAATGTATATCCAAAAAATAGAATAGATGGATAAATTTATGAATAGGCTCATGAGTCAATAAATTTGTAGAACAAAAAAAAAGTGATGAAATGCTGAATCATGTGGTTGGATTCCATTTAAGTGACAAAGTATTGAAGCGTTTCCCAAATATGCACGCTTTATGCTGTTGTCATCGTTTGCTCCGCCGTTGCCGCGATAAAATCCAACAGCGCTCTTTGTGGCTGTTGTCACCGATCTCTGCTATTCCCATGAATAATATCGTCTCTAATTGTTGTGGTTGTTGAAAACCAGAGAGACCTATGTTCCTGCAAAAAATGGTGAATTTTTTTGCCTTGAGATCTGTTTGTTTTGTTTTGAGGAGAAAGAGAGAAGAGAAAGCGATCTAGAAATTTTAAGGGAAGAAGGATCCATGCATGTTGAGATTTGAGGAGGCGAAGCCTTTGTGGTGTTGAGGAACAATTGTTGTGATCCCGTTCGGTTGTGTGGGATGGTGTGAGATGTATGAGTTCAGGCCCGGCGATGAGAGATGGTGAGGAAGTGCGACGAGCTGTTAAACAAGATCGGGAGGAATAGTTTGGAGATGAGGAGGTGGCGATGGAAGGTGGAGGGCGGGGGAGTGGGAGGGGAGAAAGCGAATGAATAATATGGGGTTAGGTGAATGGACACTGAGAAAGGCTTATCAAGAGTGAATGAATAATTTTTTTGGGAAGTGAAAAGCGAGTCCAATGTCTCTTGTTAAGACGGACCAGCATTTATCTATATCTATCTAGTATAAATAACAATCGAAATGTACAGTCTATTACACAGAAGTTCAATAAACAGTTTACAGTTTAATAATTCCTAGGGTTCTATTTTTTCTAAGTTTTCTATAATCCCTGTGATTCTGAGAGACCTCGTGTTCTTCATCTTGTTGTGCGTACAAGAGGTATCTCGCAAGAAAAGGAACAAACCAAGTTAGGGTTTCTTCTATAGTGAAGAAAAGAGAGAGTTAAGAGAAACAGAGAGTGAAAGAAAGTTTTTCTACCTTTTGTGCGTGAGTGTTCTTGAGATCCTTAAAGGCTTTGAAGTGGGCTCATTGATCCTTGCACCCCATCAAGTTGTTCATACACCTCCCCTGCACACAAAAAATCACTTAAAACATGGACTAAAAATACAAACATAAATATAATTAGCATCAAAAGTTGAAGAAAAATTAATAAGAGACTAAAAGTACTCGTTAAAAATCAAATTTAACCTAATTAATAAGACTAACTGAATAGTAAAAAAATAAAATAATGAATACTCATATGCGTAGTAACTCATGAATTAAAAAAACTTTTATCTATTTTTATATGCGGAAGCAGTCTTGCAGTTGGTCTGCAGTCGGCTTCCCGCGCGAAATGTCCCCCGTTACCGCACCCAATAACAGCCCTTCATGCTCCTACTTTGTTGACTTTCTTTCCGTTTCTCTTTCATAGATCTACGTCGTCACTCTTTCAGTTCTTGGTGGACTCAACATATATTGGGACAACCATCAATTAATCTCAACAACAAAAAGAAATGTATATCCAAAAAATAGAATAGATGGATAAATTTATGAAAAGGCTCATGAGTCAATAAATTTGTAGAACAAAAAAAAGTGATGAAATGCTGAATCATGTGGTTGGATTCCATTTAAGTGACAAAGTATTGAAGCGTTTCCCAAATATGCACGCTTTATGCTGTTGTCATCGTTTGCTCCGCCGTTGCCACGATAAAACCCAACAGCGCTCTTTGTGGCTGTTGTCACCGATCTCTGCTATTCCCATGAATAATATCGTCTCTAATTGTTGTGGTTGTTGAAAACCAGAGAGACCTATGTTCCTGCAAAAAATGGTGAATTTTTTCTGCCTTCAGATCTGTTTGTTTTGTTTTGAGGGAGAAGAGAGAAGAGAAACGATCTAGAAATTTTAAGGGAAGAAGGATCCATGCATGTTGAGATTTGAGGAGGCGAAGCACTGTGGTGTTGAGGAACAATTGTTGTGATCCCGTTCGGTTGTCTGGGATGGTGTGAGATGTATGAGTTCAGGCCGGCGATGAGAGATGGTGAGGGAAGTGCGACGAGCTGTTAAACAAGATCGGGAGGAATAGTTTGGAGATGAGGTGTAACACCCCGAAAAATAAAATAAAATAATTTAATTAGTTTAATTAATTTGATTAGTTGAATTATTAATTTAGTTGAAGCGTGGGTTAATTAAATTAAAGGTGAATAGCATGTTTTGTGTAGGAGTGGGATCGAGTAGTAGTGGGGGGTGTAGCTGTGAGCCCAATGCGTGAAAGGCCCACAGCTTAACCCCAAGGGTTATGCGAAACCCTCACTCCGATTTTTCATTCAGAGAAGAAAAACGAAATTTAGAGAGAGCAAGGGAGGAGAAGGGTTGCGCGGCGCTAGGTGAGGGAAGAAGAAGAAGAAGAAGAATTTCGCAGGTCCTCAAAGATTTGGTTCATGTGTTGCTGTGGTTACGTGTGATGCCTTCAATCGTCTTCTTCGGAGCTTACGTTTAAGAGGTAAGGGTGAGCGTTTTGATTTAACATGATCGAGTATATAATGGGGTTTTGAGGGTTTGTGGGATTTGATTTTGTATTTGGAATTGTTGATGTTTGATTGATTTATTATTGTTGAGGAGTTTGGTTGATTTCGATGAAATTAATGAAATTGGGATTGATTTGTTGTGGTTGATTTGATTGTCTCTAGATGATGTATGTAATGGTGAGTTTAAAGAATCGATGGTTTTCCTCAAAAATATGTAACTTGGAAATCGATTCGGGCTCTAAATAGAAGCCGTAAATCGATTTCCTTCTTTAAATACAAAGCTAGAAATCGATTCATTCCTTTAAAAATGAAGGTAAGAATCGATTTCCCCCTTTAGTAATGAAAGCAAGGAATCGATTCATTCCTTTAGAAAGGAAGGCAAGAATCGATTTCCTCTTCAAAATAGAGGCAAGGAATCGATTCCTCTCTTTAGAAATGAAACCCTCTTTAAAAATGAGAGCTATGAATCGATTCCTCTTTTGAAAACAAGTAGCTATGAATCGGTTCCTCTTTTGAAAATCTTAAGTGTCTTCCCGAATGGAAACGTGACGGTTCTTGACAAAAAGAAAATTTGTGATGCTATGTTTATATAAATGAGTCTCGGTGAACCGTTATACTACTAGTGTGCTAATTGACTATGGCTAGACCGTGGTTTACCACTAAGGTCGAAATTTCTTTTTCATTTGGTGTATTTACAAGGGCATCATCGAGAGTCTTGCAAAGGTGGCCAATGCTCGTTGCAAGTAGTATCGATTACACCGAGTAATCCCATAGTCAATCGATTGCACTATTTTATAACACCCTAATCTAAAAGACAAATGAAGTATATATATATATATATGTATTGAATGATGATGAGGATATGTGTGTTATGATGATGTAATATGAACAGTGATGTTTTTGCGAAGAGTGTACTCTATGAGTAATTGCTTGAGGATGATGTATTATGATTCGTGATGATTGATGATGTGTAAACTCTATGAGTATAATTATAGTGATGATGTATAATGATTGTGATGATTTGCGAAGGAATACACTCTATGAGTGTTTTATAACGATGAATGAGGCACTCTAGGTGAGTTTTGGTGAGTTGCACATGTGTTTCATAGAGTCTCATGGCATGTGCATTATTTTGCGATGTTTAGGCTTGGCCACTTTTGCGATGTTTAGGCTTGGCCATTTTGCGATGATATGGTACCATCATGCATATGCCACAGTGGGGTTGCATCTTCATGCATAATCATGACGTGTCTTGTTGTTTATGCGTGATTGGAGTGGTGTTGCGTGATTGCGATGTAGTGATGATGCTAATATTGTGTGATTGCACGTGCCTACTTCCTCTAAATTATATATATTCGATTATGTTTATCCGAAATTCTCACCCTTACGCTTGGAATGTTGCTCTATTGTGGCAACGCTGCAGTAACCCCGAATGAAGGTTCTCACGCCTTCTTTGATAGCCCGTTGGGATGTGCGCCGAAGTCGCTCGACGATCTTTGTAGCACCTAGGGGCGTAGTTTAAGTTTGTTAGTTTATTAATTAAGCGCTTAATGATTTTATGGTTGATGTGAGGCGTGTTCGAGTGGTTTTGGCGGCGATGATTTTTATCATTGCCGTGACGAAAAATTCCTTTTGTTTTGGAGTTTAATTTTTATGGCGATGGTTTCTTTGCATAAACTTTAATGAGTGCAAATGATGAGTTTTTATGACGAGGTAGCATTTCTTTTCTACCAATTAAATTAATATTTTTGAAAAGGAAATTACTCACGATAATGACGTGTAAATTGAGGGGTAGAAAAGGGGTGTTACATTAGTGGTATCGAAGCGATTGGTGCGTCCAGACCAAGTTGTCTCGATCGTAGAGTCTTTTAGTCCTAATCGTTGTTTATCTTGTGTAGCGCAGTCGGTCCTAACCTTAGGATTTGTTGTATTATCTATTGTGTTTTCGATTGGTGAACTCGAGTAGAGTTTCATGCTTTGCTTGTTTGATTGTTGATATTTGTGAGACCACAGGCCAGTTAGTTGGTTACGTTCTCGAGGTAATAGGACGAATGATAGGTACTCGTAGGTAGGCGGGATCATCAATATTACCGTTGTTAGTGAGGTTAAAATCCAAGTGACTTTCATAGAGCTCAATATTCCCTTTAGGACCGTGTGTTGTGGGCCAATCGAGTGTTTTCGTGTGAACCTTGTATTTAGGCCCTATTTTGTGACTTTGTTGTTTCGTGATCTTTGAATTCATACAATCTGTGATTTTTGTTTAGTAACTGTTCTATGAATTCTATGACTTGGCTTTGTTGTGGTTGGTTGCATTATGTTGTTTTGGAGAGTGAAAATTAAAATGTTTATTGACTCTGCGGGTACTCTTGTGTTTAACCACTATTTTATGGAATACTCAAAAATGTGTTTATCTTGTCTAAGTAAACATTACTATGTCTTATTCAAAGTTTTTATAACGTGTTTCTTTTATTTGCTTATGATGCTCTAAACTAAGTGCTTACGAATTGCTTGGTTATCTATATAAGGTTTTCACTGGACAACTAGCGTGTTGTGATATTCTGATTTCTATAAGTATAATTTTTCCCCGTAATTGCTATAGTTGTTGATTCCTTTGAGCGAGATTGTAGATGAAAAGATTTTAATGATAACTACATTTTTACAATATTTATTTATTTATTTCGTTTCTCTCAATTGCTCGATTTTTCTAAATGTGGGATGTTGTGAAGCCACCACCGTGAGATGAAATGACATTTACTTAATTGCATTGTGTTATCTCGATTTCTTTCTTTTATAGGGGCCTAGAGATGTTCTAGTACTTTTCTTTGAAACACAACTTCATGTATGAAACTCTAAAGTTAAAGCTGTTGATGTTAGTGCTCGAGTTTAATTATATATTAACGATGTGCAAAATTGATCGGTGATGTAGTATTGTATGCTCTATTTTCTCTCCTACGAAGCATGTCACTAACTCTTTATGACCCCAAGAGAAAATATTTTTGAGTTGCCATTTCACAACGAAACGACCTCTAATGCCTTGATTACTATGAGAAATATTTTCTTTACCAAGTGCTAGACTTACCGAATTCTTTTATTTTCTGGGAGTATAGATAAATGTCATGATTTCAAATATTGACTATATTCTATGTTTCTAGTTTATTCTTGCTTTTACTTTGTGTTTAATTGTTCGCAATGTGTGACAAAGTGAAATCTATCTTTTATGTATTGATTTGTAACCTTCATACTTTTGTGAATTTAAAATTAGTGCCATCTTGTGTTTTCGTGATCTATTTTTGGTACCTTCGTTCTTCTATGATTTGCGTTACATGGTTTTATGATTTCTGAGTAAAATTTGTATTGAGACCGCTTTGAGATTCTATTAAACTAGTTGAAAATTGTTTATGCTCACAAATGTATTTAATTTACTTTAATTAAGCATAAAGTGTTTTGTGTTAGTATATTTTACTTGTGAATTAATGCTTTAGGTTTGATGTTCTGTTGATTACTTTAAGTTGTGTTATCACTACAACTTCTTTGCAATGTTGTGATGAGTCTCAATATACATGTGTAAAGGTGGGTCTAACGTTAATAATGGATTTTGATGGGTGTATGGGTAGTTAGGGCTTGAGGAAATCGATTGTGTTGGGATTGTTATATGAGATGAAGGATTGAAATTGTGAGTTAGGTGATTTGATGGGGTTAGGATCGATTTTCGTATATATAAATGATTGAGGCGGATGATTGAGTACCTAGAAATCGATTTGAGATATGATGTATGATATGTTCTAGTTTTAATTGAATGTTGAGTTGTATGTGGTGATTGAAATATGTGTTTAGATGGTAGCATGAAATTGAGAATAAATTGAGAAAATGCTATGTGTGGTGACTTAAGTTATACTATTTGTTCTTTGTTTTGAAAAGAATACAAATCTTCTTTGTTTTGTCAACTTAAAGTCTTTGTTGTTTGCCAACTAAAAGAGTTGTTGTCTTGATGTTTTTCAAAACAAAATCTGCTGTCTGCTACATAAAAATCTTTCTTTGTTTGCTTAAAAATGAGTTCTTTGTGTTGCGGTTTATGTTTATAAAATGAGTTCTTTGTTTTTATGAAATAATTGTATTCTTTGTTTTATGAAAATGAGTATTTGTTTTTATGTTGTAAACGCTCGTTTTCACCGCTTTATTGCGCTAAAAGGAAGCATTATTTTCACTCTGTGTTTTCTTTGTTCTTTGCGCACTAGAAGACCACTTGTTCACACCTTATTAATGTTCTTTGTTTTTTCAATTTGCTTTTCTTTGTTGTTTTTGATGTGGTTTTTCGCGAAAAAAGGGCTCTTTGTTGTTTTTTTTTCTTCTTCGTCTTGTTGTCGTTTTGAATTAAGTTTTCTGATGTTTTATAAATAAAAGGGTGTGATTATTGTTGTTATTATAAATAAAAAGGTTACGGTTTTGTCATCGTTCTTACAAATTAAATGTATTGTATACTCGATTTTAAGCACAATTGTTTACCCAAAATCTTACGAGGATGTTTACTAAAGGTGGACGACGTTTTCCCAAAAATTAAAGTGTTGGTTTTATGTTTCTTGAGTTGCTATTGTCGTGCCGTAGATGTGCAGTTTATTTATTGGTGTCGCGTTGTGTCCTTGAATTGAGTATGCCGTTATATTAAACTTTATAGGCACTGTTTCTATATTTTTCAAGCGGTCGTTATGTTGAGAATAAGAGTAAGTGGATGTGGGCGTCCTTTGCCTTAGAGACGATGTTTTAGTATGTGATGAGTTGTGGCGAGTGAGTGATACGAGGTAGGCTGTGATGCTACAACACGTGATATTTTGTGTAATAATTTATAATGAGACACGGTGGTATAATATTCATTAATTGCACTTAAAGGTGTATATGAATGGTCGTTGTTCTTTTCTAATGAGAGTCTAAAAGCTGTTCTTGGGTTTGGTGTTCTTATTGGAGTTTTGGCGCTTTTTGTGCATGGACTAAAAGTACATAGTGCGGTGAGGTAAGAGATGAGGATACATACCTTAAGTTGAGACTAGGGAGCGGTAGTAAGCCATGCCTTGTTGAGAACATTCAAAAATGTTGCTTCTATAAGCCTACTATAGTATGATTAGTAGTTGTGAAAAGTAGATTAATTATTTGTATGGGATACGACTTGGCTTTCAAGCTTATAAAGTGAGCTTTAAGATATGGGGGTTTCATTGAATAAACCCATAGTGATTGTCACTGAGACTATCTTATTTGATTGTGTTGGGTAGTCGAGTTAAACTTGGTGACTTCGAGATAATAGTTTTAGTACAGAGTTAGAGTGTAGAGATGTGTGCATTGCTCTAGGGAACTCTAGTTGAGTTCGGAGAATTCGAGACAGAATATAGAATAACGGATAACAACCCTTAGAACAACAAGGACTTCTAGTAGAGGAATACTTTTTGTTGTCGGCTTGGAATCGTTGGAATTTCGAGGACAAAATTCTTTTAAGGGATGTAACACCCCATTTCTACCCGGTAGTTTATAATAAAATCAGAGTGTAAAAATTCATTTCTCAATTAAAATCATCCAATGGGATGCTACACATATCTCTTTAAAAATCATTCAGAAATCATCTCAGCTCACAATAGCAGTTCAAATACGTAACACCATTAAATAAACTCGTGGAAATATAATTTCACATAATACAAATGGAAAATACTCATAATCTCAATAGAATAATTCATGATCTCAAAACAATACATACGAAGGCTCAACCAGAGCAAAAGCAGGACAACTATAGTTCAGTAACTTGCCCCTAGGTGCTACGTGATCGAGCGAGCACCGACTCGGGGTAGTGAAGGAAGGTAGAAAGCCCTCACTCATGACTACGTGGTAAACAACAACGAGAAAGGGTGAGTCTCGAACTATATAATAAAAGTGATAATAAGCGTTATATAAAATCACATTCACAAAGATCATCAAACACACCAATCATCACTCAATAACATTCATGCACTCATGAGAATGTATGCAATGTTGTTATGCATGTGGTACCATTTGCCCTCGGCGTTCTCAATAATTGCCCTCCCGGCATTCTCATCAATAATGGAGTCCTCATGACTCGGCCCTCACGCCGCTCAAGCTTCACAATCATTTTATAAGCTCTACGATCATGGTAGAATGTATGCATGAGACTCCATGTAACAACACAAGCACATTCTCAAACTGACTCGATGCACGCAATAACTCTTACCTCAAGATTAATCTCGTTTTATAGCCCTCATGGCTTGGCCCTCCGGCCCATGCCCCCATGGCATGCTCAGTTATCTCATTACACACTCTCAACACAATTAAGTCCCAAGGACTAATCTCATCTAGAGGACTCAACCTCACTCAAGGACCTAAACCACCATTTAGGGCCAAAACAATCATCTAGGGACCAAAGCGTCACGTAGGGACCAAAACAAAGACACTCTTAGACACTTGGCAAAGACTAGGCGCCATTTTCCCACATTCGGCGCCCCGTGGTGCACACAAAGACTAGCGCGCGAAGCTTCAAGATTTTGGCGCGCGTGGTGGCAACACGACCCACTGGCGCCACTTTTCTAGCAACTGGCGCGCCTCCGTGCACAGACCTGAGACACAAACCAGACACCAACTCGGACACAAAACCTGCACCACGAGCACGAGTCCCAGCGCCATGGCGGACATTTAGCGCCCCAAGTGACCCAAAGCACCCACAACACTTGCAAACCAAAAACCACCCGAGCCAAAATGTTTAAAAATGTTTTTGGGCGGTAAATACAAAATATGGCACGGTGAAATATGCCCGAGAAAAGTAAGTTTCACCCAACCCACCCATTTACACACACCAAGTCACCCCCACCGAGACATTTTTAAAACAACACACTGTAATCGAGAAACCACTCGAGAGCCAAAACACTTAAAATTGAATTTGGGCAGTGAATACAAAATTTGGCATGATAAAATATGTTCAAAAATGTGAGTTTCCTCAACCCCACCCCATTTACACACACAAAACCACCCCAGGACATTTTCAAAATAACACCGCAACAGAAAACCACTCGAGCTAAAACACTTAAAATTGAATTTGGGCGGTGAATACAAAATTTGCACGAGAAAATATGCCGAGAAATACAAGTTTCACTCCCGGCCCCAAAATACCCACATTCGCGGCGCCAGACAAAGAAACCCACACTCACAACACTCGAAACGATTGCACTTTGGCGCCAATTCCCCAGCAAAATGGCGCCCTGGCAGCAACACCCTGCACACAAACACAACACTAGCACATGAACAGTAACCCAGGCGCCATTTTCTCAGCAATGTGGCGCCCAGGACAGCAACACAGCACCATAGCCTACTGCTACAGTGCACAGGGCGCCAGAATCCTAGCCCTTTGGCGCCCTAGACCTCAAAAATCCCCAATTCTCAATTCCTTCCAATTCTAACCACCATATATCATTCCAATTCACTCTATAATCATTTTAACATGTTCAATTTCACATTTCACACATCAATTCACACATCAAAACGAAATCAAGAACATCAAACCCTAACATAGAGCCCTAAATCAATTTCTCATGCAATTTCATCAAATTCAATCCAACAACCATTCAATTAACAATCAACATCATCAAATTAAGACTCTAGGACTTACATACGACCTATTATACCCTCTATTATAGAGTGAGACTCCCCTTACCTTATTTTACACCGTAGGAACTCTCTTTCTCCGAGTCACGTACAAGAACCACAAAGAACTATGGAGCTTTCCTCTTCTCCTTTCTCCCTTGCGTAAGCTCTCTCCCTCTTCTCCTTAGGGTTTTGCGCCGATCTCCCTCTCCTTTCTCTTCTCTCCTTTCGCAACTTTCTTTCTTTTCTTTCTTTTGCACAAGTGATGCGAAATGCATCACTCCTAGGAGCCTAAGTCATTGGGCTTGGGCTCCTGGGCCAATGCTTGCAGTCCTGGTATTTCCAATACCACTCCCTTCTATCAAAATAAAATACTAAATTATAAACACTATATTATAATTTAATATAATTAAAATTGGTGCAACACTTAAACAATTTAATCAATTTCTTAATTAAATTATTTGGGGTGTTACAGGGGGAGAGTTGTAACACCCCGAAAAATAAAATAAAATAATTTAATTAGTTTAATTAATTTGATTAGTTGAATTATTAATTTAGTTGAAGCGTGGGTTAATTAAATTAAAGGTGAATATCATGTTTTGTGTAGGAGTGGGATCGAGTAGTAGTGGGGGTGTGTGTGTGAGCCCAATGCGTGAAAGGCCCACGACTTAACCCCCGAGGGTTATGCGAAACCCTCACTCCGATTTTTCATTCGCAGAGAAGAAAAACGAAATTTAGAGAGAAGCAAGGAGGAGGAGAAGGGTTGCGCGGCGCTAGGAGAGGGAAGAAGAAGAAGAAGAAGAATTTCGCAGGTCCTCAAAGATTTGGTTCGTGTGTTGCTGTGGTTACGTGTGATGCCTTCAATCGTCTTCTTCGGAGCTTACGTTTAAGAGGTAAGGGTGAGCGTTTTGATTTAACATGATCGAGTATATAATGGGGTTTTGAGGGGTTTGTGGGATTTGATTTTGTGGCTGGAATTGTTGATGTTTGATTGATTTATTATTGTTGAGGAGTTTGGTTGATTTCGATGAAATTGATGAAATTGGGATTGATTTGTTGTGGTTGATTTGATTGTCTCTAGATGATGTATGTAATGGTGAGTTTAAAGAATCGATGGTTTTCCTCAAAAATATGTAACTTGGAAATCGATTCTGGGCTCTAAATAGAAGCCAGAAATCGATTTCCTTCTTTAAATACAAAGCTAGAAATCGATTCATTCCTTTAAAAATGAAGGTAAGAATCGATTTCCCCCTTTAGTAATGAAAGCAAGGAATCGATTCATTCCTTTAGAAAGGAAGGCAAGAATCGATTTCCCTCTTCAAAATAGAGGCAAGGAATCGATTCCTCTCTTTAGAAATGAAACCCTCTTTAAAAATGAGAGCTATGAATCGATTCCTCTTTTGAAAACAAGTAGCTATGAATCGATTCCTCTTTTGAAAATCTTAGGTGTCTTCCCGAATGGAAACGTGACGGTTCTTGACAAAAAGAAAATTTGTGATGCTATGTTTATATAAATGAGTCTCGGTGAACCGTTATACTACTAGTGTGCTAATTGACTATGGCTAGACTGTGGTTTACCACTAAGGTCAGAATTTCGCTGGTGTATTTACAAGGGCATCACTGAGAGTCTTGCAAAGGTGGCCAATGCCTGTTGCAAGTAGTATCAGTTACCTGAGTAATCCCATAGTCAATCAGTGCACTATTTTATAACACCCTAATCTAAAAGACAAATGAAGTGTATATATATATATATATGTATTGAATGATGATGAGGATATGTGTGTTATGATGATGTAATATGAACAGCGATGTTTTTGCGAAGAGTGTACTCTATGAGTAATTGCTTGAGGATGATGTATTATGATTCGTGATGATTGATGATGTGTAAACTCTATGAGTATAATTATAGTGATGATGTATAATGATTGTGATGATTTGCGAAGGAATACACTCTATGAGTGTTTTATAACGATGACGAGGCACTCTAGGTGAGTTTTGGTGAGTTGCACATGTGTTTCATAGAGTCTCATGGCATGTGCATTATTTTGCGATGTTTAGGCTTCCGGCCACTTTTTGCGATGTTTAGGCTTTGGCCACTTTTGCGATGTTTAGGCTTGGCCATTTTGCGATGATATGGTACCATCATGCATATGCCAGTGGGGTTGCATCTTCATGCATAATCATGGACTGTATCGTTGTTGTTATGCGTGATTGGAGTGGTGTTGCGTGATTGCGATGTAGTGATGATGCTAATATTGTGTGATTGCTCGTGCCTACTTCCTCTAAATTATATATATTCGATTATGTTTATCTGAAATTCTCACCCTTCGCTTGGAATGTTGCTCTATTGTGGCAACGCCGCAGTAACCCGAATGAAGGTTCCCGCGCCTTCTTTGATAGCCGTTGGGATGTCCGTCGAGTCGCTCTCTCGATCATGTAGCACCTAGGGGCGTAGTTTAAGTTTGTTAGTTTATTAATTAATCGCTTAATGATTTTATGGTTGATGTGAGGCGTTCGAGTGGTTTTGGCGGCGATGATTTTTATCCCATTGTGACGAAAAAATTCCTTTTGTTTTGGAGTTTAATTTTTATGACGATGGTTTTGCTGCATAAACTTTAATGAGTGCAAATGATGAGTTTTTATGACGAGGTAGCATTTCTTTTCTACCAATTAAATTAATATTTTTGAAAAGGAAATTACTCGATAATGACGTGTAAATTGAGGGGTAGAAAAGGGGTGTTACATGAGGAGGTGGCGATGGAAGGTGGAGGACAGTGGGAGGCTGAGGGGGAGAAAGCGAATGAATAATATGGGGTTAGGTGAATGGACACTGAGAAAGGCTTATCAAGAATGAATGAATAATTTTTTTGGGAAGTGAAAAGCGAGTCCAATGTCCTTGTTAAGACGGACCAGCATTTATCTATATCTATCTAGTATAAATAACAATCGAAATGTACTGATCTATTATTACGAAGTTCAATAAACAGGTTCTGATTTAATAATTCCTAGGGTTCTATTTTTTCTAAGTTTTCTATACTCCCTGTGATTCTGAGAGACCTCGTGTTCTTCATCTTGTTGTGCGTACAAGAGGTATCTCGCAAGAAAAGGAACAAACCAAGTTAGGGTTTCTTCTACAGTGAAGAAAAGAGAGAGTTAAGAGAAACAGAGAGTGAAAGAAAGTTTTTCTACCTTTTGTGCGTGAGTGTTCTTGAGATCCTTAAAGGCTTTGAAGTGGGCTCATTGCTCCTTGCACCCCATCAAGTTGTTCATACACCTCCCCTGCACACAAAAAATCACTTAAAACATGGACTAAAAGAAAAGTATGTTTTTGTTAACCTTTTTATCTCTTTTTTCCACTTTATTTATCCTTATTTAGTAAGTATAATATTTGATATTAAATTTGATTGTTAAATGAATTGTAAATCTAATTTTAGATCCACTATGCATGCATTGCCTGTCACTCTTACAATCAGTTGTGATATATATCACCCGTTTATTATTGCATAGATAAATTGTCATTATAAAGCCAATTGTATTCTTTTAACCTTCACACACTTACGGTTTTATAATCCCTTTAGCTTCTCATTTTACAATCTTTTGTAACATATCACCCTATTTAATATTGAATATATATATATATATATATATATATATATATATATATATATATATATATATATATATATAGTCATTATAACCCAATTGTAAATTGTCATTATATAAATTGTGGGAGAGCTTTGCCGCCATTTGTGGTCCTACCTGCTCGAGGATAAGTCTCTGTGATTCTTGCGCATAGGATACCCGGTTTATACCAAAAAAAGTTTGTAACCTTCACACTCACGATTTATAATCCATTTATATAGAGACTTTTATTCCCGGCTTTATACAGTAAGACACTTTTCATCTCATTTGTGCGCCCTTCCTCTTTTTGCATCTTCAACCATTTTCACCTACTAACACATTCTGGTTTAGTCACACTACAGTCATGACTACTAACAACTGATCTCAAACCATTTTAATAGTCTACCCACAGACAACTGTAACAAAGAGTGCCCTACATGCATGCAACAAATTGATAAGCAAATGATGCGTGCATTGGATTGTCGATAAGAGAGAGTTGGACGTTTTGGAGATATAGGGGTATGCATGGAATTGGAGATCAGAGCCATTACATATAGTAGTTTGAAGTTTTATTGGTAATTGGAGGAAGGTAATGTTGTATATATATTCAATCAAAGGAAAGAAGTATGATGAATCTATGAATAAAAAGGAATCCAAATTGTAAATGTTATGGTGTTTAAAAGGCATTTGTAAAATACTTGGATGCTAGGAAAACGATAAATTTTTTCATAAGTTTTAGTCCCTTATTAGTGAATCTCACTAATTCTTTTTAACTTGCAAGTCAAACCTACTTTTGAAAGGTTAGAGTGTCTATTATTTGCTTTATAGAGTCAACGACATAGATAAAGTTAAATTGACTTTTAAATTTTTAATATAAAATTAAATAAAATTACTTAATAAAAAACTTGCAATTTTATGGAAAAAATTTATTATGAAAATCGGATGTTAATTCATCAAATTTTACCAACAAATAACTAATGAAATTAAAGTAAATTTTTTTTAAGAAATTAAATCATGCGTGTGTTTATATTATGTTGCATACCTATGACATGAATAAAAACTTAAGAGGTATGAATGAAACATAAACTCCATTTTGTTTCTATTTTAAACATTGTCTACTAATTTGCATTCATATTGTGCTTACTTATTTTAAAATTTAATAGAATTCATTTAAAGCGTGCTCCTTTGTAAATATAAAAAAATTGAATTTAATTTTTAGTTGTACTAATGTTAAAGTTAGATAAAACTTTTGAGTAATATATTTAAACAATGAATTAGATAAGTATGCCCAAATTATATTCAAGTTGCTCTAAACTAAATAACATAACTATTGCCTAATTTAGTCTATTGCAAGAGAGAAGTAGTTAATATTTCATGATAGTTCTAAAACATTAATATAAAAATGGTGAATAGTCTAAGTTCCTTAAATTTAATTTGCTTCAACTAATATCATTACAATATTTATAGTTCTTATTGTTATAATATTTATTAACATCATATAATACTAAACTAAAATATATTAAAATTAATTTTCATTTTCTCTATGTTTGTTTAAAATTTAATATCTTAATAAATTGTATGAAAATTATTATTACTTTCTTTCTAATTATACATATTTAAATTTATCTGTAACATTATTTTAAAAACAAATTTTTTGTATAAACCCGTGCATTGCACCGTGCATCGCACGTGATTAGCCCCTAGTCTATATCTATCTATATCTATCTATATAAATCTCTAAAGGAAGCTTTTTTCCAAGCTTTAGGATGCTCCACATCATCTTCATTTATTTTTCAATTATATTAATATACTTTTTATAATTGGCACATAAAAGGAGACTTAAATTCATTATTACATATTAAGGCTAAATTATTAAGAAAAAAAAAGACCCTTTATATTCTTATTTGCATAAAAACAATCAAAATCCCATTCATTCATCTTCCATCGATCGGTTCATCCCTTCCATTTTTTTTTTGTAATTTAAACAATACTATAAGCTTTATGTGTTTAAATTGATTATTATTTTCCATCTTCCTTAAGTTTCTATCCAAATCATTTAAAAATAAAAACTCTGGCAATCAATTGGTTGGAACAGTTGAGTTGAAGTGCAAGAGTTGAGTTATTCATCTTCCTGATCAAAACTTTCAAACCCAATTATCCCTTCCATTTTTTTCATTTAAATAATACTAGCTCTATGTCTTATCAGATAAATGTCGTTCCTTTTTAATGTCCATTTGTGTTTAAATTTTTTATACACAACTTAATGTGAAGGAATATTCTTTTAGTACTCTCTTTTTATTTTTCTCCACTTCATCTTCTTATTTCTTTTTTGCTTTCTAAAATAATGAATATTAACACTACTTTAATAGTCATTAAGCATTAAAAAACTGATGAAATATATAGTAATTTATATTATATTATTACTATTAATTATAAGACTCTAAAAGTCATATTCCTATTCACTATATAAACCCTACTCACTCACTCACACACCCTATCAACTCACTCTTATTTTAAGCTCTATATTTTTTGTCCACTCTATGATAAATCATGGTTGTTAACATACTATTCTAGATGTGATGTGATCCGATCGACACCATGGTGATTGCAAAGCATAAAGGTGCGAATCGTGCATGATACTTTTTATTTATAAAAAAATAAAACTATTCTTTTCAAGTTTTCCCTGTTTTGCCTCCTTTGGTATATACTACCATTTTAACTTCTATCTTCTTTGTCAGGGTATCTAAAATGAGTTACATGCAAGTGTGAGGGTGTGGTCGATCGTGTGAAAAAACTTGCATTATGATGGAACAAATCTCACACCCAGAGATTATTATCTTAATAAATGATGATATTAAAGGTGAGATGTCGAGAGAAAGAGATCTATACAAAAAGGAGATGGTGCTCATAGGTGAAACTGTGAAAGTATATACATAAAGGAGATAGTGCTCATGTTGCAAAAGACAATTTTTAGAATTTTAGTTTCCTGCAGTAAGATAATATACATAAAGGAGATAGTGCTCATGATGGAACAAATCTCACACCCAGAGATTATCATCTTTTAAAAAAATATAATAATAGTTTTGTCTTATTATAATTGATTAAAACTATACCTATTCCACTTATATTTTACTAACACATGAGTTTATTGACCTTTGAATCATATAAGTGTGAAACTCTCACATGTCAATCCATAAAATTTACACCAAAAATAATTTCAAAGCCTCACTCATTATTTCTTAGTTCTAAAAAATTTCATTACATTAGATTCAAGAGCGACCAATTTTTTTTTTATCAAAATTCCAGAGTGATCAATTTGAGATATTGTGTAGAGATGATAACAATAATTAAAAATATAAATATGTTCAATTAATATTAAATTATATGGCAATATAATAGGTTAAATTTATTTTATATAATTACAATAAATATAAAAACATATAAAAACTAATGGAATATAAGTTAAAGAAACATATAGATATTTAATTAAAAAAAACAAATACATAAGTTAAATATAAAATACAATACAATAGTTAAATGAAATTTTTTTAAACACATGATGAATTAATTAAAACTCTACCTCTTCCACTCATATTATACGAACTTATGAGTTTATTGACAATCAATGAAATAAGGTTATATGAGTATTAATTTGCAACTCTAATCTTTCAATACATGGACATAATTTAACAAAATATACAAAATTTTATGTCATATATTACTTTATATATTATTTATAGAGGATATTATATTTAAATATACCAAGGAGAGAGTACCTCTCACGACACTAAATCACAATGATAATAAGATCAATAATTATCTTTGTATAATGCGAATATAAAACTGTATCATTCATATTAATTACTATATATATATATATATATATATATATATATATATATAAGAGACTTGGATTCTTAGGCACTATATTATTGTGATTTTTGAGTCATTGTCTTAATTCTAAATAAAATTCTAACTCACCTAAAATCTTTCAATATCAGGTTTTTACAATAAAGTGCTTTAGATATTTTTGGGCAAGTTGAAGTAAAAGGTTTATTGTCCCTTCCATTTTTCTAAAAATTTAAAAATTATTAATTTTAACTTCTTATCTTCCATTTCTGACTCCACATGTTAAAGTGCATTAATTTTTGTATTCATATTGTGCTTACTTTTTATTTTTTATTTTTTAGAGTCCTTTATTTAAATTAAATTGTACTCCTTTGAAAAAATAAAAAATGTTTTTTTTGACATATAGTTGTATTAATTTTAAAGTTGAATAAAACTTTTGAATAATATAGAGATTTATTTTACTCGAGAATTATTTATTTTGTTAAGTTATAATTGAGTTTTCATATATAAAGTAATATATGGCATACATACAATAATTGTAATAAACAACTTTCAAATTCAAATCAACATTTAAACTAAAATTTCTGCTTTTATAATTAAATTCCAATAGCACCTTACAATTTTGGATACTAAATACTACATTACCTATTCATTATTTATACAACATATTTCCCAATGTTATCCAATGAAAAAAAATAAATTTAAACAAACAATTAAATAACGTTCAACAAATTAGATAGAAAAGATTTCAAACAATATTATAATAACTTAGGAAAAAAATATTTTAAACAAACCCGTGCAACGCACGGGCTTAACTCTAGTAAATCTCTAAATGAAGCTTTTTTCCAAGCTCTAGGATGCTCCACATCATCTTCATTTACTTTTCAATTAAATTTTTAACTATATTAATATTTATTTATAATCTATACAATATAGTCAAAGAGACTTGAGCAATTTTAGCTTCTCCTTGAATGACAAGTGTACTAAGCTTTAATCAAATGACTTAATTAAATGACTTTTCATATAATATGTATAAATGCATGACTTTCCATTAGTTATAATTATTAATTTTTGGCATATTATATAAGTATAAAATGTAATCTAAATTGAACATATTTTCCTTTGCTTCAAAAAAAATTGGACATAATTTCTTTATAGCGAATACATTCTTCATTTTCAGTTTTATATTTTATTTACACTATTTACTTTAATGGAACACAAAAAAAGACTTGCTCCTTTTACTCAATTTCTATTTTCATTGTATATTATATTTTTTAGTAACTGTTTTAAATTAAATTCTAACTATTTCCTATTTATTAGATTAAAATGTATTTTTCCTGTAAAAAAAAACCTACCTATTTGTAATTATCCATTATTCGCATTGTATAGAGCAACATGAAAAGCCACAACAAATCGACCGTTAAAAATATGTAACACCCTAAAATTTTTTCGCGATTGCAATACTAATATTACATATCCGAATATATCAGAGTAGCGGAAATATAACTTACAACTTGTATCAAGTCAAGTTATACAATATTTTACAAAGAAACAATACAGAATATCATAAGCATAAATGCTCTGTGATCCATCTTCCACACAAGCATCAACCGCCCGTGCTTCTTCCCCTTTTCTTTTATCCTGTTTCTCTGAAAAAAACCACATATGATAGGGTGAGACAACTTGCCTCGAGTGAGCTTTACCGTGACCCTAGCCACACTCATGAGCCAATTAAAACATAGACACAGCAAGTTAGTACTTACTGGATCTCTTAGCAATTCTATTATATGAATTGCCGAAACATAAAACATAGACACAGCAAGTTAATACTTACTGGATCTCTTAGCAATTCTATTATAAGAATTGCGGAATCACATGGTAATCCAAGAATGAATTACAATAAAGTTTTATTAATTTTAGTACACCACCAACAACCTAAAAGAAGCATGGGTGGACCCCGGTCATAGCCAATAAGTGTACAACTCTCAAAGGCGGAATAATTCTTTTTAACATTGGGGCCTAGGGCCAGGGCTCATGACTGCCCTCCCCTAGCATACTAACGCATAGAGGTCGTCACCTCAACTCGATATATTTATATATCGTAACATAACGGATAGAGCATATCATTTTCCGCAAGCATTATTTCAATTCCATATAGTTTATAATTATAGGTCTCATGGATAGGTTTAGATGATTTATAATCATCCCTAGCCAAAACATAAAAATAGAACATTTCGTTCGGTTTATTTTCCAAGACATAAGTCCACACACGTTCACTAGTTCGGTTTTTCGAAATAATAATAATATTAATCGTTATTTCAAAACCACTTTGAATTTGTATCAAAATTTCTAACAAAATTTTTAAGTGAGTTTCCTCCGTAATACTGGACATCCCAAAAATAATATTTACCTGAAAAACCAGTCCAGACATCATTTTATTCCAAAATCATTAATTTCGTACATATACAAAATTCTACGGTTTTCCAATAGATTTGAAAATTCAACCGATTCACACCCAACTCTAAAACACATCCAAACAAACAATATTCCACATAATCCGGTCCAAACATATCAATTCAAAAATCAAAGCATTATGGTTTCGTTTTAAATTTTCAAACACGCGTCATTTTCAGTAAAATAGCGTTTTTGACTCTAAAATTCTCGAAACTTCGGAATTTGAAAATCATTCAAACATAGTTCAAAAACGATGTTTAAAATTCCCTAAGCGAGTAAAACTCACCTCTCGTGATGACAATCACGAAATACCAAATCTTTCCGCGAGAATGCGTTTCCGACATAAACACACTAACGCTTCCCAAATCCATAACACGCCCGCGACTCCCGAATCCGCTCCTAAAGCTTTCCACTCGATCACGAGACCTCTTATTTGATCAAATACCGAATTCTTCACTCGTACCGGATAGCTCCGGAATCGAAATCTCCAAACTTTTCCTACACAATCACCAATCAAACTCTTAAGTCATTTCTTGAATTAACAACCACTATTCATCATCTTCAACTTTGAAATTACTATTCACACATAATTCAAAATTGAACCCTAACCTCTTAGTTATTCAAAACCCCAAATCAAACTCCAACACTTGTGCAATCCACCTTGAAATTACTCCCAAACACCATCCAAAACTTTCCTTTGAGCTTGAACAACAAAACCTCCATTTTGAGCTTCAAATTCGAAAATGGCAAAGTGAGAGAGTGTGAGTTGTTGATGATGATTTTGGTACCAAATCGAAGAGGATGATGAGGAGATCATTTTTGGTGAAGGAAGAATTGTGTTTTGATGAGTTTAAGGCTTCCATTTTTCCTCTTCTTCCTCCATACCCATTCTTCCTCTTCTCACGGTTCACTCTCTGTTTCACGTTCCCTTCTTATTTTATTTTTTTTTTTTCTTCTTTTATTCCTCTCTTTCCTTTTCTTTCAATTCTTTATCACAAGTGTGGAATGAGAGAGTATTTTGGATACTTTTTGTGTCTCGGAGATCATTTAACGGAAGTCGTATAAATCCTAAAATACCCTTAGAGTACTAATTTCCACTCAGTTATGCATTTAAATTATTTTCTCTAGCAATTATAAATGGCTTTCGTAACAGTCTCATATCCGTGACTTGATTTATTACCTATTCGAGTAATAAATCACTCGTTAATTTCCATAAATCGAAATTTAAAAATTAGGGATGTTACAATCAATTTAACTTTTTAAAAATTTTGTCCTCAAAATTTGCGTAAAACATAACCCAATAAAATAGATATGGATTTCAGTCCATATGCCATCTACTGGATCTCCATTGGTCACCACTTTGACCATTGCAATCGCCCTCGCCCAAGGTGCCTTTTCGCCTTGTTCATGCTTAGCCAAGATAGATAATGGAGATACTTACAAGATTACCTTATCACTATTTCCAATTCTAATTGTCTTCCTTCCATTACAATGGAGTTTTCCATTTCCTCCCAGCTACTATAACACATACTTGAAGTATATCTTCAAGAGTCTAATTAGTTCGCTCGACGCGTACACTTTAATTCCTAAAGCCTCCTTTAAACTTTAAGTTGTGATCGACACCATCTTTGTAAAAATTCCATGCAATCTGATGATATGGTTCATATACACTTCTACTAACTTGGATACTTTAAAATGTTCCTAACGGAATATAGTGAGCGGATTTGGTCAATCGATCCACACTACCCCATTAGCATCGTTACCGACTTGCCCTCTTGGCCAACTATAACAAAATCCATAGAGGTATCTTCCATTTCCACATTGGAACCTCCAATGGTTGCAACTTGCTTGCGTGTTTCGTGCTCGCTCTAATCCTTCGTCGAGTCAAGCTCTTAGCTACAATTTCCATAATACCTGATTTCATACCTGGCCACTCTCTCGATTCAAATAAGAATCCTTAAACTGGTAATTTATTAATTAAATTACAATAACTGGCAATTCATTATCCGAATTGCAATAATAACTGGTAATTCGTAATACGAATTACAATAGCATCTTGGTGGATCCAGGGTGAACTGAATACTAGCTCCGATAAACTCCCTCAAAAATCTGACTCTTCTCATTAATAACGTTGGGTACACAACCCTACCATCGGAACAGATAATACTACCACTGTCTTGGGTATAATTTGGTAATCATTTCTGAGATTGTAGCTCAACACCAACCCCTAGGCCTTCACCGATTAGGTTTTCAAAGCGTCAAATTGAACGTGCCTTAACACTATCCGACTCTTCTCTGCTGCCACTTTGAGATTCAATTCTCTAAAAGATCCCAACAATGTCATTTCGTGGATGGTCAATTCCACCGTGTGAATAGATTTCCTACTCCATGGGTCTGTTACAACATTGGTTTTCTACAATAATACTTTAATGAAATGAACGAATTAGACATATTCAGAGGACACAAACTCTGTTTCGGATACTAAACATACTCAAGCTTTTCGATATTTACCAATCTCAACACATAGCCTGTCTTAGACCTTACATCAGAGACAGAGCTCCTAGCTTCATAGGTTAGCAACTCCCTTTCGTTTATTATCTTAACAGGAGTAGCCGAAATGGTCTATACAACTTATAATAAGTACGGTTACAAACCAAAACATACTCATATAAGGGAAACATAACATGGAATAAGACATATAGTCTCATTCAACTTCATTGATACTTTGCCTACTTGATTGTTATTCAGCTCGTTATGATCGAGCAGATATTTCAAACTGTTGTGATCACTAAAGACTTTACAACTAGACCCATAAAGATAGTGTCTCCGATTCTATACTGCGTAAACTATAGCTGCCAACTCCTAATCATGAGTTGAATACTTTTCTTCATGTGGCTCCAACTATTTAGATGCATAAGCTACCACCTGATTTTCCGAATAATCACACTTTCTACCCCTTCCCTGATGCGACATCACTGGAACTTTGAATTTCCAAAGGACGGATCGGGAGAATTAAGATGGAGCAAAAGTAAATTGCGACATTACAACTCTAGGAAGCATCCTTCCAAATCGTCATTCCAAATAAATTGTTGGCCCTCGCGAGCTAACGAGATAAGAGGAAAAACTAACTATTAGAATCCTTGAATAATTCTTCGATAATAACCAGCAAGTCCTAAGAACTTCTGTCTTTAATCACTGATGTTGGGCGTTCTTAATCCAACGCAGTTTTGACCTTTGTCATTACAAAATCCCACTTAGAAGATTTAGCACTATACTTCTTCACTTTGAGTAAACTTAGAACATTACGAAAATACGCTCCTCAATAGTCTTTGAGTACACCTAATTCTCCTCCATAATTACCACCACACACTTCACCAAGCAAGACTGATCTGCTTATATCCTAATCTTAGATCAATTCTTTGAGAAAGCAACCACACTTTGAAGTTGATTAAGTAAATCATTTACCCTTGACAATAGATATCTATTCTAGATAGCCACTTGTTCAGCTAACGATAATCGCTACACAACCTCATACTCTCATCATTCTTGTTAACACGTAGTACAGGAGTACCACATGGAGAACCGTTCGGTCAAATAAATCCCTTTGAGGTTAATTCCCCAAGTTGGGGTTCAGTTCATTTGATTCTAAGGAAGACATTCAGCAAGAAGTTATGGCTATTGGTTCGTGCACTGAACTAATTCTATAGAAAACTTTATCAGGAAATACATCTAGGAAAATTCATTGATAACTTGAACGGATGATAAATACAAACCAATTCCAAAGAGTTGCAGCACAACACAAAAATAAAAACTTCCGTACATAGAAATAAAGACTTGCCATCCGGAGGAAAAGTCTAACCACTTCCTTAATGGTCCAAACAATCCACAAATTCAGCAGAGAACCAAATGGTTCTGGTCGAAACAATCTTACGAAACATCGGTTCATGCAGAGGAGACACAAATAATCCTACCCGATTTACATAAGCTATAAGGATAAACAACGGGTAGCTTTATTGTCATACAATATGCTAACATATTTATCACCGAGGAAACTTGTACCCTTCTAAAGATTACCCTCGGGCTTGATTGTGCGAGCTTTAGGGTTCCTAATTTAGCATTACTGGTGCATAATGACCCTCCTCCTTGCAACAGAGCACTGATTTAATCCCCAATGACATTTAACACAATTATACTCTTACCATAGGACACTTGCTAGGCTTTGAGGAATCGGTTTTCAAGACTTGCTAAACCAAAGCGGATAATTATTCACGAGAATGAAAACTAAATCCTTGTTCCATATCACCTCAAAGACCTTCCGTAACTCTAGTCATATTCGGACATCTTCTCAAGAGCATACATACTTCCAATATATAGAATTGATCTAATCCCTCAACATAGCAGCATACTTCCTAACCGACATAACACTCTGCTTTAAATTAATACGTTACGCCTGTTTACACAGTCTCTGAACTGAAGGAAACGAATCGATTCAGAAATCGTTCCTTGAAATGATTCCGAGTAAAAGGAATACCTTAGGTTTGCATCCTAGCATGAGTGTTAGTCTACTCGGAATGTGCATCCTCATCCAGAGCATTCGTAGAATAAATCACTTTCCTTCCTCGTTACATGACAAGGTGGTGAGAATTCTTTCCATGACGTCTACCCGGTACATGTCACCATCAAAAATCACCTACTGCTCTTATCTTGATTGAGACTTGGTTCAAAAACCGTGATCATAACTAACTCGATCAACATTGGGTTCCGTAGCCAATACAGAGATTGCACTACAACCTACTAGGTCGGCTTCATAGCATTTCGCAATATGGCGTAAAGGAAAAAGAAACATGATCAAGACTCGCAGCTATCCAAAAGGATATCTCTAACTGCGATCTAAGTTGGGGTTTACTCTAACCATAAGGTAAGGTTATTGTAAAACAATATTTCGGTAACTGATAGACCGGCTAATCAATAATTAGGATTCCGGGGTGTCCGTTAATCTTAACAGATCTTACGATACTGTCATTATTCCCGCCTAAAGGCTTTTCTTAATTGTAGCTCTTTGTATGACCTACAATAACTTCCCATCGCAATTCTACAATCGCACTTGGTTTCGATTGAACATTCGCCACAATTTCCTCGAACCAATTTAGCCGCCCATTGCTTACTTCAAAACACCAATCGTAGCCCTTTGCTTTCATTTGCGTGCTCGATAAACCGAGAAGGCCGAATTCCTATGGTGTAGGGTTTGGACATTTTCGGGGCTAAGGCAACCAATCGTTATCATTCCCAGTACCTTGCATGAAAAATTGAGTTGATCAAGCTCAAAGCTTCACATAACATACTGGAAGGTTCTAACAATTGCCTGTCACAGTCCCTAAGTGACTCTATCTAATCTCTTGACCATAAGGTCTCTACGTCCGACTAGGTCGAACCGATCTGATACCAAATGTAACACCCTAAAATTTTTTCGCGATTGCAATACTAATATTACATATCCGAATATATCAGAGTAGCGGAAATATAACTTACAACTTGTATCAAGTCAAGTTATACAATATTTTACAAAGAAACAATACAGAATATCATAAGCATAAATGCTCCGTATCCATCTTCCACACAAGCATCAATCGCTTGCCGTGCTTCTTCCCTTTTCTTTTATCCTGTTTCTCTGAAAAAAACCACATATGATAGGGTGAGACAACTTGCCTCAGTGAGCTTTACCGTGACCCCTAGCCACACTCATGAGCCAATTAAAACATAGACACAGCAAGTTAGTACTTACTGGATCTCTTAGCAATTCTATTATATGAATTGCCGAAACATAAAACATAGACACAGCAAGTTAATACTTACTGGATCTCTTAGCAATTCTATTATAAGAATTGCGGAATCACATGGTAATCCAAGAATGAATTACAATAAAGTTTTATTAATTTTAGTACACCACCAACAACCTAAAAGAAGCATGGGTGGACCCCGGTCATAGCCAATAAGTGTACAACTCTCAAAGGCGGAATAATTCTTTTTAACATTGGGGGGCCTAGGGCAGGGGCTCATGATTGCCTCCCTAGCATACTAACGCATAGAGGTCGTCACCTCAACTCGATATATTTATATATCGTAACATAACGGATAGAGCATATCATTTTCCGCAAGCATTATTTCAATTCCATATAGTTTATAATTATAGGTCTCATGGATAGGTTTAGATGATTTATAATCATCCCTAGCCAAAACATAAAAATAGAACATTTCGTTCGGTTTATTTTCCAAGACATAAGTCCACACACGTTCACTAGTTCGGTTTTTCGAAATAATAATAATATTAATCGTTATTTCAAAACCACTTTGAATTTGTATCAAAATTTCTAACAAAATTTCGGCAGAGTTTCCTCTGTAATACGGACATCCCAAAAATAATATTTACCTGAAAAACCAGTCCAGACATCATTTTATTCCAAAATCATTAATTTCGTACATATACAAAATTCTACGGTTTTCCAATAGATTTGAAAATTCAACCGATTCACACCCAACTCTAAAACACATCCAAACAAACAATATTCCACATAATCCAGTCCAAACATATCAATTCAAAAATCAAAGCATTATGGTTTCGTTTTAAATTTTCAAACACGCGTCATTTTCGTAAAATAGCGTTTTTGACTCTAAAATTCTCGAAACTTCGGAATTTGAAAATCATTCAAACATAGTTCAAAAACGATGTTTAAAATTCCCTAAGCGAGTAAAACTCACCTCTCGTGATGACAATCACGAAATACCAAATCTTTCCGCGAGAATGCGTTTCCGACATAAACACACGAACGCTTCCCAAATCCATAACACGTTCCGGCGACTCCCGAATCCGCTCCTAAAGCTTTCCACTCGATCACGAGACCTCTTATTTGATCAAATACCGAATTCTTCACTCGTACCGGATAGCTCCGGAATCGAAATCTCCAAACTTTTCCTACACAATCACCAATCAAACTCTTAAGTCATTTCTTGAATTAACAACCACTATTCATCATCTTCAACTTTGAAATTACTATTCACACATAATTCAAAATTGAACCCTAACCTCTTAGTTATTCAAAACCCCAAATCAAACTCCAACACTTGTGCAATCCACCTTGAAATTACTCCCAAACACCATCCAAAACTTTCCTTTGAGCTTGAACAACAAAACCTCCATTTTGAGCTTCAAATTCGAAAATGGCAAAGTGAGAGAGTGTGAGTTGTTGATGATGATTTTGGTACCAAATCGAAGAGGATGATGAGGAGATCATTTTTGGTGAAGGAAGAATTGTGTTTTGATGAGTTTAAGGCTTCCATTTTTCCTCTTCTTCCTCCATACCCATTCTTCCTCTTCTCACGGTTCACTCTCTCATTTCACGTTCCTTCTTATTTTATTTTTTTTTTTCTTCTTTTATTCCTCTCTTTCCTTTTCTTTCAATTCTTTATCACAAGTGTGGAATGAGAGAGTATTTTGGATACTTTTTGTGTCTCGGAGATCATTTAACGGAAGTCGTATAAATCCTAAAATACCCTTAGAGTACTAATTTCCACTCAGTTATGCATTTAAATTATTTTCTCTAGCAATTATAAATGGCTTTCGTAACAGTCTCATATCCGTGACTTGATTTATTACCTATTCGAGTAGTAAATCACTCGTTAATTTCCATAAATCGAAATTTAAAAATTAGGGATGTTACAAAATATATGAAGTTTACTACTTAATAAACCTTTCATGCAAACTATTAAAATATCTATATTAACAGTTTAAAGTTTAATGATCATTTAGTCTCTCCCTATTCACCAAAAAATACACTTATTCACCAACAAAATTTGATCTCTCCCTAATAGAGTATTTCCGTTGACATAGTGCTAAGTAGTAACCTTACACGAGCCATTCTATCAATTGATGTTTTAAAAAAATTGGAATGTTTTAATTTCTTTAAAATTATTTGCTTTTCTCACAAAAAATAAAATGGTTTTAATTAATTTCTATAGTTGCAACAAATTTTTTTATAATTCCTACGGTTACAAATTTGTAAATGAGTGGACACACTATATCAATATAGACTTTTAATTTTTAATTACTCTAATATTTAATTAAATTTGGTCAGTTTTGAATTTTTTCCCCTATATCTATATTTAATTTCGGTTACAAAAGAAAAAGAAAAATAAAAATGAAACCTTTGAGTTGTCCCAAAATATAATCACAAACCAAAAACCAGATCCCTACTCACTAGCTATTATATCACTACTAATAATCACTTACTATATAGGATTCTAAAAGCCACATTTCTACTTATTATATAAACTCTTTCATTCACACCCTACCTACACACTCTTAGTTTTATTCCTTCCCTTTTATGTTGAGTTAGTGTTGTTAGAGTAATGAGTTTGTTTTTGTTGGTCTCTAAGTTTGATTCAATCCATCCTTCCAACATGTGATTGTTGGATATTGTTATTAGTTTGTTCGATGCTTCTCATTAGGAGTTAATTGTAGGTGATCAAATTAGTTGGAGGGTTGATCTTCTTCAACATGTGATTATTGTATATTTTTCTTTATCAAATGTTTTTCATGGAGACTTCTATTGTAGGTGATGAAAATTATAGACTTTTATAGGTTGTTTCTGTGAGTTACAAAAGCTCTTTGGGTTGTAGATTTCCGTGTGAGTTTGGAAAAACGTTGTTGGATCCATAGAAAAATTGTAATAAGGAGTTCCCTTGAATGTCTTTAGAAGATTTTAGCTTTTCACGAAACATTTGTGTTTGTGCAGGTTATAAATTTATTTTTTTTAGTCATGTTTACATGGACTTCTAGATCTATTATCATTATGTAATAAGGCCCTAAGGATAAAAAAATATGACTACAAATTCTAATTATTGTATTATTTTATTTTGTTTATTTGTATTTGACAAGTGATTTTGTTAAGTTGATGGGGTGACAACTAACTTTTTAGTCAACTTCTACTTTCATTTGTCAAATTTAAAATAAGTTATTATGAAAAATAAATAGTCATTACTTTAACTTTAATATATGAAATGACTCTCCATATTCATGTTCATTTGAATAGTACCATTTAAAGAATATAATATTATATTAAATTTTAAAGAGAGTGAATGTTATATAAATAATTTCACTCTCTTTGTGTATTACTAAATATTTCAGTGAAACGAATCCAAATGGTATTGGTAGTGCCTTTTTTTGGTGAAAATTGGTTGTGCCTCTGCTAGCTTATGTTTTTAATAAAAATCCATAGCCACTAATATCTGTTCCGTTATAATTTCATCATTCACTACTTTATCCTTTCTCTTTTTATATGACAAATGCAATCTATCCTCTTGAAACAAGTCAAAAAAAACCAATAAATAAAAACCTAATAAATCCTCAAAATAAAAAAATAAAAACTAATAAAAAAATTATATTATATTGATAGTAATGAACCTAACTTACCTAAATTTGTTGTAACAAAAAAAATATTAATACCAATGAATAGTGAATCTTCATATTCCTTTCATCATTCACTACTTTATCCTTTCTCTTTTTATATGACAAATGCAATCTATCCTCTTGAAACAAGTCAAAAAAAACCAATAAATAAAAACCTAATAAATCCTCAAAATAAAAAAATAAAAACTAATAAAAAAATTATATTATATTGATAGTAATGAACCTAACTTACCTAAATTTGTTGTAACAAAAAAAATATTAATACCAATGAATAGTGAATCTTCATATTCCTAACAATATATTGCGACAATTATAATAATAAATGTAGCCTCCTCATGTTTTTTTTGACACAAATCCTCCTCATATTTGTAACAACAAAGTCCCTAATTAATCTTTCTCTCTCTCTCTCTCTGTGTATATATATATAATGAAAAAAAAATTAAATTAAAAAAACCATTAAACAACTTTCAAAAAGTTGCATACAAACAATCATAAACAATACACAAAATAATAAAAATAAATAATATTTTAATTATAATAAAGACACGTGATATCAGTTATTAACACTCTTTATACTCTTTCAGCTATTATATAATTAATAAAGACAAATGATGTCAGTTATAGAAAAATAATAAGATGTCAAGTTTGATGACTAAGAGTATTCTTTTATTTATAAAAATAAAAACCACATGAAATATAACATTGAGTTCTACATTATTCCTAATCTAGACATCAAATCAAATGTTACCTTTTTATTTTTCCTATTTTCTTATTTTAATTCTCTTAAGTATATTTTCTAAAAATGAAATAGAGAATTGGACCCGTGAATACATTTTCTTATCATGTTTATTCTTTTAACTAATCTAAAGAAAATAATGAATTGCTATTATAAATTAAGCAAAATAAGCCGTGTGAAAAGGAAGATTTTGTGGTTGCCCCACCCATATGATGTGGTTGTTGAAATAGTAACATTAGATGGATAATGATGTAACTTAAATCGAGAGGTTGTTCAAATAGATTGGGTCTCTTCATATCATTATCTTATATGATTTATGTAACATCTACTGATTGACTAAAGCTTATATATACTTTTTAGACAACATGGTTAAATTCGGTTAAAGTTCTTTAAATATTTAGTCATTTATTGTTATTATATAGAAAACATGGATGTTCATTTTGTATATTTACTTTTAGGTTTTAGATATTTGGCCTAGGTGCTAAATGAAGTTTGTTCTTTTTTGGGTGAATTTAAGATTTAAACTAATATTTTACTCTTGCAAGAACTCCCCTCTTACGTTTTTAATTGAATATCTAACCTTTTTTTTGGTACTATATTATAGTGTTTAATGTGAATTTATATATAGTGTTTAATGTGATTTTTTTTTACTATAATATCGAAATTTGTCTAAAACACTTTTCCATTAATGAATTACTATTGTTGTGGGCTTCTCTTGAAAAGTCTCCAATCCATACAGATTCAAGTAGTCCCGGGAAGGTAGCTCAGTTGGCGAGTTAAGGGATATGAAGGAGTTGCAATAATTGCAAGAATGAGGTCTCGGGTTCAAATCCCGGAAACTAACATTCCCCCACCCCCACTAACATTTGCCTATAAAAAATGGATTCAAGTAAAAAATATGAAAAAATTAGTTTATGTAAAAATAGTTGAGCTCAAAAATAATTATAAAATTTACTCTTATCATTTATATTCAATTATTATCACTACCATTTTCATCTTTTTAACTTGCACATGTTCGACCATTGTTTCAGTTTTTAAACAAAAAAATAATGTGTAGTATTTTCCTTGAGATATTTCTTTAATTAAATTAAATTGAATGTCTGAATTTTACATTTATTTTTAATTTCAATTATAGTTTTGATTTTAATTTATGAATTATTAATTGGATTTCAAAATAGTAAAGAGTGTTGAGTTTCCATTTTCTATTGTTTATGTCTCACCAAACATATTCATTTGTCTCTATTATTAATAATTCATGCCCATAACTTTAATATATTAAATAGTATTAAAATTCTCTTTACTAAATATATATATAATATAAAATTAAAAGTATACTTCAAAACTCTTTAAAAAAATTGAAAATATATTTAATTATTTTTTAACAATTAGTCTCATCTCAATTATTGACATTTTTTTTATTAACATCGTGCAATATATAAGAATATTGTCCCAAATAAATAATTTTGTATAACATTACAACTAAATCTTTATATTATACTATATTTTTAATATACATAATTTATATTAAAAATTTAAATGTTTAAATATATTAACTACAAAAAACTTTTTGTAAAATTATATTATAACAACCCGTGCATCGCACGGGTATTCCCCCTAGTATAAATATCTAAAGGAAGCTTTTTTCCAAGCCTCTAAGATGCTCCACATCATCCTCATTAATTTTTCAATTAGATTTTCAATTATTATTAATATCTTCTTATAATTTACACATATAAGGAGACTTATATTAATGATTACATATTAAGGCTAAATTATTAAGACCCTTTATATTTTTTCTGTTATTATATAATTAAAGACAATAAGTGTATTGATATGAGTTGAATAAAAATAAAAAGACATAAAGTTTGATGACTAGGAGAATTGAGCATTATTTTATTATTTATAAAAATAAAAACCACATGAAACATAAAAAAACGTAGACTTTAGCTTCATATCTTTTAAGAAAAATTGTGTTCACTTCTATATTTATATTTATTTATAATTTTCGTGGATTTTTGTTGTAAGAATAGTGTATTTTCCTCTTTTATTTTTAGAAAGGAAAAAAGAATACTGGGCGATGGTTAATCTTTGGGTTACTTTTGGTCAAAAAGAAAACTTTTGGTTACTTTGGGTTTATTAATTTAAATTTTGTTTTAATAGTTCTCTTATACTTTATTTAGCTTATTTATTTATCTTTATCTATATATACCATCAATAAAAATATTTATATATATATATATATATATATTGATTTTTCGAATTTATATTTGTTTTAATTATTATTCATTCTAAACTAATGTCATAACTTTACTAAGTCACAAGAAAACAAGGTGTTACTATTTATATAATTTTTTTATGGAATATCATTATGATGGAATAAAGTTAATTCAATTTTTTTTACTATTTGGAAATAATTTTCATATAAATAGTACATCATATATATATATATATATATATATATATATATATACATATATATAAAATTTGTATATAAAAATTGAATATTTCTCATATAAAATATATTTTAATTTTATCTTTTATACAATTTAATATTAGACATCATTTTTAATTTTTAAATAATCACTACTTATTTTAAATTCATGAGATGTAGGTTTTTTTATTTCTTCTTTTTGATTTCAAAGACATCTATATATTATGACAAATCTCATTAGACTATTTTAAGATATACTTGCTTACAATGAAATTGTATTTTTTTATTATTATTATTATCATTAAAATTGCTAGAAACCTAATTTAGTTGTCTTTAATCTAATTCCTTTTGAAACAGAAAATAATTATTAGACCTTTTGAAATTCTTCATGATGTAACATTTATGCAATATTAAAAGGGAAGTATATAACATTAATATGAATTATTCCTTTAATTGACAATAAATTCATGAGTTAGTAAAATATTAGTGGAAGATGTAGAGTTTTAGTCGGTTATAATAAGAAATTACTATTTAAAGTGAACAATTTTGGAGGGTGAGTAGAGAGATCTTGGCAAAAAAATTATAGTCAAAAACAATATTTACATATGAGTAGAAGAAATGAGTGAGTTTCACAAAGAAAAACAGAATCTGCAAAAAAAATTGGTTTCGCATGTTTGGATCACTTAGTGAACAACGCAATTGATGCAACAATGTTTGGTAAAGCTATGGGAATTCGGAATCATGTTTAATTTTGATATTATTCTTTAGAAAAATATTTAGTTGTAGTAGCTTATGTGAAATTATATAATGTGCTAGGTCTACATGATTTTTATCTCTATTTAGAGAGCACATAGATGTGAAAAACAAGATGTACATATGAGTATAAGAAATGAGTGAGTTTCACAAGAAAAGACATGCGAGAAAAAAATAAATAGAAGGTTTCATGTTTGGATGACTTTGAAGTAGATAGAGTGTGCAATTGATGTAACGATGTTTTGTAAAGCCATGGGCATTACAAGTCATGTTTAATTTTGATATTGTTCTTTAGGCAAATATTTAGTTTTCATAGCTTATGTGAAATTATATAATGTGCTAGGTCTAAATGATTTGCTTATGCTCCTTTTATCTCTACTTAGAGAGTGCATGGATCAAATGTGGTGAGTATAGCATTTTGTTTCTAATTTTAAATACTTTTTAAACAACTTCTCTAACTTATGACTTCTCAAAATTTTCACAAAAATTAACATTAATCATGGTTACAATGTCAAATAATATATATTAGATGTAATGAAAAGTTACTATGAATGATACCTTTGTTGATTAAAATTAAAAAAATGAATGATGCCTTTAAATACTCTTGAAGGAAATTTAACCACCATTATATTTAAAGCCAAGCAAATGAAAGGGTTTTAATAATAATTTGTTAAGTAAAGAAAAAATAAAATAAATAAAAATGAAAAAAAAATTGTGTTTAATATATTAAATATCTTTAGGACCCAACATGTACTGACCTATCGGTTTTAAGTCCTTTGTAATATAGGACCAACTTACTATTTAATATATTAGTGGTCTTTAGAACCCAATTGTAATCTTAGTTAGATGCATGAATTTCAGTTTTTATCCCTAATATGATGCTTTATTGAGAACTAATGACTAATGATATTCCATATAGCTCACATCTTATGGTTTTACTTAATTAATGTCCACTCAACCAATATGACATCCAATATTTAAAATGAATCTCACTTTCCCAATAATTATTAAATATCACAATATATTTTCAATTCATTTTTTTGACTCCTAAATATAATTTTAAAATTCAAATTAATATATTATTTAAATAAAATTATAAACATTAAAAATATGTTAAATTATTCTATTTATTTAAAATATTAAAAAGGTGTTAAATACTATATTGTGAAGTTTTGTAAACCAAATTTATTCTCTAATTTTCATAAGGGAAAAAAAATAGGAAGACAAGGAAAAAAATAGGAAGACATTGTGCAATTAAGTATGTTTTTGTTGCTTCAAAAAGAAAAGTATGTTTTTGTTAACCTCTTTATCTCTTTTTTCCACTTTATTTATCCTTATTTAGTAAGTATAATATTTGATATTAAATTTGATTGTTAAATGAATTGTAAATCTAATTTAAGATCCACTATGCAGGAATTGCCTGTCACTCTTACAATCAGTTGTGATATATATCACCCGTTTATTATTGCATAGATAAATTGTCATTATAAGCTAATCGTATTCTTTTAACCTTCACACACTTACGGTTTTATAATCCCTTTAGCTTCTCATTTTTACAATCCTTTGTAACATATCACCCTATTTAATATTGAATATATAAATTGTCATTATAACCCAATTGTAAATTGTCATTATATAAATTGAGGGAGAGCTTTGCCGCCATTTGTGGTCCTACCTGCTCGAGGGATTAGTCTCTGTGAGCTATGTGAATAGGATACCCGGTTTATTTATAAAAAAAAGTTTGTAACCTTCACACTCACGATTTATAATCCATTTATATAGAGACTTTTATTTCCAGGCTTTATCAGAGTACCCCTTTTCATCTCATTTGTGCACCCTTTCTCTTTTGCATCTTCAACCATTTTCACCTACTAACACATTACGGTTTAGTCACACTGATCATGACTACTAACAAGTAATTACTTCAACCGATCTCAAACCATTTTAATAGTCTACCCACAGACAACAAGTGTAACAAAGAGTGCCCTACATGCATGCAACAAATTGATAAGCAAATGATGCGTTGAAGGTAATTGGTGCATTGGATTGTCTATAAGAGAGAGTTGGAGGTTTTGGAGATTATAGGGGTATGCATGGAATTGGAGATCAGAGCCATTACATGTAGTAGTAGTTTGAAGTTTTATTGGTAATTGGGGAAGGTAATGTTGTATATATATTCAATCAAAGGAAAGAAGTATCTTTGAATCTATGAATAAAAAGGAATCCAAATTGTAAATGTTGTGGTGTTTAAAAGGCATTTGTAAAATACTTGGATGCTAGGAAAACGATAAATTTTTTCATAAGTTTTAGTCTCTTATTAGTGAAATCTCACTAATTCTTTTTAACTTGCAAGTCAAACCTACTTTTGAAAGGTTAGAGTGTCTATTATTTGCTTTATAGAGTCAACGACATAGATAAAGTTAAATTGACTTTTAATTTTTAATATAAAATTAAATAAAATTACTTAATAAAAACTTGCAATTTTATGGAAAAAATTATTATGGAAATCGGATGTTAATTAATCAAATTTTACTAACAAATAACTAATGAAATTAAAGTAATTTTTTTTTAAGAAATTAAATCATGCATGTGTTTATATTATGTTGCATACCTATGACATGAATAAAAACTTAAGAGGTATGAATGAAACATAAACTCCATTTTGTTTCTATTTAAACATTGTCTACTAATTTGCATTCATATTGTGCTTACTTATTTTAAAATTTAATAGAATTCATTTAAAGCGTGCTCCTTTGTAAATATAAAAAAATTGAATTTAATTTTTAGTTGTACTAATGTTAAAGTTAGATAAAACTTTTGAATAATATATTTAAACAATGAATTAGATAAGTATGCCAAAATTATATTCAAGTTGCTCTAAACTAAATAACATAACTATTCCCTAATTTAGTCTATTGCAAGAGAGAAGTAGTTAATATTTCATGATAATTCTAAAACATTAATATGAAAATGGTGAATAGTCTAAGTTCCTTAAATTTAATTTGCTTCAACTAATATCATTACAATATTTATATTTCTTATTGGTATAATATTTATTAACATCATATAATACTAAACTAAAATATTTAAAAATTAATTTTCATTTTCTCTATGTTTGTTTAAAATTTAATATCTTAATAAATTGTATGAAAATTATTATTACTTTCTTTCTAATTATACATATTTAAATTTATCTGTAACATTATTTTAAAAACAAATTTTTTGTATAAACCCGTGCATCGCACGGGATTAGCCCCTAGTCTATATAAATCTCTAAAGGAAGCTTTTTTCCAAGCTCTAGGATGCTCCACATCATTTCAATTTATTTTCCAACTTAAATCTCAACATTCTTTTTTACTTAATTAATATCCACTAAACCTTTATGACATTCAATTTTTAAATTAATATAAATCTAACTTTATCAATACTTCTTAAACATCACAATATATATATTCAATTAACTTTTCTGAACCAAAAAATATTCATATTATCTTTTTCTTGATTTTAATTTTTTTATAAACATTTAGCAAATGTTAAATTCATTTTATTAAAAACATTAAAAAGATGTTAACTAAATACTACATTTTCTATAAACTTCATTTCTTTTCCCTACAAAAAAATGAAATTCTATGTCTATATTGTGAACTTTAGTAGACCAAATTTATTCCTCTAATTATTTTCATAAGGAATTTTCATTATTATTACAACAAGTACTTATTTATACATAATTTTCTACACACAAACTTGACTATTGAATTGTGAGTTTTTCTTCCTTTGTTATTTTTATTTTAAAAAAACTTCTCCTTATTGATTACTCTTAATTAATTACTTGATGTTTTGATTTTTTTGCCTTTTGGTGTCTCTAAATTATTATTTTCATTAGTACTAATTATTAGTGTTGGTTTTTAATAGAGATTAGTTACAATCCTTTCATTTTCCATCACTTAAATTCTTCTTTTCAAAATACTATATATACCTAAGAAGAGAGGTCACCCCTCATCTTTTCATTTTTACATTTTTTGAGTGTTACATCACTTATGTGACTGTTTTTTTTATTTGGTTTTACATCATCAATATTCTAGCTTGAAGAAATGTATTGTAGTAGATGGAGTTCCAAAAGGTTGTATAAATTTGTCTTTTATTCTTAAGCTTTTATTGATTGTTGATTAGATATTGAGTTTGTTATAGGTTCCAAATTGCAGTTCAAGGGAGGAAAATGAAGTTTACATGGATAGGAGAAATTGGAAAGGCAAATCAAAGGATTTGAGCTTCATGTAGACAATTCTAATGTTGTCAAAAGTTATAGACATAGACATACAGTTGAGGAACAATTTTTTAGTGAGTAATGCAGTTGAGGAACAATTGTTTAGTGAGTAATGTTGTCAAAAGTTATAGACATAATAATTTGGATTAGTTAGTGAGTAATGCAGTTGAGGAACAATTTTTTGCCAAGCTCTTGACATGTATGGATTATTTTAAATTTTAATATTGTTCTTCAAAAAATTGTTTAGTTATAATAGGTTCCATGAAATTGGATGAGGCTTTGTATCTAAAAGTTTTTTATAATATGTTCTTTGAACATTCACAAATGCATGTTCGTTAATGTCCCTTCTAAACTAATGATATTAAGATTTTATTTTATTTTATTTTATTTTTTGTACAATTTAATATTAATAATAAATTTGTTAATTATTATTCATTATAAATTAATGAGATGAAGTTTTTACTTACATTTAATTTTTTTATTTTCAAAAAAATTTAAAGATAGATAAATATCAATGTACCATTTGAAACACCATACTTCTGTAGCAAATAAATTATATTATTACTAAAATAGATTAATATAAATTAGTTTAGTAAACACTTTTTATAATTATAATAGTTTAGATCAATTTAAAAGATTAGAATCATATGGATTTGTCTTTTAAAACATTTAGTGCAAATTAAAAAAAAAGTGATAAAGGAGGCTTGATCGTTGGTGACCTTTCCTCTCTCTCTGTTTTTTTTTTTAAATGTATCTCTTATTGATTACTCATCAATATTTTTTTTAGTCAAAACTCTTCAATATTTATGATTAGTAGTTATTATTTTAGTTGCCTTTTAGTGTCTCTAAATTAATATAATTAGTACAATATATTTTATTTTTCTTGATTTAAAATCCACCCAACAAATCCTTCTTTTTTTAATAATATATTGAAAATATTTTATAAAATCAAAATTAAAAATAGATGAAACTAAAATTATATAATAAATTATTTACTTGCTATTTGATTGCACAAAAACAAATATTAATTATTATAAGAAAAAAAACACTATCGTAAAAATAAATGAACTGTCTCATTTTTTCCCTTTGGCGTCCAATATCATGTTTTACCACCATGAACTAATCTATACATATGATTGCTTTGATGAAAAAAAAATCTACACATATGAATGTATAGAAAAACAATTTATTTGTCGTAAAAAAAAGTCAACTAACTCACCATCTCTATTGTCATATTAAAATGTGTCTATTGGTATTACTTTTGTTGACCTAATGTTTATTATCAATTTAACATTTTTTGTGCATTCATCAAATTGATCTATAAAATTCTTATGGGTCATGATTAGTTGTTTAATATTAATCATTCACACAATTAAAAATTCCATACAAATAGTAACCGATGTCATCCAAAAGGTTTATATTCCACCATCTACTACTTACATAACTTAATAATTCTTTAATAAAACAATAAAGCTTTTATGAACAGTCTTTTCTATTTAAACCATATAGTTAACCATTTCCATTCAAATGCATCCTCACAAGAGGTTAGGTGTTAATTGAACATAAGTTTCTATATAAACACTTTAAATATTTTCACCATTAGAAATAAAATAGTGTTTTCTTTCTAAACAATCCATCATCCACAAAAACTGCATGCAAAATAAAAAGGATAATTTTAACCATAGGACACTCTCAACATCCATGAAAAAGCGGAATGGACTCATTCAAGTATGTTGCTACTCATTGACGAGAATGTATGAATTCTATAATTTTTCTTTCTTACAATATACTTTATTGCAAACTTTTCTAATTCAAATTTTTTCAAAACCTTTTAGACCAGCCACATACATACTTCCTTTGGGAGAAATAATGGCATAGATTCATGAATATATTACAAGAATGTAAAATATTTAGTATTACTAAATTTATTGTATTATGCTATTCAATTTTCTTATCGACCAACTAACAATTTCATGATAGAATATCATAAATTTCATAATTAGAAATAAGACAATATAAAGGATTTAGATTTCATATTGAGAATTAAGACAATAAAAGGACTTAATTAGATCAACTATCAAAGTTTTATTAAATTTCCAACACGAAACTTTTCCTAGGTCGAATAAGGTGAATGTGATTTGTAATGCATAATATTCAACTTTATATTTCATTTATCGATTAAATATTTGTTTCAAATAATTGCAACGTCGAATCTAATGAAGATGAGTCAACTTATACGGAACAAAAAGTGGTCGAAAAGAGAAGTTGAAAAAATTGTATGATTGAAAAAATTAGATTTAGTTTTTAGAACTTTAGATGTTTCAATTATCGCAACAAATATCACTATGGTTGATTAAATAATTGTTCGATTTTTTATTTATTTAAAATGTTGGGTTTTAATAGGTTTAAAATACCATGAATTTACTATTAAAATATTTGTTAATTATTAATTTTATAACTTAGATATGTTTATAGAATAAAAAAAACTGTAACAATCTCTATATTAAAAACCAATTAACTAAAATAATTAGTACTAACCATACTAATTTAGAGCCACTAAAAGGCAATTAAAATTAAGACTCACCTGATAGATTAATAGTAATCAATAATGGAGTAATTTAAAAATAAAATAAAAAACTCAAAGTTGGAAGAGATAGTAAAATATGAGTGAAAGATGTAGAGTTTTTAAACAGTTGTTGTAACAACAAACAACTATTTAAAGAAGACAACTTTGGATTTGAGTGGACTTTCGGAAGAAAAAAATAAAATGTGCAAAAATAAAGGATTTCATGTTTTTATAGTTTTATATATATATATATATATATATATATATATATATATATATATATATATATATATATATTTTGCATTAGAAAAATGATATATTTTTATATATAAATTTCATAAGATTTAATAAAAAAATATTATAGCAGCACGTGCATCGCACGGGATTTTCCCCTAGTAAATCTCTAAAGGAAGCTTTTTTCCAAGCTCTAGGATGCTCCACATCATCTTTATTAATTTTTCAATTAGATTTTTAAATATTACTTATAATTTGCACATGAAGGAGACTTAAATTCATGATTACTATTACCACTAACTTATTAAATGATACTCTTAGTGGATATAATTCATGACTTTTTATATTACAAGTATAAAAATACATGACTTTCCATTGATAACTTATGAAAATTAAAAAAATAAATTTTTTAGGTAGTGTGATACATTAGAGATTTTTTTATAATATTTTCTTATGAAAAAATGTTTAGTATTAAAATAAAATTTAATGAGTTAATTGTTTTCGTTTGAAATTAAATTTTTTAATTTCATTAAATATTAGAGATATCATGCATAAAAAGCTATTTTTTTAGACCAAATGAAAAGCTAATTATTATAATTATTGTAATTATAATTATTATAATTAATCTGAATTATTAATATTCCATAATTGATTTTATAATGTATATTTAGATTAGATTTAGAAGTAGAATTAGAATTGAAATGATTTAATTGATAATATATAGTGATTCACTATATTTTTCTACTGTTACTATTAATCATGTAAAGCATCGGTATTATCCTATGAAACAAAAGGTTGATTTATAAAGTAGGATTACACGCCCATTTACAATTACTTATTTCTTCAAATTTATTTTTTCCGTTATTTTTCTTGCCACCTTTAATGAATATATGAATGCTTTTTTTAGTTATGCAGGTTATCGAATGTAATGTATTTGGCTCTTAGGTAAGTATACTAATGATTTGACTATATTTTTTCAATTTGATCGATAAAAAAGTTTTCCTTTCCAAAAGGATGTACCTTGCACTTTCATATAAATTTTGTTTTGATAAGTGCACTTTCATATAATTAATTGGCTTATGTATTTGTTTTAATCACTATTTTAAAAAGAAAAGTAAAACTGACTTTGGTCTGACTTAATTGGTTAACTAATGAACATGTTGAGCTTATCCAATGTCTATACCCCTCGCTCTTGCCATTTACATTTATATCCACCATAACTAAGTTCCAATACTTAAAGAGATATGAAGCTAAAGTCTGCGTTATTTTATGTTTCATGTGGTTTTTATTTTTATAAATAATAAAATAATGCTCAATATTCTCCTAGTCTATATAAATCTCTAAAGGAAGCTTTTTTCCAAGCTCTAGGATGCTCCACATCATTTCAATTTATTTCCCAACTTAAATCTCAACATTCTTTTTTACTTAATTAATATCCACTAAACCTTTATGACATTCAATTTTTAAATCAATATAAATCCAACTTTATCAATACTTCATAATTTTTCTGAACCAAAAAATATTCATATTATCTTTTTCTTGATTTTAATTTTTTTTATAAACATTTAGCAAATGTTAAATTCATTTTATTAAAAACATTAAAAAGATGTTAACTAAATACTACATTTTCTATAAACTTCATTTCTTTTCCCTACAAAAAAATGAAATTCTATGTCTATATTGTGAACTTTAGTAGACCAAATTTATTCCTCTAATTATTTTCATAAGGAATTTTCATTATTATTACAACAATTACTTATTTATACATAATTTTCTACACACAAACTTGACTATTGAATTGTGAGTTTTTCTTCCTTTGTTATTTTTATTTTAAAAAAATTTCTCCCTTATTGATTACTCTTAATTAATTACTTGATGTTTTGATTTTTTTTGCCTTTTGGTGTCTCTAAATTATTATTTTCGTTAGTACTAATTATTAGTGTTGGTTTTTAATAGAGATTAGTTACAATCCTTTCATAAATTCTTTTCAAAATACTATATATACCTAAGAAGAGAGGTCACCCCTCATCTTTTCATTTTTACATCACTTTTTTTGAGTGTTACATCACTTATGTGACTGTTTTTTTATTTGGTTTTTACATCATCAATATTCTAGCTTGAAGAAATGTATTGTAGTAGATGGAGTTCCAAAAAGTTGTATAAATTTGTCTTTTATTCTTAAGCTTTTATTGATTGTTGATTAGGTATTGAGTTTGTTATAGGTTCCAAATTGCAATCAAGGGAGGAAAAATGAAGTTTACATGGATAGGAGAAATTGGAAAGGCAAATCAAAGGATTTGAGCTTCATGTTGTAGACAATTCTAATGTTGTCAAAAGTTATAGACATAGACATGCAGTTGAGGAACAATTTTTTAGTGAGTAATGTTGTCAAAAGTTATAGACATAATAATTTGGATTGGTTAGTGAGTAATGCAGTTGAGGAACAATTTTTTGCCAAGCTATTGACATGTATGGATTATTTTAAATTTTAATATTGTTCTTCAAAAATTTGTTTAATTAGTTTTAATAGGTTCCATGAAATTGGATGAAGCTTTGTATCTAAAAGTTTTTTATAATATGTTCTTTGAACATTCACAAATGCATATTCGTTAATGTCCCTTCTAAACTAATGATATTAAGATTTTATTTTTTTATTTTTATTTTTTGTACAATTTAATATTATTAATAAATTTGTTAATTATTATTCATTATAAATTAATGAGATGAAGTTTTTACTTACATTTAATTTTTTTATTTTCAAAAAAATTTAAAGATAGATAAATATCAATGTACCATTTGAAACAACATACTTCTGTAGCAAATAAATTATATTATTACTAAAATAGATTAATATAAATTAGTTTAGTAAACACTTTTTATAATTATAATAGTTTAGATCAATTTAAAAGATTAGAATCATTCGGTCAAAAAAAAAGATTAGAATCATATGAATTTGTCTTTTAAAACATTTAGTGCAAATTAAAAAAAAAGTGATAAAGGAGGCTTGATCGTTGGTGACCTTTCCTCTCTTTCTGTTTTATTTTTTTTTTAAAAAATGTATCTCTTATTGATTACTCATCAATATTTTTTTTAGTCAAAACTCTTCAATATTTATGATTAGTAGTTATTATTTTAGTTGCCTTTTAGTGTCTCTAAATTAATATAATTAGTACAATATATTTTCTTTTTCTTGATTTAAAATCCACCCAACAAATCCTTCTTTTTTTAATAATATATTGAAAATATTTTATAAAATCAAAATTAAAAATAGATGAAACTAAAATTATACAATAATTATTTACTTGCTATTTGATTGCACAAAAACAAATATTAATTATTATAAGAAAAAAAAACACTATCGTAAAAATAAATGAACTGTCTCATTTTTCCCCTTTGGCGTCCAATATCATGTTTTACCATTGTGTTTTTTCATGTTACCATGAACTAATCTATACATATGATTGCTTTGATGAAAAAAAATACATATGAATGTATAGAAAAACAATTTATTTGTCGTAAAAAAAAAGTCAACTAACTCACCATCTCTATTGTCATATTAAAATGTGTCTATTGGTATTACTTTTGTTGACCTAATGTTTATCATCAATTTAACCTTTTTTGTGCATTCATCAAATTGATCTATAAAATTCTTATGTCATGATTAGTTGTTTAATATTAATCATTCACACAATTAAAAACTCCATACAAATAGTAACCGATGTCATCCAAAAGGTTTATATTCCACCATCTACTACTTACATAACTTAATAATTCTTTAATAAAACAATAAAGCTTTTATAAACAGTCTTTTCTATTTAAACCATATAGTTAATCATTTCCATTCAAATGCATCCTCACAAACACTTTAAATATTTTCACCATTAGAAATAAAATAGTGTTTTCTTTCTAAACAATCCATCATCTACAAAAAGCGCATGCAAAATAAAAAGGATAATTTTGACCATAGGACACTCTCAACATCCATGAAAAAGCGGAATGGACTCATTCAAGTATGCTGCTACTCATTGACGAGAATGTATGAATTCTATAATTTTACTTTATTGCAAACTTTTCTAATTCAAATTTTTTCAAAACCTTTTAGACCAGCCACATACATACTTCCTTTGGGAGAAATAATGGCATAGATTCATGAATATATTACAAGAATGTAAAATATTTAGTATTACCAAATTTATTGTATTATGCTATTCAATTTTCTTATTGACCAACTAACAATTTCATGATAGAATATCATAAATTTCATAATTAGAAATAAGACAATATAAAGGATTTAGATTTCATATTGAGAATTAAGACAATAAAAAGGACTTAATTAGATCAACTATCAAAGTTTTATTAAATTTCCAACACGAAACTTTTCCTAAGGTCAGAATAAGGCGAATGTGATTTGTAATGCATAATATTCAACTTTATATTTCATTTATCGATTAAATATTTGTTTCAAATAATTGCAACTTCGAATCTAATGAAGATGAGTCAACTTATACAGAACAAAAAGTGGTCGAAAGAGAAGTTCGAAAAAATTGTATGATTGAAAAAAATTAGATTTAGTTTTTAGAACTTTAGATGTTTCAATTAAATAATTGTTCGATTTTTTTAATTAAATAATTGTTCGATTTTTTTAATTAAATAATTGTTAGTTTTTAGAACAAATATCACTATGGTTCATTAAATAATTGTTCGATTTTTTTATTATTTAAAATGTTGGGTTTTAATAGGTTTAAAATACCATGAATTTACTATTAAAATATTTGTTAATTATTAATTTTATAACTTAGATATGTTTATAGAATAAAAAAACTGTAACAATCTCTATATTAAAAACCAACTAAAATAATTAGTACTAACCATACTAATTTAGAGCCACCAAAAGGCAATTAAAATTAAGACTCACATGATAAATTAATAGTAATCAATAATGGAGTAATTTAAAAATAAAATAAAAACTCAAAGTTGGAAGAGGTAGTAAAATATGAGTGAAAGATTTAGAGTTTTAAACAGTTGTAACAACAAACAACTATTTAAAGAAGACAACTTTGGATTTGAGTGGACTTTCAGAAGAAAAAAGTGACTTTCAAAAGAAAAAAATAAAATGTGCAAAAATAAAGGATTTCATGTTTTTATAGTTTTATATATATATATATATATATATATATATATATATATATATATATATTGCATTAGCAAATGATATATTTTTATATATAAATTTCATAAGATTTAATAAAAAAATATTATAGCAAAGGAAGCTTTTTTCCAAGCCTCTAAGATGCTCCACATCATCCTCATTAATTTTTCAATTAGATTTTCAATTATATTAATATCTTTTTATAATTTACACATATAATGAGACTTATATTAATGATTACATATTAAGGCTAAATTATTAAGACCTTTTATATTTTTTCAGTTATTATATAATTAAAGACAATAAGTGTATTGATATGAGTTGAATAAAAATAAAAAGACACAAATTTTGATGACTAGGAGAATTGAGCATTATTTTATTATTTATAAAAATAAAAACCACATGAAACATAAAAAAATGTAGACTTTAGCTTCATATCTTTTTAAGAAAAATTGTGTTCACTTCTATATTTATTATTATTTATAATTTTCATGGATTTTTTGTTGTAAGAATAGTGTATTTTCCTCTCTTATTTTTAGAAAGGAAAAAAGAATACTGGGCGATGGTTAATCTTTGGGTTACTTTTGGTCAAAAAGAAAACTTTGATTACTTTGGGTTTATTAATTTAAATTTTGTTTTAATAGTTCTCTTATACTTTATTTGAGTTTTTTTTATATTACATTTTTAATCAGGAATATGAATGGTTTTAAAAAAAACAATAGTTTCAAAACGTCATATATTCTAATCTATTAACTTAATCTCATATTTCATCCCCTTTTTCTTTGACATTTCGAACAACTTAATCTCTTATCTAAAGAACTAATTATAATATATTAAAGTATATAAAGTATATAATTATAATATTAATTTCAGGCACTTTATGTTTTGTAACATCCCATATTAAGTTGTAATAATGTTTTTATTTATTATTTAATTAAGACTTACAACCACATACATATTTCATCCACTTTTTCTTTGACGGTAGATATTCCATCCACTTTATCAAAAATAAACTAACTATATGTAATATATTGACATAATTATAATAATAATTTCAATCAACTTACTATTGTCTCACACAAAAGAAATTTTTTGTCTTTTACGTTTTTAAATAAATTGTGCTTTACATTTATAAATAAATACTATTTGTATTCCTAAAAAAAATACACTATTTGAAAAGCATTTATAACTACTATTTTAATTTCCACTAGGCCTAAAAAAACTGATGACATTAATATTATATTACTATTATTAATCACTTATAACTATTGGACTCTAAAAGTCACATTCTTACTAACTATATAAACTCTACACACTCACACACCCTACGTACTCCTCTTAATTTCATTCCCCTTTTATGTTGAGTTAGTGTCATTAGTGTAGTGAGTTTGTTTTTGATGTTCTCTAAGTTTGAGTCACTTCATTTTTTTTCATTTCCTTGCAAGTTATGAATTCTATAATTTTTCTTTCTTACAATATACTTTATTGCAAACTTTTCTAATTCAAATTTCTTCAAAACCTTTTAGACCAGCCACATTCCTTTGGGAGAAATAATGGCATAGATTCATGAATATATTACAAGAATGTAAAATATTTAATATTACCAAATTTATTGTATTATGCTATTCAATTTTCTTATTGACCAACTAACAATTCATGATAGAATATCATAAATTTCATAATTAGAAATAAGACAATATAAAGGCTTTAGATTTCATATTGAGAAATAAGACAATATAAAGGACTTAATTAGATCAACTATCGAAGTTTTATTAAATTTCCAACACGAAACTTTTCCTAGGGTCAGAATTAGGTGAATGTGATTTGTAATGCATAATATTCAATTTTATATTTCATTTATCAATTAAATATTTGTTTCAAATAATTGCAACTTCGAATCTAATGAAGATGAGTCAACTTATAAGGAACAAAAAGTGGTCGAAAGAGAAGTTCGAAAAAATTGTATGATTGAAAAAAATTAGATTTAGTTTTTAGAACTTTAGATGTTTCAATTATCGCAACAAATATCACTACGGTTCATTAAATAATTGTTCGATTTTTTTATTATTTAAAATGTTGGGTTTTAATAGGTTTAAAATACCGTGAATTTACTATTAAAATATTTGTTAATTATTAATTCTATAACTTAGATATGTTTATAGAATAAAAAAAAACTGTAACAATCTCTATATTAAAAACCACCTAAAATAATTAGTACTAACCATACTAATTTAGAGCCACCAAAAGGCAATTAACATTAAGACTCACCTGATAGATTAATAGTAATCAATAATGGAGTAATTTAAAAATAAAATAAAAAACTCATTGCTGGAAGAGGTAGTAAAATATGAGTGAAAGATGTAGAGTTTTAAACAGTTATAACAACAAACAACTATTTAAAGAAGACAACTTTGGATTTGAGTGGAGAGATTTGGGCAAAAAAAATTAGAACAAAAAAAACAAAATGTGCATAAAAGTAGAAGAAAAAAGTGTGACTTTCACAAGAAAAAAATAAAATGTGCAAAAAATAGAGGATTTCATGTTTTTACAGTTTTATATATATATATATATATATATATAGCATTAGCAAATGATATATTTTTATATATAAATTTCATAAGATTTAATAAAAAAATATTATAACAACACGTGCATCGCACGGGGTTTTCCCCTAGTAAATCTCTAAAGGAAACTTTTTTCCAAGCTCTAGAATGCTCCACATCATTTCAATTTATTTTCCAACTTAAATCTCAACATTCTTTTTTTACTTAATTAGTATCCACTAAACCTTTACGACATTCAATTTTTAAATCAAGATAAATCTAACTTTATCAATACTTCTTAAACATCACAATATATTTTCAATTAACTTTTCTGAACCACAAAATATTCACATTATCTATTTCTTGATTTTAATTTTTTATAAACATTTAAAAAACGTTAAATTCATTTTATTAAAAACATTAAAAAGATGTTAATTAAATACTACATTTTCTATAAACTTCATTTTTTGCCTACAAAAAACGAAATTCTATGTCTATATTGTGAACTTTAGTAGAGCAAAATTATTCTTCTAATTTTCATAAGGAATTTTCATTATTATTACAACAATTACTTATTTATACATAATTTTCTACACACAAACTTGACTATTGAATTGTGAGTTTTTCCTCCTTTGTTATTTTTATTTTAAAAATTTTTCTCTCTTATTGATTACTCTTAATTAATTATTTGATGTTTTGATTTTTTTTGCCTTTTGGTGTCTCTAAATTTTTATTTTCATTAGTACTAATTATTAGAGTTTGTTTTTAATAGAGATTAGTTACAATCCTTTCATTTTCCTTCACTTAAATTCTTCTTTTCAAAATATTATATATACCTAAGAAGAGAGGCCACCTCTTATATTTTCATTTTTACACTTTTTTTGGTTGTTACATCACTTATGTGATTATTATTTTATTTTTTTTGGTTTTTACATCACCAATATTCTAGCTTGAAGAAATGCATTGTAGTAGTTGGAGTTCCAAAAAGTTGTATAAATTTGTCTTTTATTCTTAAGATTTAATTGATTGTTGATTAGGTATTGAGTTTGTTATAGGTTTCAAATTGCAGTCAAGGGAGGAAAAATGGAGTTTACATGGATAGGAGAAATTGGAAAGGCAAAGCAAAGGATTTGAGCTTCATGTTGTAGACATTCTAATTTTGTCAAAAAGACAACAAAATAATTTGGATTAGTTGCCTTTTAGTGTCTCTAAATTAATATAATCAGTACAATATATTTTAGTTGGGTTTTAATGGAGATCTGTTATAATCTTTTCATTTTCTTGATTTAAAATCCACCCAACAAAGCCTTCTTTTTTAATAATATACTGAAAATAATTTTATAAAGTCAAAATTAAAAATAGTTGAAACTAAAGTTGTGCAATTAATTATTACTTGCTATTTGATTGCACAAAAACAAATAGTAAGTATTATAAGAAAAAAAACACTATCGTAAAAATAAATGGACTGTTTCATTTTTTCCCTTTGGCGTCCAATATCGTGTTTAACATTGCGTTTTTTCATGTTACCATGAACTAATCTATACATATGATTGCTTTGATAAAAAAAATCTACACATATGGATGTACAGAAAAACAATGTATTTGTCGTAAAAAAAAGTCAACTAACTCACCATCTCTATTGTCATATTAAAATGTGTCTATTGGTATTACTTTTGTTGACCTAATGTTTATCATCAATTTAACCTTTTTTGTGCATTCATCAAATTGATCTATAAAATTCTTATGGGTCATGATTAGTTGTTTAATATTAATCATTCACACAATAAAAATTTCCATACAAATAGTAACTGATATCATCAAAAGGTTTAATGAATAGTCTTTTCTATATAAACCATATAGTTAGCCATTTCCATTCAAATGCATCCTCACAAGAGGTTAGGTGTCAATATTGAACATAAGTTCCTATATAAACACTTTAACTATTTTCACCATTAGAAATAAAATAGTGGTTTCTCTAAACAATCCATCATCCACAAAAACTGCTGTTGCGCCCCGAAAAATCCGGTTTGGACTTTTCAGTTAGACAACGTGAAATTAGTAGAGCCGCCACCAATATTTATTTTTAGGAAAAACATTGAAAAAAAACCTTTTTTGAAAGCGGGTGGTCTTTCGAAAACTTAGAGATGTAGGTTCGGGGGTCGGTTGCGCATTGGGAAGGTATTAGCACCCCACGCGCCCTTTCTACCGAAAGGGAACCATTAATTTGATGTGGTTTTGAAATGTTTGATTTGAATTACATCGTTCTACTTCTTTTCTTTTCTTTCTTTTGAGAGATTGCTTTATTAAAAAAAAGAGAAAAAAGGAATGTTTTTGGTATCTTTGAAAAGCGGAACAAAACAAAGATTTTTTTTGAAAAGGGTGCTTGACGGGACATGAACCCGGTCCTACGTACCCTCACTGGCTGAGGGATCAAAGCTACGTAGTTCTTGTTTTTTGCGTCTGAAAACGGCTTAGGAGTTTAGGTTTAGGGGATTTTGAAATAAGACTCGAGTGTTCGTGAACACCAAACAAGCAAAGGCTTCGAGTGGCATTCAATATTAACTCGAAAGAAAAGAGAGTTGAAACCGGTAACCAAACAAGCAATGGCTTCGAGTGATTACAAGTGACAACGTTGCATTATTTTTTTGAAAATTGTGTTGAAAAAGGTGGTGAGCCTTAGTGATAATTACCACTAACAACCCATGTTCTTTAGGAAATTTGAATTGGTTTTTGTTGTTTAATTAAGGTGTGGGAGCTTTCATAATAGTCAAACAAGCATAGGCTTCGAGTGACTACCACTAATAACTCCTCATTAGCGATCAAACAAGCAATGGCTTCGAGTGATGGCTAATGATTTATTTAAGAAAATGCTTTAGGGTTTTTATTTGGAAAAACATTTGAATTTGAGTTTGAAAAGAAGTAGAACATTACAAATCTTTTTTCAAATCAAAACCGAGACAACAATGAGAGCATAAGCAAAGCAAACATAAAGAGTATTTACAAGTTGCTATGAACAATTGAAAGCATGATTAAGCGAACATGTAGGTGCATGAGTATACTATTACAAAATGCAAGGCATAACATTATTGAATGCATGATTAGACAATTGTGGAATGCAAGGCATAACATCATTGAATGCATGATTATACAATTGTGGAATGCAAGGCATGAAATTAATATATGCATGAGTATTTAAGGGAGTATAAAAAAAATGCAAGAGATGCAAGCTCATATGAGTGCATGAATGATAAGGTGCAAAGTGTAAAAAGGTTTTGGGTATTTTTGCAAATGGACATGTAGTAAAAACTTTTTAGTAAAAAGTTAGTAAAGAGTAAAGTAAACATGCATGAAGTGAATAGTAATTATTTAATGAAGTAGTAAAGTAAAAAGTTAAAAATATTTTTTACATTTTTTAGTAAAATGCTAATGAGTGGCGAGGTAAAAAAAATAAACATGAGTGGTAAAAAGGTTAAAAAACATGTTAACACAATTACACATTTCTACACAAGATCAAACACACATGTTTAGCACAAAAGTGAGCATCAAAGAGGCTCTAGGGCCGAACCCATACATGAACATAAACAACAAGTTTTTTTATGCTAAAACTCATAGCCAACACATAGAGCAAAATCATGCAAGTTTAAGCACATCAAGCATTTATTTACACAAAAATCAAAGAGTAAAAGGGAAGGCAAACAAAAACCATAAATCTTAAGGCCTAAAACCGAACCTCCTACCTCCCTCAAGATCAAAACAAAATTCAAACTTGCAAGTTATGACATGAAAAATAAGATGCATATATCACATGAAAATTCTTTATTCATGAAAAGGTGACAAAATGGGTGTGAAAAATGCAAAAACATGGTTGAAAACACAAGAACCCTCTCATCAAGGCCAAGGGTTCACTTCAAACACCCAAGGCTCCCAAAGTCCTTGACATAGTGTTTGAAATGAACCCTCTAAGCCTCTTAGAGAGGAAAGAGGAGTAGAAGGGAGATTCACATGCTAATAGTTAAAATGCAAGAGATAAGATGTTTACCTCAAGATCAAAGCTACACAAGAATAGAAAAATGAAGATCAAGACCAAAACAACAAAAATCTTCACAAATCACCAACAATGCCACGCAAACTTGAAGGAAATCAACTCTTTAGTGATGCAAAAATGGAACTAAGGATGGAAGGAGGAAGATATAGGAATATAGAGTGAGTTTGAGGTGGTTTGGTGGATGAAAGTTGAAAAGAAGATGGAGGAGAAGGAGGGAGAGGGTTCGGCCAAGAGGGAGGAGAGGAGAGGAGAGATTGCTAGCTAGGGTAAAATGAGAGTGTGTATGCTAGGTCTTATTTTTGGGTTTTTATATGAAGTGAAAACTTAAAGGGTAATTAGGACAATATGCTTCTTGCAAACCAATAGGATTTGAGATAAATTTTGAATCAATGGTCAAGATGCAATATCACATGGATTGAGGGTAATTAAAAACACAAAATGGGGGGAGAGAGGAGCTGAAGTGCGCAGCCTAAGGAGTGGGGTGAAGGATAAGCTTATTTACAAAATTGTATTTTCCCATAAAGCTTATTACACAAGTGCCATTTTGATTCAAATGAAGGGTGAGGATTGTTTTTCACACTTAAATGGAAGGCCATGATTTAGTACAATTTGCAAACAATAAAAATAAATCAAAATGGGGTGAAATGGGGCTGATGTGCGCAGCAAAGGAGTGGGAGAGTGAGTGGACTTGCAAATTGTACTATTGTACTATTCTTATCCTTTCAAAATTCAAAAGAGTATAGAATATTCCCTTTTAGATCATTCTTCCTAATTCATGCCATTTTGGGCCATATCCCATGATTCAATGATTGGGCTCTGAACTTTATGATCTCACCAATCCCAAAATTGATTTATTTACCCCACCTCAAAGGAAAAGACCATTTTACCCTTCTATCCAAAAACTAGGTTTTTAGGCCACAAGGTTTAATATTTATGCACAAAAATTATCACAATTAGACACAAATACTCCTCAAATAAATTATTGATGATTGTTCAGTGATTTGGGACGAAAAACCGTTTTTATTGTGAAATGACCAAAATGCCCTTTCACCTTAAAAACCCTAGTTCTTTGCCCAAAGCACATTTTCACTTCAAAAATGCTTTTTCAACCTAGGAGTGACCTCTAATACTTTGAAATGCAAATTGGATGACTTGTCTTGAGAAATTATCCCTTATTTGCAAAAATGACCAAAATACCCTTTTGCACTGAAAAACCCTAATTTGTCTAAGAAGTGCATTCCAACTTCAAAAATGATTTTAGAAACTTTGAAATGACTTTTAGAAACCTAAATGCAATGCATGATGTTCTCTTCTCCTCTGGTTATTTATTTTTGGGGAAAATTAGGGTTTTGACCTAAGCCGGACAAAATTGGGGTATGATGTTTGCCTCTTTATCTAGATTTTAACAAGGAATATGAATTGGCCGAAACATATTCCGAGGCAAAATAGAGATAAAGAATTCAAAAATTATACCGATTTTGTTTTCCTAGGAAAAACCCGAATTTCTTTTTTTGTTTTTAATTAATTTTTTTTCTTTTTGGGTGAATGGATGCCAGCCAGAAACGACTGTAATGAATAAATTGCCAACCCTCAGGCACCAAAAGCAAGAAGTAAATTGGTGCCAACCCTCGGGTGGCCTAAACAGCAAGAAATAAAGCAGTAAATAAAACAGTAAAGAAGGTACCGTCCTCTGATAAGCCGACACTGGCAGGGAAGAAGGTAATAAAGAGTGCGGTGAAGAAGGAGCGTTCGTCGCTCTGAAGGAACACTTGGGTTCTGAAGGAGCATTTGCGGCTCTGAGGGAACACTTGGGCTCTGAAGGTGGCCTATTCGAGCAGCCTGAGGTTCTGTACCGAGTTGTAGGACTGATACATTTTACCTTGATGGACTTGCACTATGCTTTTTACTGGCACAGCTAGTCTGAAGGACGCAAAGTCTGGGGGGCCGATCCGTCATACTCTGTGATGACTTGGCGAGATGAAGGACACGAGGTCTGAGGGGCCGATCCGTCATGCTCCGTGATGACTTGGCGAGATGAAGGTCAAGTTCAAAGTCGCTGTTTGGACTGTTGATTTGAACTAAACTGAAGGACCCTAGAGTCTGATGATTCATCGGTGCTCGATAACGACGGATCCGAAGGGGGGACGATTGGTCCCGAGGGGGACGACAGGTCCTGAAGGATTCGCAAATCTGTTGATTGACTGATTGAGAGGGCCAATGCTGGCGTATTGAATTGAGGTACCTGCATACGTCAGTTGATGCAAGTGATGATGCATGTGGCATGGGTGCATGTTATGCAAATGCATGTTATGCAGGAGCATGTTATGTGAGTGCATGCAATGCTTATGATTTTGGTGTGATGATGCATGTGATAGACTGCTTTCTTTTGTCATTTTGCTTGATTCTCTTCCGACCAGCTTTCTGTTTTCTGGTTATTTATTTTTTCCATGTTTTTTTTTTCGATCAGCTTTCTTTTTTCTGACCATTTATTTTTGCTTTTTGACAAAGGCTTATTCTTTTACTGGTTCAACCGACTTCCGATACTCTTGGCACGAGACTGAGAGGCCGAGAGAAACTGCAAGGCTCATGAATCGAATGCGCGTTTGCTCTTTGGTTCGCCATCTGGAATGGTCTGTGAGGGCAGCGTTCTTTGTAAGGTTAATTATCTTTAGGAAGTTGCTTATTTCCCATGACCTTTAAAGATTTCGCAATGATTTATAATGCCTTATGATGTATGCACATGTTTTACAGTTCAGGATCACCATCATCATAAAACGCTTATTTTGAGCGGAAAAAGCAGAAATAACAACAAACAGGACATGAGAAAAGTTGAGCTTTATTGATGTGGAAGCCGATCGTACAGAACGTTACGACGACTGTTTAGTACATTTGAAAGTTTTAGAAACTACAAAAAGACACGAAAACAAAAGAGAAGCTAATTTCTGACTGTCCGTCTCTGTGGAGCAGTGCCGACATCTGTGTCCTTGACCTTGATCATTCCCTCATTCAAGTCTTCGGGGGAGTTGTATGCCTTTCTTTACTTTTCATGCCCAAGTTTTCGACCCTAATTTTTGCTGGATCGCCCTTGCATGGGTTTTCAATCCACCGGTCGCTCTGATTTTGCCTAGGCCGCCCTTTCGGGTTTTCAACCTAGCGAGCTAATTCTTGCTTGGCTCGTCTTTCTCTTTTTTCACCCATTTCTTTCAGGCATAATACTTCTTCACTGAGTCTGAGTTGACTGGGTTCTTGAGATCATCTCCATCCATGTTGGTGAGTATCAGCGCTCCTCCCGAAAAGGCTTTCTTGACTACATAAGGACCATCATAAGTGGGTGCCCGCTTCCTCGAGATTCACACACGAATAGGCGTATCTTTTTGAGTACTAAATCTCCTCATTGAACTCACACGGGGCGGACTTTCTTGTCAAAGCGTTCTCATTCTCTGTTGGTACAATTTGTCCATGGCACAAAGCTGCAATCCTCTTTTCTTCAATGAGGTTTAGCTGATCCATACGGGCCTGTACCCACTCTGCTTCTTCCAACTTGGTTTCCATTATCACCCGCATGGAAGGTATTTCAACCTCAATAGGGAGTACTGCTTCTGACCCATATACCAGGGAGAAAGGGGTTGCCCCGGTCGATGTATGCACTGAAGTACGGTAGCCATGCAAAGCAAAGGGAAACATCTCAAGCCAATCCTTGTAGGTTACCACCATCTTTTGCACTATTTTCTTGATATTCTTGTTGGCTGCTTCAACTGCCCCATTCATCTTGGGACGGTAGGGAGAGGAATTATGATGCTGGATTTTGAATTCTTTGCACAGGTCCTTCATCATTTTACTGTTCAAGTTGCTGCCATTGTCAGTGATGATCTTGTCGGGAAGACCATATCGGCAAATCAGATCTTTCTTCACAAATTTGGCAACCACTGAACTGGTTATACTAGAGTATGAGGCAGCTTCAACCCACTTTGTGAAATAGTCAATGGCGACCAGGATGAAACGATGCCCATTTGATGCTTTGGGTTCGATTGGACCTATGACGTCCATGCCCCACATTGAGAACGGCCAAGACGCAGTCAGAACACTTAGTTTGGCGGGCGGCATATGGATATGATCAGCATAGATCTGGCATTAGTGGCATTTCCTTACAAAGCTATAACAGTCTGATTCCATCTGGAGCCAGTAATAACCCGCCCTTAAGATTTTTCTAGCCATGGTGTGCCCACTGGAATGAGTTCCGAACGAGCCTTCATGCACATCTCTCATGATTCTCTCAGCTTCTTCTTTGGCAACACACCTCAGGAGAACCATATCATAGTTTCTTTTGTAGAGAACTTCACCACTCAAGAAGAAATTCCTTGATAACCTTCTGAGAGTTCTCTTGTCATTCTCTGATGCCCCAGGTGGGTATTCCTGATTAGTGATGTACTGCTTGATGTCATGGTACCAAGGCTTCTCATCGGGTTCCTCATCTATTGTTGTGCAGTAGTGATGCGCGGGCAGGCTCCGATGCTGGATTCTGATATTGGTCAAGCTCTTGTCACAGTTGACATTGAACATAGAAGACAGGGTTGCCAATGCGTCGGCCAACTGGTTTTCACCTCGAGGGATATGCTTGAAGGTGATCTCGTCAAAAGACTTCATCAACTCTTGCAGGTAATCACAATAAGGAATCAGTTTGGGATCTCTGGTCTCCCAATCGCCTCTTACTTGATGAATAACCAGGGCTGAGTCCCCGTACACATCTAGCCTTTTAACATTCCATTCTAGGGCTGCTTGAACACCTAGGATGCACGCTTCATACTCTGCTATGTTATTTGTGACATAGAAGCTCAGTCTTGCAGTGACGGGAATGAAACGGTTGTCAGGAGATATCAACACAGCACCTGCCCCGTGCCCCCACACATTTGACGCACCATCGAATATCATTCTCCATCTTTCACTTTCATGGGACTTCCCCTCGTCGAACAGTGCCATGATGTCTTCATCGGAAAATCATGCCGCATTGGCTGGTAGTCCGAATCGGTGACATGCCAAATATTCATGAGTGCACTACCTTTAAGCGCGCTTTTGTGTGACATACGGGATATCGTATTCTGATAATTGCATCTGCCACCGGGCAATTCGTCCCGTGAGAGCTGGTTTCTCAAATATGTACTTGATTGGATCCATTTTTGACACCAACCAAGTTGTGTGACTCAACATGTATTGCCTTAAACGATGAGCAGCTCAAACTAAGGCACAACAGGTCTTTTCTAGCATAGAATACCTTGTCTCACAGTCGGTGAACTTTTTGCTTAGATAGTATATTGCATGTTCCTTCTTCCCGGATTCATCGTGCTGCCCCAACACACAGCCCATTGAATTATCTAGCACTGTAAGGTATAAGATGAGAGGCCTACCTGACACAGGTGGCATTAATACTGGTGGATTCTGCAAGTACACCTTGATTTTCTCAAAGGCAGCTTGACACTGATCATTCCACCCCAACTCTTGATTTTTGCACAACAATTTGAAGATTGGCTCACAAGTAGCAGTCAGCTGGAAGATGAATCGGGAGATATAATTCAACCTTCCGAGGAAACCACGGACTTCTTTTTCTGTTTTGGGTACTGGCATCTCGAGGATGGCTTTTACTTTGTTTGGATCCACTTCAATTCCCTTTTGGCTGACAATGAAGCCTAACAACTTCCCTGATCTCACCCCAAACGTGCACTTGGCTGGGTTTAGCTTGAGTTCATATTTCCTCAACCGTTCGAAGAGCTTCTGCAGATTGACAATGTGCTCCTCGTCGGTTTTAGATTTTGCGATCATGTCATCAACATAAACCTCAATCTCTTTATGCATCATATCATGGAATAAGGTAACCATGGCCCTCTGGTAGGTTGCGCCAGCATTCTTCAATCCGAATGGCATGACCTTATAACAGAATGTTCCCCAAAGTGTTATGAAAGTTGTCTTTTCCATGTCCTCAGGGTCCATCTTGATCTGATTATATCCCGAATATCCATCCATGAAGGAGAACAACGAGTGTTGAGCTGTACTGTCCACTAAGACATCAATGTGAGGCAAAGGAAAATCATCCTTAGGGCTAGCACGATTCAGATCTCGGTAATCAACGCACATTCTGACCTTCCCATCCTTTTTGGGAACTGGGACAATATTGGCAACCCATTGCGGGTATTTGGCCACTGCTAGGAACCTTGCATCAAATTGCTTCTTCACTTCATCTCTGATTTTGAGGGACATTTCTGGTTTCATCCTTCTCAATTTCACTCGCTGATGTGGGCATTCAGCTTGGTGGTAGCTTCTGTACCACAATGTCTGTGTCCAACCCGGGCATATCTTGGTAGGACCATGCAAACACATCCACATAATCGTGCAACAGCTGAACCAACTTCATGCGATTTTCCTCACTCATGGTGGTACCCACTTTGACCTCTTTCTTATTCTCAGTTGTACCCAAGTTGATCACTTCAGTAGATTCTTCGTGTGGCTGAATTACCCTTTCTTCTTGTTTCATTAACCTCAAAAGTTCTGGAGGAGTTTCCCAGTCTTCCTCAACATCCCCCTCAGCCTGATTGATGGGGTGATCAAAGTCAAAAGGTGGACTATTGGCACTGCTATTTTCAGAGACTATTGCTGTGGATCTGCATTTTGCCGAAGCGAAAAAGCAGAATGAAAGGCGAAACAAGAAAACAAACAAACAAATAAAGCAGGAAAAGACTCACGCCATGAAGAGAAATTGATTTTTATTGATTGAGGAATTCAAAACAAGTGTTTTTATTAATGATGATGATTTAGAAAATAAAAACATGTGTGCCCCTAACAACTGGTCCTTTGGCCTTGGGCAGAGCCACAGGGTTGCATTACAAATGATTACTTTAAATTAAAAGTCACAGGAGAATCAGCGGCCTTCCAATTCTTTAATTCTTCACCGATACCGCAACGACGAACCAGACTCGCTTCGCTTTCCTCAGACTCAGAACCTTCTATGATGACAGCAACTTGGTTAGGATCCCATAAACCAACACTCACAAAGCTTTGACTGATGTCGCAAAATGGGATCTTCTGGGGCCATGGATCTTCGCCTCTGGACTTGGCCAACCATCGGCGCTTTCGTTCATCTGCCATTATCCTCCTTTCCTCCTCACTTGGGGTATATCCTAGCCCGCAACGGTCTTTGTTTTCCTTCAGTTGGATAGGAGCTAGAATCCCTTGACCAAACTTTCCCAAGCCAGAACCAACCTTGTATCCTTGGGCTAACATAATTTTGGCAACCATCTCCTCCTCTTTGGTTCTCCTAAATACTGCATTGGCGATCTCCAAGGACTGAAAGGCTGTTTCCAAAGACTCTTCAGCGGCTTCCACATATTTGAATTCTGATGGCTTATTAACCAGAGTCTCTTCTTCACCAAACACTACCACAACCTTGTTATCAACCATGAATTTGACCCGTTGGTGTAGAGAAGAAGGGATTGCCCCAGCCATGTGGATCCAGGGTCTTCCTAGCAGACAGCTATATGAAGAGGTGATGTCCATGATTTGGAAATTGATCACGAGAAAACTTCGGGACCAATCACGGATGGGAAATTCCATCTCTCCCAAAGACTTCCTTTTGGACCGTCAAACGCCGCACAAATGTCGAACTTGGTTTCATGTAGGAGCAATCAACATCTAACTTGTCCATGGTTGACTTCGGCATTACATTCAGTGAAGACCCATTGTCAATCAGTACTCTGGCCAGCACATAGTCCCCACACTTTACTGAGATATGTAGAGCTTGATTGTGCTCTTTTCCGCTTGAAGGTAACTCATCATCGGCAAATGTTAGGTGATTTGCTGCCACCACATTTCCGACAATTCCATCAAATTGATTCACCGAGATGTCCTCTGCGACATGAGCCTCACTGAGCACTTTCATCAGGGTTGTTCGTGTGCTTCCGAATCGAAAGCAAAGAATGATAGCATGGATATCTTTGATGGCGTCTGTTTCAACTGATCAACCACTCTGTAATCACTTTGCCGAATGATCTTTAGGAATTCATTTGCCTCTTTTTCCGTTACTTTTTCTGGAGCAACCTCTGGCTCTTTTCCCTTCTCTTTGCGGCCTCCCTGTTCAGCCTCTCTAGGTATTTCTGTCCGGAGGGTTTCTGGAGCATACACCCTTCCGCTTCTTGTGATCCCACTTGACCCTGCTATGTTGGTTACAGTGGTAGCACTAGGAAGGCATTCTGCTGTATATTTCCAGGGGACTGCCTTATTTGACTCATAACGAAATGGAGCTGGTACCTCAATCACTATTGGCTGAGCATTTGCCCGCACCAATCTAGGATTGAAATCGTAAGGAATTTCAATGGGCTTTCTGATTCCTCTATCATTGTCGGGATATAGCGTCCACACCTCTTCAGATTCAGAACTATCCATGACGACAGCCACTTGGCTGTGTTGCTCATCTTCTTCATCCCATCCCGTAGGCTGGATGTCTTCCAATTGGATTTGAGCGCTCTCAGGAGCATCATATCTGACCAAGTAATCAAATTTTCCACTAGGCTCTCCTAGGGTATCCCAACATCCCTTTTTTGTAGGCACTACTGTTATATCCTCAATGATTTCTTCTTTGCATGAGGAGGGAACTGGGTCTTCAGTGACTTTTGGTCGAGCCCTGACTTGAACCATTCTTGTATCAGAATTGTGCAGAATTTTCAATTGGCTTTTTGGCCTCTCTACCACTGTCAGAGTATAGAGTTAACACTTCGTCTTCCATATCATGAGTTCCTACCTGGACCACATACCGATCCATCAGGTCCTGCAGGATCATCCTGAAGCTTTCACAATCTCCCACACACAAAGAGTCAGCACACCCTTCTTCATGGCAACACCCTTTTCTAACAACCTCAGCCCGGCATAACTCAGCGTAAATGACACTTAGAGGAGTCTTGATCTCTTGCACTTTCTTTACCAATCGGCCACCAGAACTTTCTATAGCGTTGGTAGCTGGCCTCTGATGACCCGGCAACAGGTTAGTTGTTGTATTCGGGCTGTTCTGTTTGAATGAGATCCAACCAGCGTCTATCAAATCTTGCACCACATGCTTAAAGGCTTTACACTCCTCTACAGCATGGCCGACCCCGTTTTCATGGAAACTGCAGGTTGCGTTAGCATTGTATCCTCTGGGAAATGGTGGCTGAACGACTTTCATCGGCCGAGTGTTGATCAGGTTGTTGGAAGTCAAGTGATTAAACAGCTCCGTGTATGTCATCGGAATTGGATCAAAGCTGGTTCTCTTCTTGAACTGGTACCCTTGAGCCTTGAGACTATCATTGTTTTGCTGGGGTGGCATAGGAGCAGAGAATGGAATAGTTTGTGGTGGAGGAGTACCAAAAGATGAATTTCCCCGTGAGATGACATTAGTTTCTCCTTCTTTCTTTTTGGGGAAATGGGGCTGATACTTCTTCTGGTTGTTGGACCCACCAGAGCTCCCTACATTACCGAGGTGATTCGAAATCTTCCCGCTTCGAAGGCCATGTTCAAGTCTTTCCCCGAAGACTATCATGTCGGAGAAACTGGTTGAGACACTTGTGATCAGCCTGTCATAATAGATTGCTGGCAGAGTTTCCAGGAACATGTATACCATCTCTTTCTCAGTCAAAGGAGGTTGAACCTGGGCAGCTGTGCTTCGCCATTTCTGAGCATACTCCTTGAAAGTCTCCTTCTCGCCCTTACTCATGTGCTGCAACTGCGACCTATCCGGAGCCATGTCCATGTTGTATTTGTATTGTCTCATGAAAGCTTCAGACAAATCCTTCCAACAACGGATTTCAGAGGATTGCAACTTCATATACCAATCTAGAGGAGCTCCCGCCAAACTATTTTGGAAGCAGTAAATCAGTAGTTTGTCGTCATTGGCATAGGGACCCATTTTTCGGACGAACATTGTAACATGGCTCTCTGGACAGCCAATCCCTCTGTACTTGTCTACCTCAGGAGCTTTGAACTTTGGTGGTAAAACCAAGTCTGGGACTAAACATAGCTCACGGGCTTCTTTGGCTCTAACACCAGTGCCTTCCATTGCCTTTACTCTTTCTTCAAGTGCGCGGATCAAATCATTTGGCTGAGCTCCCTCAAACATGTGCCCCTGGGGGTGACTCCCCATACTATAGTAATACCCTCCTCCTGGCTGAAGAACATTTTTAGGTCGTACTGTGAGCCCTGGAGTGGAAATGCCGTACGCATGAGGATAGGAATCGATTACGGGGTCCTCCGGCAGCTTCCCTGTGCACGGTGGATGATGACTTGATTAGGTGCGGCTACACCACGAGAGTAGGTCTAATGAGTTGTGGCAGTACCAAAGCAGCATACCCAAGGATATCATGCGATGTGCATCGTTCGACACGTTCATTTCTCAAGCAAACACGAGATGACCCGACCGGATCCGGAGGAACCGTGGGTAGCGATTCGCCATCGACATCGTGGAGGAGGAACGAAAGAAGTGACCCCATCTGGACCCACTCTGGCGGCGGCCAGCAGCTTGTCCCACTCTTCAAACCTTGCAAAGATAACCATCATCTCATGGACTTGGGCCTCCATAGTACCCATCTTATCCTTCGGAACTGATTTTCTGAGAGTGCACCGTCAGATTCGAATTTGTACGCCCATATCTTCCTGTTCTGGATTAGTCTCAATTTCAACCTCTGGATGCTCTTGCAGATGAGCCATTAGCTTGGCTTGTAGTCGGGTGAAGTATCGGTGACGGAGAACCAGCGTGCCTTTTCTGTTTATTTATAAATTTATTGTATAAGAATTAAAATAAATTCATGAATGGATGTATGAATGCATGCACAATGTTTGCTTGATGCCGAGAACCGCGGGATACCTTGCCTTGTCATAAGCGCATAAACTTTTGATTTACGAATTGAAGTAAACAAGGAATCGAAATAGCATACTTCATTCATCAAGATTTCAAAGCTTCACCAATTTTCATTAAAGGGAAAAGACAGAACAGTACAATATTCTTGAATACAAAGCTCAAAATAAACTCTTAAGTTGAAAAATACAAGTAGACAACTCAAATACAAATAGCTTTAAGCTCCCCAACTCTCTTCCTCTTCTTGCTTACTGTAACACCCCGATTTTCGTGTGTCAGTTCTTTTAATATGTATTTGTTTTATGAACTATTTTATATTGATAAGATTAAACTATTTTAAGTTATAGTGGTTTGAGTTTGAAATTTAGTTGAAATCACGTTAAATTATATCTTAATACGCTATTGGTAATATATGATTATTATCATTATATATATATATATATATATATATTTATTTTATTTTATTAGTGTTTGAGATATTATTTCCTTAGAACATTATTTTAAGCTATTGAGATATTAAAATAAGAGTTGTAGTGAAATTGGGGGTTTTAAAATGATTTAGAGGTGAATTTCTACTCTTTTACTCGCATACAACCCCTCCTCGATGCTTACACCCCCGCTTTTCCGGCCCAATTGACCGAACCGGCCCACTTTGATTCTCCTTCTTCCCCGCGATGTCGCAAACAGAGACGGAGCCGAGAAACGAAACCTCACGCGCGTTCTTTTCCCTTCCACGCGATCTCCTTCCTCCTCCACCAGAACCCCAAATCTTCACCTTCCCACTCGGATTTTGCCACCGATTCCATTTCTCGCCTTAGTTTCATTGTTTGGTGCTTCGCTCGCGCCGGTTGCGCGCCACGCCTCACGAACCCTTGAGGACGAATTTCTCCTCTTTGCCGCCATCGAAGACTTAGCATGCCGGACCAGAACACGAATATGACTCGCACTCACCAAAATTCACGTTTCATCTTACTTTTAAATAGCCAAGTAAGTCCAGCAGTATATACATCGTTTTGCTCCTTCCATGTTAGATCCTAAATTGCTGTTTTTATGCTTCACTATTGATTCAAACATTATTTTAGTATCAGCACCTATTTACATTGGACTTGAATTCTTCAATTACCTTCCAATTAGCAGCCTTTTGTATTGCCCTTCATAACCATGCGTTTCTTGTCTTCAAAATATGTAATCTATATATATAATTATACTACTCATTAGTTTACGGTTTAATCCATGGTGTTGAGTAGTTTACTATTTTAATTTCCAAACTATTAAGAGTTTAATTTAAAAGAAAGAAAGAAAGAAACGCAAGAAGAGAAAGAGAGAAGGGCGATCGCGAGACTCAAGGAAGGAGGAAGCTTGGGTCGTTGGTGACTTGGAGATTTTGCTAGGAGCATTGTTGTCTTCTTCAATTAACAAAGGTATGGGGGCTCTTTCTATACATATAATACTCTTTAGGATTTGTGTTGTATGTGGGCTAGGTGTTGAGGGTGTTGAATGATTGATTGTATTTGTGAAACCTATCCTTGTTGTCGTGTTTGATGCCTAATTGGAATGCTATGTGCTGCTGATGATTGGAAGTGAGTATGTGATTAAATTGTGCATGTAAATTGTTTGTGAGGACTCCTCAATAGAGTGAAGTGTGTGAACATGTTAGTTGTAGACTAATCAAAGAAATGTTTGATGATTGTTGGTAGTATGGTGTGGATTAAGTATGAAAATTGTTGGGTAATTGGTGTTGTTGAAGTGTTAAAAGAATTATGCAAGTGGGAAGAGTTGGCTACGGCCTAGGCGCCAATTGCCTAGCAATCTGGCGCCCATGATAGTGCGTGTGTGCTGGGTGTGTGGTTGTGCAGGGCACAGGGCGCCAAATGGGCAGCCCTGGTGCGTCTGAGCAGGGCGCCAAAATGTGGCTGCCCTGCGTGTCTGTGTGCGCCCGATTGTGCAGGCGTGTGCGTGTGTGTGTGTGTCTTGGGCGCAGGCGCCAAATTTGGCAGCCTAGTGCGCCCGGTTGAACTGGCTGTGCATGTGGGTGTGTGAGTGTGTTGCGCAGGGGCGCCAAATGTGGCTGCCGTGCGCGCTCTGTGTGGTGTGTCGGTGGGTGTGTGTGGCACGTGGCGCCAAAATGGCGTGCAACTGCGCCTAGTGCAGAGTTTTGGTTGCGTGCTAGGTGGGGCGCCAAAGTGGCTGCCCCGTGGCGCCAAGTGGCGCCTAGTGTGGTTCCTAGGTGTCTTGTGGTTGTAACACCCCGATTCTACCCCATTTATTTATTTAATTATCAGAGTGTGAAAAGAACAACCAGCATGCATCGGAGCGTTACACATCAACATTTAAACTCAACATTTAAACGACATTAATAGTCAAATTTGGTCTTTCATTAAGACGACGAATAAGTACGTAGCACAACTCAAAATTCATCACAACGCAGCGGAATATAATGACCTATCACATGCATAATCTCAACCAACAACTTAGTGTAAAATACACTTCACATAAAACAATAACGCAAATAGAATGATAGTCTAAAGTAAAAACAGCAAAATCAACAGTGTTCGTCTATCCCCCAGGTGCTACGTATCAGAGCGACTCGACACTGACTCTAAATAGGAAGGAGAGAAGGTCCTTCACACACGACTACCTGCATGTCACCCACGTAGGGGTAACATTAAAACAGAGAAAGGGTGAGTCCAACAACATAAAGGAATATATGATAAGTAATATGCGAGGTCTTAGCAACCATAACTACAAGACAGCACAACATACAGTATTATCACAAACAACGTCATCAGCAAGCACAACCATATTACTACAACACGAATGGCAACAACACGACTGAGACATATGCATGGAAATGCAACCCACAACACGGGTATATGCATGTGGTACCAGTCAACATAAAACAACCTTTATGGTTACAACATCAACACTTTGAGCGAGCTCTAAGACCATGACCTTCAACACGTTGAGCGAGCTCCAAGACCGCGACCTTCAACACGGGGTATGCATATGCCATGCGATGGACTCATGAAACAACACAACCAAACAACAACACTGACCGCTTTCAACTACAACAACAACTTACATAAGAGTCTCATGGACTCACAAAGAACAACAAGCGTGGTTTTGGTCTCACCGACCCAACAACAACAACAACAACTTAAAATAGCAAGTCTCATGGTTCACAACAACAATTATCAACGACTTAATATTTGTACTTCTATCACAAAAGCAACGACACATCACATTCACCCATATTTGGGCACAACAACTCACAATGACCCAACCACAACACGAAGACTCCGAGCAACACCTATTGGTACTCTCCAAGCTCGGGCAACTCGGGTGCCACAAACAACGTCAAAAAGGCGCTGGCAAGAACACGCATGCGCCGTGGCGTAACCAACAAGACGAATGGCGCCCGAAGAACCTCGCTGCTTGCCGGGGCACCTAATTCCTAGCATTGTGGCGCCAGCGGCGAAGACACAGTGCGCGCCGGGCGCTAATTTAAGCAACTTGGCGCGCGGCGGCAATAATATTGCGCCATATGGCGCTAAACAACAACCTCAACCAAGCAAAGTGGCGCTGGCGGCAAGAATTGGTTGCGCGGCGCCAAAACAAAGAACACTGGCGCGCCAGCAAGAACTCCGCCTTTGGGTCGCCAAAACAAAGCAAGAAAGAGGCGCGGCAAAGACATTAGTTGCGCCATGGCGCCAAAAAGAATAATAACAACCGGCAACTTGGCGCGGCGAAGAACCTTGTTCCGCCCGAGCGCCAAAACAGCAACACAAAATGGCGCTGTGCAAACAACCTTGTTGCGCCATGGCGCTAAACACTAGCACAATGGCGCTAGGAGTGTCTCAACCTCATTCCTTAATTTCTTTTACTAACAACCAGCAACAACCAACATTTAAGCAACCACAAGACATCAAACAACACAATTGACCCCTCATAATACACCTAGAATGTCACTAAGCTTCACTTGCACATAACATCAAACACATGGAGGGTACAATTGTAACAACAAATTCCTCAACATACATATTCAATCACCAACCAATTCAACATCAAATACTCATCATAATTCAATCCTACAACTACTCAGAATTCTAACTAGCATCATAGTTACTAAATTCCCACATAACCCCATCATATAAACCCTTATGTGATTTAACCCCCCTTACCTTTAAAACTAGATGAAGAAGATGAAGCCTTCCTTGAGTCACCACCAAAAACCACGACCACGGATTCCCCCTCCTCAAACGCAAGCCTTCGCTTTCTCTCTTTCTCTCACGACGCCTTTCTCCTTCTTTTCTTTCTTCTCACCCGCCGTCGTTTTCTTCTTTCTTTCTTTCATCGTCTTCTTCTCCTTTTTTGTTTGTTTTGTTTTATGGTTACTAAACCTAAGTGGCGTGGGTTGGGCTCATGTAAATGGGCCCTTTTACACCCTACTTGCATTACTCCCACCACCTCCTATTATAACAAAACACATATAACTTATTCAATATATTTAGATCAATTGATATTAGAATAATTTAATTAAAATAATTAATTAAATTATTTTGGGGCGTTACAACTCTCCCCCACTTAGAATTTTTCGTCCTCGAAAACATACCTGATTCAAACAACTCCGGAGACGACTCCCGCATCTTATATCCTAGTTCCCATGTCGAGGCTTTCACCCGTTTGCTCCAACCCAAACAACCTTCACGGTTTGATCTCCTTACCTCGTAAGGTCTTCACCTCACGATCCTCAATTCGTACAGGCATAGTCTCCACAGTGAGATTATCCCGCACCTCCACATCATCTATTTGAATCACATGAGACGGATCCGCAATATACTTCCGAAGTTGCGACACGTGGAACACGTCGTGCAAGTTCGAAAGATTGGGCGGCAAGGCCACCCGATATGCAACACTCCCAATTCTTTCCGTAATTTGATACAAACCAATGAAACGAGGAGTCAACTTTTTCGATTTCAGCGCACACGCCCAACACTATCATAGGTGTGACCCTCAAGAAAACATGGTCACCCGCTTCAAACTCTAAGTCATTCCTTCTCTTATCATGATAGCTTTTCTGTCTACTCTGCGAGGCTTTCATTTTCTCTTGAATCATCTTCACCTTCTCTGTGGTCTCACGCACAATCTCCGGGCCTAACACCACACTTTCCCCCGATTCATACCAACACAAGGGCGTTCTGCACCTCCTACCATATAATGCCTCGAAAGGCGCCATCCCAATACTTGCATGAAAACTATTGTTATAAGTGAATTCAATCAACGGCAAATGGGAATCCCATGAACCTCCTTGTTCAAGGACGCAAGCCCTCAGCAAGTCCTCTAGTATTTGGATAGTCCTCTCAAAATCGCCCGTCCGTGCGGGGATGGTAAGCGGAACTCAATCTCAATTTAGAACCCAATGCCTCTTGCAAGCTCTTCCAAAACTCAGAAGTAAATCTAGGGTCTCGATCAGACACGATACTCGAAGGGACACCATGCAGCTTTACAATTGTCTTAACATAGATATCTGCCAACTTCGGAACTGGGTAAGTCATATTAATCGGCAAAAAGTGAGCAGATTTCGTCAGCCTATCAACAATAACCCATATAGCATCAAATCCTTTCATTTGTATTCGCAATCCATTACAAAATCCATAGAGATACTATCCCACTTCCATTCGGTACATCCAATGATTTGCATCAACCGCTAAGGCCGATGCTCTACCTTAGATTTCTGACACGTCAAACAAGCATACACAAATTGGGCTACATCACGCTTCAAGCCGGGCCACCAAAACAGCTTCTTCAAATCTTGGTACATCTTTGTGGCTCCCGGGTGGATACTCATTTTACTTCGATGACCCTCTTCCAGAATTGATTTCTTAATCTCCTCATCATCGGGATACAAATCCTCCTCGGTATCTCAACACATCTTGCGCATCTAACTCATAATCTTTAACCTCGGAGTGATCAATCCCCACTGCCAATTCAACTAGTTTAATGTCTTGCTTTTGAGCCTCCCGAATAACATCTAAAAATTCGTTATGGATTTTCAACATTCCCAACCGTACACTCTTAGGCGTCACCTCGCGCAGACAAACTCAAATCCCGAAACCGCTTTCAATCAATTCGAGCTCTTTCACCATCAATGCATACACATGAAGGGACTTCCTACTCAAGGCATCGGCTACAACATTAGCCTTCCCCGGATGGTAATTCAAACTAAAGTCATAGTCTTTCAACAATTCCAGCCACCTCCTTTGTCTCATATTCAGTTCCTTCTCGTCAAACAAATACTGCAACCCCTTATGATCACTGAACACCTCAAACTTAGAACCATACAAATAGTGCCTCCATATCTTCAAAGTAAAGACGATTGCCATGAAGCTCCAAGTCATGAGTAGGGTAGTTCTTCTCATGAACTCTCAATCGCCTAGACGCATAGGCTACTACCTTACCTTCTTGCATCAAGACACCTCCCAAACCCATCTTGGAAGCATCACAATACACCACGAGCGGTCGATCCGGGCAGAGCAATACCAAAATAGGAGATGTTGTCAACCTCCGCTTCAACTCGTTGAAGCTCTCTTCACACCGTGCATCCCAAACGAAGGCCTTTCCCTTACACGTCGGTTGAGTCAGCGGAAGGGCTAGCTTAGAGAAACCCTCAATAAACCTCCCCGTAGTACCCAGCCAACCCCAAGAAACTTCGGATCTCAGTCACCGACTTTGGGCTCTCCCATTGCAACACAGCATCAACCTTGGCTGGATCTACAGCTATACCATCACCGGAAATTACATGGCCCAGAAAACTCACTTTGTTCAACCAGAACTCGCACTTTGACAACTTCGCATAGAGCTTCTTTTCCTTTAACACCTCTAGCACTAACCTCAAGTGTTCTGCGTGCTCCTCTTCTGTCTTGGAATACACCAAAATATCATCTATAAATACCACCACAAAACGATCCAAGTGACTATGGAAGGTACGGTTCATGTACTCCATAAACACTCCGGGTGCGTTGGTAACACCAAACGGCATTACAAAGATATTCATAGTGCCCATATCTAGTTCCAAAGGCTGTCTTCTGAACGTCTTCATCTTTCACCTTGATTTGGTGATAGCCCGACCTCAAGTCGATCTTACTAAACACTTTAGCACCCACCAGCTGGTCCATCAAGTCATCAATTCTCGGGAGTGGGTACTTGTTCTTGATCGTTACTTTGTTCAACTGTCTATAGTCCACGCAAAGTCTCATGCTTCCATCCTTCTTCTTCACTAGCAACACAGGCGCTCCCCAAGGCGACACACTAGGCCGAATGAACTTCTTCTCAAGTAACTCTTCTAGCTGTTTCTTTAACTCAGATAATTCAGATGCTGACATCCGGTATGGCGCCATAGACACCGGCCTCGTACCCGGTGCAAGGTCAATAGTAAATTCAACCTCCCTCTCCGGCGGAACACTCGGAATCTCATCGGGAATACTTAGGAAACTCGCAGACACTACCTTCAACCCTTCAATGACATCTTGACTCTCAATGATGCAGAGACGCCATCAAAGCAAATAGATGAATTTCTTCCTCATTATCCTACTTAATTGACCGGAGGCAAAGAATACAATTCTTCCTCTTCGGGAGGAAGGAAGTCTCTGATTTTCTAAAGCGGTTGATATGCACATGGTTATCAACTAACCGATCCATACCAAGAATAACGTCCATTCCTCCAAAGGTAAACAAATAAGGTCAACAAGAAAATCTCTGCAGAAAGGCCGATGGAGGACACTTAGCACACACTAGGGATGTAGTTACCGAACCCCCCATTTGGAGTATCAATAACCATCTCCTCATCATAGAAGACAAATCAAGATTCAATTTTTCAAAGACACAATTTGGCAATGAATGAATGAGTAGCACCGAGTGTCTACTATAGCAATTACAGGAGTACCATAAATAAAACAAGTACCTCGAATCTCGTTAGCATCCTCGGATCCTCGCCAAGGCAAACACTTTTCCCCTAGCCTTCTCTTTCTTGGGTTTGGAGCATTTGGTACTAATGTGCCCCGCTTCCCCTTGATTGAAGCATATCATATCCTTTTGATCACACTCAGGCATCCTATGACCTCTTTCCCACAATGGAAACATCTTGGTACCTCGGGCTTACACTCAAAACTCTTGTGACCCGCCTTCCCACACTTGTAGCACACAATGGCGCGGGCGTCTCCCCACTTAGTTTCCTACCAAAGAACAACCTTCTCGCTACACACTTACACGATCGTAACCTCATATGGCTTTCCTCTAAACTGAGTGTTCCTTTTCTCTTTCACAGCCTTGTACGCAGCAGTGCTATCTTCTTCATAAATTCTACATTTGTCGACCAGATTGGCAAAAACTCGAATCTCCTGATACCCGATGGCCTTCTTTATGTCAGGGCGCAGGCCACTCTCAAACTTCACACACTTAGAGAATTCAGAATCGGCTTCATTGGCATAGTAAGGACAAAATTTGGCCAACTCCTCAAATTTGGCGGCATACTCAGCTACTGTCTTATTTCCCTGTTTCAACTCCAGGAACTCCACTTCCTTCTTAGCTCGCACATCCTCAGGGTAATACTTTCTCTTGAACTCTCTTGTGAAAACCTCCCAAGTAACCTCTTCACCAGCACCTTCCAACCTTCGCGACATTCCCAACCACCAGTCGTCAGCTTCCTCTCCCAGCATATGGGTCCCCAACTTCACTTTCTCGGCGGTGCACTCCGCATGACACGGAAGATCCGCTCTATCTCCTTTAACCAGGCCAAGGCCCCATCGGGGTCATACCGACCCTTGAAGGTGGGTGGGTTTTCCCTCTGGAACGTTGCTAAGTTGCGAGCATTCACATTAGCAGCAGCGTGTTGATTCCCGACAGCTTGGGCTATGGCTTGCAAAGCAGCAGCCAATGCAGCATCATCGCGTCTTGCCATCGAATCGAACTCTACACAAGGGAACACAATTAGATACAACAGATACAACACTTAGACACTTGGTGGACGGACCAAACTTCACTCTGATACCACTATGTAACACCCCGATTCTACCCCATTTATTTATTTAATTATCGAGTGTGAAAAGAACAACCAAAGATGCATCGGGCGTTACACATCAACATTTAAACTCAACATTTAAGCGACATTAATAGTCAAATTTGGTCTTTCATTAAGACGGCGAATAATAAGTCGTAGTACAACTCAAAATTCATCACAACGCAATGGAATATAATGACCTATCACATGCATAATCTCAACCAACAACTTAGTGTAAAATACACTTCACATAAAACAATAACGCAAATAGAATGATAGTCTAAAGTAAAAAAGCAAAATCAACGGTGTTCGTCTATCCCCTGGTGCTACGTATCGAGGCGACTCGATGCGACTCTAAATAGGAAGGAGAGAAGGTCCTTCACACACACGACTACCGCATGTCACCCACGTAGGGGTAACATTAAAAGCAGAGAAAGGGTGAGTCCAACAACATAAAGGAATATATGATAAGTAATATGCGAGGTCTTAGCAACCATAACTACAAAGACAAACACAACATACGAGTATTATCACAAACAACGTCATCAAGAAGCACAACCATATTACTACAACACGAATGGCAACAACACGATCGAGACATATGCATGGAAATGCAACCCACAACACGGGTATATGCATGTGGTACGGTCAACATAAAACAACCTTTATGGTTACAACATCAACACTTTGAAAGCGAGAGCTCTAAGACCATGACCTTCAACACGTTGAGCGAGCTCAAGACCGCTGACCTTCAACACGGGGTATGCATATGCCATGCGATGGACTCATGAAACAACACAACCAAACAACGGTGACTGACCCTTTTCAACTACAACAACAACACATAAGAGTCTCATGGACTCACAGCAACAACAACGTGGTTTTGGTCTCACCGACCCAACAACAACAACAACAACTTAAAATAGCAAGTCTCATGGTTCACAACAACAATTATCAACAGCTTAATATTTGTACTTCTATCACAAAAGCAACGACACATCACATTCACCCATATTTGGGCACAACAACTCACAATGACCCAACCACAACACGAAAGACTCGAAAGCAACACCTATTGGTACTCTCCAAGTAACTTGGGCAACGGGTGCCACAAACAACGTCAAAAAGGCGCTGGCAAGAACACAGCATGCGCGTGGCGTAACCAACAGCACGAATGGCGCCCAGCAGCAACCCTGCTGCACCGGGGCACCTAATTCCTAGCATTGTGGCGCCGGCGCAAGAAGACAGTGCGCTGTGGCGCCTAATTTCAAGCAACTTGGCGCGGCGGCAACCGCGATAGCGCGCCATGGCGCCTAAACAACAACCTCAACCAGCAAAGTGGCGCTGGCAAGGCGGCTGCACAGGTTGCGCGAAAACAAAGACTAACCTGGCGCAGCAAAGCAACTGCTGCCTTTGGTCGCAAAACAAAAGAAGAAAGAGGCGCGGCGGCAAACGATTGCGCCATGGCGCCAAACAGCTAATAACAACCCAAGAACTTGGCGCGGCAGAAGAACCTTATTCGCGAGCGCCCAAAAGCTTTCACAAAATGGCGCGGCAAAGAACCTTGTTGCGCCATGGCGCTAAACACTAGCACTGATGGCGCTAGGAGTGTCTCAACCTCATTCCTTAATTTCTTTTACTAACAACCAGCAACAACCAACATTTAAGCAACCACAAGACATCAAACAACACAATTGACCCTCATAATACACCTAGAATGTCACTAAGCTTCACTTGCACATAACATCAAACACATGGAGGGTACAATTGTAACAACAAATTCCTCAACATACATATTCAATCACCAACCAATTCAACATCAAATACTCATCATAATTCAATCCTACAACTACTCAGAATTCTAACTAGCATCATAGTTACTAAATTCCCACATAACCCCATCATATAAACCCTTATGTGATTTAACCCCCCTTACCTTTAAAACTAGATGAAGAAGATGAAGCCTTCCTTGAGTCACCACCAAAAACCACAGCCACGGATTCCCCCTCCCTCAAACGCAAGCCTTCGCTTCTCTCTCTTTCTCTCACGGCGCCTTCTCCTTCTTTTCTTTCTTCTCACCCGTCGCGTTTTTCTTCTTTCTTTCACTGTCTTCTCCTTTTTTTTGTTTGTTTTGTTTTATGGTTACTAAACCTAAGTGGCGTGGGTTGGGCTCATGTAAATGGGCCCTTTTTACACCCTACTTGCATTACTCCCACCACCTCCTATTATAACAAAACACATATAACTTATTCAATATATTTAGATCAATTGATATTAGAATAATTTAATTAAAATAATTAATTAAATTATTTTGGGGCGTTACAGTGGTCCCTAGGGCGTTAGTTGGTCCAACTCTTGTGTTGTGGAGTAATTGTGAGCTAAAATATTAACGTAAGAGTATAAATTAAATTGTAATTAAGTGGAGTGTGAAAGCGGGGTGGGACTTCGGTCCAAAAGCGATGGGAAGCCCTCAAGGCTAATTTGTTGGTGAGATGGAGTTGAGGAAATAAATAGAGAGGTGTGCATAATAAAATATTTGTGTTGCGGTGATGATTAAGCGGTGAGTGCCTTTAAGGCTTATATGGTGTGGTGAAATGAAAAGCTGTGAGTTGTGAAATAAAAAGTGGTGAGTTTAATGATTGTTGTGGTAAATGTATTGTTTGTGGTGCATTGACATAGAGTCACATATTGCATGTGCATAAAGCGGTGTGTAGGCTTGGCCCAGCGGTGTGGGACTCAGGTCCCAGCGGTGGGTGCCCTCCGAGCAAATTTGCGGTGATGAAGGATCCTCATGCATGTTGCACTCATGCATGTACCCATACATATGTTATTGATGTTTCCTTTGGTGGTTGTACCTTGTGAATGCGTTATAATTATGATGATGTGTTGATAATGTGGTGAACTAGTAGTGTTTGTTGCCTTGCCAATATGTAATGCCTATCCTATCTATTATTATTTTTATGAAAGACTCACCCATGCTGCGTCGTGTTGCTTCTTATGTCGGCAACTGCGCAGTACCCCATGAGTGAGGGCATCCTTATGCCTGTCTACTAGTAGTCGTGTCTCACTCGATATGTAGCACCGGGGAGGCGTAGTCATCTTTATTTATTATTTGATGCTTTAGACTTTTATTGATGATGTACTAAGTATAATGTTAAACTTAGTGATTCTTCCATTTGTGTTGGAGGCGTTAATTATATTTTGGTGTTTGTAAACTAAAGCAGTGTCGTGGGCAGTCCCCTAAACTAATGTCTTTGCATATCGTATTAATGTTTTATTGACTTCGTGTTATTTGACTATAAGTTGGATGTTTTTGTAAGCGTTGGAATGTGACATTCCCTTTCAATGATGTTATTGTGAAAACTCTGATAATATAAATATTAAATAATAGTTGTTTAGGAAGGGGGTGTTACACTTACACTTGCACCTTGAGATTGTTCCTTGAACTCTGTGATCAACGCTCTACAGTACTTCACAAACTGATACACCTCAGGTGGGGTGTTGAAGAAATGCATCTCAGCCTCAGCTAACTTCAGATTCTTAGGGATCCCCAACATAGCCTGACTGGCCAGCTCTGACAACTTTGAAAACTTGCTCTTCCACAGCTGCATCTCATCCTTAAGTTCCTTAATGATCTCTTGATCTTCAATCTTTCCAATCAAATCTAGGACGCGTTTTTCCCAATACTGGCTCTCAACTCGGACCTGTCTGTAGGCGTCTTCTAGACAGCGAAGGTCCCTCTTCAATTCACCAAATATTTCTCTTTCAAAGCTCAAAGCCTGCTGGTATTCCTTGAGATTTTCATCAATGGCATCTCTTTCTTGCTTGAGGTTTCTCAGCTGACCCCTCAATTCTGCCACCAGATGAGATTCTTGCCCTGCTTCCATGGCCAATGCCTTCCATTCTTGAGCTTCTTCAAGTGCCCTTCTTGTTTTCTGTTTATACCTTTGGAGTTCCTCTCTGGCCCCCTTCAGATATCTCTGGGCTTCTATCTTGCTTTGCTCTTCTTTTTTGAATCGCCTGACACTTTCTTCCACAGCGATCATTTTGACATTGTTTTCTTCCTCTAGCTTTTCCTTCTCTAGAGCCATCTCTTCTAACTTATCCCGTAATGCTTGTTTTTCCTCTTCTGCCTTTGCTAAAGCGGACTTGACTTTGTTTAACTCTTCATAGGTAGGGACATAAGGCTCTGGTATCTCTTCCTCAAGGGAAAGTGTTCTCCGACTCAGTGATTTTGTATTTTGAAGCTTCTCCTTGAGCCATTGATTGAAGGTGGTGTCACTGGTCTTCTTTGACAGCTCTTCATTTCCCTTTCGCACTACGGATTCCCATGACTGTTGAACTCTTCGAAGCAAATCACCGCATTTAGACATCCCCTTATAGAGGTAAACACGGGACAGCATGCTTTCGGAGGGTGAGTTCCTCATCGGGTAACCGAGTTGCCTTAGAGTCAATGAAGGGTTGTAGTTGATGCACCCTTGAGTCCTCATGAGAGGCATGTTTTGAAAACTTCCACAGCTGAACACTACCACCGGTCTGTCATCCCAACAAGCAGTTGTATACCACCGGATTTGGAGTTCATTGAGATCTTTCAAAAACTCAACCCATTCCATAGCAGTTCTGACCTCCACATCACAGCTTAGGGCATAAGAAATTAGCTCCCTAACATCACTTCGGTTGTGGATCACATGGGTAATAAGCCAAGCGTAGAGAACGTGAGAAGAAAGGCATATTTTCTTTTTATGGAATTGACTGTAGCGAGTAAGAGCATGGTATGTGTTAGCAAGAACAGCAGGCACAGGATTGATAGGGTTCTTGGTGTCTTTGAAGGCTAGGAATGCGCCAATTGCATCTTCATCAACATACCTTTCTATTTGAGGAAAGAGAACAACCCCAAATATGGTGAGAGCGAGCACTAACTTGAATGGACCCCACTTCTTAGCCACGGCATAAGATTGCAACAGGCCCTCGAAGTACTCTTGCGGATACCCGGCTACACCATTTCTTTTTAATTTCTGCAACCTCAATTCATCTACACTGATCCTAAGCAGCATTGCAATCTTCTCATCGGTATAGTACTACCCCTGATATTGGTAAGGTCTAGCATGAGATCTGGAGAACCCCAAAAGCTGCTCATACTCCTCTAATGTAGGTGATAGCTGAAAGTTCTTGAAGAAGAAGCACCTCACATCAAAGTCATAGAACTGGCTCAAAGCCATAAGAGCATCCTCTTGAACATTCAACTGCAAGAGTCTACGGATATTCCCATACGCCTGATCGAAGGAGTCCCTCTCAATCGGGCCCATAAGGGCTGCACACTGTCTCAGACTACCAACATCAACCTTCTTCACAATTGGGAAGCGAGAAATAAGTGAAGTCTTGCTATTTGATTCCATTCTGATGTACCTATGACAAGACGGTACATTATTCGGCGGTTCCCGGCAAGCAAATACAGATGAAATGCAGTATGAATGCAAATGTTTGCAACATTTAGCTTTAATGAATGCGGCATGAGGCGATTATGATATGAATGATGCATGTAGAGATAATGAAAGCGATGCGTATGGACGGAAGTTCAAAAATTTAGGTGACACACTACGTGCCGCCTCACGCAGTGGTTTATTTGGAGAAGGAAAATATTTTTGTATTTTCTTGGAAAAACTTTGAAAAGGTCCTTTTGAGGAAGACATGCCCTAAATTACCATGCAGCACACAATTCGTATGCCCTCGTGTCCTACAAAGGCGGGAATCCTAAGTTCTAGGGCAACTTCAAAGGTTCCTCCCATGTAGTTCTAATTCACACCCTCACAATGACTACCGAAGCTATAGAATCCTCATGCCGACACCCACAAATGTAGAATGCTACCAAGTGTGAGGCGTCATGAGAAAGCGTACTCCGGTTGAGACTTTCATGAGTATCAGACGGACAAAGGTCTTGAATGACGATCCACTAATCGCCTCCACTCTCCTAAGTGTTTGTTGGATCCGGGTATAGGAGCCCACTCATAGCACACAAATCATAAGGTGTGAAAGTGTGTGATCGAGGACATACTTCCTAAAATCTACCCAACCCCACCTGCAAGAAAATCCAGAACAGTCCAGACAAAAGGTCGCCTACCCTAGGGTTTAACATGCATACATCATTTCAACATACAAACCCTCCTAGGAAGTCAACAGTAATTACACGCATTACTTACCACAAGAAAAGGAGCTTAAGAAGAGGGATCATAGCAGAGATGGGGAAATGCATGCTTTACCTCAAGAAAAGGAGCGAAGAAGAGGGGACATGGGAATTGAAGAATGCATGCATAAACATAACCATAGGCACACAAAAAGAAAAAGAAAAAGAAAAAGAAAAGGAAGAGATAGAACATAATTTTTCAAATCAAACAATTTAAACCACATCAAATTAATTAGGCTTGACCCTCATCTCTCTTTAAATAAATAAATAAAGAAAGAAAGTCCCCAGCAGAGTCGCCAGCTGTTGCGCCCCGAAAAATCCGGTTTGGACTTTTCAGTTAGACAACGTGAAATTATAGAGCCGCCACCAATATTTATTTTTAGGAAAAACATTGAAAAAAAAACCTTTTTTGAAAGCGGGTGGTCTTTCGAAAACTTAGAGATGTAGGTTCGGGGGTCGATTGCGCATGGGGAAGGTATTAGCACCCCACGCGCCCTTTCTACCGAAAGGGAACCATTAATTTGATGTGGTTTTGAAATGTTTGATTTGAAATACATCGTTCTACTTCTTTTCTTTTCTTTCTTTTGAGAGATTGCTTTATTAAAAAAAAGAGAAAAAAGGAATGTTTTTGGTATCTTTGAAAAGCGGAACAAAACAAAGATTTTTTTTGAAAAGGGTGCTTGACGGGACATGAACCGGTCCTCACGTACCTCACCGTTTGAGGATCAAAGCTACGTAGTTCTTGTTTTTTGCGTCTGAAAACGGCTTAGGAGTTTAGGTTTAGGGGATTTTGAAATAAGACTCGTGTGTTCGTGAACACCAAACAAGCAAAGGCTTCGAGTGGCATTCAATATTAACTCGAAAGAAAAGAGAGTTGAAACCGGTAACCAAACAAGCAATGGCTTCGAGTGATTACAAGTGACAACGTTGCATTATTTTTTTGAAAATTGTTTTGAAAAAGGTGGTGAGCCTTAGTGATAATTACCACTAACAACCCATGTTCTTTAGGAAATTTGAATTGGTTTTTGTTGTTTAATTAAGGTGTGGGAGCTTTCATAATAGTCAAACAAGCATAGGCTTCGAGTGACTACCACTAATAACTCCTCATTAGCGATCAAACAAGCAATGGCTTCGAGTGATGGCTAATGATTTATTTAAGAAAATGCTTTAGGGTTATTATTTGGAAAAACATTTGAATTTGAGTTTGAAAAGAAGTAGAACATTACAAATCTTTTTTCAAATCAAAACCGAGACAACAATGAGAGCATAAGCAAAGCAAACATAAAGAGTATTTACAAGTTGCTATGAACAATTGAAAGCATGATTAAGCGAACATGTAGGTGCATGAGTATACTATTACAAAATGCAAGGCATAACATTATTGTATCTGATAGAGATCCTAGATTCACTTCTGAGTTTTGGAAGAGTTTGCAAGAGGCTTTGAGTTCTAAATTGAGGTTGAGTTCGGCGTATCACCCCAGACCGATGGGCAGACGGAGAGGACTATTCAGTCACTAGAGGATTTATTGAGGGCTTGTGTTCTTGAGCAAGGAGGTTCGTGGGATTCTCATCTTGCATTGATAGAGTTCACCTATAATAACAGTTTTCATTCGAGTATTGGGATGGCTCCTTTTGAAGCTTTGTATGGTAGGAGGTGCAGGACTCCTCTGTGTTGGTATGAATCAGGAGAAAGTTTAGTGCTTGGGCCAGAGATTGTTCGTGAGACCACTGAGAAAGTGAAGTTGATCCGTGAGAAGATGAAGGCCTCGCAGAGTTGGCAAAAGAGTTATCATGATAAGAGGAGGAAGGATTTGGAGTTTCAAGCTGGTGATCATGTGTTCTTGAGAGTCACTCCGGTGACCGGTGTTGGGCGATGCTTTGAAATCTAAGAAGTTAACCCCTCGTTTTATTGGCCCATATCAGATTTTGGAGAGAGTTGGGAAATTTGCTTATCGGGTGGCTCTGCCACCTAATCTTTCGAATTTGCATGACGTGTTCCATGTGTCTCAGTTGCGGAAGTATGTTCATGATCCATCTAATGTGATTCAAGTAGACGATGTGGAGGTGAGGGAGAACCTCACCGTGGAGACCATGCCGGTTAGAATAGAAGATCGTGAGGTGAAAGTACTAAGAGGTAAGGAGATTAATTTGGTGAAAGTGGTTTGGTTGGGAGCCGTGGGCGAAAGCGTGACTTGGGAGTTGGAGAGTAAGATGCGGGAGGCATATCCGGAGTTGTTTGATTCAGGTAATTTCGAGGACGAAATATTCTAAGTGGGGGAGAGTTGTAACGCCCCAAAATAATTTAATTATTCATTTAATTAAGTTATTTAAGGCTTGCAACATTTATTTTAATCAATTAATTAATTTGGAGTTTTATTTTATTTAGGAGGTGTTTAAGTGACTAGGGGGTGCAAATAAAGGGCCCATGGCCCATTAGTAGGCTCAAACTAAAGGAATAACCTTTGGGGTGTAGGGTTTCCTTCCCCATTTGAAGAAAGAAAAGAAAAAGGAGAGGGAGAGGGACATTGAGGCCGACGCAGCTGGGTGGTTTAGGGAAGAGGAGGAAAATTTCATTTTTGCTTGGAGTAAGTTGGTTTTGGTACCAATCTTCTTCATTTTTTATGCTCTTTCTATTAGTGTAAGTTTCACACTCTAATTCCTTCTCATTTTCACTTTACCATGGAAGGTATTTGAAGCTCAAAGTGGTGAAGTATCTATTTTGGTGGTTCTTGAAGTAGTGAAGGAGAGGTTCTAGTATTCCTTCAATTTCTAAGGTTAGGGGGCTCTCTTTCATACATAATAGGTTATAAGATGAGTAATTATGTGTGGGTTAGGTGTTTAGGGTAATTAATTGTTGTTTATATGTTGTTTGAACTAATTGGTATTTATGTGTTGTTTGAATTAATTGGTGTTTATGTGTTGTTGAATTAATTGGTGTTTATGTGTTGTTTGAAATAATTGGTGTTGTGTTTGGATTAAATTTGATGAACCCATGAGGTTGTTGTGAAAGAGAAATTGAAATGTTAATTATAATTATTGTTGGTGTTAAGGTGATAAATTCATGGAGTTTAATTAAAATCAATAGGAGGAACTATGGAGATAATTGGGTGTTGGTGAATTGCTTGATTGAAAGTGGTTTGATGGTGTTGTGTGTGGAGGAATTAGGCTATAGGTGCTGTGAACAGGGGGGCGCCATTTTTGGCCTAAGTGTGCGCCTAGTGGCGCCGGCTTTGTGTGCTGATGTGTCTTTGGCGTGCGTGTGAGTGGAAGCGCGGCGAGCGTCATTTTGGCGTGCCAGCAGCGCCCGGTCAGTTGTGTGTCTGCGGTGTGTGTCTTTGGTGCGTGACGCAAGACTGGGCGCCATTTTGGCGTGTCCAGTGCGCCTGATGTGTTGCGTGCGTGGTGCCGGTTGGCGCATGCAGGGGCGCCAAGTGTGGCAACCCCATGCGCCTGTGTGTGTGGCCGTGCTGCTGTGTTGCGCACAAGGGCGCCACTTTGGCTGCCCAAGTGCGCTTGTGTTGTGTCTAAGTGCTGTATAAAAATACTGTTTTGGTCCTTTTTCACCGTTTAGTCCTCAAAAATGCTATTTTGGTCTTTTTGCACTGTTTAGTCCTTATGCTATTTTGGTCCTTATGCACTATTGGTCCTTCTAATGTGTTGTTTTGGTCCCTATGTGACTGTTTAGTCCCTAGGTGACCGTTTAGTCCTTGGGGGTGTCGGTTTAGTCCTTATGTGACAAGTTGGTTGTAACACCCTAAATAATTTAATTAAGAAATTGATTAAATTGTTTAAGTGTTGCACTATTTTTAATTATATTAAATTATAATATAGTGTTTATAATTTAGTATTTTAATTTAATAGAAGGAAGTGGTATTAGAAATACTGAGGAGGCTTTATTTTGGGCCCAGGAGCCCAAGCCCGATGACTTAGGCTCCTAGGGTTAGTGCATTCGCACCAAAAGGAGGAAAGAAAGAAAGAAAGCGAAAGAAAGGGAGAAGAGAGAAAGGAGCAGCGCTAAGAGAGGAGGAGAAAGGGAGATTTTGATCGTGCCAAGCAAGGAGAGCTCATCACATTCTTTGTGGTTTTTGCACGTGACTCAAGGAAAAGGGATTTCTACGGTTAAAATAAGGTAAGGGGAGTCTCACTCTATAATAGAGGGGATAATGAGTTATATGTAGATCATAGGACTTGTTTTGTGTTAATTGATGATCGTTTGATGATTTGAACCATTGAATTGGTAAATTGCATGTTGAAATCGATTTGGGGCTTGAATTAGGGTTTATAACATGTGATTTCGTGAATTGTGATGTGTTTTGATGTTGAGTATGAAATTGATTGTTATAATATGAAAGTAGGAGTATTAGAGTGGTTATGTAGTGATTTGATTTGGAAGAATTTGGAGAAATTGGGGTTTTTGAGTTAGGGGCGCCAAAGTGCTAGGATTTAGGCGCCACGTATGTACGATTCATGAGTTGATTTGTGGGTTTGTGCGAGAAATGCCCTTTGCCAGAGCGCCATAGTCTTTGGGAGGGTGTGTTTCTTTGTCTGGGCGCTTGATTCTTTGGGAATGTGGCGCCCTGTGCACTGTTCACGTGCACATAAGGGGTGTTTGGAGTGGAACTTGATGTTCGGTGCATATTTCACCGAGCCAAATTTTGTAATCACCTGCCCAAACTTCATTTTAAACACTTTGGCTCGGGTAGTTTTGGTTTTTGCGTGTCAATTGGGATATGTCCTAGTGAACAATGCGTGGCGCTATATGTGTGCGCTTTATAGGGTGGGTTAAGTGACACTTTGAGTTCTATTCATATTTTCTTGTGCCAACTTTGCAATCACACCGCCTAAAAACCTTTTTAAACAATTTGACTCGAGTGGTTTTCTGTTTTCATGTGTCATTTGAGAGATGTGCTAGAAGGCATTGTTGTGGCGCTATAAGTGTGCGCCTAGGGGGTAGTTTGGGTGAAACTTAGATTTCTAGGCATAATTCACCGTGCCATATTTTGTATTTACACGCTTAAAAACATTTTTAAACCTTACAGCTCGAGTGGTTTTCTGTTTACAAGTCTTTGTGTGTCTTTGGGTTAGGTGTTTGGCGCCAAACAATGCCGCCAGAAGTGGTGCACTGGCGGCGCGCGTGTGTCTGAGTTTGTGTCTGAGTTGTGTCTAGGACTGTGTCTTTGCCAGAGAGAGCGCAGTTGCTAGAAAAGTGGCGCCAGTGCAGGTTTTGCCTGGGGCGCCAGATTCTTGAGTTTACGGCGCTAGTGCTATGTTGCACCGAGGCGCAGAATGTGGGGAAAATGGCGCTAGTCTTTGCTGGTGACTAAGTGAGTCTTTGTTTTGGTCCCTAGGGGCAGTGTAGTCCCTAGGTGATTGTTTTGGTCCTAAATGGTGGTTTAGGTCCTGAGTGAGGTTAGTCCTCTAATTTTGAATAGTCCTTGGGACTTGAGTATAATGAGCTAATGGCGAGGTGATTGAGGATGCCATGGGGCATGAGCCATGAGGGCTAGAGCCATGAGGGCTATAGCAGAGATTAAATATGAGGTAAGAGTTAGTGCGTGAATTGAGATATTGTACATGTGGTTGTGTTGTATTCATGGAGTCTCATGCATACATTTTTTGCTTGATCGCGACGTTTATAAACCGATTGTGAGGCCGGAGGGCCGGGCCCGGGGGCGAGTCATGAGGACTCAATTTGATAATGAGGCTAGGAGGGCAAATGGTACCACATGCATATCTACATTGCATACATTCTCATGAACACATTAATATTATTGAGTGATGATTGGTATGATTGATTGTCTTTGTGGTGTTGTATTGTATATATTGCCTATTATCACTTTTATTATATAGTTCGAGACTCACCCTCTTTGTTGTTGTTTACCACGGTAGTCATGAGTGAGGGCTTGCTACCTTCACTACTCCCGAGTCGGTGCTGCTCACGATCACGTAGCACCTAGGCGTTGGGGTTATGAACTTTAGTTGTTTTGTTTTTGCTCATTGTTGAGCTTATGAGTATTGTTTTGAGGCTCTTTTGAGCTAAGCTGTTGAGATTATGATTTATATTCCATTTGTATGATATGAGTTATCCCATGTTGTTGTTATGGTGTTATGTATTGATACCTTTTATGAAATTTGAACCAATTGTTTGGGCATTTTTAAGAGAGGGCGTAATACTCAATTAATGAAAAGCGATTTTTATTACTCGATTTTTGAATTAAGCTCTTTGGGTAGAATTGGGGTGTTACATTAGTGGTATCGAGCAAAAGTTCGGTCTGTCCAGGCAAGTGTGTCTGCATTTGTCATGTTGTGTATGACGGTTAGGAGTCTTGCATTAGTTACGAATGGTTGTTTATCTTTGCGGTGCTAGGTTGATAAGGCGAGAAGAGTTGATCTTTTGCACTACTACGAGGCGTTGCAAGCCATAGCACAAGTTATGGGGGCCTTGTGAGAATCTGAGACCGTAGTCGGCAACATTCGAGAGAGAACCCCTACCTTGGGGAGGTACAACCGGATGGTGCATTGACTTGGGTGAAGGAGATTGAGAGGATCTTGAGGTGATTAGTCATGTGCTTGATGAGCGAGAAAGTCAGTCACAGTACACATACTTTATCTGAAGAGGCGATGGTGGTGGTGGAAACCGGTGAGAGGTTGGAGTCTTTGCTTGAGAGGAGATCACTTGGTACGTGTTCAGAAGGAATTCTTGAGAAGTATTTCCGGAGGGCGTTAGAGAGTAAGAAAAAGTGGAATTCCTTGAAGCGAGGCGGGGAAGTATATGCATCGCATGAGTATCTTTGCCAAGTTCACGGAGTAGCTAAGTTCTACCCCCATTATCTTCGAAATTTGGGGCTGAATTCTCAAAGTGCATTAAATTTGAGAATGGATTGAGAGTGATATCAAGCAGTGTAGGGTATCAAAAGATTAGAGTATTTCTTGATTTGGTAGGCTGCTGCGGGATTTATGAGGAAGGCAACAATGCCGCTCTAGGGTCATGAGAGACGAGGGGAAATTTCATAACGAGGGTAAGCCATATGAGGCGTCTGGCGAGGGGAAAGCAGAGGTATGCGGGTAGTAACAAGTATCTTTGGTGGAAGCAGTCTGCCGAGGGTAGGAGGTATCTTTGAGGGCAAGAAGCCAAGTGGGGAGATGCCCCATCGATGTTGTTTGTTTCAAGTGTGGTGGCCGTAGGGTCACGAGGGCTTTGATTGTAGGATGGGGAAAGATATGCTTCAAGTGTGGGAAGAATGGCCACATGGCATCCGAGTGTGATCGTAAGGAAGTGTGTGTTTCAAGCGTGGTGAAGCGGGTCACTTTAGCTCCAAGTGCACCAAGCCAAAGAAAGAGAGGTCTCTTTGGGAGAGTATTTGCACTAGCGAGTTCGGAGGACCCAATGAGATTAGAGGTACATGTTTCATCTATGGTACACCTTTAGTTGCTATTGTTGACACGGGTGCTACGCACTCTTTTATTGCTTACATGCTGTCTTTGAAAGATTGAATTTAGTTCATCTACTATGGAGAGAGGATGGTTATCGACACTCCCGGCTAAGGGTTTGGTGAACTACTCTAATGTGTGCTAGGTGCCTACTGTCGGTTTTTGGCGAGAGATTTTACGATTGACTTTGATTTGTTTACCTTTGGGTGGGTTGGATGTGATTACAGGCATGGGTGGTTAGTAGATAACCATGTGCACATCAAGCTATTTCAACAAGTCTGTTAGCTTTCTTCTTCTGAAGAGGAAGAGTGCATTTTCTTTGTCTGTTGAGCAATTGCGCGGGGGTAATGAAAGAGGGTGGACAAGTTTGTTTGCTTTGATGGCGTCTATATGCTTTGAGAACCAAGCGGTAGTTGATGGGTTGCGGTGGTGTGTGAGTTCCTGAAGTGTTCCTGATGAGATTCCTAGTGTGCCACAGAGAGGAAGTTGAGTTCGGGATTGAGCTTGTGCACGGAACTAGGCACGTGTCTATGCACCGTCTGGGATGTCGGCCGAGTTATGCGAATTGAAGAAGCGATTAGAGGAGCTTCTTGAGAAGAAATTTGTGAGGCCTAGTGTGTCACCATGGGGAGCTCGGTTTTGTTGGTTAAGAAGAAGGATGGGAGTATGCGTGCGTGCGTGGACTACAGACAATTGAACAAAGTAACTATCAAGAATAAGTATCCTCTCCCGAGGATAGATGATCGATGGACCGGTGGTGGGTGCTAAGGTTTTTAGCAAGATTGACTTGAGGTCGAGTTATCATCGGATAAAGGTGAAGGATGAAGACATCGAGCGGTCGTTGAGCGAGGTATGGGCATTATGAGTACTCGTAATGCCGTTTGGTGTCCACAAATGCACGGGGTGTTTATGGAGTACATGAACAGGATCTTCCATAGCTACTTGGATCGGTTTGTGGTTGTGTTTATTGATGATATTACGGTGTACTCTAAGGCGAGGAGGAACACGCTTGAGCACTTGAGGTCAGTGCTAGAAGTCTTTGAAAGAAAAGAAATTTGTATGCGAGTTGTCAAAGTGTGAGTTAGTTTGCGTGAGGTGAGCTTCTTGGGTCACATTATTTACAGTGAAGGTATAGGCGTGGACCCGGCCAAGGTTGATGCGATGTTGCGGTGGGAGAGCCCAAAGTCTGTGGCCCGAGATCGGGAGTTTCTTGGGGTTGGTGGTTACTACTGAGGGGGAGGTTTATTGAAGGGTTCTCTAAGCTAGCCCTTCCATTGACTCAATTGACTGTAAGGGAAGAGCCTTTGTGTGGGATGTAAAATGTGAAGAGAGCTTCCAAGAGTTGAAGAGGAGGTTGACCACGTCTCGGTGTTAGTGTTGCTGTGCGGAGCAGCAACCTTTTTGTCGTGTCTTGTGATGCTTCCAAGATGGGTTTGGGAGGTGTATTGATGCGAGGATGGGAAGGTAGTTGCTTATGCGTTAAATGATTGAGGACACATGAGAAGAACTATCCTACTCATGATTTAGAGTTAGTTTGCTATTGTTTTTGTCTTTGAAGATTTGGAGGCACTATCTCTATGGTACCAGTTCGAAGTGTTCGGTGATCACAAGAGTTTGAAGTACTTGTTCGACCGAAGGAGTTGAATACAGTCGAGGCGTTGGTTAGAGCTTTGAAGGATTATGATTTCGGCTTGAACTATCACCCCCAGCAAAGCTAATGTCGTGGTGATGCTTTAAGTCGGAAAACTTTGCATATGTCGACTATGATGGCGAGGAATTGGAGTTGATTGAGCAATTAAAGTGACTTGAGTGCAGTTTGTGAGGTGACACCCCCAGTGTCAGTTGGGTATCTTGAGGATTGGGAATGACTTCTTGGTTAGTATCGAGGCGCCCGGAAGTTAGATGTGAAGGTGGTTGACTTCTTTGGTTCTTTGGTGAGCAATTTGTAGATGGGGATTACAGGTTGGATTCCGGGGTGTGTTGAGATTCGGGGGCCAGAATTTGTGTTCGGATGATCTTTGAGTTGAAGAAGATGATACTTGAGGAGAGCCATAGGAGCAAGTTGAGCATTCATCCGGTGCTACTAAGATGTATCATGATCTGAAGAAAGCTATTTTGGTGGCTGGTATGAAGAAGGATGTAGCATGATTCGTTTATGCATGTTTGACTTGCGAGAAGTCAAAGATCGAGCACCGAAAACTGTGGGGTTGATGCAACCTTTAGAGATTCCGGAATGGAAGTGGGACGACATTTCCATGGACTTTGTATTTGGGTTGCCAAACACCGTGAGAGGTTTGACACTATTTGGGTGATTGTGGATAGGTTGACCAAGTGCGCACATTTTATTACTATCAACATCACACATCTGTGCCAAAGTTGGCTAGTATTTATATCAGGTGATTGTGAAGCTACATTGGGTTCAGAAGAGTATTGTGTCGGACGAGAGACCCGAGGTTTACATCCGAGTTTTGGGGAAGCTTCTTTGGAGGCTTTGGGGTCCAAGTTGAGGTTGAGTTCGACTTATCATCCTCGGGTGATGGTGAGGCAGAGAGAACCATCCAGTCTTTGGAGGATCTTACGAGAGCTTGTGTGCTAGAGCGAGGGAGGTGCGTGGGATACACATCTCCCAACGATCGAATTTACGATATAATACTTGGCTATCATTCGAGCATAGGGATGGCTCCTTTTGAGGGCCTTTGTATGGGCGGAGGTGTAGGACTCCTTTGTGTTGGCATGAGTCAGGTGAGAGTGTTGTTCTTGGACCCGAGTTGGTTAGGGAGACTACGGAGAAGGTAAAGATGATCGGAGAAAAAATGAAAGAGTCCCAGGCCAAATGAGAAAAGTTATCATGATAAGAGGAGGAAGGACTTGGAGTTTCAGTGGTGAGCATGTGTTCTTGAGGGTCACGCTATGGTGGAGTTGGGCGTGCTCGAAGGCAAAGAAGTTAACTCAAGGTTTATTGGACCGTACCAAATCACCGAGAGGGTTGGAAAAGTTGCTTATAGGGTGGCTTTGCCACTAATCTTCGAACTTGCGATGTTTTTCACGTGTCACGGCTTGAAGTATATCCGAATCGTCTCATGTGATTCACATGGATGATGTGGAGTGCGTGAGAACCTCCACCGTGGAGACTATGCCGGTGAGGATTGATGATAGAGAAGTAGAGGTGTTGAGAGGAAAAGACATTGCCTTAGTCAAGGTAGTGTGGTTGGGAGGCTCTTTGGTGAGAGTATGACTTGGGAGCTGGAGAGCAAGATGCGGGAGTCTTATCGAGTTATTTATTTCGGTATGAATTTCGAGGGCGAAATTTCCTAAGTGGGGAGAGTTGTAACACCCTAAATAATTTAATTAAGAAATTGATTAAATTGTTTAAGTGTTGCACTATTTTTAATTATATTAAATTATAATATAGTGTTTATAATTTAGTATTTTAATTTAATAGAAGGAAGTGGTATTAGAAATACAGGATTTCTTTATTTTGGGCCCGGGAGCCCAAGCCCAATGACTTAGGCTCCTAGGGTTAGTGCATTCGCACCAAAGGAGGAAAGAAAGAAAGAAACAAAAGAAAGGAGAAGACGAGAAAGGAGCGGCGCTAAGAGAGGAGGAGAAAGGAGATTTTGATCGTGCCAAGCAAGGAGAGCTCATCTGTTGCTGTGGTTTTTGCACGTGACTCAAGGAAAAGGGATTTCTACGGTTAAAATAAGGTAAGGGGAGTCTCACTCTATAATAGAGGGGATAATGAGTTATATGTAGATCATAGGTCTTGTTTTGTGTTAATTGATGATCGTTTGATGATTTGAACCATTGAATTGGTAAATTGCATGTTGAAATCGATTTGGGGCTTGAATTAGGGTTTATAACATGTGATTTCGTGAATTGTGATGTGTTTTGATGTTGAGTATGAAATTGATTGTTATAATAAGAAAGTAGGAGTATTAGAGTGGTTATGGAGTGATTTGATTTGGAAGAATTTGGAGAAATTGGGGTTTTTGAGTTAGGGGCGCCAAAGTGCTAGGATTTAGGCGCCCTGTGTACTGTTCATGAGTTGATTTGTGGGTTTGTGCAGAAATGCCTTTGCCGAGCGCCATAGTCTTTGGGAGGGTGTGTTTCTTTGTCTGGCGCCGATTCTTTGGGAATGTGGCGCCACGTGCCTTTGTTCACGTGCACATAAGGGGTGTTTGGAGTGGAACTTGATGTTCGGTGCATATTTCACCGAGCCAAATTTTGTAATCACCTGCCCAAACTTCATTTTAAACACTTTGGCTCGGGTATTTTTGGTTTTGCGTGTCAATTGGGATATGTCCTAGTGAACAGTGCGTGGCGCTATATGTGTGCGCTATAGGGTGGGTTAAGTGACACTTTGAGTTCTATACATATTTTCTTGTGCCAACTTTTGCAATCACTGCCCAAAAACATTTTTAAACAATTTGGCTCAGTGGTTTCTGTTTTCATGTGTCATTTGAGAGATGTGCTAGAAGGCATTCTTTGTGGCGCTATAAGTGTGCGCTGAGGGGTAGTTTGGGTGAAACTTAGAGTTCTAGGCATAATTCAGTGCCATATTTTGTATTTACCTGCCCAAAACATTTTTAAACCTTTTTAGCTCGAGTGGTTTTCTGTTTACAAGTCTTTGTGTGTCTTTGGGGGTCGGGTGTAGGGCGCAAACAGTCTTTGCCCAGGTGCCTAGGCAAGCGCACGTGTTTGAGTTTTGTGTATACGAGTTTGTGTGCGAGTTGTGTCTAGGATTTGTCTTTGCCAGAGGGCGCAGATTGCTAGAAAAGTGGCGCCAGGGCCAAGGTTGCCTGAGCGCCCGGTGCTTTGAGTTTCTGGCGCTAGTCTTTATGTTGCACTGGGGGTGCCAGAATGTGGGGAAAATGGCACCTAGTGCTGCCTGGTGACTAAGTGAGTGCTGTCTTGGTCCCTAGGGGCTGTTTTGGTCCCTAGGGGCCAGTTTTGGTCCTAGGGGCCAGTGTGGTCCCTGAGTGGAGTCTCATGCATACATTTCGGCTGCGGTCGCGACGTTTATAAACCGATTGTGAGGCCGGAGGGCCAGGCCCGGGGGGGCCAGAGTCATGAGGACTCAATTTGATAATGAGACTGTAACACCCTAAATAATTTAATTAAGAAATTGATTAGATTGTTTAAGTGTTGCACGATTTTAATTATATTAAGTATAATATAGTGTTTTATATTTACTATTTTATTTTAATAGAAAGGAGTGGTATTGGAAATACCGGAGCTGCAAGCATTGGCCCAGGAGCCCAAGCCCAATGACTTAGGCTCCTAGGAGTGATGCATTTCGCATCACTTGTGCAAAAGAAGGAAAAGAAAGAAAATTGCGAAAGGAGAGAAGAGAAAGGAGGAAGAAAATCGGCGCTAAACCCTAGAGAAAGGGAGAGAAGGCTTCGCACCAATCAAGAGAAGGAGAAGAAGGCCTTAGTTGCTGTAGTTCTTGTACGTGACTTGGTGAGGATCACTTTCTACGGTGTAAAATAAGGTAAGGGGAGTCTCACTCTATAATAGAGGGGATAATGAGTTATATGTAGATCATAGGTCTTGTTTTGTGTTACTTGATGATTGTTTGATGATTTGAACCATTGAATTGGTAAATTGCATGTTGAAATCGATTTGGGGCTTGAATTAGGGTTTATAACATGTGATTTCGTGAATTGTGATGTGTTTTGATGTTGAGTATGAAATTGATTGTTATAATATGAAATTAGGAGTATTAGAGTGGTTATGGAGTGATTTGATTTGGAAGAATTTGGAGAAATTGGGGTTTTTGAGTTAGGGGCGCCAAAGTGCTAGGATTTAGGCGCCCTGTGTACTGTTCATGGGTTGATTTGTGAGTTTGTGCAGAAATGCCACTTTGCCGAGTGGCGCCACTTTCTTTGAGGAATTGGCGCTGGGGTTCTTGTTCATAAATTTGAGTTGTGTGTTTTGTGCGAGTGTCACCTTTGCACGGGCGCCAAGTTGTTGGGAAATGGCGCCAGTGCCTTTGTTTGAAGTCTTTGGGAGGGTGTGTTTCTTTGTCTGGCGCCGGTTCTTTGGGAATGTGGCGCCACATGTGCCTTTGTTCACGTGCACATAAGGGTGTTTGGAGTGGAACTTGATGTTGGTGCATATTTCACCGAGCCAAACTTTGTAATCACGCCCTTGAACTTCATTTTAAACACTTTGGCTCGGGTAGTTTTGGTTTTGCGTGTCAATTGGGATATGTCCTAGTGAACAATTATGTGGCGCTATATGTGTGCGCTTTATAGGGTGGGTTAAGTGACACTTTGAGTTCTATTCATATTTTCTTGTGCCAACTTTTGCAATCACACGCCCAAAAACATTTTTAAACAATTTGGCTCCAGTGGTTTTTGTTTTCATGTGTCATTTGAGAGATGTGCTAGAAGGCATTCTTTGTGGCGCTATAAGTGTGCGCCTAGGGGGTAGTTTGGGTGAAACTTAGAGTTCTAGGCATAATTCACCGTGCCATATTTTGTATTTACACGCTTAAAAACATTTTTAAACCTTTTTGGCTCGAGTGGTTTTCTGTTTTACAAGTCTTTGTGTGTCTTTGGGTGGAGTAGGCGCCAAGCAGTCTTGCCCAGTGGTACTAGGCAGCGCTGTGTTTGAGTTTGTGTGCGAGTTTGTGTCCGAGTTGTGTGCAGGATTTGTCTTTGCCCAGGCGCGCCAGTTGCTAGAAAAGTGGCGCCAGGCCAGGTTGCCACGAGCGCCAGATTCTTGAGTTTCGCGCGCTAGTCTTTATGTTGCACCGGGGTGTGCGAATGTGGGAAAATGGCACCTAGTTTGCTGGTGACTAAGTGAGTCTTTGTCTTGGTCCCACAGAAATTTGTTTTGGTCCCAGGGGCGGTTTTGGTCCTAGGGGCAGTGTGGTCCACTGAGTGGAGTCTCATGCATACATTTTATTTTGCGGTCGCGCGTTTATAAACCGATTGTGAGGTAGGAGGGCCGGGCGGGGGCGAGTCATGAGGACTCAATTTGATAATGAGGCAGAAACACCTAAATAATTTAATTAAGAAATTGATTAGATTGTTTAAGTGTTGCACGATTTTAATTATATTAAGTATAATATAGTGTTTTATATTTACTATTTTATTTTAATAGAAAGGAGTGGTATTGGAAATACCGGAGCTGCAAGCATTGGCCCAGGAGCCCAAGCCCAATGACTTAGGCTCCTAGGAGTGATGCATTTCGCATCACTTGTGCAAAAGAAGGAAAAGAAAGAAAATTGCGAAAGGAGAGAAGAGAAAGGAGGAAGAAAATCGGCGCTAAACCCTAGAGAAAGGGAGAGAAGGCTTCGCACCAATCAAGAGAAGGAGAAGAAGGCCTTAGTTGTTTGTAGTTCTTATGCACGTGACTTGGTGAGGATCACTTTCTACGATTGTAAAATAAGGTAAGGGAGTCTCACTCTATAATAGAGGGGATAATGAGTTATATGTAGATCATAGGTCTTGTTTTGTGTTACTTGATGATTGTTTGATGATTTGAACCATTGAATTGGTAAATTGCATGTTGAAATCGATTTGGGGCTTGAATTAGGGTTTATAACATGTGATTTCGTGAATTGTGATGTGTTTTGATGTTGAGTATGAAATTGATTGTTATAATATGAAATTAGGAGTATTAGAGTGGTTATGGAGTGATTTGATTTGGAAGAATTTGGAGAAATTGGGGTTTTTGAGTTAGGGGCGCCAAAGTGCTAGGATTTAGGCGCCCTGTGTACTGTTCATGGGTTGATTTGTGAGTTTGTGCAGAAATGCCACTGCCAGGGCGCCACTTTGCTGAGGAATTGGCGCCTGGGTTACTGTTCATGGGCTGAGTTGTGTGTTTTGTGCAGGGTGTCACTGCCTGGGCGCCAAGTTGTTGGGGAAATGGCGCCCAGTGCACTGTTTGAGTCTTTGGGAGGGTGTGTTTCTTTGTCGGGCGCGATTTCTTTGGGAATGTGGCGCCACGCACCGCTGTTCACGTGCACATAAGGGGTGTTTGGAGTGGAACTTGATGTTCGGTGCATATTTCACCGAGCCAAACTTTGTAATCACCTGCCCAAACTTCATTTTAAACACTTTGGCTCGGGTAGTTTTGGTTTTGCACGTGTCAATTGGGATATGTCCTAGTGAACAATTATGTGGCGCTATATGTGTGCGCCTATAGGGTGGGTTAAGTGACACTTTGAGTTCTATTCATATTTTATTGTGCCAACTTTTGCAATCACTGCCCAAAAACATTTTTAAACAATTTGGCTCCAGTGGTTTTTGTTTTCATGTGTCATTTGAGAGATGTGCTAGAAGGCATTCTTTGTGGCGCTATAAGTGTGCGCCTAGGGGTAGTTTAGGTGAAACTTAGAGTTCTAGGCATAATTCACCGTGCCATATTTTGTATTTACACGCCCAAAACATTTTTAAACCTTTTTAGCTCGAGTGGTTTTCTGTTTACAAGTCTTTGTGTGTCTTTGGAGTCAGTGTAGGCGCCAAAGCAGTCTTGCCCAGTGCCTAAGCGGCGCGTGTGTGCGAAGTTTGTGTCAGGGGTGTCTTTTGCAGGAGCGCCTTGATTGCTAGAAAAGTGGCGCCGATGGGGTGTGTTGCCACGGGGCGCCCGATTCTTGAAGTTTCGGCGCCTAGTCTTTATGTTGCACGAGCGTTAGAATGTGGGGAAAATGGCGCCTAGTCTTTGCTGGTAACTAAGTGAGTGTTGTTTTGGTCCCTAGGGGACATTGTGGTCCCCTAGGTGATTGTTTTGGTCCTAAATGGTGGTTTAGGTCCCTGAGTGAGATTAGTCCTCTAATTTTGAATAGTCCTTGGGACTTGAGTATAATGAGCTAGTAATTGAGATGATTGAGGATGCCATGGGGGCATGAGCCATGAGGGCTATAACTTAGAGATTAAATATGAGGTGAGAAAATAATATATAAATTGATATGGTGAATGTGCTTGTGTTGTGTTCATGGAGTCTCATGCATACATACATTGCATGATCGCGACGTTATAAACTGATTGTGAGGCCGGAGGGCCAGGCCCGGGGGGGCCAGAGTCATGAGGACTCAATTTGATAATGAGACTGCCGGAGGGCAAATGGTACCACATGCATAACTACATTGCATACATTCACATGAACACATAAATATTATTGAGCGGTGATTAGTATGATTGATTGTGCTGTGAACTGTGACTGTATATATTGCCTATTATCACTTTTATTATATAGTTCGAGACTCACCCTTTCTGTTGTTGTTTACCACAGGTAGTCATGAGTGAGGGCTTGCTACCTTCACTACTCGCCGAGTCGGTCTGCTCTGATACGTAGCACCTAGGGGTTGGGGTTATGAACTTTAGTTGTTTTGTTTTTGCTCATTGTTGAGCTTATGAGTATTGTTTTGAGGCTACTGAGCTAACTGTTGAGATTATGATTTATATTCCGCTGCATGATGTGAGCTAACTGTTGAGCTTCTAGGTTTCAATTAATCTTAATAGATCTTACGATACTGACATCATTACTGCCCAAAGGCTTTGCTTAATTGTAGTTTCCTGTAGAACCTACAATAGCTTCCATTGCAATTCTACAATTTCACCGAGTTCATTGACTGAACAGTCGCCCTTAATTTCCTCGAACCAACTTGGCTGCCCATTGCTTGCTTCAGAACACCATCTGTAGCCCTCTGCTTCCGCTACGTGCTCTGATAAACCGAGAAGGCTAGAATTCCTATGGTTTAGGGTTTGGACATTTTCGGGGCTGAGGCAAATAATTGTCATCATTCTCAGTAACTCACATGAAACATTGAGTGGATCCTGACTCAATACTTCATATAATATACTGAAAGGTTCTGACATTTAATTGTCTAAGTCCCTAAGCTGACTCGATCTAACCTTTTGACCATAAGGTCTCTATGTCCGAATAGGCCGAACTACTCTGATACCAAAATGTAACACCCTCATATTTCTATCTAGTAGAAATACTAAAGTGTACCTAATGGCATACATCAGAGTATAAAAATTCCTGTCTCAGATATTGATTTGACCAAAAACTCTCGAATCCAAATCAAAGAGTCGTAAACATAATATAGTCCAAAGTTCAATATCCTAAAACAAGACAACAGCGGAAACGATTACATAACTCAAATACAAATTCAAGTTATAAATCGAAAACAAAGATACAAGGGAAAACCATAACTAATAATAAAAGAACTACGTCTTCCATTTCCTTCTCGAGCACGCTATCCACTCGTGCCATAAATGATGTCCTTTCCCTGTTTCTCTGAAAAACAACAACATTTGTAGGGTGAGATAACAAATCTCAGTGAGTCTTACCGTGACCCCTTACCTATCACTCGGTCAATTTATAAAACATTAATTAATTTCTTGATTTAATAAATAAACCATGCGCGTTACTAATTGCACAATACCGATCGCACACCTGCTAATCCGTAAGCAGGTGCATTCATAACGTCAAAACAATTGTACCATACCGATTGCACATCCGCTAATCCGACCACGAGTACATTAATTCTCTTTAGCATAACACCGATGCGCATCTCGCTAATCCCGGTGAACCCTATCATTTGAAGGCCTAGGTTTAGGGCCCATGACCTCCCCTCCTAGTATGCTAACGGTGGGTCGTCACCTGACTATACATAATATATATATATATATATATATATATATATATATATATATATATATATATATATATATATATCAAACATAATTTTACTCTATGATATAAATCCATATCATACGGTTCTTCTTATGAACACCGCATAACCGATCCGAAACCAATTTTTGTTCTTAAAACAATTGTTCCCACACGATACTCTAAGTTTTACTGAAATATTCGTAACTTTAACCGTTTAATTCAAAACCACTTTGAACATGTATCAAAATTTCTAACGAAAATTAAGCAGAGTTTCCTCTGAAATATGGACATCCCAAAAAAATACTTACTGTATAACTTGATCCGGAAAATTTACAACCACATACATAAATCCCAATCCAGCACAAGAATTCACAATCAAAATAATATGGTTTCTTTTTAAATTTCCAACACGCGTAATTCTTTGTAAAATACCGTTTTGACTCGAAAATTTGCGAAACTACGAATTTTGAAATCATTCAAACGTAACACAAAAACAATATTTAAAATTCCTAAGCGTGAGTAAAACTCACCTCGTGTGATGAAAATCACACAAAACCGAAACTTCTAGAAGTTCAAGCGATTACGAAAAACTCACGAACTCATCCGAACTCGTTCAACCGCTTCTAAACCGAATGTATTGCGGACAGCATCTACGTGCAGTTTTGAATGAGCATAACTTATTCAATTTCTAACCAAAACCATTCAAACCAGTGCCTAATGTGTAGATAATTTTGTCTATTTTCCAATGGTTCAAGTCCCACACTGATATGACAAGTATTCAGAGAGTATGGCTAAAACAATGTGGCTGGTGCAAAATCGTTACTGTTACAAAAGTGAAACTTGTAACTAATTGTTCTCTCTCAATACACAGTCAAATCAAGTGATTCTTGTGCCTATTTCGAAGGACTTTTTGTCTACTTTCCAATGAAACAAGAATTATTTAAAACGGAGTTCAATTGAGAACTCAAGACCTGAAAAACTGAACCTATACACAGTTTAATTTCAGAAATTTGACATAACTTGAGACACTCATAACTTGAGCTACACAACTCCAAATTTAACGAAACCAGTGCCAAAACGACCGGCGTTAAGTCTATTTTCAAAAACAATCAGAAACATAATTTTTGGATTAACCAAACAGTCCCAGTTCTAAAGAAACCGAAGCTGTGTCCAGATTTTCTAAAACAGCGAGTTCGAGACCAAATTGTGTTTTTCGCGACTCAAAATTTACTAAACGCGAGCAATTTAGACAACCACGAGAAATCAATCAGTCAACACAACATAAAACAAAACCCTAAGCGAGTAAAACTCACCTAGCGTGATGAAAATCACGAGACTCCGAGACTCTCTGAAGCTCGATCGACCCGTAACACACGAACACGCTCCGAATTCGTTCCAAATACTTCCAAACTGAAACCCAAGCTTCCAACTACCCAAACAAGCCTATCCCAAGCTTCATCTTCTCCAATGGTTCCACTTTGAGCTCCAACAACCTTCCAATCGAAACCCAACAGCCCCCACACTTCTCCTATGCCTTCAATCGACCCAATCTACAACAAAACTAGTACCAAATCAGTTGATGAGCTTCCCGCCCTCAATACCAAACTTCAATTTCACAAAAACCTCTCTTTTCCTCCATTTGAGCAAAAATGGTGAATCAAAAATGGGTAGGAATTAGGGGTTAAAAGTTACATCAATGGAAAGAGGAAGAAAAATGGAAGAAAATGAGCCAAAAAGCCCCTTACCTAGTGTTGAGTTGAAGGAGATCTTGCCCCTTCTTCTTTCTTCTCCTTCACCCTTTCTTCCTCTTCTCTCTCGGGTCCTTCTTTTTTTTCTTTCTCTGTTTCCCTTCTTTTCTTCCTTTCTTTCCTTCTTTATTTCTTTCCTTTGGTTCCTTCTCTCTCTCTCTCTCTTTCTCTCTCTCTCTTACTTTCCCTTCCTTTATTCACTCAAGTGTGGAATGACAGAGCATTTGGATATTTTTGGTGTCTTAGAGCTCATTTAAGGTGAGTGGTATAAAGACTAAACTACCCTTAGTGTTCTAATTTCCGCTCAATAATGCATTTTAAATTATATACTCTAGCAATTATAAATTGCTTTCGTGGCAACCTAATATCCGTGACTTGATTTATTACCTACTCGAGTAATAAATCACTCGTTAATTTCTTAATTTGAAATTAACGAAATTAGGGATGTTACAATCACCCCAACTTGGGAATTTTGTCCTCAAAATTGAACAAACATACTTCAAGAGAACAAATACGGATATCTAGTCCGCATATCGTCATCCAATCCGCATGAAACTTTCTCGGTCGACAAACCATTCCCAATCTACTTTAGCATTTGGAATTGTTCGCGTCCGAAGTGTCTCCTCTCCATGTTCTATGATATGACTTGAGTAAGGTTTGAATTGACACATCAGTCAAAGATCAATTGTTTCAACTCAACAGTTGACAAGGATTGGAAAGGTACTTCCTCGATTGGAATACGTGAAACATATCACGTAGATTGGTCAATACAAGAGGTAAAGCTATACAGCACATCGCTAGCACAATACACTCGAGGACTGAGTTTCTTCGCCGGCAATGCTCTACTGCTACTAATAGTTGCTGAAACTCTTAAGATACAAGATCACCAGATTCACATCCTAATGATCTTCTCCTTAGGCCGGCATAATCCCTCACTTGACCCTAAGCTATCACCAAGTCTCACTATATACACAATAGTTGTTAATTCCTAATCATGAGTTGGATAATTCTCCTCACGAGGCTTCTCTTACATGGATGCATAAGCTACCACTTGTTGATGCAACATTATAACACATCCTAAACCTTCCTGAGGTGTCACTGTATATTTGAAATCCCAAAGACGGTTCCGGAAGAATTTGGATAAGAACAAAACTCCATCTCTTTCAAACGACTGTCCTTTACAAATTAACCGAATAAGTGAAAGAACTACTGCCACTCCTGACTAGAATATCACAATTCACAGATACTTCATGTAACACCCCAAATAATTTAATTAAGAAATTGATTAAATTGTTTAAGTGTTGCACCATTTTTAATTATATTAAATTATAATATAGTGTTTATAATTTAGTATTTTATTTTGATAGAAGGAGTGGTATTGGAAATACCAGGGAGTGCAAAGCATTGGCCCAGAGCCCAAGCCCAATGACTTAGGCTCTAGAGTGATGCATTTCGCATCACTTGTGCAAAAGAAAGAAAAGAAAGAAAGTTGCGAAAGGAGAGAAGAGAAAGGAGAGGAGATCGCGCAAAACCCTAAGGAGAAAGAGGAGAGAGCTTCAATGAGGGAGAAAGGAGAAGAGGAAAGCTCCATAGTTCTTTGTGGTTCTTGTGCGTGACTCGGAGAAAGAGAGTTCTACGGTGTAAAATAAGGTAAGGGAGTCTCACTCTATAATAGAGGTATAATAGGTCGTATGTAAGTCCTAGAGTCTTAATTTGATGATGTTGATTGTTAATTGAATGGTTGTTGGATTGAATTTGATGAAATTGCATGAGAAATTGATTTAGGGCTCTATGTTAGGGTTTGATGTTCTTGATTTCGTTTTGATGTGTGAATTGATGTGTGAAATGTGAAATTGAACATGTTAAAATGATTATAGAGTGAATTGGAATGATATATGGTGGTTAGAATTGGAAGGAATTGAGAATTGGGGATTTTTGAGGTCAGGGCGCCAAAGGGCTAGGATTCAGCGCCACTGTGCCTTTATGTGATGAGGCTATGGTCTTTGTGTTTGTTGTCTGGCGCCACATTCTTTGAGAAAATGGCGCTGGGTTACTGTTCATGTGCTAGTGTTGTGTTTGTGTGCGAGTGGTGTTCACGCAGGTGGCGCCATTTTGTTGGGGAATTGGCGCCGCGGTGCGCTGTTTGAGTCTTTGTGAGTGTGGGTTTCTTTGTCTGGCGCGCGAGAATGTGGGTATTTTGGGGCCGGGGTGAAACTTGTATTTCGGGCATATTTTCTCGTGCCAAATTTTGTATTCACACCGCCCAAATTCAATTTTAAGTGTTTTAGCTCGAGTGGGTTTTACAGTTGCGGGTGTTATTTTGAAAATGTCCGGTGGGGGTGGTTTTGTGTGTGTAAATGGGGTGGGTTGAGGGAAACTCACATTTACGAACATATTTTATCGTGCCAAATTTTGTATTCACCGCCCAAATTCAATTTTAAGTGTTTTGGCTCGAGTGGTTTCACGATTACATGGTGTTGTTTTAAAAATGTCTCGGTGGGGTGACTTGGTGTGTGTAAATGGGTGGGTTGGGTGAAACTTACTTTTCTCGGGCATATTTCACCGTGCCATATTTTGTATTTACACCGCCCAAAACATTTTTAAACATTTTGGCTCGGGTGGTTTTTGGTTTGCAAGTGTTGTGGGTCTTTGGTCGGTTGGGGCGCTGGCCCGTGCGCGCCATGGCGCTGGATCGTGCACGTGTGCAGGTTTTGTGTCCGAGTTGGTGTGCAGGTTTGTGTCCGAGTTGGTGTGCAGGTTTGTGTCAGGTGCTTTCTTTGCTGGAGGCGCAGATTGCTAGAAAAAAGTGGCGCCCGATGGTTGTGTTGCCACGGGGCGCCAAAGTCTTTGAAGTTCTGGCGCCTAGTCTTTGTGTTGCACCGGGCGCCGAATGTGGGGAAAATGGCGCCTAGTGCTGCCAAGTGTCTAAGAGTGTGTTGTTTTGGTCCCTAGGTGACAGTTTGGTCCCTAGATGATTGTTTTGGCCCTAAATGGTGGTTTAGGTCCTTGAGTGAGGTTGAGTCCTCTAGATGAGATTAGTCCTTGGGACTTAATTGTGTGGAGAGTGTGTAATGAGATAAGCGAGCATGCCATGGGGGCATGGTAGGAGGGCCAAGCCATGAGGGCTATAAAACGAGATTAATACTGAGGTAAGAGTTATTGCGTGCATTGAGCTGTTTGAGAATGTGCTTGTGTTGTTACATGGAGTCTCATGCATACATTCGGCTGCGGTCGTAGAGCTTATAAAATGATTGTGAAGCTTGAGGGGTGGGAGGCCGCAGTCATGAGGACTCCATTATTGATGAGAATGGAGGGCAAATATTGAGAACGCAGGAGGCAAATGGTACCACATGCATAACAACATTGCATACATTCTCATGAGTGCATGAATGTTATTGAGTGATGATTGGCGTGTTTGATTATGCTGTGAACTGTGATTTTATATACTGCTTATTATCACTTTTATTATATAGTTCGAGACTCACCCTTTCTGTTGTTGTTTACCACAGGTAGTCATGTGTGAGGGCTTTCTACCTTCACTACTCCCCGAGTCGATGCGCTTCGTCACGTAGCACCTAGGGGTTGGGGTTACTGAACTATAGTTGTCTGTTTTGCTCTGGTTGAGCCTTCTATGTATTGTTTTGAGCTCTTTGAATTATTCTATTGAGATTATGAGTATTTTCCATTGTATTATGTGAAATTATATTTCCACGAGTTTATTTAATGGTGTTACGTATTTGAACTGCTATTGTGAGCTGTGATGATTTCTGAATGATTTTTAAAGAGATATGTGTAGCATCCCATTGGATGATTTTAATTGAGAAATGAATTTTTACACTCGATTTTATTATGAACTACAGGGTAGAAATGGGGTGTTACATTAGTGGTATCGAGCAAAAGTTCTGGCCTGTCCGACCAAGTGTGTACATTTGTCATGTTGTGTATGTGATTAGGAGTCTTGAATTAGTTACGAATGGTTGTTTCAGCTGCAGTGTTAGGTTGATATGGCGGAAGAGTTGATCCGCACTTGCCGAGGCGTTGCAAGCCATAGCACAAGTTATGGGACGCTTGCAGAATCATCGAGACTCGATGCCGCAACATTCCGCAGAGAGAACCCCTACCTTCGGGAGGGAGGTACAACCGGATGGTGCCTTGACTTGGTGAAGGAGATTGAGAGGATCTTGAGTGATTAGTCATTGACCGATGAGCGAGAAAGTCAGTCACAGTACTCATCACGTTATCGAAGAGGTCGATGGACCGTGGCCGGAGACCGGTGAGAGGTTGGGTGCATACGGGAGGAGATCACTTGGGTTTGTGTTCAAGGGAATTCTTGAGAAAGTATTTCGGAGGGCGTTAGAGGTAAGAAAGAGTGGAATTCCTTGAATCGAGGCGAGGAAGTATGTGCATCACATCGAGTATGCCGCCAAGTTCACGGAGTTGGCCAAGTTCTATCCACACTATGCCGAGGTGAAATTTGAATTCTCAAAATGCATTAAATTTGAGAATGGATCGAGAGGCGATATCAAGCGGTGTGGGATATCGGAAGATTAGGGTATTTCTTTGACTGGTAGATCTGCTGCGGGATTTATGAGGAAGGCGGCAATGCCCGCTCTAGGGTCATGAGAGACCAGAGGGGAAATTTCATAACGAGGGTAAGCCTTATGAGACGTCACGACAAGGGAAAACAAAGGTATGCGGGTAGTAACAAGTATAATGGTGGGAGCAGTCTGGCGAGGGTAGGAGGTACCATGAGGGCAAGAAGCCAAGTGGGGAGACGCCCCATCCGATGTTGTGTGTTTCAAGTGTGACAAGCCAGTCACAAGAGCTTTGATTGTAAGATGGAAGTGAAGAGATGTTTTAAGTGTGGGAAGAAGCGGTCACATGGCATCCGGAGTGTGATCGCAAGGAAGTGTGTGTTTTCAACCGTGGTGAAGCTGGTCACATTAGCTTCAAGTGCCCCAAACCTAAGAAGGAAAGATCCTTTGGGAGAGTGTTTGCATTGGCGAGTTCGGAGGGACCTAATGATATCGAGAGGTACATGTTTCATCTCGGTACACCTTTAGTTGCTATTATTGACACGGGTGCTACGCACTCTTTTATTGCATCTGTTTGTCTTTGAAAAGTTAAATTTAGTATTGTCTACTATGGAGAGAGGATGGTTATCGACACTCCCGGCTAAAAGGTCCGAGTAACTACTTCTCTAATGTGTGCTAGGTGTCCTCTGTCGGTCTTGGCAGAGATTTTTTCAGTTGATCCGATTTGTTTGCCTTTGGGTGGGTTGGATGTGATTACGGGCATGGATCGTTAGTAGATAACCATGTGCACATCAAGCTATTCTAATAAGTTCTGTTAGTTTTCTTCTTCGAAGAGGAAGAGTGTCTGCTCTTTGTCTCACGAGCAATTCCGCGCAGGTAATGAAAGAGGGTGGTCGGTTGTTTGCTTTGATGGCGTCTATGTCTGCTGAGAACCGAAATTTGTGGTTGATGGGTTACCGGTGGTGTGTGAGTTCCCCAAGTGTTTTAGGATGAGATTCCTAGTGTGCCCCTGAGAGGAAGTTGAGTTCGGGATTGAGCTTGTGCACAGTACTAGGCTCGTGTCATGGCACCGCGTCTGGGATGTCACCGAGTTATGCGAATTGAAGAAGCGATTAGAGGAGCTTCTTGAGAAGAAATTCGTGAGGCCTAGTTGTCACCATGGGAGCTCCGGTTTTGTTAGTAAAGAAGAAAGATAGGAGTATGCGTGCGTGCGTGGACTACTGGACAATTGAATAAGGTAACTATCAAGAATAAGTATCCTCTCCCGAGGATAGATGATCGATGGATCGGTGGTGGGTGCTAAAGTGTTTAGCAAGATTGACTTGAGGTCGGGTATCACCAGTTAAGGTGAAGGATGAGGACATCCGAAAGCAGCGTTGAGCGAGGTATGGGCATTATGAGTACTCTGTAATGCCGTTTGGTGTCACAAATGCACCGGGGTGTTTATGGAGTACATGAACCGAATCTTCCATAGCTATCCGGATCGGTTTGTGGTCGTTTTCATTGATGATATTCGGTGTACTCAAAATCGAGGAAGAGCATGCGAGCACTTGAGGTTGGTGCTAGAGGTCTTGAAAGAGAGGAAGTTGTATGCAAGTTGTCAAAGTGTGAGTTCTAGTTGCATGAGGTGAGCTTCTTGGGTCATATTATTTCGGGATGGTATAGCCGTGGATCCGGCCAAGGTTGATGCAGTGTTGCAGTGGGAGAGCCCAAAGTCCGTGGATCGAGATCGGGAGTTTCTTGGGGTTGGCTGGTTATTACAGGAGGTTCATTGAAGGGTTCTCTAAGCTAGCCCTTCCATTGACTCGATTGACCTGTAAAGGGAAAGCATTTGTGTGGGATGCAAAGTGTGAAGAGAGCTTCCAAGAGCTGAAGAGGAGATTGACCACGTCTCCAGTGTTAGTGTTGCCTGTGCCAGAGCAACCTTTTGTTGTATCTTGTGGCGCCTCAAGATGGGTTTGGGAGGTGTGTTGATGCAGGATGGGAAGGTAGTTGCTTATGCGTCCCGACATTGAGGACACATGAGAAGAACTATCCTACTCATGATTTAGAAAGTGGTTTGCGATTGTGTTTGTCTTTGAAGATTTGGAGACACTATCTCTATGGTACCAGATTCGAAGTGTTCGGTGATCACAAGAGTCGAAGTACTTGTTTGACCGAATGAGTGAATATGAGAGGCAGGCGTTGGTTAGATTTCTTTGAAGGACTATGATTTCGGCTTGAACTATCACCCCAAGCAAAGTTAATGTCGTGGCCGATGCTTTAAGTCGGAAAACTTTGCATATGTCGCCTATGATGGTGAGGAATTGGAATTGATTGAGCAATTAGTGACTTGAGTCCTGCAGTTTGTGAGTTGACACCCCGCAGTGTCGATTGGGTATCTTGAGGATTGGGAATGACTTCTTGGTCGATGCTCGAGAGCGCCCGAGAAGTTAGATGTGGCTGGTAGACTTCTTTGGTTCTTTGGTGAGCAAACTGCAGAGGGGATTACTGAGTTGGATTCCCTGGGTGTGTTGAGATTCGGGGACAGAATTTGTGTTCGGATGATGCCGAATTGAAGAAGATGATACTTGAGGAGAGCCATAGGAGTAAGTTGAGCATTCATCCAGTGCTACTAAGATGTACCATGATCTCAAGAAACTATTTTGGTGGCCGGTATGAAGAGAGATGTTGCGCGATTTGTATATGCATGTTTGACTTGCCGAAGTCAAAGATTGAGCATCGAAGCACTCATGGGTGATGCAACCTTTAGAGATTCGGAATGGAAGTGGGGACAAACATTTCCATGGACTTTGTGATCGGGTTGCCAAAATCGCGCGAGAGGTCCGACACTATTTGGGTGATTGTGGATAGGTTGACCAAGTCTGCCCATTTCATTCCTATCAACATCACCTATCCTGTGCCAAAGTTGGCTAGAATATACATTCAGGTGATTGTGAAACTTCATGGGGTTCCGAAGAGTATTGTGTCGGACAGAGACCCGAGGTTTACATCGGAGTTTTGGGGGAGCTTGCAGGAGGCTTTGGGGTCCAAGCCGAGGTTGAGTTCACTTATCACCCTCGGATCGATGGTCGGCAGCAGAGAACCATCCAGTCTTTGGAGGATCTTTTGAGAGCTTGTGTGCTAGAGCAGGGAGGTGCGTGGGAAACACATCTTCCACTGATTGAGTTCACTTATAATAACAGCTACCATTCGAGCATAGGGATGGCTCCTTTTGAGGCTCTGTATGGGCGGAGGTGCAGGACTCCTTTGTGTTGGCATGAGTCCGGGGAGAGTGTTGTTCTTGGACCAGAGTTGGTTAGGGAGACTACGGAGAAGGTGAAAATGATCAGGGAGAAAATGAGAGAGTCTCTCAGTCGGCGGAAAAGTTACCATGATATGAGGAGAAAGGACTTGGAGTTTCAGTGAGTGAGCATGTGTTGTTGAGGTCACGCCTATGGTGGTGTTGGGCGTGCTCTGAAGGCAAAGAAGTTAACTCCAAGGTTCATTGGACCGTACCAAATCACTGAGAGGGTGGGGAAGGTTGCTTATAGAGTGGCTTTGCCACCTAACCTTTCGAACTTGCACGATGTCTTCCACGTGTCACGGCTTGGAGTATATTCCGCACTGTCTCATGTGGTTCACATGGATGATGTGGAGGTGCGTGAGAACCTCCTTTGTAGAGACTATGCCGGTGAGGATTGATGATAGAGAAGTGAAGGTGTTGAGAGGAAAGACATTGCCTTGGTCAAGGTAGTGTGGTTGGGATTTCTTTGGTGAGAGTATGACTTGGGAGCCGGGAGAGCAAGATGCGGGAGTCTTATCCAGAGTTATTTGACTCGTGTATGAATTTCGAGGACGAAATCTCTAAGTGGGGAGAGTTGTAACACCCCAAATAATTTAATTAAGAAATTGATTAAATTGTTTAAGTGTTGCACCATTTTTAATTATATTAAATTATAATATAGTGTTTATAATTTAGTATTTTATTTTGATAGAAGGGAGTGGTATTGGAAATACCAGGACTGCAAGCATTGGCCCAGGAGCCCAAGCCCAATGACTTAGGCTCCTAGGAGTGATGCATTTCGCATCACTTGTGCAAAAGAAAGAAAAGAAAGAAAGTTGCGAAGAAAGGAGAGAAGAGAAAGGAGAGGAGATCGCGCAAAACCCTAAAGGAGAAGAGGGAGAGAGCTTCGCAAGAGGGAGAAAGGAGAAGAGGAAAGCTCCATAGTTCTTGTGGTTCTTGCACGTGACTCGGAGAAAGAGAGTTTCTACGGTGTAAAATAAGGTAAAGGGAGTCTCACTCTATAATAGAGGGTATAATAGGTCGTATGTAAGTCCTAGAGTCTTAATTTGACGATGTTGATTGTTAATTGAATGGTTGTTGGATTGAATTTGATGAAATTGCATGAGAAATTGATTTAGGGCTCTATGTTAGGGTTTGATGTTCTTGATTTCGTTTTGATGTGTGAATTGATGTGTGAAATGTGAAATTGAACATGTTAAAATGATTATAGAGTGAATTGGAATGATATATGGTGGTTAGAATTGGAAGGAATTGAGAATTGGGGATTTTGAGGTCTAGGCGCGCAAAGGGCTAGGATTCAGCGCCACTGCACTCGTATGTGATGAGGCTATGGTGTCTTTGTGTTCTTGTCTGGCGCCACATTCTTTGAGAAAATGGCGCTGGGTTACTGTTCATGTGCTAATGTTGTGTTTGTGTGCGGTGGTGTCTTTGCCAGGCGCCATTTTCTTTGGGAATTGGCGCCAGTGCATCGTTTGAGTCTTTGTGAGTGTGGGTTTCTTTGTCTGGGCGCGCGAGAATGTGGGTATTTGGGGGCAGGGGGTGAAACTTGTATTTACGGGCATATTTTCTCGTGCCAAATTTTGTATTCACCGCCCAAATTCAATTTTAAGTGTTTTAGCTCGAGTGGTTTTTTGCAGTTGCGGGTGTTATTTTGAAAATGTCGGTGGGGTGGTTTTGTGTGTGTAAATGGGGTGGGTTGAGGGAAACTCACATTTACGAACATATTTTATTGTGCCAAATTTTGTATTCACCGCCCAAATTCAATTTTAAGTGTTTTGGCTCGAGTGGTTTCACGATTACAGTGTTGTTTTAAAAATGTCTCGGTGGGGTGACTTGGTGTGTGTAAATGGGTGGGTTGGGCGAAACTTACTTTTTCGGGCATATTTCACCGTGCCATATTTTGTATTTACCGCCCAAAACATTTTTAAACATTTTGGCTCGGGTGGTTTTTGGTTTGCAAGTGTTGTGGGTGCGGGGTCAGTTGGGGCGCTAAATGTCTGCCGCCCATGGCGCTGGATCAGTGCTCGTGTGCAGGTTTGTGTCCGAGTTGGTGTATGCAGGTTTGTGTATGAGTTGGTGTGCAGGTTTGTGTTCAGGTGCTGTGCTTTGCTGGAGCGCGCTGATTGCTAGAAAAAGTGGCGCCAGTGGGTCGTGTTGTTGCGGGCGCCAAAGTGCCGAAGTTCTGGCGCTAGTGTTGTGTTGCACCGGGCGCGAATGTGGGAAAATGGCGCCTAGTGCTGCCAAGTGTCTAAGAGTGTGCTGTTTTGGTCCCTAGGTGACAGTTTGGTCCCTAGATGATTGTTTTGGCCCTAAATGGTGGTTTAGGTCCTTGAGTGAGGTTGAGTCCTCTAGATGAGATTAGTCCTTGGGACTTAATTGTGTGGAGAGTGTGTAATGAGATAACTGAGCATGCCATGGGGGCATGGGCCGGAGGGCCAAGCCATGAGGGCTATAAAACGAGATTAATACTGAGGTAAGAGTTATTGCGTGCATTGAGCTGTTTGAGAATGTGCTTGTGTTGTTACATGGAGTCTCATGCATACATTAACTGTGATCGTAGAGCTTATAAAATGATTGTGAAGCCTGAGGGGCTACGAGGAGGGCGAGTCATGAGGACTCCATTATTGATGAGAATGCTTGGGAGGCAAATATTGAGAACGCGAGGAGGCAAATGGTACCACATGCATAACAACATTGCATACATTCTCATGAGTGCATGAATGTTATTGAGTGATGATTGGCGTGTTTGATTATCTTTGTGAATAAAGTGATTTTATATAACGCTTATTATCACTTTTATTATATAGTTCGAGACTCACCCCTTTCGTTGTTGTTTACCACGTGTAGTCATGAGTGAGGGCTTTCTACCTTCACTACTCCCCGAGTCGGTCCGCTCCCGATCACGTAGCACCTAGGGGTTGGGGTTACGAACTATAGTTGTCCTGTTTTGCTCCTGGTTGAGCCTTCTATGTATTGTTTTGAGACTACTGAATTATTCTATTGAGATTATGAGTATTTTCCGCTGTATTATGTGAAATTATATTTCCACGAGTTTATTTAATGGTGTTGTTACGTATTTGAACCGCTATTGTGAGTGTGATGATTTCGAATGATTTTTAAAGAGATATGTGTAGCATCCCATTGGATGATTTTAATTGAGAAATGAATTTTTACACTCTGATTTTATTATGAACTACCGGGTAGAAATGGGGTGTTACACTTCACTACAAACATCCAAAAAAAATCTCTCTTCAAAGGTTTAGCATACCACTTCTTCTCTCGGAGTACATTCGGAACAATGCGGAGATGCTGATCATGATCCACAATGGTCTTAGTGTACACCAAGATGTTATCAGTGAAAATTTCAATAACTAATCCAAGTACAATTGGAAAACTCAGTTCATGTAATCCATGAATAACTCTAGAGCATTAGTTAGACCGAAAGGCATCACTACTCCCTCGTAATGTCGATATCTAGTATGGAACGCTATCTTCGGAATAACTAAAGCCTTAACCTTGAATTTAAAGATAACCCGACCTTAGACCAATCTTTGAAAACACTGCTGCACCTCGAAGCTGATTTAAGCAAATCACTTATTCTTGGCAAGGATACTTATTCCTAATAGTAACTTTGTTCAACTGGAGGTAATCCATACACGACCTCCCGCTCCCGCTTTTCTTTCCAACAAGTAACACAGAGCACCCCAACTTGTAGTAAACTGGGGAACATCACCTTTCGGTTTTTTTATTGGGTACAATACTATTAGAACTCGGGTTAAACTCACGTCACTACGGTGTTCGTGAATCGACTCACAACCGGGTAAAGGTTACGTAAAAGTTTCTCGAAATACTAATAAGACGTATCTTCACCTCGCGACTCGGTCTTTGAATTCAATTACTAAATTCGGGTGGTCTCACGCAGATGTATGGCTTTTAGAACCTCTACGTCAATCGACTATTCTCTTGAACCGAGTCTACTATTCATTCACTTAAGTATGAGAAGATCTAAACAATAAAGATCTCTCGCTTGATACATAACAACTTTCCTAGTTAAGTAAGACTTACTAGAAAATTCTAAACTTTGTTCCATCATGTTTTATTGTTGACTACTCTAAGCGGAACGTTCATATTTGGATTAATCACGGAGTTGAGCTAATTATTATAACATCAAAGAAATAATCAAAATAGAAGGATTCTTCCACGGAATCAAACGGGCACAAGATAATGCTTCAGTGCGTTGATTCCGAGAACAATTCTCACTATTTTACTCATTCTTTTGTTCCCACAATTTGCCAAACTCCACAATTCTCCAAACATAACCATAACCCCTAACATATCCATTCGTAGAGGAACATGTCTTATCTATCGAGAAGTAAGGTGTTTAACACTTAGTTGATTCGATCTTCCTATAGGACAACGCCGCTTCCAATACTTTAAGTCATTGAAAGTTCCATCCTTGTAGTATACCTAGTATACTAGTAACATACCTCATTGTTGTTGGCTTTTAAAAAACTCCATTGACGACTGAGGTACATAGCTACTAATGACCATTTCCAAGAAACAAACTTCTTGGAAACTACAATGGTTATCATTATAAACCGGGTTCTAAGAATCTATTCTTAATGACTGGAAGTCCTTGTCCAACTCTCCGGACCTCGAATGGTTATATGGCCAATAAACACTTTAAGGCTTAACAACTTAGGGTAAGGCATAAGTACATTTCAGAATACCATTAAACAATTAGTTCAAATCCTTATCAGATGTGTAGACATTTCTGTTAGCTTTCCAACACATATCGGAACATACAAATCGGAGTTCCGAATTAAAAGTTATAAATAAAACAAGTCGGAGAACTGACGAAAATTTCTCATAGACCAAGACTGGCTTGCTCATAATCCCAAGGGTAATATTAAGGTTATTTCGGTTACCATAACCTACTGATCTCATCTTGAATGGGAATTGGTTCACGACCCGCAATCGAAACTAATTTGATCAACATTAGGTGATTCTGCTTGCCGATACTGAGATTGCACTACAATTTACTAGGTCGGCTTCATGGCATTTTGAAATATGGCTTTGAGGAAAAAGAACCTGATCAATACTTGCAGTTATTTGAAATAATGTCTCTAACTGCGACATAAGCTGGGGTTTACTCTAACCATAAGGTAAGGTTATTGTGAAACCGTGTTTCGATAACTGATAAGCTGACTAATCAGCGGTCCGGGATTTCGGGTTTCAATTAATCTTAATAGATCTTACGATATCGACATCATTATCGCCAAAGGCTTTGCTTAATTGTAGTTTCTGAGAACCTACAATAGCTTCCATTGCAATTCTACAATTTCACCGAGTTCATTGACCGAACGATCGCCCTTAATTTCTCGAACCAACTTGGCTGCCCATTGCTTGCTTGAACACCATCTCGTAGCCCTATGCTTCCGCCACGTGCTCTCGATAAAACCGAGAAGGCTAGAATTCCTATGGTTTAGGGTTTGGACATTTTCGGGCCGAGGCAAATAATTGTCATCATTCTCAGTAACTCACATGAAACATTGAGTGGATCGACTCAATACTTCATATAATATCTTGAAAGGTTCGACATTTAATTGTCTAAGTCCCTAAGTCGACTTCGATCTAACCTTTTGACCATAAGGTCTCTATGTCCGACTAGTCGAATCGCTCGATACCAAAATGTAACACCTCATATTTCTATCTAGTAGAAATACTAAAGTGTACCTAATGGCATACATCGAGTATAAAAATTCCTGTCTCAGATATTGATTTGACCAAAAACTCTCGAATCCAATTCAAAGAGTCGTAAACATAATATAGTCCAAAGTTCAATATCCTAAAACAAGACAACAGCGGAAACGATTACATAACTCAAATACAAATTCAAGTTATAAATCGAAAACAAAGATACAAGGGAAAACCATAACTAATAATAGAAGAACTACGTCTTCCATTTCCTTCTCGAGCACGCTATGCACTCGTGCCATAAATGATGTCCTTTCCCTGTTTCTCTGAAAAACAACAACATTTGTAGGGTGAGATAACAAATCTCAGTGAGTCTTACCGTGACCCCTTACATATCACTCGGTCAATTTATAAAACATTAATTAATTTCTTGATTTAATAAATAAACCATGCACGTTACTAATTGCACAATACCGATCGCACACTGCTAATCCCGTGAAATGATTGCATTCATAACGTCAAAACAATTGTACCATACCGATCGCACATCCGCTAATCCGGCACGATTACATTAATTCTCTTTAGCATAACACCGATCGCACATCTGTTAATCCGGTGAACCCTATCATTGAAGGCCTAGGTTTAGGGGCCCATGACCTCCCCTCCTAGTATGCTAACTAGGTGGGTCGTCACACTGGACTACATATATATATATATATATATATATATATATATATATATATATATATATATATATATATATATATATATATCAAACATAATTTTACTCTATGATATAAATCCATATCATACGGTTCTTCTTATGAACCTGCATAACCAGTCCAGAAACCAATTTTTGTTCTTAAAACAATTGTTCCCACACGATACTCTAAGTTTTACGAAATATTCGTAACTTTAACCGTTTAATTCAAAACCACTTTGAATATGTATCAAAATTTCTAACGAAAATTCGGCAGAGTTTCCTCTGAAATATGGACATCCCAAAAAAAATACTTACCTGTATACACACGGGCTTGAGAGAGGGCCCGGGGTGTTACATTGGTCCTTAGGTGTGAGTTGGTCCTTGACTTTGGTGTTAGCCTTAGAGCTATGTGTTGGTGTTAGCCTTAGAGCTAGTAGTTGATGATGTCTTAATAAATTAAAGGTGGTCGTTTAAGGTGGTTGTTTAATAATTTAAGGTGGTTGTTTAATACTTTAAGGTGGTTGTTTAAGGTGGTTATTTAATACTTAAGGTGGTTGTTTAAGGTGGTTGCTTAAGGTGGTTGTTCAATGGTGGTGGTATTCTGCATAAATGAGATTGTATGTGATTGATGCATTGTTCATGTGTCTCATACTTCATATGCATCAAAAGGTGGTTGTAGGCTTCGGCCTTGATATCGAATGGTGGTTGTTGATATCTATTATGGTGGTTGTGCCCTCAAGGCAAAATTTATGGAGGTTGATGGTACCACATGCATATGCCCTTAGTGTAGGGTTGCATACATGCATACATTCATGTAATTGGTGCTGCCTTTATGATGGTTGTGAGTTGATGTGCTGAACTTAATGTCATATGCTATTTGTTGGAATGTGATTATTGTTAGTTGCCTTCCCTAATATAATACTTATCCTATTTGCTATTATTTATGTAAAGAGACTCACCCTACTGCTTTCGTGTTGCTTCTCATGTTGGCAACCTGTAGGTGATATCGAGTGAAGGTGCTTCTACCTTCTAGTAGGTCCGGTTGAGTCATGCTCTGATATGTAGCACCTGGGGCGGGGCGTTTTAGTTATCTAGTATTTTGTTTTTGATGATTATCAGACTGATATTGATAATGTATTGGATATGTTTAAACTTGTTGTTATTCCGCTGTGCTGGTGAAATATTTTCTGGTTGTTGTAAACTTAAAACAGGTGTTTGAGGGTTCACCCCATTTTGATGTGCTATATATCACACACTAGTTGTGTTTGAGCTTTTAAATGCTATTTTATGTTGTTTGATGAAAATGTAGCATCCTCTTTTGGATTGCATTGAAAAAGTTTTTGAAAACTCTGATTTATCGATTAATTAGTAGTATAATTAGAAGGGGGGTTACACTAAGCATCCCCTCTTGATGAAGAGTATGACCAACTTTCAAATTTATGTGTCACTATTGTGATAGGCACTATTTTTTTATTCGTAAATGGTAAGAATAAATTAATAGAGGATAGCAAAAGAGCTACTACTATGTATGGTAGTCATCAAACTATTAGTTCATTTAGCACTTTTGTTTTCTCTCCTTATCGTCTCTTCACTCTTTGTTTGTATTTCATTAATATGTTTCACTATCAAATCACAAATTTGGGATAGATTTTTAGCTTTCGATTCTCTTTTGCTATCCTCTATTAATTGATGAAGAGTGTGTTCCTACTATCATTGAATGTATTAAGCCTCTCCTCTTGATGGATAGTAGGATCAACTTTCACATTTATGTGTGTCACTACTGTTATAGCCATTTTTTTGAAACGTAAGTGGTAAAAATAAATTAATAGAGGATAAAAAAGAACTACTACTATGTATGGTAGTATGTGATTATTGGTATAGGACTTGGAAGAGACAAAAGTTGTCGCACTATAGTTTTTTTGTAAATGAAAATAAAGATGGTTATGGGATTTTAGTTTGATTTCTATTATTTGTACTTGATTTCTATTATTATCTTTAGATTGACTGAAGTTGATACTAATAATCATTTTCTTTGTCGTCTATTCATTCTTTCAAATGGAACCTTTAGACTACTCCGCTCTCTTTTTCATCTAATTAAAATAGTTCTATATTTATTAATAATTGGTACACAATTACCTATTGAATTTTGAATTTTTGTACAATTAATCATCAATTTTGTTTTTTGTTGTAGTTTTTACGCTAACTTTTGAAAAAAAAATAAAGAGAATTTGTTAACTAATAGTGGGAAATGAAACCATTGTATTCAAATTTGTAACACCCTAGTATTTCTAAACAATAGAAATACCAAATTATACATATTAGCTTACATCAGAGTATAAATTTCCTTACTTAGATATGAATCTTTACAAGGAAAGCGGAAACCAATAAATAACTTAAACATATTTAAATTATAAATATGATACAGAACAACAAGGAGAGAGAGCATAAATAACTAAAGAAGAGCTACGTCTTCAATTTCCTTCTCGAGCACGCCATCTACTCGTGTCATAAGGAAGATTCTTTCCCTGTTAATCTGAAAAGCAACAACATATGATAGGGTGAGATAACATATCTCAGTGAGTCTTACCGCGACCCCTTACCTATCACTCGGTCCATTTATAAAAACATTTATTTACTTCGTGGTTTAACTAATAAACCACGCACATAATCAATTGCACACACAGTGCTAACCATCAACTGCACACACAGTGCTAATCACCGACTGCATACACAATGCAAATCCCGGTGAATTCATAGCATAACACCGACCTGCATACACAATGCTAATCCCGGTGAACCCCCTTTCCAACACATGGAAATTATTTTATGGGGCCTAGGTTAGGGGCATATGACCTCCCCGCCTAGTATGCTAATACAACAGGGTCGTCACCCCGACTCGATATAATTTTGTATCACACCCACATAGGGCCATCTCATATACACGATATAATATATATATACCGGATTATAACTCAATGCATAATATGTTGCGATAACATATTAGTATCCGCACACGCTCATAAGACTCTGTCCAGTCAACATTTAAGTTAGAAAACATATGGTTCCCACACGTACTCTAGATTTTCCGGGTTTTTCGAAATAATCATAACATTAATCGTTATTTCAAAACCATTCTAGATTTGTATCAGAATTTCTAACGAAAATTCGGCAGAGAGTTTCTCTCGTAATCTGGACATTCGAAATAATATAATTTACTCAGTAAAACCAGTCCGGACATATATTCCGATTCAACATATATTCCAGTCAATTCAGTCCACATATCAACATATGTAATGACAATTTACCCAAAAAGCGTAACCCTTCCTAAAAGCGATTTTTGACTCAAAAATTAACGAAACCCGACTTTTTGAAAACTCTTGAACCGAACCTTCAAAATCATATGGTTTCTTTTTCAATTTCCACTACGTGTAATTTTCGTAAAATACCGTTTTGACTTGAAAATTTACGAGACTCGAATTTGAAATTATTCAAACATAACACGAAAACAATATTTGAAATTCCCTAACGTGAGTAAAACTCACCTCGTGTGATGAAAATCACACCAAACCAAGCTCTCCAAAGCTCCCGATTTGAAACTTCACGAACGCGCCCGGATCCGCTCCAAACCGGAACCGAACACTCCACATCGGTTGTTGAGCTTCCAATCACCAATACCAAGCTTCAATTTTACTCAATTTCGATTTTTCTCCACTTTGAGCTCTAAGGTTCAACAATGGTGATTTGAGTTAGAGAAGAAATTAGCCTATGAAACTAGTATCATTAGGAAGAAGATGAAAATGAAAGAAAACAAGACCAAAACCCCTTACCCAGGTGTAGTATTGAGAGAGATCTCCTCTCCATTGTTTCATCTCCTTCGTTACTTCCTCTCTCTCACTCTTTGTCTCCGTTCCTCTCTCTCTCTCGTGGCTTTCTTTCTTTGTTCCTTTCTTTATTTTTCTCTCTATTCTTTTGCCGTGATATCTCTCTCTCTCTATTTATCTTTTCTTTTATTTTCACACAAGTGAGAGATAAGAGAGTATTTGGATATTTTGGTATCCTAGAGCTCATTTAACGTGAGTGGTATAAATCCTAAAATATCCTTAGAGTACTAATTTCCACTCGATTATGCATTTAAATTATTTTCTCTAGCAATTATAAATTGCTTTCGTAACAACCTCCTATCCGTGACTTGATTTATTACCTATTCGAGTAATAAATAATTCGTTAATTTCTTAATTTGAAATTAACGAAATTAGAGATGTTACAATCATCCTAACTTGAAAAATTTTGTCCTCAAAATTTGACAAACATACTTCAAGGAACATATACGAATATCTAATCCGCATATCGTTCTTCAATTCCCACATAACATCATCGGTCGACAAACGATTACAAACAACCTAAATAATCGTAATTGTTCTCGTCCGAAGTGTCTACTCTCCATGATCTAAGATATTACTTGGATATGGCTTAAAATGACGAATTAATCAAAGATCCATCCATTCTAACTCAACGGTTGTGAAATTCTTACAATACAGATTATCCGATCCAACCACAGTAGTGGTCTACTTCCTTTGTTAACGTAACCCCTCTTTGTCGACTCAGAGCTATCTTCAGTTTTCACTATATACACGGAATTTGCCCATTACTAATCATGAGTTAGACAATTCTCCTCATAAGGTTTCTCTTACATGGATGCACAACTACCTCTTGTTGATTCAGCATCAAGCACATACTAAACCCTTCCCAAGGCGTAACTGTAAATTTTAAAACTCAAGGACGGATTCAGAAGAATAAAGATTGAAGCAGAAATCAACCTGTCTTTCAACTATAGAAACATTCTTCACCATCAAAATTTCTTTCAAACGACTGGCCTTTATAAATTATCCGAATGAGTGGAAGAACTACTGTGAGAATCTTCCGATAAACCTACTATACAAATCAATTAGTTCTCAAAACTCCTTACTTTTGTGTATTTGAAGGCGACAACTTCCCAATTCACTACAGCTTCACTTTACTAGAATCCACAGTCACACTAGATTGGGATACCACATGTTTCTCTTTTATTGAAATCTATTGACACTCCTGACTGGGATCTCACAAGTTCCCAAAATTTTACTACAGACACTCATAATTCATACTTCTAGGGTTTAGCCTATCCCTTTTCCTCTGAGAGTATATTCAGAACAACGCAGAGATGTAAATCACGATTCACAGTGATCTTAGTGTACACCAAAATGTTATCAGTGAGAATTTCAACAACTAGTCTAAGCACGGGTGAAAAACTCGGTTCATGTAATCCATGAATACCATAGGAGAATTAGTTGGGCGAAGGCATCACTACTCACTCTTAATGTCCATATCTAGTATGGAAAGCTGTCTTCGGAGCAACTAAAACCCGAACTTTTAATTAAAGATAACCCGACCTTAGACTAATCTTTGAAAACACTGCTGCACCTCGAAGCTGATTACGCAAATCATCTATACTTGGCAAGGATACTTATTCCTAATAGTAACTTTGTCCATCTGAAGTAATCCATACACGATCTCTTACTCCCATCTTTCTTTTCAACAAGTCTCCCGGAAACACCCCAACTTGTGGGAAGCCTAGGTAACATTACCTTTCTGTTTTATTAGATACCTTATTAGCACTTGGGTTAACCCTGTCAATACAGTGTTCCTAACTGACTCACCAATGGGTAAAGGTTTTGTAAAAGTCTTCTTGAAAACATTTGAATATGAAATAAATTTGCTCATTTACCCATAGGTGTTTGTTTCTTCGTTAACCCGAAATACTAATAAGGCGTAGCTTCACCTCGTGACTCGTCTTTGAAACACAATTAGAAATTCAAAAGTATTTCAAAACCTATAAGTCAGATAACCATTTTAAAACCAACCATTCACTTGAACTGAATCTATTATTCATTCACTTGGATTCCATCAACAATAGTGATACAATGATGTACCCATCTCAAATATCAAAATATTATTTGGATTAGGGACGATTAATAATATTATACAAATGTTACTAACTCAGTAATCATTAACGGTAGTAACTGATAACGATAAGAGTTGCTAATGTAGCTTATGAACCGAAAATCTCATGCCTTGCGGATGGATTACGGGTCAAAGCCCTTTGACTTTGTTTCATTGAATAGAGAGGCAGTGAGATTTGAACCAACTATCTTCCATGCAAAGCAACATTTCTTGGTGATCTGTTTGGAATAGCATCGTCTTAAGTTACATTATCTATAGCTAAAGCTTCGTTAAAGTATCACAAATATTCCTCGTACTCTTCTTCAAATTTGGAGCACCATACGGTTTACGTTATAACTATTATATACTTGGTAACCTCATCATCATGGTCCTTATGATCATTAGCTAAGATATGGATCATATGTCAAACGACTTTTCCAAAGCCAACCATTCTCTTGAATGGAGTCTAAAACTCAATTACTCAAGCCTACGAGAATCTAACAACATAGATTCCTTGCTTGAAGCATAACCGCTTTCCTAGCTAAGCAAAACTTACTAGAAAATTTTGAGCTTCACAACATCCAAACATAACCATAACTCCCAGAGTATCCATTCGATAGATAAGGTGTCTTGCCTAACGAGGTGTCACGTGTTTACACTTACTCGTTTCGGTCTTTCTATAGGACAACATTCCTTCCAATACTTTAAGTACTTGGAAGTTTTACTTTTGTGGCATAATGGTGAAACAGTTCTTAGTTATTGGCTTTCAAACTCTACTTACTGTTGAAAGGCTATAGCTGCTATCCACCATTTCCGAGGAATAGGTCCCTTGGGAAACTTTAATGATTATCATCCTAAACCAGTGTCTAGGAATCTCATCTTAACGGCTGGAAGTTCTCTTTCCAATTCCCACGCCTCTAATGGGTTTATGTTCTACAACCGCTTCAAGATTTAACAACTTAGGGTAAGGCTGGAGTACATTTCAGAATACCATTGAACAATTAGTTCAAATCCTACTCGGATGTGTAGACATTTTCGTTAGCTTTCCAACGCATCCCGGAACATAAAAATCGGAGTTCCGGGTTAAAAGTTATGAATAAAATAAGTTGGAGAACTAACGAAAATTTCTCACAGATCGAGACTGGCTTGCTCATACTATCTACCAATCAGCTTGAATATATTTTCCCTCACATGTGACATCTCATTTTCCTTACTGCAGTCCTTTCTTAAAATCAATTAACGGTCCATTGCATAACTTAATTGAAAGCGAGTTTTCAGGAATAGATTGAAAAGATGTTCCTCAAGTTCCTCATCTAAAAGTTTAACAATATAATCCAATATAGGTGCAGGTCTTTCAATAAATAATCACTCTTTCCGAAATATTGCCACAGCGGGAAAATGTTTGAATCCCAGTACATGTCACCATCAAAGTCACCTACTGATCTCCTCTTGATGGAGACTTGGTTCTGAAACCGTGATCGAACTAATTCTATCAACATTGGGTTCAGAGCCAATCCGAGATTGCACTTCTGACTTAATATATCGTCTTCATAGCATTTCATAAGGCGGCTTTGAGGAAAAGAACATGGTCAAGACTCGCAGCTATCTGGAGAATGTCTCTAACTGCGATCTAAGTTGGGGTTTATTCTAACCATAAGGTAATGTTAACTATGAAATAATGTTTCCATAACTGCTAGACTGACTAATCAACGGTCAGGATCTCGGGGTGCCAGTTAACCTTAATCGGTCTTACAATACGGTCATTATTACTGCCTAAAGGCTTCTCTTAATTGTAGTTCCCTGTAGGACCTACAATAACTTCCACTGCAATTCTACAATTGCACTTAGTTCACTGACTGAACATTCGCCCACGGTTTTCTCGAACCAATTTGGCTGCCCACTGCTTACTTCAGAACACCAACTGTAGCCCTTTGCTTCCATTGCGCGTGCTCGATAAAGCGAGAAGGCCAGAATTTCTATGGTGTAGGGTTTGGACATTTTCGGGGCTAAGGCAACTAACTGTCATAATTCTCAGTAACTCACATGAAACATTGAGTGGATCCTGACTCAATACTTCACATGATATCTTTGAAAGGTTTCGACATTTAATTGTCTAAGTCCTAGCCGACTCAATCTAACCTCTTGACCATACGGTCTATACGTCCGACTAGGTCGAACTGCTCTGATACCAAAATGTAACACCCTAGTATTTCTAAACAATAGAAATACCAAATTATACATATTAGCTTACATCAGAGTATAAATTTCCTTACTTAGATATGAATCTTTACAAGGAAAGCGGAAACCAATAAATAACTTAAACATATTTAAATTATAAATATGATACAGAACAACAAGGAGAGAGAGCATAAATAACTAAAGAAGAGCTACGTCTTCAATTTCCTTCTCGAGCACGCCATCTACTCGTGTCATAAGGAAGATTCTTTCCCTGTTAATCTGAAAAGCAACAACATATGATAGGGTGAGATAACATATCTCAGTGAGTCTTACCGCGACCCCTTACCTATCACTCGGTCCATTTATAAAAACATTTATTTACTTCGTGGTTTAACTAATAAACCACGCACATAATCAATTGCACACACAGTGCTAACCATCAACTGCACACACAGTGCTAATCACCGACTGCATACACAATGCAAATCCCGGTGAATTCATAGCATAACACCGACCTGCATACACAATGCTAATCCCGGTGAACCCCCTTTCCAACACATGGAAATTATTTTATGGGGCCTAGGTTAGGGGCATATGACCTCCCCGCCTAGTATGCTAATACAACAGGGTCGTCACCCCGACTCGATATAATTTTGTATCACACCCACATAGGGCCATCTCATATACACGATATAATATATATATACGGATTATAACTCAATGCATAATATGTTGCGATAACATATTAGTATCCGTGACACGCTCATAAGACTCTGTCGATCAACATTTAAGTTAGAAAACATATGGTTCCCACACGTACTCTAGATTTTCCGGGTTTTTCGAAATAATCATAACATTAATCGTTATTTCAAAACCATTCTAGATTTGTATCAGAATTTCTAACGAAAATTCGGCAGAGTTTCCTCTGTAATACGGACATTCCGAAATAATATAATTTACCTGTAAAACCAGTCCAGACATATATTCCAGTTCAACATATATTCCAGTCAATTCAGTCCACATATCAACATATGTAATGACAATTTACCCGAAAAACGTAACCTTTCCGAAAAACGATTTTTTTGACTCAAAAATTAACGAAACCCGACTTTTTCGAAAACTCTTCGAACCGAACCTTCAAAATCATATGGTTTCTTTTTCAATTTCCACTACGTGTAATTTTCGTAAAATACCGTTTTGACTTGAAAATTTACGAGACTCGAATTTCGAAATTATTCAAACATAACACGAAAACAATATTTGAAATTCCCTAACGTGAGTAAAACTCACCTCGTGTGATGAAAATCACACCAAACCGAAGCTCTCCAAAGCTCCCGATTTCGAAACTTCACGAACGCGCTCCGGATCCGCTCCAAACCCGGAACCGAACACTCCACATCAGTTGTTGAGCTTCCAATCACCAATACCAAGCTTCAATTTTACTCAATTTCGATTTTTTCTCCACTTTGAGCTCTAAGGTTCAACAATGGTGATTTGAGTTAGAGAAGAAATTAGCCTATGAAACTAGTATCATTAGGAAGAAGATGAAAAATGAAAGAAAACAAGACCAAAAACCCCTTACCCGGTGTAGTATTGAGAGAGATCTCCCTCTCCATTGTTTCATCTCCTTCGTTACTTCCTCTTCTCACTCACTGTCTCCGTTCCTCTCTCTCTCTCGTGGCTTTCTTTCTTTGTTCCTTTCTTTATTTTTCTCTCTATTCTTTTTGCCGTGATATCTCTCTCTCTCTCTATTTATCTTTTCTTTTATTTTCACACAAGTGAGAGATAAGAGAGTATTTGGATATTTTTGGTATCCTAGAGCTCATTTAACGTGAGTGGTATAAATCCTAAAATATCCTTAGAGTACTAATTTCCACTCAGTTATGCATTTAAATTATTTTCTCTAGCAATTATAAATTGCTTTCGTAACAACCTCCTATCCGTGACTTGATTTATTACCTATTCGAGTAATAAATAATTCGTTAATTTCTTAATTTGAAATTAACGAAATTAGGGATGTTACAAAATTATTCATTATTTAAATGACATTACAATATTAACTCATGCATTAATCAAAATTTTAACATATATTTTCAGTTTAAATATCATTACAATTATTTTTATATATTTAGGGTTATGATTAAATTTATTATGAGTATACAAATGTTATAAATTCAGTTAAAAAGATAGTCTTCTCAATTTCATTTAAATAAATTAATATTTTCTTTAATAAATTGAATCATGTGTGCTTATATTATGCTAACCGAAGTTCCTTTTTATTTATTAGCCAGCAATCATTCAAACCCAAAAAATATTATATTAAGTGAATATGGTAAAAACAACTTAGGCGTTCAAAGATAAACTCCATAGCATTATTTCTATAGTGTAAAAAAAACAATTTATTCACTTTTTTATAACTGTTATATAATTTTGTTTGTTTCTATTTGTAAATATTGTCTACTATTTTACATTTATATTGTACTTACTTATTTTTAATTTTTATAGAATAATTTATTCAAATGAAAGCCCACTCCTTTGAAAATATTAAAAAGAAAGTTGTTTTAATATATAGATTAATTAGATAAGTATGTCGTAATTATATCCATGTTACTCTAAATTAGATAACATAAGTATTGACTAATTTGGTCTTTTGGAAGAGAGAATTGGTTGATAATTCATTGTAATTTTAAAATATTCTTATGAAAATGGTGAATAATCTAGGTTCTTTAAATTTCTATTTTCATTACCTTTTATCATTACAATATTTATTAACATCATATAATACTAAACTAAATTATATTAAATTGTAGGAAAATTATTATTCCTTTCATTCTAATCATATGTATTTAAATTATATCTTTAATATTTTCTAAAATAATATTTATATAAACCCGTGCATTGCACGGGATTATCCCCTAGTCTATCTATATAAATCTCTAAAGGAAGCTTTTTTCCAAGCTCTAGGATGCTCCACATCATCTTCATTTAATTTCCAACTTATATCTCAATATTCCTATTTTACTTAATTAATGTCCACTCAACCAATATGACATCCAATATTTAAAATGAATTTCACTTCCCCAATAATTATTAAATATCACAATATATTTTCAATTCATTTTTTACTGACTCCCTAATATAATTTTAAAATTCAAATTAATATATTATTTAAATAAAATTATAAACATTAAAAATATGTTAAATTATTCTATTTATTTAAAATATTAAAAAGGTGTTAAATACTATATTGTGAAGTTTTGTAAACCAAATTTATTCTCTAATTTTCATAAGGGAAAAAAATAGGAAGACAAGGAAAAAAATAGGAAGACATATTGTGAAATTAAGTATGTTTTGGTTGCTTCAAAAAGAAAAGTATGTTTTTGTTAACCTCTTTATCTCTTTTTTCCACTTTATTTATCCTTATTTAGTAAATATAATATTTGATATTAAATTTGATTGTTAAATGAATTGTAAACCTAATTTTAGATCCACTATGCATGCATTGCCCGTCACTCTTACAATCAGTTGTGATATATATCACCTGTTTATTATTGCATAGATAAATTGTCATTATAAAGCCAATTGTATTCTTTTAACCTTCACACACGGTTTTATAATCCCTTTAGCTTCTCATTTTTACAATCCTTTATAACATATCACCCTATTTAATATTGAATATATATATATATATATATATATATATATATATATATATATATATTGTCATTATAACCCAATTGTAAATTGTCATTATATAAATTGAGGGAGAGCTTTGCCGCCATTTGTGGTCCTACCCGGCTCGAGGGATTAGTCTCTGCAGTTGCGCGCATAGGATACCCGGTTTATACCAAAAAAAAGTTTGTAACTTTCACACTCACGATTTATAATCCATTTATATAGAGACTTTTATTCCCCGGCTTTATACACAGTACCCCTTTTCATCTCATTTGTGCACCCTTCCTCTTTTTGCATCTTCAACCATTTTCACCTACTAACACATTCTGGTTTAGTCACACTACAGTCATGACTACTAACAAGTAATTACTTCAACTGATCTCAAACGTTTTAATAGTCTACCCACAGACAACAAGTGTAACAAAGAGTGCCCTACATGCATGCAACAAATTGATAAGCAAATGATGCGTTGAAGGTAATTGGTGCATTGGATTGTCGATAAGAGAGAGTTGGAAGTTTTGGAGATTATAGGGGTATGCATGAAATTGGAGATCAGAGCCATTACATGTAGTAGTTTGAAGTTTTATTGGTAATTGGGGGAAGGTAATGTTGTATGTATATTCAATCAAAGGAAAGAAGTATGCTGAATCTATATATAAAAAGGAATCCAAATTGTAAATGTTATGGTGTTTAAAAGGCATTTGTAAAATACTTGGATGCTAGGAAAACGATAAATTTTTTCATAAGTTTTAGTCCCTTATTAGTGATTCTTTTTAACTTGCAAGTCAAACCTACTTTTGAAAGGTTAGAGTGTCTATTATTTGCTTTATAGAGTCAACGACATAGATAAAGTTAAATTGACTTTTAAATTTTTAATATAAAATTAAATAAAATTACTTAATAAAAAACTTGCAATTTTATGGAAAAAATTTATTATGGAAATCGGATGTTAATTAATCAAATTTTACCAACAAATAACTAATGAAATTAAAGTAAAATTTTCTTAAGAAATTAAATCATGCGTGTGTTTATATTATGTTGCATACCTATGACATGAATAAAAACTTAAGAGGTATGAATGAAACATAAACTCCATTTTGTTTCTATTTTAAACATTGTCTACTAATTTGCATTCATATTGTGCTTACTTATTTTAAAATTTAATAGAATTCATTTAAAGCGTGCTCCTTTGTAAATATAAAAAAATTGAATTTAATTTTTAGTTGTACTAATGTTAAAGTTAGATAAAACTTTTGAATAATATATTTAAACAATGAATTAGATAAGTATGCCAAAATTATACTCAAGTTGTTCTAAACTAAATAACATAACTATTGCCTAATTTAGTCTATTGCAAGAGAGAAGTAGTTAATATTTCATGATAATTCTAACACATTAATATGAAAATGGTGATAGTCTAAGTTCCTTAAATTTAATTTGCTTCAACTAATATCATTACAATATTTATAGTTCTTATTGTTATAATATTTATTAACATCATATAATACTAAACTAAAATATATTAAAATTAATTTTCATTTTCTCTATGTTTGTTTAAAATTTAATATCTTAATAAATTGTATGAAAATTATTATTACTTTCTTTCTAATTATACATATTTAAATGTATCTGTAACATTTTTAAAAACAATTTCTTTTGTATAAACCCGTGCATCGCACGGGATTAGCCCCTAGTATCTATCTATATCTATATAAATATCTAAAGGAAGCTTTTTTCCAAGCTCTAGGATGCTCCACATCATTTCCATTTATTTTTCAATAATTTTTTTTAATTTTTTTAATATTTATTTATAATTTACAATTAAATGAGACTTAAATTCATTATTACCACTAACTTATTATTAAATATTTGGTGATGCCTATGAGCATTCTCAAGAAGAATAAAAACCTACGATTATGGATTGCTAATAGGAATTAAACATAAAATTATTCATAACACAATGAAGGGAAATGTTTATCTATATCTATATCTTCTATACATATAAGTAAAAGAATCCCCAATGAAGCCTCCACAATAATTCTTGAATTTTTGCTTTTATTTTTGTCTATTAAAAAACTTCTCTTTTATTATTTATTAATTCCTACCTTTGTGTCCAACCCACTACTACTAATAAATTCCAACATAGTAATAAATTTACACATTATATTATATTTAATCATAATTTTTGTATAAATGAGACTTTGATTTAAATTTTTAATATATAATTAAATATAAAAAAACAAGATTTTTTTTATATTAATCAATGTTCATTCTCAATTCATGAGACTTATGAGCTCAATTATGTGTTCATTCTAAACTCAATTTTATGTTCTTATATTAGTTACTTTTTATTGTTTTGTTTTTTATATTTATTACTATTTATTCTAAATGTTTTTTTAAATTATATATTTATTTACATAGAAATTATATTATTATTAGAATTGGTCAAAATTTAAATTAATTGAATTAATAAATATATTTATCAATTAGAATAGTTTAGATGAAATAAGAAATAATAAGTTGACCTTTAAAATTCTTTTATGTAACCATTATGCATTGAATGGAGGGGTTTCACATTTACATGAATTATTGCTTTAATTTACAATAAACTCATGAGTTAGTGGAATATGAGTGGAAGAAATAGAGTTTAAACTAATTATAACAAGAAATGACTATTTAAAGGAGAGATCTTTGGATGGTTAGGGTAGAGGTTTTGACAAAAGAATCATATAAAAATAAGAAGTAGAAGAAAGGAGCAAGTTTCACAAGAATGTGTAGAATGCACAAAAAGGGTAAAGATTTTTATGTTCTTAATGAGTTTTAAGTTGACAAATAGGCAATGATTTTTGTAAAGTTATAGACATTGAGAAATTATGTATATTTTAATATTGTTCTTAAGAAAAATGTTTAATTTTTTGTATGATTGTATGATGTGTTAGATCTAAATGAGTTGCATATGTTCCACGAGCCTTCGTAATCTTTGGTGTCACTTCTAAGAAGAAAATTACATTAGGTGCAAGAATCATATAGAAAACAAGGAGTGGAAGAAAGGAGCAAGTTGCACGAGATGTAGAATTCGCAAAAAGGATAAAGAATTTCATGTTCTTGATAGTTTGAAGTTGACAAATAGACAACAATTTTTTGTAAAGTTATAGGAATGATGTATAGTTTAATATTGTTCTTTAGAAAAATATTAAATTTTATAGTTTTGTAAAATTGTATGATGTGCTAGATCTAAATGAGTTGCATATGTTCTTTGAGCCTTCATAACCTTCACTGTCACTTCTAAGAAGAAATTACATTAGGTGCAATAATCATATAAAAAACAAGGAGTAGAAGAAAGGAGCAAGTTTCACAAGATGTAGGATAGTTTGAAGTTGACAAATAGGCACGATTTTTTGTAAAGTTATAGGCATTAAGAAATGATGTATATTTTAATATTGTTCTTTATAAAAATGTTTAATTTTTTGTCAAAAAAAATGTTTAATTTCATAGTTTTGTAAAATTGTATGATTTGCTAGATCTAAATGAGTTGCATATGTTCCTTGAAACTTCAAAACCTTTGGTGTCACTTCTAAGAAGGAAATTACATTAGGTGTCTCTTCTCTATATCACAAAGGAAAAAAATATCATTTTCTTCAACTATCATCATATCTAATGCCTTTAGTATATATTCTATCTAATATTTTTTATTTACAAATTCACATCAAAAATGGTTAATTTTAAATAAGAATAGTGCTTGAGGTAAAAACAACCAAATAAAGCTTCAGATTTAAATGTTTCAATTCTTTTACAAATATTATATGTTTACTCTCCACTTTATGTAGCTTATTTAGATTATAAGTTGCATAAAAAACAATTATAATAAAATAAATCTTTCATTTCATATTGTGAATAATGGCCATATATTTTTCATATCATTATAAAGAATAAAAATAAAGATTTGATTTTGATTGTTTTCTCTTTCTAAGTTTCCTATTAAATCTAAATTCATTATTATCACTTTGTTTTAAGTTTCAAATTTTGTTTTAATTAATATTTATGAATTATTAATTGATGAATAAACAAAGAAATAAAGAAAAAATAAAATAAAGAGTAGTTACTTTCTAATTTCTATGATTTATATTTATTCATGCACAACCATTAACTTATTTAATTTAAACTCATCCAAGCTTATAATAATAATATTTAGAGGATGTCACTGAAATTTGGAAGAAGAAAATAAAAATAGAATAACATTATAAGAGAAAAGCAAATGCGAGACGCACATTACAAATGTAAGTCACTTCCAAACATGTTTATCAATATATTATGATCACTTTCTTAGTATAACTTAGTTATTTTTATTCTAATGTTTTAAAAGAAATATAAAATCTCATTATTTTCATCCTTAAACTTTCACATATTAAACCATTATTTTTGTTTTTAAACAAAAAGAATTTTTTTACGTAGTGTTTATTTAGGCTATATGTTATATCAAAAAATATGCTCATTAGTATTGATCTTCAATTATTATCATTATTATTTTTCTTCTTTGTCTTACACATATTAAAAAATGCTATATCAAAAATATTCTTATTATTTATATTATTTTTCACATGTCTTTATTATTAAAATTCATGCTCATAAATTCAAGATATTAAATAGAATGACATTTATTATTACTAAGTAAAATGAAAGTTTAGTAAGATTTTATTTTCAACAATTAAGCTCACTAAAATTTGGACAATTGTGCATATTAAAAAATACACTATATAAGAATATGGCATAAATAAAAATTCAACAATATATTAATGTAATACTATATTTTTAAAATACATAATTTATATCGACAACTTATGTATATATTTGTATAACAACTCGTGCATCGCACGAGTATTCCCCTAGTAAATATCTAAAGGAAGCTTTTTTCCAAGCTCTAGGATGCTCCACATCATTTCCATTTATTTTTCAACAAATTTTTTAATTTTATTAATATTTATTTATAATTTACAATTAAATGAGACTTAAATTCTCAAGAAGAATAAAAACCTACGATTATTAAATGCTACTCTTAGTGGAATAAAATATTTGGTGATGCCTATGAGCATTCTCAAGAAGAATAAAAACCTACGATTATGGATTGCTAATAGGAATTAAACATAAAATTATTCATAACACAATGAAGGGAAATGTTTATCTATATCTATATCTTCTATACATATAAGTAAAAGAACCCCCAATGGAGCCTCCACAATAATTCTTGAATTTTTGCTTTTATTTTTGTCTATTAAAAAACTTCTATTTTATTATTTATTAATTCCTACCTTTGTGTCCAACCCACTACTACTAATGAATTCCAACATAGTAATAAATTTACACATTATATTATATTTAATCATAATTTTTGTATAAATGAGACTTTGATTTTAATTTTTAATATATAATTAAATATAAAAACAAGATTTTTTTTATATTAATCAATGTTCATTCTCAATTCATGAGACTTATGAGCTCAATTATGTGTTCATTCTAAACTCAATTTTATGTTCTTATATTAGTTACTTTTTATTGTTTTGTTTTTTATATTTATTAATATTTAATCTAAATGTTTTTTTAAATTATATATTTATTTACATAGAAATTATATTATTATTAGAATTGGTCAAAATTTAAATTAATTGAATTAATAAATATGTTTATCAATTTTAATAGTTTAGATGAAATAAAAAATAATAAGTTGACCTTTAAATTTCTTTTTTATGTAACCATTATGCATTGAATGAAGGGGTTTCACATTTACATGAATTATTGCTTTAATTTACAATAAACTCATGAGTTAGTGGAATATGAGTGGAAGAAATAGAGTTTAAACTAATTATAACAAGAAATGACTATTTAAAGGAGAGATCTTTGGATGGTTAGGGTAGAGGTTTTGACAAAAAGAATCATATAAAAAATAAGAAGTAGAAGAAAGGAGCAAGTTTCACAATAAGGTGTAGAATGCACAAAAAGGGTAAAGATTTTTATGTTCTTAACAGTTTTAAGTTGACAAATAGGCAATGATTTTTTGTAAAGTTATAGACATTGAGAAATTATGTATATTTTAATATTGTTCTTAAGAAAAATGTTTAATTTTTTGTATGATTGTATGATGTGTTAGATCTAAATGAGTTACATATGTTCCACGAGCCTTCATAATCTTTGGTGTCACTTCTAAGAAGGAAATTACATTAGGTGCAAGAATCATATAGAAAACAAGGAGTAGAAGAAAGGAGCAAGTTGCACGAGATGTAGAATTCGCAAAAAAGATAAAGAATTTCATGTTATTGATAGTTTGAAGTTGACAAATAGACAACAATTTTTTGTAAAGTTATAGGCATTGAGAAATGATGTATAGTTTAATATTGTTCTTTAGAAAAATATTAAATTTTATAGTTTTGTAAAATTGTATGATGTGCTAGATCTAAATGAGTTGCATATGTTCATTGAGCCTTCATAACCTTCAGTGTCACTTCTAAGAAGAAATTACATTAGGTGCAATAATCATATAAAAAACAAGGAGTGGAAGAAAGGAGCAAGTTTCACAAGATGTAGAAATCACAAAAAGGGTAAAGAATTTTGTGTTCTTGATAGTTTAAAGTTGACAAATAGGCAACGATTTTTTGTAAAGTTATAGGCATTAAGAAATGATGTATATTTTAATATTGTTCTTTATAAAAATGTTTAATTTTTTGTCAAAAAAAATGTTTAATTTCATAGTTTTGTAAAATTGTATGATTTGCTAGATCTAAATGAGTTGCATATGTTCCTTGAAACTTCATAACCTTTGGTGTCACTTCTAAGAAGGAAATTACATTAGGTGTCTCTTCTCTATATAACAAAGGAAAAAAATATATCATTTTCTTCAACTATCATCATATCTAATGCCTTTAGTATATATTCTATCTAATACTTTTTATTTACAAATTCACATCTAAAATGGTTAATTTTAAATAAGAATAGTGCTTGAGGTAAAAACAACCAAATAAAGCTTCAGATTTAAATGTTTCAATTCTTTTACAAATATTATATGTTTACTCTCCACTTTATGTAGCTTATTTAGATTATAAGTTGCATAAAAAACAATTATAATAAAATAAATCTTTCATTTCATATTGTGAATAATGGCCATATATTTTTCATATCATTATAAAGAATAAAAATAAAGATTTGATTTTGATTGTTTTCTCTTTCTAAGTTTCCTATTAAATCTAAATTCCTTATTATCACTTTTGTTTTAAGTTTCAAATTTTGTTTTAATTAATATTTATGAATTATTAATTGATGAATAAACAAAGAAATAAAGAAAAAATAAAATAAAGAGTAGTTACTTTCTAATTTCTATGATTTATATTTATTCATACACAACCATTAACTTATTTAATTTAAACTCATCCAAGCTTAATATAATAATAATATTTAGAGGATGTCACTGAATTTTGGAAGAAGAAAATAAAAATAGAATAACATTATAGGAGAAAAGCAAATGCGAGACGCACATTACAAATGTAAGTCACTTCCAAACATGTTTATCAATATATTATGATCATTTTCTTAGTATAACTTAGTTATTTTTATTCTAATGTTTTAAAAGAAATATAAAATCTCATTATTTTCATCCTTAAACTTTCACATATTAAACCATTATTTTTGTTTTTAAACAAAAAGAACTTTTTACGTAGTGTTTATTTAGGCTATATGTTATATCAATAAATATTCTCATTAGTATTGATCTTCGATTATTATCATTATTATTTTTCTTCTTTGTCTTACACACATATTAAAAAATGCTATATCAAAAATATTCTTATTATTTATATTATTTTTCACATGTCTTTATTATTAAAATTCATGCTCATAAATTCAAGATATTAAATAGAATGGCATTTATTATTACTAAGTAAAATGAAGTTTAGTAAGATTTTATTTTCAACAATTAAGCTCACTAAAATTTGGACAATTGTGCATATTAAAAAACAATACACTATATAAGAATATGGCATAAATAAAAATTCAACAATATATTAATGTAATACTATATTTTTAAAATACATAATTTATATCGACAACTTATGTATATATTTGTATAAAATCTATATAAAATTAAAGGAAAAAAATTATATAACAACTCGTGCATCGCACGAGTATTCTCCTAATAAATATCTAAAGGAAGCTTTTTTCCAAGCCTCTAATATGCTCCACATCATCCTCATTAATTTTTCAATTAGATTTTCAATTATATTAATATCTTTTTATAATTTACACATATAAGGAGACTTATATTAATGATTACATATTAAGGCTAAATTATTAAGACCCTTTATATTTTTTCAGTTATTATATAATTAAAGACAATAAGTGTATTGATATGAGTTGAATAAAACTAAAAAGACATAAAGTTTGATGACTAGGAGAATTGAGCATTATTTTATTATTTATAAAAATAAAAACCACATGAAACATAAAAAAACGTAGACTTTAGCTTCATATCTTTTTAAGAAAAATTGTGTTCACTTCTATATTTATATTTATTTATAATTTTCATGGATTTTTTGTTGTAAGAATAGTGTATTTTCCTCTTTTATTTTTAGAAAGGAAAAAAGAATACTGGGCGATAGTTAATCTTTGGGTTACTTTTGATCAAAAAGAAAACTTTTGGTTACTTTGGGTTTATTAATTTAAATTTTGTTTTAATAGTTCTCTTAAACTTTATTTGAGTTTTTTTTATTTTACATTTTTAATCAGGAATATGAATGGTTTAAAAAAAAACAATAGTTTCAAAACGTCATATATTCTAATCTATTAACTTAATTTCATATTCCATCCCCTTTTTCTTTGACATTTCCAACTAATCTCTTATCTAAAGAACTAATTATAATATATTAAAGTATAGAAATTATATAATTATAATATTAATTTCAGACACTTTATGTTTTGTAACATCCTATATTAAGTTGTAATAATGTTTTTATTTATTATTTAATTAAGACTTGCAACCACATACATATTCCATCCACTTTTTCTTTGACGGTAGATATTCCATCCACTTTATCAAAAATAAACTAACTATATGTAATATATTGACATAATTATAATGATAATTTCAATCAAATTACTATTACTGTTGTCTTTATATATTATTATTATTTCATTCCCCTTTTATGTTGAGTTAGTGTCATTAGTGTAGTGAGTTTGTTTTTGATGTTCTCTAAGTTTGAGTCACTTCATTTTTTTTCATTTCCTTGCAAGTTGGGAGAGTTATTCTCAATTTGTGATTGTTGAATATTGTTGTTTTGTTTGTGTGATGCTTCTCATGAAGAGTTAATTGTAGGCGATCAAATTACTTTAAATCTATATGTGATTGTTGTATATATTGTTCTTTATCCAATGCTTCTCATGGAGATTTATATTGTAGGTGATAAAATATAGACTTTCCTAGGTTGTTTGTGTGAGTTTCGGAAGTTCCTTTTGGGTCGTGTCAGTTTGAAAATCGGTAATTGAATCCGTAGAAAACTTTTAATAAGAGTTCCCCAGACTGTCTATAGAAAATTCTAGCTATTTTAGATACATGTGTGTTTGTGTAGGTTATAAATTGATCTTTTTGTAATTATGTTTACACCGACTTCTAAATCTATTTTGTCAATATATAATAAGGCTTGGAGGATAAAAAGATAAGGCTACAAATTCTGATGATGGTATTTTTTTTGGTTTGTTTATTTGTATTCAACAAGTGATTTCGTTAGGGTGATGGGGTGATAATCGATTCAATTAATAGACATGGCTACATTAAATAAAACTTAGTGTGTTATTAGTGTTAAATTGTAGTGGGTAATTTAATAATGCATTTGGTTTTTACTTTAGTTATTTCTTGCTCTTTGGTGTCTTCTTGATTGCCTAGACCGTTACACTAATACTTATCAATTATATTTTAAGAAAAAAGCTTAAAGAATAATTAAAATACATATTATAATATTTACCAAAATTTATTATTTTAATAATTTTCTTTAAAATAATTAGATGAAACTGAATATTATTAATTAAATAGTTTAGATAAATTTAAAAGATTATAATACACGTGCATTTTACTTTTTTTATTTGCAACATTAAGTTAAGTAGATATAATTACATAAATGATAAAATAAATGAGTGTAAAATAAACTAAATAAAATATTGATTATTATTTTGAATGAGATGTTTTCTGTAATATAATTTTTATACAAGATTGTGTATTGATAACCTATTGCTTATTAATATTAGAGTTAAATATGTTTTTTTTGAATGTTAAATATGTTTTTAGTTCCTAAAAAATTACAATTTTTGATTTTAGTCCCTATAAAAAAATTCACTGACTTTTAGTCCCCACATGTACCCTGTCAATGTTTTTAGTCCCTTATGACTTATAACGCGCTTAGATATGCTCTAAAAGGCCCCAATTAAAAGTTATAAGAATAAAAGCATTGACGGAGGAAAATGTGGGAAATAAAAGTGAGTAAAACTTTTATAGGGACTAAAAGCACAATTTGTAAAATTTTTAAAGACCAAAAATATGTTTAACCTTTTAGATTATACATTGTAGACAAAATTATTATCATTATTTTTTAAAATAATAATTCTATTTAATATTGTAAATACTAAATACCATATATTTCTTTTAAATCTTATTCATATTATTGTAAAAATAAATAAAGAGAATGTATTTGTTTATTATTATTGTTTTCTAAATTCAATTTTAAATCAAAATTCTTTAACTTCACTTTTATGTTGAATTTCATTTTATTTTAAATTTCAATTTATGAATTATTAATTGGTGATGAAAATAAGAAAGAGTAGTAACTTTTTGTTTTCTATGATTTATCTTTCACCATAGATATTTATCTATCTATATTTTAAATTTACGCCACTAAATTCCACATATTAAATAGTATTATAATCTTCTTACTAAATATAATGAAAAATATTATTAATTAACATGAAAATGTATTTACAAATATTTATACCATATATATCTATCTATCTATGAAAATGAATCCCCACAAGAAGCTCCATAATTTTTCTCAACAGTTTTGAAAGAACTTTATCTATTCATTTCATTTTAATAATAAAATAATATTTCGAAACAGATAATCTCATAAAAACTATTAACAATTATTTATATTACAAACCACATACACTATATAAGGAACGTCTAAAATTTATAATTTATCTAAACAAATTAACTCATATTTATATTATATATTATACTAACTTTTAAAAAACATGATTTATACTTTTAATTATATATTTTATGAAAAAAAGTTAATAAATTAAATTTGAAAAAATATAACAACCCGTGCAACGCACGGGCATTCCTCTAGTAAATCTCTAAAGGAAGCTTTTTTCCAAGCTCTAGGAAGCTCCACATCATCTTCATTTACTTTTCAATTTAAATCTCAACATTCTTTTTTCCTTAATTAATGTCTACTCAACCTTTATGACATCCAATTTTTAATATAAAATCCCACTTTATTAGTAATTATTTAATATCACAATAAAAATTTTAATTAATTTTTTAAAATAACAACTCAATTATAAACATTAAAAAAATGATATACTTATTCATTAATCAATAAATTTATATTAGTATTAAAAATGATATACTTATTCATTAATCAATAAATTTATAAACATTAAAAAAATGTACAACTCAATTTATTATTGATTAGCAAAAAATACTACCTTTTTTAGACTTCATTATTTTCCCACTAAAAAACTAATCTCTATGTTATATTGTCAACTTTGGTAGAGTATATAATATTATATTTTTAATATAAATTATATATAAAACAAAATTAGTAAAACAAGGTCGATTCTTGAATTGTGGATTTTTGTTCCCTCTTTTATTTTTATTTTTATTTTAAAAACTTTCTCTCTTATTGATTATTCTTAATTCATTACTTGATGTTTTGATTTTGGTTGCCTCTTGGTGTCTCTAAATTATTATTTTAATTAGTATAGTTAGTTTTAAATTGAGAGTGGTTACAATCTTTTCATTTATCATCACTTTAAGTCTTCTATTTGACATACTATAAATACCTAAAAAGTAGAAAAGAGATGTCACCACTTACTTTTCCTTTTTTACATCACTTTTGTTTAGTTGTTGCATCACTTATGTAATTTTACTGGTTTACATCACTAATGTTCAAGCTAGAAGAAGGTCATTCGGGTTCCAAATATTTTGAATGTAAATTTGTCTTTTATTTGTAAGGTTTTTATTGATTGTTGATTAAGTAGTATTGAAATATTTATAGGTTTCGAGTTTCATGTATTCATCATAACTTTATAGTGTGTAAACAGAAGCTACTATCTCTCCTTGGATTTGAGTATATCTTCAACTATTATTTGTAATCTTATTAGCTTAATTGCGGAACTGTAATTACGATGATGTGATGCATCTTATTAGTCCCCCTCATTATTTCTTATTTTATTTATTTGTAAGTGAGATTAAACTTTAACTTATGAGTTTCGTTGTTCATTGAACCTATGTGAGTATGACTAAGAAAAAATAAACCTATGTAATTTGTAATTATATTTTTATTATTATAAGTTGTGTTTATTAGCTTTGTTTTGACAAATTGTGTTTATTAGTTATTCTCTCTTTCTATTTTTTTATAGGCTTATACTCTCTTTGTAGTTACTAATTAAGTCTATTATTATCTTTTGAAGTATGATCATATTATTTTAAATCATTAATCGTTTACATATTATACATATTCCTTATCTATGTTAAACCACTATTTGTGTCTTGAATGAATTTAAAACATAATCTCTTGACTTGGTAGTTAAACCATTCTTTGTATCTATAAAAAAAAAAACTTTTTTTTTTATGAAGGGTAGCTATCCACTATATATTTAATATCCAATTATGTAACTCCTAAGAAACTTAAGTATAATTATTTCTTATTTTATTTATCTATAAGTGGGTTTAAATTTTAACTTATGAGTTTCATTGTTTATTGAACCTATGTGAGTATGACCAAAAAAAAACCTATGTAATTTGTAATTATTATTTTAGTATTATAAGTTGTGTTTATTAGTTTTGTTTTGAGCGTTTATTAGGTTTTTTTGATCAAATTGTATTTATTAGTTAATCTCTCTTTGTAATTTTTTAATAGGATTATACTCTCTTTGTAATTTTCAAGCTTGAATATTACTGATCTGAAAACCAGAAAAATTATATATGTGATGTAACAAACCAAACAAAAGTGATGAAAAAACTGTAACCACTTTCTATTAAAAACTAAGAATAATAATTAGTAATAATCATAATAATATAGAGACACCAAAAGACACCCAAAATCAAAACAGAAAGTAATGAGTTAATATTGATTAATAAGGGAGGAAGTTCTTAAAATAAAAATAAAAAGTGAAGGAAAGCTCACAATATATATACACACACAAATGAGTAAAAAGAAAAAAAATACATAGATTAGTTAATATTATTTATATGATGAAATGAAATGTTTCAAAACTTTAACCGTAACAATTAAGTTTTACCGAAAGCTATTTGAGATTTGCTGTATCAACTTTTTGATCCTCTTCAATTTTTATGCATCACGTTAATTTCTTTCAATTGGAGACGGCTAAAAACAATTCAATCATAGAGTGGAATTTTAACTTTTTTATGAGTTACCATTTGATAATTATGGTGAATTTCAAAAGGCTCAACTACACAAACTTTGAGTTCTAATATTTTTATATAGACCAATAATTGATGTCTTAATGGTAAAAGTTACAAAAATAAAAAACCAATTGAAAGAGATTTCAAGAGGCAACTTTTAAGCTTCCGGATAATTTAAAAATTGAAGAGTACTCTAGAGGAACAATAAAAAAATTATTTAAAAAAGTTAAAATATATTTATTTTTTTAAAAAAAATAGTAAAGATATATATATAAAGAAAGCTTAAAGTTAAAAAATTTGAGAGTTATTTAATTTCAGTTTGTAAAATAGTGTTGATACTTTGATAAGCTTCGACCCCCACATATTTCATCCTGTTTTCCTTTAACAATAAATGTTCCTTAAACTTAATCTCTATCAAAAGCACTAATTATAATATATTAATATAATTATATTAATAACTTTAGCCACCTTATATTTTATAATTGACCATTAATATATTAAGTCTTAATAATATTGTTATTCATTAGATAATTTAGACTTGCAACCACATATATTACATTCTTTCATTTCATCTGTAATATACAATATTATATTATTATTTTCAGTTTCTATATTTCTATATATATTTTTATCCAAAATAAAATTCTATATTTCTATAACAAAATGTCATTTTCAAACCAATATAAAAATAGTTTATTAATATTTCATTAAGAGAATCATTTTTAATAAGTTAGTGGCAATTAATTTCCTTCATTAAAATTAAAGTATTCTTTATATCGAATCTACTATAGTGAAAGAATTTCGAGGTACCTTCTCACCTACTAATTTTCCATTTACAAAAGATAATATTCATACAGTATTCATTAACATCAACAACAATATTATTTATTATTTATAGATGAGTACTATCTTTCGTCATCAAAATCAACCAAGATTTACATCAATATCGACATCCCACAGGCAAATGAGCTCCTACAATCATTCAAGTAAGTTTTTCACAGTTTTTATGCTATGATATCAAGAGAAATTTTATATTAGGAATGATTTTACCTCTAGATAGATAGATGAGAAACATTCCGGACTTTCATTCAATCTTGGTGTAACACCCTAGTATTCTAATTAATAGAAATACCAAAACATACATATTAGCTTACATCAGAGTATAAATTTCCTTACTTAGATATGAATCTCTACAAGGAAATCGGAAACCAATAAATAACTTAAACAAATTTAAGTCATAAACTGATACAAAAGTAACAAGGAAAACATAAAGACAGAAGGAAGACTACATATTCAATCTTCTGTCCGAGCATGCCACCTACTCGTGCCCTACAATCTTCTTCTTCCCTGTTAATCTGAAAAGCAACAACATATGATAGGGTGACACAACTTGTCTCAGTGAGTCTTACCGTGACCCCTTACCTATCACTCGGTCCATTTATAAAACCATAATTAGTAATTCAAAAAGAATTACAATATACAATCAATCATGTGTAATCCGATAAATGAATTACATACGAGTTCATAGTCCGATTCTGGATGACTATGTACAACTTAAATTACTTATCTATAGTTCATAGCCCAATTCTTGATGGCTATGCACTATCCTCTTTATTAATCACTTGTGACATGTCACCAACAACCTAAAGAAGCTCGAGTGACAAAATCACAATATACACATTTAAAAGTTTCGGCAGAGTTTCCTCTGAAATATGGACATCCCAAAATACAATAATCACCTGTAAAACCAGTCCAGACACTAGTACAGAAAAGACTTTTTGTATCGGTTGTTTTGCACTTTTAGTATCGGTTATCTGTCGATACTAATTCGACCGATACTAAATGTCTGACATTTAGTATCGGTTAAATAACCGATACTAAATGTCACTTTTAGTATCGGATTTTCAAAAAACCGACACTAAATGACGTTTTTTTGGTGATTTTTATGTCTTGAAAACGTACATTTAGTATCGGTTATTTAAATAACCGATACTAAATGTCACTTTTAGTATCGGTTATTTAAATAACCGATACTAAATGTCTTTTCAACATTGTGTTTGCTGTCTAAAAATTGACATTTAGTATCGGTTATTTAAATAACCGATACTAAAAGTGACATTTAGTATCGGTTTTTTAAATAACCGATACTAAAAGTGACATTTAGTATCGGTTAATTTAAAAAACCGATACTAAATGTCATTTCTTTGGTGTTTTTTAGGACTTTTACCAACGGTTATCCTTAATAACCGATGCTAAATGTCTATTTTTTTAATAAAAAAAATTAATTGGCACTATTAATAGATATCAATTGCCAATTTATAAAATCCTGATATACAAAGTTATTTCCAGACAGTAATAAATTCATAAAAGTACTTCAAATTCTATTGAAATTTAATATCATACAATACAAGTTATTAATCCTATAACATCTACAAGTTTCTTACAAAAAATCTACAAATATTGTTATAACTGAAAGACTTAGCACCTAGATTCTAGAGTACTTAGTAAACTTATACAAGTTTCTTACAAAAAAACCTATAAATATTGTTACAACAATCAGAGCAACAATAAAGCAACCAGCAGCAATTCTTGCAGTGAGAAGATTTGTGGAAGCGAATGATCAAACCCACTAGAACAAATATGGCTCTAAAAACCTGCAATAGAGGATAAACTCACTGATGAGCGTTACTAAATAATTACCAGAATGATCAAACTTTTATTAGCAAAATCTTTAACAAAATGCTCATTAACAAATTACTCAAACATAAGTGAATTAGCAAAAGAAACAGAAAATTCAAAGTAGCAAGAATGAACAACCCAAACCCAAAGTCTTTTGACTACCTATCACAAATCAGTATGGGTAATCTGTATCTCATTGTTATTATAATAATAAATTAGAAAACACAATGATCAAATACATTGAAGCATAAACATGTAATTAATTAGCTTGTCTATTTTGCCAAGTAGAAAACCTGGATATTAGTATCCATAATATAACCATTAGCAGTATACGAAACATTCTGCTCTGTGGACAAATAGACATGATCCACATCCCCTTCTTTAACACTCCCAGATCATCTCCTATAGATGATAAGACATAGAAGTAGAATGAACACACATTAAAGATGAGAATAATGGATATCAAGTTAAGAAGCCCAGTAGTGCACATGTTCTGAAAATATTAGAATCAGTTCAACTTACATTTTGTTGAATCATTAGTTTACATTATTTAAGTCTGTCTCCCCCCACCAATCTTTCATACTGCCATTAGCAAAAATTACACAATGGACCATTTAGTATCTTCCCTATTTCTTAATTAACAGCCTCTCTATGAGTAATGAGCTGACTAGCATTAACATTGGCTTCAACATTATACAAACTATTTGTAACTCCATATGCAACAAGCTTATAGGGAATTTAATCAAACAGTCGGTTGGCAGTGGGGATTCACATATAGGAAAAAGTACCTGGGTATGGTGTTGTTGTGCAATGACTTGAAGTGGCCTGCGATAGAAGGAGGTTGTTTGACGGTGTCGGAGCAACGATCCCATCATGTGGTTCCGGTGGCAAAATGAGCCTTGGTGAGTGCTCAATACAACAGCTCAGCAACCGTTTTCTGAAAGACTATCCTCTTTCTACAGAACTAAGAGTGTTTAGTTAGTGTTTCGAAATCCTCATCAACAGCGGACTGGGGAGACACCAGAAACGGAAAAAACAGTTGTAGAGTGAAGTTGAAGCAGACTTGCAAATAGTAGTCGATCGCAAGAGTCGGCGGCATCCTAGACTAAAATGCAAATGCATTTCTTTCAACCTGCGATTTTCTGTCACAGTAGAGCCATTTGTTGTGCTCACCATCGTCATGAATCTTCATAGCTGCAATTTTTAAGTGTTAAGTGGTGCATAAGCAATTGATATCATTTGTTCTGTTCAAACAAAAAGCAAGACATGTCATAAAAACATACCTACAAGTGCTGATGCTATGAATCAATCATTTATCCTTCACAAAATTCTACCTGTTTGGCCATATCAAAGCAGTGAATCCTTGTTAAATGCAGACCTTAACCTTGGGAAGTGTATCCTTAAGCCTTGCTCCAATCCAAACATCTTCTTTTAAAGAAAAACCTATCTTCTAAAGACTAAAGGAACACGGTATGCATCAATTTAACCTTGTGACTTTGCCAATGACACTGAAACACATACCATAGAGCAGCATAAAAGGCACTTATAGCTAGTAAAAATTTTGTCCCCAGGATTATACAACATAACAGATATTGCAATAGATATAGCACAGTTCTGAACTAAATTCTCTTTGTCAAACACAGTTCACTAACTGAACCGTGAGCGAAACAAACTGCCGAACTAATTGTGCATTGTGACAGTTCAGTGACTACTCAATCATCTTCACAAAAACCCACAATTTCCCAACCAACCTCTTATTTATAAACTTTACAGAACATAAGCACCCACTACTCAATCTTATTATTAATTACCAAAACCTTTCATTTCCATTTAATACAATAACAAATTATAAATTATAATGGAGTAATCTATATCAGCAACACACTAAAAGCACCACCTGCTATCTAATACAATTATAAATAATAATGGAATGCAACCTTACTTTAAATCATAAAAACGACTCTGTTTCAGGACAGAGATGAGTAGAATTGATTCATATGTAGAGTACTCAATAAAAAATCTGACTTCCTATAGTATTGCCATATAATCTGCATACTTTTTACAAAAATGAAGCAGGCCGAATAACTGATAGCAAGAGACGAAGTGAACAACCATATAAGACATTTCTCCACACTAAAAGGAAGAGAACAATCACATAAGAGATTTCTCCACGGAAGTTATGTGGAAGGCAAGAAGATAAAATTACAAGTTAAACTTACCAGTCCTGGACTGAATGTTGAAGTGCAGGATGAAGGAAAATTCTTTGTTGAGGCCTATGATAATAAAGAAAAACAAATTAGTTAAAAATCATATTTACTTATAAGAATAATAAGTTAAAAGAGGATACACATTGACAAAACCAGCATCTGAAACACATTTCACTTAAGCTCCTTCAGGTAAACATTCTTTGAAGTGATCACAGTGTAATATACTAGTGAATCCTCCAGCTGAACATCTAGAAAGAATAGCCTACAGTTACAAGTTTCTGTTAGTGAATGGAAAAACTATTGAGGAAGAAAAATTGAAGTGGCAAATCATCAATGTTTTGTACATTTTCAGCATGTTCCATTCCTTTTGCTAGTAAGTCTTCAATTACAGCATCACAAATCCTTGCTCCTCAGAAGTACAAATTGGTGTTCTGATATACAAAACATATCAGAACACAAGACACAATTATATATCAGATGGGCTAGTTATTATATTCTAAATTATACCCCAATTCCTCTTTTCAATGGAAATTACCCCTAATTTTCCTTCCATGTTGTTTGGCTTCTCTCAAATTAAGAACTCAAAGATGTAGAGTCAGCATAACTATTTCACTCCAAAAACATAACACTAATCATTTTCTCTTTTTTTGGTAACATACTAATAATTCAGTTGCAAAAGCAGAAGTGCCAAAAGAATTGAAATTAAAAAATAAAACCCCAAGCAAACAAAATGTTAGGATTTCAAACAAAACAACACAAGAGAAAGAGAAAGAGGAAAAGCAGATCAGATCCGTCCCACCTATGTTTCCTTTCCCCTTTGTTTCTCTTTCATTCTTTCACATCCCTGTTTCCTTTCTAAAACCCTAAATCATAAATGGCCCACCCCTTTCAACATTAACAACTTCAACAACAATAACATAATCAATATCATTTGATGTACAAAATCAAAACTACAAAAATCGAAGAATCAAAAACATGAATAACCTTACCTCAAAAACTCAAAATAGAAAAAGATGAAGTAGATGCAGACCACACACGGAGAGAAAGAGAGACGCACAGAGAAGATGCTACGAACCCTTTTCTTCCTCCATTAGAAACACAGAGTTTTCATTGAGGATAAAATTTAGGGTTTTGTTGAGAGAGAGACGGACATAATATGCGATTGACTTTTGTGGTTGAGAGTGAAAGTGGAAAGCGTGGGGAGAGGGAGAAATACGGCAATCTTTGATTCAGAGAGAATGGCGGTGAGAGAGAGTGAGGAAGACGAGAGTTTAGAGATTGAGGGAGTGTTCGTGAATGAGAGGGTGAGAGACTTCAGATAGAAGGAGAGAACAAGAGAGACGCATTTAGAAAAACTTATCAGACCCTTTAGTATCGGTTGTTTAAAAGACCGATACTAAATATGTTTGAGATACACATTTAGTATCGGTTGTTTAAAAGACCGATACTAAATGTGTTTGAGATACACATTTAGTATCGGTTGTTTAAACAACCGATGCTAAATGTAAGCGTTAAAATTGAAAACTTCCATTTAATTTCAAAATTGCCACCGCGTCTACATTTAGTATCGGCTGTTTAAACAACCGATACTAAATGGTGCTGTTTAATGTCATTTTTGCACTAGTGAGACATCAATTTGTACAAAAATCATTAATTCCCGCACATATACAAAATTTACGGTTTTCCAAAAGATTTGAGAATTCAACCGAATTACACCAAACAACTTTAAAACCACAAACAAAACAAACATTATCATCCATATACGCTATGGGTGGTTAGGAAAAGGATTTAAAAGAAGTTTGAAGCCGAGCGGAGCGCGAAACGAAACATCGGGAATTGGGAACATAGGAACTTCTCAACTCAATGCCCAATTTCTGTTCCGTTTCGTTCTCCGATCGATCCCAAATCGTATTTCAATCCGATTCAACCACGCATACCTACAAAGACACATATATTCATCCAAACATAACAATTCAAAAATCAAAGCATTATGGTTTCGTTTTAAATTTTCAAACACGCGTCATTTTCGTAAAATAGCGTTTTTGACTCTAAAATTCTCGAAGCTCCGAATTTTGAAAAAAATCATTCAAACACAGCTCAAAACGATATTTAAATTCCCTAAGCGAGTAAAACTCACCTCTCGTGATGAAAATCACGAAATACCGAAATGTCGGAATGTGCTCACGAACGAGAAAACACACGAACAATCCCCGTATCCTCGAACTCAAACCGAATAACTCCGAAGTCGAAACCCATAAGCTTAATCTACATAACCGCACGATCGTTCCTCGCATAAACTTTACGCTCCGACGACAATCGAATCCGCTCCCAATCCTTTGAACCTACAATAAATCACAAAACCTCCATGAAATCACTATTCATCGTCTTCAAGCTTCAATTCACTATTCACACATAATCCCAATTTGAACCCTAACCTTTTGATTCTTCACAAACCCCAAATTGGACCTCAATATTTGCGCAATCCACCTTAAACTCGCTCCCAAATACCATTCAAAGCTTTCCTTTGAGCTTGAACAACAAAACCTCCATTTTCCACTTAAATTCAAAAATGGCAAAGTGAGAGAGTGTGAGTTGATGATGATGATTTTGGTACCAAATCGAAGAGGATGACGAGGAGATCATTTTTGGTGAAGGAAGAATTGTGTTTTGATGAGTTTAAAACCCCCATTTTTCCTCTTCTTCCTCCTTACCCATTCTTCTCTTCTTTCTCTCCTTTCTCACGGTTTCCTTTTCTTTCTTCTTTCTTCTTTCTTCTTTCTTGTGCCGTGTTCTCTCTCTCTCTCTCTCTCTCTAACTTTACCTTTTCTTTATTCACTTAAGTGAGGAATGAGAGAGTGTTTGGATATTTTTGGGTCTTGGATTTCATTTAGTGTGAGTGGTATAAAGACTAAAATACCCCTAGTGTTCTAATTTCCACTCAATTATGTATTTAAATTATTTTCTCTAGCAATTATAAATTGCTTTCGTAACAACCTCATATCCGTGACTTGATTTATTACCTATTCAAGTAATAAATCATTCGTTAAATTTCTTAATTTGAAATTAACGAAATTAGGGATGTTATAATCACCCCAACTTGAAAAATTTTGTCCTCAAAATTTGACAAACATACTTCAAGAGAACATATACGGATATCTAATCCGCATATCGTCCTCCAATTCCCACATAACCTCCTCGGTAAAACGACGATTACAAACAACTTAAATAATCGTAATTGTTCTCGTCCAAAGTGTCTACTCTCTATGATCTAAGATATGACTTGGATATGGCTAAAATGACGAATTAATCAAAGATCCATCCATTCTAACTCAACGGTTGATGAAATTCTTACAATACATGATCGTTAGATCCAACTCTAGTGGTTTATTCCTTTTGTCATTATAACCCATTTTTGTCGACTCGAGTTACCCTCAATTCTCCTACATAACCAATAGTTTTCCATTTCAAATCATGAGTCGGAAAAATCCTTCTCATGAGACTTCTCTTGCATGAATACATAAACTACTACTTGTTGATTCCGCATAAAAACACATTCTAAACCCTTCCCAAGGCCATCAGAATTTAGAATCCAGGGACGGATTCAGAAGAATAAAGATTGAAGCAGAAATCAACCTGCCTTTCAACTCTAGAAACATTCTTCACCATCGAAATTTCATTCAAACGACTGACCTTTACGAGTTAACCGAATGAGTGAAATAACTACTGTGAGAATCTTCCGATACCCTACTATACAAACCAATTAGTTTCCCATCAATACATTGGAATTCCACGTTTTCTCCCATACATTACCTTAGAAGGCGCCATTCCCATACTGGAATGATAACTAGTATTGTAAGCGAATCCAACTAATGGAAGATGATCTTCCCATCAACACATTGGAACATCCAATGAATGAAACTGACCCACCAGTTTCCCGTGCTCTACTTTAACCCTTTGTCAAGTCAAGCACTTGGATACAAATCCCGTAATACCTGATTTCCTACCTGGCCACCCTTACATCTATTTCCAAACATTAATCACATTGGGTACACAACCCTACCATTGGAGCAGATAATACCTTCATTTGCTTCGGTATAATCTTGTAATCATTTCTGAGATTGTAGCTCAACACCAACCTCTAAGGCTTCACCGATTAGATTTCTCAAAGCGTTCGAAATTCGAACGTGCCTTAACACTATCCGACTCTTCTTTGCTGCCACTTTGAGATTCAATTCTCTGAAAGATCCCAACAATGTCATTTCGTGGATGGTCAGTTCCACCGTGTGAATAGATTTCCTACTCCATGGGTTTGTTACAACATTGGTTTTTCAAAATAATACTTTAATGAAATGAACATATTAGACATATTCAGAGGACACAAACTCTGTTTCGGATACTAAACATACCCAAGCTTTTCGATATTTACCAATATCAAAAACATAGCAACCTGTCTTAGACCTTACATCAGAGACATAGCTCCTAACCTTGAATTTAAAGATAACCCGACCTTAGACCAATCATTGAAAACACTGCTGCACTCTCGGTGATTAAGCAAATCACTTATTCTTGGCAAGGATACTTATTCCTAATAGTAACTTTGTTCAACCGAGGTAATACATATACACGACCTCCTGCTCCGTCTTTCTTTTCAACAAGTAACACCGGAGCACCCCAACTTGTAGTAAACTGGGGAACATCACCTTTCGGTTTTATTTGGTACATCTGTCACTACAGTGTTCATAACTGACTCACAAGTGGGTAAAGGTTATGTAAAGGTTTGTTGAAAGGTTTGAATATGAAATAATTTTCATACTTACCCATAGAAGTTTATTTCTTCGCTATCCCGAAATACTAATAAGACGTATCTTCACCTCGCGACTCAGTCTTTGAATTCAATTACTAAATTCGGATGGTCTCACGCAGATGTATGGCTTTTCAGAACCTATAAGTCAACCGACTATTCTCTTGAACTGAGTCTACTATTCATTCACTTAAGTATGAGAAGATCTAAACAATAAGGATCTCTCGCTTGATACATAACAACTTTCCTAGTTAAGTAAGACTTACTAGAAAATTCTAAACTTTGTTCCACCATGTTGTATTGTTGACTACTCTAGGCGGAACGTGCACATTTGGATTAATCACAGAGTTGAGCTAATTATTATAACATCAAAGGAATAATCAAAAATAGAAGGATTCTTCCACGGAATCAAACGGGCACAAGATAATGCTTCCAGCGTTGATTCCGAGAACAATTCTCACTATTCTACTCATTCCTTTGGTCCCACAACCCTCCAAACTCCACAACTCTCCAAACATAACCATAACTCCTAGAGTTACCATTTGGTAAGGAAGGTGTCTTGCCTAACAAGAAGTCAGGTGTTTAACACTTGGATGATTCGGTCTTCCTATAGGACAACGACACTTTCACTACTTTAAGTAATTGAAAGTTCTACCCTTGTAGTATACTAGTATAATGCCTCATTGTTGTTGGCTTTTGAAAACTACTTTGATTGTTGAAAGGCTATGACTACTATTAACCATTTCCATGAAATAGATCCTTTTGAAAAGTACAATGATCATCATTCTAAACCGGTGTTTAGGTATCTAATCTTTCTGACTGGAAGTCCTCTTTCAACTTCCCAAACCTCAAATGAAGTTATGGTCTACTTCCACTTATGGTAAGGTAGAAATACATTTCAGAATTCAAATGGAAACAGGGTTCACAACCTACTCAGACATGTAGACATTTTCGTTAGCTTTCCAACGCATCTCGGAACATGAAAATCGGAGTTCCGAATTAAAAGTTATAAATAAAACAAGTCGGAGAACTGACAAAAATTTCTCACAGACCAAGATTGGCTTGCTCATAATCCCAAGGTAATAATAAGGTTATTTCGGTTACCATAACCTACTAATCTCATCTTGAATGGAACTTGGTTCAGAAACCGTAATCGGGAACTGACTCCATCAACATTTGGTTCTCAGAGCCAACATCGAAATTGCACTACAGCTTACTAGATCGGATTCATGGCATTTCTAAATGTGGCTTTGAGAAAAAGAACCTGATCAATACTTGCAGTTATCTGAAAGAATGTCTCTAACTGCGACATAAGCTGGGGTTTACTCTAACCATAAGGTAAGGTTATCGTAAAACCGTATTTGATCAGAATCGATAGATCGACTAATCAATGGTCAGGATTTTGGGGTTTCAATTAATCTTAACAGATCTTACGATACTGGCTTTATTACTGCCCAAAGGCTTTGCTTAATTGTAGTTCCCTGTAGAAACTAAAATAGCTTCCACTGCAATTCTACAATTGCACCGAGTTCATTGGCTGATCAGTCGCCCTTAATTTCCTCGAACCAACTTGGCTGCCCATTGCTTGCTTCAGAACACCATCTGTAGCCCTCTGCTTCCGCTACGTGCTCTGATAAACCGAGAAGGCAAGAATTCCTATGGTTTAGGGTTTGGACATTTATGGGGCTGAGGCAACTAACTGTCATCGTTCTCAGTAACTCACATGAAACATTGAGTGGATCCTGACTCAATACTTCACATAATATACTGAAAGGTTCTGACATTTAATTGTCCAAGTCCCTAGCTGACTCTATCTAACCTCTTGACCATAAGGTCTCTATTAGGAATGATTTTACCTCTAGATAGATAGATGAGAAACATTCCGGACTTTCATTCAATCTTGGTGTAACACCCTAGTATTATAATTAATAGAAATACCAAAACATACATATTAGCTTACATCAGAGTATAAATTTCCTTACTTAGATATGAATCTCTACAAGGAAATCGGAAACCAATAAATAACTTAAACAAATTTAAGTCATAAACTGATACAAAAGTAACAAGGAAAACATAAAGACAGAAGGAAGACTACATATTCAATCTTCTGTCCGAGCATGCCACCTACTCGTGCCCTACAATCTTCTTCTTCCCTATTAATCTGAAAAGCAACAACATATGATAGGGTGAGACAACTTGTCTCAGTGAGTCTTACCGTGACCCCTTACCTATCACTCGGTCCATTTATAAAACCATAATTAGTAATTCAAAAAGAATTACAATATACAATCAATCATGTGTAATCCGATAAATGAATTACATACGAGTTCATAGTCCGATTCTGGATGACTATGTACAACTTAAATTACTTATCTATAGTTCATAGCCCAATTCTTGATGGCTATGCACTATCCTCTTTATTAATCACTTGTGACATGTTACCAACAACCTAAAGAAGCTCGAGTGACAAAATCACAATATACACATTTAAAAGTTTTAGCACATCACCAACTCCGCAAGCTCGAGTGAACCCCCATAGCTAATAGGAGCGCAAATCCTAAAAGTAGCATAAATATATGAACGGGGCCTAGATCAAGGGCTCATGACTTCCCTCACCTAGCATGCTAACAAAAACAGGGTCGTCACCCCGACTCGATATAATATATATATCACACCCGCATTGGGCTCCTATACTAGATATAATTTATATATCACACCCGCATTGGGCTCCTATACTCAATATAACTCATATACCGAAACATAACTCAATGCATAATATGTTGCGATAACATATTATTATACGCACACGCTCATGAAAATCCGTCCAGCAAACAGTTGAGTTATAAAACTTTTGGTTCCCACACGTAATCTAGATTTTCCTTTTTTTCGAAATATTCAAATCATTAACCGTTATTTCAAAACCACTTTGAATTTGCATAAAAATTGCCAACAAAATTTCGGCAGAGTTTCCTCTGAAATATGGACATCCCAAAATACAATAATCACACTGTAAAACCAGTCCGGACATCAATTTGTACAAAAATCATTAATTCCACTTTACATATACAAAATTTACGGTTTTCCAAAAGATTTGAGAATTCAACCGAATTACACCAAACAACTTTAAAACCACAGACAAAACAAACATTATCATCCATATACGCTATGGGTGGTTAGGAAAAGGATTTAAAAGAAGTTTGAAGCCGAACGGAGCGTCGAAACGAAACATCGGGAATTGGGAACATAGGAACTTCTCAACTCAATGCCCAATTCCGTTTCGTTCTCCGATCGATCCCAAATCGTATTTCAATCTGATTCAACCACGCATACGCCTACAAAGACACATATATTCAGCCCAAACATAACAATTCAAAAATCAAAGCATTATGGTTTCGTTTTAAATTTTCAAACACGCAGCGTCATTTTCGTAAAATAGCGTTTTTGACTCTAAAATTCTCGAAGCTCGAATTTTGAAAAAAATCATTCAAACACAGCTCAAAACGATATTTAAATTCCCTAAGCGAGTAAAACTCACCTCTCGTAATGAAAATCACGAAATACCGAAATGTCGGAATGTGCTCACGAACGAGAAAACACACGAACAATCCCCCGTATCCTCGAACTCAAACCGAATAACTCCAAGTCGAAACCCATAAGCTTAATCTACATAACCGCACGATCGTTCCTCGCATAAACTTTACGCTCGGCGACAATCGAATCCGCTCCCAATCCTTTGAACCTACAATAAATCACAAAACCTCCATGAAATCACTATTCATCGTCTTCAAGCTTCAATTCACTATTCACACATAATCCCAATTTGAACCCTAACCTTTTGATTCTTCACAAACCCCAAATTGGACCTCAATATTTGCGCAATCCACCTTAAACTCGCTCCCAAATACCATTCAAAGCTTTCCTTTGAGCTTGAACAACAAAACCTCCATTTTCCACTTAAATTCAAAAATGGCAAAGTGAGAGAGTGTGAGTTGATGATGATGATTTTGGTACCAAATTGAAGAGGATGACGAGGAGATCATTTTTGGTGAAGGAAGAATTGTGTTTTGATGAGTTTAAAACCCCCATTTTTCCTCTTCTTCCTCCTTACCCATTCTTCTCTTCTTTCTCTCCTTTCTCACGGTTTCCTTTTCTTTCTTCTTTCTTCTTTCTTCTTTCTTGTGCCGTGTTCTCTCTCTCTCTCTCTCTCTAACTTTACCTTTTCTTTATTCACTTAAGTGAGGAATGAGAGAGTGTTTGGATATTTTTGGGTCTTGGATTTCATTTAGTGTGAGTGGTATAAAGACTAAAATACCCCTAGTGTTCTAATTTCCACTCAATTATGTATTTAAATTATTTTCTCTAGCAATTATAAATTGCTTTCGTAACAACCTCATATCCGTGACTTGATTTATTACCTATTCAAGTAATAAATCATTCGTTAAATTTCTTAATTTGAAATTAACGAAATTAGGGATGTTACACTTGGCTTACAAAAATTTGTAGTTATAAAGGATAGAAAAAGTTGCTAGGTCATCTATGTTATGAAATATCAACTGCATGTCAATTCATAATGACGTTGAATAAGAAAAGACTATAAAACTGAATAAATTAAACTAATAATCAATAAAAATCTTGCAAAGAATAAACATTTATTTTATATAAAAATGATAGTTTTTAAACGTAGACATTAACATACACTTCATCATGCAAAAATTTTAACAAAATAACTTATAAAAATCAAACAAACAAATAAATATAGATAAATAAGAAATTCTACACATGTCAAAATTCAAATTGCTCTTCCTAAAAAATATTTGTTGTTTCTGAAATATATTTACAACACAACTAATAAATTGGAAAAAATTAGTGAATAATAAATTTCAACATACATCATATGTGGTTAAAATTAGTCGATAATATGGACAATAGTTTCATTACAAAATATCCTAAAAGTAATGTTTTTTTATTTCTTACAAATTAAAGTTGTCTTTGAAATGGAGCAAAAATTATCCAAAAAGGAATAATTTGATACATTTTCATTAAAAATGTTAGAAAAGTTGTTATACTTATATTTTTATTTATATTAACAACTGCTTATGAATTATAAATAAATATTAGTATACATAAATGAGGAGACTAAACATATATTATTAAAATGAGTATAGATAAAAATAATAAATGTAGAGCTTAAAACTAATACTTTCATAAGAGTATTCTATTTAGCATTTTCTATTTACGAATTCACACCTAAGATCGTTAATTAAAAATAATAATAGTGCTAGAGGTTAAAACAACAAGTAAAACTTCAGATTTATATGTTTCAGTTTGTTTACGGTTATTATATATTTGTTCTTCATTTTAGCTTATTTAGATTATAAATTATATAAAAAATTAGTTCTATTAAGATAAATCATTTGTTTCATATATATATATATATATATATATATATATATATATATATATATATATATATATATGTAAATGCAAATATATACTTATGTAATACTATATGTTTAAAATACGTTAATTTATATCAACATACTATATATCTTTCTATTGAAGTTTTATAATATTTAAAAAATCTTATATAACAACTCGTGCAACGCACGAGTATTCCCCTAATTTTATATTATTTGTTTATTTTGCTTTAGTGTAATTTTTTAAGGCTGAGAATTTCACCTCCGAAGTTAATGAGCTATCTAGAATATTTGTTATTGAGCTAAGAATTTTTTAAGACAGTGATATTTGTTTATTACTTTCGGTCCACCACAATTTTTAGAAATAACTTCAATGTACCGAGTTAACTCCTTATATTAGCAAAAAAAAAGAAGTCTCGTGAAATAACACACGAATGTCAAATGTCACTCGATGAAATACTCAAACCTCTGTTTTTCTCTGCATATAACAGAAGTTTGACTAAAAGTATGGCTTAATTAGCCAACTGAGTGGGATAGTGGATAATCTACGAAGAGTGTTCTCGTGGGAAAAATGATTTCCCAACTAGTTAATATTTAACCTTATGTAAAAGTGTTTTATTTATAACTGGAATTTGTTACAGATTTTATTTTACTATGCAAACAAAAACAGAACTTGTGTTGATGTATCCGAGTGCTAGCTCCCTCCAAGAATACAAAAAAGTACAAACCAATCAGCCCACTTCCCTTCCCTTTGTAACAAATAATGAATGAAGCTTTTGAAAATAAGATGAAATGATTGATTAACGCCTCCCTCTCTATTTGGTCCTTTTCACAGCCCCAACAGCATGATTAAGAGTTGCTGCTGCTGTAGCAACAGTACTATCATTTCCCATCCTCCCACACTTCTCTCCAAACTTAACCCCAATTTCCCTCTCACTTCTTCATTCTTCTTCTCTTCCAAAACCACCAACACCACCACTACACTACAACCACCACTACGCACCTCATCTCGCCGCTCTGCCACCATGCTCCACCACGATCCTCTCGTCACTGATATTTCGGGCGCCGTTGCCTCTCTTTTCCTTAGACTCTTTCATGAAATTGCAAAACGAGGGATTTTCGACCAGGTCTCTCTTAATATCATATTGCACTTTGAAAATTGTTTTTGCCAATTTATTGTGCTTTATTAGTGAGTATTTATTTATTTTGCAATTGTTCCGACCTGGGCTTCGAAGCTCCGTTGAGTATTGGGTCGGCCCAATACTTCTCAGTCAGCATGGCCCAATTGCCTCCGCCATAGCGCGAGGCTATCCGCTCGGTAATCAGTGATCCGATGGCCAAGATCAATCCACGATATCCGACGGACATGGTACGCCCGATTACTCTATAAATAGAGGTCCATCCCTCTGCCACGGTACGGATCGCTCATTTATCACATTCTCTTACCAGAGCTCTCTCTCTCTTTCCCTCTCTCCCTCCCTTGTTTTCCTTTCTTTTACCTCGGCCACATACTGACTTGAGCGTCAGAGTGTCTTGCAGGTACCCCCCACCCGGCGTGGGGCTCCAACTCTTCTCGGAATCACGTGACGGAAAATCATCTTCCGAGCATCTCCCAATCTCTTCGGACTTTCCTGGAACTCTTCACCAAGATATCAAAGTACCCCTGATCAAGGACCGACTCCGAGGTCTAGGTACTGAACAATGGCGACCACAGTCCAGGACTCATCCCAATCCAGGTCTTCATCAGACTACCATCCGACCAACTCCTAGCAGAGCGCGCTTTAGCTACGAACTCGGAGGAGCTCTTGCCCGAACTAATTCAACAACACGCTTCCGAGCTCTAGCTGAATAGCCTCTTCAGGCTTCAACAGCTCGCGTCCGAGCTCTAGCTGAATAGCCTCTTCACGCTTCAACAGCTCGCTTCCGAGCTCTAGCTGAATAGCCTCTTCAAGCTTCAACAGCTCGCTTCCGAGCTCTAGCTGAATAGCCTCTTCAGGCTTCAACAACTCGCTTCCAAGCTCCTGCAGAATGGCCCTCGGCGCCCTCAAGGATTCTCCAGCTTGTTGAGTCTAACACTCCACTAGAGAATCCGTCGAGATTCCCCTTCTTCCCCATGTCGAGCTGACGAGTTCCATCGGGGGTCGAACGGTTTCCCAATTTCACTTTACGCGAGCCCAGCCTTCCCTCTTGATGCTTGAACTGACGAGTTCCATCAAGAGGTCGAAGGAAGGAGACCCATTGCGCGATCTCCGCCCCGAAGGTCGGTCATCTTACGCAACACCGGTAAGAAGGCCAAGCGTCTCTCACGACCTCGGTCAAAAGGCCGATTAGCCCACAACGACCTCGGTAGGAGCAAAGTGAAGGCGGGACACCCCGACAGCTCTAGTACCAAGGCTAATCGCCCATAGCCAGCATCAGTAAGAAGAAGGAGAAGGGGACCCACAACGGTCTTCCTATCTTACAAAGGGCAATGAGCCTGCCGTCTCGGCGCTCATCTGCTAGCCACCTCAGCTTTATTCTCTGCCAAGTTCATACACTTGCGCATATCTCTCCTAAAGGTCCTCGGCGGCCCAACTATTTGCTCTAATGCCTCGAGCGGCAACGCGCCTCACCTCGGCATGCGATCGCAGGTACGAACTCAAACATACATGTTCATACAATATTGAAATGCAAATAAAAGTGCAGGGAATTAATTGCCAGAAAAAGGGGTTGGCGCCCATTGTACGTACAAACTTGAGACGGCCTCAGACATGCCCGAGGCCGCCCAACAAATGGAATTTGTTCAAGAAAAATTACAAAGTGGGAACCTCAGTTCTCCCCCGTTTCAACACCTTTCTCAGCTGGGCCCTTTGCTGCATCTGCCGGAATTTGGACCTCGCATAAGCCGCCGACATTCCCAAGATCCTCAGTGGTGTCGTCTGTAACACCCTCATATTTCTATCTAGTAGAAACACTAAAGTGTACCTTTTTAGCATACATCAGAGGTACATTTCCTGCTTAGATTTACATCTTTACAAGAATAGCGGAAGCGATACATAACTTAGAATAAATTCAACTTATAAATCGAAAACAAAGATACAAGGGAAAACCATAATCTAATAATAGAAGAACTACGTCTTCCATTTCCTTCTCGAGCACACCATCCACTCGTGCCATAAAGGATCTTCTTCCCCTGTTTCTCTGAAAAACAACATTTGTAGGGTGAGATAACAAATCTCAGTGAGTCTTACTGTGACCCCTTACCTATCACTCGGTCCATTTATAAAACATTAATTAATTTCTTGATTTAATAAATAAACCATGCCGCGTTACTAAGCGCACAATACCGATTGCACATCCGCTAATCCCGAAATAAAGTGCATTCATAACGTCAAAACAATTGTACCATACCGATTTGCACATCCGCTAATCCGGCACGATACTTTAATTCTCTTTAGCATAACACCGATCGCACACATCTGCTAATCCGGTGAACCCTATCATTGAAGGCCTAGGTTTAGGGGCCCATGACCTCCCCCTCCTAGTATGCTACTTAGGTGGGTCGTCACCGGACTATACATAATATATATATATATATATATATATATATATATATATATATATATATATATATATCGACATAATTTTACTCTATGATATAAATCCATATCATACGGTTCTTCTTATGAACTCCGCATAACTTGATCAGACACCAAATTTTGTTCTTAAAACAATTGTTCCCACACGATACTCTAAGTTTCACGGTTTTTGAAATATTCATAACAATAACCGCTTAATTCAAAACCACTTTGAACATGTATCAAAATTTCTAACGAAAATTAAAGCAGAGTTTCCTCTGAAATATGGACATCCCAAAAATACTTACCTGTATAACGATCCGGACAATTTACAATCACATACAAAACAAACAATATCAGCCATATAAGTTATGGGTGGTTAGGAAAAAGATTTAAAAGAAGTTCGAAGCCGAACAAAGCGTTGAAACAAAACATTGGATATTGGGGACATATGAACTTCTCAACTTAGTGCCCAATTCCGTTCCGTTTCGTTCTCCGATCGAACCCAAACTATGTTTCTGATCGTACCTTGACCAATGAAGTGTTGAAGTAGTTGTTGCTTCGTTGAATGGGCGATCGTTGAGGGAATGAAAGGACCGGTCCCCGCTTCACGCAGCGTTGAGCACCTCGGGTGGTACACGCAAAGACACTCCGACGATCTAGTGAGAGGTCGCTCGAGGCGAGATAGCACAAGGTTAGAGAACGCGTGCACGATACCATATATGCGAATGGCGTATATATCGCGCGAGGTCCGACCGTTTGCGAAGATTTCGGCCGGCGAGAAGTGCGCTCCAAGCGGCGTGTTTGGGCGATCGATGGGTTGGGCGCGAGTCCAATTCTTTGTTGGCGATCCTCGTAATTGCTAATACACCGAGAACGTTGCCCCCAAGCCTAGGTCGCTAAGAGCGGTGAGGCTTGAATCGATGCCCCCAGGAGTGAAGTTATCTTGAAGAAAGCGGGCGCGCCGTTCGCTCTCTGTAGAGGCGGTGTCGACCGCAACCATCAACCATCGGCCGTGCTGTCGCGACGGTTGGTTTTTCATGACACTTAAGACGTGACGTTTGGTGTCTCCGAGGTTGTCTGGAGGCAACCATTGGTGAGAAGACGAAGCGTTGTGACTCTTCGTATCCCGGTCCTCTTCGCGCCAGAAATCTGCACTATAAATAGCCCTTCTGCTGAGTTCATTTCTCACACTTCCAAGAATTGCTCTGCCAACGACCGACTCGTCTGCCGCCGACTTGCATTCATAGCTGTTACTGTCTATTTGCGACCGATCTTCAACATCTGCTTAAGGTATGAATCGATCTCTCCCTTTACCTTTTAAACTTGAGTTTTTTCTTGAAAGTACTTTGTGCTTTTCCACGCCTCGTGATAGGGGTGTCGTCGAGGATGGCCAAATCGCCCCTCTCACGAGTGCTCGCTCGACCGACCGACTCGTTCCCTTTATCACGGTGTTTGTATGCCACGGACGAAACTTACGCCCGTATTCGGAAAACCACCATGATCTTTCGCTACATACATGTCGAGGTAGGCGAGCCCAATACCCACGGGCGGAGTCTAAGTCGTCTTCGGCGGCGAAGGTTCTAGCTCTTCAAGCGGTTCCTCGAGCAAAAGGCGGCTCGAAGTTCTCGTTTCGTTCCGGTCGGGGATCGGCCACTCCGAAAGTCTTGGTTCCAGTCCGTCCATTCTGGCTGGCGGCCGAGCAACTCTCCACCGCCCGAGGATGTTGTTTCTCGAGTGGAGGAGAAGAAGAAGAAGTTGATGTGATTATCATTGATGATGAAGAGCCCAACGCCGTCCCAGTTGCGGACGAGGAGATGGTAGAGGCCGAAGGCGGCCGAGATGAGGTGGCCCTCGAGGAAGAGGTGATTCGGCCCGGCCGGCATTTACAGTCCGGAAGTCAACATAGGAGGGTCGAGCGAAGGTCGGCCGAAGTCCAAGCCGATGTAGCTCGAGATATATCGATATGTCTTGGGTATCGGAGACTCTTCGCTCTAATAGGAGCATTATCACGATCGCCACGATGCTTTGCCCGATCTACGGAGCGCCTTGAAGACTCACCGGTTTGGAGGGTAAGAGGCATGAAGGAGGCGAAGATATCGCGACTTATTCTTCCAACTTCAAGTTCACGATGTATCGGCTCGTGTTCGAGAAGATGAAGATTACCCTCCTTTTATCGAATTCCAACGCGACGCTGCGCCATATTGGGGTCGCCCCGCTCTCGACTTCATCCAAACGCATGGGCGTTTTTAAAGACTTTCGAGTCTTCTTGACCCAGTGGGGTCGGCGGTGTCGATGATGCTTTTCTTTGCTATCTTGGTGGTGGCTCGGAGAGAAGGCCAACAAGGAGAAGAGGAGCAAGTCTCCTTCAAGATGCGAAGACCCACCACCGGTTTTCAAAGCATTCCAGAGTCGTTGGGAGCGGCACGGAAAAGCCGAGATTTACGGATCGTTCCCACCGAGGAGGCTGGTAAGGCCGTTTCTGAGGTTCAACCGGACGGGATGCTAGGTCCCCCTTACTTCCCAATCATGTGGAATGAGGCTCATTTCTGCAGGCGGCCGGGCGATTACATCTACACGGTGAAAGACTTGGGCGAGGCCGACACGAGACTTTGGAGATGATAAAGTCGTTGGCGAGTATGATGCGCCCAGATCTAAGGCGACATACCTTGCCGACCCTTTGTCTTGTCTGAAGGGCAAGACACGGAGGCCGAGATTGGTTCGCCTTTGAACTTTGTTGTCCTTATATTACGTTATTGATTTTTCTTTTAACTCATGACTCGTTACTTTGCGAGAAAGAATGGCGGCAAAAGCGGGGACTGCTCGCTTCAGTCCCGAAGCTCGAAGGAGGGCTAAGAGATTCGACGTTTTCGTAGGGGATGTCCCCGAATCTTCCTCAAAAGTCCCCCAAACTCCTAAGAGCCAAGGAAGAAACCGGCGGCGCAGCCTCGGTCGCCTCCCCGTCTGCCGATCGCTCACCCAAGCGGGCCAAGCGTGATGGTCGGGTCCGGCCCCGCAACGGAGGAGATTCCTATCATCTCGCTCGAGAGCTTGGAGTGCGGCCGATCTGGAGCAAGATGAAGAAACCCATGGCGCTCTCGCGCTTTCTCTGCATGGGGTCGAGAAATTCATGGCGGAGCTGGTGGCGAATCGACGGTAATTTTATTTTCTTAGTCTTGTACTCTTCATCTTACCTTTGTTCGACCGACTAACCGCTTCTTCGACTGAATTTTGCAGGAAAGGACAAGGCTTTAGGCCGAGGCGCAGCAAAGATATGACAAGCTCGTCCGATCGAAGAAGGAGGCCCTCAAACGGGGGGAGGACGACCGTGCTAAGCTTGCAAAGAGGAACAAAGAGCTTGCTGCTCAGGTCGCTACTTTGAAGGCTGATCTTGATGCTACAAACAAGAGAGAGGCTGCCTGGGCGGCCGATAAGGCCGCGCTAGAGGCAAAAATTCAAATGGTAGCCAAGGCCGGTCAGGAGGCAGCGATCGAGCAGTTCTATAATTCGCTCGGGCAGGTGCGGATATTGAATCAAGATCTGAAGATCAATTTTGATGACAAAATGATCAAGCCCACGCACTATGTTGACGACAACAAGATCATGCTGCCTGCAGAAGTCGACGAGCAAGGCAATGTCGTCCGCCCGGCCACCGTTCTCTTTTAAAGCCCGCCTGCGAGCGGTTTAATTTTTGTAACCGTTTAACTTGCCTTCGGGCACAACAATTTTTCTGCCTTCGTGCAGTTTTTCAATTCGTGGGCGCTCGGCTTCGACCGGGCGTCCCGTGTTTGTAATGACAATTTTTACTTGCCTTTAATTACGCCTGTTCAAATTTATATTGCTATGTCTGCGTACTTCTTGCATTTATTCGCCTTAGTCATTTCGAACTTATGGGCCGCTCGGCGGCCGTTTCGTGCTACTTCGATAGCGCTCGTTGATGGTTGCTTTTCTTTACGCGCCTTGTATGTTTATTTTTCTCTAAGTCTTCGAGTTTTAAGACCGTTCGGTCATCGTTTGCGCTTATTTCGAAGGCATTCATTCTTTGATAAGTTTTAATATCCCAACGGGGCCTTGGATCGCTCGGCGACCTCTAGTCAGGCCCTTTTGATGGCATTTATTGGGACCATATCGATGGTCGCTCGAGATAGGTCGTTTCGACGGTCTAATAGGATGGGTTATTGCTTAACCCTTAGGCCATTTCGATGGCACTCGGTTGGGACCATTTCGATGGTCGCTCGATTTAGATCGTTTCGACGATCTAAGGTTTGCGGGTTTTAACCCTTGGGCCATTTCGATGGCACTCGATTGGGACCATTTCGATGGTCGCTCGATTTAGATCGTTTCGACGATCTAATCAACTTTGATAAGTCTTCGATCGCTCCTTTGCCACGGGCAATCTTGAGCGACCGGGCATACATTCTTGCGTGAAAGTAAAGAACACATCATATTTCTAAAGGTCAGGCCTCTGTAAAAAACCCAGTGGGAAAAAGAGCGCCTGCCTGCTTTTCATTAATAGGTCGGTCGTCATTACATTCAAATCATTTGTCACATTCAAACGTAATATTTCCTAAGTTTTTCTGCATTCCATGTTCTGGGGATAGTCGCCCCATTCATGGTTTCCAGCTCGTATGCCCCCTTGCCAGTCTTCTTGATGACTCGATACGGACCTTCCCAATTTGGTGCCAGCTTCCCTTGGCGTGCATTCTTGTTTCCCACGTCGGCCCGTCTTAGAACGAGCTGGCCGACCGAGAATTCTCTCTTTTGAACTCGAGCGTTGTACCTGGCTGCGACCTTCTGTTTGATCAATTGCTCTCTTAGTGAAGCTTGGGTGCGCAGTTCTTCAATTAGGTCCAATTCTTCTCGGATAGCCCGGTCGTTGTCAACCACTGTAGGGGGGTTTGAAGTCCTCCAATTCAGCTCGCCCATTTCTATGGGTATCACAGCATCAGTTCCGTACACCAATCTGAAGGGCGACTCCCCGGTCGATGAATGAGGGGTCGTCCTGTAGGCCCACAGAACGGACTGCAGCTCTTCGACCCAGTTCCCCTTTGCTTCATCCAGTCTTCGCTTTAAACCACGTAGGATGACTCACGTTGCCGCCCGGGCCGCCGTTAGTCGAGGGTGTTCGACCGAGGTGAAGCGTTGTTTTACCCCTAAGTCGGCCAACATTTCTCGAATCTCTTGTCTCGTGAACCGGGTGCCGTTGTGCATTTATCAATTCTTTGGGGATCCTAAAAGCGGGCTAGTACACACCGTCAGAAGAACTTGCGACTTTGGCCGATGTGATTGTTGCAAAGCGGCTCGGCCTCGATCCACTTAGTAAAGTAATCTCGCCACGATCAAGAACTTGAACCGCACGGAGGCGGGTGGAAAGCGGGCCTAGAAGATCCATGCCCCACCGGTGAACGGCCAAGGTGAGACAAGACTTTGTAAGTCGAGGAAGGTGCAATGTGGACATCCGCATGTACTTGGCATTTCTTGCACTTACGAGCGAGTTTCTTGGCATCCTCGTCCATGGTCACCAATAGTAGTAGCGGCCCAGAGCCTTCTTAGCTATGGAACAGCGCCCACGGTGACTCCCACAAACACCTTCATGAATGTCCTCAAAGACATGGTTCGCGGACCGAGGCGTAAGACACCTTAACAATGGAGAGGAGAATCCTCTCTGCATACAACTTTCCTTCTATAACCGAGTACTTGGTCGCTCTGAGTCTGACCAACTTAGCTTGCTTTGGATCGTTCGGCTCCTCCCCTTCAACAATGTACCTTAGGATGGGGGCGATCCAATCGAATCGTCTTTGATACGCAGGCGCCAACGCATCGACTTGGCTTGGTTGAAACGCTCGGCCGATTTAATGTTTCTTGAATCACACTTCTATGATTCCCTGGAGTTTTGGTACTTGCCAGCTTTGATAGAATATCTGCTCGAACATTTTCGGTTCGAGGCACATGTACCACTTTACTTCGGCCAAACGGCTGAGCAGTTCTCTCACTCTTGCTAGATAACTTTTCAAAGACGTCGTCTTTAGCATCATATAATTCTTTGATCTGCGAGACTACGAGTAGGGAATCGATCCGAGTTCAACCCGATCGACATTGAAATCTCTCTCGCGAGTTGCAGGCCGGCTATACACGCCTCATATTCGGCCTGATTGTTCGGACGTATGGAAAGCGAAAGTCAAAGACACCTCCACGGCCGGGCCTTCGAATTTTCTAGTATTAGGCGGCTCCACTTCCTTTACTATTAGGCGACCCATCTCGTGCAAGATCCGGTCGCTCCGGCGATCTTACGGGTAGGAGTCATTTACGCTATAAAGTCGGCCAACACTGCGCTTTTGCGGCGATCTGGATTCAAATTTGATGCCAAACTCACTGAGTTCTACCGCCCATTTTATCATTCGTCCCGCCAGGTCTGGCCGATGAAGGACTTGTCTGATTGGCTGATCGGTCCTTACCACGACCTAGTGGGCCACAAAGTAGGGTCTCAACCTTCGAGCAGCAATCAGGAGTGCAAGAGCAAACTTCTCTATTTTCTGGTATCTCAGCTCGGGCCCTTGGAGTACTTTACTTATGAAGTAGACCGGATTCTGCTTTAGATCGTTCTCTCTAACTAGCACAGCACTGAGAACTTCTTCTGTTATGGCCAAGTACAGATATAACGTCTCGCCCGGCAGCGGCTTGGTCATGATCGGCGGGCTAACCAAAGCTTGCTTTAATTCATCCAATGCTCGCTGGCATTGTTCGGTCCACTCGAAGTCCACCTCTTTCTTCAGCAGTCTAAACAGTGGAAGCGACTTGCAGGCCGCTTTGGGGATGAACCTGGATAGAGCGGCCACCATGCCATTTAGCTGTTGTATTTATCTTTTTTCGATGTGGCGGCCTCATATCGACGACCGCCCCTACACTTTTCGTGGTTTGCTTTATCCTCTTTCGATCGGTGGAAACCCAAGAATCTGCCGCCTCACCCCAAAGGTACACTTCTCGAGATTTAGTCTAAGTGAGTTCCTCCTAGCTTCTTCAAATATTTTCGAGGTCGTTCACGTGATATGGGTCGGTTACGCTTTTAATGATCATGTCGTCCAAATACACCTCCGAGATGCGACCGATCTGTCTTTTAAAAATCTTGTTCATCATCCGCGGTGGTAGGTCGCCCCAGCGTTCTTGACCGAAGGGCATCACCTTGTACTGAAAATTTCCCCGATCGGTCATGAAAATTTGTCTCTTGTGCGATCGGCGGATACATCGTGATCTCGATTGTATCGAGTAAGCGCCCGAAAAGCGATGAGTTTGTAGCCCGAGGCCCCATCGACCAGCTTGTCGATGTTGGGTACGGGGAAGGCATCCTTCGGGCATGCCTTATTTAGATCGGTATAGTCTACACACATCCTCCATTTTCCATTCTTCTTCTTAACCAGCACGACATTGGATAGCCAGGTCGTGTATTTGATCTCTTCTATGAAATTGGCCTTTATGAGGTCCTCAACGGCCTTTGCAGCGGCTTGAGATTTTTCCTCGTTCTGAGTACGTCTTCTTTGAGCGACCGGCTTGACCCCTTCATCGACTGAAAGTTGATGGCAGGCTACTTCGATAGGAATGCCGGGCATGTCTGATGCCTGCCATGCGAACAGGTCAGCATAGTCTCTCAAACATTGCACAAGATCTTGCTTCACTTGCTCTGGTAGGTCGCTACCGAGCTTTACCGTTTTGGATGGGTCGTCACCCAATTGAACATCTACCAACTCTCCATGGGGCTCACGGTCTTTTCGATCTGTTTTTCACTCTCGAGCCAAATCATCATCATTGTCCTCGGGTCATTTATGCGGATCATATCGAGCGCCCAAATCGACATTGACTTGATGGCCTTCACTAATGCTCGAGCGTTCGGGCCACGATCTACCTCGTCACATATTTCTTGGTATAGAGCATGGCTTCTTCTTCTTCGATTCGAGGTCGGCCGCGGGGTTACCACTTGGTCGTCTTTCTTTGTAGAATTTCATTTTGGATGCACCGTCGATGTAACGGCCTCCGCTTACCCAAAGTCGGCCTACCAATAATACATTGATAGCGAGGATTTGAGGGGAGTACGAGGAACGTCGTCCGACCCAATCTGTGCAGTACTATCCCGGTGTCGTCACCAAAGCGTGACTAGTACTCGATCGTTCCCAGCGGGTAGGTGGTCGCCCATTGAAACTCGCTGAGGGGTAGGCTCGGCACGGGAATTATCTCGCTCCGATCAACCTTTATTTTGTCGATCAAGTCTTCAAACATGATATCGCCGAGCTACCTTGATCGACCGGATTCTCTGCACCTCTGTGTTTGCCATGCGGCTCACGATTACCAATGGAACATAACTATTAGGCTTGCCGTCGTATAGTCGTTGTCACCGAATGAGATGGGTGCGCTGCTCGAGACCGGTGGTGGTCTTTGAAGTGGATGCGACCATTAACAACTCGCCCCACTTTCTCTTGGTGGCTTTGTTAGATTCCTGCGATCGGGGTTTCCACCATGAATAACCATCGCAACATTACGGCCTTTGGATCGCCGAAAGTGTCACGATCTTGGATCGATCCTTGTTTTAGGTGCTCTCTATGGCGGAGGCCCCTCTCCTCTATGCGGATCGACTTCTTCTTTCGCTTCTCTTGAGGTCGGTCGCCTTCCTCTCGACCTCACGTACTTTCCCAACTTGCCTTTTCGAATAAGTTCTTCAATATCATCTTTGAGGCCATCTGATCGTTAGTATCGTGCCCCTTACTCTTGTGGTAGCGGCAGTATCTTTTAGTCGGTCGTGCCCCCTTCTTGAGCACGAGTGGTTCAGGCCGCTTAACTCCCACAAACTCATTATTCTGACACTCGCTGTAGATCTGCGCAATAGAGGTGTTGAGTCGAGTTCGATGGTCAAACTTTTTATCCCGAAAGTCAGGCCGATTGTCGCGGCGACCTTCATGTCCTTTGGCCGGCCTACTGCTTTCCTCTTTAGGTCGTGCACGGACGGCCTTTCTTGCTGCCAAGGTTTCTTCATACGCCATGTGGACGTTAGCCCTCGTTAAGAAGTAGCTGAGATCTTGGTAATGGTTAAGAGTGAATTCTTCTACGAACCGGTGGTCCGGTCGAATACCACGCTTCAGATATTTTAGCTTGTCCTTGTCTGACAAGTCACGAACGGACTCGGCCTCGGTGTTAAACCGGTCGATATACTGCCTCAGCGTCTCATTATCTCCTTGAACAACAGAGTCCAAGTATTCTTCATACCGATATTGGCAGCGGTTTGCAGTGTAGTGAGACAAGAATATTCTGATCAGGTCGTCCCATGAGGAGATGGAATTGGGTCGCAGAGACTCCCACCATTCCAATGCTCGGCCGTCCAGAGACTGGGGAAAAAGCCTGCATTTCATGGTCGGTCCCAATTCCCTATAGCAGCAGTAATTATTGAAGTAACGGAGATGCTTGTCTGGATCTCCTCGGCCGTCAAACTTGTTGAGATTGGGCGGCTTGCGGAGGTCTCTCGGAATTTTGTAACGCCTGATCTCCGTGGAGAATGGGCCGTGTTCATTCTGAATGCCGTTCGACCCAAAGGGTTGCATTGCGAGGCACGCCTCGTTGCCGGCATTCCATAGAATCCTCCGGATGGGCGGTTGGTGGAAGCGAGGAGGCTTACGGGTCGCTCGCTTTGGCCCTCCTAGCCGATGCGCGAAACGCCCCTAATTCTTCCATTTCGTAATCTTCCGACTCTTCACGAGAATCCCAAGATCCGCTTCTCGACCGACGTGACCGGATGACTCGTTGGAGGAGTACAGTCGGTGGCGGCCCGGTGTCGGGGCGGTAGCTAGAATCTTCATAATCATAGGACATCGAGCGCCGCGTCACGCTCGTTCATGCTTGAGGGGCGACTTTGTGTGCCTGCCGCTTCTTCTTGCCGGGAGAGTGATGAGTAGTGCTCTCTCGAGAAATGCTCCCGAGGAGGCGGTGTCTTCGCGCGGTCGGCGGCAGCGAGCGAAGGTTCTCCGTCTTCGCCCGTGGGCGGCCGGAAGCGAACCTCTCTCGTGCTGCGAGATGAGCGCATCTCGATGCGATCACTTGATTTTTTTGCGCGAGAGCCGCAAAGCGGGCTGAGTGACATGATCCGGTAGAGGCTCTCGAATGCCCGCTTCAACCCGGCTCGGGCGGCAAGTCTCGAGAGCGGCCGGTTGAACTGTTGGAGGATAGGTCCGCGACCGTTGTGCAGCCGGTTCTTGTCGCGGAAGTCCTTGAGACTCGTGGGATGTGGCGGCCACGCCCTCGAAGTCTAGCTGCGATTGCCGGAGGATTGAGTCGAGAAGTGGCCGCGTGCGGGGCGGTCGCGTGGAGCCATGAAAGAGGTAGGATAGCGCTCGGGCCTCCCAGCGTGGTCGCCAATTGATCGTACCTTGACCAATGAAGTGTTGAAGTAGTTGTTGCTTCGTTGAATGGGCGATCGTTGAGGGAATGAAAGGACCGGTCTTGGCTTCACGCGTTGAGCACCTCGGGTGGTACCTGCAAAGACACTCCGACGATCTAGTGAGAGGTCGCTCGGGCAGATAGCACAAGGTTAGAGAACGTACCTGATACCATATGCGAATGGCGTATATATCTTTGAGGTCCGACCGTTTGCGAAGATTTCGGCGGCGAGTGCGCTCAAGCAGCGTGTTTGGGCCGATCGAGACGGGTGGGCCGCGAGTCCAATTCTTTGTTGGCGATCCTCGTAATTGCTAATACACCGAGAACGTTTCAATCCAAATTCAACCACAACACCAACATATACCTCAATTTCGAAGCGGACCACGGCAATCACAAGCAATTACTTCAAGTAATTCGTTTCGAGATTTGTAGGGATACAACACAAGTGCAGAATTTTCTCTGACGTTGCACCTACTTGGCGAATTAATTAAAATAGCAAACAATATCGATTTCAACAAACGAACACTCTTTAGAAAGCTCTCTAGGTGTAGTTTCTACATGTTATATCCATTTTTCAAAACAATGCTCCAGTTGATACAGTTTTTAAAAATACTACACTGCTGTACCAAAAATCAGACAGAACTTTTTGCCCAACTTGCGACTCAATTTTCTTTCTCATTTCTTAATGAAATTTGATGAAACCAGTGCCTACTTCGTAGGGAATTTAGTCTACTTTCCAACGAAACAAGAATTATTTAAAACGGAGTTCAATTGAGAACTCAAGACCTGAAAAACTGAACCTATACACAGTTTGATTTCAGAAATTTGACATAACTTGAGACACTCATAACTTGAGCTACACAACTCCAAATTTAACGAAACCAGTGCCAAAACGACCGGCGTTATGTCTATTTTCAAAAACAGTCAGAAACATAATTTTTGGACTAACCGAACAGTCCCAGTTCTAAAGAAACCGAAGCTGTGTCCAGATTTTCTAAAACAGCGAGTTCGAGACCAAATTGTGTTTTTCGCGACTCAAAATTTACGAAACGCGAGCAATTTCGACAACCACAGAAATCAATCAGTCGACACAACATAAAACAAAACCCTAAGCGAGTAAAACTCACCTCGTGTGATGAAAATCACACCAAACCGAAACTTCCTGAAGCCCAATTGACTCGCAATACACGAACACATTCCGGATCCGTTCCAAAAGCTCTAGAACCGAACCCATCAACGAAACTCCTCAAAATCACTCCCAAACCGAAGACCAAAGCTACCCAACAAAAGTTCAGCTCAGCCCAAGCTTCCAAATCCGAATTTGAGCTCCAACATCCATCAATGGTGAATTTTCAAAGAGATGGAATTAGAGGTTGAAAGTGGTATCAAAAGAAAGAGAATGAAAAATGGAGTGATATGGTACAAAAATCCCCTTACCTAGAGTTGATTTGAGGAAGATCTTGTTGCTTCTTTCTCTCTTCTCCTTCACCCTTCTCCTCTTCTCTCTCTCGGTCACTCATTCTCTCTTTCTCTGTTTCTCACTTTCTCTCCCTTTCTTTGACTTTTCTCTCCTTCCTTCCTTTGTTTCTTTCTTTTATTTCCTTCTTTTCTTTATTTCCTTCTCTGATCTTATTTCTTTCTTTTATTACAAGTGAGGAAATGAGAGAGTGTTTGGATATTTTTGGTGTCTTGGAGCTCATTTAGTGTGAGAGGTATAAGGACTAAAATACCCTTAGTGTTCTAATTTCCACTCAGTAATGCATTTAAATTATATACTCGAGCAATTATAAATTACTTTCGTGACAACCTAATATCCGTGACTTGATTTATTACCTACTCGAGTAATAAATCACTCGTTAATTTCTTAATTTGAAATTAACGAAATTAGAGATGTTACAGTCACCCCAACTTGGGAATTTTGTCCTCAAAATTGAATAAACCTACCTCAAAGGAACAAATATGGATATCTAGTCCGCATATCGTCCTTCCATTTCCAAATAGCTTCCTCGACCGAAGAACCATCCCAACTACTTTAACAATTGGAATTGTTCTCGTCCGAAGCATCTTCTCTCTATGTTCTAAGATATGACTTGGATAAGGCTGAAATGACGAATCAGTCAGAGATCAGTCGTTTCTAACTCAACGGTTGACAGGGATTGGAAATGTACTTCCTCGATTGGAATACATGAAACATATCACGTAGATTGGACAATACAAAGGTAAAGCTACACAGTACACCACTAGCACAATACTCTCGAGGATTGAGTTTATTCGCCGACAATGCTCTACTGGTACTAATGGTTGCTGAAACTCTTAAGATACAAGATCACCAGATTCACATCCTAATGATCTTCTCCTTAGGCCAACATAATCCCTTTCACGACCCTTAGCTATCACCAAGTCTCACTATATACACAATAGTTGTTAATTCCTAATCATGAGTTGGATAATTCTCCTCATGAGGCTTCCCTTACATGGATGCATCGGTTACCACTTGTTGATGCAACATCATAATACATCCTAACCTTTCCGAGGTGTCATTGTATATTTGAAATCCTAGAGGCGGTTCGGAAGAATTTGGAAGAGAAAGCAGTCAATCTCTTTTACAACTCTACAGAAACATTCTTCTTAATCGAAATCTCTTCCAAACGACTGCCCTTTACAAGTTAACCAAATGAGTGAAAGAACTACTGCCACTCCTAACTAGGATATCACATGTCCCAGATACTTCATTACATACATCCAAAAATCACACTTCAAAGGTTTAGCATTCCACTTCCTCTCGCGGAGTACATTCAGAACAATGCGGAGATCCGATCATGATCCACAGTGGTCTTAGGGTACACCAAGATGTATTCGATGAAAATTTCAATAACTAATCCAAATATTGTGGAAAACTCGGTTCATGTAATCCATGAATAACTCTGGAGCATTAGTTAGACCGAAAGGCATCACTACTCCTCGTAATGTCCATATCTAGTATGGAACGCTATCTTGAATAACTAAAGCCCTAACCTTGAATTTAAAGATAACCCGACCTTAGACCAATCTTTGAAAAAATCACTGCTGCACCTTGAAGCGATTAAGCAAATCACTTATTCTTGGCAAGGATACTTATTCCTAATAGTAACTTTGTTCAAGCTGGAGGTAATCCATACACGACCTCCCGCTCCCGTCTTTCTTTTCAACAAGTAACACCGAGCACCCCAACTTGTAGTATGGCGGGGAACATTACCTTTCGGTTTTATTTGGTACAAGATTATTAGAACTTGGGTTAAACTCATTACTACTACGGTGTTCATAATCGACTCACAAGTGGGTAAAGGTTATGTAAAAGTTTCTTGAAAAGTTTGAATATGAAATAATTTTCTTACTTACCCATAGGAGTTTATTTCTTCGCTAACCCGAAATACTAATAAAACGTATCTTCACCTCGCGACTCAGTCTTTGAATTCAATTACTAAATTCGGATGGTCTCCCATGGATGTATGGCTTTTCGAACCTATAAGTCAACCGACTATTCTCTTGAACTGAGTCTACTATTCATTCACTTAAGTATGAGAAGATCTAAACAATAAAGATCTCTCGCTTGATACTTAACAGCTTTCCTAGTTAAGTAAGACTTACTAGAAAATTCTAAACTTTTTTCCATCGTGTTGTATTGTTGACTACTCTAGGCGGAACGTGCATATTTGGATTAATCACGGAGTTGAGCTAATTATTATAACATCAAAGAAATAATCAAAATAGAAGGATTCTTCCACGGAATCAAACGGGCACAAGATAATGCTTCCAGCGTTGATTCCGAGAACAACTCTCACTATTTTACTCATTCCTTTGGTCCCACAACCTTCCAAACTCCACAACTCTCCAAACATAACCATAACTCCTAGAGTAACAATTTGGTAAAGAACGTGTCTTGCCTAACAAGAAGTCAGGTGTTTAATACTTACATGATTCGGTCTTCCTATAGGACAACGACACTTTCATTACTTTAAGTAATTGAAAGTTCTACCCTTGTAGTATACTAGTAAAATGCCTCATTGTTGTTGGCTTTTGAAAACTCCACTAACTGCTGAGGGTTATTGATATTAATGACCATTTCTGAGAGATAAATCTCTTGGAAACTACAATGATTATCATTCTAAACCAGTGTTTAGGTATCTAATCTTAATGACTGGAAGTCCTCTTTCAACTTCCCAAACCTCTAATGAAGGTATGTTCTACAACCACTTAGGTATGGTAGAAGTAAATTTCAGAATACAACTGGAAACAGGATTCTCAGCCTACTCAGACGTGTAGACATTTCGGTTAGCTTTCCAACACATATCGGAACATAAAAATCGGAGTTCCGAATTAAAAGTTATAAATAAAACAAGTCGGAGAACTGACGAAAATTTCTCACAGACCAAGATTGGCTTGCTCATAATCCCAAGGTAATAATAAGGTTATTTCGGTTACCATAACCTACTAATCTCATCTTGAATGGAACTTGGTTCAGAAACCCTAATCGGGAACTGACCCCATCAACATTTGGTTCTCAGAGCCAATCTTCGAAATTGCACTCTGACTTACTAGATCGGATTCATGGCATTTCGAAATGTGGCTTTGAGGAAAATAACCTGATCAATACTTGCAGTTATCTAAAAGAATGTCTCTAACTGCGACATAAGCTGGGGTTTACTCTAACCATAAGGTAAGGTTATCATAAAACCGTATTTCGGTAACTAATAGACTGACTAATCAATGGTCAGGATTTCAGGGTTTCAATTAATCTTAACAGATCTTACGATACTGGCTTTATTACTGCCCAAAGGCTTTACTTAATGTAGTTCCCTATAGAACCTACAATAGCTTCCACTGCAAGTCTACAATTGCACCGAGTTCATTGACTGAACAGTCGCCCTTAATTTCCTCGAACCAACTTGGCTGCCCATTGCTTGCTCTAGAACACAATCTGTAGCCCTCTTCTTCCGCTACGTGCTCTGATAAACCTAGAAGGCCAGAATTCCTATAGTTTAGGGTTTGGACATTTTCGGGGCTGAGGCAAATAATTGTCATCATACTCAGTAACTCACATGAAACATTGAGTGGATCTTGACTCAATACTTCACATAATATACTGAAAGGTTCTGACATTTAATTGTCTAAGTCCCTAAGCTGACTCTATCTAACCTCTTGACCATAAGGTCTCTAAGTCCGACAAGGTCGAATCGCTCGATACCAAAATGTAACACCCTCATATTTCTATCTAGTAGAAATACTAAAGTGTACCTTTTAGCATACATCGAGGTACATTTCTGCTTAGATTTACATCTTTACAAGAATAGCGAGGCGATACATAACTTAGAATAAATTCAAGTTATAAATCGAAAACAAAGATACAAGGAAAACCATAATCTAATAATAGAAGAACTACGTCTTCCATTTCCTTCTCGAGCACACCATCCACTCGTGCCATAAAGGATCTTCTTCCCTGTTTCTCTGAAAAACAACAACATTTGTAGGGTGAGATAACAAATCTCGGTGAGTCTTACCGTGACCCCTTACCTATCACTCGATCCATTTATAAAACATTAATTAATTTCTTGATTTAATAAATAAACCATGCACGTTACTAAGCGCACAATACCGATCGCACATCTACTAATCCCGATAAGCGATTGCATTCATAACGTCAAAACAATTGTACCATACCGATCGCACATCCGCTAATCCCGACACGATGCTTTAATTCTCTTTAGCATAACACCGATTGCACACATCTGCTAATCCCGGTGAACCCTATCATTGAAGGCCTAGGTTTAGGGGCCCATGACCTCCCCCTCCTAGTATGCTAACTTAGGTGGGTCGTCACCTGGACTATACATATATATATATATATATATATATATATATATATATATATATATATATATATATATATATATATATATATATATATATATCGAATATAATTTTACTCTATGATATAAATCCATATCATACGGTTCTTCTTATGAACTCCTGCATAACTTGATTCAGACACCAAATTTTGTTCTTAAAACAATTGTTCCCACACGATACTCTAAGTTTCACGGTTTTTGAAATATTCATAACAATAACCGCTTAATTCAAAACCACTTTGAACATGTATCAAAATTTCTAACGAAAATTAGCAGAGTTTCCTCCGAAATATGTACATCCCAAAAAATACTTACCTGTATAACCAGTCCAGACAATTTACAATCACATACAAAACAAACAATATCAGCCATATAAGTTATGGGTGGTTAGGAAAAGGATTTAAAAGAAGTTCGAAGCCGAACGGAGCATTGAAACGAAACATTGGATATTGGGGACATAGGTGAAGTGACTAATTTGCACAAGAAAGGGGGGGATTGAATTGTGCTATCTTTTTGGATTTTAATTCCTGCAACCTTCTGTATTGTTTCTCAAGGTAACTTGGATATCAGAAGGTTGAATGTTAGTTGAACAAACAACAAGCAAGTATGACAGTAGTGAAAGATAATTAACTTTGATGAATTTAGATGTCTTTTCCTTACACAAAGAGTGTTGTTTTCAAAAGATGATCAAAGTAAGACTCATTTAAAATTATGATTTTGACTACAGAAGGTTGATGTATGTAACCTTCTGAAGTGTTTGAAAACTTTGGTGATTGGAAGACAGTTAAAGCAATTAACAAGAAAAGCAGATAATAACACAGTAGAGTTATAGAGGTTCACCAAACTGTGGCTACTCCTCTCCCCACGTCCACGTGAGAGTTTCCACTATTCTCCAAATAGATTTTACACTTGCTTTAGCTTCAACTGCCAAAGACTTTTCACCTCCACTCACTTTTGATCACACACAAAAGACAAGTGCTAACTTACACAGCTTCACCAAGCTGACTTAACCTACTAGAAAACTCTCTTCTAGTTTCCTAAAGGTATTTCCTGTTTTGAACCGAATCACCAACAACACTCACCTCTCACTAGGTAGTTTGCTGAGAACCTTTCAACTAGGATCACCAACACCACTCACCTCTCAATAGGTAGTTTGTTGAGAACCTTTCAACTAGAATCACCAACAACACTCACCTCTCACTAGGTAGCTTGTTGAGAAACTTACACAATATTTCTTACAATAAGGGGTTTTGGTTTGGGATGATTTAAGAGCTTGTTGATAGATGAATACAAAGTATTTCTACGAGCATAACAAGCAAACACACACTCAAGATAGTATTTCCCAATTCTGAACTTGTAGTAGCTTTGAGTGTGGAAGAGAAGGTTGGATTTCTTTAGAGAAGCTTGACTTGTAAAAGTTCCAATTCTCATGGTTTGCATTTGAGTAGAGCAGCATTCTATATAGCCATTGAACCTGGAATATGACCGTTGGAATGAAGAAAATAGCTGTTGGAAATTGTTGTAGCCTTGTAGGTAGGTAATGATGATTTTTGAGCTTTAGATGGTAGCCTTCAACCTTCTAAAGCAACCTTTGTGCTTTATCTTGTGTTGACAGCTCTTTATGTCAGCATCATACTTCCTTTTCTTCTTTTTTGTCAATTCAGTCCCTGTTCATGTACTTCATAATATTTTCATACTTTTATTTGAAGCTTCTAAAGCTTTCTAACCATGAACAAACATGATTTCTAAGATACAAAAATAATCAAGGAGTTCCTCATTACATAGGATAATATTTCTACAACTTTTATTCCTTGAATACTCATTTGATGCATATTGAATCAAGATTTCGGATATGAATATGTTTCCCAGAAACAGAAGCTTGAAATCTTCAATCCTCTTTTAACCTTCTTGAACAACCAACCTTCTGAGCAATATTCCATAGTCAGTCAACCTTCTATTGACTTCAATCAAACTTTCTGTTGACTATTGGTCAACCTTGTGTTGACTTTTAGTCAACCTTCTGTTTGACTTTCAGTCAACCTTCTGTTTGACTTTCAGTCAACCTTTTGAAGAAAGTTACTTTTTCTTTTAAGCTTCTTTAATCAACCTTCTAATGGTGTAACCTTCTGAAATCAACCTTCTATAAGGTAACCTTCTTTTGACATATTTGGACCTTAAAGAACACTTGGTTTATTTGTAATGCCAATATCTTTGCTATGATTCTATTTCCTGTTCTTTCAAACACTTGATTGAAACTTGTTAAAATATAATAAGTGTTTGGAAAACTTTACTCATTCCTTTAAGTTTGTATCATCAAAACATGGAAAGAGATTTTCATTTCTACAATAGGAACTTCTCAACTTAGTGCCCAATTCCGTTCCGTTTCGTTCTCCGATCGAACCCAAACTATGTTTCAATCCAAATTCAACCACAACAGCCAACATATACCCCAATTCGCAAGCGGACCACAAAGCAATCACAAGCAATTACTTCAAGTAATTCGTTTCGAGATTTGTAGGATACGACACAAGTGCAGAATTTTCTACTGATTGCACCTACTTCGCGAATTAATTAAAATAGCAAACAATATCGGATTTCAACAAACGAACCATCTTTAGAAAGCTCTCTAGGTGTAGTTTCTACATGTTATATCCATTTTTCAAAACAATGCTCCAGTTGATACAGTTTTTAAAAATACTACACACGCTGTACCAAAAATCGCATGAGAACTTTTTGCCCAACTTGCGACTCAATTTTCTTTCTCATTTCTTAATGAAATTTGATGAAACAGTGCCTACTTCAGTAGGAATTTGTCTACTTTCCAACGAAACAATAATTATTTAAAACGGAGTTCAATTGAGAACTCAAGACCTGAAAAACTGAACCTAAGGCAGGTCCAGAGTTCGGTTCTAAAGAAACCAGAAAGCGTGTCCGCATTTTCTAAAGCAATGAGTTCGAGACCAAATTGTGTTTTTCGCGACTCAAAATTTACGAAGCGCGAGCAATTTCGACAAACCACGTAAATCAATCGATCGACACAACATAAAACAAAACCCTAAGCGAGTAAAACTCACCTCGTGTGATGAAAATCACACAAAACCAGAAAACTTCTCGAAGCCCAATTGACTCGCAATACTCGAACACATTCCGGATCCGTTCCAAAAGCTCTAGAACCGAACCCATCAACCGAAACTCCTCAAAATCACTCCCAAACCGAAGACCAAAGCTACCCAACAAAAGTTCAGCTCAGCCCAAGCTTCCAAATCCGAATTTGAGCTCCAACATCCATCAATGGTGAATTTTCAAAGAGATGGAATTAGAGGTTGAAAGTGGTATCAAAAGAAAGAGAATGAAAAATGGAGTGAAATGGTACAAAAATCCCCTTACCTAGAGTTGATTTGAGGGAGATCTTGTTGCTTCTTTCTCTCTTCTCCTTCACCCTTCTCCTCTTCTCTCTCTCGGTCACTCATTCTCTCTTTCTCTCTTTCTCACTTTCTCTCCCTTTCTTTGACTTTTCTCTCCTTCCTTTCTTCCTTTGTTTCTTTCTTTTATTTCCTTCTTTTCTTTATTTCCTTCTCTGATCTTATTTCTTTCTTTTATTACAAGTGAGGAAATGAGAGAGTGTTTGGATATTTTTGGTGTCTTGGAGCTCATTTAGTGTGAGAGGTATAAGGACTAAAATACCCTTAGTGTTCTAATTTCCACTCAGTAATGCATTTAAATTATATACTCGAGCAATTATAAATTACTTTCGTGACAACCTAATATCCGTAACTTGATTTATTACCTACTCGAGTAATAAATCACTGGTTAATTTCTTAATTTGAAATTAACGAAATTAGGGATGTTACATCGTCACCATCGCCAGCATCATCATCTCCCACCTCGGGAGGAGGAAAGACAACTCCCTCTTTTGACAGGATCTTTCCATCTTCAACTCGGTGAAGAAGCTGCATATACTGAGTCTGCAATTTGGGCTCGAGCACTAAGGCTTGGGAAAGACACCGAGTGAAGCCTGCCTTCGCCATCATCTTTCAGCTTCTGGCATCTCTTCCCCAACTCGGAAATCCTCGGCTTCTTTGCGTACTCGGGCGAGATCTTCCCGGGTTATCTTCAGCTCTTCGGCGACTTTGGTGAGATCAGCGGCTTTCCTTTTGTTCTCAAGACTTTGGCTTCTACGCGATCAACCTTTGCAAATAGGTCGGCATTTTCTCTGATTCCCTCTTACTGTGGCGATTCTCCTTCAAAGAACTCAGATACCAAGAACCGCACACATGTTTTAATTTGCATTGGACCCAAGCAAGTCTGGCATCGACGACACGATTATATGCTAAAGTCTCGAGATACATACCTTTGAGCCGAGAAGGAGTTTTTGCAGCAACTGCGGCCTTCATCTTCTTAATGGCCTCGGCCCCTAGCTTGGTGACCTTAGCCACTACAGCAAATCAGCCTCGGTAACGTCCTCTTCCGACTTTTCCTTGCGCTTTTGTCTTTTGTCTATGTGCAGGTGGACGTCCAGAGTCGCGCCGTCGTTGCTCTCGGCATCCAGATTCGCCAGCCCTTCTCGGACTCTCTGTATCACGGCTTTTGGAGCCTCCTTATCTTACTCCTTCCTCTTGGAGCTTTTGTCGGACCTCAGCTTCGAGTTCTTGGCAGCACTCGAGCCGGCAGAGGCGTTTGATTTCTGTTTTTTTTGGTCGGAACGAGAGGCCGTCCCGATCTCTTTCCTCGGTTGCGCAACAAGTTTCTCAGCCGCTGAAGAGATCTCTATCATCAAGTCAATGTTAGATCCGGCGAGCATCTCTTCCAGGCTGTCCATGTTTCCTGCAAAAAGCAAAGTCGGCATCAGAAACAGTCCGGTTAACAATTGAAATGAATGCATGAATGAAAATAACTACGTTTATCTAAGTATTCTTTGAGCTTGGCCTCGGACTTGGCCAACTCGTCGAACATCTTTCCACACTTGAGCTTCATTCCTTTCTTGTTCAGCAAATTGCCCCACTTATCCATGAGTCGGAATGATTCTGCATCATCTACCTTTAAGCTACTCGGGTCTACTGCGTAGTCAGGGTTTGTAATGAAATGGCCAGTACTTGTGAAATGGTGAGCACGACTCCAGCTCAAAGGGAAATGGGACTTCACCAGCCTCCCATGCACCTTGCACCACGGCAATTGATTTCTCTGCCGCCAGATTCATAGCTTGTTCAAAGAAGAAGCCTCCCTTGAAGTTCTTGTTGGAATCATTCGCCAGGAAGAAGTAAGACCTGTCTACTCTATTCTTGAAGTGAATATGACCATACATGGTCCCATCCTTGTCGGCTTCAACTTTGCGTGATACGTTGAACATTGTAAAGAAGACTCCATGGCCAGCTCAAAGCCTCTCAAGAATCCCCAGGCATTCGGCAACAGCTGCGTCGGAGCCGACCTCAGGTACCTCAGCACTTGCTGTTGAAATGAATTCAGGGGCAGTCAGACCTTCATGACCTCTAACGCAGCCGCGTAGATGAAATACTCGAAGTAATCATGTTCACTACATACCGGGACCTCTGGCACAAGAGTCAACCTCCATTTCTCTCCCCAAGGTTGATCCAGGCAATACTTCTCATAATAAGCCACAGGCTTGTCCGCCTTCAGTTTTGCGTGAATGCCGCAGACTTCGGTCGACACCCTGTCGTACACGTCCTCAATGGGTTCAGAATGATGCTCGAAGCTTACAACCGAAGCAGCCATCCGGGACATCACCTCGTCTCATCTTCAACACTCAGAGAAGAGTGTCTTTCCAGACCAAGGGCAGGGACCGAGAAGCTGGGCTTCGCGGAAACGTTATTGTACATCGACATGAATAGGGAGCGAGCTCCCTCGGGAGACGGCATACCGTCGGCTCTCTTTTTCAGGATTGGTTTCCCAGATGGAATGTAAGCTGCCCATTCTGCACTCTTCGTCCGGACCATCTGCAACAGGGTGCACCACTAAATCCCCCTCGGATAACCCGAGGACGGGGCGTGATACATTTTGTTTCCAACAAGTTATGACGACTATCCACGAGGGAAGTCAGGCCCGACTGATCATGCAGTTCTAAAAGTACGAATACTTAAAAACAATTAAGAATGAACTATATCTCTGAACTAACCTTGTGCAGAAGAGTCGAAGTCAAACTGGAAATTGATCTCGGCGCGGCGGCGATACGAACTCGTGCGGTGGTGCTGAACTCGGACGGTGACCAGAACTTCTCACTCTAGGATACTCTGAAGGTTCTCTCTCTCTAAAAACAGCGCAAGACAGCAAATGAGGAGCAAATCACTCCTGCACCTTATATATTCATCCTCTTGGCTGTAGAATTCGAGGCGTCTCATCACTTAAAAGCACCCGTCCGACATCAAAAGACCACGGTTGCGGAGAGCCACCTCGAAAAGATCAAACGACGCGTCAATGTCTCCCCGTTCTTCAATTGACACGTGGCGCCCTTGAGTTTCTTCCGGAGCACAGGAGCAATTCAAGCCGAGGCCGACCACAGAAGCTCGCCTCGACTGGGAGGCCATCGTTCGACACGGGCGAAGCCCCGTGGAGTATCGGGCCGCCCAATACTTCTCGATCGGCAAGATGGGCGATTGCCTCCGCCATAGCGCGAGGCTATTCGCTCGGTAATCAGTGGTCCGACGGCCAAGATCAATCCACGATATCCGACGGACACGGTACGCCCGATTACTCTATAAATAGAGGTCCATCCCTCTGCCACGGTACGGATCGCTCATTTATCACATTCTCTTCCTAGAGCTCTCTCTTTCCCTCTCTCTCTTGTTTTCCTTTCTTTTACCTCGGCCACAGACTGACTTGAGCGTCGGAGTGTCTTGCAGGTACCCCCCACCCTGCGTGGGACTCCAACTCTTCTCTGGATCACGCGACGACAAATGGTCTTCCGAGCACCTCCCAATCTCTTCGGACTTTCCTGGAACTCTTCACCAAGATATCTCATGCCCCTTAGCTCGCCAACTGAGCTACCTTCCTGGGACTGTTGCTATGTTAGTTGTTTTCATTGTGATTTAACACTTAAGAGTTAGAGACATTTTAGGTAAACTTTTCAACAAGCACTTGTATGACAATAAAAGTTAATAATGATGTTATAGTAACCATCAGTGTTTTAATGAAAGCTTCTTGTATAAGTTGAAAACAGCTTCTATGAGCATCTATGAACTTGTATTGGCTAAGTTAGGAACCAATCTTAACTTGGCCTTGGTGCTATCTTTCAAATAGGGTAATGCTTGCTTGGGTTGGTGTATTTTGTTTAGGACAAAGTTGCTTTCAGTTGCACAATTTGGGCCGTTGGATTGAGATCCGAGGGATTGCGTTTTGAAGTTTGATTTTGAAGCTGAATTACTAAAAGTAGTTGGAATATGAGTTGTACTCTGATCTCAGTCCATAGGCTCGGGTTGCATTACTGCAGCAGCAACTGCAGCATTTTTCAACTGCGCGCAGAGAATCTGTATCCGATTTTGAAGCCAATATAATCAAGTTTGAATATGATGAGTTGCCCGATTTTGATCCAATGGCTCGGATTGCGTGATTGTTTCAACTGCAGAGAATCTGAATTCATAGATGTTGATCTGCTGTATGTGTAAATGTGTATCTTGTTCCCATCGGCAGAATTCTCATCAACTGTTTTCTGTGTTTAGAAATTGAATAGGAAACTTGTACATGTTACCATTGGACTATTATTCATGCTCTACTGGCCACTATTCGGGTAAATGTATATTTTCTGAATTATGTCTGTTCAAAGTTCTTTCACAATGTACTTTGTTTTCTTGATCACACAATGTGCTTTGTTTTATGACCTATCTTCAATCCTTTTAGTACTGACAGATGGGGATAATTGCTTGTTGCTTTTATTCCGGCACTTAATGTACTTCGGATTGTTTTTATTGGACTAGGAATTTTAAAAGATGAGGCCACAGTGAAATCAATGAGCAGATTCGGAGATTATAGGTTGCAATGTTATTGATTACATGAATGCTAGTGAGAATATTTGAACCTGTGAAACTGTTAATTGTTAGCTCATTTTACAGTTGATTCTGTCTAGAAAAAAATATTTTTCAGTCGGGTTGTTAAGCCACTGCTGATCAATTCACGCCTGACAATGTTTCTTATGTAGCCGTTGTTTGATAATTGATTGCTGGTCTTTGCATAATATTCATTTGTCTCACTTTTCCTCTGCTCCAGGGAAATTCTTAAGGGACCATTGGATTATGCTGCAACACTCACTTTCGCATCCATAGTGTACTGGAGAACTTCACTTTTCCTCTGCCAATTATTTTTCCCCGTATCTACTGGAATTAGGCAATGTTTTAAACTTTTTCCATGCCATGAGCTAAATACCTGAAAAGATTGAGCCTTTGGATGAAAATACATAAATGGTTTATGGTTTTGTGGTTTTCAATATGAGAGATAATTTTGAAAAATCAGTAATTTCATCGACTAAGTTGACAACGCTCTACGATTTCAGGAATGCTTTTGGCGATTCACTCGAAGCTTATCCTTATTCTTAATATGCTATTTCAGGTATGGCAGACATTGTTGGAAGGCGATTTGGTGGTGAAAAGATACCTTACAACCGAAACAAGTCCTATGTTGGTTCAATTGCAATGGCATCTGCTGGATTCTTGGCTTCTGTTGGGTAAAGCTTTTTGTAGACTTGTGTTACTTTATTGTATTTTCCCCTCAAAGTGATAACCTACATAATCTATACCCTTATTAACAGTTAGTGGCCTAACAGGTATATGTGGTATTTTTCCTCATTCAGAAATATTGAGGAAAGCTGGAAATTGGTTCTAGGTTTTCTAGTTGTGTCTGTTGTCACAGCAATTGGGGAGTCCCTTCCTATAAGCACGAAGCTTGATGATAACCTCACAGTTCCGCTCACTGCCATATTGGTGGGCAGTATAGTCCTCTGATATAAAACCTGTTGTAATAAAGCAAGGTAGGAATTAATTCTACTTTGGTTAGCAAATGTTTATGTATTCTATAATATTATGTAGCCTGTATTGTTAACAGAAACACAGACTGGTGCTTGTAGTGTATGTTCACCATTAGCCATTTAACGTTTCTTATTTATTTATTTATTGTTTTGAATGAGCCGTATTCCCTATCTCCCAACCAGTACATGATGTCAAGCCAAAGTCTCGAACTATTACAAGATATATCATGTAATTGCTTATAGAAGAGAAAGTAATATTAAAGTCTTTATTATCTTTGAATTGCCAAATGATTTCACTAGCAACATATGGTGTGGTTAAGGGCTGCCTCGGGCGGGCCTACAGCATGTGGTGGTATTTTCAGATGCATGAGAGGTGAGATTATTGGTTGTTTTTGTGAACCTAGGAAAGAAATGCCTTCCAAGCTAATCTTTTTGGAGCTAGGATAGCTATTGATTTGGCCAACAAAAAAGGGTGGCAACTCTTAGGCTTGAATGTGAATCTTTGCTTGTCGTTGCAGCGTTTCATAATGTTGATTTAGTTTAGTCCGTTGGAGACTTTGAAACAGATGGATTAATTGCATTTCCATCACCAAACCCAATAATTTTACTTGTTCGCTTATCTACAGAGAGGGTAACTCTTGAGCAGATAACCTGGCTGGCTTAAGGCATCTATGATGTATGTTTGGTTTGGTGCGATCTCATCCCCACCTTTATTTATGAAGATTTTTCACGAATAGATTTTACAATGATGTTGCCTCTACATGTCCATATTTGCCTCAAAAAATATTGATACTTGAACTTCGATCTAAAACTTGAATTATATGTGTGTCAATGCTCATTACGTTGCTGATGAATGAAAATTGAGTAAAAAAAAAAAACTAAGCTTTAGTTTGAATTCTAAACTCGTTACATTGATGTTGACTTATTTCTTTGAGAGAATCACATTAACTATAAGCGTTCTCTATTTTCTCTATTAGATAAAAGGACAAACAAAAAGGCTGAAAAGAAGGTGAATTTGCTGGCGTTTTTCCTCTTCTCTCGAGCTACTTTCAGTGCTGGGAAACTTTGAAACTGAAATGGTTGGCAAGGATAATCTGAAGACTGAGGATTTAAACTTGTGCATTGAGAATCTTATGATAGTTACTGGGGGTGGAAACAGTGGGAAAGGAGGGAACATGAAAGCTGGCGTGATCACCGAATGGAAGGATATTCCTATGGAGCTTTTGATGCAAATTCTGTCCCTTGTGGATGTTCGGACGGTCATCAAAGCTTCTGAAGTCTGTCGTGGATGGAGAGATGGTGTTTTCTTTGGCCTTGCCCGTTTATCACTCTCCTGTCATGGTGTAACAAGAATTTGAATAACTTGGTCCTATCACTTGTTCCCAAGTTCTCAAAATTGCAAACTCTAATCCTTCATCAAGATAAGCCTCAACTAGAGGATAATGCTGTTGAGGCTATTGCAAATTGGTGTCATGACCTGCAGGTTCTAGACCTCAGCAAAAGTTTCAACCTCACTGATAGGTCTCTGTATGCTGCAGCTCATGTTTGTCCTGATCTTACAAAACTAAACATCAGTGGTTGTTCAACATTTAGTGACACTGCTCTGGCTTACCTTGCTAGTTTCTGTAGGAAACTGAAAGTTCTAAATCTCTGTGGATGTGTTGGAGTTGCAACTGATACTGCATTACAGGCTATTGGACACTGCTGCAATCAGTTGCAGTCCTTGAACCTTGGATGGTGTGATCAAGTTGGTGTGATAACATAACAGACAGGACAATGTATTCCTTGGCACAAATCAAAGTGAACAACAAAATGTGGGGATCTGTTAAAGGAAGAAATGAGAAGGATGGACTAAGACTTTGAACATTAGCCAATGCATGCACTGCACTCACTCCTTCTGTTGTTCAGGCAGATTGTGACTCATTCCCTTCTCTTCACACATGCTCAGGAAGGCATTCACTCATCATAAGTGGTTGTCTTAACTTGACTTCTGTGCATCGTGCTTGTACTAGCCATGCACACCGTGCAATCACCAATTTCACTCATCCAGCTCATTAAAGCGAGAACAAGTTACTTTCACTTCGAGGAAGTGCCTTTGAAGGTCTCAGAGAACTGATCTTGTAGATATATGTTTGTGTTGTGGACTATGCTGAGACTTTAGCTCCAAATGAGCAGCTATTTGTTATTGGGTTTTTTTTTTTTGGACCCCCACCCTCTCCCCTTAAACCCCCACCCACACTGAAATTCCCAAAATGCCCTTTGTTATCTATTTTTTTTTTTTTTAAAAAGGCGCATCGTATATATGTCATTTGGGACATATATACGATGTGTAGTTTTAACACATCGTATATATGTCCCAAATGACATATATACGATGCGCCTTAAATTTTTTTTTTTTTTAAATTTGTAAAAAAAATTTTAACGGTCATGATTTCACTTTCAAAGTTGATCAACGGTGTAGATTGCACGACAAAATCAACGGTTGATAATATTTTACCTCATCTATAAATACTGACTCCCACCATCACTATTTTCACACCAAAAATTCAACTTCCTCCTTCTCTCACACATCACTAGTGAAGATGATGCAAGCTTCGCTAATGTCATACTACGAGCCTTCTTCCCTCCTCACTCGTTCATTCTAATATGGGGTTTGTTGATCATCGGGCATCATCTTGAAAGATGATGGTATAAGTTTCGATGGGAGAGATGTTGTATCGTGTAGGTTAAACCATCTTTGCATATCATTTGTTGCTCTAAGCAAAAACTATCGCGGATGGTTCAACCAGAGAACGACGAGCATGAGATAATTCGTATCGTTTATCTAAACCCAAACGATCGATGGAGGTATTTACTGATCTACCATGGATGTCAACAGTGAGGATGACGTCCGAGACATGATATCCATTCATATTACATTTAAATGGAAGAGTTACATTCATCTGTACGTCGAAACCGGATGACCGTCGCGAGATTCTTCGTCGATTAACTCCACCATTTCGATAGTTTCTATTGTATTTTCATTTTATCTGTCTATTTTTATTCTTGTTGTTTATGTTGTATCGCTTGTGTAACTTTGTTTTATCGAATTAATGAAATCAAAAAATTTAAGGAAACTCGTAAAATAAAACATCCGAAAAAAGTTAATAATAAAGTGCCAATATAATATCAAATACATCAAAAACCAAATAAAAAATGCCTAACGTCATGGCCCTCGTCCTCGTCCCCGTCGTCTAAGCTCCCCAGCAATGTCATCAGGTGCTGCCATCCCCACCAGCCTATGGAGTGTCTGATACGCCCGACTGCCATGCGTGATCTCGCCATCACGAATCCCCTCTCTACAAGCGGTCACAACCTCCCTCATCCAGTCAGGATCGTCGTAGCGTAGCTCAGGGGAGGGTGTCCAGGCCTGAGCTCTCGGTGATGGTGGAGCCGGTAATAGTCTGGGGATAGAAGCCCGGACGTACCACTCTAAGTACCTACGTAGAATGGTCTGAGTAGTAAGTATCAGCCTGGGGCTGCTCCTGATCCTGATCCTGCTGGGGCTGCTCCTCCTGATACTCATACATAGACTGGTCTGAGTAGTAAGTATCAGCCTGGGGCTGCTCCTGCTGATACTCGGGAGGTGGGGAATGGTAATGAAGAGGTTGAGGATCGTACTGAGGATACTGTGGATGATACCGAGGAGTAGGCTGAGAATGATACTGAGAAACCAGCCTCCCTCTATGCCAATCCTCCTGCTGAGTCTGCTGCAGGTAATCCCCAAGATAGAAAGCTCCAGCGATCCCGATCATCGAAGCTGCGTCATGGTGCTCGGTGGCTCGGTGAGCTCGGTGGGTCGACTGTGCACCAGTCTCTGTCTCTTCTTCCAAGCATGGAGCTGATTATGCCTCTGAGTCCTCGTACTCGGAGCAGTAGATGACTCCCCTCTCTCTCTGATCGGAGAGACCTCACGTCTCCCTCTTGCCTACCGGACACTGCAAGCAAAGGAAAAAAATTAGTAACAAAAAACAAAAAATTACTCATCGTATTTACATCAAAAAAGGTGTATATACGATGCTTACTATTTTGCTTGTCGTATATAGGGTCTGCTGGCGTATTTGCGAGTGAATGAATTTCTGATTAATCGTATATACGCCTGAATAGGGGTATATACAGTGAGTAAAATATTGCTCGTCGTATATAGGGTTGTGGTGGGGTATATACGACTGGTGGATTTCTGGGCTGATCGTACATACATCTCTCTGGCGTATATGTGAGTGAAGGTGGTCAAACGTAGGTATGACAAATTATGTGAAGAAATGGTTATTTTGTAAACAGACAGGGGTATTTTGGTCTTTTCATATGGTGGGTGGGGGGTTTTAGGGGAATGGGTGGGGTCCAAAAAAAAAAACCCCTCATTATTTTGTTTATTTTATTTTATTTGTATTCTCGATTTTAGTCCCCGGATCATAAAGCTTAAGACATTTTGGATGCAAAAAAAAAATTGATCTTTTTTTTTATTTTCTTTTTCTAAATAAAGTTATTTTAGTAATGAACCCAATGTCGAACCAAACTAAACATTTGAGCTTGGGTTGCGTTGGGTTACATGCAAAATTAGGTTTAATCTTATTGAACCCAACCCAGAAGTATTTTATTGGGAGTGGCGTATGCTTGTATCTACGACCTTGCTACAGTAGTCAAATTTGATTTAATAATATTTTAAAGTATAGTATATATAATTTAATTAAGGCTAAATGTAACTTTTAGTCTTTTATCTTTGCTTTAAGTTTCATTTTGGTTCGCCGGATGTGAGGAGAGGGTGGTGGTGGCTCGCCGGAGAAGAAGAAGATGAAGATTGGGGCTGATTTTTCCATATTTATGTGTTTTTGTCAATTTGGTCCCTCATGTTTTTGTTAAGTTCCGTTTTGGTCTCTTCTATGCCACATCATATAAAAATTCCAAGTCAGCAGTGACACGTAAGACACCACTTCAGCAGTTAACTGCCAGCGCGGCGTCCGTTAAATAAAACTAACGACAGGGACCAAAATGAAACCTAAATGAAACGTGAGGGGCCAAAATGGAACAAAAAAAGTTAAAGGACCAAAATGAAACCTAAAGCAAAGATAAATGACTAAAGTGACATTTAGCCTTTAATTTATAGATATTGTTGTTGTAGAAATTTTTTTACAATGTCAATCAATCACAAAACAACACATCATAAAAAAAATTGACTTTATCTCACCTAATTAAACATATTTTTCTCTTCTAATTTGGTAATTTCGGTCCCTAAGTTTTTTTCATTGGACTACAGGTCACTAAAAATCATGAATTGTGCAATTTTAGCCCCTCATTTTACCAAAATTCAAGATTTTTGATGACCAAAAGTGCAAATAATCAATGATTTTGAAGACCAAAATTACGAAATTAAGAAAAATGGGACCAAAATTGTCAAAAGTAAAATAGTAAGACCAAAATATATTATTGTGGTAGTTAAATATAAAATATCCTTAATGATTCAAATTCATTTATTATTTTGAGTAGCCAAACTATACTACCAGCTACCCCTGGAGCTGCAACAGGAAAGAGTAACTAGCAATAGAAAGAAAAATTGGAGCAGAGTGTGCAGAAAACAAAACTAGGAGTGTCAAAATGTATTTTTTGTAGGGGTATTAGTGCAAAATTTTAAGTTTGAGGGTGTGCAGGTGAACACCCTGGAAACTATGTAAGTCTGATCCTGTTTATTGGATTGAGTCTTTAAAAGCATCAAAGTCCAGCCAACCCAACTTATACTAACCCCTACTCCCATGTATCCCTTCACATCCAGTTTTTGGTGCACTTGCGAGATTAAACCACAAATTTTAATCTTCTTAAGTATATTATCAAGATGCCATTTTAGTCTAAATGTGTCAATCACTTAATTACCTACCACCCCCCTTGGATTTGGTTAATTTGAAGAACCCCATGTTGAAAAAGATTCAATTACCGCTGCACATTCAGGGAGAGGATTGTCTCCCGTGAAACCTTGACTGGAGAAAATAAAGTGGACTAATCTCATCCATCTATTACATTTGTTGAGATATCAACGGTCACAATTAAACATTTAACAAGTGTTTTCCCATTTTGGTTCTACTTCATTTCTGTCCTTTCTGCTTATTCTTTTTTGCTTGACAGAGGTTTAACATACCCCAATTTTGTCCGGCTTAGGTCAAAACCCTAATTTTCCCCAAAAATAAATAAATAGAAGAGAAAAGAGCATCATGCATTGCATTTAGGGTTCTAAAAGTCATTTCAAAGCTTCTAAAATCATTTTTGGAGTTGGAATGCACTTTTTGGACAAACTAGGGTTTTTCAGTACAAAAGGGTATTTTAGTCATTTCACAAATAAGGGACAATTTCTCAGGACAAGCCATTTAACATGCATTTTAGAGTTTTAGAAGTCATTCTAGGGTTAGGAAAGCATTTTAGGGTTTTTCAGGGTTTTTAGGTCAAAGGGTATTTTGGTCATTTTCCAAAAAGGACAGTTTTTCATCACAAGTCATTGGGAAATCTTAAGGGAATTATTTGAGGAAGAATGTGCTTAATTATCTTATTTTATGCGCATGAATGTTAATTATTTGCATAAAAATTCAAATTTAAAGGAAAGGGTAAATGGGAATTTCCCTCAAGGTGAGGTATCAAATCAATTTTGGGAATGGTGATATCATGGAATTTTAGGCCCAATGATTGATTCCTAAGATGAGGCCCAAAATGGTAAGATTTTCATGGGAATTATCTAGAAAAGAATAAGGCAAAATAGCATCCGGGGTCCCTTAACTTATTTTTCATTTTCACTTAGGTCCCTTAACTTTAAAAGCTAACGTTTAGGTCCTTTAACTTTTAAAAACGTTTCATCGTAGTCCCATTTAACGTTAAAAGCTAACGTTTAAGTCCCTTAACTTTTAAAAATGTTTCATCGTAGTCCCATTTAACGTTAAAAGCTAACGTTTAAGTCCCAATTGTTGTTAGTTTAAAAACGTTAAATGGGACTACGATGACACGTTTTTAAAAGTTAAGGGACCTAAACATTAGCTTTTAAAGTTAAGGGACCTAAGCGAAAACGGAAAATAAGTTAAAGGACCCCAGATGCTATTTTGCCAAAGAATAATCAAGAAAAGGAAAGGATAATTACAAAGGTAGTGGGAGACAAATAGTACAATGACAACTTGCAAATTGCAATCCCACTCATGGCTGCGAATTTCAGCCCTATTTTTACCTCATTTTTGTGCTTCTTCATGCCCTTGATCCATGAGAGTTGTATTCCTAGCCATTGATTAAAATTCTAGATCAAATCCTAGGCTACAACTTTGTGTACAAAGTCCTAATTGCCCTTGACAATTTTTGTGCAACAAAAACTATTAATTTTTGTGTATGACCAGCCATTCCCCCCTCACTTGTGTTTTCTCATTGCCCCTAATCCATGTGCATTACAATCCTAGCCATTGATTTAAATTTTATCTCAAATCTCAATGGTTTGCAAAAGCACAATGTCCTATATACCCTTAATTTTGCATCTCATATAAAACCCAAAATAAGAGACCATTAGGAGGAGGACTCTCATTTTTTACCCTAGCACACAATACTCTCCTCTCCTCTCCTCCCTCTCTCAAAACCGAAACCACCCCTCCTTCATCCTTCCTCCATTTTTCAATTTTTCACCATCAAAGCCTCCTTTTTCTTGATTCTTATACTAGACCTACTTCTAATCTTGCATCATCATCAAGTTTTCATCAACAATTTTTCAAGATCAAGAGGTTTTTGTGGGATTCAAGAAGAGGTTCAAGTGTTCTTGGTTTTTATTTGATCTTCTTCTTCACTTCTTTTTGCAAGTTCTTAAAGTAAGCCTTAGATCCTTATTCTCTTTCACTTTTACCATGTAAATCTCTCTTCTACTCTTAACTCCTTCTTGATTGCTTGTTGTTGTTGCTTTGAGGATCCTTTTCAAACATTATGACAAGGACTTAGGGAGCCTTGGGTGTTTGAGATGGGTCCTTGGCCTTGAAGGAGTTATTCTTGTATTTTGTTTCACATTTCTTTGCATATTCCATCTTGTTTGCATGATTTTAAGTTGAATAAAGTTCATCATTCATGTGTGAGGGTTTCGGCCAAGTAGGGGAAAAATAGTGTTCTTGTGTTTTCTTGCTTATTTCATGACTTGTGTTTGAATGATTACTTGATTGTAGTTAGAATTAGGGTTTGTGTTTACTTTTGTTTCCTTTGATATTTTGTGTAAATAAATACATGTTTTGCTTGATGATTGTCTTGTAACATGGCATGATAATTTAGGTCGTTTATCTTGTGTTGTTCTATGTGTTAATTGCCAAGATTTGCATGAAATAAAATGATAGTGATGACTTGCATAGCATTTGGCCTTGAGCTCATGTTTTTGCTCTCTTGTTTGCTTGGAAAATGTCATTTGATTGTGTTTGTGTAAATGTAAATTGTGTCATTGTGTTTGTCCATTTTTTACCACTTTCATTTTTTCTATTTCACTTCATTTTTACCACAACATTTTTACCATTTCATTAATTATTTACTTTCACCATTTCCTTAATCTTTTACTTCATTAACATTTTTACCAATTCACCTCATAAAACATGTTTTTACCCCTTTTGCATTCATAAACCTTCACCAAAACATTTTCATTTCACTTCATACACTCTTATCATCTCATTAAGCATTTTTACTTTTACCATTTCATTAAACATTTTACCTCATCTAATTAAATTTTTACCACTTGGCATACCTCTTTACTTTATTACATTGCATCATGGTTTTTACCTCATCTCATTAAACTTTTTACACTTTGCATTTCATTTATTTGTATCACTTGTGTGACACATTCTTATGTTTGCACATTAATACTTGCATACTTTCATATACTTATATGTTCATACATTCATATATGCTTATGCCTTTTGCATTCTCTTACCCTCTCACATGCTCATGCATTCATTAATTCCATGTTTTGCATTCATTCTTAAATGTCATGCATTCATTAATTCCATGTCTTGCGTGCATACTTTAATGATTCATACCTTGCATAGTAACCATTATTCATTCATGCATAGCCTTGTATGATTATTCCTTCATGCATCTTTATATGATCATTCACTCACATTCTTGCGTGCTCATGCATTTGCATACTTGCCTAATTGTCATACCCCAATTTTGTCCGGCTTAGGTCAAAACTCTAATTTTCCCCAAAAATAATTAAAATTACTAAAAAGTAAAAAAAAAAGCATCATGCATTGCATTTAGGTTTTAAAGTCATTTCAAAGCTTCTAAAATCATTTTGAAGTTGGAATGCATTTCTTAGACAAATTAGGGTTTTTCAGTGCAAAAGGGTATTTTGGTCATTTTGCAAATAAGGGACAATTTCTCAAGACAAGTCATCCAATTTGCATTTCAAAGTATTAGAGGTCACTCCTAGGTTGAAAAAGCATTTTTGAAGTGAAAATGTGCTTTGGGCAAAGAACTAGGGTTTTTTAAGGTGAAAGGGCATTTTGGTCATTTCACAATAAAAACGGTATTTCGTCCCAAATCACTGAACAATCATCAATAATTTATTTGAGGAGTATTTGTGTCTAATTGTGATAATTTTTGTGCATAAATATTAAACCTTGTGGCCTAAAAACCTAGTTTTTGGATAGAAGGTTAAATGGTCTTTTCCTTTGAGGTGGGGTAAATAAATCAATTTTGGGATTGGTGAGATCATAAAATTCAGAGCCCAATCATTGAATCATGGGATATGGCCCAAAATGGCATGAATTTAGAAGAATGATCTAGAATGGAATATTCTACATTCTTTTGAATTTTGAAAGGATAAGAATAGTACAATAGTACAATTTGCAATTCCACTCACTCTCCCACTCCCTTGCTGCGCACATCAGCCCCATTTCACCCCATTTTGATTTATTTTTATTGTTTGCAAATTGTACTAAATCATGGCCTTCCATTTAAGTGTAAAAAACAATCCTCACCCTTCATTTGAATCAAAATGGCACTTGTGTAATAAGCTTTATGGAAAAATACAATTTTGTAAATAAGCTTATCCTTCACCCCACTCCTTAGGCTGCGCATTTCAGCTCCTCTCTCCCCCCATTTTGTGTTTTTAATTACCCTCAATCCATGTGATCTTGCATCTTGACCATTGATTCAAAATTTATCTCAAATCCTATTGGTTTGCAAGAAGCACATTACCCTAATTACCCTTTAAGTTTTTACCCCATATAAAAACCCAAAAAAATAAGAGACCTAAGACACACACTCTCATTTTACCCTAGCTAGCAAACTCTCCTCTCCTCTTCCTCCTCTTGGCCGAACCCTCTCCTTCCTTCTCCTCCATTTTCTTTTCAACTTTCATCCACCAAACCACCTCAAACTCACTCTATATTCCTATATCTTCCTCCTTCCATCCTTAGTTCCATTTTTGCATCACTAAAGAGTTGATTTCCTTCAAGTTTGCGTGGCATTGTTGGTGATTTGTGAAGATTATTGTTGATTTGTTCTTGATCTCCATTTTCTACTTCTTTGCTAGTTATTTCTTGAGGTAAACATCATATCTCTTGCGTTTTTAACTATTAGCATGTGATTCTCCCTTCTACTCCTCTTTCCTCTCTAAGAGGCTTAGAGGGTTCATTTCAAACACTATGTCAAGGACTTTGGGAGCCTTGGGTGTTTGAAGTGAACCATTGGCCTTGATGAGAGGGTTCTTGTGTTTTCAACCATGTTTTTGCATTTTTCACACTCATTTTGTCACCTTTTCATGAATAAAGAATTTTCATGTGATATATGCATCCTATTGTTCATGTTATAACTTGCAAGTTTGAATTTTGTTTTGATCTTGAGGGATGTAGGAGGTTCGGTTTTTAGGCCTTAAGAGTTAGGGTTTTTGTTTGCCTTCCTTTTTACTCTTTGATTTTTGTGTAAATAAAATGCTTGATTTGTATGATTTGTTCCATGTGTTGATCATGAATTTAGGCATGAAATAACTTGATGTCTTGATCATATAAGGTTTCGGCCTTAGAGGCCTTTTAGGGTTCATTTTAATGCTTAAAATGTGTGTTTAGCATTTTACTAAAAAAGTAAAAAAATATTTTTAACTTTTTACTTTACTATCTCATTAAATAATTACCATTCATTAACTTTTTACTAAAAGTTTTACTATATGTCTATTTGCAAAAATACCCAAAACATGTTTACATCTTGCATCTTATTATTCATGTACTCATATGAGCTTATATCTCTTGCATTTTTATACTCTCTTAAATGCTCATGCATATATTAATTTCATGTCTTGCATTCCTTATTGTATAACCATGCATTCATACACTTGCCTAATCATGCATTCAATAATGTTATGCCTTGCATTCCACAATTGTATGCACATGCATTCATATACTTGCTTAATCATGCATTCAATAATGTTATGCCTTGCATTTTATAATAGCATACTCATGCACCTACATGTTTGCTTAATCATGCTTTCAATTGTTCATGGCAACTTGTAAATACTCTTTATGTTTGCGTTGCTTGTGCTCTCGTTGTTGTCTCGGTTTTGACTTGAAAAAGATTTGTGATGTTCTACTTCTTTTCAAACTCAAATTTAAATGTTTTCAAATAAAAACCCTAAGGCATTTTCCTAAACAAATCATTAGCCATCACTCGAAGCCATTGCTTGTTTGATCGCTAATGAGGAGTTATTAGTGATAGTCACTCGAAGCCTATGCTTGTTTGACTATTATGAAAGCTCCCACACATTAATTAAACAACAAAAACCAATTCACATTTCCTAAAGAACATGAGTTATTAGTGGTAATTATCACTAAGGCTCACCACCTTTTTCAAAACAATTTTCAAAAAAGAACAATACAACGTTGTCGCTTGTAATCACTCGAGGCCATTGCTTGTTTGATTACCGGTTCCAACTCTCTTTTCTTTCGAGTTAATACTGAATGCCACTCGAAGCCTTTGCTTGTTTGGTGTTCACGAACACTCGAGTCTTATTTCAAAATTCCCTAAACCTAAACTCCTAAGCCGTTTTCACACGCAAAACAAGAACTACGTAGCTTTGATCCCTCAGCCAGTGAGGGTACGTAGGACCAGGTTCATGTCCCGTCAAGCACCCTTTTCAAAAATGTTTGTTTTGTTCCGCTTTTCAAAGATACCAAAAACATTCTTTTTCCCGTTTTCAATAAAACCATTTCTCAAAAGAAAGAAAAGAAAAGAAAAAGAGGTAGAACAATATATTTCAAATCAAACATTTCAAAACCACATCAAATTAATGGTTCCTGTTCCTGGGTGTATCAGCAAATACGAGAACTGCCAACAGCAACTGGGCCTGCGGCCCAGCCCAACTCGATCGGCCCAACACGCTGCTTGGAGCGCAATTCTCGCCGGCCGAAATCCTCGCAAAACGGTCGGACCTCGTAGTATATATACGCCATTCGCATATGGCATCGTGCACGTTCTCTAACCTTGTGCTATCTCGCCCGAGCGACCTCTCACTAGATCGTCGGAGTGTCTTTGCAGTACCACCCGAGGTGCTCAACGCTGCGAAGCCGGACCCGGCCCTATCACTCATTCAACGATCGGCCCATTTGATGAGAACAACAAACACTTCAACACTTCATTGGTCAAGGTATGCGATCAATTGGCGACCACGATGGGAGAGGCGTGCGCTATCCTACCTCATTCATGGCTCCACGCGGCCGGCGGCCCTGCGCGCGGGCCGCTTCGACTCAATCCTTCCGGGCAGAATCAGCAGCAGACCCCGGAGGGCGTGGCCGTCACAGTCCACGAGTCTCAAGGACTTCCATGACAAGAGCCTTCGGTGCACAACGGTCGCGGACCTATCCTCCAACAGATTCAACCGCCTGCCTCGGAGACTTCTTTGTAACACCCCATATATTTAAAGCTAATTCAATTAAGTAAAATCAGAGTTTTTCAAAAACTTTCCACGCACCTCGAAGAGGGTGGTACATTTCAAATAAAACATCATCAAAACATAATCAAAATCCAAACGCATCAACGCGTATCATGCATAACATAGTCAAGTGGTTACAATCCTCAAAATAACTTTGTTTAGCGTTTACATTAATCCATCAATAGTTTGCATAAAGACAATGAAATAAAATTGAGTTCACATACTCAATACATAGGTTCAAAATAAGTTTAATACATAACCATAAATAATACTAAGACCCAACCCGGTGTTACTATCGTGAGTGACTCAATAAAACCCCGGAGAGGCACAAACACCATCACTCGGAATCACTGTTTGTCGCCACGAGAGCGAGCAACAAGAAATGCTAGGGTGAGTCTCTTTACATAATTTATAACAAGTAAGATAAGCATTGTAATTAGGAAGCATCTAGCAATAACAGACATAGTAATCATGCTAATTGCCATTCAATTATAATATCCACAAACAGTAAGATTCAGTCATTTAAGCACCAACAAGATTTCTATGAATGTATGAATGTAAGCATGTATGCAATATGCATGTGGATCCATACTCACCACCAAACCCCGTCGGGCAACACACCACCAATTTTTGGCGAAGCCACATCACCATCCTCACCTTCGGCGTAATGCATATGATTTATGTGACACTATGACAAATGCATCATCACAGTCCATCAAAATATATATTAAATTACCTTTGGGACCGAAGCCCACGTCATTTATTAACTCACCACCATTGTCAATCATTGACCATCACCATCTCAATTATTAATCACCACCACCTCAATTATTAATCACCACCACCTCAATTATTAATCATCACCTCGTCATTTATTAATCATCACCTCATCATTTATTAATTATCACCTCATCATTTATTAATTATCACCTCATCATTTATTAATTTAAATCACACCTAAGGACCTTTTCTTCACTTAGGGACCAATTTGACACGCCAAAATTAATTTAGGAACTTAGGAATTCAACAAAGACAAGGTTTTGGAAGATCCCCACTCGAGCGCGCACACCGGGCGCCAGAAGAAAGAAGCGCGCAAGATGGCGCGCGGATAGGTCGCTCTAACTCTCAAAGTTTCGTCCTTCGAGAGAGGTGTGCGCACGAGGTTCGTGTGAGGGACGCGCGCAAGATGGCGCGCAGCATCTTGATCAATCCTTGGCCTTCTTGCGCGTAAGTTTTGCGCTTGCAGCGCGCAAGATGGCGCGCAAAGACACCATTTCAGGACACACAGCGCCAAGTTGCCCAAAGAATCGCGCTTCTGCCACACGCTCACGCACTCCACACACGGCACACACAAATACACTCACAGCGCCAAGTTGCCCGGCAAGAATGGCGCCCCCCCCCTCTGCACAACACCCACACGCATAATTTCAGCAACCAGGCGCCAAAATGCTAGGCATTTGGCGCCCCCTTCCAACCTATACTCAAACACACTTCAAAACCTAATTTCTCCCAACAAATTATTTCTCACACAACCACACCAACATAGCCATTGAATTATTAATACTAATCATCATGTTTACATGCTCATGCTCATATAATCCAATCATCAAACATATAATATGCATCAATCACAACTCATGCTTCCATAGCAACAATCAACATGTCATAACCAAAACAAACACTTCAAACATAAACCAACATGTAAGCAACACAAGTTCACACAACACATCATTCCTAGAATTATTCCTACTACAACACACATCCTACAAGTTATCCAAAATGTAATGGAGATTCCCCAACCTTGGGTGAGCTTGAAAACTTCACACAATCACCAAAATCACCAACTAAAGCAAGTTCCTCCAAATACAAATGCTATGGCCGAATGTCCACTATCCTTGGGTAATCATAGAGAATTCAAAATAACAAGGGTGAGCTTATGTAACTCATGGGAATGGAACATGGAAGGAAAACAAGGGTGGTTAAGGCTAAAGACTTCACTTACCAACACAAAACTTGAGGAAAGTTTCCTCCTTTTTCTCCTTCAAGCTCAAAACGTGGACTCCTCCTCTTTGGGTATCCATGGAAGTTTCAAAATGAAAGGAATAAGCTCATGGAATTAGGAAATGGAATAAGGAAGGGAAAGGATGAAGGTTGGGACCAAGAAATCACTTACCCACCAAGAATTCAAGCAAACCCTCACTTTTCCTCCTCCCACTCTTCACGCATTGCTTGACTCTCTTTCCCCTCAATGGTTTTCGTAGGTTTCCTCCAAATGAGGGTCATAAGACCTTGTGTAGGGTTTTTGGGGGTTTTAAGGTAGTTGGGCTTGGGTCATTTAAGTGACTTGGGCCCTTTTATTTGCATCACCTATTTTACTTATTCACATACTCCACGAAATTAAAATAAAATAACTCTAACCCAATTATTCCACTTAATAAACTAAATCCCTATTTGATAAAATAACTTTGACTATTTAATTTAACTTAATTAAATGTTGCAAGTTCCAAATAACTTAATTAATTAAATAATTAAATTATTTTGGGCGTTACAACTCTCCCCCACTTAGAATATTTTCGTCCTCGAAAATCACGCTAATCTCAACAACCAGATGAATCTAGTTCGCACTTAATCTCTTCGAAACTTACACGATTTAAATCCTAATGTTAACCCCGTTACATCCACCTACAACCCTTTCAAAGTTCTATTCTTTGGTGCTGTGAAACACTAACGTGTCGCGTCTACTTCTCCTCATGGGTCTCAACCTAATATATTGACTCCACCGCTTAGGTTACATACCGGTTCAAGAATGACACACAATTCCCGCAGTAGCGTCTCCCCCACTTGGCTCTTTGCCCGGACTCCCCCCCCCCTTACCACCGGAAACATCATACGGCTTTCCACGAAACTGAGAACTCCGCTTCTCCTTCACTATTTTGTACGAACGATTGTTATCCTTCTCGAAGGCCTACGCTAAACTCATGAATTAACATCCACTCTTCTTAGCCCTCTAACCGTCCTCCTCCAAGTCCTATCGTATACACAACAGATTAAACACTCTTTCCTATATTCTTACTCTCCAATTTGGTATCCTAACCTGTAGGTTGTCAAAATCCTACCCGACTACCCAACACAAGGGACAACAACAGTTATGGCCAGAGGCCCAACAATCCAAACAACCGTAATTACACAACAACACATATCTCAACAATTTATCATATATTCGACATCATTCACATCAACGATTAACACGATCATGACAACAAAATTCAAGTTCAACCTATTCCACAATTTACCATTTTATTCACGTTCACATTAGTCCACATAAACTCGGGTGCAGAAAATTCTGTAACTTTGCGCCTACTTTGGCGGATTAATTAAAATAGTAAACGACCTCGGATTTCGACAATTAAATACTTGTTGGAAAGCCCTATGGGTCTATTTCTTACCCACGTTTCGACAAACACTAACTTCGACTTGCACCTTACCTCAATATCTCCACAACTGTACCATACTAGATTTCGACATATATCTATACTTCGACAGACATACTCCTCACTTAGATATTTACACCTATTTCAACAACTCTGCTCTTCGACCATGCTTACAGTTCGACTCATCCATACTTAGTTAACACCACACTTCGATACCTATACGCTTCGACACTTACTCATCAATCACCTTTGTATTTATAAAGACAGCAATGAACCGCACCCTTTTTATCTATAAAGACGGCCGAACATTCAATTCAAAAACAGCAACGCTAAGTTGCAAACCAGCAGCTTTTTAAATAACAAAACAGCGTACAATTTAAATCACTACACATAACATTTTCTCAATTTCATTTACCTTCTAATCACACAATTCAATTACCACTTTGAACATGTATCAAAATCCCTAACGAAAATTCGGCAGAGTTTCCTCTGAAATATGGACATTCCAAAAATATTTTTACCTGTATAACCAGTCCAGACATCAATTCTTGTTCAAAACTCATTAATTCTCGCACATATATAAAATTTTCGGTTTTCCAAAAGATTTGTAAATTCAACTAACACAGACCCGCAATCGAAATCCATATTCAAGCATAACAATTAAACAGTCAAATCTTTATGGTTTCGTTCTTAAGTTTCAAACAAACATAATTTCTCAAAATAGCGTTTTTGATTCGAAAATTCACGAAACTCCAATTTTCGAAAACCGTTCAAACATAACATAAACAACATTTTAAAATTTCCCTAAACGTGAGTACAACTCACCTTTTTGTTTCAAAAGATTTTACCTCGTCAAACCATGAAATTATTGTAAGACCTCGTCATTTTTCAAACAACATCAATCCATGACCTAATCGGTCCTAAAGCTACAATCACGTCACACCTCGTAATAAAATTCTAAACAACTTGGAATGCAATTTAACACAATTCTTGACATTACGTTCATTCCCAAAAACACAGAATTTTCCAAGTACCGTTTCTTTTCGAAAATTATAGAATTCACAATTTTGTCCAAAAAGGAAAACTATACGTAACCCCAAATCTCTTTATAACACGAACACGTTGCCACACAAAACAATCACTTATTATTTTCAAAATTTAGTTTTCCGACATAAACTCAGCAGTTAGAAAAGTCAATCATTTCATCTTTGCCAAAAAGGAGACTATACGCGAATCCTAACCTTAATTGTTATAGCGAGAGCACCGCATTTCATTTCAAGACACACCGCGCAACCAATTTAGCACTAATCAAAATTAAACTCACGTGCATTACAGAAACATCAACCTATAGCAAAACGTCAATCAAAGGTAACAATATTCACAAGCAATCCTTCAAATATTGTCCATCCACTACTCTTAGGCTTATTCACAACTCACTTCACCTTTGACTATTACACTTAGGCACACTACACCTAAGAACTCCCTAACCTCGGCCATTACACTTCACAACACCTCGGTACTACATACTTTGACTCCCACATACTACGTCGCATGCCTATTACATTTCAACATACCTATGGTTAAGCAACTACACCTTAGTTCATATGTAGTCCTATGTACCTAACCTCCCTCTTCCTTCTTTCCTTTGATCCTCATACTATGATCATACTTGAGCCAACTACTAAACACTTTCCTTCACAACTAGTCCAATGCTCATTAAGAACTTCCCGAAGATTACAACACCCTTAGGCATACTTAATCTACACCTTTACTTTGTACCAAAACTCTATTTTCAAAGTTACCAAAGTCTCACTCGATTTATTCCAAACATCATTAATTTATCGCTAGGGAACTACGCCATATTGATCATTTAAATATCAATGCTCCTATCTTACGTCAATCCATATTTTGACATCTCCCGACTATCAAACCCCAATTCAAACTCAAACTTCCATAAGGCACCTATTTTTTTCTAAAAATTAATGGTCAATCAACTTGCACACACCACTCAATCAATCAAGTTGAAATCAGTATATATTCAAAATTTACAATAATTACGAGTTATTGTCGCCTCTTTCATTGGGGATGAGTGATTGGGGTGATCAGTCCCTCCTACTCATGCAACCAACTAATTAAGGTCACAAAAACTACTTTCTTTCAATTCTATATCTACCGCATTAAAAGACTTTTAACTTGTGATCGAGTGCTGGCGGCGTCGTCACGACTTTCACTCCTTTGACGTCGTTAGAACTCTTTTAATCACAGATACCCGAATGATGCGCATAACGAAATCACGCGAGCAGACAAGGTCAATGCCACAATTACCAGTTACACAGTTCAGCCACGAGGCACGTCAATGAATGAACAAACCAACAAAAGTCACAGTAATAAATATCAACATAATTATGATTCAGAACGAGTACTAAGACTCGAGGGTTATGACTTCGACAACTTGGCGGACGGACGAATCGCTCGATACCACTAATGTAACACCCCATATATTTAAAGCTAATTCAATTAAGTAAAATCAGAGTTTTTCAAAAACTTTCCACGCACCTCGAAGAGGTGGTACATTTCAAATAAAACATCATCAAAACATAATCAAAATCCAAACGCATCAACGCGTATCATGCATAACATAGTCAAGTGGTTACAATCCTCAAAATAACCTGTTTAGCGTTTACATTAATCCATCAATAGTTTGCAGCACAGCGGAAATAAAATTGAGTTCACATACTCAATACATAGGTTCAAAATAAGTTTAATACATAACCATAAATAATACTAAGACCCAACCGGAATTGTTCTTATCGAGTCGACTCAATAAAACCCCAGAGGCACAGCACCATCACTCGGAATCACCTGTTTGTCGCCACGAGAGCAGGCAACAAGAAATGCTAGGGTGAGTCTCTTTACATAATTTATAACAAGTAAGATAAGCATTGTAATTAGGAAGCATCTAGCAATAACAGTACATAGTAATCATGCTAATTGCCATTCAATTATAATATCCACAAACAGTAAGATTCAGTCATTTAAGCACCAACAAGATTTCTATGAATGTATGAATGTAAGCATGTATGCAATATGCATGTGGATCCATACTCACCACCAAACCCCGTCGGGCAACACACCACCAATTTTTGGCGAAGCCACATCACCATCCTCACCTTCGGCGTAATGCATATGATTTATGTGACACTATGACAAATGCATCATCACAAGTCCATCAAAATATATATTAAATTACCTTTGGGACCGAAGCCCACGTCATTTATTAACTCACCACCATTGTCAATCATTGACCATCACCATCTCAATTATTAATCACCACCACCTCAATTATTAATCACCACCACCTCAATTATTAATCATCACCTCGTCATTTATTAATCATCACCTCATCATTTATTAATTATCACCTCATCATTTATTAATTATCACCTCATCATTTATTAATTTAAATCACACCTAAGGACCTTTTCTTCACTTAGGGACCAATTTGACACGCCAAAATTAATTTAGGAACTTAGGAATTCAACAAAGACAAGGTTTTGGAAGATCCCAGATCGAGGCGCGCACATCGGCGCGCAAGAAGAGAGAAGCGCGCAAGATGGCGCGCGGATAGGTCGCTCTAACTCTCAAAGTTTCGTCATCCTTCGCGAGAGGTGTGCGCACGCGAGGTTACGCGCAGGAGGGCCGCGCGCAAGATGGGCGCGCATCTTGATCAATCCTTGGCCTTCTTGCGTAAGTTTTTTTGCGCTACGCGCAAGATGGCGCGCAAAGACACCATTTCCAGACACAGGCGCCAAGTTGCCCAGAATCTGGCGCCCCTGCCACACGCTCACGCACTCCACACACAAAGCACACACAAATACACTCACCAGGCGCCAAGTTGCCCAAAGCTGGCGCCCCGCACAACACCCACACGCATAATTTCGGACAACCAGCGCCAAAATGCTAGGCATTTGGCGCTTCCCTTTCCAACCTATACTCAAACACACTTCAAAACCTAATTTCTCCCAACAAATTATTTCTCACACAACCACACCAACATAGCCATTGAATTATTAATACTAATCATCATGTTTACATGCTCATGCTCATATAATCCAATCATCAAACATATAATATGCATCAATCACAACTCATGCTTCCATAGCAACAATCAACATGTCATAACCAAAACAAACACTTCAAACATAAACCAACATGTAAGCAACACAAGTTCACACAACACATCATTCCTAGAATTATTCCTACTACAACACACATCCTACAAGTTATCCAAAATGTAATGGAGATTCCCACAACCTTGGGTGAGCTTGAAAACTTCACACAATCACCAAAATCACCAACTAAAGCAAGTTCCTCCAAAATACAGCTATGGCCGAATGTCCACTATCCTTGGGTAATCATAGAGAATTCAAAATAACAAGGGTGAGCTTATGTAACTCATGGGAATGGAACATGGAAGGAAAACAAGGGTGGTTAAGGCTAAAGACTTCACTTACCAACACAAAACTTGAGGAAAGTTTCCTCCTTTTTCTCCTTCAAGCTCAAAACGTGGACTCCTCCTCTTTGGGTATCCATGGAAGTTTCAAAATGAAAGGAATAAGCTCATGGAATTAGGGAAATGGAATAAGGAAGGAAAGGATGAAGGTTGGGACCAAGAAATCACTTACCCACCAAGAATTCAAGCAAACCCTCACTTTTTCCTCCTCCCACTCTTCACGCAACTCTTGACCTCTCTTTCCCCTCAATGGTTTTCGTAGGTTTCCTCCAAATGAGGGTCATAAGACCTGTGTGTAGGGTTTTGGGGTTTTAAGGTAGTTGGGCTTGGGTCATTTAAGTGACTTGGGCCCTTTTATTTGCATCACCTATTTTACTTATTCACATACTCCTGAAATTAAAATAAAATAACTCTAACCCAATTATTCCACTTAATAAACTAAATCCCTATTTGATAAAATAACTTTGACTATTTAATTTAACTTAATTAAATGTTGCAAGTTCCAAATAACTTAATTAATTAAATAATTAAATTATTTTGGGCGTTACACTTGCCGCCCGAGCTGATTGAAGCGGGCATTCAGGAACCTCTACCGGACCATGTCACTCAAGCCGTTTTGCGCAGATCCCGCAAAACAAAAATCGTGTGATCGCATGCAGACGCGCCATCTCTCGCACGTAAAGAGGTCAATTACGGGCGCCTCGCGCGTCGCGAAGACGGAGAACCTACGCCGCGCCACGGCCGCACGAAGACACCGCTCCCCTCCTCGAAGGAGCATTTCTCGCCGAGAGAGCACTACTCATCGTTCTCCGGCAAGAAGAGGCAGGGCACACAGATCGCCCCCAAGCAGGAACGTGCGTAGACGCCGTTCAATGTCCTATGATTATGAAGATTCTAGCTACCGTCCTGACACCGGCCGCTCACCCACGAGGTACTCCTCCAATGAATCGTCTGGGTCACGTCGGTCGAGAAGCAGATCTTGGGATTCTCGAGAAGAGCTGGAAGATTACAGAGATGGAAGAATCAGGGACGTTTCGCATCGGCCAAGGAGAGGCCAAAGCGAGCGACCCAGAAGGCCTCCTCAACTTCCACCAACTGGCCCATCCGGAGGATTTTATGGAATGCCGGGCAACGAGGCATGCCTCGCAATGCAACCCTTTGGGTCGAACGGCATTCAGAACGAACACGGCCCATTCTCCAGGGAAATCAGGCGTTACAAAATTCCGAGAGATCTACGCAAGCTTTTTCCCCAGTCGAGGGGATCCAGACAAACATCTCCGTTACTTCAATAATTACTGCTGTTATAGGGAATTGGGACCGACCATGAAATGCAGGCTTTTTCCCCAGTCGTTGGACGGCCGAGCATTGGAATGGTGGGAGTCTCTGCGACCCAATTCCATCTCCTCATGGGACGACCTGGTCAGAATATTCTTGTCCCACTACACTGCCAACCGCTGCCAATTTCGATATGAAGAATACTTGGACTCTGTTGTTCAAGGAAATAATGAGACGCCGAGGCAGATATCGACCGGTTTAACATCGAGGCCGAGTCCGTTCGTGACTTGTCGACAAGGACAAGCTAAAATATTTGAAGCGTGGTATTCGACCGGACCACGGTTCGTAGAAGAATTCACTCTTAACCATTATCGAGGGATCTCGCCACTTATTAACAAGGGCTAACGCCCACATGGCGTATGAAGAAACTCCGCAAAGAAGAAAGGTCTGTCGCGCACGACCTAAAGAAGAAAAGCAGAAGCCGCCCAAAGGGCATGAAGGTCGCCGCGACAATCGGTCCGACTTTCGAGATAAGAAGTTCGATCATCGCACTCGGCTAAACACCTCTATTGCATGATCTATAGCGAAAGTGCCAAAATAATGAATTTGTGGGAGTAAAGCGGCCCGATCCACTCGTGCTCAAGAAGGGGCATGACCGACTAAAAGGTACTGCCGTTACCACAAGAGCAAGGGTCATGATACTAACGACTGTATGGCCCTCAAAGATGATATTGAAGAGCTCATTCAGAAAGGCAAGTTGGGAAAGTATGTGAGGTCGGAGGAAGGCGACCGACCTCAAGAGAAGCGAAAAAACCGATCGGGGACAGAGGAAAGGGCGCTCTAGTTGTTTCAAGCGTCCAAGACAAAGACCGGTCTGAAGATCGAGACGCTCCACGGTCCAGAGGCCGCAACGTTGCAATGGTCATTCACGGTGGAAACCCGTTGGACCGTAGAGAATCAAATAAAGCCACAAAAAGAAAGTGGGACGAGCTCCTGATGGTCGGTTCAACATCAACAGTCCCACCGGTCTCGAATAGACCCCCCATCTCGTTTGGAGATAGCGACCTGCACGATGGCAGGCCAAACAGTTATGTTCCGTTGGTAATCAGGGCAGTTATGGCCAATACTGAAGTTCAAAGAATTCTAGTCGACCAGGGTAGCTCGGCCCGACATCATGTTTGAAGGCTTGATTGACAAGATCAAGGTTGATCGGAGCGAGATAATTCCCGGGCCGAGCCTACTCCCCTAACGGGCTTCAATGGAGCGATCACCTACCCGTTGGGAACAATCGAACTCATGGTCACATTTGGTGACGACACCGAGATAGCACTTTATGGCCAGACGGTCCGCACGACGTTCCTCGTACTCCCCCTCAAATCATGCTATCGATTTGTATCATTGGTAGGCCGACCACGGGCAAGCTAGAGGCCGTGGCGTCAACAAAGACATCCGAAGATGAAATTCTACAAAGAAAGACGACATCAGGTAGTTACTGGCGGCCGACCTAGAAAGCGCAAGACGGTGCCACGATCCGTATCAACAAATTTGCGATGAGGTAGACCTTGGCCCAAATGTTCAAGCACCGTGAAGGCCATCAAGTCAACGCCACCGATTTGGATGCTCGGTATGATCCGCATAACGACCCAGAGGACAACGATGATGACTTAGCCCGAGAGCCGAAAAGACAGTTGAAAAGGCCGAACCTCATGGAGAACTAATAGATGTGCGGTTGGGAGACAACCCAACAAAGATAGTTAAGCTCGGTGAGCGACCTACCAGAGCAAGTAAAGCAAGACCTTGTGCAATGTTTGAGAGACTATGCCGACTGCTCGCATGGCGGGCATCGACATGCCCGCATTCCTATCAGTAGCTCGCCATCAACTTTCGATCGATGAAGGGTCGGCCGTTTCGCGCCAAAGAAGACGACTCGAACGAGGAAAAATCTCAAGCGCGCCGCAGCGCCGTTGAGGACCTCATAAAGGCCAATTTCATAGAAGAGATCAAGTACACGACCTGGCTATCCAATGTCGTGTTGGTTAAAAAGAAGAATGGCAAATGGAGAATGTGTGTAGACTACACCGACCTAAACAAGGCATGCCCGAAGGATGCCTTCCCCGTGCCCAACATTGACAAATTGGTCGATGGTGCCTCGCTACAAATTGTTGTCTTTTTGGACGCTTACTCGGGATACAATCAGATCACGATGTATCCCCGATCGACACAAGACAAACCTTCATGACAGATCGGGGAAATTTTCAAGATACAAGGTGATGCCTTTTTCGGCTAAAGAAACATTTGGAGCGACCTACCAAATGAATGATGAACAAAATTTTCAAGAGGCAGATCGGTCGAATCTCGGAGGTGTACTTGGACGACATGATCATCAAAAGTGTGACCGACCCAGATCATGTGAACGACCTGAGGGAAATCTTTGAAGAAGCTAGGAAGAATTCACTCAGACTGAATCCTGAAAAGTGTACCTTCGGGGTGAGGCGGCAGATTTTGGGCTTCCACTTGATCGAAAGAGGATAGAAGCAAACCACGAGAAATGCAGGTATGATCACGATATGAGGCCGCCACAACTAAAAAGAAATACAAATTTGAACGGCATGGTAGCTGCCCTATCCAGGTTCATTCCCAAAGCGGCCTGCAAGTCGCTTCCACTGTTTAGACTGCTGAAGAAAGAGGTGGATTTTGAGTGGACCGACCAATGCCAGCAAGCATTGGATGAATTGAAGCAAGCTTTGACCAACCCACCGATTATGACCAAGCCGCTGCCGGGCGAGACGTTGTATTTATACTTGGCCATAATGAGAAGAAGTTACGAGTGCGGTGTTAGTCGAGAAAACGACCAAGCAAAATCCGGTCTATTTCATTAGTAAAGTGCTGCAAGGGCCCGAGCTGAGATACCAGAAAATAGAGAAGTTTGCCCTTGCACTCTTGATAGCTGCTAGAAGATTGAGACCCTACTTTGTGGCCCACCAGGTCGTGGTAAGGACCGACCGGACTATCGTGCAAGTCCTCCATCGCCGGACACGGTGGGGACGAATGATAAAGTGGGCGGTGGAGCTCGATGAGTTTGGAATTAAATTTGAATCTAGATCGCCGCAAAGCGCAGTGTTGGCCGACTTTATAGCCGAAATGACTCCTATCCCGGAAGACAAGCGGAAAGCGACACGGATCTTGCGTAGATGGGCCGCCCAATAGCAAGGGAGGAGCAGCCTAATATTAGAAAATTCGTAAGGCCTTGCTTTGTGGAGGTATCTCTAACTTTTGCGTTCCACACCCGAACAATCGGGCCGAATATGAGGCGTGCATAGCCGCGCCTCTGACTTCGCCAGAGATTTCGATGTCGGCCGAGTCGAGCTCGATCGATTCCTTGCTTGTAGTCTCGCAGATCAAAGAATTATACGATGCCGAGGATGACGTCTTTGAAAAGTTATCCGCGTAAGAAGAGAGCTGCTCGCAGCGATTCGACCGAAATTTGAAAGTCTTTGACGCGTGCCTCGGACCGAAAATGTTCGGCAGATATACTATCAAAGTGGCAAGTACCAAGACTCGGAAATCACGAAGTTTGATTCAGAGACGCTAAACCGCCGAGCGTGTCGACCAAGCCAAGCCGATCGTTGGCGTTACGTGTCAATGCGGATTTGATTGGATCGCCCCTATCCCGAGATACATTGTTGAAGGGAAGAACCGAGCGATCGAAACAAGCAAAGTTGGTCGCTCGAGCAACCAAGTATTCGGTGATAGAAGGAAAGTTGTGCGTAAGAGGATTCTCCTCTCCATTGTTAAGGTGTCTTCACGTCGGTCCGGCCGACCATGTGCCGAGGACATTCATGAAGGTGTTTGTGGAAGTCACCAAGGCGCTCGTTCCATTGCTAAGAAGGCTCTCAGGGCCGGCTATTATTGGCCGACCATGGACGAGGATGCCAAGAAGATGGTTGAAGTGCAAGAAATGTCAAGTACATGCCGATGTCCACATTGCACCATCCTCGAATTACAAAGTCTTGTCTCACCTTGGCCGTTCACCTGGTGGGGCATGGATCTGCTAGCCCGCTTCCACCGCTCGAGGCGGTTCAAGTTCTTGATAGTGGCGGTAGATTATTTCACAAAGTGGATCGAGGCCGAGCCTCTTGCAACCATCACCTCGGCAAAAGTAAGCAAATTCTTCACGGTGTGTGTTGGCGTCTTTTGGGATCCTCGGCGGTGATAACCCGACAACGGCACCGGTTCGCGGACAAAAGGTTCAGAGAAATGTTGGCCGACTTAGGGTAAAGCGGCGTTTCACCTCGGTCGAGCACCCTCGGACAAACGGCCAAGTCAAGCGGCCAACGCGAGTTATCCTACGAGGTTTGAAGCGAAGACTCGATGAAGCGAAAGGAACTGGGTCGAAGAGCTACGATCCGTTCTTTGGGCCTCTGGGGCGACCCCTCATTCAACGACCGGGAGTCCCCTTCGATCGGTATATGGGACCGATCTTTGCCATACCCATAGAAATGGGTGAATCGAATTGGAGAACCTCAAATCCCCTACGGTGGTTGATGGCAATGACCGAGCTATTCGAGAAGAATTGGACCTAATTGAAGAGCTGCGCACCCAAGCGTCACTAAGAGAGCAATTGATCAAACAGAAAGTCGCAGCCAGATACAATACTCGCGTGCAAAAGAGAGACTTCACGGTCGGTCGGATCGTTCTAAGACAGCCGACGTAGGAAACAAGAATGCACGCCAGGAAGCGGCACCAAATTGGGAAGGTCCATACAGGGTCATCAAAAAGACTGGAAAGGGGGCCTACGAGCTGGAAACCATGGATGGGGCCGACTATCCCCAGAACATGGAATGCAGAGAAACTCAGAAAATATTACGTTTGAATGTAATGAACGATTTGAATGTAATGAACGACCGACCTATAAATGAAAGCGTGCAGCGCTCTTTTTCCCACTGGCTTTTTTACAGAGGCCTGACCTTTAGAAATATGATGTGTTCTTTACTTTCTTGCAAGAATGTATGACCGGTCGCTCACGATTGCCCGTGGCAAAGGAGCGATCGAAGATTTATCAAAGTTGATCAGATCGTCGAAACGATCTACCTCGAGAGCCATCGAAATGGCCCAAGGGTTAGATAACCCGCGAACTTCAGGTCGTCGAAACGATCTGTAGCGTGTGCCACCGAGCCGGCACAAACGACGGTCACCGAGTTGACTCGAACGAGCGCCATCGAAAATGGCTCAAGGGTTAAGTTATAACCCATCGCAATAGGCCGTCGAAACGACCTACCTCGAGAGATCATAGAAATGATCCCAATGGGTGCCATCATGGCCCAATCGAGTGCCATCGAAATGGCCCAACTATAAACGAGCGCTTTCAAAACAGCACGAAACGGTCGCCGAGCAACCTATAAGTTCGAAAAAACTTAGACAAATAAATGTACGAAATAGACAGGCATAACAACGCAAATTCAGGTAGATGAAATAAAAGACAAGTTAAAATATCGTTACAAAATAGACGCCTTGGTCGGCCGAGCGCCTAAATATTCGATCGTCAAGGCAAAGATTTAAATTGTCACGCCCGAAGGCAAGCTAGACTATTACAGAGATAACTCCGCTCGCAGGCGGGCTTCAGAGGCTTCAGAAGAGAACGGTGGCCGGGCGAACAACATTTCCATGTTCATCTTTTTGCTCAGGCAGCATGATCTTGTTGTCCGCAACATAATGGGCGGGATTTATCATCTTCTCATCAAAGTTGATCTTGAATCTGCGTTCGCTACCCGCGCAAGAGCAAGAGGCGTTGTAGAACTGCTCGATTGCTGCCTCCCTACCGGCCTGGGCCACCATTTGAACCTTTGCCACCAGCTCGGCATTCTCGGCCTCCAGCCTGGCCTTGTCCTTCTCCAGGGATTCAACGTCAGTTTTCAGACTGGTCACCTGGCCAGCAAGTTCCTTGTTCCGCTGGAGAGTTTGCCCTGGTCCTCCTCACCCTTCAAGCGTCTTTCTTGGCTTGGACAAGCTTGTCGTACCTCTGTTGCGCCTCCACCGAGCCTTCTTCTTATCAAGACGAGCCCTGCAGAAGCGAGATCGCCCGCCTATTAGTCGGCCGATTTAAGACAAAAGAAATAACGGATCGAGAAAGTAAAGTACCTTCCGACTTGCCCCAAGCTCGGTCATGATTTTATCTATCCCCAAGCGAGAGAAGCCACACAGACCTCCATTGGCTTCTTCACCGAACCACTCGAGCTCGACTGCCCTAAACCCTCGGCGAGAGAATAGGAGGTCGGCCTTGGCGGAATCCATGTTTTGGATTCGTCGAGCCTTATCCGCTTTGCGGAGCGATCATCAGTACGAAGGGGCGACCGAACAACTGGCTTCTTCTTTTGGCCCTTGGGGGTGGGGGGCACCTTTGAGGACGATTCAGGAACATCCCCTGGCCGAGGTCCTTCATATTTCTTGGCCCCTGGAATGGCAGCAGGCTTCAAAACTGACTCGAGCACGTCCCAGTTCTTGCCGGCCATTCTTTCTGCAAAATAACGAGTTATGAGTTAGAAGATAAGATTGACAGCAAAAATATAAAGGCAAAGTTCAAAAGCAAACCGATCTCGGCCTCCGAGATCTCGGCCTCGAGCAAGACAAAGGGACGGCGGTAGGTATGTCGCCCTTAGTGGTCCGGACGCATCATGCCCGCTAACGCCTTGATCATCTCTAGGGATTCCAGGTTGGCCTCACCCAAGTCCTTGACAGAGTAAATATAATCGCCTGGCCTCCTGCAGAAGTGAGCCTCGTTCCACATGATTGGGAAGTAAGGGGGACCAAGCATTCCGTCCGGTTGGACCTCCGATATGACCTTACCGGCCTCCTCAGTAGGAACAATCCAAAAGTACTGACTTCTCCAGGCCGCTCCCAATGATTCTTGGTATGCTTTGAAGAACCGATGATGAGTTTTTTGCATTTTAAAGGAGACCTGCTCCCTCTTCTCTTTATTAGCCTTCTCCCTGAGCCAGCTCAGCTCAAAGAGAGTAAAGAACAGCATGATCGACACCGTCCGACCCAACTTAGTCAAAAGGACTTCAAAAGTTTTCAGAAACGCCCATGCGTTAGGGTGGAGTTGAGAAGGGGCGACCCCGATGTGACGCAGGACGTCACGTTGAAATTCAGAGAATGGAGGAGTGATATTCATCTTCTCGAACACGAGCCGATACATCGTGAACTTGAGGTTGGGAGAATAAGTTGCAATGTCTTCTCCGTCCTTCATACCTCTCACCTCCACCCCGCGAAGTCGGCGGGACTCCGCAGGTCGGGCAAGGCAACATGGCCGATAAATGATAATGATGCTCGGTGTGAGCGAAGAGTTTCTGATACCCAAGACATGTCAGATACATCTCGGGCTACGTCTGCTTGAACTTCGGCCGACCCTTCGTTCGATCCTCCGATGTTTACCTCTAGACCAGAGTAACTAGCTGCGGGCTGAACCACTTCTTCCTCGTGGACTTCTTCAGCTCGGCCACCTTCGGCCTCCACCATCTCTTCGTCCGCGACTGGGACGACACTCTGCACTTCGTCGTCATCAATGATCACCACGTCAACATCTCCTTCCTCTCCTTCCGCCCGAGATGCGATGTTCTCCGGTGGTGGAATGTTGCACGGCCACTCATCGAGATGGACGGACCTTGAACCAGAGCTCTTCGAGCTAGCCGATCCTCGACCAGAAGAGTGAGAACTCGAGCTCGTACTGCTCGAAGAACTGCTTGAAGAACCAGAACCTTTGTCGCCCGAAGACGACTTAGACTCCTCCTCATGGGGGTTGGGCTCGCCCGGCCTCGACATGTATGTAGCAAAAGATTGGGACGGTTTACCGGGGATACGAGCGGTCAACTTCGTCCGTGGCATGCAAAAACACCTGTGATAAAGGGATCGAGTCAGGTCGATCGAGCAGAACACTCATGAGAGGGGGCGATTTGGCCATCCCTCGACCTGACACCCCCTATCACGAGGCGTGGAAAAGCACAAAGTACTTTCAAGTAAAAACTCAAGTTTAAAAAGTAAAGTAGAGATCGACCCATACCTTGAACAGATGTTGTGGATCGGTCGCGAGTAGACAGAAGCAGCTATGGATGCAAGTCGGCGGCAGGCGAGTCGGTCGCTGGCAGAGCAATTCGTGAAAGTATGAAAAATGAACTCAGCTGAAGGGCTATTTATAGTACGGACCCATGGCGCGAAGAGGACCGGGAGACGAAGCGTCGCAACGTTTCATCTTCTCGCCAATGGTTGTCTCCAGACAACCTCGGAAACACCAAATGTCACGTCTTAAATATCAGTGAAGACCAACCGTCACGACAGATCGATGGTTGGCAAGCGGTCGACACCATCCCATCGATAAAGCAAACAGCCGCGTCCGTTTCGTCAAAATAACTTCACTCCTGGGGGCATCGATTCAAGCCTCAGCCCGCTCTTAAGCGACCTAGGCTTGGGGGCAACCGTTCTCGGGTGTATCGGCCAAATCGAAGCGCCATCGGCGAATTGGGCTGCGGCCCGGCCCAACTCGATCGCCCAACACACCGCTTGGAGCGCAATTCGCCGCCGAAATCCTCGCAAAACGGTCGGACCGCGCGATATATATCGCCATTCGTATATGGCATCGTGCACGTTCTCTAACCTTGTGCTATCGCTGCGAGCGACCTCTCACTAGATCGTCGAGTGTCTTTGCAGGTACCACCCGAGGTGCTCAACGCGTGAAGCCAGGACCGGTCCTATCACTCATTCAACGACCGGCCCATTTGACAGAACAACAAACACTTCAACACTTCATTGGTCAAGGTACGATCAGTTCCCTTTCGGTAGAAAGGGCGTGTGGGGTGCTAATACCTTCCCCATACGCAAACGACCCCCGAACCTACATCTCTAAGTTTTCGAAAGACCACCCGCTTTCAAAAAGGTTTTTTTTCAATGTTTTTCCTAAAAATAAATATTGGTGGCGGCTCTACTACTTTCACGTTGTCAAACTGAAAAGTCCAAACCGGATTTTTCGGGGCGCAACAGCTGGCGACTCCACTGGGGACTTTCTTTATTTATTTATTTAAAGAGAGATGAGGGTCAAGCCTAATTAATTTGATGTGGTTTAAATTGTTTGATTTGGAAAACTCTGTTCTATCTTTTCCTTTTCTTTTTCTTCTTCGTTTTTCTCTTTTGTATGCCTATGATTATGTTTATGCATGCATTCCTCAATTCCCATGTTCCCTCTTCTTCGCTCCTTTTCTTAAGGTAAAGCATGCATTTCCCCCCATTTCTGCTATGATCCCTCTTCTTAGCTCCTTTTCTTGTGGTAAGTGTTGCGCCCGAAAAAGTCCCCGAGGGAGAACCTTCCTCGTTTACAACTTTTCTAAAAAAGAAATCTTTCAATGAAGCCGCCACTAATATTTATTAAGGAAAATATTAGGAAAACCTTTTGGAAAGCAACTGGTCTTTCGAAAACTCGAAGATGTAGGTTCGGGGGTCGGTTAGGTGTGGGGAAGGTATTAGCACCCGACACCTCCTTTCTACCGAAAGGGAACCATTAATTCGATGTGTGGTTTGGATTGTTTGATTTGAAATGAATCGTTCTACTTCTTTTCTTTTCCTTTTTATTTGAAAGAGTTTTTTAGAAAACAAGAGAGAAAGAAATCTTTTTGAGATTTTTGAAAAGTGAAACTAAACTTAGATTTTTTAAAAGAGAGCTTGACGGGATGTGACCCGCTCCTACGTACCCTCAATGCGATGAGGGATCAAAGCTACGTAGTTCTTGGTTCTTAATTCTGAGAAAATCTGGGTTTTGTCTTTATATTATCTTTTGGGTTTTGGAAATATGACTCAAGCGTTCATGAATACCAAACAAGCAATGGCTTCGAATGGCGTTCATTACTAACTTGAAAGAAAAGTGTTGGAACCGATAATCAGTCGAGCAATTACTCAAGTGATCACTAGTTGCAACGTTTTATTATCTTTTTTGAAAATGTTTTGGAAAAGGATGAGTCTTAGTGATAATTACCACTAATGGCTCATATTATTTTTAGGAAATTTGAATTGGGTTTTTGTTGTTTAATTAATGTGTGGGAGCTTTCATGATAGTCAAACAAGCAAAGGCTTCGAGTGACTACCACTAGTAACTCCATCATTAACGATCAAACAAGCATCGGCTCGAGTGATGGTTAATGATTTGTTTATGAAAAATGCCTTAGGTTTTTTATTAGAAAACATTTGATTTTGGACTTGAAAAGAAAGTAGAACATTACAAATCCTTTTTTATTCAAAACCGAGACAACAATGAAAGCATAAGCAAGACAAATCATGAAGAACATTCACAAGTTGTTATGAACAATTGAATGCATGATTAAGCAAACATGTAGGTGCATGAATATACAAGGAATGAATACGCATGTTTGAATGCAAGACATGGTGTTAAGGGATGCATGAGCATTTAAGAATGGATGCAAAGCATACAAGTGAATGAATGACTATCACATAAAAGGAAGCAAGTAACATGAACATATGAGGATGCATGAGAGTGTCACATAGACTAAGTGTGAATGAGGATGTATGAATGTGAAAGTAATTTGGTAAGGAATGGTAAAAGGTTTAAGTAAGAAAGTGGTAAAATGTTTTTGGGTTTTTAGTGTTTAGGAAATGAGATGAAATGTTTTTGTTTTGAAAGTGGTAAAAATGTTTTGGGGTTTATTTTATGAAGATAAAAAGTGGGAAATGCAAGTGAGAAAATGTTTTGGGTATTTTTGCAAATTGGTAAGTGATAAAACTTTTAGTAAAAAGTTAGTGAATGGTAAAGTAAAAATGCATGAGGTGAATGGTAATTACTTAATGAGATGGTAAAGTAAAAAATGCATGAGGTGAATGGTAATTATTTAATGAGATAGTAAAGTAAAAAAATGCATGAGGTGAATGGTAATTATTTAATGAGATAGTAAAGTAAAAGTTAACATTTTTTTACTTTTGGTAAAAGATTAATGAGTGGTAAGGTAAAAAATAAATGAATGGTTGAAAAGGTTAAAAACACCCTAACACATTTATATTCATCTACTCAAGATCAAGCAATACAATTTTTAGCACAAAGATGAGCACCAAAAGGGCCTCTAAGGCCGAACCCTATATGAACATAAACAACAAGTTTTTTTTATGCCAAAACTCATAATCAACACATGGAACATTTTATGCAAATCAAGCATTTATTTACACAAAGATCAAAGAGTAAAAGGAAGGCAAACAAAACCCCTAATTCTTAAGGCTTAAAACCGAACCTATTACACCCTCTAGATCAAAACAAAATTCAAACTTGCAAGTTATGACATGAACAATAAGATGCATATATCACATGGAAATTTTTATTTATGCAAAAATGACAAAATGAGTATGAAAAATGCAAGAACACTATGGTGAAAACACAAGAAACCTCTCCTCAAGGCCAAGGGTTCACTTCAAACACCCAAGGCTCCCAATGTCCTTGACATAGTGTTTGAAATGAACCCTCTAAGCCTCTTAGAGAGGATAGAGGAGTAGAAGAGAGATTTACATGCTAATATTTAAAATGCAAGAGATATGATGCTTACCTCAAGATCAACTAGAAAAGAGTAGAAAAATGAAGATCAAAACCAAGAACACCAACCATGCCACGCAAATTTGAAGAAAGTAAGCTCCTTTGTGGTATAGAAATGTAATCAAAGGTGGAAAGAGGAAGGTGTATGAATATGGAGTGAATCTAAGGTGATTTGGTGGATGAAAGTTGAAAAAAGAGTGAAGGAGATGAAGGAGGAGTATTCGGCCAAGAGGAGAGGAGAGGAGGAGAGGTTGCTAGCTAGGGTAAAAATGAGAGTGTGTGTGTCTTTGGTCTTATTTTTGGGTTTTTATATGGGGTGAAAACTTAAGGGTATTTATGACAATGTATCTCTTGTAAATCAATAGGATTTGAGAAAGAAATTGAATCAATGGTCAAGATGCATTATCACATGGATTAAGGGCAATAAAATGAGGAGAGAGAGGGCTGGGTGTGCAGCATAAGGAGAGTGGTGAAGGATAAGCTCATTTACAAAAATGTATTTTTCTACAAAGCTTATTACACAAGTGCCATTTTGATTCAAATGAAAGGTAAGGATTGATTTTCACACTTGAATGAATGGCCATGATTTAATACAATTTGCAAACAATAAAAATAAATGGAAATGGGGTGTAATATGGCTGTTTATGCGCAGCTAAGGGAGAGTGAGAGAGTGAGTGGAATTGCAAATTGTACTATTATTCTTATCCTTAATTCAAAAGAGTATAGAATATTCCCTTCTAGATCATTCTTCCTAGTTCATGCCATTTTGGGCCATATCCTATGATTCAATGATTGGGCTCTGAATTTTATGATCTCACCAATCCCAAAATTGATTTATTTACCCCACCTCAAAGGAAAAGACCATTTTACCCCTCCATCCAAAAACTAGGTTTTTAGGCAAAAAGGTTTAATATTTATGCACAAAAATAATCACAATGGAGCACAAATATCTCTCAAATAAATCATTGATGATTATTCAAGGCTTTGGGACAAAAACCGTTTTTATTGTGAAATGACCAAAATACCCTTGCATTCTAAAAACCCTATTCTTTTGCCTGAAACACCTTTTCACTTCAAAAATGATTCTTCACCCCAGGAGTGACCTCTAATACCTTGAAATGCATGTTGGACGACTTGTTTTGAGAAATTGTCCCTTATTTGCAAAATGACCAAAATACCCTTTTGCACTGAAAAACTCTAATTTGTCTAAAAAATGCATTCTAACTCCAAAAATGATTTTAGAAGCTTTGAAATGACTTTAGAAACCTAAATGCAATGCATGATGCTTTTTTTACTTTTTTAATTTAATTATTTTTGGGGAAAATTAGGGTTTTGACCTAAAGTAGGACAAAATTGGGGTATGACAGCTGCCCCTCTTTATTTGGATTTTATCAAGAAATATGAATCGCGCAAAACATATTTCGAAGATAAAATAGAAATAAAGAATTCAGAAATCATGCCAATTTTGTCCATTTGGGGAAACTCGGATTTCTTTTTTTTTTTTATTTTTTATTTTTTATTTTTTTATTATTTTTTTATTATTTTTTTATTTTTTATTTTTTTTTTTGATACTTGAGTGATCAATTCAAGCGTCCTATTGTGATGACTACTTCGAATGCACATCCGACTTAGCCTTCTATATTTTGAAAAAGCGGTAAATGAAAACTTGGCGTGCTGACAGAAAAGATAAAGGGGTACCTGGCATGCTGAAAGCGGTAAATGGGCACTTGGCGTGCTGAAAGCGGTAAATGGGCACTTGGCGTCCGAAAGCGGTAAAATGCCCGGGTTGCCTAAAACTCAGTAATCCTTAAACGAACTCTTGGCGAATCCGAGTTTGCACGCGGCTTCGAGGAGCACGTTTCTGAAATCTTTGGTCTTTCGAGCGGCCGGGGATCGTTATCGGCCCGAATCGATATCTGAGATCAATCTACGGCGCCCATCGTATCTTAGGCCGATACAACTATTCCGCTGCGCCTCGCGCATGGGTGCGGTCCATCGCGTTGCTCGTATACGATGTGAGACCTCTCTTTTTTTGCACACTGGGCGCTCTCTTTTCTTTCTCTTTTGGCGGCAGGCGCTCTCTTTTCTTCTTCTGCGCGCTTGGACGCTCTCTTTTCCTCTTTTGCGCGCTTGGACGCTCTCTTTCCTTCTTTTGTGCGCTTGGACACTCTCTTTTCTTCTTTTGCGCGCTTGGACGCTCTCTTTTCTTCTTTTGCGCGCTTGGGCGCTGTAACACCCCTTTTCTACCCTTATATTACGTGTCATTTATCAGAGTAATTCCTTTTTCTTAAAAATAAAATTTCGTTACTTGAAAGAAAAGAAATGCTACACTTCATTAAAACTCATCAAATAATGCACTCTTCAATTTGTGCAATCAAACATCATGTTATGGAAAAATCCCATTCTCATAAAACACAATCGCAGCGGCCTAAACACCGACTCACCAAATACCCTCAAACACGTCTCAATATAACAAATAAAAATTCAGCATACAACTACTAATAAATTATCCAACTCCACACCCCTAGGTGTTACAGTATCAGAGAGCGACACAACAATACTTCCCAAAACTAAAGAATAAGGCAGCAAGTCCTTCACTCGTGGGTACCTGCAGCGTTGCCACAATGGAGCAACATTCCAAGCAGAAGGGGTGAGAATTTCAAAGGAACATAATCAGATACACAATAGAGTAATAAGAAGGGACAATCACAAGGTATCATCACCACATCATAATTACACAACACCAGCTCAAATCACAACAGCACCACTCACAATTATGTTTATGTATGAAGATGCAACCCACACGCGGGCATATGCATGATGGTACCATATCATCTTTAAAAACCACTCAAGGCATATCTTCATTATAGAAGAGAACCACTCAAGGCATAACATCATCAATATAAGTCATAGTATGCACATGCCATGAGATCCTATAACACATGTGCAATTCAACCAACACCCACTCGGGGTACTTACCATCATCATCATAAAATAAATAACCACCCAAGGTATGTCATCATAAAACACTCGTAGAGTGTACAAATCATTCACATCACACTCATTAAACAACACATCATCATAAAGCACTCGTAGAGTGCATTCGTCATTCACATCACAATCATTAAATAACACATCATCATCGATCACTTATCTTTTAGTTTTGTGGGTTATAAAATAGTAAACCGATTGACTATGGGATTACTCTGTAATCGGTACTACTCGCAAGAGGCATTGGCCACATTTGCAAGGCTCTCGGTGATGCCTTTGTAAATACACCGATGAAAGAAATTTCGCCTTAGTGGTAAACCACGGTCTAGCCATAGTCAAGGAGTTCACTAGTAGTATAACCTCTTCTGACCATTCAATCATAAAACAAGCTCGAGAAAATTCGGTCCTTGACTAACAACAAAATTAGAGACAACGAAGAGCTCCTATTCTCGAAAAACAAAGAACTTGTGTTCATAAAAACAAGATCAATTTAATAACCAACAAAGAACTTATATTTTTGAAAATCGCACTATATATTTTGTAAAATAGCATTGATTTCAAAGTGACAAAACAAAGAACTTACATTTTTGAAAATCTGCACTATATATTTCGCAAAACAAAGACCCATTTTAGTGTCAAAACAAAGAACTTATATTTTTGAAAATCAGATTATATATTGCGCAAAAGCAAAGACCCATTTTAGCGACAAACAAAGAACTTGTATCTTTTGAAAATCTACACTATATATTGCGCAAAACAATACCCATTTTAGTGACAAACAAAGCAACCTATATTTTTTGAAAATCAGCACTATATATTTTCATAAAAGCAAAGAACTATACTCAATTATAAAATCTGCACTATATATTTTCATAAAAGCAAAGAACTATACTCAATTATAAAATCTGCACTATATATTTTCATAACACATCCATTATTTGTTAACAAAACAGCAACAATTTATTAACCAAAACAACACCTTATATTTTTACGAAAAACAATGGCTATATTCCACGAAAAACAAAGCAATAACACATGATTTAACAAAGCAAACAGCAACAAATTAATTCACCACAAACAAAGACCTTGTAATTTCAAGAAAATCAGCACTATACCCAATTAAAACAACCACCACGCCTAATTAAACAAGGCAAACAGCAACAATTTTAATTCACCAAAAACATGGAAATCGATTTTAACCCCATCAACTCACACAATTGAAACTCAATTCACCATCCCATAATTTTAATCACGTGATAACAACAACAACACATCATACGACATCCAAACCCAACAAAACCCATCATATATCCCATTATGTTAGATGAAACGCTCACCCTTACCTTAAATTAAATCGTAGGACTCCACTAACACCAAAATCACCCAAATAGCAAGCTTTCCTTCCTCTCCTTGAAATTGATGATGGATGTTCCTTCTTGAGCAACTTGCGAATCACAACAACACGCAATGAATGATTGAAAATCACTACAACAGAAAAGGAAAAAATTGAGAAAGAAAGGACCAAAACCCTTACCTTGAGCAACCTCGAGAAGTTTCTCTCTTCTCCTTCCTCTCTTCTCCCACTACAAGAAAACCCTATTCTTTTTCTCTTCGTTGTTTTTCTTTTCTTTTCCTTCCGATGCAACTAACCTGAGTTTATTTATATTTTGGGCTCAAACGGTTTGGGCCCTTTTACACCCCCTTCCAAATAGCTTCCACCACTCCCTAGCACAATAAAATAATTACCACATTATAACCCAATATAATTAAATTTAGTGCAACACTCCAAATAATTTAATCAATTATTTAATTAAATTATTGAGGTGTTACAACTCTCCCCCACTTAGGAAATTTCGTCCTCGAAATTCATACACCGAGTCAAATAGTTACGGATAGGACTCCTCATCCCGCTTTCCGGCTCCCAAGTCATACTCTCTCACGGCGGCTCCGTACCACACTACCTTGACCAAGGCAATGTCTTTCCCTCTCAACACCTTCACTTCTCTATCATCAATCCTCACTGGCATAGTCTCCACAGTGAGGTTCTCACGTACCTCCACATCATCCATGTGAATCACATGAGACGGGTCGGAAAATACTTTCCGAAGCTGTGACACGTGAAAAACATCGTGCAAGTTCGAAAGATTGGGTGGCAAGGCCACCCTATAAGCAACCTTTCCAACCTCTCGGTGATCAGCACGGTCCAATAAACCTTGAGTCAACTTCTTTGCCTTCAGAGCACGCCCAACACCAGTCATAGGCGTGACCCTCAAGAACACATGCTCACCAGCCTGAAACTCCAAGTCCTTCCTCCTCTTATCATGATAACTTTTCTGTCGGCTCTGGGACTCTTTCATCTTCTCTCTGATCATTTTCACCTTCTCAGTCGTCTCCCTAACCAACTCCGGTCCAAGAACAACACTCTCACAAGACTCATGCCAACACAAAGGAGTCCTGCACCTCCGCCCATACAGTGCCTCAAAAGGAGCCATCCCAATGCTCGAGTGATAGCTGTTATTATAAGTGAACTCAATCAGTGGAAGGTGTGTATCCCACGCACCTCCCTGCTCCAGCACACAAGCTCTCAGAAGATCCTCCAGAGACTGGATGGTTCTCTCTGTCTGACCATCAGTCTGAGGATGATAAGCTGAGCTCAACCTCAGCTTGGACCCCAAAGCCTCCTGCAAGCTCCCCCAAAACTCTGATGTAAACCGCGGGTCTCTATCCGACACAATGCTCTTCGGGACCCCATGAAGCTTCACAATCACCTGAATGTAAATCCTAGCCAACTTTGGCACCGGAAAGGTGATGTTGATAGGAATAAAGTGAGCAGACTTGGTCAACCTATCCACAATCACCCAAATAAGTGTCGGACCCTCTCACGATTTGGCAACCCGATCCACAAAATCCATGGAAATCTTTGTCCCACTTCCATTCCGGAATCTCCAAAGGTTGCATCAACCCTGCCGGCCACGGTGCTCAATCTTTGACTTCGGCAAGTCAAACATGCATATACAAACCGCCTTGCAACATCCTCTTCATACTGAGCCACCAAAATAGTTTCTTGAGATCATGGTACATCTTAGTAGCACTGGATGAATGCTCAACTTACTCCTATGGCTCTCCTCAAGTATCATCTTCTTTAACTCAAGATCATCCGGAACACAAATTCTCGTCCCCCGAACCTCAACACACCACGGGAATCCAACTGTAATCCCCATCAACGGCTTGCTCACCAAAGAACCAACAAATCTACCAACTTCACATCTAACTTCGGCGGCTCTCGATACTAACCAAGAAATCATTCCCAATCCTCAAGATACCCAATCGACACTGGGTGTCACCTCACAAACTGGACTCAAGTCGGAATTGCTCAATCAACTCCAACTCCTCACCATCATAATGACATATGCAAAGTTTTCCGACTCAAAGCATCGCCCACGACATTAGCTTTGTGGGGTGATAGTTCAAGCCGAAATCATAGTCCTTCAATGTGACTCTAACCAACGCCTCTGTCTCATATTCAGCTCCTTTTGGTCAAACAAGTACTTCGGACTCTTGTGATCACCGAACACTTCGAATCTAGTACCATAGAGATAGTGCCTCCAAATCTTCAACACAAACACAATCGCAGGCCAACTCTAAGTCATGAGTAGGATAGTTCTTCTCATGGGTCCTCAATCGTCGGGACGCATAAGCAACCACCTTCCCATCTCGCATCAATACACCTCCCAAACCCATCTTGGAAGCATCACAGTACACAACGAATGGTTGCTCTGGCACAGGCAACACTAACACTGGAGACGTGGTCAACCTCCTCTTTAGCTCTTGGAAGCTCTCTTCACACTTTGCATCCCACACAAATGCCTTTCCCTTACAGGTCAATCGAGTCAATGGAAGGGCTAGCTTAGAGAACCCTTCAATGAACCTCTGTAATAACCACCAACCCCAAGAAACTCCCCGATCTCGATCCACGGACTTTGGGCTCTCCCGCTCGCAACATTGCATCAACCTTGCATTTGGATCCACAGCTATACCATCACCAGAAATAATATGACCCAAGAAGCTCACCTCATGCAACCAGAACTCACACTTTGACAACTTGGCATACAACTTCCTCTCTTTCAAGACCTCTAGCACCAACCTCAAGTGCTCTGCATGCTCTTCCTCAGATTTTGAGTACACCAAAATATCATCAATGAAGACCACCACAAACCGATCCAGATAGCTATGGAAAATTCGGTTCATGTACTCCATAAACACCCCCGGTGCATTTGTGACACCAAACGGCATTACGTGAGTACTCATAATGCCCATACCTTGTTACGAATCTTCGTCTTCGGATATCCTCATCCTTCACCTTAATCTGGTGATACCGGACCTCAAGTCAATCTTGCTAAACACTTTTTAGCACCCACCACCGATCCATCGGATCATCTATCCTCGGGAGAGGATATTTATTCTTGATAGTCACTTTATTCAAGCGACGGTAGTCTACACACAACCTCATACTCCCGTCTTTTTTTCACTAGCAAAGACTGGAGCTCCCCATGGTGACACACTAGGCCTCACAAATTTCTTCTCAAGGAGCTCTTCTAATCGCTTCTTCAATTCGCATAACTCCAAGCCGACATCGAGGTGCGGTGCCATGACACGTGCCTAGTACTGTGCACAAGCTCAATCCCGAACTCAACTTCTCTCTGCGGGGCACACTAGGAATCTCATCAGAAACACTTCGGGGAACTCACACACCACACCGCAACCCATCAACCACGGCTTGGTTCTCAGCAGACATGGGCGCCATCAAAGCAAACAACCGACCACCTCTTTCATTACCCGCGCAATTGCTCAAACAGACAAAGAAAGCGGACTCTTCCTCTTCGGAAGAAGAAAACTAACAGACTTACTAGGGCGGTTGATGTGCACATGGTTATCTACTAACCGATCCATGCGAGAATCACATCTAACCCACCCAAAGGCAAACAAATCGAGATCAACGAAAATCTCTGCCAAGACCGACAGAGGACACCTAGCACACATCAGAAGTAGTTCACCGGACCCTTAGTTTGGAGTGTCGATAACCATCCTCTCTCCATAACAGACAACACTAATTTCAACTTTTCAAAGACAAATGAAGCAATAAAAGAGTGCGTAGCACCAGTGTCAACAATAGCAATTAAAGGTGTACCATAGATGAAGCATGTACCTTTAATCGCATTGGGTCCTCCGAACTTGCTGCTGCAAAAACTCTCCCCGTGGACTTCTCTTTCTTTGGCTTTGGACACTGTGGTGTCGATGATGTGACCACTCTCCCACGGTTGAAGCACAACACCTCCTTCCTATCACGGTTGGAAGCCATGTCCCCCTCTTTCCCACACTGTAACATCTCTTTTTCTCATTATTTGGACAACACGGACTCTTATGGCTGCGCTTTCCACACGTGTAACAAGTAACACCTGGTCGCAAAGATCTCCCCACTTCGCTTAGACCCACCAACAAATTTACCAACAGACTTCCCTTTGCCCTTACCAAAGATGCACCTCATATGGCTTTCCCCGGCCGAAAAATTCTTTTGCTTTTCCTTCATAGCTCTAGAGAAAGCATTATTGTCCTCTTCAAGATTCTCGCACTATTAACCAACAACGGAAATACTCGGATCTGCGATACCCTATGGCTCTCTTAATATCAAAGACACAACCCGTTTCTCAAACTTGATGCACTTGGAGAACTCACCCCTCTCCATCATAGTGTGGATAAAACTTGGGCGATTCGAAGAAATTTTGCAAGATACTCGATTCATATCATGCTACCTTGCTCAAGTCTCAAAAACTCCACCTCTTTCTTTCCACGGACATCTTCCGGTAGTATTTCCTCTTGAACTCCCTCTCAACATCGCCCACGTGATCTCCTCATTGGCGATCGTCAACCCCCGACTAGTTGTTCTCCACCAATCATAAGCTTCTTTCTTCAACATGCGTGCCATTGCGAACCTTTCGAGCATCGGTGCAATCCATGACACGAAATATCCGCTCCATCTCACTTAGCCACTCAAGGGCACCATCGGGATTATACCCGCCTTCAAAAGTAGGAGGTTCTCACGCCGAACGTGGCGGACTCACGCGTTCCATCACCCGTAGCATTACCCACAACCCCAAAGAATAGCTGCGCAGCGGCGACAAGTGCAAAGATCGTTCCGCCCCGCCGCCCTAGTATCGCAATGTAAAACAAAAATCGAACGAGTAACAAAGCTCAAATGTTACTCAACTTGATGACTCAACCGACTACGGACAGCATCGAACCGCTTCGATACCACTAATGTAACACCCTTTTCTACCCTTATATTACGTGTCATTTATCAGAGTAATTCCTTTTTCTTAAAAATAAAATTTCGTTACTTGATAGAAAAGAAATGCTACACTTCATTAAAACTCATCAAATAATGCACTCTTCAATTTGTGCAATCAAACATCATGTTATGGAAAAATCCCATTCTCATAAAACACAATCGCAGTAGCGTACTAAACACCGACTCACCAAATACCCTCAAACACGTCTCAATATAACAAATAAAAATTCAGCATACAACTACTAATAAATTATCCAACTCCACGCCCCTAGGTGTTACAGTATCAGAGAGCGACACAACAATACTTCCCAAAACTAAAGAATAAGGCAGCAAGTCCTTCACTCGTGGGTACCTGCAGCGTTGCCACAATGGAGCAACATTCCAAGCAGAAGGGGTGAGAATTTCAAAGGAACATAATCAGATACACAATAGAGTAATAAGAAGGGACAATCACAAGGTATCATCACCACATCATAATTACACAACACCAGCTCAAATCACAACAGCACCACTCACAATTATGTTTATGTATGAAGATGCAACCCACACGCGGGCATATGCATGATGGTACCATATCATCTTTAAAAACCACTCAAGGCATATCTTCATTATAGAAGAGAACCACTCAAGGCATAACATCATCAATATAAGTCATAGTATGCACATGCCATGAGATCCTATAACACATGTGCAATTCAACCAACACCCACTCGGGGTACTTACCATCATCATCATAAAATAAATAACCACCCAAGGTATGTCATCATAAAACACTCGTAGAGTGTACTAAATCATTCACATCACACTCATTAAACAACACATCATCATAAAGCACTCGTAGAGAGTGCATTAAATCATTCACATCACAATCATTAAATAACACATCATCATCGATCACTTATCTTTTAGTTTTGTGGGTTATAAAATAGTAAACCGATTGACTATGGGATTACTCGGTAATCGGTACTACTCGCAAGAGGCATTGGCCACATTTGCAAGGCTCTCGGTGATGCCTTTGTAAATACACGATGAAAGAAATTTCGCCTTAGTGGTAAACCACGGTCTAGCCATAGTCAAGGAGTTCACTAGTAGTATAACCTCTACACCATTCAATCATAAAACAAGCTCGAGAAAATTCGGTCCTTGACTAACAACAAAATTAGAGACAACAAGAGCTCCTATTCTCGAAAAACAAAGAACTTGTGTTCATAAAAACAAAGATCAATTTAATAACCAACAAGAACTTATATTTTTGAAAATCTGCACTATATATTTCGTAAAATAGCATTGATTTCAAATGACAAAACAAAGAACTTACATTTTTGAAAATCAGCACTATATATTTTCAGCAAAACAAAGACCCATTTTAGTGTCAAACAAAGAACTTATATATTTTTGAAAATCTGCATTATATATTGCAAAAACAAAGACCCATTTTAGCGACAAACAAAGAACTTGTATCTTTTGAAAATCTACACTATATATTGCGCAAAAACAAGACCCATTTTAGTGACAAAACAAAGAACCTATATTTTTTGAAAATCATGCACTATATATTTTCATAAAAACAAAGAACTATACTCAATTATAAAATCTGCACTATATATTTTCATAAAAACAGCAACTATACTCAATTATAAAATCTGCACTATATATTTTCATAACACATCCATTATTTGTTAACAAAACAGCAACAATTTATTAACCAAAACAACACCTTATATTTTTTCTGAAAAACAGCAGCTATATTCCACGTAAAAACAGCAATAACACATGATTTAACAAAGCAAACAGCAACAAATTAATTCACCACAAACAGCACCTTGTAATTTCAAGAAAATCAGCACTATACCCAATTAAAACAACCACCACGCCTAATTAAACAAGGCAAACAGCAACAATTTTAATTCACCAAAAACATGGAAATCGATTTTAACCCCATCAACTCACACAATTCGAAACTCAATTCACCATCCCATAATTTTAATCACGTGATAACAACAACAACACATCATACGACATCCAAACCCAACAAAACCCATCATATATCCCATTATGTTAGATGAAACGCTCACCCTTACCTTAAATTAAATCGTAGGACTCCACTAACACCAAAAATCACCCAAATAGCAAGCTTTCCCTTCCTCTCCTTCGAAATTGATGATGGATGTTCCTTCTTGAGCAACTTGCGAATCACAACAACACGCAATGAGTGATTGAAAATCACTACAACAGGAAAAGGAAAAAAATTGAGAAAGAAAGGACCAAAACCCTTACCTTGAGCAACCTTGAGAAGTTTCTCTCTTCTCCTTCCTCTCTTCTCCCACGGCGCAAGCAAAACCCTATTCTTTTCTTCTCGTTGTTTTTCTTTTCTTTTCCTTCTCGATGCAACTAACCTGTGTTTATTTATATTTTGGGCTCAAACGGTTTGGGCCCTTTTACACCCCCTTCCAGTAGCTTCCACCACTCCCTAGCACAATAAAATAATTACCACATTATAACCCAATATAATTAAATTTAGTGCAACACTCCAAATAATTTAATCAATTATTTAATTAAATTATTGAGGTGTTACAGGCGCTCTTTTTCTTTTTCTCCTTTCTCTTTCTTCCTTTCTGATCTTTTCTCCTTTGCGCGCTTGGACGCTCTCTTTTCTTTTTTTTTTTTTTTTTTAATGAGGGTCAACACTTTAAGCGCCTACAAGGTAACAACCTAATCCCTAAGGATGAAGGCGAGCACTAAAGCCCTACATGATAACAACCTAATCCCCTAAGGATCCAGGCGAGCACTAAAGCCCTAAATGATAACAACCTAATCACTAAGGATCCAGGCGAGCACTAAAGCCCTAAAAGATAACAACCTAATCCCTAAGGATGAAGGCGAGCACTAAAGCCCTAAAAGATAACAACCTAATCCCTAAGGATGAAGGCGAGCACTAAAGCCCTACAAGATAACAACCTAATCCCTAAGGATGAAGGCGAGCACTAAAGCCCTAAAAGATAACAACCTAATCCCCTAAGGATGAAGGCGAGCACTAAAGCCCTACAAGATAACAACCTAATCCCTAAGGATGAAGGCGAGCACTAAAGCCCTACAAACGGTCAACTTTAAGCGACCCTCACGCGCCAAGATAACTGGTTAAAGAATTTCCATATTTTGTTATGTGAGGATGCAAATGCAATGCTTTGATGCATGATATGACATGAATTTTGGGTTTTTAAACAGTTTTGATGAACATTTTTGTAATGATGAGACACGAGACTTGGATGCAAAAAGTGGAGGTGAATCTGGATCATTCTTTTTTGAAAAAAAGCTAATTTTGATTTAAAACCCCGGTGTTCTCAGGGTTTTTATTTACAAACAAACTCATTTATGTTTTTCTCCATTCCATGATAACTGAACTTTCAATAACAATCTTGTGCTTTCTATGAAACATTGCCAAGTGAACACACATGAATATGCAGACTTGTGTGAATGTTTAGGATGAATGCCAAGTCGCCCTAATTCGGGCCTTTCATGGCGTGAATGAATGACTTGCCCTCGTCCGGTGGTATTGGCAACCCAGAGTGTGAAAGGAAGCGGAGTGAAAGAGCAAATACATAAGAACTAGTGCCACGGCCGACACCGTGAAAGGATGAATGGCCCCTGGATGGACATCGAGCAGCACTTTCCCTGACTAGGGTGGGCGGGTGGTGAAGAGAATGCCCCAACTTTTAGATCTCGAGCGGTGTTCTCGGTGCAATTCTTTGGTTTTCTACTAATGTCTTGGCCTTTGGTGTGAAAGAAACCTCACTTGGTGATCACTAAACCTTGTTTCAATGCGGCTTGAATGCGTTTGAAGTGCAAGTCTTTCTTTTCATCACTTTTATTTTTCTCGATTGTTTGTTTTTGTTCCCTCATCTCTTTTTCCTGAGGGTTTGTTTTTCCTTGATCAGCTTTCTTTTTTCTGATCGTTTGTTTTTTTTTTTGAGCTTAACACATTGTAAGCAGATAAACTTAGTTGTCCTAAGATTTAAAATTTGAGAAAACAACAAAGAATCAGTCATTGATCGGAATGGACTTTTCGGGGTTGTGGTGTTTTGTGGAGGAAGGATGATTGGAAATTTGGATGAAGTGCTTAGGGCTAATGGTAGGGTGATTTTTATTCGGCGTTGGCTGACGATCGACGATTTATGATGGTTATTTGGTTTGATGAGGTGCTTGGAAATTTTATTCCTGGCTAAGGGTTTGTGGAGAGCGGGATTCCGCGGTCAAAGGGAAGTGTTTGCAGTTTATGGAAGGAGGGGTGTATGGGAATGATGAAGTGTTTGAAGGTTTATTGAGACAAGGATCTTTTATGTTTTGTGGTAACATGTATCAGCTCACCACTTACATTTCTTTGTGCTTTCCTTTGTTTTGGGATTTTCATTTTTGAATCCCCCCTTTTTTTGATTTTCTCTTTTTTTTTTTTTTTTTTTTTTTTTTCTTTGACTCGGGTGAGCTGATAAAAAGTGATGCACTGTTTTTTTTTGATATTTGAGATGATCCTTGTCTAGGGTGATTTGAGGGTATATTTTTGAGTTTAGTTTTTTCTTGGCTTAAGGTAGGTAGGAAAGGGACTTTTCGGGATTTTGGGTTCTTGACAGTATGGGAGATGGCCATACTTCATTTCAAATTCGATTGCTTATTTTTCAGAAACATGACAACAGTTCATCTATCTATATGTGTTTGCTCCTTTCTTTGCATTTGTTTTTTTTTTTATGCCCTAACTTTTGCTCGACCGCTCTTTGCGAGTTTTCAATCCACCAGGCTTTTTTTTTTTTTTTTTTTTTTTTTGCCTAGGTAGGTCCCTTTGCGGGTTTTCAAACTAGCGAGCTTATTTTCTTGTTATTATTATTTTCTAAAGGACTTGCACTTGAAAGAATATGATATTAACAAGGGAAATTAGTGACCTCAAACTTGCCCAAAGATGGACGACTTAAAGCGTTAAAACGAGCCAAAAGTCAAATATGCATGGATGGAATTATGATAAAAGCAGGGGCAATGACGAACTTGAACCAAAGTGGTGAAAAGGATAACTTTTATTGATGACAAGTCTTTGAAAAGGAAACTCGTGCCCTTATTGAAATATCCTAAGGCCTTGGCGAGAGCTGCAGGATGGCATTACATAAAAATGCATGACGAAAACACAAATGCTTGACGATCAACACCTCGATCCTCTTCAACTATCGCCATCCCTACCGATGACACTCGATCTCAAAGGGTTTAGTCCTTCACTTCTCTCATCAAAGGTCAACTGTTTTGTGTCAATAAGATTTTGAACCAAGCGCTTCAAAGGATGACAATTCTCGATGAGAGTGGCCAATTGCACGAGAATGGAATTCACAGGTGACCTTTGCATTGTATCTTCTTGGGAATGGAGGTTGGGTGGCTTCATCCCACGAGGAGAGACCAACCCATGGTTGATTAGATAGTCGCACAAATCGTTGTATGACATAGGAATGGGGTCGATCGACGTGACTTTCCTTGTCCCGCTATAGCATTGATTCCTCCGTTTTTCTTTGGGCAAATCATTAGCATTGTTGGCGCCGGTAGAGGTTGCGGGGATTCTTCCTCTTTTCATCCCGACTTCAAGCCTTGCCCCTACTTTGATCACATCCGAGAAGCTTAAGGACCCACTTCCAAACGGATCGTTCATAGAAAACAACCGGGAGAGTCTCCATGAACATAGACACTATTTCCTTCTCGATCGGTGGTGGCTTCACAGGCAGCCGTATTTCTCCATCTTTGAGCATATTCCTTAAAGGACTCATGATCTTTCTTGCTCATATACTGCAGCTGAATCCGATCTGGAGCCATGTCTTTGTTGTATTCGTACTCCTTTAAGAAAGCCTCGTAAAGGTCCTTCCAACCGTGGATGTCGGAAAGGTCGCAGAATCGCATGTACCAATCCGAGAGATGCCCCGGTTAGTCAGATCGAAGTAGTGGATGAGCGTTTGTCGTCGTGATTGTATCGCGGTCATCCTTGAGCGTACATGGTTATGTGTCTATTTGGGCAGCCTGGTACCACAATATTGGTCAAAGACCCAAGCACCTTCATCTTTGGGGAATAACCAAGTCCGAACAAGACATAGATCGGGCGTCTTTAGCTTTGGTTTTGAATCCTCTATGGTTTTCAAGCGCTTTTCCAATTCATGCAACTGATCTCTGGGTTGAGAATTCTCGAATAGGTGACCTTGAGGATCACCATTCACATTGAAAAGAGAAACCTCATGTGGATCAGCAACTCCCAGGGCGTGAGCAGGATGATTGACCCCAAATCCCGGATGAGGAATAGCAGTCACAGCTTCAGCGGGTCCCGAGGTAGGAAGGATGGTTGCAGCCTCTCCTGGGTTTACGACAGCAGTAGCTTCGGTAGTGGCCCCATTTTTCAAAGCTTGCAGGACGTCCATCATTTAATCATCTGCATTCTTATCGCATCCATCTGCATTTCTATCACCCCGACTTTATTATTTAACGACTGATTCTCTTGGACTAGTGCCTGATTCCCTTGGACTAGCTGCTTGAGGACTTCCACAATCGGATTATCTGGACCTGAATTGCCGAGACTCTCAATCACTAGGCTTCCTTGATTGGTTGCCATAAATCTTGAGGATCAAGTTTCTTTGTTGACAAACCAGTTGACCCTCTTCCTTAAGACAGGACACATGACATGAGCATATGGATGAAAGAAATGACGAAGCATGTTCACTAAAGGCATGTTTCACAAAGAGTTAACACCAGTTAGGACAGGATAGGAATTTTGACGAACTTCTTCAGTCATTTATCGAGGAATGGAGGAGATGCAAAATTTTTTTATTTTCTATTATATTTTTTCTATTTATTTTTTTGAAAGAATGACTATTCCGCAAAGCCGTCTCGTCTCTCATCAAAACCTTTATTGTATGTGAAAACATTATATATGCAAATGCGTGGAAACATGATCACTTGAAAAGTGCAATTATTCTAAGAGGTTTTTGTGATTTTGATGCAAAATGAAATGCATTTTCGAATGATGTGAGAAAGACACTTTTTCAAAATGAAATTTTATTTGTTATGCTTGACGGGGTGGACCCGCTCCTACGTATCCTCCTTGAGGAATCAAAGCGTACGTAGTTCTACTGTGTCCCTTTTTGAAATAATGCTTATGCATGAATGCCATGTTTTGGATGAACTTGGCGAGGAGCTTTTTCCTCTTTTTGATTATAAATGAAATGCTTATGCTATGAAGATGATAATTGTTTTTTTTTTTTATGTAATGAAATGGAATGCATGAGTTGCAGAAACTTAAGTTTTATGCAATGCGGGGATGTATGCAAATGACGATGATGCTTTATGCAAATGCAAGGTTAGGAAAAAAACTTTATTTGCGATAACTCAGGTTTCCCTTTTTTGAAAGTACGGACCGTACACTGCTTCATATAGACCAGTAGGAGGAAAACTACAGCGGTAACTCTTTCTTCCTTTTTTTTTTGAAAATAAAATGGGTCATATGTCGCTTTGTACGGAACGACAAAAGAAAAGAGCTACAATGGCAACCCTTTCTTTTTCTTTTTTTCTTTTGTTTTGTTTTGAAAATCTCCTTTTTTAGGAAAGACATGTCTAAACTACAATGCAACACACAATTTGTATGTCCTCATGTCCTACAAAGGTGGGAATCCTAAGTTCTAGGGCAACTTCAAAAGTTCCTTCCAAGTAGTTCTAATTCACACCCTCACAATGGCTACCAGAGCTATAGAATCCTCATGCCGACATCCACAAATGTAGAGAACTACCAAGTGTGAAGCGTCATGAGAAAGCGCACTGGTTGAGACTTTCATGAGTATCGACATGACAAAGGTCTCGAATGACAGTCACTAATCGTCTCCACTCTCCTAGGTGTTTTTTGGATCCGGGTATAGGAGCCCACTCATAACATACAAAAAGGTAAGGTGTGAAAGTGTGTGATTGAGGACATACTTTCTAAAATCTACCCTCCCCACTGCAAGGAAAAACTGAATCATCCTGCATGAAGCAAACAGTAATATGTCGTCTACCCTAAGGTTTAGCATCACTTCAAAACAAATGCAATAACCTAAGGTGTCATCAACAACCATATATAGCTTACCTCAAGAAAGGGAGCAGAGAAGAAGGGGTTACAATAGATGGGGGAATGCATGCATAATTATAAGCATATAAAGAAAGAAAAGGAAAAAGGTAAGGAAATGAAGAAGTAAAACGAAAAATAATTCAAATTAAACACTTTGAACCACACATCGGATTAATTAGGCTTGACCCACTTTTTTTTTAAAAAAATTTTCCCCAGTGAAGTCGCCAGCTGTTGCGCCCGAAAAAGTCCCCGAGGGAGAACCTTCCTCGTTTACAACTTTTCTAAAAAAGAAATCTTTCAATGAAGCCGCCACTAATATTTATTAAGGAAAATATTAGGAAAACCTTTTGGAAAGCAACTGGTCTTTCAAAACTCGAAGATGTAGGTTCGGGGGGTCGGTTAGGTGTGGGAAGGTATTAGCACCCACACCTCCTTTCTACCGAAAGGGAACCATTAATTCGATGTGTGGTTTGGATTGTTTGATTTGAAATGAATCGTTCTACTTCTTTTCTTTTCCTTTTTATTTGAAAGAGTTTTTTAGAAAACAAGAGAGAAAGAAATCTTTTTGAGATTTTTGAAAAGTGAAACTAAACTTAGATTTTTTAAAAGAGTGCTTGACGGGATGTGACCCGCTCCTACGTACCCTCAATGCGATGAGGGATCAAAGCTACGTAGTTCTTGGTTCTTAATTCTGAGAAAATCTGGGTTTTGTCTTTATATTATCTTTTGGGTTTTGGAAATATGAATCAAGCGTTCATGAATACCAAACAAGCAATGGCTTCGAGTGGCGTTCATTACTAACTTGAAAGAAAAGTGTTGGAACCGATAATCAGTCGAGCAATTACTCAAGTGATCACTAGTTGCAACGTTTTATTATCTTTTTTGAAAATGTTTTGGAAAAGGATGAGTCTTAGTGATAATTACCACTAATGGCTCATATTATTTTTAGGAAATTTGAATTGGGTTTTTGTTGTTTAATTAATGTGTGGGAGCTTTCATGATAGTCAAACAAGCAAAGGCTTCGAGTGACTACCACTAGTAACTCCATCATTAACGATCAAACAAGCATCGGCTTCGAGTGATGGTTAATGATTTGTTTATGAAAAATGTCTTAGGTTTTTTATTAGAAAACATTTGATTTTGGACTTGAAAAGAAAGTAGAACATTACAAATCCTTTTTTATTCAAAACCGAGACAACAATGAAAGCATAAGCAAGACAAATCATGAAGAACATTCACAAGTTGTTATGAACAATTGAATGCATGATTAAGCAAACATGTAGGTGCATGAATATACAAGGAATGAATACGCATGTTTGAATGCAAGACATGGTGTTAAGGGATGCATGAGCATTTAAGAATGGATGCAAAGCATACAAGTGAATGAATGACTATCACATAAAAGGAAGCAAGTAACATGAACATATGAGGATGCATGAGAGTGTCACATAGACTAAGTGTGAATGAGGATGTATGAATGTGAAAGTAATTTGGTAAGGAATGGTAAAAGGTTTAAGTAAGAAAGTGGTAAAATGTTTTTGGGTTTTTAGTGTTTAGGAAATGAGATGAAATGTTTTTGTTTTGAAAGTGGTAAAAATGTTTTGGGGTTTATTTTATGAAGATAAAAAGTGGGAAATGCAAGTGAGAAAATGTTTTGGGTATTTTTGCAAATTGGTAAGTGATAAAACTTTTAGTAAAAAGTTAGTGAATGGTAAAGTAAAAATGCATGAGGTGAATGGTAATTACTTAATGAGATGGTAAAGTAAAAAATGCATGAGGTGAATGGTAATTATTTAATGAGATAGTAAAGTAAAAAAATGCATGAGGTGAATGGTAATTATTTAATGAGATAGTAAAGTAAAAAGTTAACATGTTTTTTTTACTTTTGGTAAAAGATTAATGAGTGGTAAGGTAAAAAATAAATGAATGGTTGAAAAGGTTAAAAACACCCTAACACATTTATATTCATCTACTCAAGATCAAGCAATACAATTTTTAGCACAAAGATGAGCACCAAAAGGGCCTCTAAGGCCGAACCCTATATGAACATAAACAACAAGTTTTTTTTATGCCAAAACTCATAATCAACACATGGAACATTTTATGCAAATCAAGCATTTATTTACACAGAGATCAAAGAGTAAAAGGAAGGCAAACAAAACCCCTAATTCTTAAGGCTTAAAACCGAACCTATTACACCCCTCTAGATCAAAACAAAATTCAAACTTGCAAGTTATGACATGAACAATAAGATGCATATATCACATGGAAATTTTTATTTATGCAAAAATGACAAAATGAGTATGAAAAATGCAAGAACACTATGGTGAAAACACAAGAAACCTCTCCTCAAGGCCAAGGGTTCACTTCAAACACCCAAGGCTCCCAATGTCCTTGACATAGTGTTTGAAATGAACCCTCTAAGCCTCTTAGAGAGGATAGAGGAGTAGAAGAGAGATTTACATGCTAATATTTAAAATGCAAGAGATATGATGCTTACCTCAAGATCAACTAGAAAAGAGTAGAAAAATGAAGATCAAAACCAAGAACACCAACAATGCCACGCAAATTTGAAGAAAGTAAGCTCCTTTGTGGTATATAAATGTAATCAAAGGTGGAAAGAGGAAGGTGTATGAATATGGAGTGAATCTAAGGTGATTTGGTGGATGAAAGTTGAAAAAAGAGTGAAGGAGATGAAGGAGGAGTATTCGGCCAAGAGGAGAGGAGAGGAGGAGAGGTTGCTAGCTAGGGTAAAAATGAGAGTGTGTGTGTCTTTGGTCTTATTTTTGGGTTTTTATATGGGGTGAAAACTTAAGGGTATTTATGACAATGTATCTCTTGTAAATCAATAGGATTTGAGAAAGAAATTGAATCAATGGTCAAGATGCATTATCACATGGATTAAGGGCAATAAAATGAGGAGAGAGAGGGCTGGGTGTGCAGCATAAGGAGAGTGGTGAAGGATAAGCTCATTTACAAAAATGTATTTTTCTACAAAGCTTATTACACAAGTGCCATTTTGATTCAAATGAAAGGTAAGGATTGATTTTCACACTTGAATGAATGGCCATGATTTAATACAATTTGCAAACAATAAAAATAAATGGAAATGGGGTGTAATATGGCTGTTTATGCGCAGCTAAGGGAGAGTGAGAGAGTGAGTGGAATTGCAAATTGTACTATTATTCTTATCCTTAATTCAAAAGAGTATAGAATATTCCCTTCTAGATCATTCTTCCTAGTTCATGCCATTTTGGGCCATATCCTATGATTCAATGATTGGGCTCTGAATTTTATGATCTCACCAATCCCAAAATTGATTTATTTACCCCACCTCAAAGGAAAAGACCATTTTACCTCCATCCAAAAACTAGGTTTTTAGGCAAAAAGGTTTAATATTTATGCACAAAAATAATCACAATGGAGCACAAATATCTCTCAAATAAATCATTGATGATTATTCAAGGCTTTGGGACAAAAACCGTTTTTATTGTGAAATGACCAAAATACCCTTGCATTCTAAAAACCCTATTCTTTTGCCTGAAACACCTTTTCACTTCAAAAATGATTCTTCACCCCAGGAGTGACCTCTAATACCTTGAAATGCATGTTGGACGACTTGTTTTGAGAAATTGTCCCTTATTTGCAAAATGACCAAAATACCCTTTTGCACTGAAAAACTCTAATTTGTCTAAAAAATGCATTCTAACTCCAAAAATGATTTTAGAAGCTTTGAAATGACTTTAGAAACCTAAATGCAATGCATGATGCTTTTTTTACTTTTTTAATTTAATTATTTTTGGGGAAAATTAGGGTTTTGACCTAAGTCGGACAAAATTGGGGTATGACAGTAAGTAATGCGTGTAATTACTGTTGACTTCCTAGGATGGTTTGCATGTTGAAATGATGTATGCATGTCAAACCCTAGGGTAGACGACTTTTATTTGGACTGTTCTGTTTTCCTTGCAGGTGGGGTTTGGGTAGATTTTAGGAAGTATGTCCTCGATCACACACTGTCACACCTTATGATTTATGTTCTATGAGTGGGCTCCTATACCCGGATCCAACAAACACTTAGGAGAGTGGAGGCGATTAGTGACTGTCATTCAAGACCTTTGTCTGTATGATACTCATGAAAGTCTCAACCAGAGTACGCTTTCTCATGACGCCTCACACTTGGTAGCATTCTACATTTGTGGGTGCCGGCATGAGGATTCTATAGCTCCGGTAGCCATTGTGAGGGTGTGAATTAGAACTACATGGGAGGAACCTTTGAAGTTGCCCTAGAACTCAGGAATTCCCACCTTTATAGGACACGAGGGCATACGAATTGTGTGCTGCATGGTAATTTAGGACATGTCTTCCTCAAAAAGAGCTTTTCAAAGTTTTTTTCAAGAAAATACAAAAATATTTTCCTTTCCCAAATAAACCACTGCGAGAGGCAGCACATAGCGTGTCTCCTAAAAATTTTTGAACTTCCGTCCACACGCATCGCTTTTATCATCTCTACATGCATCATTCACATCATGGTCGCATCATGCCGCATTCATTAAAACTACATGTTATAAACATTTGCATTCATACTGCATTTCATTTACATTTGCTGGCCGGGAACCACCGAATAATGTACCGTCTTGTCATAGGTGCATCAGAATGGAATCGAATGGCAAGACTTCACTCACTTCTCGCTTCCCAATTGTGAAGAAGGTTGACGTTGGTAGTTTGAGACAATGTGCAGCTCTTATGGGCCCGATTGAGAAGGACTCCTTTGATCAGGCGTATGGGAATATCCGTAGACTTTTGCAGTTGAATGTTCAAGAGGTTGCTCTTATGGCTTTGAGCCAGTTCTACGACTCTGATGTGAGATGTTTCTTCTTCAAGAATTTTCAGCTATCACCTACATTAGAGGAGTACGAGCAACTTTTGGGGTTCTCCAGATCCCATGCTAGGCCCTACCAATATCAGGGGCAGTACTATACTGATGAGAAGCTTGCAATGCTGCTTAGGATCAGTGTGGATGAATTGAGGTTGCAGAAATTAAGAAGAAATGGTGTAGCCGGGTATCCGCAAGAGTACTTCGAGGGCCTGTTGCAATCTTATGCCGTGACTAAGAAGTGGGGTCCGTTCAAGTTAGTGCTTGCTCTCACCATATTTGGGGTTGTTCTCTTCCCTCAAATAGAAAGGTATGTTGATGAAGATGCAATTGGTGCATTTCTAGCCTTCAAAGACGCCAAGAACCCTGTCAATCCTGTGCCTGCCGTTCTTGCTAACACATACCATGCTCTTACTCGCTACAGTCAATTCCATAAAAAGAAAATGTGCCTTTCCTCTCATGTTCTCTATGCCTGGCTCATTACCCATGTGATCCATAACCGAAGTGATGTTAGGGAGCTAACTTCTTATGCCCTAAGCTGTGATGTGAAGGTCAGAACTGCCATGGAATGGGTTGAGTTTTTGAAAAACCTCAACGAACTCCAAATCCGTTGGTATACAGCCGCTTGCTGGGATGACAGACCTGTGGTAGTGTTTAGCTGTGGAAATTTTCAAAACGTGCCTCTCATGGGGACTCAAGGGTGTATCAACTACAACCCTTCATTGACTCTAAGGCAACTCGGTTACCCGATGAAGAACTCACCCTCCGAAAGCATGTTGTCCCGTGTTTACCTCTATAAGGGGATGCCTAAATGCGGTGATTTGCTTCGAAGAGTTCAACAGTCATGGGAATCCGTAGTGCGAAAGGGAAATGAAGAGTTGTCAAAGAGAACCAGTGACATCACCTTCAATCAATGGCTCAAGGAGAAGCTTCAAAATACAAAATCACTGAGTCGAAGGACACTTCCCCTTGAGGAGGAGATACCAGAGCCCTATGTCCCTACTTATGAGGAGTTGAATGAAGCCAAATCCGCTTTAGCAAAGGTAGAAGAGGAAAAGAAAGCATTGCAGGCTAAGTTAGAAGAAATGGCTTTAGAGAAGGAAAAACTAGAAGAAGAAAACAATGTCAAAATGATTGCTGTAGAAGAAAGTGTCAGACGATTCAAGAAAGAAGAGCAAAGCAAGATAGAAGCCCAGAGATATCTGAAGGGGGCCAAAGAGGAACTCCAAAGGTATAAACAGAAAACAAGGAAGGCCCTTGAAGAAGCTCAGGAGTGGAAAGCACTAGCCATGGAATCAGGGCAAGAATCACGTCTGGTGACAGAGTTGAGGGGCCAACTGAGAAACCTCGAGCAAGAAAGAGGTGTCATTAATGAAACTCTCAAGGAATACCAGCAAGCTTTGAGCTTTGAAAGAGAAATATTTGGTGAATTGAAGAGGGACCTTCGCTGTCTAGAAGATGCCTACAGACAGGTCCGAGTTGAGAGCCAATATTGGGAAAAGCGCTTCCTAGATTTGATTGGAAAGATTGAAGATCAAGAGATCATTAAGGAGCTTAAGGATGAGATCCAGTTGTGGAAGAGCAAGTTCGCAAAGCTGTCAGAGTTGGCCAGTCAGGCTATGTTGGGGGTCCCTAAGAATCTGAGGTTAGCTGAGGCTGAGGTGCATTTCTTCAATACCCCACCCGAGGTGTATCAGTTTGTGAAGTACTGCAGAGCGTTGATCACAGAGTTCAAGGAGCAGTCTCAAGGTGCAAGTGTCAACAAGAAAAGGAAGAGAGTTGGGGAGCTTGAAGCTATTTGTATTTGAACTGTCTACTTGTACTTTCCAGCTTAAGCGGTTATTTTGAGTTTTGTACTTTTCCTTCTATGAACATTGTACTGTCTTTTCCCTTTAATGAAAATGGGTGAAGCTTTGAAATCTTGATGAATGAAGTATGCTATTTTGATTCCTTGATTACTTCAATTCCTAAATAAAAAAAAAAGAGGTTTATACGCTTATGACAAGATAAGGTATCCCATGGTTCCCGGCACCAAGCAAACATTGTGCATGCATTCATACATTCATTCATGCATTCATCTTATGCAATAAATGTTTAAACAGAAAAGGCACGCTGGTTCACTTTCACCGTTACAACACATGGCTTCAAGCGAGATTAATGGCAAGTAATCCAGAGAATCCAGAGGTCGAGATTCAGAGTCAGGTCGATCCAGATGACCCGGTTATAGCAATACTCAACCCTGAGCAACTGGCTCAGGAGAACCAGGCTTTGAAAGATAAGATGGGTGCTATGGAGACCCAGATGCATGAGATGATGGCCATGCTACAAAGTCTAAAAAATGGGCCAGCTGCTGAAGCCGTCACCATAGTGGGTCCAGTTGGTGTCACTTCTTTTGTTCCTCCTTTAGTATCAGCAAACGCTCTGATTGCGATTCACGGATCCGGTCGATCACCAAACGAATGTGTCAAATCAGTACATTCCACAAAGATGTCCTTGGGGTATGCCTGCTGGGTACACGCCGCGAACTGTTGGATCTATTCCTGCCGGTGTGAATGCGCCCAATCAAGTCACTGCCGCCGTGCCTGCAGGAGTTGCCGGAGGACCGTAGATCCAGATTTCTAGTTCTCCTGCTGCGCTCCGTCCTACTCCGGGACTAGTGGCACCACTTCACAATGCTCCTCAGCCTGGGTGGTATTATTACGGTATGGGGAGTCACCCCCAAAGACACATGTTTGAGGGGTCGTAGCCAAATGACCCAATTCGTGCACTCAAGAAAAAGAGTAAGGCGATGGAGGCGCCAATTGTCGAGAACCAAGGAGGCCTGTGAGCCGTGTTTGGTCCCAGATTTGGTTTTGCCACCAAAATTCAAAGCTCCTGAGGTGGACAAATACAGAGGAACTGGACGTCCGGTGAGTCGCATTACGATGTTTGATCACAAGGCTCGGGGTTATCAAAGACAAGAAACGAACCGCTTTTGATCCAATACCAATGACATATCTTCGAGTTTGTTTGATTACTTAACCTTCAAGAACTTAGTCAACACTCGTTCAATGAAGCCTGTTCAGCCACCATTTCCCAGAGGTTACAATGCTAATGCTACCTGCAGTTTCCATGAAAACGGGGTTGGTCATACTGTGGAGGAGTGTAAAGCCTTCAAGCGTGCGGTGCAAGACCTAATAGATGCCAATTGGATTTCATTCAAGCAAAATGGTCCAAGCATAACTGCAAACCCATTGCCAGGACACAAGAGGCCAACCACTAATGCCATAGAAGATTTTAATGGGCAAGCAATAAGAAAGATTGCTAAAATCATGATGGATCAAGGGTATAAGGTTGGGTCTGGCTTGGGAAAATCTAGTCAAGGAATTCTTGCGCCCGTCCAGCTAAAAAGGAATGAGGACCGTTGCGGGTTGGGATACAATCCAAGTCTAGCCAAAAGAAGGAAAATGGCAGAGGAAAGAAGTGGCAGATGGTTGGCTGAGTCAAAAGGCCAAGATCCCTGGCCTCAGAGCATTCCTGTCTGTGACATCCGCCAGAGCTTTGTGAGTGCTAATTTGCTTAATCACAACCAAATTGCTGCCATCTGTGGTGGATCTGAAACTGAAGAAGGTGGGTTAGGTGCGGTTCGTCATTTGTCTTTGCAGGAAAAAGAGGTGAAGAATTGGGAAGCTGCTGATTTCCCGTGACCTTTTAACTCAAAGTAATTAGTCGTAATGCAACCCTGTGGCTCTGCCCAAGGCCATAGGACAAGTTGTTAGGGGCACGCATGTTTTTATTTTCAGAATCATCATCATCAATAAAAACGTTGTTTTTGAATTTCCATCAATAAAAATCATTTCTCTACATTTCATGTGTCCTCTTTCCTGTTTTATTATTGTTTGCTTGTTTGTTTCGCTTTTTATTCTGCTTTTTCGCTTCGGCAAAGAGACAGATCCACAGCAATTGTCTCTCAAAATAACAGTGCTAGCAGTCCGCATTTCGACTTTGATCACCCTATCAATCAAGCTGAGGGGGATGTTGAGGAAGACTGGGAAACTCCTCCAGAACTCATGAGGCTAATGAAACAAGAAGAAAGGGTTATTCGGCCCCTCACGGGGAATCTACTGAAGTGATCAACTTGGGTACAGCTGAGAACAAGAAAGAGGTCAAAGTGGGTACCACCATGAGTGATGAAGATCGCATGAAGTTGGTTCAGCTGTTGCACGATTATGTGGATGTGTTTGCATGGTCCTATCAAGATATGCCTGGGTTGGACACCGACATTGTGGTACACAAGCTACCATCAAGCTCAATGTCCATCAGAAATGTAAGTTGAGGAGGATGAAGCCCGAGATGTCCTCAAAATCGAGCGAAGTGAAGAAGCAATTTGATGACGAGGTTCCTAGCAGTGGCCAAGTACCCGCATGATGGGTTGCCAATATCGTCCCCTGTTCGGAAAAGGATGGTAAAGTCAGAATGTGCGTTGACTACAGAGATCTGAATCGTGCTAGTCCCAAAGATGACTTTCTCCTTCAAAAAAAAACAAAACAAAAAACAAAAAAAAAAACAAAAAAAATGTATATAAAAAAAAGGGGCAAATATATAGGAGTAAATAAATTATTGTCCTTGAGTTAATTTTTGAGAAAACAAGCAATCGTGATTTGAAATAAAGTTTGACCATTTTCCCATATTCTCGAAAAAAAAAACTGTGCTACCCACTGTAAGCCAAAAAAAAAAATCCAAAAATCACCCTAGACAAGGATCATCTCAAATACCAAAATATCAAAAAAGGTGCATCACTTTTTATCAGCTCACCCAAGTCAAAGAAGCAAAAAAAAAAATCAAAAAAAAAATCAAAAAGAAAAAGGGATTTAAAAATGGAAATCCCAAAAATACAAAAGAAAGATAAGTGGTGAGCTGATACACGTTACCACAAAACACAAGAGATCCTTGTCTCAATAAACTGCAAATACTTCCCTTTGACCTCGGCATCCCGCCCTCCACCAACCCTTAGCCAGGAATAAATCTTCCAAACACCTCATCAAGCCAAATAACCATCATAAATCATCAAACGTCAGACAACGCCGAATAACAATCATCCTACCATTAGCTTCAAGCACTTCATTAAACCCAATCATCCTTCCTCCACAAAAACCCACAATCTCCAAAAATCCATTCCGATCAATGATTGATTGCTTTTGTTTTCTCAGAGTTTTAGCTTTAGGACAAATAAGTTTATTTATGTAAATATGTTTGTCCAGAAAAAAAAAGAAAAAAAATCTCAAAAAAAAAAGAAGGAAGAAAAATCAAAAGGCTTGCACTCCCAGATTCATTCAAGTCACAATTATATCAAGGCAAAGTTTTAGAGATCACCAAGTGGGTTGAAGCTGCCTCATACTCTAGTATAACCAGTTCAGTGGTTGCCAAATTTGTGAAGAAAGATCTGATTTGCCGATATGGTCTTCCCAACAAGATCACCACTGATAACGGCAGCAACCTGAACAGCAAAATGATGAAGGACCTGGGTGTAGAGTTCAAAATCCAGCATCATAATTCTTCTCCTTACCGCCCGAAGATGAATGGGGCAGTCAAAGCAACCAACAAGAATATCAAGAAAATAGTGCAAAAAATGGTGGTAACCTTCAAGGATTGGCATGAAATGTTTCCCTTTGCTTTGCATGGCTACCGTACTTCAGTGCACACTTCAACTGGGGCAACCCCTTTCCCTCTGGTATATGGGTCGGAAGCAGTCCTCCCTATTGAAGTCGAGATACTCTCCCTGCGGGTCTTGACGGAAACCAAGTTAGAAGAAGCAGAATGGGTTCAAGCCCGTTTGGATCAGCTAAACCTCATTGAAGAAAAAAAGAATTGCAGCCTTGTGTCATGGGCAGTTGTACCAACAGAGAATGAGAACGGCCTTTGACAAGAAAGTCCGGCCCCGTGAATTCAAGCAAGGTGATCTGGTGCTTAAGAAGATATTGCCTATCCAGACTGATCCCCGTGGGAAGTGGACACCCACTTATGACGGCCCATATGTAGTCAAGAAAGCCTTTTCTGGGGGAGCGCTGATGCTTACCAACATGGACGGCGAAGATCTCAAGGAACCCAGTCAATTCCGATCAAGTGAAGAAGTACTATGCCTGAAAGAAATAGACAAAAAAAAGAGAAAGATAAGCCAAGTAAGAATCAGCTCGCTAGGTTGAAAACCCGAAAAGGGCGGCCTAGGCAAAATCAGAGCGACTCGGTGGATTGAAAACCCGCAAAGGGCGATCCAGGCAAAAATTAGGGTCAGAAAACTTGAGCATGAAAAGTAAAGAAAGGCATACAACTTCCCTGAAGACCTGAATGAGGGAGTGATCAAGGTCAAGGACATAAATGTTTAGCACTGTTCCACAGAGACGGATAGTCAGAAATCAGCTTCTTTCCTTTTTCGTGTCTTTTTGCAGTTTAAAATGCATTGAACAGTCGGCGTAACCTTTTGTGCGACCGATTTCTACATCAATAAAGCTCAAACTTTTTCATGTCTGTTTGTTGATTATTTCTTGCTTTTTCTGCTCAAAATAAACGTTTTATGATGATGGTGATCCTGAACTGTAAAACATGTGCATACATCATATAGCATTGCAAATCATTACGAAATTCTTAAAGGTCACGGAAAGAGGCAAGTCCCCAAAACAAGTTAGTCATGCAAGAGAAAGTGGTTGAGCCCACGATTGCTTCGAACGACAAAGTTAAAGCCCACCTGCACCTAGCCCATGAGCCCCGCAAGTTCAATATATTCCTCAGTCTCGTACTATGAGTGTCGCGGATTGGCCGAACCAGCAAGAAGCCAACAGGGGCAAGAGAGCAAGAGAGCAAAAGGAAAAAACAAACAGTCAGAAAAAAGAAAGCTGACCAAAGAAAATCAAGAATAGCATCTCATTGCATTCATCATTCCACTAAATCATCGCATTGCATACGCTCGCATAACATGCATTTGCATAACAAACCCTGCATAACATGCATTCATACTCCATGCACCATGCCTTGCATCTGTTAACGTGTGCAGGTACCCTGGATTAATGCGATGGCATTGACCGTCAAGCAAGGCAAAGAAAGGTCCGCTAGCCTGAGCAGACACCCTGGATCAGTGCAACGACATTGATCACCAATCAGAGGAAGCAGAAGAAAGGTCCGCTAGCCTGAGCAGACACCCTGGATCAGTGCAAGGACATTGATCACCAATCAGAGGAAGCAGAATAAAGGTCCGCTAGCCTGAGCAGACACCCTGGATCGGTGCGGAAGCATGGATCGACTGAAGAAAATCAGCAGGATTCGTGAATCCCCTCAGGACCTGAGCGTTCCTTCAAAAGCAGACTCCACTTCGTATTCGAGCTGCAGGCACCTCAACTCAATACGCCAGCGTTGGCCATCTCAATCAGTCAATCAACAGGATTTGCGAATCCCTTCAGGACTCACGTGTCCCTTCAGGACCAATGATTCCCTTCAGATCCCGTCGTTATCGAGCACCGACGAATTATCATACTCTAGGGTCCTTCAGTTTAGTTCAAATCAACAGTCTGAACAACGACTTTGAACTCGACCTTCATCTCGCCAAGTCATCACGGAGCATGACGGATCGGCCCTTCAGACCTTGTGTCCTTCGTTTCGCCAAGTCATCACGGAGCATGACAGATCGTCCCCCCAGACTTCGCGTCCTTCAGACTAGCTGTGTCAGTATAAAGCATAGCGTAAGTCCATCAAGGTAAAATGTATCAGTCCCACAAATTGATACTGAACCTTAGGCTGCTCGAATAGGCCATCTTCAGAGCCCAAGTGTTCCTTCAGAGCCCAAGCGTTCCTTCAGAGCCCAAGTGTTCCTTCAGAGCCCAAGTATTCCTTCAGAGCCGCAAATGCTCCTTCAGAACCCAGGTGTTCCTTCAGAGCGATGAGCGCTCCTTCTTTACGCAAGACTCTTTATTACCTTCTTCCCCGCCAAATTGTTCGGCTTATCGGAGGGCGGTACCTTCTTTACTGTTTTATTTACTGCTTTATTTCTTCTTTGTTTAGGCCACCCGAGGGTTGGCACCCATTTACTTCTTGCTTTTGTCTTTGCTGAGGTTGGCACTTTATTCATTCTGATGCGTTTTCGGGTGGCATCCATTCACCCAAAAAGAAAAAATTAAAAACGAAAAAAGAAATTCGGGTTTTTCCTAGGAAGACAAAATCGGTATAATTTCTGAATTCTTTATCTCCATTTTGCCTCGGAATATGTTTCGGCCAATTCATATTCCTTGTTAAAATCTAGATAAAGAGGGGCAGCTGTCATACCCCAATTTTGTCCGGCTTAGGTCAAAACCCTAAATTTCCCCAAAAATAATTAAAATTACTAAAAAGTAAAAAAAAAAGCATCATGCATTGCATTTAGGTTTTAAAGTCATTTCAAAGCTTCTAAAATCATTTTGAAGTTGGAATGCACTTCTTAGACAAATTAGGGTTTTTCAGTGCAAAAGGGTATTTTGGTCATTTTGCAAATAAGGGACAATTTCTCAAGACAAGTCATCCAATTTGCATTTCAAAGTATTAGAGGTCACTCCTAGGTTGAAAAAGCATTTTTGAAGTGAAAATGTGCTTTGGGCAAAGAACTAGGGTTTTTTAAGGTGAAAGGGCATTTTGGTCATTTCACAATAAAAACGGTCTTTCGTCCCAAATCACTGAACAATCATCAATAATTTATTTGAGGAGTATTTGTGTCTAATTGTGATAATTTTTGTGCATAAATATTAAACCTTGTGGCCTAAAAACCTAGTTTTTGGATAGAATGGTAAAATGGTCTTTTCCTTTGAGGTGGGGTAAATAAATCAATTTTGGGATTGGTGAGATCATAAAATTCAGAGCCCAATCATTGAATCATGGGATATGGCCCAAAATGGCATGAATTTAGAAGAATGATCTAGAATGGAATATTCTACATTCTTTTGAATTTTGAAAGGATAAGAATAGTACAATAGTACAATTTGCAATTCCACTCACTCTCCCACTCCCTTGCTGCGCACATCAGCCCCATTTCACCCCATTTTGATTTATTTTTATTGTTTGCAAATTGTACTAAATCATGGCCTTCCATTTAAGTGTGAAAAACAATCCTCACCCTTCATTTGAATCAAAATGGCACTTGTGTAATAAGCTTTATGGAAAAATACAATTTTGTAAATAAGCTTATCCTTCACCCCACTCCTTAGGCTGCGCATTTCAGCTCCTCTCTCCCCCCATTTTGTGTTTTTAATTACCCTCAATCCATGTGATCTTGCATCTTGACCATTGATTCAAAATTTATCTCAAATCCTATTGGTTTGCAAGAAGCACATTACCCTAATTACCCTTTAAGTTTTTACCCCATATAAAAACCCAAAAAAATAGGAGACCTAAGACACACACTCTCATTTTACCCTAGCTAGCAAACTCTCCTCTCCTCTTCCTCCTCTTGGCCGAACCCTCTCCTTCCTTCTCCTCCATTTTCTTTTCAACTTTCATCCACCAAACCACCTCAAACTCACTCTATATTCGTATATCTTCCTCCTTCAATCCTTAGTTCCATTTTTGCATCACTAAAGAGTTGATTTCCTTCAAGTTTGCGTGGCATTGTTGGTGATTTGTGAAGATTATTGTTGATTTGTTCTTGATCTCCATTTTCTACTTCTTTGCTAGTTATTTCTTGAGGTAAACATCATATCTCTTGCATTTTTAACTATTAGCATGTGATTCTCCCTTCTACTCCTCTTTCCTCTCTAAGAGGCTTAGAGGGTTCATTTCAAACACTATGTCAAGGACTTTGGGAGCCTTGGGTGTTTGAAGTGAACCCTTGGCCTTGATGAGAGGGTTCTTGTGTTTTCAACCATGTTTTTGCATTTTTCACACTCATTTTGTCACCTTTTCATGAATAAAGAATTTTCATGTGATATATGCATCCTATTGTTCATGTTATAATTTGCAAGTTTGAATTTTGTTTTGATCTTGAGGGATGTAGGAGGTTCGGTTTTTAGGCCTTAAGAGTTAGGGTTTTTGTTTGCCTTCCTTTTTACTCTTTGATTTTTGTGTAAATAAAATGCTTGATTTGTATGATTTGTTCCATGTGTTGATCATGAATTTAGGCATGAAATAACTTGATGTCTTGATCATATAAGGTTTCGGCCTTAGAGGCCTTTTAGGGTTCATTTTAATGCTTAAAATGTGTGTTTGATCTTGTGTAGAAATGTGTAATTGTGTTAATATGTTTTTTGATCGTACCTTGACCAATGAAGTGTTGAAGTAGTTGTTGTCTCGTTGACTGGGCCGGTCGTTGAATGAGTGAAAGGACCGGTCCTGGCTTCACGCTGAGCACCTCGGGTGGTACCTGCAAAGACACTCCGACGATCTAGTGAGAGGTCGCTCGGGCAGATAACACAAGGTAAGAGAACGTACCTGATGCCATGTATGAATGGCGTATATATACTGCGAGGTCCGACCGTTTTGCGAAGTTTTCGGCCGGCGAGAATTGCGCTCCAAGCAGCGTGTTTGGGCCGGTCATGATGGGCTGGGCCGCAGGCCCAATTGCTGTTGGCATGTCTCGTATTCGCTGATACACCCAGGAACAGTTGCCCCCAAGCCTAGGTCACTTAAGAGCGGGCTGAGGCTTGAATCGATGCCCCCAGGAGTAATGTTCCCTTGCTGAGATGGACGCGGCCGTTGGTTCTCTTGGTTGAACGGTCTCGGCCGCTCGTCAACCGTCGGCCGTCTTGTGACGCGGACGGTTGGTCTCACCGACATTTAAGACGTGGACGTTTGATGTTTCCGAGGTTGTCCGAAGGCGGCTATTGGTGGGAAGGTGAAGCGTTGCGGCGACGCCGTCTCCCGGTCCCCTTTCGCGCCATAGGTCCTCACTATAAATACCCCGTCGGTTGAGATCATTTCTCACACTTTCACGAATGCTCTCGCCAATGACCGGCTAAATCGCGCGCCGACTTGCATCCGTAGCTACTTTTGTCTTTTCGCAACCGATCTACTACATCTGTTTAAGGTATGGATCGATCTCTTTTGCTTTTTAACTTGAGTTTTTCGTTGAATGTACTTCGCGCTTTTCCACGCCTCGTGGTAGGGGGTATCAGGTCCGGGGACGGCCATGTCGCCCCCTCTCACGAGTATTCTACTCGATCGACCTGACTTGATCCTCTATCACGGTGCTTTTGCATGCCCACGGATGAAACTGACCGCCGCCTCTCCCGGCGAGACCGTTTCAATCTTTTGCTACCTACATGACGAGGCCGTCCGAGCCCAATCCCCATGAAGAGGAGTCTAAGTCGTCTTCGGGCGACAACCATTCTGGTTCTTCGAGCAATGGTTCTTCGAGTAGTACGAGCTCGAGTTCCCACTCTTCTCGCCGAGGGTCGGCTAGCTTGAAGAGTTCTAGTTCTAAGCCCGCCCATTCGGCGTCGGGTAGTGCAACACTCCACCACCGAGAGACGATGCGTGTCTCGGCGGGAGTAGAGGAAGATGTAGAGGTGGTGATTATTGATGACGACGAAGTGCAAAGTACCATCCAAGCCGCGGACGAGGGGATGGTGGAAGTCGAAAGTGGCCGAGCTGAAGAAGCCAACGAGGAGGCGGTAGTTCAGCCCGCGGCTAGCTCTTCTGGTCGAGAGGCCAATAACGAAGGAGGGTCAAACGAAGAGGCGGTGACGTTCAAATCGATGTAGCCCGAGACCCATCTGACATGTCTTGGGTGTCAGAGACTCTTCGCTCACACCGGAGTATACTTACGGTCGGCCACCTCGCCTTGCCCGACCTTGAGTGCTGCCTCAATGAATCACCGGGCTGGAGGGTGAGAGGCATGAAAGATGGAGAAGACATTGCAACTTATTCCAGCAATCTTAAGTTCACGATGTATCGGATCGTGCTCGAGAGGATGAACATCGCCCCACCTTTCACCGAAGTTTCAGCGTGACGTTTCTGCGTCATATCGGTCGCCTCTCAACTCCATCCCAATGCTTGGGCCTTCTTAAAAACTTTCAAGTCCCGTTAACCAAACTTGGTCGGCGGTGTCGATCATGCTATTCTTTGCCCTCTTCGAGCTAAAGTGGCTCGGGAGAAAGCGAACAAAGAGAAGAGAGGAGTGAGTCTCTTTCAAGATGCGCAAAACTCAAGACCGGTGATTTCAAAGCTTATCAAGAGTCATCGGGCGCGGCCGGAGAGGCCACTACTTTTGGATCGTTCCCACCAAGGAGGCGGTAAGGCCATATCCGAGGTCCAACCGGACGGGATGCTCGTCCCCCCTTACTTCCCAATAATGTGGAATGAAGCTCACTTCTTCGAGGAGGCGGGCGATTACATCTATTCTGCCAAAGATTTGGGCGAGGCCGACTTGGAATCTTTGGAGATGATTAAAGCTTTGGCGGGCATGCTGCCCCCAGACCCTAAGGGCGACATACCTTGCCGTCCCTTCGTCTTGCTCGTCGGCCGGGCTCTGGAGGCCGAGATTGGTTTGCTTCTGACCTTTGCCTTTATATTTTGTTGTCAATGTTCTCTTCTAACTCTTAAGTTGTTGTGTTGCAGAAAGAATGGCCGGAAAGTCGTGGGCCGTGCTTGAGTCGGTTCTGAAACCCGCTGCAACTCCAGGGGCCAAGAGGTTTGAAGGACCTCGGCCAAAGGGTGATCTGGAAGGGTCCTCAAAGGTGCCCCCTACTCCCAAGAGTCAGGGAAAAAAGCCAATTTCAGTCGTCCGGTCGCCCCCTCGCCAAGACGATCGCTCCTAAAAGCGGGCCAAGCTCGATGATCGGAGCTTGAACCTGGCTAAGGAGGAGATTCCTATTCTCTCGCTCGAGGGTTTAGGACAGGTCGAGTTGGAGTGGTTCAGGAAGAAACCCATCATGGTGCAGTGCTTTCTCTGCATGGGAGTAGACAAAGTCATGGAAGAGTGGTGGGCGAAGGCGAAGGTACGTATTTTACTTTTTATTTTCCTAGCCCATTCAGACTTTCGTCTTTGTTCGACCGACTAACAATCCATCGCTCTTTGCTTGCGGGCTCTGGCCGAGTGAAAGAGAAGGCCTTGGCCGAGGCGCAAAGAAAGGTATGACAAACTTGCCAAAGCCAAGAAAGATGCTCTTCACGAGGGAGAGGAGGACCGGGCCAAACTATCCAAGAGGAACAAGGAACTCGCCGGTCAGGTGACAAATCTGAAGACTGACGTCGAAGCCTTAGAGAAGGATAAAGCCAGGCTGGAGACCGAGAATGCCGAGCTGGAGGCTCGAGTTCGAACAATAGCTGAGCATGCTCGGAATGCAGCGATCGAGCGCTTCTACTAACGCTCTCGGTCAAAAAGTGAGACCGAATGCAGATCTGAAGATCAATTTTGATGACAAGATGATAAAGCCCGCCCATTACGTTGATAACAACAAAATCATGCTGCCCGAGGAACTTGATGATCAGGGTAATGTTGTCCGCCCCGCCTCGGTTCTTTTCTGAAGCCCGCCTACGAGCGGTGTAATTTTTGTAATAGTTTAACTTGCCTTCGGGCACAACAATTTATAAGCTGCCTTCGAGCAGTGAGATGTTTGAGCGCTCGGTGTCGACCGGGCGTCTCAGTTTTGTAATGACATTTTATCTTGTCCTTTATTTCATCTACTTGAATTCGCGTTGTTATGTCTGCGTATTTTGTACATTTATTTGTCTAAGTTGGAGTACTCGTAGGCCGCTCGGCGGCCGTTTTATGCTCTATCGAAAGCGCTCGTACACGATTGGGCCATTTCGATGACACTCGATCGGGCCATTTCGATGGCACCTGTTGGGATCATTTCGATGATCTCTCGAGGTAGGTCGTTTCGACGGCCTACTATAACGGGCTATTACTTAACCCTTGGGCCATTTTCGATGGCACTCGAGTTAGATCGTTTCGACGATCTGTTCAGGTTCGATAAACCTTCGATCGCTCCTTTGCCATGAGCATACTTGAGCGACCGGGCATACATTCATTGCGAGAAAGTAAATAACACATCATATTTTTAAAGGTCAGGCCTCAGTAAAAAACCCAGTGGGAAAAAGAGCGCCTGCCTGCTTTTCATTTATCGATCGGTCGTTCATTACATTCAAATCGTTCATTACATTCAAACGTAATATTTTCTGAGTTTCTCTGCATTCCATGTTCTGGGGATAGTCGCCCCATCCATGGTTTCCAGCTCGTATGCCCCCTTTCCAGTCTTTTTGATGACCCTGTATGGACCTTCCCAATTTGGTGCCAGCTTTCCCTGTCGAGCATTCTTGTTTCCCAAATCTGCGCGTCTCAGGACGAGCTGGCCGACCGAGAAATCTCTCTTCTGAACTCGAGCGTTGTATCCGGTGCGACCTTACGTTTGATCAATTGCTCTCTTAGTGATGCTTGGGTACGCAGCTCTTCCACGAGTCCAACTCTTCTCAGATAGCTCTGGCCGTTGTTAACCACCGTAGGGGATTCAAAGTTCTCCAATTTAGTTCGCCCATTTCTATGGGTATCACAAAGATCGATCCCATATACCACGAAGCGGGGACTCGGCCGTTGAATGAGGGGTTGTCCTGTAAGCCCATAGAACGGATCGCAGACTCTTCGACCAGTTCCCTTTCGCTTCATCAGTCTTCGCTTCAACCCACGCAGATAACTCGCGTTGGCCGCCTACTTGGCCGTTTGTGCGAGGGTGCTCGGACCGAGGTGAAAGCATTTGTTTTACCCTAAGTCGGCCAACATTTCTACGAACCTTTTGTCGCGAACCGGGTGCCGTTGTCGATTATTAATTGCCGAGGATCCCAAAACGGCCAACACACACCGCCAAGAATTTGCTTACTTTTTGCCGATGTGATGGTTGCAAAAGAGGCTCGGCCTCGATCCACTTTGTGAAATAATCTACCGCCACGATCAAGAACTTGAACCGCGGCTGGGAGCAGTGGAAACGGGCCTAGCAGATCCATGCCCCACCGGTGAACGGCCAAGGTGAGACAAGACTTTGTAGCTCGAGGAGGGTGCAATGTGGACATCGGCATGTACTTGACATTTTTGCACTTCCAACAAGCTTCTTAGCATCCTCGTCCATGGTCGGCCAAGAATAGCCGGTACGAGAGCTTTCTTAGCTATGGAACGTGCACCTTGGTGACTTCCGCAAACACCTTCATGAATATCCTCAACACATGGTGGCTTGGCCGACCGACATAAGACATCTTAACAATGGAGAGGAGAATCCTCTTCTCGTATAACTTTCCTTCTATTACCGAATACTTGGTCGCTCCGAGCTCGACCAACTTTGCTTGCCGGATCGCTTTCGGTTCTTCCCCTTCAACAATGTATCTCGGGATGGGGCAATCCAATCTGAAACGGATTGACACACGTAACGCCAACGATGGCTAGGCTTGAGTCGACACACTCGGCCGATTTAGAGTCTCCGAATCAAACTTCGTGATTCACGGGGTCTTTGTACTTGCAAGTTTTGATAGAATGTCCGCCGAACATTTTCGGTCCGAGGCACATGAGTCACACGCTGGTCGAAGCGCCGAGAAGCTCTCTTACTCGCTAGGTAACTCTTGAAGACGTCGCCCCTAGCATCATATAATTCTTTGATCTGCGAGACAACAAGTAAGGAGTCTCGATCGAAGTTCAACCCGGCCGACATTGAAGTCCTCTGGCGAGTGCGCAGCAGGCTATGCTATGCGCCTCATACTCGGCTACCGATTGTTTGATGTATGGAAAGCGAAAGTCAAAGACACCTCCACCGCTGGGCCTTCGAATTTTCTAATATTAGGCTCGCTCCGCTTCCTTTCTTTGTTGGACGACCCATCTACATGTAGGATCCGTGTCGTTGTGGTTTGATCTTTCCGAGTCGGAGTCATTTACGCGCTATAAAGTCGGCCAACACTTGCGCGCTTTGCGGCCGATCTTGATTCAAATTTGATCCCAAATTCACCGAGCTCATCGCCCACTTTATCAAATTTGGAGGACTTGCTCGATTGGTCGATCGGTCCTTACCACGACCTGGTGGGCCACAAAGTAGGGTCTCAATCTTCGAGCAGCAACCAGGAGTGCAAGAGCAAACTTCTCTATTTTCTGGTACCTCAGCTCGGGCCCTTGCAGCACTTTACTAATAAAGTAGACCGGATTCTGTTTTAGATCGTTCTCTCTGACTAGCACAAAGACTTCGAGAACTTCTTCCGTTATAGCCAAGCATGATCTGACGTCTCGCCCAAGAACGGCGGGTCATAATTGGTGGGCTAGTCAAAGCTCCTTCAACTCGTCCAATGCTTGCTGGCACTGGTCGGTCCACTCAAAGTCTACGTCTTTCTTAAGGAGTCTGAACAGTGGAAGCGACTTGCAGGCCGCTTTTGGTATGAATCTGGACAGAGCTGCTACCATCCCGTTCAGCTGTTGGATTTCTTTTTTGGTGCTGGGCGGCCTCATGTCGGCGACCGCCCTACATTTCTCAGGGTTTGCTTCTATCCTCTTTCGTTAGGTGGAAGCCCAAAAAAATCCCGCCCTCACCCCAAAGGTACACTTCTGCGGATTCATCGAGTGAATTCTTCCTAGCTTCTTCAAAGATTTCCTCGTGTCGTTCACATGATCCGGATCGATCCCACTTTTGATGATCATGTCGCCCAAGTACACCTCGTAGATTCGACCGATCCGCCTCTTGAAAATTTTGTTCATCATTTCGCCGTAAGTCGCTCCAGCGTTCTTTAGCCGTAAAGGCATCACCTTGTATCTTCGAAAAATTTCCCGATCCGTCATGAAGGCCGTCTTGTGTCGATCGGGTGGATACATCGTGATCTCGATTGTATCCCGAGTAAGCGCCCAAAAAGACAATAATTTATAGCCCGAGGCGCCATCGACCAATTTGTCAATGTTGGATACGTGGAAGGCATCCTTCGGGCATGCCTTATTTAGGTCGGTGTAGTCTACACACATTCTCCATTTGCCATTCTTCTTTTTAACCAACACGACATTGGATAGCCGTGTCGTGTACTTGATCTCTTCTATGAAATTGGCCTTTATGAGGTCCTCAACGGCCTTTGCAATGCGCTTGAGATTTTTCCTCGTTCGAGTTCGTCTTCTTTGAGCGATCGGCTTCACCCCTTCATCGATCGAAAGTTGATGGGCTACTACCGATAGGAATGCGGGCATATCGATGCCCGCCATGCGAACAGTCAAGATAGTCTTTCAAACATTGCACAAGGTCTTGCTTTACTTGCTCTGGTAGGTCGCTCACCGAGCTTAACTATCTTTGTTGGGTCGTCTCCCAACCGCACATCTATCGATTCTCCATGAGGTTACGGTCTTTTGCCGATTCTTAAGCTCTCGAGCTAAAACATCGTCGTGCGTCTTACTCGGTCATTGTGCGGATCATAACGAGCGCCCGGATCGAGATTTACTTGGTGGCCTTCATTTGGTGCTTTGAGCATTTGGGCCACGATCTACCTCATCACAAATTTCTCGATATAGGGCGTGGCTTCGCCTTGCGATTCTAAGTCGGCCGCGGGGTGACTACGGGTTGTCTTTGTTTGAGAATTTCATCTTCGATGTAATTGTCGATGCAACGACCTCTAGCTTGCCCAAAGTCGGCCTACCAATGATGCATTGATAGCGAGATTTGATGGGAAGTACAAGGAACGTCGTCCGACCGGCCCCGTACATGGTACTTTCCCGGTGTCATCACCAAATGTGACTAAAAGCTCGATCGTTCCCAACGGGTAGGTGGTCGCTCCGTTGAAGCTGTTAGAGAGTGGGCTCGGCACGAGGATTATCTCGCCGATCAACTTTTAGCTTGTCAATCGGTTCAACAAACATGATATCGGCCGAGCCGCCTTGGTCGCACTGAATTCTTTTTGCACCTCCGTGTTGGCCATAACTGCTCTTATCACCAACGGGACATAACTGTTCGGCTTGCCATCGTGTAGGTCGTTATCCCCAAAAGAGATGGGAGGTCTATTCGAGACCGGTCTTTCTGCTGAAGTTGATGCGACCATTAGAAGTTCATCCCATTTTTCTTGGTGGCTTTGTTGGATTCCCTGCGATCCAACGGGTTCCCACCATGAATTACCATCGCAACATTACGGCCTTTAGATCGCCGAGTGTCACGATCTTCAGATCGGTCTTTGTCTTGGGTGCTCTCTATGGCTAGAGGACCCTTTCCTCTGTCTTGATCAGGTTCTTTTGTTTTCTCTTGAGGTCGGTCGCCTTCCTCCGACCTCACATACTTACCCAACTTGCCTTTCTGAATGAGTTCTTCAATATCGTCTTTGAGGGCCATACAGTCGTTGGTATCATGACCCTTGCTCTTGTGGTAGCGGCAATACCTTTTGGTCGGCCGTGCCCCCTTCTTGAGCACGAGTGGATCGGGCCGCTTTACTCCTACGAATTCATTGTTCTGGCACTCACTGTAGATCTGTGCAATGGAAGTGTTCAGGCGAGTACGATGGTCAAATTTCTTGTCTCTGAAGTCCGGCCGGTTGTCTCGGCGACCTTCATGCCCTTTAGACGGCTTAATCTGCTCTTCCTTCGGTCGCGCGACGCGGCCTTCCTTGCAGCTAAAGTCTCTTCATACGCCATGTGGACGTTTGCCCTTGTTAGGAAATAACTGAGATCCTGATAATGGTTAAGAGTGAATTCTTCTACGAACCGGTGGTCCGGTCGAATACCACGCTTCAGATATTTTAACTTGTCCTTGTCTGACAAGTCACGAACGGACTCGGCCTCAGTGTTAAACCGGTCGATGTACTGCCTCAGGGTTTCATTATCCCCTTGAACAATGGAATCCAAGTGCTCTTCAAATCGATATTGGCAGCGATTTGCGGTGTAGTGAGACAAGAAGATTCTGATCAAGTCTTCCCATGATGATATGGTGTTGGGCGAAGGATTCCCACCACTCCAATGCTCGACCGTCCAACGATCGAGGAAACACCGCATTTCATGGTCATCCCCACTCTGAATGTGCAGTAATTATTAAAATACCAGGAGATGCTTATGCGGATCGCTCACGCCATCGAACTTGTTTAGGTTAGGCGGCTTCCTCAAATCTCTCGGGTCGTGAACGCCCGATTTCTCTAGTGAATGGGCGTGCTCGCTCGAATGCCGTTCGACCCAAAGGGTTGCATAGCGAGGCAAGCCTCGCGTTGCAAGCATCCCATAGATTCTCGGATGGGCCGGATGGTGGAAGTTGAGGAGGTCTTCTCCGGTCGTTCGCTCGACCTCTTCTCGCCGACGTGAAACGCCCCTAATTCTTCTATCCCTGTATTCTTCAAGCTCTTCACGAGAATCCCAAGACTCGCTTCTCGACCGCGCGAACCGGCGGTGTCGGGATGGTATTTGGAATCCTCATAATCATCGTGAAGATAGCGAACGGCGTCTGCAAGACGTTCCTACTAGGGGCGACCTATGCGCCCGCCGTCTTCTTGCCGAGAGACGATGAGTAGTGCTCTCCCGGCAAGAAATGCTCCTTCGAGGAGGGGAGCGATGTCGCGCCGCGCGCCGGTCGGCGTTAGGCGAGAGGTTCTCCGCCTCTTCGCATGCGGGCGGCCGAATCGACCTCTTTCATGCGAGAGATGAAGCGCGTCTCGTCGCGATCACCGATTCTTGCTTTGGAGGATCTCGCATAACGGCTTGAGTGACATGCTCGGGCAATGACTCTTCAATGCCGCCTCAATCAACTCGAGCGGTAGTTGGGGTGCATAGCGCGTCTGATCGTCTAAGATCGATCGGTCGCGACCGCACCGAGGGTTCTTGTCGCGATTCCTCGAGATTCATGAATCGCCATCGCGCCCTCCTCCGGGTTTCTTTGTTGAGGATGCTTTGCCGGAGGGGTTGAGCGAGATGAGGCCCGCGTGCGGGGCCGGTCGCGTGGAGCCATGAGTGGAGTAGGATAGCGCCGGGTCTCCCATCGTGGTCGCCAATTGATCGTACCTTGACCAATGAAGTGTTGAAGTAGTTGTTGTCTCGTTGACTGGGTCGGTCGTTGAATGAGTGAAAGGACCGGTCCTGGCTTCACGCTGAGCACCTCGGGTGGTACCTGCAAAGACACACCGACGCGATCTAGTGAGAGGTCGCTCGGGCGAGATAACACAAGGTAAGAGAACGCACACGATGCCATGTATGAATGGCGATATATACCGCGAGGTCCGACCGTTTTGCGAAGTTTTCACGGCGAAGTGCGCTCAAGCAGCGTGTTTGGGCGGTCATGATGGGCCGGGCCGCAGCCCAATTCTTCGTTGGCGTTCTCGATTCACGATACACCCAAGAACATTTTTTAACCTTTTTTACCACTCATTTTCATTTTTTACCTTACCACTCATTAGCATTTTACTAAAAAAGTAAAAAAATATTTTTAACTTTTTACTTTACTATCTCATTAAATAATTACCATTCATTAACTTTTTACTAAAAGTTTTACTATATGTCTATTTGCAAAAATACCCAAAACATGTTTACATCTTGCATCTTATTATTCATGTACTCATATGAGCTTATATCTCTTGCATTTTTATACTCTCTTAAATGCTCATGCATATATTAATTTCATGTCTTGCATTCCTTATTGTATAACCATGCATGCATACACTTGCCTAATCATGCATTCAATAATGTTATGCCTTGCATTCCACAATTGTATGCACATGCATTCATATACTTGCTTAATCATGCATTCAATAATGTTATGCCTTGCATTTTATAATAGCATACTCATGCACCTACATGTTTGCTTAATCATGCTTTCAATTGTTCATGGCAACTTGTAAATACTCTTTATGTTTGCGTTGCTTGTGCTCGTTGTTGTCTCGGTTTTGACTTGAAAAAGATTTGTGATGTTCTACTTCTTTTCAAACTCAAATTTAAATGTTTTCAAATAAAAACCCTAAGGCATTTTCCTAAACAAGTCATTAGCCATCACTCGAAGCCATTGCTTGTTTGATCGCTAATGAGGAGTTATTAGTGATAGTCACTCGAAGCCTATGCTTGTTTGACTATTATGAAAGCTCCCACACATTAATTAAACAACAAAAACCAATTCACATTTCCTAAAGAACATGAGTTATTAGTGGTAATATCACTAAGGCTCACCACCTTTTTCAAAACAATTTTCAAAAAAGAACAATACAACGTTGTCGCTTGTAATCACTCGAGGCCATTGCTTGTTTGATTACCGGTTCCAACTCTCTTTTCTTTCGAGTTAATACTAAATGCCACTCGAAGCCTTTGCTTGTTTGGTGTTCACGAACACTCGAGTCTTATTTCAAAATTCCCTAAACCTAAACTCCTAAGCCGTTTTCACACGCAAAACAAGAACTACGTAGCTTTGATCCCTCAGCCAGTGAGGGTACGTAGGACCGGGTTCATGTCCCGTCAAGCACCCTTTTCAAAAATCTTTGTTTTGTTCCGCTTTTCAAAGATACCAAAAACATTCTTTTTCCCGTTTTCAATAAAACCATTTCTCAAAAGAAAGAAAAGAAAAGAAAAAGAGGTAGAACAATATATTTCAAATCAAACATTTCAAAACCACATCAAATTAATGGTTCCCTTTCGGTAGAAAGGGCGTGTGGGGTGCTAATACCTTCCCCATACGCAACCGACCCCCGAACCTACATCTCTAAGTTTTCGAAAGACCACCCACTTTCAAAAAGGTTTTTTTTCAATGTTTTTCCTAAAAATAAATATTGGTGGCGGCTCTACTACTTTCACGTTGTCAAACTGAAGAGTCCAAACCGGATTTTTCGGGGTGCAACACTAATCATGCACATCATTGCTTGCATGTCTATTCATTCAACCTAGATCATTCTATGCCTATGATTAATTGTGTTCTTTTGTTCATGATGCCATTTGAATGTCTTGACTTAATTGTGTGCAATTCCTCCCCCATGCATGTACTCTTATATGAAGACGTAAGCCTACTACTTGTGTAGCATAGATTCATTAAGATAAATGCACCTCTCTCTCTCACACACACACACAATTATTTTGAGAACTTTGTCTTGCATCTTTGACAATTAAATCTCTTGATTATATTGGCATGCTTAATCTTAGTTGATGATTAACATGTACATGATTGCTTGATTAGTTGAATATGTTTGAACTTCATTCATTCATTTTGCATTTGGTTATGGACTTGGAATTGATTGAAATGTCCTACTCTTTTCCCAAACCAAATTAACTTCTTTTCCTTTCACAAGTAAATAAAGCAAAAACCCCTTTTCCTAAAAAAAACTCACAAGTCAGACGTACGGCCGATGTTGACTAGCGTCCTAAGATCGGAGTTGTACAACTCAAATATCTTGGGATACTTATGAGAAATAAAACAAGCAACTAACAACTTAAACCCTATTTCAAAAATGAGTAAGGAATCAAATCGGATGTACATCCGGGTTGGTTAGCGTCTTAGGGTTAGCGAGCTGTACAGTTCGTGCGAGCCTGAGATACTTGCTCAAATAAAAGCAACTAACCTCACAACAAATTTTTCAAGTAATTCAAATCACTTTTCGATAAGTAGGGGGCACGTCGCTGATGCGGGCGGGGATGTCTATGTTTTAGGGTTAGTGGGTATCTGATTCGGACGAGAACCCCTACAATAAAAAAAACACCAACACACCAAAACTTCTCGACTCAGGAGAACTACGTTAGCTTTGAATTCTCCATCGCACCGGGAGATACGTAGGAGCGGGCCACGTCCCGTCAAGCGCGCTTTTCAAAAATTCTAAAAAGAATCTTTCTTTTCTCCGTTTACAAAACATTTTTTCTCAAATAAAAAGAATACGAAAAGAAGTAGAACAATTGTTTCAAATCAAACCTTGTCAAAACCACATATCAAATTAATGGTTCCTTTCGGTAGAAAGGAGGTGTGGGGTGCTAATACTTTCCCCATACCTAACCGACCCCCGAACCTACATCTCCTGTTTTCGAAAAGACCACCCGCCTTGTATAACAAGACGTTTTTTCAATGTTTTCATCTTAAAATTAAAATATTGGTGGCGGCTTCAAAATTTTTCCACGTTGTAAATTGAGAATCCCAAACCGGATTTTTCGGGGTGCAACAAGGTTAAAGGCAAAAAAACCACTGTACACCAAAAAAAATTATTTACCAAAATAACCCACCTTTTAGATTAAATACCAAACTAACCCACTTTTTTTCCTTTGGTGAACTCGCCCCCCCACACCACTAGTTCTCCACTAAAATTTTGCAATTTTTTTTAAAATGGTGTGGAGAACTCGCCCCCCACCACCACTAGTTCTCCACATGGTTTTTTAATTTTTTTATTTTCTTGTATTTAATTTTATGAAAATGTAAATTAATTTAATTTAATTACAATAATTATTTATAAAATAATTGGGGTAAAAAATGAAGATATTAAAAATTGCGGCAAAATCTAGGTCGTTAAATAGTGTAGGCAAGATCTAGACCATTAATTAAAACCTTGAATTTAATAACTCATAAAAATACAACTTCTTAATTATGAAATACAACTTCTCAAACTAATAATAGATTAAAGTATTAACGAAGAAGATGAGACCCAGTTCCATACCGTCTAGGACGGGGATTACGTTGTGGACGTTGACGCCGTTGTGGTTGTTCGGGTTCTTCCTCAGTCGTGGCAGGGGGAGGTGGGTCTGGAAATAATTGGGGTTGGGGCTCAAGGGCAGTTGGGTATTGATAATATTGGGGCACTGATGAAAAACTAGCACGGTCGGGCTCAGGGGGAGGTGGGTATGGAAAAAGTTGGGGCACTGATGAAGAACTAGCACCGGCGGCCCTCTCTTGAAGGCTACGAGCATAAATCGCAGATTCGGGTGTACCGGCGTGAAAACCAAACAGAGAGTGGAACATATCAGGGTCCTGAGATGTTGGTGTGTGTGAGATAGAGTGGCGGTGGGGCACATATTCTTCTGTCTCACACGCTGTTTGGTCCATCTTGATTTGTCTTGGGGCGTCGATAACGATTCTGATTACGCTCTCGACGTTCAGTTTGAGTTCTTGGGGGAGGTGGTGCCTGTTCTTCATCTTCTTCATCCACATCAGCCACAACACCAGCAGCACGAGGATCCCTTAGCTGTTGGTCGACAGAAATGTATGGCCTTGAATTTGCGAAAAACTAGCGCATGTATCTATCAGACTGCTTTGGTGTTCCATAGCAGGGTTGGCCGATAACACACCGATTTTGTCTATCATTCCATAAGTCGATCCAGCCACTGTGATATCGAGCCCAATCGACATCATGCTGTCCCTGCATGGTTATTCTGTGCATGGCAGTCAAATCTTGTGGTTCAGCTGGTATCTCTTGGAAAAGTCGATATTGCAGTTTCACTCTATCCGCGTGGTGCCATTCGACCATATGGAAACAGACCATAGCTGTGTTTGTAGTCCAGATGGCGGAGCCCTCATATGCATCTGGTGGAAGTGTGAAATCTTCATAAGGCAACCACTTAAAATCATCAGATGTCATGTGGTCGATCCTTGTTCTGTATGAAACAAGGTCTCTTGAACATCTGGTGTGGTTAAGTGGTGGATTTGTGTAACACCCCATTCTAATAAACTATTATTTAATTAATAAAATCAGAGTTTTCAAAGACTTTTCACACAATTGAAAGTGAGTGTCACATTTACTCCTAAACGAGCAACATCAAGTACATGCTCACATAGATAATGTCAATGATACATAGCACATAAAGTTGGGACGAGCCCTCAAATACACCTATCTCAGTACATCACAGTCATAATGAACATCTCGCAGCGGAATACATCACAATAATAATAATAATAACTCTTCCACATCACAAAGTAACGAGTGGAACAACATCTAATCAAATGAAACATAAACTAGTACGCCCCCGGTGCTACGTATCAGAGCATGACTCTACAGACCCACTAGAAGGTAGGAGAAACTTCATTCGCTATCACCTGCACGTTTCCGACATGAGAAGCAACATAAAAGCAGTAGGGTGAGTCTCTTTACATAAATAATAGCAAATAGGATAAGCATTATACTAGGGAAGACAACTAGAAGCACCAATTCACAAACATATCAACATATATCATTGAATCCACAAACTCCAAGAAATATCACTGAATGCATGATTGATGCATGAAATGCAACCCAACTCCACGGGCATATGCATCTGGATCCAATAAGACCGAAGTCTTCTGCTCACCAATAAGACCGAAGTCTTCTGCTCACCAATAAGACCGACGTCTTCTGCTCACCAATAAATGCACATGGTTTATGCGACGCCATGAACAATGCACCATACACACCATATTCACCACATTGAGCAATAAGCACCATCACCAAAAATTAATAGACTCACCATTGTTATTAATTAATTCACCATCACCCAAATAGAGGTCATAGACCCATCACAGAAATAAGCCTGGAAGGAACTCACCGAATAGGCCGAAGCCTCTGCACACCAAATAGGCCGAAGCCTCTGCTCACCAAATAATTAATTTCACCATTAGCACATCACCAATTCACACACCTCAAATTATAGCTCTAAGGCTAGCAATTAATTCACCAGTTACACCGGCACCAATTAAATAGACTATTCAAGTCACCGACACGTAACAGTCAAAAATAAGCAAAACTGCACTTAGACACTTTGGGCAACATTGGGCAACACCCGCACAAATGCTGGATTCCTACAGCAGTACACCTACTTCGGCGGATTATTTAAAATAGCAAACGACATCGAAAAATTACAAAAGACCACTCGTCGGAAAGCCACGGATGTGTAGTTTCTGAATATATCTTTAAAGTTTCAAAACGATGAGCCAATTAGTACAGTTTTTAGAAACAACCCGAACAGTTCCCAGACTGGACAGATTCTGTCCTCCCACTTCATTTCACTCTAAACTGACTTAAACTTGACCAAATGGGACAAAACCTTAGCCCGAACAAAAGCAATTTGAGTATAGTTTCTAATGGAAAAAGAATCGTTCAAAACGGAGTTCATTTGAAGACATAAAACCTGCAAAAACCGAACCTACTCACAGTTTGATTCTAGAAATTTGACACGACTTTGAAGACTCATAACTGGAGCTACACAACTCCAAATTGAACGAAACTAGTGCCAAAACGACCAACTTTAAGTCTATTTTCGAAAACACTCAGCCACAAAATTTTTGAATCAACCAAACAGTACCAGTTTCAAAAAGACCGAAACAGTGTCCAGAAACGCACAAAACCATAAGCAAGTAAAACTCATCATGATCAATCATCCAAACCAATTATAATCACGGCACAATGCCTCACACTCCAATTTCAACACCAATTCATTTAGGCAAGTTATCAAACACCTTGCAATCATCATATTTTCATACTCAATTTCATTGAGACAATACATCAAACACCTTATCTACATAGTTCATATCAAGTTCATCTTAACAACAATTAACATGAGTTCATCAAATTGAGTTCAACACAACACCAACCAAAACAAATAACACATAAAACAATCAAATAACTATCCTAAAACCTAACCCACATAGAATACTCATCATATAACCTATTATGAATGAAAAGAGAGCCCCCTAACCTTTGGAATTGAAGAAACACAAGCATTCTCCCTTCTACAACTCCAATAACCACCAAATGCCCACTCAAACAAACCTTGAGCTTCAAACTCTTTCAATGGCAAAACGAATTTGAGAAGGAATGAGAACTTGAAACTTATATAAATGGAAAGAGGAAGAAAAATGAGAGAGAATGGGACCAAAATCCCCTTACCAAGAGCCAAAATAAAGAAAAGTCTTCTCCCTCCTCCTCCCCCTTGTGGTGTCGCCGGCTTCTATTCCTTTCTCCCTCTCTCTTTTTTTTTCTTTTCTTTCCTTCAAATGGAGAAAACCCTACACCTTAAGCTTATTTCATTGGATATGGGCCTACTAATGGGTCATGGGCCTTTATTTGCACCACCTCACATACTTAAACACCTCCTGAATAATATAAAACTCTAAATTAATTACTTGACTTAATAAAATGTTGTAACCCTTAAATAACTTAATTAAATGAATAGCTAAATTATTTTGGCGCGTTACAACTCTCCCCCACTTAGAATATTTTCGTCCTCGAAAATCTACGCCAAACTCATGAAATCAACATCAAATCTTCTTATCACCTCTAACCGTTCTCATCCATGTTCTATCGTACACGCAACAGACCAAACACCCTCCTCTACACTCTTACTCCCCAAATAGGCTACTATTTAATAGATAAAATCAGAGTTTTCAAAAACTTTTCACACAATTGAAAGCGAGTGTCACATTTCCTCCTAAACAAGCTAACATCAAATACATGCTCACATAAATAATGTCAATGATACATAGCACATAAAGTTGGGACGAGCCCTCAAATACACTGTCTCGACGCGTCATGACCATAATGAATATCTCATGTGGAATATCTCAAAACAATAATAATAACTCTTTTACATCACAAAAGTAACGAGTAAAACTACATCAAGTCAAATAAAACATAAACTAATACGCCCCCCGGTGCTATGTATCAGAGCATGACTCTACAGACCCACTAGAAGGTAGGAGAACCTTCATTCGCTATCACCTGCACGTTGCCGACATGAGAAGCAACATAAAAGCAGTAGGGTGAGTCTCTTTACATAAATAATAGCAAATAGGATAATCATTATACTAGGGAAGACAACTAGAAGCACCAATTCACAAACATATCAACATATATCATTGAATCCACAAACTCCAAGAAATATCACTGAATGCATGATTGATGCCACAAACTCCAAGAAATATCACCAAATAATTAATTTCGCCATTAGCACATCATCAATTCACACACCTCAAATTATAGCTCTAAGGCTAGCAATTAATTCACCAGTTACGCCGACACCAATTACTTATGCTATTTTAAGGCTAAGACACGGGGCAGCCACCTCCCTGAGTGCCCCACAGCTCACAGACCAAATTTGACGCATACAGTACTTAGACAACACCTAGACAACCTTCAGCAACATTAGATAGCACTTGGCAGCACTTGACAGCACTTAGACAATATTCAACAACATTAGACAGCAATTAGACAATATTCAGCAGCATTTAGACACACACAACAGCACTTAGCTGCCACACTTGGCGCCCAGCCGAGACACCCACGCACAGGGCGCAAACGGGCGCACACGGGCTGCCACACTTGGCGCCCAGTCCTGCGCCAACACACCCGCACATCGCTGGCACAGGCGCACGGGGCTGCCACATTTGGCGCCCCTGCCCGCGCCACGCACACCAACACAGCACACACACACACCGGGCGCACGGGGCACGCCACTTTGGCGCCCCTGCCCGCACCACATTTCCCACACCGCACACCAGGCGCGCACGGGCTGCCACATTTGGCGCCCCCCTGCGCGACACACTCCCAAACAGGCGCGCCACACCAGGCGCATGGGCTGCCAATTTTGGCGCCCCAGCCATGCTTCCACCCCCTCAACCATCCAACACACCTAAACAACACCAAGTAGCACAATGCCTCAATTCCCAATCTCAACACCAATTCACCTATACACATAACAACACAATAATGGCACAATACTTCAAACTCCCAAATTCCACACCAATTCACCCACACACATACACAACACAATAGTGCATATCAAGTCCATTTCAACAACAACCAACTTAAATTTATCAAATTGAGTTCAAATTCATTTTTGGGCAATTTATCCAACATCTTACAATTATCACAATTTCATATTCAACCACCATGTAACAATACACCAAACACCATACTTACATAGTCTATATCAAGTTCATTTCAACAACAACATCATGGGTTCATCAAATTTAATTCAACACAACACCAATTAATTCAAACAACACATCCAAGATATGCACTATGGACACCAATTAATTCAAACAACACTAGTACCCTATTATGAATGAAAGAGAGCCCCCTAACCTAATTAATTCAAACAACACAACACCAATTAATTATCCTAAAAACCTAACCCACACACAATACTCATCATATAACCTATTATGAATGAAAGAGAGCCCCCTAACCTTAGGAATTGAAGAACCACTAGTACCCTCTCCTTCACAACTTCAAGAACCACCAAAAATAGCCACTCAACCAACTTTGAGCTTCAAACCCCTTCCATGGCAAAACGAAAATGAGAAGGAATGAGAGGATGAAACTTATACTAACGGAAAGAGCAAGAAAGATGAGGAAGAATGGGACCAAAACCCACTTACCACAAGCCAAGATGAAGAAATGCTCTCCCCCTCCCTTCCAAAACTGGCCGTCGGCCTCCCTCTCTCTATCCTCCTCCCTTTCTTTTCTTTTCTTCAAAATGGGGAGAAAACCCTACACCCTAAGTTTATTTCATTGGGTATGGGCCTACTAATGGTCCATGGCCCCTTTATTTGCACCACCTAGTTACTTAAACACCTCCTGAATAAAATAAAACTCCAAATTAATTAATTGACTTAAACAAATGTTGTAAACCTTAAATAACTTAATTAAATGAATAATTAAATTATTTTGGGGCGTTACAATTTGCCCATCTAGTAAAAAAAACTCCATAAATTCACGACGTAGCCACGTCAACAGTATACAGTTGCCATCTTTTCCATTTGGTGGGACAACTTTACCCAATAATCGTTCGCATACTTTAGGCCAACTTTTTGAGGTATTTCAAGTAATGGCATCTCCGTCAACAGAAAGTGTAACACCCTTTTCTAAACCTCATTTATTTTAAATAAAATCAGAGTTCTTCGCAATTTAACTTCGCCATATCGAAAAAGGCGTTATACTTTACTCTCAAAAACGATCTCAATTAATAACGTCAGATAATTTCGAAATTTCATAGCATCGGAAAAATAATCATCAAAGCACGCCCCCGGTGTGCTACGTATCGTCGAGCCGACTCGACCATACTAGAAGAAGGTACTCAAGTCACCTTCGATCCATCACACTGCAGATTGTCGACACATGAGAAGCAACATAAAGCAGTAGGTTGAGTCTCTTTACATAGGTAATAACAAATAAAACAAGTAACGCAATAGGACAGACATTAGCACACCATAAACAATACAGTCAAATCAATTTCACCATTAGTTTATGAACATCCAAGCAATCACCAGAAAATGTATGCAAGTGTATGATATGCAGCCCAACGCCAAGGGCATATGCATGTGGATCCATCACCAAAAAGGCCCAGAGGGCATTCACCAATCACCAAAATATTTTATGAGGCCGAGGCCTATTCACCAAAAATGCATATGATTATGCGACACCATGACTATGCACCATCACACCAAGAACACCAAATTATGCATTAGAATGCTCACCATTAGTCTATTTACTCACCAATCACCAATAGAGGTCATAGACCCTCAATCACCCAAAATATATTCACCATTTAATACACATCACCATTAAAACACCTTCATTCAAGCAATCCAACAAACACCTAACAAGCACCATAATTTCTCCTATTGATTCTCGTTAAATCAAAGCAATAACACTTTGACAGCAAATTCGAATAAAATTAACAATTCAATTTCACCTAATAATCAACCCAAATCAACATATTTAGTCTTACAATAACATCAATCAATCAACACACCATGAATCAATTCAAGCAATATCTCCTAACACCTAACTCCTATGAATACTAGTTCTATGAGTTATTAATCACGAAAGAGAGCCCCCTTACCTTTGGTAATTGAAGAGAATACCCAAGCTCCTAGCAATTTCTCCAAGTCACCAACGATCCAAGCTTCCTTCTCCCTTGAGTTCTCGCGATCTCCCTTCTCTCTTCTCCTCTTCTCACGGCGCGTTTCTTCTTTCTCTCTTCTCTCCAACAGTTAATCCGTGAAATCACGAGTTTCCCAGCCCTCAAGCGAGATCTAATTTCAACGTCATAATGTTTGACTCGAACACCATCCTCACCTCTCACGAGCTAGGTAACTCGTCTCTATAATATTCATAAACCAAATTCCAAGTCGTATAAACAACAAAATACGTATTCTAATTTAATCACAAAACAATCCATGACTTAGGACTAATATACTTAAACTAAGATTAATGTCACGCACTTTGCTTCCCCCAATTGAAGAAATATCACTACCTAGTATTTATAAAGTCATTAGATATTTACATCGTCTTATTTATAACTTCAGCTCACAAGACTTCTTATTTAGTTAAACCTCATATTTTAAACCCAAAAGTCACAACTCCTCACTGGTTAGTATCTCAGCCTAACTCATCTACACTAAATGACCAAAACTTGTTTTATAACTTCTGTTTGTAGAATTAGATACCACAACCATTTGCATACCACGCTAAACCAAGTTGGTCTCTTTTACAAAACTTAATTTTGTGTGTCCGCCTTACATCCATTCCTAAGTACTTACTCTCTCTATATATATATATATATATATATATATATATATATATATATATATATATATATATATATATTGCATGATTTGGATCTTCTATCTATTTCATTACTAGTGTGAAATTTGTTTGCTTGCACACCACAAATCATCTTCTAGGTCCTTCAACATTTCTAGTTATAATTCATAGCCATAAAATATGAATCACTACTTCACCATATATTGACATCTCAAGACACCAAAAAGAATAAAACAACAGTAAGTTATCATTCACCATAGCAATATACAGGGAGCACAAAATATCACGACAAAATCAACGTTATTTTGACACACAACTATTTCATTATAATTTATATAGAAGTTAGAAATGCTAAAATAGAGATGGAATTGGGATCTAAGGCTAACCCCTCTACCCACAACCATTGTTATACCCATGAGTAAAGTAATCTCCCCCTTTACCTCAAAAGAGAAATTATCGCCTAGAGTTACGAGGGGTCCGACGTCAACTTCACCGAAACGCACAAAGGGCTAGTGCTTCTCGAAGAGCTCGGCGCGAGGAATCCAAAAACGGTGTCTGATTCTTCGAACGACAATCGTGGTGACCTTAATCTCCAAAACACAGTTCGCCTGGAGTATTTCGAATGCTATAGACAGTGGTCCCTTTGCCAAAACAAAGGTCAGAAACAGGTTTGGGGGTGGATTTCGACTTTGGTGGTAAAATTTTGGGTCAAACCGAGGTGAAATTAGTGAGAACGAGAGAGAGGTTTGGAAGGTGAGGTTTTGGAGGCTGTTGCGTTTCTTTCTCTCGGGAGCTTAGGGATAGTGAATAGTGTGTATAATATATAATAATAGGGTTAATAACATGGGTGTACTTCAAGGCCAATTTGGCTTCAGTGACAAATTCTATGGGACCAATTTAATAACCCGACCCTCACTTCTTTTTTTTTTTCCTCTATTTTTTTTTTTTTTTGGCTTTTAACATAACTATTCAATATTTAAAATATAACAATATATTATTAAAAGAAATGATGGGTAACCAATGATTTGTGAAAATAATTTATAGAACACAATTTTATATCATTAAAATATACTAATTATTTCAACAAACACACATATATTAACAAGGAAAATTTGGGATGTTACAATATGCATGCGGTACCGATCTCGTAAAAGGCCACGACGGGCATACCACCAAAATAATCACGTGTTGTAGCATCACAGCTACCTCGAAGATGCATATGACAATGCGACTCATGATTCATGCATAGATACACATACTCAGAGCATTTAATTAATAAATACTATACCACCGAAATTATTGTCACACAGAAATACCACGTGTTGTAGCATCACAGCTACCTCGTAACTCTCACCTGTTTACAGCATCACAGCTGCCACATATCACCTGTACACACCACGCCAAACAGCGCGCACAACCAAAACACACATCACAGAAATTGGCGCACAGCACCACCAGATAACACCAACACAACAGACACACGCAACCCCACAAATTGGTGCACATCACCACTAGACAATGCCTGAACCTACGCACTAGGCGCGCCCACACACAGGACACAAGGGCAGTGACAATAACCAGCACAACGTCCTATTCGTTCGATCATTTTACCAAACAGCTAAGGAGCAGTATTTTTCAACAACTGTGCACGAACTCCGATAATTAATTTAGCATATCAAACGATGTCGGAATTTTGCAAACAAATATCCTCTGGAAAGCTTAAGATGTCTAGTTTCTAGAAATAATTTTTATTTATTTTTTTAGGTAACCAAATAGTACAGTTTTGCAAAATACCTCTCAGGGTACAGAAGTTCGACAGCTTCTGTTAACTAAATTGTAACTCAGTTTTCACTTTGAATTGTCAACCAAATGAAACGAAATCCGAGTCTAAATTGAAGCCCCGTGAGTCTAGTTTACAATGAGATAAAAATCATTTGAAAACGAGTTCGTTGGAAAGAGTTATGAACAAAACATTGAACCTATACCCATACGGGTTCATGCAGTTTTTCAGATTCTTTTACCCATTTTGTAAAAATATTTTCTCCAGTTATACTGACTCAAATTTAGCGAAACCAGTGCCTAAAGTGAAGGAAATCGTGTCTACTTTCCAATGAAACAAACCCCACGCAATTTGGGCCAATAATGAAGTCACAATCACAGAAATACTGGACACCTATCAAAACGGTTTCAACACTCTAACCCTTTTTAATTTGATTTTTAATTCTCAACCATACGCTACTTTTCCTCCTACTTTTCCTCCCTCCCATAACCACTTTGGTTATCCCTAGAAACTTGCTTTTAATAATAATAATAATAATAATATTAATCATCATATATTAAGTATTTCTAACATCAATTTTAGTCCTTCTCAACATGGTCCCTATGCCAAAAACTCTCCAATTTGGTCAACTACCCTATCAAATCAACTCCAAATAATTTCTAATAAAATTTGGGGCGTTACAGAAAGCCCCAACTGCAACTGGACGTCTTGGAGAGTTATTGTGCACTCCCCTACTGGAAGATGAAACGTGTGTGTTTCTGGTCTTCAGCGTTCGATCATTGCTGCCACCAAGGCTGGTTGGATTTTGAACGAGCCAATTGAAAGAATTTTACCAAACCCAGCTCTTTCTATCAAAGGTAGTATAGATTCATTTGGTGTGGGAAGTGTGAATTTGTGGTGAACATCCATGGGATCATTTTTGAGAGAGTTGGAAATGTGATTAGATTGGTTTAGTAGGGAAGACATTTTTGGCTGGAGATGAAGAGAGTAATAAAGAAAGTAAAGTCGGTTGCGTGTTAGACCAAGAGATGAAAAGGCAGAGAAGAGAAGATGGTTCAAAAGGAAAGGGCTTGCGGAAGGTGAAGAGGCAAAGAAGAGAAGATGGTTTGATCTGAATGGTTTTGGTCTGAATGAATATATGGGTGAATATATAAAGTTAAGAATAAATGCCTTACAATGGTATTGAAACACGGTTTTAGCCCATGGTTTTGTTTCAGCCCATGGTTTTGTTTCAGCACACGGTTTTGTTTTAGCACACGGTTTTGTTTCAGCACACGGTTACTAAACCGGAACTGTAGACTTAAGTGACCTGCACTGTGTACTGTTTGACCTGAACTGTTGGGAATCCAATGAATTCCGACTTGTTCAGTGGTTCGTGGGGACAAATGCGCAATAATGGGTCTTGGATTCCAAAATGCAATTATGTCACCTTCTGATAGTGGGAGACAAGGGGGCCACTGAGGTTTGTCCACTACGCTTTGTCAAGATGCCTTAGTGCTTGTCATGATTGTCCTTTAGATAATGGTGAGGTCCATACGCATGCATGATCATCTTGTGGAGACTTTGACCAAGTAATCCCTGTGATGAACAGCTAAGGGTGGTGGTGGAACAGTTTTTCATACCATTACTGGTACTACTATCACCATGATCCAGGGTGGTTAATAAACACCCCTCCACAGGCCATTCAGATTTGCACCGACAGTTTAAACGGTGTAGATTGCACCAAAGTTTAAAAGGCCCAGATTGCACCGACAGTTTAAACGGCCTAGATTGCACCGAAGTTTAAAACTGATATTTATATTATATTTGGTTTTTATGGATGGTTCAGATTGCACCGACAGTTTAAACGGTTTAGATTGTACTAGAGTTTAAACGGTTTAGAAGAAATTTGAAGATTGAAATTTTTTTTGACTAAGTATAAAAAACGGTTTTTTACCTAACTTTAGGAACATTTTTCCCACGAATTTAATTTGTATTTAAAATTTTTAAATATTATACGTTGTAGACAAAGTGTAATACTAAAGTGTTGTGTTGGAAAAAAAAATTAAAAAATTTTTTGATAAGTAATTTATTTACTAGAAAGTGTGTTAAAAATCATTTTTTTCACCTAAACTTAAAATGGTTTTTTGCCCTAATTTTTTCCCATTATTTCCCCTAGTTTTTTTTTAATAATTTTAAAAAAATATACCCTATATTGCCACGACCAAAATGGGTGTAGGAGTGTAAATGATGATTTTCATTTTTGTGTTCAACCCTTATTAAAGTAGTTCACATGTCTTTGTTCATATACTTGTGTCTAGGTGTTACCTCAAAATTTCGACAACACATTAAATGAAGCTTTAAATGGAGTTGACTTCACATTTAATAATGTTTGGAGACAACAGGTCAATATCCAAATCAATGCACTATCAATTCGACAGAAAGGTACGCAAGTGCTAACAATATGGATGAGCTTCGACAAGCTTAGCTCTCAAAGCTATGGAAATAAGCAAAGCAAGAATCCTTCGACAAAAGAAGACTCAATTCTTTGACAAAGCAAGGTTCAGCGCTTCGCCAAACGGCTGACAACGAGTTAGTCGAAATGCAAAGAGTAACAGTTAGTGGGCAGTTACTTCTCCTTATTTCTAGGAGGCAGTTATTCTTTTTTCCCACGTTTGTTTCCAAGAGTATAAATACTCTTTTGTAATAGGAAATCATTGTCACAACATTTCACAAGAACTCTGAAAAACTCAACTTCCAGACTAAAGCGAAAAACGAGTGAAACAGATTCATTGTACGTGTTGGTGAACCACTTTTCTTTCGATTCAATGCAATATTTACTTTCTTTTTACATTTGTTGCAATTACTGCTTTTGTTTTACTTTCAACCTGTTTCTTTGTATCATTTACTATTCTTAAATACGTCAAAAACACAAAAACTCAGAGGCAATTGTCAAAGAGATTTTCTAGTTTGATCTCACAATCACAATATTGAAAACTAGTGATTGTTTGCTAAAAACACCAGCAAACAAATTGGCACGCCCAGTGGGACCTTTGCCATTAATTTTGTGTTTTTTCTGTCAGTATATGTACTTGTATGCACTTGAGGAGTGGTAGAATGGTACGTAACAATTCTAACAATGCCTCTAGTTCTAACCCTGTGGTATCACAAGGGCAAGGAACAACCGTAGATTCTGTAAGTGTCAGCGTTGGAAATGTTGCAGGGACAATGGCCCCAGTAACATCAATAACTGTTCCTACGATGTCGATGACCAATGTTGGGTCGACATAATCTATGTCTTTGCCACAAAGTATAGGACTTCCTTCTAGTCCTTATGTGGCAACAGGGAATAGTTTGGAGACACGTTTCCAGAACATGAGTTTATCACCATATCCCTTTGGTGTATATGGCATGCCTACTGGAATGCCACATGTTTCGACCTTTTCTCCTTCGCATGTTTCTTCTGAAGGTGCACTTGGTCGAAATCCTATTGCATTAACCAATGCGTCCTTGTTGGCATTAAGACAACAAGTAGACGAAAGTAATCATGATATGGTTAATATGCTAACCCAACAAATTGGTACTGTTTTTAATCCATTGATTCAGAACACCAATGCAAGTTATCAAATGTTAGCAAACCAAATGGGTAGGATTGCAGATTTCTTTGGGGCTCCTACGGGAAATAATAGGCAAGTACCCAATTGTGGGAACAATGCGCCTAATACTCCACAGAGATCAGTTACTGTCGAAGCCCAAGCGGTTATAGGCGAACAACAAGGGATGGGAAACCATGTCCCTGAAGTAGTTATGGTAAATCGAAACCAAAATGCTGATGAAGTTGTTCGACAAGTGCAACGAAACAATGTTTGCGCTCAAGATAACATAGCCACTTTGGTAGAAACCATAATTGCACAAAATGGCCTTAACATAGGTTTACATAGGCCTAATTTCATATCACCATTGTGTGAATATGTGTTGCAAGCAGAGTTGCCAAGAGGTTGGAAAATTCCCAAGTTTACTAAGTTTGGGGGTGATACCAATGAGTCTACTGTCGAACATATTGCCCGTTACATGACTGAGGCAGGGGATATAGCCCAAAATGAGAACTTGAAAATGAAATATTTTCCAAATTCTCTAACCAAAAATGCTTTCACGTGGTTTACCACTTTACCCCCTGGTTCTATGTATACATGGGGACAATTGGAAAAGGCTTTCCATGAACAGTTTTATATGGGCCAGTCGAAGATTAGTCTTAAAGAATTGGCCAGTGTTCGACGTAAAGTACCTGAAGCTATTTATGATTACTTAAATAGATTTAGGCTATTAAAGGCTAGGTGTTTTACACAAGTGCCTGAGCATGAGCTTGTCGAAATGGCTGCAGGTGGCCTTGATTATTCAATTAGAAAGAAATTAGATACGTCTCATTTGAGAGATATGGCCCAATTGGCTGACAGAGTTCGACAAGTTGAAAGGCTTAAAGAAGAAAAGGCTAGAGTGAATAAATTCAATAAAAAAGAAAACTCAGTTGGGTTTCATAAAAAAGAGAAAATAGCCTATGTTGATGAGGAATTCGACTTCGCATTTGGTGATGTCGAAGCAGGGGAAATAGATGTGGCTGAACATAAGCCTGGTCCTCCTTATGCCTGTAAATTATTAAGGCCTGCAAATGGGAATAATCCCATAGAACCTAAGAATGATAGATTTGTGCCTAAGACTTGCACTTTTGATGTTACTAAATGTGATGAAATTTTTTATCTGTTAGTAACTGATGGCCAAATAATAGTGCCTAATGGCCTGAAAGTACCTCCTCTCGAACAGAGGAAGAAAAAGGGTTACTGTAAGTTTCATAATTTTTTGGGACATACAACTGACCGTTGTGTACTTTTCAGGGACATAGTTCAAAAGGCAATCTAAGAAGGGAGACTTAAATTTGGCGACAAAAAGAACAAAGCTCCAATGCAGATTGACGCTGATCCACTCCATCAGGCAGAAGCTATGTATGCAGAGCCAATTGAACTGAATATTAGCATGGTTGATGTGAAGATGGTGGGTTCTCCTAAGCCTGTCAAACCTTCTACAGAAAAGCTCAAAAGTGTTGTACAAGGGCATGATGCTGTGCAAAAAATTACTCAGGAAGAATATGAAGAGAAAGTACAGTTTGTGTACCCCAAGGCTGAAGAGGAATTGATAGATTTCCTCAATAGGTGCAAGCTAAAAAACTCTGAGGTAATGCTATGCCCCAGATGTAGCGTTGTTTTCGACAAGGAGGCAGCCAAGAGTGTTGAAGGCTACGGAGTTCGACAGCCTCTGAAAAGAAAATGGCTAGACAAAAAGCCAAACTTCAGTTTCAAGAGAGGAGACCTTCCTTATAAGGTTAAAGGTTCGAACAGACCTTCGACAAGCAAGCAACAGTCTGCTGGTAAGAATACAACCAAAAGGGAGTTTGTGTTGTTAGCTTCTGCCAAAAGCCGTGGGGACTACAAAAGTGAGCATAGGTGCTGCCAACCAAGTGAAGGTTGGAAACAAGGCCAAAGGTAAATCTATTGTAATAGAAAAACCAAGGAGGCCTGCAATTGAGAGAATTTTTCCTCCACTATCATCTTTGAAGAAGAAAAGTGCTGAATTCGACATGGATGAGGACATAACTTCAGATTTTGAAGATTCTGAAGCTAGCTTTGATGTCATATGTAACGTGGTGTCTATTCTACCAAGTGAATATGATGTCATCACAGTTCCCAATGATGTTGAGGAGAACTTCACTGAAGACATGGCTAACCATAAGCCAGTTTGTTACTATGTGATGAACAACGGTTGTGTCGAAGAACAAATGGCTACTTTCGAGAAGCCAGATGAAGGCATGCAACATCACTTGAAGCCTCTGTATGTTCAAGCCAAGGTCAATGGCGTGGGTATCAACAAAATATTGGTGGATGGAGGTGCTGCAGTAAACCTGATGCCTCAAGCGTTGCTGAAAACCATAGGGATGTTCGACACAGACCTTAAGCCTCATAATATTGTTTTAACTAATTATGAAGGCAAATCTGGCCAATTTTTGGGGGCCGTAGAAGTGGAGATAGTGGTAGGCACTGTCAAAAGAACCACTATGTTTTTTGTCATAGCTTCTAAGGCAAGCTATAATCTGCTCCTTGGTAGGGAGTGGATACATGGAGTAGGTGTTGTGCCTTCAAGCCTACACCAAAAATTGGTGATGTGGAAAGATGATGGTCTGGTAGAGTATGTCGAAGCAGACCAGAGTTATTTCCTTGCTGATGTGAACAATGTCACCAAGGAAAATTTTGAAAAGCAAATGGCGAATATTGCGCCATGTACATCTTCCAGTCAGGCATACATTTCCTCTGATAACGTGCTATCCTCTGTTCGTTTGTACCCAACACATGGTTTTGTTTGGGAAAGGGAAGTGGTGGAAGATGCAAGTGTTTATCCTGAAGGTGTTCTACCTCCAACAGGATGGGACACTGATTCTTGAAAGGTTTTAAATGTTAGTACCCAATACATGGGATGTAATTACGGCCTACATGGCCGAGAATAAAGTAAAAGCGGATTTGGAGGCCGAAATAATTCAACAAACAATGGTTGTCGAAGCCATAGCTTCATCTGAAGAAAATGGTAAAGTCATAGATGAAAAACTTGATTGCATTTATGATGACGAACCATTGGGTTTTGAAAAAGACCCTAGAGATTCGACAAAGCGTATGCAAGCTCAAGATCCAGTGGAAGAAGTGGACTTGGGAGATGGCTTAGTCAAAAGGCCAACATATATCAGCGCACATCTTGATGCTGCCTTCAAAACCCAAGTTATTTCACTTTTGCAGGAGTTCAAAGATTGCTTTGCTTGGGAATATAACGAAATGCCTAGTTTGAGTCGAGAAGTAGTGGAATTACAAATACCCATTCGACCAGGGAGGAAACCAGTAAAGCAAACACCAAGAAGGTTTGCTCCTCAAATATTGGCTAAGATCAAAGAAGAAATCGAAAGGTTGTTCAAGAGCAAATTCATCAGAACTGCCAGGTATGTCGATTGGTTAGCTAATATAGTTCCAGTAATGAAGAAAAATGGAAAACTTAGAGTTTGCGTAGACTTTAGGGATCTAAATAATGCAACACCTAAAGATGAATACGCTATGCTGTAGCGAGAAATGCTAATAGATTCAGAAGCCAGGATTTGATTATCTCGGTATGCTAGATGGCTATTGGGGTATAATCAAATCTTTTTATTGTCAAGAAGGGCGTGTCAAAAAATGACTTTTCGATGTCCGGGGGCATTAGGTGTTTATGAATGGGTAGTAATGCCCTTTGGCTTAAAAAATGCTGGTGCCACTTATCAAAGAGCAATGAATTCTATGTTTCATGATTTTATTGATGATTTTATGCAAATATACATAGATGATGTGGTGGTTAAGTCATCCTCAGAAATTGGTCATTTAGACCATCTTCGACGTTCTTTTGAACGAATGAGGAAATATGGATTAAAAATGAATCCAACCAAATGTGCTTTGTGTACGTGCAGGTGAATTCTTGGGTTTTGTAGTACACAAGAAAGGCATAGAGATCAACCAAAATAAGACTAAAGCAATTATGGAAACGAAGGCTCCTTCGACCAAGAAAGAACTTCAGTCATTGCTGGGAAAAATCAATTTCCTTCGAAGATTTATCTCAAATCTAAGTGGCAAAACACAAGCTTTTTCGCCATTGTTGAGACTGAAGAAAGAAGATGAATTCAAATGGGAGCAAGTTCATCAAGAAGCTTTTGATGCAATTAAGTCTTATTTAATGAAACCACCAATTTTATTGCCTGTTATTAGAAACAAAATTTTAAATTGTATATAGCAGCTTCTGATAACACAATAGGTAGCATGTTAGCACAAGAGGATGATAATGGTGTCGAAAGAGCCATTTATTACCTTAGTAGGGTTTTGATTGATGCTGAAACAAGGTATAGTCCAATAGAAAAATTATGCCTTTGCTTGTATTTCTCTTGTACGAAATTAAAGCAATATATCAAGTCAGCAGATGTTTATGTTTATTCGCACTTTGATGTTATTAAGCATATGTTATCAAAACCTATGTTGCATAGCAGAATTGGTAAATGGGCTTTAGCTTTGTTAGAATATAACTTAACTTATCAGCCTCTTAAATCAATCAAAGGACAAGTGGTTGCTGATTTTATAGTAGACCATTCCGTTGTCGAACACGAGATAAATTCATTAGACATACGTCCTTGGAAGCTGTACTTCGACGGTTCAAGCCATAAAAAAGGAGTGGGTATTGGGGTCTTAATTATTTCTCCAGAAAACATTCCAACGAAGTATAGATTCAAAATTCGAGACTTTTGCTCCAATAATGAAGCTGAGTATGAGGCTTTGATAGTAGGCCTTAAAATTTTACTTGAATTGGGGGCAAGTCATGTCGAAATAAAGGGTGATTCTCAATTAGTTGTCAAACAATTGACAAAAGAATACAAATGCATCAGTGAACACCTTATTAAATATTTCGTTGTTGCCAATACTTTATTAAAAAGGTTTACATTCGTACACCTAGAACATTTACCAAGAATTGAAAATCAAGTGGCAAATGAGTTGGCACAAATTGCCTCAGGTTACAAAGTATCAAAGCAAAGCCTAGAAGAGTTAATTGAGATAAAAGATAAATTAATCTCAGAGGACTCTCTTTACAATGGTACTTCTTCAACATTATTGTCAACACCAAAAATTGGGGGGGGGGCAATAAATACAAATACAAATGAAGTACGCGTCGAAAAACGCCAAATTTTTGATGAGGTTGACTTAGCAGAAATTTTTGCTATTGACAATATGGTTGATGATGATTGGCGTAAACCTATTGTAGAGTATTTGCAAAATCCTACAGGAAACACTAATAAAAAAGTGAAGTACAGGGCTCTGAGCTATGTGTTAATTGGAAATGAGTTGTTCAAGCAAACTCCTGAAGGGGTACTATTAAAATGTCTTAGTGAGAATGAGGCATACTTAGCAGTTTCTAATACGCATAGTGGAGCATGTGGTTCACATCAAGTAGGCCATAAAATGAAATGGTTGTTATTTCGACAAGGAATGTACTGGCCAACTATTTTGAAAGATTGTATAGAGTTTGCTAAAGGTTGCCAAGAATGCCAAAAGCATGCTGGAATACAACATGTGCCTGCAAATGAATTACATTCTATAGTGAAACCTTGGCCATTTAGAGGTTGGGCTTTGGATGTGATTGGAGAAATAAAACCAACTTCATCAAAAGGCCATAGATATATTCTTGTAGGAATTGACTATTTTACCAAATGGGTAGAGGCAATACCTTTAGCCAATGTTGATCAAGAAACAGTAATAAGGTTTATTCAAAATCATATCATTTATAGATATGGAATTCCAGAAACCATTACTACAGACCAAGACACTGTTTTTACTGGTCGAAAAATGGTAGAATTTGCTGCTGAAATTGGTTTCAAGTTATTGACTTCGACACCATACTACGCACAAGCCAATGGTCAAGTAGAAGCCGCCAATAAAATTATTATTAACTTGATTAAAAAACACGTTGGACGTAAGCCCAAAAATTGGCATAGTTCTCTTTGTAATACCCTAATTTTGTCCGTCCCCTTAACTTAAGCCAATTTCAATCATGGAACTCAACTAAATCGAAATACCGCTATTTAAATTAAGCAGGCACGCGAATGATCGATCTTTTCGTGCGTTCTTCAATATAATCTTCGTATTTGGGTTTAGTCGTACATAAGTAGTGTTTTTAGTTAATGAGCTCATTTCTTCTATTTGAGTCTCGTTTTAGCATATTCGTCTAGTCTGGCCCGTTCTCGTCTTTGTGTTTGGTCAGACTCTTTTTATTATTATTATTCCTCTTTTGTGCAGTTAATTTATTTTGAGCATATATATATAGTCCAAAAATGTCAAAAAAATACTATTTAATTTTTATTACAACTTAGGAGAGTCCAAATGTCCAAATGTCCAAAAAATACAAAAAAATAATAATACAAAATATACAAAAATAAATAAATTCGAAAATACAAAAAAATAATAAAAGGCAAAGAATAAAGAATCAGATTCGGGTTCCAATGTTTGCTTTCAAGTCTTTGGCTTGGATCGGACACGAAAAGAGTCAAAGCCCAGTCAAAACAATTAATGCAGAAACCTAATATTTTAATATAAAAGAGCTGTCAATGGCCAGTCAAAGGGACACGAATTTCGAGTAAAAAAACAGATCACTGAAAAAAGATTAGGGTTTTACACTGAAACCCTAATCACCTAAAGCAGATTGTTTAGATCGAAAGCGATCAAAAAAAGAGGAAGAATTCAAACACGAGAGAAGGAAGCGGTAGAGCACCAATACCACCAAAGATAGAGATCGTCTTATTTCTCTCTGAGTAATCGGAAAACAGGTTGGTACCTTTTTTTTCTCAGATATGAAAATATATGGGATGAGCATGAATTGTTTTTGAAAAGTGATCAGATTCAAGCAGTGAACATAAACCGAATTGTTTTTAGTTGTAAAACAGAATCAGTAGGTCTGAGATTAAAGAAATATAGTGAACATTAGAGGCTAAAAACGAATTTAGGATTAAGTTAACATCGATTAAAAACGGAAACAAGGAGAGGGGAAAGCGAGAGGCAGAACAAAAAAATATAAAAAAAAAACCAACCTTTGATAGTCGTCTTCTCCGGCGACGGTGACCCTCCGGTCACCTTCTCCGGCGCAACCCTCACCTCGCCACCACCACCACAAAACCGAGATCCCTGGCCGTCGAGACCCACTACAAAACCACCTCCTTCACCGTCGCAACCACCCCAAAAACCGACCCCAGCCGTCGTCCTCTCTCTCTATCACCGACCCCAACTGTCGTTCCCTCCCTCTCCACGCCGTCCATCTGTCGGTTTTCTTCTCCTCCTCCACTCTCATCGGACTTCCCTCTCTCTTCCATGGCCGACCAACGCTCTCCCTCTCTCGCTCTCTCTCTCATCCCCCAGAAACCGGCGAAATTTTCGCCTCCAAGTTCGCCCTCACCGTGCACTCCTCCTCAATTAAAAACAAATCAGATTATTAATCACACCTCCCCTAATCCACGCGTGCACTCCTCCTCACTTAAGCCCAGTTTCGCATACTGGCCTCCCATATGTGAACTGGGCTTGCTGTTTACACCCCCTATTCAGTTACACAACCCCCTACGACTAATAACACCCCCATTTTGCAATTTTCACCTTTTTCTCGTTTTTTTTCTAAACTCAAATAATTTTTCATTAAATCAAAAACTTTGTTATTGGTCATGCGAAGCCTTTGCTTGCATGATCATTAACAATGAGGAACTAGCGGTGATCACTTGGAGCCTTTGCTCAATTGATCATCATGAACGCCTAATGTTTTTTCGAAAGACTTTCATTAAATCAAAGGAAAACTTTGTTAGTGGTCTTGCGAAGCCTTTGCTTGCAGAATCATTAACAATGAGGACCTAGTGGCGATCACTTGGAGCCTTTGCTCAACTGATCATCATGAATGCCTAATTTTTTCTAAAAACTTTCAATAAATCAAAAAACTTTGTTAATGGTTTTGCGAAGCCTCTGCTTGCATAATCACTAACAATGAGGAACTAGTGGCGATCACTTGGAGCCTTTGCTCGATTGATCATCATGAACGCCTAATTTTTCTAAAGACTTTAAATAAATCGAAAAACTTTGTTATTGATCCTGTGAAGCCTTTGCTTGCATGATTATTAACAATGGAGTGCTAATGGTGGTCACTTGGAGCCTTCGCTCGATTGATCATCATGAAAGCTCAGTTTTCACAATTAAAAAAATAAAAACCAAAAACCTAGAACTACGTAGCTTTGAATTCTCCATCGCACCTGGAGATACGTAAGAGCGGATCCCCTCCGTCAAGCACGACAAACTCAAAACAATTTTCCTTCCAAAAACCCAAAGCGGCTAACTCTCGTCAAGCGCCGCAAATAAAAATTCCTTAAGTCTATTTAATTGAGAGGCAAATTTAAGTACTTTTCAAATCAACACTTAAAATCATGTTTAATTAAAGGTTCCCTTTCAGTAGAAAGGAGATGTGGGGTGCTAATACCTTCCCCATGCCTAACCGACCCCCGAACCCAAATCTTTAGATTTTCCCAAAGGACCATCTGCCTTCCCAAAAAGGTTTTTCTTCAATATTTTCCTTATAAAAAAATATTGGTGGCGACTTCATTGTTCTAAAAGGTTTTTAACGAAGAAAACCCCTCGGGGACTTTTTCGGGCGCAACACTCTTGACCAAGTGTTATGGGCTTGTCGAACTTCACCTAAAGAGTCTATAAACACTACTCCTTACAGGTTAACATTTGGACATGATGCAGTGTTACCTGTTGAGATTTGTTTACAATCAACAAGAATTCAGAAGCAGTGGGAAATCCCTTCTGATCATTATTGGAATATGATGATTGATGAATTAGTTGATTTAGACGAAGAAAGGTTGTTAGCTCTAGAAATGCTTATTCGACAGAAAGAGAGAGTAGCTAAAGCTTACAACAAAAAGGTTAAGTTAAAAATCTTTGAAGAAGGAGAATTAGTGTGGAAAGTCCTATTGCCTATGGATAAAAAAGATAGAGTTTTAGGCAAATGGTCACCAGGGTGGGAAGGCCCATTTCGCATACTGCAATGCTTTTCGAACGGTGCGTATGAAATCGAAGAGCTAGGTGACGAAAATAGAATCTTTAGAATAAATGGCAAGTACTTAAAACAATACAAGCCAACATTGACTGAGATAAAAATTGAACAAGCATAAATAAAAATGGCAATGTGTAATGCAATATTAAAATTACATAGCCAATTTTTTTAAAAAAAAATAAAAAATTTCTAACTATTACAAGATCTCAGAAATTCGTTAAAGTGTTTTTGAGCCTCTCAAGAATGTTGGCACTCAAAGAAATAGAAGTGTCAAGAAGATGCAAATCTTTGTCAAGTTCAGCAAGAATGGCTTGATGCTGGTTAGCTTTCTCCAAGTGCTCTATGGCTGTCAACGCCTTAGTTGTTTTGATTGACGAAGAGGCAGCACTCATTCTTTCGACAACCAAGCCCTTTTGATACTTAGCGTTTGACAGTTTGGTTTGGAGTATTTTTATCTCTTCGTCATAACGCGTCATATCTGCATCCCATTTAGCAATTGCCTTCTCGTCATTGGCTGCTTGGGTTTCAAGGGTTTCAATATCTTGAGCTGTCTTGAGGGAAGCAAGTTCCACTTCACAAAGTTGATTCTCCTGAACCTTGTGTTTGAGGATATTCGACCGTTGGGTAATCAGGAGAGAGAGTTGCTCGAAGATGGGGCCAAATTCCATGAAAAAGGTGAGGAGATCTTGAGGAGGATCTAACTTGGTGATTTTGTGTATAAGTGATTTGACTTCAAGATACACAGATGGATCACTTTCAATATTCGCCACAAGGTTTCCCTCTAAGACTTTAGCCTTCAATTGACGAAGTAGGCTTTCCACTGATTCCTGGTTAATAGAGCTAAGAGAAGTGTTCGAAGAACTGCAAATCAAACGATTTGACGAACTTTGGAGACTCAGCATGATCTTCAAAGCTGCCAAAAGGTCTTTCTTTTTCAGCTCAGCCAACTCTTGATCACTAACAGCACTGTTAGATGATTCTTTGGCAGAAACGTCTTGATTTGCAGGTTCATCTCTTCTAAGCTCTTCTTGTCCTTGTTCGACCATATTCTCGTCAGGATTTTCAGTAGGAGTAGCTGCTACTTCTTGTCTTTCATTTTCTGGATTGTTGGCTTCCAAAACTTGAGCATTTTCCTCAACAACGACCTCTGGTTCGACGCCACCAGCATGTGGAATAGTTGTATCGAGAATGGGAAGTCCAGGCTTGACGAGTTCTTGAAAAATCTCCTCAGTGAGTACACCAAGAGGTGACGAAGGGAAAGAAGGCCTTGTAGCCAACAACTCTCGTTCTGCAATCTCAGTCAAAGACTCGACAGCAGGATTAGCAACAAGCTGTCCACCTACCTGCTTACAAGTAAATAATATTACTTAAGTCAAAACTGGAAAGGTATAAAACCAAAAAGGGTTCGAAATAGCTTCGACAGGAAGTTTACCTTAAGTCTTTTGATTGGGGGAGAGTTTGGTGTTTCAGAAGGCTCATCGATAACAATGCCTTTAGTTGCCCTTTGGGAATCAGGTAAGGCCCTTTTCCTTGACCTTTGATTAAGAGAAATGTTATCATCGTCACTTTCAGTGTCCTGCAAAAAAGAATTCAAGTTATGGTACAAATAACACCACGAAAAAGTGAGTGGTAAATTGGAGAGAAATCTCGACATGCTAACAAGGTGCGTATATAGTACCTCAGAACTGGAGGGAATAACCATTTTCTCTTTGGCCCTGAGCTTCGGAAGAGGTTTTGTTGCTTTGGTTGTTTTCTGGAAAAAATGTTCGACGTGAATAAAAGTCATAGTCAAAAAACAACTTAAGGCTCGTAGATGGCAACATACCTTTTTTGGAGTGATATCTGGAGTAGGACTTGCTGCCACTTTCTTCTTGACTTGTGGGGAAGACTTTGTAGATGTGGTTTTGCTTACTTTGATCTTCAGCTTCGTTGCAGGTTTTTCTAATGTCGAAAACATTGATAAGTAAACAGAAATGAAATTAAATTACAAGTGTTTAAGACTTAGAAAGCTTTAAGTGTCGAAAAGAACATACCTGTATTGTTCGAAGGGAAAGCAGCCTCCAATTTTTTCACAAGGTTTTCAGCAAAAGTGTCACTGGTCTCTCCAGCAGCAGTGATAACTCATATTTATATGAGTTATTTATGCTCTTATTACTTAACTTAATTCAAGTTCTTAAGTAATATTGTTGTTTAATTAAGTAAATATATGTTGTTTAGTGTAAAAGAGGGTTAGGAACTGATTATGTGACAAATTGGCACTTTTGGTGCTTTCTTGTTATTTTTAATGTGTTTGTTCGATTTACTGACATTAGGCGCTATAGCGGCAGACGCTATAGCGTTGGATTCTCGCTGCGGTGATGAGAGAAAGCGGAAAAGCGTTTCTGCGGTTTCCAAAGCGTGTCGAGATCAACGTAGAAGCGATCGAGAGCAGTTTCTGCATCACCACCCACCTTTTGCTTTATAGGACACTTGTCTATTTTGTAATGGTAGTTGGTAATAGTTGGTGGGATGGCTTTTCACCTTTTTGAGAGGTATTTTCTTTATATTGAAGTCTTAAAACTTCATCTTCAAGCTTAGTTTTCTTTGGTTCGGAAGAGAGGAGAGTTAGAAATAACTCTTAAACTCCATTTTCGTCCAAGCTCCATTTTCACAATAAAGAGTAGATTTTCTCAGTCTTTGCGAGAGACGCTATAGCGGCACGGGAGTATCATCATTTGGAGTGTTTTCCACCTCTTGGTGATTTCGGTTTTATGGCTTTAGGTAACACTTTTATGTTGTATTTCTTGTGTTGTTGCTCATCATGAGTGATTCTCTTGTAGTTGGATGCTTAAAGCTTTGTAATGAACCTTTAGTATCGCGTTTATAATATTTCACGTTTTGCGTTTCAATCTTTGTGTGTTACTTCTTTCAAACTTGTTTTAGAAATGATCGGCTAAAATAGGTATATTCATGGGTACATGGACATGGTCCATGATTCGAACTCAAGGATTGATATGAGCGATAAGGTTGGTTAAAGACATTTAACCAATTTTTGCTTCCTCTAGACATAGAAGTGCAATAGTTCATAGGGCAAAAGGCTGTGGGTTCTTTATTATACTGAGGGGTGAACTTATTTAGAACCTAGACATAGGCATCTTGTAATGAAACCACGGCGTTAGTGATTGAAAAGCACAAAATCATTTGCAATAGTGCGCTTGACGCTATAGCGTGAGACGCTATAGCGCCTTACTGGGAAATTACTTAGCAAAGAGCATTCCAACTACTCTCACTGAATTTCTACTTATAATCTATCTTATTTGCTTTTGTACCTTTATGTTGATGACATTAATGATTCTACAACTTGTTATTGTTACTTGTTTTACTCACTAGCTAATTTACTAATTTAATTATAGAAGTAAACTCAACAATCCCTGTGGAGACGATCTTACTTATCATTATATTACTTGTTGCGATTGTGTACACTTGCACATCACCTTTTCGCACAACAAGCAGCAGTGTAGTAATCAGACGACCATTCATGAAACTTCGCAGTACATGAAAACCTTGGGTTGTAACTGAGGGGTTCAAAATTTAAGGCTTTGTACGGAAACTTCTTAAAAGCTTGTTTGTAAGCTATCTCTGATTCTGGACTTGTGAATTCTCGCCTGTGAAAATACAGCGGCGCAGGTCGAATTTGGCAAAGCCCAAATTGCCTGGCAAAATAACTTGGGAAGTACTTAGTGATTCCCAAATTATTTTTGTTCTTTCCAGGGGTGAGTCTGGTGGAAAGGATAGATGGCGAGAGATAAGCTTGCCAGATTTGATTGGTTTCCTCGGCATGCTCGACAGAAGGAGAAGGAAATGGTTGTTTAAACCAGGTTGGACCATAAGGCCTTTGTACAAAGGGGGCCATAGAGTCTGTGAAATGGGTGCATTTCAAAAAGATTTCAAAGTAAAAAGAGAAGGATTCTTCGGCAGAAAGGCCTATTTGCTTAGGTTTCAACTGTGCTAGTCGAACCCCTTCAGTTCTCCTCGTTTCCAGAGATGGTCGAACTGATTTTGGAATATACAAACTAAGTCGAAATTCAAAAGTGGCTAACAACCACAATTGTAACAACCATAATGGACCAGAAGCCAAAAACTTGGGTGTTGGTTCATCTTCTCTCAACTCTATGACAGCATTGTCAAGTTGTTGATGGAGAGAACCTAGAATCAGTTTGGCAAGATTAATGTCTTCTTGTTCGTGGAGCTGGATTGCTAGTGGGATATAGGATTTGGAGACTTGGAGAGAACGTGTGCAGAAGACAAAGAGAGATAACCAGAGGGTTAAAAAGGCTACATGTTCTACGGCAGAAACCTCCTCAGTGTCAAGTTTGTGGTGATCACTGATGTAAGGGTCGAAGGTAGCATTGCTGAAGGTGAATTTATACTCATACTCAGGAAGAGTAGGATCAAAGGTCTCACCTAAGGGTTTTAGACCTGTAATGGCAGCAACATCTAGCAAAGTGGGGGATAACATGCCACATTTCAGATGGAGGCTATGAGTAGCACAGTCCCAAAATTGCATAGCTGCTAAGATTAGGGTGCTATCATACTTAGGCCCATACCTAGACAACTGGATAAGGTCGAAAATACCTTGTTGTTTCCAGATGTTGGCTTTCTTAGCCTCTATCTTGTCAAGCCAATCTAAATAAACCTGTTGGTCAAGCCTAGGAGCAGACCTAAAAACCCTAGAAGGATTATTCAGAAATTCTAGATGGAGGGGTGTTTTAGCAAAAATTCTAGGTTGAAGACAACGAGGGCTAGGGAAATTTTCTAAAACCTCATCGGTTTCCAGCAGAATATTAGGCAAGGGACCCAAATAGGCATGGGTATAAATCTCAGTGGAAGGAATCAGTACCTGAGTTTGCCATTGGATGGTTCGTTCATCGTTGATGTCAGGTTCATCAACGAAATCATCAAGAGTTTGGGTTGTTCTGGCCCACCTACTATATTACGTGTGTCAATGAAACGGTTCACTTTATCTGTGCAAGTCATGATGACTATCTTTTCGACTACTGTTGAAGTGCAAAAGGCGGTAGAAGTGATCATTGCACAATATTCAAAAAATGCCCTTTCTTACTTCCATTCCTTATTCCGTCGAAAGAAACATTTTTTGGGGGGCAATCTGTTACCTCAAAATTTCGACAGCACATTAAATGAAGCTTTAAATGGAGTTGACTTCACATTTAATAATGTTTGGAGACAACAGGTCAATATCCAAATCAATGCACTATCAATTCGACAGAAAGGTACGCAAGTGCTAACAATATGGATGAGCTTCGACAAGCTTAGCTCTCAAAGCTATGGAAATAAGCAAAGCAAGAATCCTTCGACAAAAGAAGACTCAATTCTTCGACAAAGCAAGGTTTAGCGCTTCGCCAAACGGCTGACAACGAGTTAGTCGAAATGCAAAGAGTAACAGTTAGTGGGCAGTTACTTCTCCTTATTTCTAGGAGGCAGTTATTCTTTTTTCCCACGTTTGTTTCCAAGAGTATAAATACTCTTTTGTAATAGGAAATCATGGTCACAACATTTCACAAGAACTCTGAAAAACTCAACTTCCAGACTAAAGCGAAAAACGAGTGAAATAGATTCATTGTACGTGTTGGTGAACCACTTTTCTTTCGATTCAATACAATATTTACTTTCTTTTTACATTTGTTGCAATTACTACTTTTGTTTTACTTTCAACCTGTTTCTTTGTATCATTTACTGTTCTTAAATACGTCAAAAACACAAAAACTCAGAGGCAAAAGAGATTTTCTAGTTTGATCTCACAATCACAATATTGAAAACTAGTGATTGTTTGCTAAAAACACCAGCAAACACTAGGTTATTCACATGACCCTAATAACTCTTTATGACAAGTATTCACATGCATTTGTCAAGTAGCTTGTCTCTAGGTTGTTGATATGTCTTTCACATGGTTTATGACAAGTATTCACATGCATTTGTCCTTATGGAAGTGTCATAGTATCGTCCGTAGCATTAGAACTAGGTTGCATTAGAACTAGGTTGTATTATGTTTTCCTGTCGTTTCGTTTTAAATTTCTTATCCTTGTATTTTTGCAATTTGTGTTTTTCATTTCTGTTCTTATCCAATATTAAATTTTGTTCCACTTTTTAGGGTGATTCTAGGGTGAAAGAGCAAATTAAATCTTTCACCGGTGAAACACTAACATTGACCGTTTGATATTGTTTAAAATGTTATGAATGGTTAAGATTGAATCAACCAATATTAAATCTCAACCATTGATGAATTTTTAAACTACATCCAACGGTCAATTTTAGTGGTTCACCGGTGAAAGATTTAATTTGCTCTTTCACCCTAGAATCACCCCACTTTTTAATAACTTCATTTTTTACCGTAATTATTACCGTAATTACTTTATAAATAATTTTACTAATTATTCTAATTATTTAAATTAATTATTGTAATTAAATTAAATTAATTTACATTTTAATAAAATTAAATACAAGAAAATAAAAAAATTAAAAAACCATGTGGAGAACTAGTGGTGGTGGGGGGCGAGTTCTCCACACCATTTTAAAAAAAAAAGTGGGTTAGTTTGGTATTTAATCTAAAAGGTGGGGTGTTTAGGAAAATAATTTTTTTTTGGTACAATATGGTTTTTTTGCCGAGGTTAAACCTCTTCATCTTTGTTCCTGGGTGTATCAGCAAATACGAGAACTGCCAACAGCAATTGGGCCTGCGGCCCAGCCCATCACGATCGGCCCAAGCACGCTGCTTGGAGCGCAATTCTCGCCGGCCGAAAACTCCGCAAAACGGTCGGACCTCGCGCAGATATATATCGCCATTCGCATATGGCATCGTGCACGTTCTCTAACCTTGTGCTATCGCCGAGCGACCTCTCACTAGATCGTCGGAGTGTCTTTGCGAGTACCACCCGAGGTGCTCAACGCAGCGTGAAGCGGGACCGGTCCTCTCACTCATTCAACGACCGGCCCATTTGACGAAACAACAAACACTTCAACACTTCATTGGTCAAGGTACGATCAATTGGCGACCACAGTGGGAGGCCCGAGCGCTATCCTACTCCACTCATGGCTCCACGCGACCGGCCCCAGACGCGGGCCTCATCTCGGCTCAACCCCTCCGGCAAAGATCCTCAAAAGAAGAAACCACGGGCGTGGCGATGGCGATTCATGAATCTCAAGGGAATCCGCGACAAGAACCCTCGGTGCAGGGTCGCGGACCGATCTTGGAGCAGGTACGACCGTACGCTCCACCCCAACTACCGCCCGAGTTGGTTGAGGCAGGCATTGAAGAGCCGTTGCCCGAGCATGTCACTCAGGCCGTTCTGCAGATCCTCCAAAGCAAGAATCGGTGATCTTGAGGAGACGCGCGCTCATCTCTCGAGCACGAAAGAGGTTCAATTCCGCCGCCGCGCGCGAAGGCGGAGAACCTACGCTCGCCGCCGGCCGCGCGAAGACACCGCTCCCCTCCTCGAAGGAGCATTTTCGAGAGAGAACTACTCATCGTTCTCTCCAAAGAAGAAGCAGGCGCGCATGTGTCGCCCCAGCGAGGAACGTCTTGTGACGCGTCACGCCCTACGACGATTATGAGGATTCCGGCTACCGCGCGACCGACACCGCCGCTCGCCACTAGATACTCATCCAACGAAGTAAATGCAGTTCACGTCGGTCGAGAAGCAAGTCTTGGGATTCTCGTGAAGAGCTTGAAGATTACAGGGACGGGAGAATTAGGGACGTTTCGCATCGGCCAAGGAGAGGCCAAAGCGAGCGACCCAGGAGGCCTCCTCCACTTCCACCAGCTGGCCCGTCCGGAGGTTTTTATGGAATGTCGGGCAACGAGGCGTGCCTCGCAATGCAACCCTTTGGGTCGAACGGCATCCAGAACGATCAGGGTCCATTTTCTAGAGAGATCAGGCGTTACAGAATCCCTAGAGATCTACGGAAGCCGCCCAATCTCAGCAAATTCGATGGCCGTGGAGATCCAGACAAACATCTCCGTTATTTCAATAATTACTGTTGTTACAGAGAATTGGGATCGACCATGAAATGCAGGCTATTTCCCCAGTCACTGGACGGCCGAGCATTGGAATGGTGGGAATCCCTTCGACCCAATACTATCTCCTCATGGGATGACCTGATCAGAATATTCTTGTCCCACTACACTGCCAACCGCTGCCAATTTCAATATGAAGAATACTTGGACTTTGTTGTTCAAGGAGATAATGAGACGCCGAGACGATTATATCGACGGTTTAACATCGAGGCCGAAGTCCGTTCGTGACTTGTCGGACAAGGACAAGTTAAAATATTTGAAGCGTGGTATTCGACCAGGACCACCGGTTCGTAGAAGAATTCACTCTTAACCATTATCAGGATCTCAGTTATTTCCTAACAAGGGCGAACGTCCATATGGCGTATGAAGAAACTTTAGCAGCAAGAAAGGCCGTCTGTGCACGACCTAAAGAAAGAAAAGCGATAAGCGGCCAAAAGGGCATGAAGGTCGCCGCGACAATCGATCGACTTTCGAGATAAGAAGTTCGATCATCGCACTCTCGGCTAAACACCTCTATTGCATGGATCTATAGCGAGTGCCAAAATAATGAATTTGTGGGAGTAAAGCGGCCCGATCCACTCGTGCTCAAGAAGGGGGCACGACCGACTAAAATCTACATATCGTTACCACAAGAGCAAGGGTCATGATACTAACGATCGTATGGCCTCAAAGATGATATTGAAGAGCTCATTCGAAAGGCAAGTTGGGAAAGTATGTGAGGTCGGAGGAAAGCGACCGACCTCAAGAGAAGCAGTAAAGAAACCGATCCGGACAGAGGAAAGGGCGCTCTAGTTGTTTCAAGCGCCCAAGACAAAGAACGATGCGAAGATCGAGACGCCCACGCGGCCCGAGCGCAACGTTGCAATGGTCATTCACGGTGGAAACCCGTTGGACCGTAGAGAATCAAATAAAGCCACAAAAAGAAAGTGGGACGAGCTCCTGATGGTCGGTTCAACATCAACAGTCCCACCGGTCTCGAATAGACCCCTCATCTCATTCGGAGATAGCGACTACACGATGGCGGCCGAACGGTTATGTTCCGTTGGTAATCGAGAGCGATTATGGCCAATCTGAAGTTCAAAGAATTGCAGTCGACCGGAGTAGCTCGGCCGACATCATGTTTGAAGGCTTGATTGACAAGATCAAGGTTGATCGGAGCGAGATAATTCCCCAGGCCGAGCCTATCCCCCTAACGGGCTTCAATGGAGCGATCACCTACCCGTTGGGAACGATCGAACTCATGGTCACCTTTGGTGGCGACACCGAGATAGCACTTTATGCGGGGCGGTCCGCGACGACATTCCTCGTACTCCCCCTCAAATCATGCTATCAGTGTATCATTGGTAGGCCGACCCTGGGCAAGCTAGAGGCCGTGGCGTCAACAGTACATCTGAAGATGAAATTCTACAGCAAAGACGACCAAGTAGTTACCCTGGCGGCCGACCTAGAAGCGTGAAGCGGTGCCACGATATCAGTATTAGCAAATTTGCGATGAGGTAGACCTTGGCCCAAATGTTGGCTAATCGTGAAGGCCATCAAGTCAACGTCACCGATTTGGATGCTCGGTATGATCCGCACGGTGACCCGGAGGATAACGATGATGACTTAGCCCGAGAGTGAAAAGCGAGTTGAAAAGGCGAGAACCTCATGGAGAACTAATAGATGTGCGGTGGGAGACGACCCAACAAAGATAGTTAAGCTCGGTAGCGACCTACCAGAGCAAGTAAAGCAAGACCTTGTGCAATGTTTGAGAGACTATGCTGAACTGTTCGCATGGCAGGCATCAGACATGCCCGGCATTCCTATCGAAGTAGCTCGCCATCAACTTTTCGATGAAGAGAATCGGCCGGTCGCTCAAAGAAGACGTACTCGTAAGCGAGGAAAATCTCAAGCATTTGCAAAGGCCGTTGAGGACCTCATAAAGGCCAATTTCATAGAAGAGATCAAGTACACGATCTGGCTATCCAATGTCGTGTTGGTCAAGAAGAAGAATGGCAAATGGAGAATGTGTGTAGACTACACCGACCTAAATAAGGCATGCCCGAAGGATGCCTTCCCCGTGCCCAACATTGACAAATTGGTCGATGGGGCCTCGGGCTACAAATTATTGTCTTTTTTGGACGCTTACTAAGGAGACAATCAGATCACGATGTATCCCCCCGATCGACACAAGACAGCCTTCATGACAGATCGGGGAAATTTTCAGTACAAGGTGATGCCTTTCGGCCTGAAGAACGCTGGAGCGACCTACCAGCGAATGATGAACAAAATTTTCAAGAGGCAGATCGGTCGAATCTCAGAGGTGTACTTGGACGACATGATCATCAAAAGTGGGACCGATCCAGATCATGTGAACGACCTGAGGGAAATCTTTGAAGAAGCTAGGAAGAATTCACTCGATGAATCTGAAAAGTGTACCTTTGGGGTGAGGGCGGTGATTTTTGGGCTTCCACATTGAAAGAGGATGAAGCAAACCCCGAGAAATGTAGAGGCGGTCGCCGACATGAGGCCGCCCAGTACCAAAAAAGAAATCCAACAGCTGAACGGGATGGTAGCAGCTCTGTCCAGATTCATCCCAAAAGTGGCCTGCAAGTCGCTTCCACTGTTCAGACTCCTTAAGAAAGACGTAGACTTTGAGTGGACCGACCAATGCCAGCAAGCATTGGACGAGCTGAAAGGGGCTCTGACTAGCCCACCAATTATGACCAAGCCGTTGCCGGGCGAGACGCTATATCTGTACTTGGAGATAACGGAAGAAGTTCTGAGTGCTGTGCTAGTCAGAGAGAACGATCTAAAAGCGAGAACCGGTCTACTTCATTAGTAAAAAGTCTTTGCGAGGCCCGAGGTGAGGTACCAGAAAATAGAGAAGTTTGCTCTTGCACTCGATTCTTTGCTCAAGATTGAGACCCTACTTTGTGGCCCACCAGTGTCGTGGTAAGGACCGTCACCAATCGAGCAAGTCCTCCATCGCCGGTTTGGCGGGGCGAATGATAAAGTGGGCGATGAGAGCTCGATGAATTTGGGATCAAATTTGAATCAAGATCGGCCGCAAAGCGCAGTGTTGGGCCGACTTTATAGCGAGAAATGACTCGGCTCTAGAAGATCAAGCCGCAACGACTGGGTTCTCCATGTAGATGGGTCGCCCAACAAACAAAGGAAGTGGGCGGGCCTAATACTAGAAAATTCGAAGGCCCGGCGTGGAGGTGTCTTTGACTTTCGCATTCCATACATCAAACAATCGGGCCGAGCACGAGGCGTGCATAGCCGACCTCTGTACCGCCGAGTGGACTTCAATGTCGCCGGGTCGAACTTCGATCGAACTCTTGCTTGTTGTCTCGCAGATCAAAGAATTATATGATGCTAAGGACGACGTCTTTCAAGAATTACCTAGCCGAGTAAGAGAGCTTCTCAGCGATTCGGCCAGGCGAAGTGACTCATGTGCCTCGGACCGAAAATGTTCGGCGAGACATTCTATCAAAACTTGCAAGTACAAAGACCCCGGGAATCACGAAGTTTGATTCAGGAGACTCTAAATCGGCCGAGCGTGTCGACCAAGCCAAGTCGATCGTTGGCGTCGCGTGTGTCAATCTGATTGATTGGATCGCCCTATCCCGAGATACATTGTTGAAGGGAAGAAGCGAGCGATCCGGCAAGCTAAGTTGGTCGAGCTCGAGCGACCAAGTATTCGGTAATTGAAGGAAAGTTATGCAGAGTGGATTCTCCTCTCCATTGTTGAGATGTCTTACGCGTCCGTCGGCGGCCGACCATGTGTTGAGGATATCCATGAAGGTGTTTGCGGAAGTCACCGTGGTGCACGTTCCATAGCTAAGAAAGCTCGGGGCCGCTATTCTTGGCCGACCATGGACGAGGATGCCAAGAAGTTGGTTGAAGTGCAAGAAATGTCAAGTACATGCCGATGTCCACATTGCACCCTCCTCAGAGCTACAAAGTCTTGTCTCACCTTGGCCGTTCGCCTGGTGGGGCATGGATCTGCTAGGCCCGTTTCCACCTGCTCCAGGCCAGTTCAAGTTCTTGATCGTGGCGGTAGATTATTTCACAAAGTGGATCGAGGCCGAGCCTTTGCAACCATCACCTCGGCAAAAGTAAGCAAGTTCTTCTTAGGTGTGTGTTGGCCCGTTTTGGGATCCTCAACAACTAATAAGCGACAACGGCACCCGGTTCGCAGACAAAAGGTTCGAGAGAAATGTTGGCGACTTAGGGGTAAAAGCAGCGTTTCACCTCGGTCGAGCACCCTCGCACAAACGGCGGTAGGCGGCCAACGAGTTATCTGCGTGGGTTGGGCGAAGACTCGATGAAGCGAAAGGGAACTGGGTCGAAGAGCTGCAGTCCGTTCTATGGGCTTACAGGACAACCCCTCATTCAACGACCGGGGAGTCCCCCTTCAGACTGGTATATGGGACTGATGCCGTGATACCCATAGAAATGGGCGAACTAAATTGGAGAACTTTGAATCCCCACAGTGGTTAACAACGACCGAGCTATACGAGAAGAAAGTGGACACAGTGGAAGAGCTGCGTACCCAAGCATCACTAAGAGAGCAATTGATCAAACAGAAGGTCGCAGCCAGATACAACGCCCGAGTTCAGAAGAGAGATTTCTCGGTCGGCCAGCTCGTCCTGAGACGCGCAGATGTGGGAAACAAGAATGCTCGACGAGGAAAGGCGCACCGGCTCGGGAAGGTCCATACAGAGGTCATCAAAAAGGCGGAAAAGGGGCATACGAGCCGAAACCATAGATGGGGCGACTATCCCCAGAACATGGAATGCAGAGAAACTCAGAAAATATTACGTTTGAATGTAATGTACGACTTGAATGTAATGAACGATCGACCTATAAATGAAAAGCAGGCAGGCGCTCTTTTTCCCACTGGGTTTTTTACAGAGGCCTGACCTTTAGTAAGATGATGTGTTCTTTAAATTCTCGCAAGAATGTATGCCCGGTCGCTCAAGATTTCCCGTGGCAAAGGAGCGATCGAAGATTTATCAAACTGGATCAGATCGTCGAAACGATCTACCTCGAGTGCCATCGAAATGGCCCAAGGGTTAGACAACCCGCAAACTTCAGGTCGTTGAAACGATCTGTAGAGTGTGCCACCGAGCCGGCACAAACGACGGTCACCGAGTTGACTCGAACGAGCGCCATCGAAAATGGCCCAAGGGTTAGGTAATAACCCATCGTAACGGGCCGTCGAAACGACCTACCTCGAGAGATCATCGAAATGATCCCAACGAGTGCCATCGAAATGGCCCAACCGAGTGCCATCGAAATGGCCCAACCACAAACGAGCGCTTTGAAATAGCGCGAAGCGTAGCGGCGAGCGCCTGTAAGTTCGAAAAACTTAGACAAATAAATGTACAAAATACAGGCATAACAACGCGAATTCAAGTAGATGAAATGAAAGACAAGTTAAAATATCATTACAAAATAGAGACGCCCGGTCAAAGCCGAGCGCCCCAAATATTCGACTGCTCGAAGGCAGCATTTAAATTGTCACGCCCGAAGGCAAGCTAGACTATTACAAAGGTAACTCCGCTCAGCGGCTTCGTAGAGAGAAGCGTGGCGGGCGAACATTTCCATGTTCATCAACTTGCTCAGGCAGCATGATCTTGTTGTCCGCAACATAATGGGCGGGATTTATCATCTTCTCATCAAAGTTGATCTTCAAATCTGCATTCAGTGTTCGCGCCTGAGCAAGAGCGTTGTAGAACTGCTCGATCGCTGCCTCCCTACCGGCTGGGCTACCATTTGGATTTTTGCCTCGGCTCGGCCTTACCGGCCTCCACTGGCTTTATCTTCAGAGATTCAACGTCGATCTTGATTGGTCACTTGGCGTGAAGTTCCTTGTTTCGCTTGGAGAGTTTGGCGGTCCTCCTCACCCTTACAAGAGCGTCTTTCTTGGCCTCAGCAAGCTTGTCATATACATTGCGCCTCGGTCAAAGCCTTCTTCTTATCGACGAGCCCTCATGAACGAGAGATCGTCCAACTATTAGTCGGTCGGTTTAAGACAAAAGAGCTAACGGACTGGAAAAGTAAAGTACCTTCAGCTTCGGCCGCAAGTTCGGTCATGATTTTATCTATTCCCAAGCAGAGAGAAGCGCAGACCTCCATTGGCTTCTTCCTGAACCACTCGAGTTCAACCTGTCCTAAACCCTCGAGCGAGAGAATAGGGATGTTGTCCTTGGCGGAATCCATGTTTCGGTCGTCAAGCCTTATCCGCTTTGCGGAGCGATCGTCAGTACAAGGGGACGACCGAACAACTGGCTTTTTCCCTTGGCTCTTGGGAGTGGGGGGCACCTTTGAGGACGATTCAGGAGGTCCTTCATATTTCTTGGCCCCTGGAATGGTAGCAGGTTTCAAAACTGACTCGAGCACGTCCCAGTTCTTACCGGCCATTCTTTCTGCAAAATACCGAGTCATGAGTTAGAAGAAAAGATTGACAAACAAAAATATAAAGGCAAAGTTCAAAAGCAAACCGATCTCGGCCTCCGGATCCGGCCCTCGAGCAAGACAAAGGGGCGGCAAGGTATGTCGCCTTAGTGGTGCGGACGCATCATGCCCGCTAACGCCTTGATCATCTCACAGGGATTCCAGGTCGGCCTCACCCAAGTCCTTCACAGAGTAAATGTAATCGCCTGGCCTCCTGCAGAAGTGAGCCTCGTTCCACATGATTGGGAAGTAAGGGGACCAAGCATTCCGTCCGGTTGGACCTCGGATATGGCCCACCGGCCTCCTCGGTGGGAACGATCCAAAAATACTGACCTCTCCAGGCCGCTCCCAATGATTCTTGGTATGCTTTGAAGAACCGATGATGAGTTTTCTGCATCTTAAAGGAGACCTGCTCCCTCTTCTCTTTATTAGCCTTCTCCCGAGCCATTTCGGCTCAAAGAGAGTAAAGAAAAAGCATGATCGATAATCGCCGACCCAACTTAGTCAAAAGGACTTCAAAAGTTTTGAAAACGCCCATGTGTTAGGGTGGAGTTGAGAAAGGCGACCCGATGTGACGCAGACGCCACGCGTTGAAATTCGATGAATGGAGGGTGATATTCATCTTCTCGAACACGAGCCGATACATCGTGAACTTAAGGTTGGCAGAGTAAGTTGCAATGTCTTCTCCGTCTTTCATGCCTCTCACCCTCCAGCCCGGCAATTCGTCGAAGCGGCTCCGCAGATCGGGCAAGGCAACATGGCCGAGCGATAATGATGCTCTGTGTGAGCGGAGAGTTTCGATACCCAAGACATGTCGGATGGGTCTCGGCCACGTCTCGCTTGAACCCGGCCGACCTTCCGTTCGATCCTCCGATGTTTACCTCTAGACCGCAGTAACTAGGCTGCGGTGAACCACTTCTTCCTCGTGGACTTCTTCACTCGGCCACCGCCCGGCCTCGCCATCTCTCTCGCGTCGCGGCTGGGGCGGCACTACTGCGCCGTCGTGCGTCATCAATGATCACCACGTCAACATCTCCTTCCTCCTCCTTCCGCCCGAGATACGATGTTCTCCGGTGGTGGAGTGTTGCACGCCGCTCATCGGGATGGACGGGACTAGAACGAGCTCTTCGAGCTAGCCGATCCTCGACGGAAGAGTGGGAACTCGAGCTCGTCTTGCTTGAAGAACTGGAACCTTTGTCGCCCGAAGGCGACTTAGACTCCTCCTCACGGGGATTGGGCTCGCCCGGCCTCGACATGTATGTAGCAAAAGATTGGGGACGGTTTCACGGGGATACGGGCGGTCAACTTCGTCCGTGGCATGCAAAAAACACGTGATAGAGGATCGAGTCGGTCGATCGAAAGCGAACACACTCATGAGAGGGGCGATTTGGCCATCCCGACACGACACCCCTATCACGAGGCGTGGAAAAGTACAAAGTACATTCAAGTAAAAACTCAAGTTTAGAAAGTAAAAGTAGAGATCGATCCATACCTTGAGCGGATGTTGTGGATCGGTCGCGAGTAAACGAAGCGACTATGGATGCAAAGTCGCGGCAGACGAGTCGGTCATTGGTGAGCGGTCGAAAGCGTGAGAAATGATCTCGGTGAAGGGCTATTTATAGTCACGGACCCATGACGCGAAGGGACAGGAGGCGAAGCCGCAGCGTTTCATCTTCTCACCAATGGTTGTCTCGGACAACCTCGGAAACACCAAACGTCACGTCTTAAATGTCGGTAAAGACCAACCGTCCACGGCAAAGACGGCCGATGGTTGGCGGCGGTCGACACCGCGAATCCCTATCGAAAGCAAGCGGCCGCGTCCGTTTCGGCCAAAAGAACTTCACCCTAGGGGCATCGATTCAAGCCTCGGTAGCGCTCTTAAGCGACCTAGGCTTGGGGGGGCAATCGTTCTGGGTGTATCGGCAAATACGAAGCGCCAGCAAAGAATTGGGCTGCGGCCCGACCCATCCGATCACGATCGCCCAAGCACGCCGCTTGAGCGCATTCTCGCCGCCGAAAACTCCGCAGAAACGGTCGGACCTCGCGATATATATACGCCATTCGCATATGGCATCAGTGCACGTTCTCTAACCTTGTGCTATCCGCGGCGACCTCTCACTAGATCGTCGGAGTGACTGCAGTACCACCCGAGGTGCTCAACGCGTGAAGCGGGACCGGTCCTCTCACTCATTCAACGACCGGCCCATTTGACGAAACAACAAACACTTCAACACTTCATTGGTCAAGGTACGATCAATCTTCTTCATGATCAACATCCACCATGTAACATTATCATGTTTATTGCAGCACATATCTATTGATTAAGAATAAAAGTGGTTTTGATCAAAATGTTAATTTTGGAATATATATAGATATAATAAGGACATCTAATTATTCAAGATTTTATCCTCTGTGTGAGTAAGGATTTGAATGCATATGGGCTATGGAAATATATTTCTTGTCTGACTGGTTTAAAATAAAATTCTCAGTTTCAAATTCTAAACAATTTATTAAATGAAGAGGCTTCACAGGAGAGGATAAAGAATCCCATTAACAAAAAAGGATCCAGAAGAAATGTTAACACAGAATGAGAGAAGGAAGTGGAACAATGTGGTGAATGCGCCATCGTGGCGGTGTGGTGTCACACTACGTACGCCGTGAATACGCCTTTCCTCATCGCCAAGTTCCAACGTGCGCCACCATGACTTTGGTGAAGTTGCCGCTGCTTCGACCACAAAGCCCACAACTGTACACCGCTCCTTCTTCCACCGATTCAGAAGGAAAGCTACCGTGTCAAAACGACACTTATTTGCGTGTTTTTGTTTGTAACCGTCAATCTTTCATAAAATGAAAATAGATGGAAATGATTTATCCAATTTATTTTTTGCAGTTAAGACTTCACGGGAGACAATCCTCTCCCGCACATTCATGCATCTTTATCTTTATAATATATGCGGCTTGACATGCCTTTTCAATTTGGTGGGAAACATTTTTTGGCCAATTGGATTCCAATTTTTTTGTCAATTGTCCTTTTTTTTTTTACTTAATTTGGCTTTTTTTTCTTTTTTTTTGTTACCATTTCATTAGTGTGCAGTTTTCATCGACTTTATCGATAACTAATCTACACCGGAGAAGTTGGCTGGCCACGAGTATTCAGTTTTGTCCGTGGTTATATCCTCCCAACAGAGTTTTACCGATGACTAATCTACATTTTTTTTATATTTTAATATTTTAAAGTGGGATGCTAAATAGTGTGATTTGCTGTACTTGATGGGGATAAAATTATTTTGTAGCAAAACGCGTAACGTGAAATGTTAGGCAGTCTGTTTTGAGTTACTTTAGGATTCAGAAATTTTTTTAACTATTCAATTACTTCGTTCGTCAATATCTATTTGATGGAAAAACAATTTCATGGCAAAATACATAAAGCGTGATTTTAGATAGTGTGTTTTGGGGTACTTTAAAATCTAGAAAAAAAGTACATGTCCAAATTGATATTTTCTTCTTTATTTAGATAATTTCGCATCAAGAGATATTAGAAGCATAATTAAATTGATATTTAATTTTAAATCAAACTCTGCATGAGACCTACGTACGTGTTTCACTTTTTAATTATGTTGTCTTCTTTTCTTTTTAATTATGAGTTAAGTTTTTATGTGTACATTTTTTTGGTATAAACTGGGTATCCTCTACTCGCAACTCTACAGACTAATCCCTCGAACCGGTAAGGCGGTATTATGGGTTAAGTTTTTATGGTTACATTTGATGAATATGAATAATGTTATTATAGGTTGTTGTTTATTTTACAACTTTAAATTGATTGTGTTATGACTTCATCTAATATGTGTGATTAGGCTGTTATTATGCTCCAACTTTAAGCTGTTTGTGTTATGACTTGATTTAATATGTGTCACTTTTGTCTTTAAATGTGATGTCTTTCTAATACTTAGAATTTGTTTAGACAAAAAAAATATTACTTAGAATTTGTTTGATGTTGTTATTTACTGTTGTTCTTATACTTCTTTTCTTTAGAGATTTACTCTTTAACAAATTGTTAGTCAACCCGTCCATCGAACGGGTCGTAGGGCTAGTAATAATTGCGCAGGATAACATTGATTTGGGAAATACACAACAAAGTCACCACCACAAATTAGTTATCGGTATCACAGTTTTCTTTTATCAGCTTAGTCGAAGTAGTAAATAACCCCTGACACATACAATATCACACGGTCACAATCGAGTTCGAATATAAAAACTGGCGTTTCCATATTGTTGAAGCTACCAATGCAATCGACAGTAGGAGATATATCAGTTAACAAATTAAAGTTATGCAAATAAAACAAAAAACTATTCCTAAAAATATCCAGGCACAATTAGCACTTATCTTCTGCTCTAAGGAGACACAGGAATTAAGCAAACTGATGGAGCTCATTAAAAAGGAAATTTTCCAGTGTTACATGGTGAATTGGTGTCTGGTGCAACATCTTATTTTCTTCTTTTGATGAACCAGTAGTAAAGATTAAGGAATCTTCTGGCCTACTATAGAATCTCCATCTCTTTCCGATTCATGAGAATGCCTAGCATGTTTCTTGAGACAGTGTATCCATCGTCCAATGGCGAATTCCACCGGAGCTAGCAACGATGCATCACCATCGGTGCTGGTATCCATCTTCCAAAAAAATTCTAGCTCTGATTTGTCTCACAAGTTCACAGCCGGGCCAAAATTGGCAATCAAGCTCGATGAGAAGAATTTTCTTCTCTAGAACAAACTGATAGAAGGAGTCGTAAAAATGCACAAACTGCAAAGGCTTCTCGTCAATCCTGTGATTCCACCGAAGTATTCGTCGGAAGAAGACCGTTTGGCTGAGAAAACTTCCGATGCGTTTGAGAATTGATTGGTCCAAGACCAAACCCTATTCACTTGGATTCTATCAACATTATCTGAATCCTTTCTTCCTTGCATGCTTACATGCGAACATTCTTGGAAACTATGGGAGAAATTGCAGCAACACTATTTCTCGCACTTGAAGGCGAAATCGAGGCAACTCCGTCACGAACTGAAGAACACGAAGAAAGGTTCAAAGTCGATTTCAGAGTTTCTCACTGCAATTCACTCTTTGGCAGATACTCTCACTTCCATTGGCGAGGTAATTTCTGATTCATACCTCTGTGATGTGATTGTGGACGGGCTAGCTGTTGTGTGAAAACAATATGTGCAAGTATACACAATCGTAACAAGTAATAAAGAGTAAGTAGAGATCGTTCGCACGAGGATTGTTGAGTTCTTTTCTATATTTAATTAGCAAGTAAACTAGTGAGTAATAGCAAAGTAAAATAACAAGTTGTAGAACAAAGTTTTATCAACAAACAGTAAGTAAAATAAAGGATTAGTAGAAATTCAGAAAGAGAGTAAGCCAGAATGTCTTTCACTATGCAATGTCAGCATAATGTATTAATGTTGTATCGAATGCTGCAGCATTGGGTGCTTTAGCAATAGATGTCTTTTCTCAAATACTTCACACTAGGGTTTCCTCCCAAGAGTTTATCTCTAGACCCTAAAGGAGTACGCCCTAGGCTGCTTAGGCACCCGCAGTATTCACCCTATGAAATATGCCCTCCTATGTCTAGGTTTTAAGCGAGGAACATTAAAATCTCTTTTAATGAACACTATTCATATTATCCTTTGAGATCAATTTATAAACCATGTCTAAATCTATAAATGGTACTTATATTAGGTGATCAATTCTAAAATAAGTTTGGAAATAGTATCACACAAAGGATAAAATGCTAAAACACCAAATACATGCATTAAACACACTAAGACTTCATTACATAGTTACTAGCATCTCAACTAAGAGTATTTAGCTCATGATGAACAACAAACACAAGAAATAAAGCATAGATGCAAAATCTAAAGCCATACACCCAAAATTACAGGGAAGAAATATACTAAGAAGAGGTAGATTGAAGTTTGGCTCCAAGAACAGTGATAATGGAGGTACAAACAGCTCCCAAATCCACGAAAATCTTCAAGTAAGTTAGCTCCTATATTGCTGCAGCATCACTCCCAGCACTCTTGTGCAGATTTCTACTTTTATTGTGAAAATGGAGCTTGGAACGAAAATGGAGAGAAAGGCTATGTCTAAACCTAACCTCCTTTCTGAACCAGCCTCCCAAATGAGGAATATGAGCTTCCTTACTAGGGTTTACTGATCCAAGAAATATTCATTGGAGGTTACTTTTGTCATTACATGTGCCAATGTGCCCACAAATGGGAATATTCTGAGCATATGATAGCCTGGTACCAGCAATAGGGCGTGTCCGTCCTTTTTTGACAGCTTGCCTCAGCATTTTCTCTCTCATCTTTCGTAGGAATGCAATGTTGCGGCACCTGATGCCGCAACAATAAAATACACACATAAAAGCACAAAATGGGACACCAAAGTGCCAAAATGACTTCAAACCAGAATTAAATCTTCTTTTACACTAGACAACCTATTTTAATTAATTAAACACAATATTACTTTAGAGATCCTAATAATTTAAGCTAAAAATTCATAAATAACTCTTATAAATAAGAGTTATCACTACTTGAGGAATATAGTCCTTTTGTTATGATGATCTTTGGCAAATCTGGTACTCCTTTGTTGGCTGAAATTGAGTCACTCTTACTTGTTCAAGAATCTCAACTTGAGAAGTATCGCCAAGAATTGGTTGTTTCCAACGCTACTGTGAATGTTGCTCATGTGCAAGGTCATGGTGCCAATACTTGTGGCAATAGAGGGAACTACAACAACAATTACCATTCTCGTGGTCGTGGCAGGCAAAATCGTGCTCGTGGCCGTGGTGAAGCTGCTCGTGGTGGTCGTTTTCAACACCTAGACCTACCAGCCAACTTTGTGTCCGTTATGGCCACTCTGTTCTTGACTGTTGGTATCGATTTGATGAAACATTTGTCCCTCCTCCAACTGTTCTACAAGCAAACACAACTACTACCTCCTCTGCTGACAAAGGTGTTGCTACACCAACAGATGTTGCTACTCCAAGTGTGTGCTTGGCTGAGGCACTTCCCCTAGATGCCACAGGTAAACTCATCCAATATCCCTCTCCTAATCCTGTTGATTATGAGGATTGGTACGGTGATACAGGTGATTCGCACCATGTCACTGCCAATTCCTCCAATTTGCAATACAAACAACCCTACAAAGGTCATTCTAGAGTAAAAATGGGCAATGGCAAAAGTTCACACATACATTCTGTACGCACTTCACAATTCAACTCACCACTACATCCATACATTAATATTGTTTTGAATAATCTGCTGTATGTGCCTAACATTACTAAGAACTTATTATCTGTGTCTCAATTTGTTAAAGAGAATCAAGTTTTATTTGAATTCCATGATCCTTACTGCTTGGTTAAATCACAGGTCTCTAAACAGGTTGTCTTGTAAGGCATACGAGGCTATGATGGACTCTATGTCTTCAAGGGCTTGCCAGTTGTGAAAAGAACAAAATCTAGTTCCATTTGTAATACTTTGCTTGTTTCCCCTGTTTCAAAGTGTCTCTAGTTTACCTACATTACCTTCAATTTCATCTAATGCTTGTAACTCTGTTAGTGCTTTGTGGCATGCCCGGTTGGGTCATGCTAATTCACACATTGTATCTCATGTCATGAAACAATGTAATTTGAAAGGATCAAATAAAATGTCTTTTGATTTTTGTAAGTCATGTCAACTTGGTAAAACACATAGGATTCATGCACCACCCTCACAAACACAATACACTCAGCCGTTTGAACTAGTGTATACAGATCTCTGGGGACCCTCACTTATGGCCTCCAGTGGTTGCTATTATTACTACATAGCATTTGTTGATGCCTTCACTAAATTCACTTGGGTTTACTTGCTTAGAAATAAGTCCAATGCTCTATCTGTTTTCATTTTGTTTCATAAACATATTCAAACACAATTTGGTGCTAATCTCAAAGTTGTGCAATCTGATGGTGGAGGGTAATACTTACCCTTCACCAAGCATTTGTCTGTTCTTGGTATTCTTCACAGGTTCACTTGCCCGTATACTTCTCATCAGAATGGCACTGTGGAGAGGAAGCAGAGACACCTCACTGAAATGGCCCTCACCATCCTCTCTCATGCTTCCCTACCTTTACAATATCGGGACCATGCTATTACAACTGCCACACACCTTATCAACAGAATACCCACCACTGGCCTCTCACCACCTATTTTTCCTTTCAAAGCCCTTTACCATACTCTACCAAACTACACCCAACTTAAACATTTGGATAATGCTTGTTACCCTCATTTGCGCCCTTAAAACAAAGCCAAATTTCAATTTCACAACTCTCAATGTGTTAACCTAGGTGTTTCACCAACACACAAAGGTTTCAAGTGCTTAACTCCATAAGGTAAAATAGTCATATCCAAGGATGTCACTTTTGATGAGGTCACATTTCCCTATCCAACCATCTTTCCCACCCCAAGTTCCTCATCCAATCCCTCTAACACCCTTCAACTATCTCTCTTACCAATTCCATGCTTTACAGTTGCTCAACCAAACTCCACAACCATTCCTCATGCTCCCCTTGACCCTCTAGTCACTCCACTTACACCAGTTCCACAGAACAACACTGCTGCAGAATCTGCAAATCCTATTTCTCCTATACAGGCATCCTCAGAATCCTCTCAAGTTCAACAAATTGATATTCCTCCTCAACCTATAGCTATTCCAGCTCCACCAACATCTCCTAGCCCACCACATGCACCTATCACTCTCAAATCCCGCCCCATGGTTACAAGGTTGCAAACTGGCTCTTTGAAACCTAAAGTTCTACTCACAGAAGTTGAACCAGCTACTCTCAAATAGGCATTGAGTACACCTCAGTGGAAGGAGGCTATGGAAACTGAATTACAAGCTCTACAAGCCAACAATACATGGACTCTCACTACACTTCCTCCAAATAGAAAGGTTATAGGGTGCAAGTGGGTCTACCATGTTAAACAGAATCCAGATGGGTCTCTAAACAAATATAAGGCCAGACTTGTAGCCAAAGGCTACAATCAATTGGCTGGTAAAGACTATGGTGAAACCTATACTCCTGTTGTCAAGCCCACCACCATCAGAATCTTGCTCTCTCTAGCCATAAGTTGCAAATGGAACATTCAACAAATCGATGTCAACAATGCCTTCATCAATGGGCATCTTGAAGAAGAAATTTTCATGGTGCAGCCACCTGGTTTTGCTTCATCAAATAAACACACAAGTGTGCAAATTGGATGCAATTCCTCCCTGAGCTCTTGCTCATGAATCTTGAGAGAACCAAGCAAGTGATCAATGTCCAATTCAGACAAGGTTTTGGCTTCTTCTATGGCTGTCTTCTTAGGTCTCCATGCCTTTGGAAGGCATTTTAGCAATTTGCTAACCTTCTCAGCATTTGGGTACGTTTTCCCAAGTGCACTCAATCCATTAATGATAGCAGTGAATCTGCCAAACATTTCATCAATGGTTTCTTCTTCTGACATTTTGAACATTTCAAATTCATGGATGAGCATTCCTTTCTTAGCTTCTTTGATTTGATCTATTCCTTCATGAGTTGTTTGTAGTGTATCCCATATTTCTTTTGCAGTTTATTTTCCCACAATCTTGTCATATTCTGCTCTTCCCAAAGCACATGTAAGATAGTGCTTGGCTTTGGAGTTTTGCAGCACTTTGTGTTTCTCCGCTGTTGTCCAATCAGCTTTTGGCTTTGGAATCCTTGTATTTGGAACAGGACCAGCTATTGTTGGAGTGAATGGTTCATTCTCAACAATGTCCCAAATATCAGTGTCTTGAGATTCAAGGAATAACTTCATTTGATTTTTCCAATAGTAGTAGTGTTCTCCATTGAACCCAGGTGGCCTGTTAGATGAGGCACCTTACGGCAAGAAGGTAGCGAGTTTGGTTTTGCCATGACTTCTTCCAAAATCTTTTCCTCTTTCATTGTTAAGTGAGCTAAACCCTGAGGTCTAGCTCGATACCAATTGAAGTCACCCGGTGTCACAAGGAAGGGGTTTGGAATTGTGACCCTTTTAAATTTTCCGAAATAAAGAACTTTGATTCACAAGTGTACTTGAGAATCGGGAGAGTGAGTGTTATGTGTTATCTGAAACAATCCTCTTAATGAATTAGATGAGTCAAGAAGGGTGATTGAATAGTCTTCACAGTTATGTAGAACTAAGAAGGATCATTCAAAACTTCTTCACTCTTCTCACAGTTGCTTCCCAATTGTTTTAAATAGAGTCTTACTGTGAAAGATATATTAAGTTTGTAAACCACTTGTTAAGAGTTTCAAAACATTTTATAGTCTTTGAAAAGTTCTGAGAAGGGTTGAAAAACTCTTGTTCTAGTTGTAGCTGAGAAGAGTCAGAATTAACTCTTCTCAGGTTTTCAAAAATCTCTCCTCAAGAGGAGTTTTTCTCAAACCGTAAACTAAGTACTTAAAGCAGTAAATAACACATGGATTTATAGTGGTTCACCCAACAATAACATGGGCTACTCCACTCCTCACACCCAGTGAGATTTTCCACTATTTTCCAAATAGTTTACACCCTTTCACACTTCACACAAGTTGAAAGCTCTTGGTAGTTTTCTTCTCACAGCTCTACCTACTGTATACTCCACTAATAGACTTCTCCAAAGCTATTAGACTGCTTTTAACACAAAAGCACTCACTTCTCAAGTCCTATAGCAACACATGCTACTTGAGAAGGTTCTCTATTCAAGGTTCTTTGATTACAAGGGTTTTGGGATTACTTAGAGCTTGGTTGACATATATAGGATATACATGAACGATTTACAACACAAGACTTAATACATACTCAGAGAAAGATGAATCCCTTCTGGTTTAAACGTAGCTGAGTATGGAAGAGAGAAAACTTGAATGTGTAAGAAGTTGATAGCTCAAAGTTTAATTCACTCTCTTGAAGATCAATGAAGACCAGAACTGTTGTTATATAGAGATTTTGTTTCCTTTTAACTTCTGGTCCAAGAATTCTATTCGTTGCATAAAAAACTAGCTGTTTTAGAACCGTTGCAAGACGCGCCTGAACTGTCACTTTTAGGTTTCTGCTTTTCTGAAGAAACTGGTTGTTCACAGCTGTCATCACCCTTCTCACAGTGACCCTTCTCACTGTGATCCTTCTCATGAATTGTTAAGTTGAAGATGATGCTTCTCAAGATCAATCTTCTCATGTTGATGCAGTACTTTAAGGATGATGTCTCTTCTTGTCATGACCCTTCTCAGGTCCATGACTCTTCTTAACATGATTCATATGATCATGACCCTTCTTGGGATCATGACTCTTCTTAGCTTGATATTGCATCCCATCTTCTTCAATTTTCTTTGTCATGACTCTTCTCATGCTTGATCTTCTTAGATGTTCTTCTCATATTGCCATTTCACAAGATGAATCTTCTCAAGCAGAATTCTTCCAAGATTTCCAAGTGGTTCTTGACTTCAATCCTTTATGCTTGAAAAAGCTTCCTTTCTAGTAGTAGTGTAGGCAATGTTTCTTTTCTGTTTTCTCTTAGAATTGATGCTTCTCATAAGCAGATATCTTGCTGAGAATCGCTAGAAGCCATGTTCTTTATGACACACTCAACAAGAGCATTAGTAATACTTATGATCAGAAACCTTAAGCTTCTCATCCTTGAGGTTTGTTGAACATCAAAACATTACTAGGGATTTTGCCTCAACAATCTCCCCCTTTTTGATGTTTGACAAACTCAACTGAGATGGATTAAGTTTTCTGATTTTGTTTGAAAATTTCTTAAGGCATTTTTTCTTTTTTCTCCCCCTGAATTTATGCTTATTAGTTTGATGTTTCAAGGTAAGTCCAATATGTGTAACGCCCCAAAATAATTTAATTATTCATTTAATTAAGTTATTTAAGGGTTACAACATTTTATTAAGTCAAATAATTAATTTAGAGTTTTATTTTATTCAGGAGGTGTTTAAGTATGTGAGGTAGTGCAAATAAGGGCCCATGACCCATTAGTAGGCCCATATCCAATGAAATAAGTTTAGGGTGTAGGGTTTTCTCCATTTGAAGGAAAGAAAAGAAGAAAAAAAGAGGGAGGAGAGAAGAGGGAGGCCGACGGTCATAAGGGAGAGGAGGAGGAAAAGCTTTTCTTCATCTTGGCTCTTGGTAAGGGGATTTTGGTCCCATTCTCTCTCATTTTTCTTCCTCTTTCCATTTATCTAAGTTTCAAACTCTCATTCCTTCTCAAATTCGTTTTACCATTGAAGAAGTTTGAATCCCAAAGGTTGTTTGAGTGGGCATTTGGTGATTATTGGAGTTGTGGAAGGAAGGTGCTTGTGTTTCTTCAATTCCTAAGGTTAGGGGGCTCTCTTTCATTCATAATAGGTTATATGATGAGTGTTCTATGTGGGTTAGGTTTTAGGATAGTTATTTGATTGATTTATGTGTTATTTGTTTTGGTTGGTGTTGTGTTGAACTCAATTTGATGAACCCATGTTAATTGTTGTTAAGATGAACATGATATGAACTATGTATGCAAGGTGTTTAATGTATTGCCTCAATGAAATTGAGTATGAAAATATGATGATTGCAAGGTGTTTGATAACTTGCCTAAATGAATTGGTGTTGAAATTGGAGTGCGAGGCATTGTGCCGTGATTATAATTGGTTTGGGTGATTGATCATGATGAGTTTTACTTGTTTATGGTTTTGTGCGTTTTTGGACACTGTTTCGGTCTTTTTGAAACTGGTACTGTTTGGTTGATTCAAAAATTAAGTGGCTGAGTGTTTTCGAAAATAGACTTAAAGCCGGTCGTTTTGGCACTGGTTTCGTTCAATTTGGAGTTGTGTAACTCCAGTTATGAGTCTCCAAAGTCGGGTCAAATTTCTAGAATCAAACTGTGAGTAGGTTCGGTTTTTGCAGGTTTTATGTCTTCAAATGAACTCCATTTTGAACGATTCTTTTTCCATTAGAAACTATACTCAAATTTCGTTTGTTCGGGCTAAGGTTTTGTCCCATTTGGTCAAGTTTAAGTCAGTTTAGAGTGAAATTAAGTGGGAGGATAGAATCTGTCCAGTCTAGGAATTGTTCGGGTTGTTTCTAAAAACTGTACTAATTGGCTCATTGTTTTGAAACTTTAAAGATATATTCAGAAACTACACATCTGTGGCTTTCCGACGAGTGGTCTTTTGTAATTTTTCGATGTCGTTTGCTATTTTAAATAATCACTTGAAGTAGGTGTCTTCGCAAAGAGGAATCCGGCATTTTGTGCGGGTGTTGCCAATGTTGCCCAAAGTGTCTAAGTGCAGTTTTGCTTATTTTTGACTGTTCCGTGTCGGTGACTTGAATAGTCTATTTAATTGGTGTCGGTGTAACTGGTGAATTAATTGCTAGCCTTAGAGCTATAATTTGAGGTGTGTGAATTGGTGATGTGCTAATGGTGAAATTAATTATTTGGTGAGCATAGGCTTCGGCCTATTTGGTGTGCAGAGGCTTCGGCCTATTCGGTGAGTGCCTTCAAGGCTTATTTTGGTGATGGGTCTATGACCTCTATTTGGGTGATGGTGAATTAATTAATAGCAATGGTGAGTCAATTAATTTTTGGTGATGATGCTTATTGCTCAATGGGGTGAATATGGTGTGTATGGTGCATTGTTCATGGCGTCACATAAACCATGTGCATTTATTGGTGAGCAGAAGGCTTCGGCCTTATTGGTGATGTGCCCTCAAGGCTTATGTGGGTGATGGATCCACATGCATATGCCCGTGGAGTTTGGGTTGCATTTCATGCATTAATCATGCATTCGGTGATATTTCTTGAAGTTTGTGGATTCAATGATATATGTTGATATGGTTGTGAATTGGTGCTTCTAGTTGCCTTCCCTAGTATAATGCTTATCCTATTTGCTATTATTTATGTAAAGAGACTCACCCTACTGCTTTTATGTTGCTTCTCATGTCGGCAACGTGCAGGTGATAGCGATTGAAGGTTCTCCTACCTTCTTTTTGGGTGCAGAGTATGCTCGACGATCACGTAGCAATCGGGGCGACATTACTTTATGTTTTATTGACTTGATGTTGTTCACTCGTTATTTTTGTGATGTAAAAGAGTTGTTATTATTATTTTGAGATATTCTGCTGCGAGATAATCATATGGTTGTGATGTGCTGAGACAGGTGTATTTGAGGGCTCGTCCCAACTTTATGTGCTATGTATCATTGACATTATCTATGTGAGCATGTATTTGATGTTAGCTCGTTTTGGAAGTAAATGTGACACTCGCTTTCAATTGTGTGAAAAGTTTTTGAAAACTCTGATTTTATCTATTAAATAGTAGTCTATTAGAAGGGGGTGTTACATTAGTGGTATCAGAGCAGTTCGGTCTGTCCGGCCAAGTTGTCGAGTCGGTTAACCCTCGAGTCTTGGTACTCGTTCTAAATTATATTTATGTTGTTGTTTATTACTGTGACCTTTGTTGGTTTTGTTCTTTCACTGACATGCCTTGTAATTTATTTGATGGATAGCGATTGAAAGTTATATTGATTTATTGAGATATGTGTGATTACAAGAATTTTTAACGACGTCGAGAAGAGTGAGAGTCGTGACGACGCCTTCGCACTCTAGGCTGCGTTAAAAAGTCTTTTGGTGTGGTATGTGTAAATTTGAAAGAAGTAGTTTTGTGACCTTAACTAATTGGTTGCGTGAGTAGGAGGGACAGATCACCCCAATAACTCATCCCTAACGAAAGAGGCGACAATAACTCATGGTTATTATTAATTTTGGATATATGTACCAATTTTAATTTGATTGATTGCTTGATTAGTTTTGATGGAATCTGGAAAGTACGTTTACATAACCTAACCTTGGTGAGTTATATACTTGACAATATATGAATGATAGCTTGTGGAATAGTTCTTTACACTTGATTGACGTCTTTGCTAAGGGTTGATTGAACCTGTGATGTATACGAGTTTAAGTTTGACTTGTGCTTAATTGTTTCAAAGTTAGTATGCTAAAATGAAATGTTGTGTAATGCTATATTTTCATTATCTCAATTAAGGTTGCATAACTTGAAGTTTCGACATTTTCAGTGTTTCAATTTGGCTTGTTTCGTGAGCATGATGTGATTTGTCAAAATTAAATGATTAACTTTCCTTACCTTCTGAGTTTATGTCGGAAATTAAATTTTGAGTTAATAAGTAGTTGTTTATGTGGTTGCATGCTCGAGTGATAGCAAGGTTGGGGTTCGCATATAGTCTCCTTTTTGACAAAACTGTGAGTTCTATGGTTTTCAAAAAACGGTACTTGGAAATTTTGTGCTATTGGGAATGAATGTGATGTCAAATTAGTGTTGAATTCTGTTCCCAAGTTGTTTTAGGATTTTTATTTCAAAATGTGACATGACTTCGGCTTTTGGACCGATTAGGTTGTGGTTTGATGTTGTTTGAAAATGATGAGGTTTTACATTAATTGCATGGTTAGATGAGTTAGAATCTTTATGGTATGTGAAGGTGAGTCCGATAATGACTGTCGAGGTTTTATTAGGAACAAATGTATACAATTTTATACCTTCTGACTGTGAACTACAATTGTGTAATTTTTGTTCGTTTTTATGACTTAACTCTGGCCTTTGTTGTTGCTATTATTATTATTATTTGTCACTTCTTGATTTGTTTTACGTGGCTTCTAAATCTAATGATGAAACTGTGCAACGAGACCTTTTGTGCACTTCTATTACTTGATTAGTTTTCTTTGCTAAATGTTGACAAGGGTATTTAATTTCATTTGTTTAAACTAATATCAAGTCTTGTATCAAATCAATTGTTTTATAATGCATGTGTTGGTTGTGTTTCTTTTGTGATATGAAATCAGTTCAATTTGGTAGAATTATATGTTTCATGTTATTTTCTAGGGAATTTGTAAAATCACATGTTAGCCAATCCCTTGGAATAAAGAGATCGAAGATGATGCCTACATGTTTAATCTTTTCGGACTTGTGTGTTTAATTTGTTTGCATGATTGGTTATGCTTATGTGTTTTCTGCGTGTGTTCTTTGGAGGCAAGGAATTAATTAAATCTTGTTATAATTTTCGTGTCCTCAATGAACTTTAGTAGTGTTTTGTGCTTAGAATGAAAGCAGATTGTTATACAACTCAGGAGTGGAAACGATGTCAGAATCAATGTCTTAGGTTGAGACTCATTGAAACCGGTAAAGCTATGCATACTTTTTGCGAACTTTCTGAAAATGTTGTTTGTATAAAACTCGGTGTAGAATTATTAGTGATGGTGGCTGAATTATGATGGTTGTTTGTGTTGTTGAATTCATCTGTTTTGAGATGTTCGACATGGGTTCAGTATTTTGATGACTCGAGAACGTTTTACTAATTGAAAAATTATGTGGTTTGTCATTTGAAAACTTGATTGAATGCTTGTTAATTTGCAAACCGATTTGGTTGCATTTGGAGTTGTAGAACTCGAGTTATAGGTGAAACAAGTTAGGGTAAAATTCGGAAACAACGGACATAAGGTCGGTGTTTTGGTTACTAACGTTTTCAAAAGAGCTCATTTTCGAACGAATCCAATTCTTTGAAAACTTGACAGAATTTTCCTCACTTTATGCACAAGTTTCATGCAATTTGATTGAGTTTTGGTCATTATAGAACTGCTTGAATTTGAAGGACAGAAATTGCATATTTTGAAACTAGTATGTGTGTTTTGTTTTTTTTTGAAAACTGTACTTGTTAGATACTTTTCTTCAAAAACTGAACTTAGAAATTATAAATAGACCCATAGGGCTTTCCAACAAGTATTTATTTGTCGAAATCCGATGTCGTTTACTATTTTAATTAATTCGCCAAAGTAGGCGCAGGGTTATAGAATTTTTTGCACCTGAGATTAGGTAGATTAGTTTGAACGTTGAATAAGAACGATTAATTTGTTGAATAGGTTGAAGTTGAATTTTGTTGTTGTTGTCGTGTTAATTGTTGATGTTAATGTTGTTGGGTCTATGATAAATTGGTGATGTTGGTGATGTTGTATCAATTGTTGAAGATTGGTGTTGTTGTGTTCATTGTTGTTGTTGGTGGTTGTTGAGTCTATTGTTGAGATTGGTGTTGTTGTGTTAATTGCGGTTGTTGGTGTTGTTGGGCCTCTGGCCATGGTTGTTGTTGTCTCTGGTGTCGCATGCGTTTGCATTCTGTTGAATATGAAAATAAAAGTGACGATATAGGCATTTGTGTCAAAAAGTGACGATATAGGCATTTGTGTCTAAAAGTGACAATATAGGCCTTTGTGTCTAAAAGTGACGATGTAGACCTAGTGTCTCAAAGCGACGACGAGGGTTCTGCCCTACTTAATTGGTGATGATGCCACGAGTTGGCTATTTTATGGTGATGATTTGGTGACGGGAGCTCTGCTCCAATTTTTGTGTCTTGGGTGAACCTTAAATGGTGTTTGGGTTGTCGGGTAGGATTTTAATAACCTACAGGTTAGAATACCTACTTGGGGAGTAAGAGTGTAGAGGAGGGTGTTTGGTCTGTTGCGTGTACGATAGAACATGGATGAGAACGGTTAGAGGTGATAAGAAGATTTGATGTTGATTTCATGAGTTTGGCGTAGATTTTCGAGGACGAAAATATTCTAAATGGGGGAGAGTTGTAACGCCCCAAAATAATTTAATTATTCATTTAATTAAGTTATTTAAGGGTTACAACATTTTATTAAGTCAAATAATTAATTTAGAGTTTTATTTTATTCAGGAGGTGTTTAAGTATGTGAGGTAGTGCAAATAATGGCCCATGACCCATTAGTAGGCCCATATCCAATGAAATAAGTTTAGGGTGTAGGGTTTTCTCCATTTGAAGGAAAGAAAAGAAAAAAAAGAGAGGGAGGAGAGAAGAGGGAGGCCGGCGGTCATAAGGGAGAGGAGGAGGAAGAGCTTTTCTTCATCTTGGCTCTTGGTAGGGGGATTTTGGTCTCATTCTCTCTCATTTTTCTTCCTCTTTCCATTTATCTAAGTTTCAAACTCTCATTCCTTCTCAAATTCATTTTACCATTGAAGGAGTTTGAAGCCCAAAGGTCGTTTGAGTGGGCATTTGGTGATTATTGGAGTTGTGGAAGGAAGGTGCTTGTGTTTCTTCAATTCCTAAGGTTAGGGGGCTCTCTTTCATTCATAATAGGTTATATGATGAGTGTTCTATGTGGGTTAGGTTTTAGGATAGTTATTTGATTGATTTATGTGTTATTTGTTTTGGTTGGTGTTGTGTTGAACTCAATTTGATGAACCCATGTTAATTGTTGTTAAGATGAACATGATATGAACTATGTATGCAAGGTGTTTGATGTATTGCCTCAATGAAATTGAGTATGAAAATATGATGATTGCAAGGTGTTTGATAACTTGCCTAAATGAATTGGTGTTGAAATTGGAGTGTGAGGCATTGTGCCGTGATTATAATTAGTTTGGGTGATTCATCATGATGAGTTTTACTTGCTTATGGTTTTGTGCATTTCTGGACACTGTTTCGGTCTTTTTGAAACTGGTACTATTTGGTTGATTCAAAAATTAAGTGGCTGAGTGTTTTCGAAAATAGACTTAAAGCCGGTCGTTTTGGCACTAGTTTCGTTCAATTTGGAGTTGTGTAGATCCAGTTATGAGTCTCCAAAGTCGGGTCAAATTTCTAGAATCAAATTGTGAGTAGGTTCGGTTTTTGCAGGTTTTATGTCTTCAAATGAACTCCGTTTTGAACGATTCTTTTTCCATTAGAAACTATACTCAAATTGCTTTTGTTAGGGCTAATGTTTTGTCCCATTTGGTCAAGTTTAAGTCAGTTTAGAGTGAAATGAAGTGGGAGGACAGAATCTGTCCAGTCTGGGAACTGTTCGGGTTGTTTCTAAAAACTGTACTAATTAGATCATTGTTTTGAAACTTTAAAGATATATTCAGAAACTACACATCCGTGGCTTTCCGTCGAGTGGTCTTTTGTAATTTTTCGATGTCGTTTGCTATTTTAAATAATCCACCGAAGTAGGTGTACTGCCGTAGGAATCCAGCATTTTGTGCGGGTGTTGCCAATGTTGCCCAAAGTGTCTAAGTGCAGTTTTGCTTATTTTTGACTGTTCCGTGTCGGTGACTTGAATAGTCTATTTAATTGGTGTCGGTGTAACTGGTGAATTAATTGCTAGCCTTAGAGCTATAATTTGATGTGTGTGAATTGGTGATGTGCTAATGGTGAAATTAATTATTTGGTGAGCAGAGGCTTCGGCCTATTTGGTGTGCAGAGGCTTCGGCCTATTCGGTGAGTGCCTTCAAGCCTTATTTTGGTGATGGGTCTATGACCTCTATTTGGGTGATGGTGAATTAATTAATAGCAATGGTGAGTCTATTAATTTTTGGTGATGATGCTTATTGCTCAATGGGGTGAATATGGTGTGTATGGTGCATTGTTCATGGCGTCACATAAACCATGTGCATTTATTGGTGAGCAGAAGGCTTCGGCCTTATTGGTGATGTGCCCTCAAGGCTTATTTGGGTGATGGATCCACATGCATATGCCCGTGGAGTTTGGGTTGCATTTCATGCATTAATCATGCATTCGGTGATATTTCTTGAAGTTTGTGGATTCAATGATATATGTTGATATGGTTGTGAATTGGTGCTTCTAGTTGCCTTCCCTAGTATAATGCTCTAGGGGCCTAGGTTTGGAAATTGATTGGTAACCCCTTGCTGGAAAACCCAATTTCTATAATTCTCATCCCTAGCAGCTTGAGCCCTTTGGCCTTGTTGAATGATTGCTTGACCTTGAAGCATATTCTTCAATAACTCCTTCATTCTCTTCATCATTTTCTCCATCTTAGACATCCTCTTTTCTAAGAGGACAGAAGAACTAGGAGTTTCAGTTGGTGCTTTGACACTTTTAGTTTGTTCCTTGACAGAGGCAGTACCCTTCTCAGGAGAGGTTTTCTCCTTGGCAGAGCCAGAAGGGTCTCCTAAGGCAGCAAAAGTTGAATCCAGAGATCCAAACTGTGATGGCATATCAGATGATATGGAATGAGGGATGGAAGGAGGGTACATTGGTTGAGGTGAGTCAGTTTGAGGATTGGTTGAGGTTGAGAAACTGGTTTAGGTTTGAGGAGGTGATGGTGTGTGTGGTTTTGAGTGGAGAAAGGTTGGTTCCAATGTCAATGGCAGCTAGGAGGGATTCAAGGTTGTGTGAGGTGATTCTGGAGGTGGTGGTAATGGGAGAAGGTTCAGTTTGTGGGGCAATTTGTGTAGGGTGGAGAATGGATTGGGTTTTTAGTAGGTGAAGTGAGGGTGAGAAGGGTGGTAAGGTAGGCATTTGTTCTGGAAACATGGAGGGTAATGGTGATTGGTTTGAATAAGGAGAGAATTTTATGATAAACTCCCCCTGAGGTGATGAAGGGTTTGGTTGTGTAAGGGGAATGCCATCATTTTGCTCTTGGGAGGACACTGCATGTTCTAGCTCAACTCCTTCTTGAGCAGCACTCTTCTCAGACTCTTCTGAACTACCACTCTTCTTAGCCTCTTCTAAAGTGTCACTCTTCTCAGACACTTCTTGAGCAAGTTCAGCACAAATTGCTATCACTTGTGCCAGTTCTTCTTGATGAGTTTCCTCATTGACTTTTAACACCACTGTTTTCTCACCAGAAGATTCAACATTTAGAATCTCAGTCCCTTCTTCAACAACCTTCTCAGCACCAATATCCTTCATTGGTGTGCCTATTTCCTCTTCAGTAGCAACTTTGTTGAACTGTTCAAACAAAGTGCTTGTTGCTTCTTGTTGTCCAACGTTGAAGACACCTCTAGTCTTGCTTCTAGTGTACACTTTTGACAGAGGAGCCTTGCTCCCTTTGGAGATAGAGTTTGCAGAGACACTCTTCTCATCACCACCTTTGTTTTTCGAGAATCTTTTGTGCCTTGAGCACTCTTTCGAGAGCCTATTTGAGGAATCTTCCTCACTAGGTTGAACTTCTATCTCTTTTTTCTTACCCTTCTTAGGTTTTGTAACCTTCTCAGAGACCTTAGCAGTATCATTTCTCTTCTTTGATCTCTTTTCTCTTTTAAGAGCTTCTGCTATAGTCTCATCAGCATCATCTTTAGCAATCTTCTGCTTCTTAGACTTTCCTTCATTCTCGCTTCATCCCTAGAGCATCACCTAACTTCATGAGCTTGAGGTTTTTGGAGGTAAATGGCTTAGGCTCACGAATTCCTTCTTTCTCAGAAAGGTAAAGAGATGATGGTTGAACACAGTGGTTAGGATTTTGCCATATGGAAGGGAGTTTTGGAGTTTATCAGCTCTAATAGCATTGATCATGTGGTGAATCATGAGGTAAGGAAGGCTCACAAGTTTCTTCTCCATGAGCTGATATAGGATAATACAATCACTTGTAGTAACCTTCTCAAAGGATCCTGTTCTAGGTAAGAGAGTATGACTACTAATGTGATGAAGCAGCCTTACTATAGGTTTAAGGTTTGGAGCAGAAATGTCAAGAGAAGGGTCCTTAAGGAGGATGGTTCTAAGTTCCTGAGCAGAAATGCCTAGTGCATTGTACCAATTCTCTTCAAAGATTTGAATGCCCTCACTTAGGATACCTAAGGTACGACCAATGGTGTAAGGAGATATGGTAAATTCTCTTCCATAAATCCAAGAAGTGATTTGGAGAGGCTCTAGAGAATATTGTGCATTTGCATAAAAATCTCTTACCTTTTCTCTGAAAACAGGGGGGTTTTGGAAGTTCAGATAAGGAGTGATGATCCATCCATTCTTCTCAATTTCCTCGATTGAGTAATCAGTGCCAGAGACTATTGCCTTCTTGTTCCATAAATTCATGCCACGCTTCTTCCTTTTTGTCCCTTGAGAAGCCTTTTCCTTTGTATCATCTTTCTTCTCAGCCTTTGGTTCCTTCTTTACACTCTTCTGACTTGCTATATTTGCCTTTCCCTTACCAGATTCCTTCTTAGATGAGGGTTGAGGTTGTTCTACAACCTTCTCAGAAGCAACGGGTTGCTCTGTCACTTGAGGGGAAACTTTCTCATCTTTCTCCAAGTCTATTGGAGCATTAGGATCGGTTCGAAGTGTTCTTAGTAGCGCATGCGAGAATGATACGTGAAGATCTTCTTTTCTCTGGTGCATGCTTCATCTTTCCAGGTCGTGATTTGAGAGGTTTTGCGTCGCAAATGGGTTGAGGATGACCAAGAAGAACAAAATTTGGGATTCTATGGATAGATTCGTATGAAGAATCAGAGTAGGTTGAAGTGGGTTGTGGGTTTTTTGTGCGAGTCATTCGAAAAAGAAGAGAGAGAGGAGATGTGTTTACATGCAACAGTTTAGTGCGTGAATGAGGAGAGAAGGGAAGTGTTTTTATTAACTTCCAAACGGTTAATACCCAACGGTTACAACATCATTTGACTGATGTGTGTAACATTTGGAGAGGTTTTAATGAAATGACAAGTTACTAATTTGGGAGAGAGAGCCAATTAACGGCTAGATACCTATTTTTGGGCTTTTTCTGAAAAAAATCTATTCTAAGGCAAAAAGCATAAAAGAAAATATACTACTTTAGGACAAAAATCTACTTAGAATAAAACACTAAACAAACATTCAAAACAACATTAATATAAACAAACAAAAATCTTTTTGGGATTTTTTCATTTTTACTGTCATATTAGAACTAATGACCCTTCTCAGAGGTGAGATGGTTGGGAAATTACCCCTCTCAAGCTTGAGAAGGTTGATGGTCATAACCCTTCTCATTTGAGGGGTTTTCAATGATATGCAACATGCTTTTAATATAACTAAAATTCTCTTCTAGAAGAGGTTTAGTGAAAATGTCAGCTAGTTGATGTTTAGTGTCAATAAAAACAAGTTCTATATCTTTCTTTTGCACATGATCTCTAATGAAGTGATGTTTAATGTCAATGTGCTTAGACCTTGAGTGTTGGATAGGATTTTTAGACAAGTTTATAGCACTAGTATTATCACAGAAGATAGGAATACATGGATAACTTAGAGAGTAGTCTTCAATTTGATTTTTTATCCAAAGTATTTGAGAGCAACATCCTACTGCAGAGACATATTCTGCTTCTGTGGTTGACAAGGCAATTGTGTTTTGCTTTCTACATGACCATGAGATAAGTGATTCTCCAAGAAGTTGGCATGAACCACTGGTGCTTTTTCTTTCCACTTTGTCTCCAGCATAGTCAGCATCACAATACCCAATTAAGTCAAAATGGGTTCTTTTCTTGTACCACAAGCCTGTGTTTGGTGTTCCAACAAGGCATCTAAAGATTCTTTACAGCACATAGATGAGATTCCTTGGGAGCAGATTGAAATCTTGCACACAACCCAACTGAGAAAACTATATCCAAAGTCTCATTTGCAAAGTGAGATATAATAGAGAACCTATCATACCTCTATAGTCCTTTCTCGCATACTGATTTACCTTTTCATCCTTCTCAATACTTGCGTAAGGGTGCATAGGGTTGCCATAGCTTTTGCATCACTCATTTTGTACTTCTTAAGCAGATCTTTGATATATTTTTCTTGAGAAATAAAGATCCCATTCTTAAGTTGTTTTATTTGCAAACCAAGAAAATATCTTAGTTCACCCATGAGGCTCATCTCAAACTCACTCATCATGAGCTTTCCAAATTCATTACATAGCTTTTCATTTGTAGCTCCAAAGATGATGTCATCAACATATATTTGTACAATAAGTAATTCATCTTTCAGAGATTTTCTAAAAAGTGTGACATCGATTTTTCCTCTTGAGAAGCCATTTTTAAGAAGAAAGGTACTTAATCTTTCATACCAAGCTCTAGGAGCTTGCTTACGACCATACAGTGTCTTAGTTAATTTGAAAACATGATTTGGATGCTTCTCATCAACAAAACCAGGAGGTTGATGCACATAAACTTCCTCATTTAGAAAACCATTTAAAAAATCACTTTTCACATCCATTTGAAAAAGTTTGAAATCTTTGTGAGCAGCATAAGCAAGAAGAGTTCTAATAGCTTCTAATCTAGCAACAGGAGCAAAGGTTTCATCATAATCAATACCTTCCTGTTGATTGTAACCTTGAGTCACTAACCTTCTTTATTTCTAACCACCTTACCATTTTCATCCATTTTGTTTATGAACACCCACTTAGTACCAATAACAGATTGATGTGTGGAAGAAGGCATTAAGTTCCATACCTCATTTTTCTCAAATTGAGCAAGCTCTTATTGCATTGATTCAAGCTAAGATTCATCAACAATTGCTTCATTTATGTTCTTAGGTTCTATTTGAGATATAAGAGCACTTTGAGATGTTTCTTTTCTAAAGGAGCTTCTTGTTCTTACTGGTTCAGATGTTTCTCCAATTATTTGATCTTGAGGATGATGAGAGACTAGTCTCCAACTTCTAGGTAGGTCTGAAGCTTGAGTAGGTTGCTCATTTGGTGTACTAGAGGGCTGAGAAGGGTTGTTTGTTGAATCTTCTTCAACTTTCTGCAGTAATTTCATCATCTTCTACAGTCGTTGTTGTATTGTATTGAATATATCGTGGTTCAGGAACTTGGGAGAGTTAGACTCATCATATGGAAAAGCAAATTTTTAAGCCTACTTAAAGAGCAATCTATGTTTAGTATTGATTGAAGATTAATGTTTCTCAGATCAATATATGGATTATTTAATACCAATGATTGGAGGCAATTGATCACAAAATTAGTTTGTACTTATAGTTAATCTATCTACCACAACCAGTAGTTAATTTGTACTTATAATTAACTTGTGTAACTATGCTTGTTGCTCCGGTGTTTGGAGTGACTGATCTAATAGACTCTTCAAACTCTTCTGATCAGTTCTAAGAATGAACTTATGACCAAGTAGATAATGTCTAAACTTAGCCAAGGCAACTGTGATAGCATGAAACTCTCGGGTATAAGTTGATTGTAATTGCATTCTAGGAGCCATCTTTTTGGAAAAAAGGCAATAGGATGTCCCCCTTGACTAAGGACTGCTCCTATCCCCGTACCTGAAGCATCAGTTTCAAGTATAAATGGTTTAGAAAAATCAGGCAGAACCAAAACTGGGGCTAATGTTAAAGCTTGTTATAACCGAGAGAAGGTAGCTTCGGCTTCACTTGTCCTTTGGAAGGCATATTTCTTCAACATATTTGTTAATGGACTAGCTATAGTTGCATAAGAACGGATGAATCACCTATAATAGCCCGTGAGCCCTAAGAAACCCCTCAATTGTTTCAAATTCTTAGGAATTGGCCAATTAACCACTGCTTGCACCTTAGAATTATCCATAGAGACTCCACAACCTGAGACCACATGTCCCAAATAGTCTACTTCAGTCAAACCAAATAAACACTTGGAGAGCTTAGCAAATAACACATTCTTGCTAAGTATTTGGAAAACTTATTCCACTTGCTAAAGATGAGTGTTATACCCCAATTTTATCCGTCTTCTTTTTCTTATTATTATTCTTATTTTGTTTATTTAACTTATTTAAGCAAGATAGTATCCAAAAATGTCCAAAAAATCAAATTTAGTTTTATTACAATGTATAAGTGTCTAAAAGTCCAAAAAGGTCCAAAAATACAAAAAAAAAAGTAATACCAAAATGCCCAAATCCGAAAATAAATATAAAAAATACAAAAAAAGCAGTTTTAGCCCAAGTAGCAGTTGGGCTTGGATCTTCATGCTCCCCAAACCCTAGTCTTGGTCCCCAAGACTCAAATCCAGATCTGAAAATAAAACCAAATAAGGGCAAATCAAGAATTAATTACTAAACCTAATCTTCTAATATAAGTAAGCAGTCTACCACAATCACAGACAATCAGAAACAACACTGCAAAAAATCACCTAAACAAGGATTAGGGTTCAAAGTCAGAATCCTAATCCACTAAACACATAGTTCCGGATTTCTGGTTTGGATGCAGCTGAAACAATAGCAGTCCAGGCAGCAGATCAAAGGCACTCAACAAAGAGTGAGAGCAATATTAGGAGACACAAACAGAGGCTGGAGTTTAGGTTGGTACACATAATAGACTCAGATAATGCATAAAAGATATTCTGTTTGTGTTTCTTTTTAATTTCTGACTAAACAAAGTATTAACAGTATGTTTTTCTATCCTCATATCGTATAGATCTAATTAGAACAAAACCAATAATACTAGAGGCCCAAACAAGAAAAATAGTGAGGCTTGTAAATTGCTTAGAACTCAAAGACTAGGAATAAACTTGTTTTTTAGCATTCTGTTTGCTTATAAAGAAATGAATACAAGTAATATTAACTAGATTTTAAAGAAAAAACCAGGTACAGATTCAGTCGTATCTTGCATTTTTAAATCAAAGTAGCATGCTTAATAGAATGAAGAACAAAACTAGCGAAAAGAGGGAAAAAAATCAGAGGGAGAGGAACCGTAAAGAAAATAACCAGAAGTGAACTCACCGACACCGACGACCCTCTGATCGTCTTCTCCGGCAGCTCACTCCGGCGAGCCGTCATCAAACCAGTACCGTAACGACCAAGCCCCTCCTCTGCTCGCGTTTTCTAGCATCGGCCTTTCACCCTCCGCCTCCTGTTCGTCGTACTACCTCTGTTAGAATCACCGCTGGCGTTGCGCCACCTCGCAACATCCCTCCGGCGACCCCTCTCTCCGAAGCCTCTCCCTCTCTCATCACCGTCCTCACCGGAAACCCATCGGCGTCGTCCCCTTTCTCGCCGGCGCCACCAAGCACTCCCTCCGGCGAGAGTGTCTCACCCAACACCTTCAGCTTCTTCCCCTTCCTTCGCTCTTTCCTTCTCCCTCATGCTCTCATCGCAACCCTCTCTCACTTCCGTTAATTTCTTCCTTTCTCTCTCTACTCCGCAAATTTCTCTCTCTCTCTCTGAATGAAGGAAGCTGCGGCGCATGAAGTGGAGAGTTAGGGTTTAGCTGATGAGTTTCTCATATATTTCTCTTCTTTTGTAATCCATTTTAATTTTAATTTTTAACAATTAATCAGATTGTCATTTGAACCCCATAGTTTTTATTATACATCCTCCATGTCCATAAACCCTTCTCTTAGACCCTCAGTCCATGACCCAAAAATGTGGTTTCTTCTGTTTACTATTCACACCACCCATTTTAATGATACAGCACCCTATTACTAATGCATCTCCTTGGTTACGTTTTTTCCTTTTCATTCATTTTATTACTCACCAAAAATCACTTTTTACCAAAAATGTTAAATTAAAAAATACCAAACACACAATTAATTTTATACCAAGAACTACATGTGATTTGATCCCCCACCAAGGGGTATGTAGGAGCAGAGGGCGGCCGACCTCTGTCAATTGCACTAATAAAACCTTTTTTAAGTTTATTTAATTATTTGTTTCTAACTCCTCAAAATAACCAAAACAACTAAGTAAATCTAGTTTTTATTTAATTTTAAACATTCAAAAGGGTAAAATTCAATATATTTTAAATTAGCTTTTTTTACACATTTAATTAAGAGGTAGTCTTCGTTAGGAAGGATGTCGCGGGGTGCTAATACCGTCCCCGCACATAAACGACTCCCGAACCTAAACCTAGCATTTATCCAAACCCATAGGGATTTTCCGAATTTGCCCTTAAACTAAAATTTCGGTGGTGGCTTCATTTTTCGAACTTCGAAGAATCCATTCCCGGATTTTTCGGTCGCTACAGCTGGCGACTCCACTGGGGACTTTTTTTTTAAGAGAGTCAAACCAATTAATCAAATGTGTAATTAGTTGTTAATTTAATATTTTGTTTTTACCCTTATGCTTGTTTTATTTAGTTCATTTAGTTATTTGTGAATATTTCTCTATTGAACCCTAGGATGGACAACTTTATTTTGTTGTTATACTTGTATCTTCTTTGCAGTTTGGGTAGTATAGATATTTTGCCCAAATCACACACATCACATTACACTATTGCACACACTTCTGAGTGGGGCCCTATACCCGGGTCTGTGTGAACTTTGGACGAGTGGAGACAACTAGTGACAGTCATTCTGGATTTATCTGTCTGACTCTCATGAAAGTCTCAGCCAGAGTGCGCCTTTTTATAATATCCCACACCTGATAGATATCTATCGTTGTGGACAGTATTGTAAAGGGGACTTTAGCTCTGGAGACCTTTGTGAGGAAGTGACTAGAGCCACCTGAAAGAATGATCACTTGAATAGCCCTAGACCATGACGTACATAAGATACAAACCTTCATAGGACACAAGGGCATTTCACCTAATTGCTACATCGATACAGTTAACTTTTTTTTAGTCTCATTTTCTTTCAAAAAATATTAAACCATCAAAATAATTTTTCTCTCTTTCCTTCCTACATAAGCATGTATATGAGGTGACATATAGTTAATGCTTTCTCAAAGTTGAATTACCAAAAACCTCTTTTTACTTTCTTTCCACACATATATGTGAAGTGACATCTTTCCTTTCATTTTTATCATAAAAAAAAAACCATCATGCACTCATAAAATAAAATAAATCAATTTTTCATTTGCATCACATTTTTATTGCACTACCATGCATCTCATCATCTAGAAAATAACAAAAATATCATATATTTATTTGTCCAAAAATTGCATCATCTTGCATATCCATACACAAAAATCAGAAAATAATGTCACCTTCATATTATAAAAAATATTATATTCATTCATTATTTCATCCGAATGCATTACTCCTCTTCATGCATCACAAAGAGCAAAAGCAAAAGTCATAACATCTCAAATGCATTAGTCCTCAATCCCACATTACCAAAATCTCATTTTCTTCCATTCTTGCATCATCCATCATTCGATAATTTTCTTTTTTGTCTCAGCGTCATATCAAGGTGTCATTCCATCACATTCAAGCAATTATTAGGTATTTCATTCATCCGCTTCTTTAACCAAATCTAGCAACATGCATGAACTCATGCGTTGCATTCAAAAATATAATAAAACTCATGAGAAATTCTTTGGAAACACTATTTGATGAGAAACGATGCATTCTTGAAGAAGTATATTTGAATTGAGTTCTCTCCCTCTCGGGGAATGTGGTCATATCATTTGATTGGAAATACCTAACTTGATTCACCAATATCAAGTATTTCACTCATCACCCCATATAAACCCCTACCATACCTACTACTTTATGGAACCTGTCCTTCTAAACCCAGTTTTATTCACTTCAAAGACTTTCACCAATCACCCACTTAACAACCATGTAATTACCTCCAATGAAATTCACCAATAACCCATTCACCATCATGGTCACTCCAATACTGACTTGACCATTTCCAAACCTCCCTCCCATAGGCTTGACCATTAGCCTTTGCATGCCTCACCAAAGGCATTAACCCAATACCACTTCTACCCAACCATTCTTGGTTACCTAAGAAACACACCTCAACTCTCCCATGATAAGAGCCTAAAATGTCTATTTTGTTAACTTGTTTTGGAAATTTAAAGTGTTCTATTTTAACCGGTATTCTCTCTCTATGAAGCTATTTCAAAATAAACTAATATGGCAAGTGTATATACTCTTGCTTGAGTCAGTTGTACTATCCCTACCTTCACCACTTATCATTATCTCTCACCCACTTTCAAAATCGATCCCAATCATCCATAAAATGCCTATGTCCCCACAAAAGTATTTCATTCACTATCCCCTAGTGATGAAATTTCATTTTAAACACTCCATACCGGGGCGAGTGTTGTTAGCCATGGAGAGAATGAAGCACCAATGTGATATAAATACAACAAATATGAAATAACAGTGAGCTTATTTCAATTGAAATGGAAATCTGAGTACAAGAGTTCACAAATTGATATTGAGCTCATGCTGAGTACGCTATGAAAAAGGGAAAGTAAAGGTACGATAGAGAGAGATGAGAAAAGCAAATAAGGTCACACACAAATTGCCTAAGCAGAAAGTACTCTCTCTTTCCCTACTAGGACGATTACCCGTGCGATGCACGGGGAGGTGATTAACAGGCCTACAGATGTAATTTCGAAAAAACATCAACATTTTATAAGGGGGGTATAAAAATACGCAACACATATATAAGACGAAGAGGCAACAATAGCCCTTGGTGAGATGAGGCAACAATGTCGGTCCAAAAATATAGAGTGGGGGTATATTGGTAAACAGTGTGGTACAAAATGAGGGATACATTTTAATAATAATAAAAAAGTGTTGGACAAAAAAAAATTGTCAGGGGTATGTCGGTCCAAAAATATAGAGTGGGGGTATATTGGTAAATAGTGAGGTACAAAATGAGGGGTATATTGGTAAATGGTGGGGTACAAAATATAGAGTGGGGGTATGTCGGTCCAAAAATATAGAGTGGGGGTATATTGGTAAACAGTGGGGTAAAAATGAGGGGTATATTGGTAAATGGTGGGAATAAAATTTTCCCACCAAAAGTGGATAAAAAAAAAGTGTTGGACAAAAAAAAATTTGTCAGGGGTATGTCGGTCCAAAAATATAGAGTGAGGGTATATTGGAGTGGGGTACAAAATGAGGGGTATATTGGTAAATGGTGGGAATAAAATTTTCCCACCAAAAGTGTATAAAAAAAAGTGTTGGACAAATAAAAAATTTGTCAGGGGTATGTCGGTCCAAAAATATAGAGTGAGGGTATATTGGTAAATAGTGAGGTACAAAATGAGGGGTATATTGATAAATGGTGGGGTAAAAAATATAGAGTGTGGGTATGTCGGTCCAAAAATATAGAGTGGGGGTATATTGGTAAACAATGAGATACAAAATGAGGGGTATATTGGTAAATGGTGGGAATAAAATTTTCCCACCAAAAGTGGGAAAGTCAACGATGGTGTATTAATAGTTTTGGGATATTGCTCCTTTGCCACGTATTGGTCCCACATAGAGTGAGACACCCTGATGCGGTTACTCATTCTTTTTCCCCTTTCTTCACGCGCCAGTCCTTTTTTGTTGCTCACTTTCTCATTCATAACATCCACTATGTGTCCTATTTATAACTCAACTTCAGTTGCTTGAGAAGACTTAGCATAGAAGCAAATATGCAAGTGGGGATGGATCCTCTGTATTTAACGCGGGAAATTCAGAGTGCAGTTAGTGTAAATTAATAGTGGTTAGGGTTAGAATGGTATTTTGCAGCATGGGTAAAAAGGGAAAAATACTAAAAAAGTAAAAGTTGAAGGGAACCACATAAATATAATTAAATCTAGTCTTCTAGGTTTGCAGAGGAATGACAAAAGATAATTAAGGTTCTGCATAATCTTTTTCCTCTGCAAAACCAGCCGAAAACATTGACCTTCTTTTTATTATTTTTTAATTTTTTTTAGTTTGCTTAAATAACAAAAGAGATTGGACCCTTAAAAATGTACTTAATAAAAAAGATGATTTTTTTAGACGATGAGTTCCAATCGTCCGATACCAATTTAGGCAAAAATGATTTTTGGTTTTAACAAAAAGAGAAATGGGTTTTAAAGCAAGTTGGGTTGCAAAAGTCTAGACCCAAATTCATTGTAAAAGCTCAAAACAATCAAAAAATAAAAATGAATTAAAACAATACAAAAACTTGTGAAAGGAGAATAAAATTAGGGTATTACAGCCCTCTTTATTTATAGTCTACTAGAAATTTTGAATGTTTTTCAAATTTCCTTAGTAGGAATGGAAATAAAGATAAAACAAATACTAATTTGTCCAATTTGGTGGAAAGCAAAGAGTTTGAGAATTAACAGATAATGGTTAACACTTGGCGTGTTAATAAGAAAGCAGTAAAAAAAGGATCACTAAGGATCTGAAGGACCACTGGGGTCTGATGGACTAATTAGTCTAAAGAATCGATGTCATTATGCGTCGGCATCATGATCTGAAGGTCTAATTCAAAAATGATGTTTGGCACATTAATTTTAATTAAATTAATGGACTGGTTGGTCTGACGGTATGTCTGGGCATGATGGACCATAATGGTCTGATGGAGCGCAACTAGCTATGGTACTAGTATGACGGTATGCCTGGGCATGATGGGTCATAATGGTCTGAGAGTCATTCAGAGCAGTGGTACCGCTAGATCGGAGAACAAGTTATTATGATCCGCTGTTTGAAGTGATCATGCATGTATTTATCCATATTCGTAAGTTATTTATGAAAGGTCATGTCTTTTTTGTGATTAATAGAATATTTGTAATGATTTGCAATGCTCTCGATTATGCCATATCACTACAAGAAAATCGCTGATTTGCCACAGACATTGCCGTGGCAAATGCACAAATTTCCGTGGCAAAACAACATTTGCCACGGATTTGCCACGAACAAAAATTGGTGGCAAAAACGCTCGTCGCAAATCGTTAGCCCCAGAATTTCCGTAGCAAATTTTTCCGTCGCAAATCCGTGGCAAATTTTCGTCGCAAATCCGTGGCAAACCCGTCGCAAATTTTTAAAAAAAAATTAAAAAAAAATGGAGCAGTAGTTTCCTACTACTCCAACTTCTTCACAATTGTATCTTTAATTATTATTATTATTATATAGAAGAAAGCCACACTATTTTTCAATCACTGATGTCTGTCAAAAAACAATTTTGATCACTCCTAAACTTTAGGTCACAGCTATAAGTACTATAAAAACGTCATCCTGCATGCCTTAATATGTTAAGAAACCTAGTACTATTACATATAGACATGAATATCATTTCAAAAACATTTAAGAATAAACTTGATGACACTAGGCTTAGGAATCGATGAATTCAATAATTTGTATCAACAAATCAGAACTATCATAGAGAAGAAGAAGCAGATATTTTTAACAATCGCTAAAATTTTGAAGGACGCTACGATTTACGTAACAACTTCATTCTCGCAATTTTACAAACCGAATCGAGTTCCAAAACCGAGAGCATGGCATTCAAGATTCCTCGATTCAATCGAGAAAAAGAAAGATTTATGTATCTTTAAGTTTGCAACAAGAATCACAGACAAAACTTAAGCAAAGAAAACGCGCCTGTCGTGATCATGCCACTAATATTGTTCTTTCCTACAAATTTTATCAAAATAGGAAATGACCCCGGATGCCCATCGTGGAAACCATATAGTATTGACCAAAAAAATTTACAATGTTTAAAGAGAAACACCAGAGATTACTATCGACTAGGTCGGTCATGCCACATTGATGGCAAATTCAAAAAGTTGCACTGTGGCCTTATTACTTGACTCATTAAAAATTTTACAAAAGCACCACCAACCAAGCATTAAACAATAAGCGCCATTACTAAAGGGGAGAGGAATCTTAGGAAAAGTCTTTCGCTTATATAAACTTCATTTGTAATCTTATCTTTGGCAAATAATAAACACTCATCCAATTGCAAAAGAATCTAATAGGCACAAAAACAGAACTAAATGTGTTTAGATGAGTTATTACGGCTGATAAGGAAAAGCATAGACTAATACATGTAGTGAAGAAGTTATTTGACTAGTTCGAGACTCACTCCCGAGAATAATCCTCACATTTCATCCCGTAAAGGACTTTAAAGTCAAGCTAGTGCCAACTAGTTCGTAATTTAGCGAGGTTAGTCATATAAAAAAAACTGTCTAATTCGGAAAGAAGTAAAGTAACTATATGGCAATCTACATTCACTACTATACAAGTTCAATCATATAACTAATACTATACTCTATAAGTATTGAAATTAAAGGTTAAAGAACGATTCAAACTTATGGTCACATTGCATACGTAAGATGCCGAATTTTAAATGACAATAATCACTTACATTAAACCAATCCATAGCCACCATAATCTTTCTAAGATGAGGATGCAAGAACCGGAGCTCCTCACCAAACCTTAAGTGACTCACGAGTATTTACAAACTCAACAAGTGATTCTGCAGATGCGTGGCCCTTCATATCTGCAGAATTTTCCAAAATTAAAGTATTAGATGAAATTAATCGAAACTTTATGAATGTATGTGTTTTGAATATCTAATGAAAAAGAAAATTGACTTACCGCCCCACAAAACGGGATTTAGCGATTACAATATAACACTCTTAATAGGGTAGACAAATCTGCATTACCACATCATCAAATTTTGCCAATTAGAAATTAGCTTTTTAACATATTAACCTCATACAGAGGTACAAAACAACAACAAATCAAGCATTAACATTCTCTCAAACAGCACATAAGCATTCACATTCTCTCAAACAGAGGTACAAAACAACAACAAAGCAAGAATTCAGATTCTCTCAAACAGCACATAAGCAAATCCCAAGCATATCTAGCAATCAAACTTAAAATGAAGATCACTCTACCTAGACCAAATTCTACCAAATTCAAGCATATCTAGCAATCAAACTTAAAATGAAGATCAGTCCACAGAAAACAAGATCCAAGTCCATGCATGGTAGTCTGATGATAGTCAAATTGATAAGTAAAGCTTGTATGATTGATTCATCCAAGAGCAGAAATGAAAGTATTAAATATGCTCCTCAAAGAAAAGATACAGACAATAAATCCTTCAAATTAGAAAAGTAACTTACAAATGCTTTGAATGCAGGCTTATGTTCTGTCATTTCATATATACAACATCCTCGGATAATGATTTGAGAGATCACAACATAAAAACCAAGAATAGAAAATTTATGAAGAACAAATTATCATAACACGAAAGCTAACCCAAGGACCAAATATCCGATTTAGAACCATAAGGTATATCGCCAAGGAGCTCGGGACACATGTAGCTAAGAGTTCCCACGACCTACATGATAATGATTCATGATGACTGCATCTAATCAATATAAGGGAGGTAAATTCCATTTACAAAGAATGTGAACAAATGATCCCTGCAGAATGTGCTTTGTTATCCTGTTCAACAAGTTCAAAACTCAAACTATTGAAGACTTTCTGACAATAGGTGCAAACAAAGAAAAGCAGTAAAACTCAAAGAAAGAAACTCAAGGAAATGATGAACCGCTCCACGAAGTTCGAGAAGAATACTTCAGTATTAACAATAATCGTAATCCTTTTTGCCCGGCAACTAATTGACATTTGACAAAACAAGGTTGTGAACTAGGCATCAAATGATAATCGAGTAATTGATAAAATCTAAGTGGGTAAATGTTTATGATTCACAATCAGAAACACACCTGGCATCAAAGATGCTGACTCGCAACCTTTTTGTGATAGTTTCACACAAGTTGATAGGATCTTGGTGACCACATGATGAACGTAATCATTTATGGGGATCTTTTCTATCAAGGACAACAAAGCCTCACGATGTATTCATCTCAAGAATCGAAAATGTGTAATAATCAAAGACAACACACTAGCTTCCATAGAATACGACTTAAAACATATATCTCCGTAACAAAAGTCATTGAATTCTCACTGCAATAATCAATCGGGGAATCCAACAAAGACAACAAGAAACTTTTCAATGTTGAACTCCTTAGATAATTCTAATAATACCCCAGCCAAGTCTCTGTTCAAGCAAGCCAACTATCATCAAGGAACTGGCCTGCATGGAACGACAATTTAAAAATAAACAATGCATCAGATGGTGCCAAAAGACATAGTAACAAATAAGAGTACATGGATCTGTATCACAGCTTAACAAACAAAACTAAGCTATACATTACACAGAATAGAATAATCAGTTACCAACCAAATATGTGAACAAATGATAATTATTCTTGACATCACGGTGAAGAATGTGATTCACGTGCAGGTAGTCAAGTGCCATGAGAAGTTGAACAAGCCATTTACAAAGTCTCTGCAAACAAATGATCCCTTTTAGATTTTAGATGCAACAACTCAGTCTCAAATGCTAACCTTATTCTTGTCCAAAAGGAAAAGGATTTAAAAGGAGAAAGAAAAATAACCTCCTCGTAAAGCAGAACACCATTAGCTTTCTTTATAACTTCGCCTCGTGTTACAGATAATGTATTTTGAATAAATTTCATGCTCCAATTCACATATTCGAAAAAACATAAACAATAAATTGTACACTAGCAATCAAGACTTTCAATATCCCGAGAGTTTTTATGATAAAAAAACAAGCACTACAAGAAAATCGATGATAATTACTTAATATACCTTTCTCGTGACCTCATGAATAAGACTGTCTAGCCGAGAGTGGACCCAACAAAGAAACCGGGGCCTTGAACAAAGACAAATCCACATTAAGGTACGCTACTGACTTTGGAACCTAGATTGATAAGGTTTTGCTCAACCCATTCAAAGTGGATCCTATCTACATAAACAGATAAACTTGATTTAGAGAAAATATTACAGAAATGACACCATAATGAAAATAAAGCAAGCTCATTTGATTTAATCATGAGCATATTTGGCAATTTGAAGAAGGCAATTGACAATGCAAGAAAGTAAACAAAAGATTTATATGCATAAAGTTGGTAAAAAATGTTGTCACTATAAAAATACAAGAGGAAGGCAATCTATCCATTTAAAATTTACAATTTGTCAACCGAGACATAAGTTTGTAATACGCCACATTAAATGTTATTTCGTATAGCGCCATCACATTAAATGTTTGCCATATTCTAATTTTGCTTTCTGCAAGTCGATTGTCACAAGCTATAGTGTCATCATATTAAATGTTTGTTGCATTTACAAAGATGTGCCAACATAAACAAAAGGTTTGTGCTTGCCATTACGAAAGTTGTTTCTTTGCTTAAGAAATTCACCGTCGAACATTAATCAATGATTGTACTGCACAATGTACCACTCACATTAAACCTAGGTTTCCCCCGAGCATGTGAACTTCAAATTTTGGTGTTAGATGTGGTGGGGGACTCTAATATGTGGGGAAAAATAAACCCATTGATTGGACTTTCAAAGAAGACAAATATTACAACAACCATATTGAAGTCAACACACTTGTATTTGTATGTATTGGAAAATAAAACAAGCATGTTTTTAATCTGAAAATCTGATCTGATCTTTATTGCTTCACTTGATAACTAATATATACAATTGTAAGTGAGTTGATATGGCTACAGAACCAACAATAAGAGGCTAACAAACTACTTAACTTTCTAACTGCATGTAAACTAACTAATGACAGCCATTATGTTAAGCTAAAGCTAGTTTTTACAAGTAACACAAAGACCAAGATCAACATCTTTTAAATGCACGAATCAGATGAGAAATCTGTGAATTCTGGTATAGAACTCACACAAATAACCATAGAACAAAGTAACTATCACAGAAAGTACCTGAAAATCAACTATCTCAGAATCCAAGTGCCTTTCTAGATTCAATCCCAGTTGCCTGACCTTATATACTTGTGGTAGATATATACCTTCAATATTGAATGGACATGAGTGCCAAGACTTTTGAACTAATATCTGTATGCTATGCTTTCATCAAACCAAATACTTAACGGATGCATCCAATCAAATACTTAACAAATACCTAATATCTGTATTATTCATTTTCAACACATTGGTCATTTTTTCACCTTTTTGGCTTCAAATATTAATAGATTAATCTTGTTATCATTGTCCAAGTCTAGGATTGCGAGAATCCAATCGAACAAAATGAAACTTTAAATTGGTATTAATACAAATATAAACTTAAAACGGGTCTCTCGCAAAGAAAGTCAAACAAACATCAATTCTTTGGAGCTCATAATCGCATTCGTATTTTCATAAACACCAAATGATGAAACAAACATCAAGTTTCGAGCTCATAATCGACATTCGATTATGAAGAAGGATTTTCATAACCAATCATTCACTAAGCATAAGAATAATCGATCAATCAATCATTCAAAACGTGCCATGTATAACAGATAACTTAATCAATCATTTTCACTAAGCATAATCAATCATTCGTATTTTCATAAACACCAAATAATAAAACAAACAAGCAAGAAAACCACTCGTAATTTTGAAGAAAAAGTGTTAGGGTTTGAAGCGGTGGAAGAAGCGCGACTTTAGGGTTCCAAACTCATCTCATTACCGAATATCATTCAAAATCTCACACTCAAGATTTAAAACGCAAAAGATCGCAGAACTCATAGCACGAAAATCACTCAAAATGTTGAAGAAAAACGTTTGGTTCCAATTAGGTTACCTTCACGGAAGAAGACGAGCACAATCGGAGAAGACGAGCAAAAACACCGAACCGAGAAAATAATCGCGCGATTTTCGCTTTTTCTTTTGAATCGAAGCTTCACATTGTTGATTTACGTGCGATGGAAGCTCGGAGGTCCTTCGTGCCTTCTCTCTCCATCGCCGAGCTCTCTCTCCTCGCGTTCTGCGTCTTGCGTTTTTTCTTTGTCGTGTTTTCTTTTTTTTTGTGGAAGAGGAGGTGTGAGGAACGAGCGAACGTGAGGAGGAGAAGGCGGTGAAGGAAGTTCAGAGAGGAGAGGGAGCGAACGAGAAAGAAAAAGAAAGAAGAAGGAAGTGATATTATGAACACGTATTGGGGTTTTAAGCGAAGGTCATTTGCGACGGGCTTGCCACGGCTAGTCCGTCGCAAATTTGCGACCGTTTTCTAAGTCCGTGGCAAACTCCACGGAAACTTCGCGCTCTTGCTTTTTATACATCAATCCACAAGTCCGTGGCAAACGATGATTTAATTAATATCCGTCGCAAGTCCGTGGCAAACTACCGATGGAATAAAGTCTGTGGCAAATATTGGTGGCTAAATCAGACTTTTCTTGTAGTGATATGTTTCACAATTCAATATCATTTATCACAAAACATCATTTCAAAACAGATAAGGGAACAAGAAAATGGGGAAAGTGTTTAATATTCAAATGGAAGTCAAGTGCGCAGAAGGGCACACAGAATGAAAATTAATTGATAGTTTGTATCCTTGAAGTAACGATGTCAATCGCCCCTACGCATAACCTTGATCACCAATCACCCAACTTCCGGATGTGTTGATTGCCTCAATATTTATTCTTGGTCCAACTTCTGACCCTAGTTTTTGTCTGGATCGCTCTTTTGAGTTTTCAATCCACAGGGTCACTCTAGAATAGATATGTTGACCACGAAGGATTTATGTTATGCCTTAGGCAGACACAACTAATCTGAAGGACCTATTGGTCTTAAGGATCCGCCAGGCTCAATGGCGACGTAATGATCTATAGGTGCAACTCGAAGTCGACGTTTGATGCGTTGACCCGAACTGAACTGAAGGACCGATTTGGTCTGAAGGATCTAAGCTAGATTCTGTGCTAACATTGTGATCTGGAGTGTGATATAGGATTCAACTCCCGTTGCGTTGACTTAAGAAAATAGAAGTAGATAAGAATTGACACTTGAAGTCGCTTGGAAATCAACAAATGTTATGTATATGACTTTGGTCTGCTTCTGCTGTTGGATCTGCCACAGGGATGTGAGCGTCGACCAAGGCTTAGCACTGATCGACTGCGGCTTTTTTTTTGGTCAACGGTGTAACATTTCATAATAGTTGGGCAAAGCCACAAATATTGCACACACTGATAGCAGATCATTTGGACCCAAGTACATATTGGGTTCCAATTAGAGTACAAACATATTGGGGGGAGGGGTACATATAACAAGTAGCAAATAAATACAAGTCCAGCCCAATAAGGTAGCACTAAAGTACCAAGCAAAAACACACCATCTTCCGGCCCAGGACCGAGCCCAATCAGCCAACCCGCTCCAACACTTCTACGCAGACACCTCACTAAAGACTACACAACCACTTACACATAAAATGGAAAACAAATCAACGCATTTTCATTCCACACTTTCTCCAAAAAAACCCTAATTCGGCAAAGTCCTCAATAATTGAAGAGAGATGACTCTGAAGCATCACAATCCTTCTAATCAAACATCAAAATTCTTCCTTCGCCTATAAATCATAAAGAAACCCCCCAAAGAAAGAAACCAGATCACCTTTCACGGAGCTCCAATTTAGTGTTTGTCCTCGATATTCCTAAAGCTGCTCCCGGCGATCTAGTTATCTATGTCACACCATGGAAATGGTCCAGAGAAGGAAGGTGTTGATTCAAGAGTTTCCATGAAAGGGAGGAGCATTAGGGTTGAGAGTAGATCGAAGTCGTTCCCGATCTATAATATGTTTGAGTGATTGCGATAGTAGGAGTGACCAATTTCCATACAGTTTCTGTTGAGAGCAAAAGATCTGCTAGCTCGTGCGCTGCTCCATTCCCATGCCACAATGTCATCTAGTATACCTTGAATCTCACGGACTTGAATTTGTTGATTGCATGCTTGCACGAGGCGGAGGTTATCAGATTCGAAGATTATCTGCTGGATATGGAGTGATGATGGTAGGTTTACACTTTCTCTCATGCCAATTGCTTCTGCCATCAAAGGGGTGTTAGCAAATAGGCGAGCGGCATGCATGGTAAGGAGGTGGCCTCTATGGTCATGACACACAATAGCATAGCTTCCTCTTCCTGATGTTGCTGAAAAAGCGGCATTAGCGTTAATTTTAACCCAACCTTCATTTGGAGGTTGCCATCCGTTTGGCCTGTTGTGTGTGACTGATTGTTGTTCACTGGTATGCATACTAGTATTTGCTTGAATGTACTCAAAGTTAGAGTTTTTAGCTATGATGAGAGTACTTGTAGGGTTTGGTACGCCTTTGAGCTAAATACTTTATCATTCCTTGACTTCCAAATGCCTTTGAGTTGAATACTTTATCTTTGGTACTTGAATGTAGTTATATCTGAGACACTGTTACTCCATGAGTTCATTAGTAGGGTAAGCCAATTAGGTCGATTAGTTACAATGTTAGCATTTGGGGTAGGGTAGAGACCCAATCCAAACCATATAGGCCAAGTCCATTCACATAGGAGTAACATATGCTCAACAGTTTCTGGAGCTTGTTTGCACATAGGACAAAGATTTTCCCAAGAGAGCCTCCTCCTATAGAGGTTCTCTCTTGTTGGCAGTGCATTATGACAAGCTTTCCAAGTGAAATGCTTTATCTTTGGGGAACAAGATAGCTGCATCAGTTAGTTTGTCACAAAAAACTTTAGGGAGTTTAACGATAGACATGATATAGCTAGGAACAGCCTGAATACTGGATTTTATCAATATTTCCTTGCCTGCAAGGCTAAGTAAGCTACCTTTCCAACCTTCCATTCTATTTAACACCTTCTCATGAAGCCATTGAAGGTTTTGGGCCTTGAAACGCCCCCAATCAGCCAGTATACTCAGATAGTCACCTGGAGTAGCCCAAATAGGAATGTTGAGAACGTCTGTGTCTCTGGTTTTTATGTAATTGTGTGTACTTGAGCCAAAAATGATACCTGATTTAGTAATGTTGAGTTTTTGGCGTGAAGCATTAGTAAATTTGTTGAGGAGGTTAGTAAGAGCAGCAATACTTTCTGGAGAGTCCTGAGAGAACACAATAGCATCATCTGTAAAGAACAAGTGAGTCAATTTAGGCGCATTGGGGGCTAACTGAAGTCCTTTGAAGTCTCCTTCCAAATTTGCTTTACCAATCAATCTAAACAGCACATCAAAGGCTAAAATGAAGAGGTAAGGATAAATGGGGTCTCCTTGTCTTAAACCCCTTGACGAAATTAGTCTCCTAGTTTTTTAGCCATTCACTTGATAGACAATTTCATCACTGTCTCAACCCAGACATGCCTGAAGCCATATTTATTCGAAACTGCGTCAAGGAATCCCCATTCCAGCCTATCATAGGCTTTATTCATGTCTAGCTTCAAAGCTAGGCATCTACCAGATCCCCTGGATTTCCTCTTAAGGAAGTGGAAGGCTTCATGGGCCACAACCAAGTTATCTTGTATTAACCTGCCCCCTACAAATGCACTCTACTGTGGTGAAATAAGATAATTCATATATGGTTTAAGCCTTCTAACTATTACCTTGGAAATAATTTTGTACACATAATTACAGCAACTTATAGGACGTAGTTGAGATAGGGACTCTGACATTGGGACTTTAGGGACTAAAGCAACAATAGTAAAGTTGAGATCACCCTCTAGATTGCAGTTAGTAAAGAAGTCAGTAACCAGTTTAGTTACATCCTCCTTAAGAATATCCCAATTCCTCTGGAAGAAAATACCATTAAAACCATCCGAGCCGGGGGCCTTTTGAGCCCCCATAGAGAAGGTTGCCTTCTCTACTTCAATTATAGTAATTGGACCCATAAGAGCATCATTCATAGAATCAGAAACCATATTTGGGAGACAATCAAGACACTCATCAACATTGCTAATAGGGTTAGTAGAGTATACATTAGAGTAAAAGTCTAGAATACTTGCCATGATCTGACTCTACCCTTCAAGCCAATTACACCCTTTGATAGCACGACCTTCGCTAGTTGGACCGTGATCCAGCCCGAGATAGAGATCGAGCCCTTCGCCTAGTCCGGAACATAAACTTTTTTTGGTTGCAAAAATATGAATATTAATTATAAATAGTTTAAAAATGAATTAAAATATTAATAGAAAACAAAAAATAAAAACTAGAGTAATTACACTTTTGCCAAAAAAACTGAAGTGATTAAACTCGTAAGTTATTTTTTTATTTTATTTATTTTTTACAAAAACTCATAAACTAAAAATAGTTAAAAAAAGAGAAAAGAGGATAATTCAGATGCTTAACCCTAAACCGCTCCCAATCTCACGGAATGGCAGACCGATATTCAAAAGAGATGCGGCGGTTCCACCGACAATTTGTTCGGGATCGGCTCAGATTAGTGAAATCGGTTTTCTCACCGTCCGATTCAAATCGGAACATTGCTGCTAATGCACTTCGAAATCTGTACGATTTCGTCAAAAACGGTAAGATCGGAATTCTGCTGCTTATTCTGCTACTTCTAGTATATATTGTTTAAATTGTTTTTGGCGCTAGCAGAGGATAACGCCGATACCATAATGAGATGTGATGGTGTCACGGTTCTGATCAAGATTTTACAAGATACACCTGTGGGCGACACGGTGACATACACGCCCAAATACAATCAATGTATTTTGAAATACATTGCTGTCATCATAGCGCGTAGTGCAGAGAAGGTAATTAAGCTAAATTAGCTAAATTATTTGATATCATATTAAATTAGTAATTAACCCCACCTTATTATCTTTTTCTTCAAACAGGAAGATTATCAGACACAAATCTTTGAGTCCGGGGTTTTACCTAGTCTCATACATTTGTTAAAGACTCACAACCAGAATAGCGCATCATCATCAAAAACCCTTTCTCGGCTTCTTCAGAGTTTCTGTAATGCGATACGTGTTCTTGCCCACAGAAATAGCAACATTCAGAAGTCTTTTATGTATGGTTTTCATACGATATAAATATTGTGCTTATTAGTGTTCCCTTTCTTATATGTTACCAAGTTCTGATTATACCTAACATAATATTGTGTAACATTCTTCTTAGGGAGGAAGGTGGTATGGACGCTATTCTTAAATTGCTTTTCATAAATCAAGATCAAGAAGTTCAGAAAGAAGCTACAAGGGCCTTGTCATCATTAGCATTTGACAATGCTGACGCTGTTGATATGGTATTTTTATAATATATATATATATATATATATATATATATATATATATATATATATATATATATATATATATATATATTTCTTTTGTTAGAGTTACTTTATAATTATGAAATTGCAGATTGAGCAACGGGGTGTGTTGCCGGTTCTCTTAATGTTGTTTCACTCAGAGGACCCTTCGATGCATTACGAAGCGGTTAGACAATGAAATAAAATAATTCTTTATTTCTAATTTTTTTGTTAGCATAAGTCTAAATTAATGCCTTTTATAGGTTATACTGATTGAAATTATGGTCCAGTCTTTTTCGACTAGCATACCGACAAAAGTTATGGAAAATGGGGTTTTATATCCGGTTATTTCATTGCTAAGGTAACACATTTGTTTTCTTGCCCTTTAATCCACATGTTACTTCCTTAAATTAATAATTTGATACTTTTCCCCCTGTTTTTCACAATAGTTCGAGCTGTCTGAAGACCAAAACAGCAGCAGCTCGTGTAGTAGGGATTCTTGCTGGAACTCATGTAAAGAGGGAGGTGAGCCAATTTTTATTTGGCAGTGTTTTTATGCTAGTCTTTTGTGGAACAATCTTATTTCTTTTCAAAATGATTCGTGCAGATTTACATGGCTCACATTGCTCAGGGAGGGGCTATAAAGCCATTACTTGATATGCTCAAGTCTCGTAATGAAGGTGCCAAGGAAGCTTCGACTGCTGCACTTTTCTTTTTGGCCAATGTTAGTCTCCCCAATTGACACATTTAAAAAATTGTTTAGATATGCGTTTCTAATGTTACCGCACAACCTTACATAAGTTTAAGGTTGAATGGAATAACATATGGATAACGTTTTAAATTAACTATTGTTAATTAATTATATAATTCAAATGTCAGGATCACAAGAATCAAGGGGCGATTGTTTGTAATGGAGGTCTAAAGCGTCTACTACATCTTAGTGGCTCAAGTAATCAGAGCATCCAACGGAATGCCAGTTTATGTCTAGCTCAATTTCTACATAGTGGGGTAAACCTTGGAATCTGTAGCATCATTGCTGCCCGTTATGAAATTGTTTAGATGTGTTTCTAATATTACGACTTTGTATGATAGAACTTCATCGAAGATATTTTTGAGCTTGGTGGTTACCAAAAGCTGATGCATGTACGTTCTTTTATTTACTCTTTGAAGTGATTGTTTTATAGAATCTCTTTCTCTGTTTGTTGTGTTAAATTATGGTTCAACTTGCAGAATGTGGTAGTAAATAAGTTCTTAGATGCTTTGGAACAGAAGTTTCATCAAATGCCAGTGAGTTTTTCCAAAAAGATGATTTATTTATTTATAAATAAATATTTGGATTAATTATTATATTCTTCTTGGTTGGGCAGCTGGTACTCGAGAGACTGATATATCTTCTACGTCGTGCGAAAAAAGATGTGCGATATCATATGGCCATTGCTTTGGCTCATCTATGTTCGCGTGGTCATCATGAAACTGTTTTCATTAAATACAATGGTAAGAATTTTGTCTTTTGTTTCCCATAGTAAAACGATTTAGTCAATATATAAATATGCTGCTGCAGGATTAGAATTGCTATTGGAATTGCTTCAATCTACCATTTTAAAGCTGAAGCGTGATGCTTCACTATCACTTTACTATATGACCACCAAATTCAGATGTAACACGTTTCATGCTCCATCACGAACTGCTCAGGTATTTCTTTAATAATTGAATATTCAAATTTGTATATATTATTTTGTCTTTGAAATTGAGTTGCATGTTTGTAGGCGCATTTCCACGAAGAAGATGTGAATGATTACGTCAGATTCAAGTTTGATGATGACTCTGAGTTTTATGTGAATATTAGTTGTTTAAGTTCTTGTGACGTATTTCACACAATGTTTAGTCTGGCCTACAGGGTAAGTTATAAACTAATTAATATATTAGCCGTAACTAGTAATAGAATTGCGTAACTTAACCATAAACATGTATGTTAATGACTTTGAATGTGTTATACAGGAAAGGGAAACCAAAAAAGTAGAAATTAAAAACATTCAACCAAATGTCTTTGACTTAATGATGAGGTATTTTTAAGGGCAGTTTCTATTGTTCCTTTTTCTAATATTAGAAGTTTTTTTTTTATGATAGGCCCATGTTAGCCTCTAGCTAACAGCTCAATGTATGAATTTATTTTTTGTTGGATTTGTAGATTTGTACACGGTGGCAAAATAGATGAAGTTGTAGATTCGGACATAGCTCATTCCCTCCTTATAGCTGCAGAACAATTTTTGCTGGAGGATCTTAAGCTACTTTGTGAACATACTCTGTCTAAGGTAGATCAAAAATCAAGTTTTTACTGTTCCTTTTATTTCTTCCGTTTTTGTTGATTTTTCTTTTATGGTTAAGTCTAATCTCGTGTCTGGTTATATTATTGTTATAGGAAATTAATGTGGCAAATATTTTACAAAGGTACGAAATGTCAGTGCGTTACAATGCAAAGTCATTACAAAATGAATGCATCTTGTTTGTGTTGAAGACATTTGATGAGCTTGCTGCCATACCAAAGTATGATGATCACGTACCAGAGATTTGCAATTTGTATGATTTCCTTGTTCAGAAAATGTTGCCTACACTTCGGTGTTTCATGTCAGATTTTTTGACTTTACCTGATGCGCGTTGTTATAGCGACTATCTGAATTTGTTTACTTGATCTGATTGGTAAGGATTTCTGTCCAACTTTTTACAGAATTTATTTCAGATTCTTCTTCCAAAGATGGCATGGCTAATGATATAATGACTAGTTTTTTTTTTTTAATATTGTTCAGAAATCTCACATCAATTGAACAATGTCACCATAGCAGAGGTTAGCTCCTTATGAATTTCCCTCCCCTATTTTGCTGAATGCTAGCTAAATTGCTAATTTGTGAATATTTCCATGCCACTCCTAAATTTTCTAATCTAAGATAATTTATATTTGGCATGGGCATACTCTTAGAATTCTTAATTACACTGTCGTAGTTGGGACCACCAGCTTTGGCGTGAGTGATAATTTGCTTTGGCTGTATATGCCATGTTGATTTTGATTTTTTCAAGTTGGGGGTGTATAACATCCCCAAAGTGGTTAATCTTAATTCTATAGATTAGTAGATGAATTTATTTAGTTGTTTTCCAATTTGGTTTATAATTGGTAATTTGAGTATGTTATAAGTGGATAAGCAAATAAGTTTGATTAATTGTTGCTAATTGAGTAGGTTAATTGTGGTTGGTTGCATAAGTAAATTATTGTTTGGAGTTAATGAATTATGATTGAAATTGTTTAAATAGGATGCTTGTATTGTTTAAAATAAATGAAATGAATCGTCAAACTAAATAAAATGATGTTTTTTTTTGAAAAGAAAGGACCACTTGAAATATGCATTGCAGCGTTAATATTTTCCATTACGGGTGGTTTTTTTTACTGACCTCATAAAAGAGCATTTTGATTTTGTCAAAAAGAAAGAACCAGTTACCACCGATGCAAGAAAGATGCAAGAAAGATAAAACTTTATCAGTTACCACCGAACTGCAGTATTAGAACGCGTTCAGCATACTGACTTGTGAATAATATGGCAGTTCAGTTCTTTTGGTACACTAACTGAACCATCTTTAACAGTTCAGTTACTAAACTATAACTAAAACATCAGTTCCGTTTATAAAAATAGATTAAAAGTTCAGTTTTTTACAGTTCGGTTCAGTTTTTAGTTTTTTTTAACAGCCCTATATGTGATTAATTAGATATGAAAATGAGTGAAGGTTAAGTGTAGAAGGGGAGAGTAAGGGTAAAATAGGGAATTCACCCCCAAAACCCTCACCCACATAAAACACTAACAGCTGAACATTAGCCACACATTGTCTTCTCATTTTCCAAAACAAGACAAAAACACATTTGAGGAAGTGAGAAAAGAGAGAAAGAGGGAGAGTTACGAAGAGAGAAGGAAGGAAAGGAGGAAAGCTTCAAAACCCTCATTTCAGCAAGTTCCAACTGAAAAATCCATTAACCACTCCTCTTCCTTTTGTTCCTTTCATCACATTTACAAAGATTACCATACAAGAACTCAGCTGGTCCATTCTCTTCCTCCTTCTACTCTTTCAATTTCTATTTGCATGTGGGGAATAAAGCTCTAGGAGTGTGAGCTTCCAAAAAGTTTCGTCAAGGAGGATAGTAGGTTGGTAGAAGTCGTCAGACTAGTAGGTTTCCCAATAAGTCTGTGCACCAGTGTAAAATGGCAATGTCCTATGGTTGAGTTAAACAAACTTAGTGAAATATGGTTTTCATTCAATGTTGTGCCAAAATTTTGTGTTGTTGAACTTAGTCTTAAGGTTGAAGAAGAATCATAAGTGGAGTCATATTATGAATGCTAAGTCATGCTTGCTGTATTTTGAGTGTTGAAGTTTGAAAGTTGTTAAAATTTCAATTTTGATGTTGTGGTTGTGTTTGGGTAAAGTTAATGTTGGATTTGTGAGCAAACTCTACATGTAAATTCTGCATAAATTTGTATAGATATAGGTTCACTGTTTTGATTATAGCTTTTTATGTAGAACTTAGTTTTGAATGATTATTGTCTTATTGGAAACTAGATTCACTTCGCTTCAGTTTGAGCACAAAGTTCATCTGATTTGACTGAGTATTGACAGTTAAATGTGTTACAAATTGGACAATAGTTGCTGTCTTGCTGCTGTGTTATTGTGTATTCTTTTAGAAAACTGTACGAATTGGGTGTCTTTTTCACACAACAAAAATCATATTCATAAACTAGACTTTCATATCTTTCCAATGAATGGTCGTTTACTCAAATCCTACATCATTTGATATTTTAATAAAATCACCAAAGTTTTACTCTGATGCGATTCTTTCCCAATCTCTCCAGAATTTAACATAATCATTAATCTCACCAATCCCATGAAATTAAACAATCCCACTAGGGTGCAATCATACACGCAAACAATTCAAAATCATTAATCTCACCAATCCCATGAAATTAAACAATCCCACTAGGGTGCAATCTCACCAATCCCATCAGAATAAAATAGAGTTTTATGAAAAATGTTGATTTCGCCCTCCAATTCCGTTCCCTAATTTAACCTAAGTTACTCTAATCCAAATTGGACTAAAACTTTTAAAGTTTCAATTTTTAAAACCCCTAATCCAAATGCGAGTAAGATTGTTTTCAAGTTGGGGTGAGTCAACGCTCACAAGCATTGTGTTTTAAAAATATCATTTGTTTGGGAACTTTCTAAAAAGGATTTTTACAACTTAGAATGAGTCTTCTAGGGAATAGGCGCCCGAATCTGTTCCTCAATTTGGTTTTTCTTAAAAACAAGCTCGGTCTGTGCGAACTAGAGCTCGGATCGTGCCAAACCTTCTGTCCCTCAGATTCTGAACCTTCAAATGGCATTTCTCTTAGCTTCAAACCTATCCTAATTCTTCCCTCAATACTCCCTAATGGTAATTGAATTATAATACTATGGAATTGTTTGTTTGAGATGAGTTATTGATGACTTATTGAAATTATGATTATGTGAAAATGGATTGAATACTTTTATGTTCTGAATCATTTAAACGAGTGAGGGAGGTTTTAGTAACCAATGAATTAATGAATAATAATAAATGGGGTGACGACCTCTATGTGCTAATACTAGGGGAGGGAAGTCATAAGCCCATAACCTAGGATTAGTGGATTGGGGTTCACCGGGGAATCATAAATTGGTTGTCAGAGTTGTGCTTATGCTATGTTTGCACGTAGTTATCCAATTCAGGCTACGATTAAAACGATGCCTAATGGACTGCGAGTTGAGTCGTGAGGGGTCTCGAATTCGATAGAAGTCACTGAGATGTTTATCTCACCCTTTATGTCTTTTGGTTTTGACAGAAAAACAATGTCTTGTGGTTTTTACAGAAAAACAGGGAAACATCAAAAGCAAAGAAACATGATTAGCTAGTGTACCATATGGGGACTTTGGAAGATCTTGAAGACCTAGTTTATTTGCTTATGTAGTTTTCCTAGTTTGTTGTATTTCGATACTAAGACTTAGACTATGTTACAAGTTGTGCATCGCTTCCTTTATTTCTTTATAGATGTTGACCAATAGGATGGAGATGTTTTACTCTGAAGTATACTTCTATGTGTATTCTAATATTTCTTCTATGGTTGAAATATTAGGGTGTTACATTTTGGTATCAGAGCAGTTCAACATTGTCGGGCTTAGTGACCTCACGGTCAAGAGGTTAGTTAGATCGAGTCAGCTAGGGACTTAGACCATTGACTATTAGAACCTTTCAGTATTTTGTGTGAGACATTGAGTCTGGATCCACTTGATATTTCACGCAACGTACTGAGAATGATGATGACAATTGGTGTCCTCAGCCCCGAAAATGTCTGAAAACCCTAAACCCTAGGATACCGACCTTCTTGTTTAGTCAAAGAACACACCAGAGTTCCGAAGCAAAAGACGGGCGACCGTTCAGCCTTTGGTGCCAATGCGATCGTTGTGTTGTCGGGTAAATGGTTAGATGTATCCTAGAGAGTTATAAGTAGAGAAACACATTCCGGTAGGAGTGTGAGTATCCTAGTTTTGTTTAGGATTAGCAGGCACTGTAAAACCTAAATGGTTGTCTGACCAGCCTCTCCGTTACTGAGATGAGGTCTAGTAGTTAACCCTACCCTGTGATTCGAGCTAATCTCATCTTATGCCTTAGTTTAATGAAATCCTTTTGGATAGTTGCGAGTCTAGAACATGTTCCTTTTTCCTCGTAACCACCTTTCGAAATGTCATGAAGTTGAATTAGTAAACCACAATTGCATCAACAATATTGGCAAGAAGAACCACCCAAGGTTTATCCGATTAGTTGTTGGTCAAGATTCCTGAATCGGGTCCCTTCCACAAAGGGGCTAGTGTGTAATGTCGATAGAATTAACCATATTATGACCCTCCGACTAGGAGCACGACAGATTCAGTCTGTGAGGAATTTCCGCTAGTCTTTCGACCTGTTTTATTTATAACTTCTGATCCGGAACTCTGATTTCTATGTTCTGAGATGCGTTGGGAAGCTAATAGAGATGTCTACACATTCAAATGGCTGTCGGACTATGTTTTAGTCTGACTCCAAGAAGTACTTAACTTTACCCAAGCTCTTAAACTTCAAGTGTGCGTAGTAGAGAAACCCTAGACGGGCATGGGAAGTATGTATAGGATTCCCAACCCTTAAGATTAAGTTCTTAAGTTCTTAGACACCGAATTAGAACAATATACTTTGGAGTTCTAAAGAAGGCCACTTCTCGGGAGTGGGTATTAGTAGTTATAGCCTTGTGCAAAAGCCTTAGACTATTAGGCACTTTGTGTTGAATGTTTTGTTATTCTATAGGTAGCACATGTTCCAAATTTGGTTGATTCAGATAGCTGTAATGATTATGCTTGGATGTTCGTGGAATTCAAAAAGATGGAGGACCAAAGGAATGCTGAAAATAGTTAGAATTGTTTTTGAATCAACACAAGAAGCACTACTCGTGTGCCCGTTTGATTCCTTAAAACAATCCTATTTTATCATTTATTTGATACTACATCTATCCCAATTTTGTGCTTAATCCAAATATAAATATTTCGCATAGATTAGTCAACGATCTATTAGGATAGAACGAACTTCATAGATTTCTAGTGAGCCCTATTTTGCTATGGAAGCTGTTATGCCTCAAAAATAAAATCCCTATTGTCTAGATATCCTCATATCTTAGTGTTTGAGTATTTGAGGCACAAGAGGGCTATTGGTTTGAAAAGGATAAGTGATAGAGCTTCCGAAAAGTTGTGTCAAGGAGGATAGTCGGTTGGTAGAAGTCGTCTGACTAGTAGGTTTCCCAAAAAGTCTGTGCACCGGTGTAAAATGCCAATGTCCTATGGTTGAGTTAGACAAACTTGCTGAAAATATGGTTTTCATTCATTCAATGTTGTGCCAAAAATTTGTGTTGTTGAGCTTAGTCTTAAGGTTGAAGAAGAATCATAAGTGGAGTCATATTATGAATGCTAAGTCAAGCTTGCTGTATTTTGAGTGTTGAAGTTTGACAAGTTAAGATACCTCAAATCATGCTTGAAAGTTGTTAAAATTTCAGTTTTGATGTTGTGGTTGTGTTTGGGTAAGGTTGGATTTGTGAGCAAACTCTACATGTAAATTCTGCATAAATTTGTATAGATATAGGTTCAGTGTCTTGATTAGTTTTGAAGAACTTAGTTTTGAATGATTATTGTCTTATTGGAAACTAGATTCACTTTGCTTCAGTTTGAGCACAGAGTTCATGTGATTGACTGAGTATTAACAGTTTAATGTGTGTTACAAATTGGACAATAGTTGCTGTCTTGCTGCTGTGTTATTGTGTATTCTTTTAGAAAACTGAACGAATTGGGTGTCTTTTTCACAAAACAAAAATCATATTCATAAACTAGACTTTTATATCTTTCCAACGAATGGTCATTTACTCAAATCCTACATCATTTGATATTTTAATAAAATCACCAAAGTTACTGTTTTTCTGTTATAATACAACACTAATTGCAATCTTATTATTGCTTAGTATTTCAACCATAAGTTACAACATCAATTGTGTCTCAGAAAACTGGGCATGGTTATGAAAACTAGACTTCCGGGAATACAATGTAGACTTCTCATTTGTGTGATTTCATCGAGTTTTGATATACTAAATTCAGTAGTAAATTTCGAAACTTATGCAGCAAAATTTATCACGCATTTGCAGAGTGTTCTTATCTGTGACTTAGTTATGCAAATATTTCCATGATTATCCCTTGGCAATATAATGAGGTCATTTCATGTATATTTTAAGGGAAGTGAATGAGGGTAAGTATTACCGAATTTGTTTTAATGAATAAACGAGATATGAGTAAGACTACATGATCGGGCAGTGAATGTGTATTGCGTTAGCCCTTGATAGTGAGTTCGTTAACCACGTGTAGGTTCTCTATTGAATGTTTTATAACTAATGTGTTGATTGTTACGAATGTCATAAATTGCGCGTGAAGAGGGGTGAATTGAAATTGTTGTGTGCTCAAAATAAAATTGTTAAAAGTTGAACATTGAACCATAATTTTTAATTGTTTGCATGTATGATTGCACCCTAGTGGGATTGTTTAATTTCATGGGATTGGTGAGATTAATGATGGTTTTAGGATTTGTTTGCAACTTATGTTAAATTCTGGAGAGATTGGGAAAGAATCGGATCGAACAGAGTAACGGAAGTCGATCGAAAATAGAGTTTTATGAAAAATATGAACCACTGATTTTATTCTTTGTTCTCTCTTCACGTAATTTGGGTTACAAGGTTATTAAGAGTCTGCTTATGCATCAAATGTGTCGTCCCAAGATTTTCAAATTCGGTTCTAAGCCTAAGTATACTTATAGTGAGTTCTCGGTTTGTTGTGGTTGCAAGGGTGTATGGATTGTAGTCCTCCACTGTACTAGAGGTAGTAATGACACTCACATAGAGTTTAATATGAATTCCATGCCGTGTGCAGGCTTAGGAAGAAATTTAGTGCTCGCCCTTTTACTTAAAGATTGTTTGAATGATTACATGTCAAATGAAAATGGATTTCAAAGCGATTAGTTTGTTTCTCAATCGAAATCCTAAGGGAGAGTGTTTATCCGCGTTTAGCAAATTGCTAAGACTTGAACAAATTTTTGAGGAGAATTTTTTTTCAAGTTGGGGTGTATAACATCCCCAAAGTGGTTAATCTTAATTCTATAGATTATTAGATGAATTTATTTAGTTGTTTTCCAATTTGGTTTATAATTGGTAATTTGAGTATGTTATAAGTGGATAAGCGAATAAGTTTGATTAATTGTTGCTAATAGAGTTGGTTAATTGTGGTTGGTTGCAGTAAATCCTAGTTTGGAGTTAATGAATTATGATTGAAATTGTTTAAATAGGATGCTTGTATGTTTTTGTGCTTATGTGATTAATTAGATATGAAAATGAGTGAAGGTTAAGTGTAGAAGTGGAAAGTAAGGGTAAAATAGGGAATTCACCCTCAAAACCCTCACCTACATAAAAACACCAACAGCTGAACATTGCTCACACATTGTCTTCTTATTTTCCAAAACAAGACATAAAAACACAAAAGTGAGAAAGAGGGAGAGTTACAAAGAGAGAAGGAAGGTGGAAAGCTTCAAAACCCTCATTTCAGCAAGTTCCAACTGAAAATTCCCTTAACCACTCCTCTTCCTTTTGTTCCTTTCATCACATTTACAAAGATTACCATACAAGAACTCAGCTGGTCCATTCTCTTCCTCCTTCTTCTACTCTTTCAATTTCGATTTGAATGTGGGGAATAAAGCTCCAGGAGTGTGAGATTGACTTTCTTCCTTCTTCTACTTCTCGCTTGTGTAAATCAATCGTGAATGTGATGCTCAGTAATCAAGTTTGCAATGACTGTATTGAGTAAAATTTTGCAAAGTATTGGTTGTGGTCCTCCTGGCTCAGTTTCAAAATCCATGTTTTCTAGTTCCTGTAACTATCCTACTATGTTGGCTTCATTGGCAAGAGTTTGGAGTTGTAGATGAGAAACCTCAGTTATCAATCCTCAGTTTGGAAATTTGCTTGTCATCTTCCTTTGCATTGGCAAATTGTTTTCTGAAGAACATGATTATGGATTTTTCTTGGTTTGGTAATAGCTTGATTTGGGTCGATTTTTGCTTGTTGATAGCTTAATTTGGATCAAATTTTAGTTGTTCATAGGTTGATTTGGTTCAAGTTCTGCTTGTTAATAGCTTGATTTGGGTGGAAATATGGTTGGAAGCATGTGTGATTTTTTCTGTTACCATGTTGGAGTTTGGGATTTTGTGATTTTTTGTTTCTACTTGATTTGGTAGTTTTATCATGTGTGCTTGATGTTGGAGTTTTCAACATTTGCTCTATTTTTAGGAGAACAAGACTTTTTTTATTATTTTGACAAATAGTAGTATTAGACTTTGATTAGATTAGTCTGAATTTCTGATCAGAAAATGTTATCTGGTTTTTGTAACACTTGATAACAAGTATTGGTTTTATGTTTGTGTTGTTATGACAGTCCTAATTTGGTTTTATGTATTGGTTTTAAATTTGTGTTTTTTTTTTCTATTCAGGTAAAGATTCGCTTGGTATGTGTTGATTTGCGATTATGTTGTGAATAATCCAAATAGTAATCTGTGGCAGTGTTTAAGTTTGGTGGTTCAAGGAATCTATAGTCATTCTGGTTTATGTGAAGGTATATGAATCTATTGTCATTCTGGTTCAAGGAATCTTCGTTCTACTTAAGATCTTTGTAATAAGTACTTCCTATAAAAAAGTAGAATTGATAAGAATTTCAAGGAAGTTGATTCTTCTCACTTGGCAACTAATTTTTGATTGTTTGGTGCTGAATGATAGTCGTATCATCAGTGTCTGGAACACTGCATCATGGCGTTATTATTTGTGATAATGTATCGGAATCTAGCTTGCCAGTGACTTGTGTAAGGTTTATGAGATTGAGAATGAGAATGTGAGTTTCTTAGGTGAGGCAATTGATTAGTTAGCTTGCCAGTGACTGCAGCATTGCATCATCTTTATAGTTAGTTCCCCCCACCAACATCTCTAGGACCCCGCGCGTACCTGAGAACAGGTCCAGCCCAACACTCAGTGGGGCCTAAAGCGAGCTCCAAAATGAGGCCCTTTATATCTCAGTGATGATATTTTTTAATTTCATTTTAAATTTAATTTTTCACGTTTTTTGTGATGCAAAATTATATATCCAACTATTGTAATCAGTTTAACTAAAACATTTCTTATTCAATCAATATAAACGTAATTCATTTCATCTTTCCGTCGACACAACTATCATCATAATCATCAACATTATTGTACAAGTAATAAAGGCATTTGGAAAAGAATAAGTCTTATTATATAATTAAGTATATGTCAACCGGAGTATCATGAAACAACTCATAAAAATCAACAGAAATACTGAAATTGAAAATAGAGACCCTTGATTGAAGCCATTTATTTAAAAAAATTGAAAAAACCTAAAATTAAATGGAGAAGGAATCAATTATTTACAATAACAATATGGATTTAAAATAATAATAGAAGCGTCCAAATAGAACCAGTAGGAAGGAATAGTGGGGGATTTGTTTTGATGTGCGGGACTTAATCAAGGTAATAATTTCAATTTCAGTATTTCTGTTTATTTTTTGAGCTCCAAGCCCTTGCTTGGGTTGCTTGGGCCTTGGGTTGACCTTGATTGAGAAAACAAATAGTTTAGCTAGAAGGTGTATTGAGAAACATGGTGAAGTCTAGTTAATGTTTAGGCTCTGTTTGGCAAGCACAATACGCTAGCTTATAGCGGATAAGCTGATTTTATGTGTTTGACATCACTAGCTTATAGCGTTTTGTCACTAGCTTATAGCGTTTTTTGAAACGCTACTTAAAGTAGCGTTTGAACTTATAGCTTATAGCGTTTCATTTTTTCTTCCGCTTTTACCCTCGCTATTTTAATTAAATCCCTCATTTATCCTACATTAAATAAGTATTCTCTTTCATCTTTTAGAAGTAATTACAAATGTACATTTAAGTCATTTTATATTTATAAGCTAGTTCAACTGCTAATTTTACCAAACACTTTAAATTCAATCAGCTAGCTTATCCGCTATAAGCTAGTTTATCCGCTATCTGCTCTTTTTTACCAAACAAAGCCTTAGTAGGTAATGTGGTGGCTCACTGATATCAGAAGTATTATTTATTGTCATGTTCACCTGGGTGTCATGGTAATGAACTTCCGTGGCTGTGTCAGAAGACCCTCTCCCTCTCAACAATCTCTCTCTCAAAAAAAAACTTGCTCTCCTCTTTCGATGATCTCTCAATCGATCCCTCTCTCAGTTTTGGTTTCGATCTTGATTTCTATCTTTGCTTTTGGTTCATGATTAAAGGTGTGTTTATTCTTCTATCCCTATTATCTGATTATCTGATTTGTTTCTTTTTGGTTTATCAAACTTTTGCTAGCATATTGGTCTGTCAAAAATACTTACATGTAGTATGTCATTTAAAATAGTGGCTTTGTATAACCACTCGATCACTTCATATGATAGATGGTTGTACGATTATGTGTGATTGTACAATTTTAGGTTAATGTCAGTATGATATAGTGTCCTCAAGTAATGAAGTTTTCATATGATAAATCACTTGTTTATTTGTTCAAGATGGTTATTCATCTGTTTGGTCCTAATATTCCGTCACAATTTCCTTTTTTTTTGTTCATGGAAATTTATATCGCTGTGATTGATAAATTGTTCTTTATAATATTTTACTTGAATAGGTTTTTGACATTCTGTTTTGCTATGTTTGACATATCCCGTGTTTTCCTTTGGGTGCAGGTAATGAATGTTTATGTCGGTTTCTTTGAAGTCGATTCTCAAGAATGTTTTGGTCTCTTATGAAAATGTTACAATCCTATATTAAGATAATATAATATGGTGTTAAGGAGAGGAATTCATAATGCATTACAATTACTATTGTCTATTTTATTTCAAAAGCAATGTCTCTGTAATTCTGAATTTGATGACAATTATATCATTTTGAATTTTCTAATTTTCAAGTGAAATCTTGAATTTAAAATTCAGTTTGTTTGCCTTTTTTTTAATGTTCCATGATATGTAAGTGAAATTTTAAAATTTTGATTTTATAAATTAATTAAATTTTGGATTAAAATTAAGTAGTCTTAAATAAATTTGAAGTGTTACCATTTTATACAATTTTTTATTAAACAATAATGTTAAGTAAAATTTAAAGGGAAAATAAATAAATTAAATTTAGAGGGGAAAATGGATAAATTAAATTTAGAGTGAACATTATATGTTTATGAAATATTTAAATATTGTGAAAAAAATAAAGTTTAGCATTTTTTGACGATAAAGTTTAGCATTAAACAACGTTAAAGTTTAAAAAAACTAAAATTAAATACTGGTTAGTTAAAAAAAATTCTACTCATAAGTAAAAATGAGTGGAATATTTCTAAACTTATGTTTGCTAATTGTATTTCTAAACTTATGTTTGCTTTATGGAATATTTGGAAGATGAGAAATGAATACATTCACCAAGGCAGTACACCAAATCCTATAGGAGCTATTCTAATCTAAGAGTTAACAGTCTGAGTTTAGAGTACTTTACAGGCACTCTTAAAGAAAATACAGCTATCAATAACCCTCCCCCTCCCTCTGAGAGAGTGTCTCCGTGTAATTGGAGGCCACTTATTCTCCCTTTTGTTAAGATAAACACAGATGCTACCTTTAACAAGGTCTCAGGGGTTAGTTATATTGAGTTGATTTGCAGAGATTCTAAAGGTGATATTCTTACCTCGCTTTCCAAAAGAGTTTATGCTAATTCTCCGTTGATGGCAGAAGCTCTAGGTTTTCCTGAAGCAATATCTTTAGCAAATGCGCACCGGATTCAATTCTCCATTCTCGAATCTGTTAATAAACTCCTTGTTGAGGCGTGCCTTGCATGAAATAGAATTGGTGAGATTCAAACTATTCTCAATGATATAATAGAATTCAGATCCTCTTTGGAAAGGTGTGACTTTACCTGGACAAGAAGGGAGGGTAACTCTGCTGCGAACGAGATTGCTTGGTTGGCTTCTTTGAATCGTCTGATCTCCATTTCGTGGCAATCACATCCTCCTGATTCTCTTCGTAAGATTATATCTTCAGATAAGATGCATGCTTCCTGTGACATGCAACGGGTTCTTCCTGGATCGTGATCTATTGCTTCTTTGCGAGAATTTGTTTGATTGAAGGTGTGGTATTGGATCTCGTCGATCGTGAATTCTGCAGCGTTTCTTTTGGTTTTCACGGATGGAAGCTTTTTCTAGGGTTTTTGCCGTTTATGGTTCTGTGTTATTCTATCTAGTCTTTTGATTTTTGCCTTATTTGTAATAACTTTAGGCATTATTTGCTGGCCTTTACTTTTTCCACACCCCCTCCTACTCAAACACACCCCTTCAATCTTTAAATTCCCAAATTACCCCCAATTTAAAAAATTAAAAATACCCACACACCCTCTTCACTCTCTCACGTCTCTCACTTCCCTATCTCTCACTCTCCCTCCTTCGAACCTTATCTCTCACTCCCCCTCTCACTCAACTTCTCCCAACTCAATCAATCTCCCCAAATCTCTCACTCAATCTTCTCCACAAACACCCTCAAGAGCACCTGGGTTTTTTTCGCGTCCTCTCACACTCTCTATTCGTTTCATTTTCATTAATGTATGCTTCTCCCCCTTCACTGCATTTGGGTTTTTTTTCTCTGCAACTGCATTTGTTCGAACAACGTCCTTCGAACAAATGAAAACGAAGGTGTTCGAATGAGATCGTGCGAACACCGTACGAACGACCTCATTCGAACCGTTGTGAGTTGGAATCTGAAACTGACTTGCTCGAACGGGGTTGTGCGAACATGTTCGCATGTGGCCGTTCGAGCGATGCGTTTGACAATCTGATTTCTCTTAATTTGTGATTGGTTCTCTTTATTTGATTTAATTGGTTCTCTTGATTGTTGTTTTGAGATATGGTGAGGAGAGGAGGTGGTAATTCAAAGACAACCATCCAAGCGAGCGGTCGGCCACCTCCTACGGTTCAAACCGCGCAAAAGGAGGAAGAAGCCGGTGAACCTTCCCGAGGTAGTAGGTCGGGCTAGGGGTAGGGGCGGGGTTGACGCCCCTCCTCCCCGCTTCCGAGGGATATTGGCCGTGATATTGAGCGTGATGCTCAATTTACGGCATATGAGTTGGTGGCCCTTCTACCGATGTTGCTTCATCATCTAGACATCGGGAGGAGCATCTTGAGCCTCGTGAGGAGGAGGCTGCCCGAGCCTCGGAGGTTCGCTGCTCTGCAGGCGACATTCCCATTTCTGGTGGACGGAAGATGGTTACATCTTGCCCACATCACGGGGCACATATTACGACCGATTTCTATTATTCAGGTCGGGTAAGTTATTATTTTATAGTTGGTATTTGTAAATTTGTTTCTTATCTTTGTTGAATGTTTTGGCTTATTGTGTCATTTCGAATGCGAGTTCGGTAGGATTTACAAACAATTCCACATGGACTGCATGACGGTGTTTCATGCTAGGATTAGGGACACTCGGCGCCTTGGGGTTGGTTCATCTGGTTGGGCTTGGTTTCCCCATTCTCCACAAGGGGCTGCTGAACGCATTCATATAGCGTTGGCAGCCGGATACATCATCATTCCACCTTCCTGTGGGTGAGATGAGCATCACCCTTGATGATGTATCCCAGCTGCTACACATCCCCATCACTGGCCGGTTCTATGACATGCCAGACTGGACTTCGTGGCAGGGAGAGCAGCTGCTGATTGATTTATTGGGGGCCACCCCCGAAGATGCAGCTGCCCAGACTTCGGGTCGGGGTTGTCTGTTGGGCTCGTATGGTTGAGGGATAGGGTCTACCACCCAGCCATAGCTGAGGGGCGGTGGGCTCATGCTGCTAGGGCCTACATTCTCTATCTTTTGGGTTGCACCTTGTTCGCTGACAAGTCAGGCAACAAGGTTAAGCTTGGCTACCTTGGTATATATATGGTGATTTGGAGAAATTTGTTGGAGACTTTTCTTTGGGGCGATGGCCCTTGCCTCCCATCTATACGATCAATGAAGGATGCTACAAGAAAGAAGACCAAGAAGATTCTTTGGTCATCTTCCTTTACTTCGTATAAAACATATTCTTTACTTTTAAGTTTGCTTTAGGGTTACTTTCAGATTAATAATCAACCAATGATATGTTCATTACAGGCTTGGATCTTTGAGCACTTCCAGACTGCGAACTTTTCCTCTTGGGTGGTGCACCCAGAGTATGATGAGAGTATGCCACGGGCGAAGAAATGGTTGTGCAATGATGGCCCTGGGGCCATCAAGTCACATGCCATGAGATTATCACTTGACCGGCTAGACCGTGAGGAGGTCACCTGGGACCCCTACACAGCCCATAGGGAGGTGAGACCACTTTGAGGAGCCGGCGAGTTCGGAGGTTCATTCGGAGTGGTGGCTGCATGATGCGCCATTTGCCAGATCGAGTGCTCAGACAGTTTGGGCAGGTCCAGCACATTCCGGAGGATCCCAGACCTGCTACTAGGGCCGTCTGTACCCTAACCAAGTGTGATGAGAGGTGGACACAGTTCGAGGACCACTTGGTGGCACGGGGGCCTCCCTGTGTGCCGTATGTAACACCCCTTTTCTACCCCTTAATTTCCAACGTCATTATCAGAGTATTCTACTGTTTTCAAAATATTATTTAAGTAGTAGAAAGAAATGTTACATCTTCATTAAATTAAACTCATCGTATGCACCATTAAGTTTATGCAACAACACATACATCATAAAGTTAAAACTTCAAAAATCATCTCATCACAGCGGAAATGAATGTTGACTCACTAGTCCACTCAAACACGTCTCATAATCCTCAAATAAATCTCATACAGTAAGTAATTTAACATCAATCCCAAAATACGTCCCCTAGGTGCTACGGTATCGAGAGGCGACTCAATAGACAGCCCATAGCTAACACGGAAGGCAACAAGACCTTCACTCGCGATTACCTGCAGCGTTGCCACAAAAGAGCAACATTTCAAGCAGAAGGGGTGAGAATTTCAATAAAACATAATTAAGCACATAACAGAGTAATGTGAACAAACAATCCAACAACATCATCATCCTCACCCCATCATCGTCACTGCACACCAACTCACAACACAATTTTTCAACAAGTCGCAGTCATGAAAATGCATGGAAATGCAACCCACACAAGGGCATATGCATGATGGTACCATATTCATCACAATTAAGAGGCGAAGTCTATTCTTCACAGGAGGCAAGCCTATTCTTCGCAAGAGGCAAGCCTATTCTTCGCAATATGCACATGCCATGAGACTCTATATACATATGTGCATTTCATCAAAATACTCACCATCATTCATCATAAAACACTCATAGAGTGTATTCGTCGCAGTTCATCACTCATATATATATATCACATCATCATAATCACTCATAAAGTGAACTCATTCATCATAAAACACTCATAGAGTGTATTCGTCGCAATTCATCACAATCACACAACAGCATTATTAAAACTATACTCATAGAGTACATTCTTCGCAATTCATCATAACTCGTGTTACATCATCATTATAGTCATACTCTTAGAGTATATTCGTCACAAAACATCACAAGTCATATCACAACATCATAATCACTCATAGAATGAACTCGTCATATTCGTCAAAACCATATAGCAACATCATCACAGTCATACTTTTTGTCATCATCATTGAGCATATATATATATATATATATATATATATATTTTAGTTGTCTTTTAGCTTAGGGTGTTATAAAATAGTGAACTGATTGACTATGGGATTACTCAGGTAACTGATACTACTTGCAACAGGCATTGGCCACCTTTGCAAGACTCTCAGTGATGCCCTTGTAAATACACCAGTGAAAGAAATTCTGGCCTTAGTGGTAAACCACAGTCTAGCCATAGTCAATTTGCACACTAGTAGTATAACCTCTCACCGGGACTCATTTATATAAGCATAGCCTCACAAAATCTTTGTTAAGAATCGTCACGTTTCAATTCGGGAAAACACCTCATCTTTGAGTTTAAACACCCACATTGGAAAAAGAGGAACATCACGTTTTTAATTTGTATAAACGGCAACACAAAACAGTTTATTGTGCCTTAAAAATAGAATATTCAGTTAGGCCTCTGAATAAGCTTTCCAACGCATCTTAGAACACCTCAATCGGGTTCGGTTCGCAAGATATGAATTTTTCAAAACGCGTGAAAAACGTGAAAAAGCGATTGCAAACAGTTGATGACGCGCGCGAGCGCGAGTCAAAGCGCGCGCCCGAGCGCGATTTGGCGAACCATCAGGTTTCTGCGCAGCTCAATTGCGCTGAAGCGCCACTCAAGCGCGCAGCTCAGCGTGATTGTGCGTAAAGCAGTCAATTGTGCAGAAATTTCACGTTTTATTTACCAATTCGATCATCAACACTTCCAATGCATCAAATGCATCAAAACAACACCAAAATCATCCAACAATATATATTCATCCAATGTCATCAATCTCATAAACAATGCCAATTCATCAAACATCATCAATTTCATCAAGTAATCATCAAGACTTATCAATCACATCAAATTCATCAAAACAACCTCAAAAGTTATTAAAACAACATCAAAACCCCAAAACCCATCATATACCCAATCACGTTAAACCAAACGCTCACCCTTACCTTGAATTTTTCGATGTTCGGAAAGCGATGGTTAAGAGAATCACGTGCAAGAACTCGCAACAACACCACGAATGAGACGTCTCCTTCCTCCTTGAAACCGTAATCTCACTCAACTACCAGAAAACTTGAGAAGATTCCTTCCTTCCTCTCCTTTAGCGCAGCCTCTCCCTACTTCTCACTCTCTCTAAATTCTGATTTCTTTCTCTCTTCTTGCACAATGGGGCGCAAACCCTAACCCCTTAGCGCCTAAGGAGCTTAAGCTATCGGGCTTGGGCTTCTTGGGCCATTCTTCACCACTCCGGAGTTACCAATATCACCCCCTTCAATTAAATTACACCCACCACCCCTTATTATATAAACACTCCCCTTCAAATACATTCACCACCTAATTATTGGTCAACACCACTCCCTAGATCTAACTAGATACCATATTATAATTTCTAATATTTCTCCGCAAGCTAATTCCCTCTAATTAGTTAAATAATTAACCGATTATTTTTGGGGCGTTACAACTCTCCCCCACTTAGATTATTTTCGTCCTCGAAAATTTACTCCGACTCACGAAACCAAACCCAATCTCCTTGTCTGTCACCTATCGTATACTTAGCCTCAGACCAAATACCCTTCTCCATTTTATATTTTTTATGTTCTAATCTGAAGGTCATCAAAGTTCTACTTAACTACTCAAACACCTTGACACTTTACTTAGGCAACTACACCTCATCATCACCCACCTCTACAACTACCTCGGTTACATCTACTTCGGTTCACCATCATTCCCCTTGCCACCCATACGCTGCACTTAGGCACTCTATGCTTCAACCACACTAGCTTCTACATACATCTACACTTAAGCTCATATTCACCACACTTCAACAACTACGGCTAGCGCACCACCCACGCACTACGACAATCGCACCTCGACATTATGCACCACGTATAACTTCGACACACATACCATTCGACGTACACATACGCTTCGCCATATCTAACCTTCATCTCTTCTCGTTTCTTTGGTTCTCACCCAACTATGATCGAACTTAGTTACGATTACAACACCTATTCACTTGAAATTTGTGCAACACCCATTAATGTACTTCAATGAAAGTGACAACACCAAAAACAACATCTTTGCACCGAGAGTTCCTCAACTCCCATTCCTCCCCTAGGTCTCTCATAGGACCGACTCATCAACAACACATCATAACTTCACCAAAGTGAAGCACACACCACATCAATCACATCAATCACAATTAACTACGCGACTCCTTTGTCAATAAAGGACTAAGTCTACGTTCGTAGGGACCAAACGACACATAAAAAAAATCGAGACAACAACCTCTCAAAATACAGTAACAGTACTAAAGAGAAAAATAGGAAATCAGCCCCTTTAAAAAAAATTACGAAGCGGCACCACTTGATTCAAGAAATCATCATTTTAATTTTAAGAACTCGGCACTTTAACTTATTAAGAAAACAGCACGTTATATTTGAGTGAACATCACATTTAAGTTGAAGAAAACAACACTCTAGATATAAGTAGACAGCACCATATAAATGGAAGAAAACAACTCGTTAAATATGGGTATACAACACTATTTAATTTAGGGAAACAGATCTTTCAATTGTAAGAAAACAACACTTTAGATTGTAGAAAAATAAAGACACTTTAATGTGCGAAAAAAAGCGATGAAGGACAAAGAAAGAAAGCGGCAACATTAACAACATGGAAAGCTGTACACTATTAATCTCAAAACAAAACGGCATCTTTAAACAATATAAAAACAGCACACTATCATTTTCAAAACAAAACAGCAACTTTAAACAATATAATCAACTCTTTAATTTTGGGGAAAAAGCACGTCGAATTTTAGTAAACATTCTCGTAAGATTTTGGGTAAACAGTGTGCTTAAAACCGAGTATACAATACATTTAATTTGTGAGAACGATGACAAAACCGTAACCTTTTTATTAATAATAACCGCAATATTCACACCCTTTTTATTTATAAAGCAATGAGAAAATTTAATTCAAAGCGGCAACATTAATAAGGTGTAAATAAAGTGGTCTTTTAGTGCGCAATAACAACAAAACACGGAGTGAGAATAATACTTCCTTTTTAGCGCAATGCAAAGGTGAAAAGCGAGCGTTTACAACATAAAAACAGCGCCTCATTTTCACAAAACAGCAATACAATTATTTCATAAAAACAGCAACTCATTTTATAAAAATAAACTGCAACACAGCAACCCATTCTTAAGCAAACAGCAGCATTTTCATGTAGCGGCAACAGCATTTTGTTTTGAAAAACATCAAGACAACAACTCTTTTAGTTGGCAAACAGCAGCACTTGTATTCTCTTCAAAACAGCAACAACATACATTTTAAGTCACCACACATAGCATTTTCTCAATTCATTCTCAATTCCATTTACCATCTAAACACACAATTCAATCACCACATACAACTCGACATTCAATTAAAACTAGAACATATCATACATCATATCTCAATTCAATTGCAAGGTACTCAATCACATGCCCTCAATCATTTATATATATGAAAATTGATCTTAACCCCCATCAAATTACCCAACTCACAATTTCAGTCTTCCATCTCATATAACAATCTCATCACAATCGATTTCCTCAAGCCTTAACTACCCATACACCCATCAAAATCCATTATTAATGTTAGACCCACCCTTACACAAACACTTTATACTTAATTAAAATAAATTAAACGCATTTGTGAGCATAACCCAATTAAACTTATTTTAATAGAATCCCACAGACAGTGTCAATACAAATTCTATTCTTTATTCATAAAACCACATATCACAAATAATGTATAGGTGACAACTAAAATTCAAATCATAGAAGTTCAGCTTATATAAATTCAGAGTTTCAAAAGCACGAAAGCAACCAACAAATGACTACGATACAAACTTCACACCAAGAGAGCATAACGAACATGACTCATGGTCTAGGTGACTACGACACAGGCTCTATGAAAAACCTCTCCAAGAGAAATGAGTCATTCGGGATCTAGGTGAGATTCTAACATTATACCAGCTCTGACTGCGATACTCCTTTCTAGGAATATCTACCACTCATCCTATTATCTCAAGAACTTCACCAACTAAGTTGGCCACCCTCCTAGTTACCAAGTATCAAACAAGCAATGCATGAAACTCTACTCGAGTTCACCAATCTGAAACACAATAGAACATTCCAACAGTCCGGTTAGGACCGATCCGCAAAAGACACTAAGTTCACACTTGGAAACACGAGACGACACACATCATCGGCGCAGGGTATCTCCCCACTTATTCACTTACCATCGTGAGCACTCGGTTTGTCCTACACTGCGAAACATCACTTACTACACACGGACAATGGTTAGAACGAGTACCAAGACTCGAGAGATAACTAGACTCGATCTTTCGACAACTTGGCCGGACGGGCCGAAGCGCTCACGATACCACTAATGTAACACCCTTTTCTACCCCTTAATTTCCAACGTCATTATCGAGTATTCTCTCTGTTTTCAAAATATTATTTAAGTAGTAGAAAGAAATGTTACGTCTTCATTAAATTAAACTCATCGTATGCACCATTAAGTTTGTGCAACAACACATACATCATAAAGTTAAAACTTCAAAAATCATCTCATCACAGCGGAAATGAATGTTGACTCACTAGTCCACTCAAACACGTCTCATAATCCTCAAATAAATCTCATACAATAAGTAATTTAACATCAATCCCAAAATACGTCCCCTAGGTGCTACGGTATCGAGAGCGACTCAATAGAAATTTCATAGCTAACACGGGAGCGGCAAAGAAGACCTTCACTCGCGATTACCTGCAGCGTTGCCACAAAAGAGCAACATTTCAAGCAGAAGGGGTGAGAATTTCAATAAAACATAATTAAGCACATAACAGAGTAATGTGAACAAACAATCCAACAACATCATCATCCTCACCCCATCATCGTCACTGCACACCAACTCACAACACAATTTTTCAACAAGTCGCAGTCATGAAAATGCAACCCACACAAGGGCATATGCATGATGGTACCATATTCATCACAATTAAGAGGCCGAAGCCTATTCTTCACAGGAGGCCGAAGCCTATTCTTCGCAAGAGGCCGAAGCCTATTCTTCGCAATATGCACATGCCATGAGACTCTATATACACATGTGCATTTCATCAAAATACTCACCATCATTCATCATAAAACACTCATAGAGTGTATTAAATCATGATTCATCACTCATATATATATCACATCATCATAATCACTCATAGAGTGAACTCATTCATCATAAAACACTCATAGAGTGTATTCGTCGCAATTCATCACAATCACACAACAGCATTATTAAAACTATACTCATAGAGTACATTCTTCGCAATTCATCATAACTCGTGTTACCTCATCATTATAGTCATACTCTTAGAGTATATTCGTCACAAAACATCACAAGTCATATCACAACATCATAATCACTCATAGAATGAACTCGTCATATTCGTCAAAACCATATAGCAACATCATCACAGTCATACTTTTTGTCATCATCATTGAGCATATATATATATATATTTTAGTTGTCTTTTAGCTTAGGGTGTTATAAAATAGTGAACTGATTGACTATGGGATTACTCAGGTAATTGATACTACTTGCAACAGGCATTGGCCACCTTTGCAAGACTCTCAGTGATGCCCTTGTAAATACACCAGTGAAAGAAATTCTGGCCTTAGTGGTAAACCACAGTCTAGCCATAGTCAATTTGCACACTAGTAGTATAACCTCTCACCGGGACTCATTTATATAAGCATAGCCTCACAAAATCTTTGTTAAGAATCGTCACGTTTCAATTCGGGAAAACACCTCATCTTTGAGTTTAAACACCCACATTGGAAAAAGAGAGAACATCACGTTTTTAATTTGTATAAACGGCAACACAAAACAGTTTATTGTGCCTTAAAAATAGAATATTCAGTTAGGCCTCTGAATAAGCTTTCCAACGCATCTTAGAACACCTCAATCGGGTTCGGTTCGCAAGATATGAATTTTTCAAAACGCGTAAAACAAAGTGAAAAAGCGATTGCAAAAAGCATTGATCGCGCGCGCGAGCGAAGTCAAGCGCGACTAGAGCGCGACGGCGAGAACCATCGGGTTTCTGCGCAGCTCAATTGCGCTGGCGCCACTCAAGCGCAGCTCAAGCGTGATTGTGCAGAAACAGTCAATTGTGCAGAAATTTCACGTTTTATTTACCAATTCAGTCATCCAACACTTCCAATGCATCAAATGCATCAAAACAACACCAAAATCATCCAACAATATATATTCATCCAATGTCATCAATCTCATAAACAATGCCAATTCATCAAACATCATCAATTTCATCAAGTAATCATCAGCACTTATCAATCACATCAAATTCATCAAAACAACCTCAAAAGTTATTAAAACAACATCAAAACCCCAAAACCCATCATATACCCAATCACGTTAAACCGAAACGCTCACCCTTACCTTGAATTTTTCGATGTTCCGGAAAGCGATGGTTAAGAGAATCACGTGCAAGAACTCAGCAACACCACGAATGAGACGTCTCCTTCCTCCTTCGAAACCGTAATCTCACTCAACTACCGAAAACTTGAGAAGATTCCCTTCCTTTCCTCTCCTTTAGCAGCATTTCTCTCCTACTTCTCACTCTCTCTAAATTCTGATTTCTTTCTCTCTTCTTGCACAATGGGGCGCAAACCCTAACCCCTTAGCGCCTAAGGAGCTTAAGCTATCGGGCTTGGGCTTCTTGGGCCATTCTTCACCACTCCGGAGTTACCAATATCACCCCCTTCAATTAAATTACACCCACCACCCCTTATTATATAAACACTCCCCTTCAAATACATTCACCACCTAATTATTGGTCAACACCACTCCCTAGATCTAACTAGATACCATATTATAATTTCTAATATTTCTCCGCAAGCTAATTCCCTCTAATTAGTTAAATAATTAACCGATTATTTTTGGGCGTTACAACTCTCCCCACTTAGATTATTTTCGTCCTCGAAAATTTACTCCGACTCACGAAACCAAACCCAATCTCCTTATGTCATCACCTATCGTATACTTAGCCTCGGACCAAATACCCTTCTCCATTTTATATTTTTATGTTCTAATCAAGGTCATCAAAGTTCTACTTAACTACTCAAACACCTTGACACTTTACTTAGGCAACTACACCTCATCATCACCCACCTCTACAACTACCTCGGTTACATCTACTTGGTTCACCATCATTCCCTTGCCACCCATACGCTGCACTTAGGCACTCTATGCTTCAACCACACTAGCTTCTACATACATCTACACTTAAGCTCATATTCACCACACTTCAACAACTACGCTTAGCGCACCACCCACGCATGCGACATCGCACCTCGACATTATGCACCACGTATAACTTCGACACACATACCATTCGACGCATACATACGGCCGCCATATCTAACCTTCATCTCTTCTCGTTTCTTTGGTTCTCACCCAACTATGATCGAACTTAGTTACGATTACAACACCTATTCACTTGAAATTTGTGCAACACCCATTAATGTACTTCAATGAAAGTGACAACACCAAAAACAACATCTTTGCACCGAGAGTTCCTCAACTCCCATTCCTCCCTAGGTCTCTCATAGGACCGACTCATCAACAACACATCATAACTTCACCAAAGTGAAGCACACACCACATCAATCACATCAATCACAATTAACTACGCGACTCCTTTGTCAATAAAGGACTAAGTCTACGTTCGTAGGGACCAAACGACACATAAAAAAAATCGAGACAACAACCTCTCAAAATACAGTAACAGTACTAAAGAGAAAAATAGGAAATCAGCCCCTTTAAAAAAAAAAATTACGAAGCGGCACCACTTGATTCAAGAAATCATCATTTTAATTTTAAGAACTCGGCACTTTAACTTATTAAGAAAACAGCACGTTATATTTGAGTGAACATCACATTTAAGTTGAAGAAAACAACACTCTAGATATAAGTAGACAGCACCATATAAATGGAAGAAAACAACTCGTTAAATATGGGTATACAACACTATTTAATTTAGGAAACGAGATCTTTCAATTGTAAGAAAACAACACTTTAGATTGTAGAAAAAGCAAAGACACTTTAATGTGCGAAAAAGCAATAGATAAGGGCAAAGCAAAAGCGGCAACATTAACAACATGGAAACGGTACACTATTAATCTCAAAACAAAGCGGCATCTTTAAACAATATAAAAAAAGACACTATCATTTTCAAAACAAAGCAAAGAACTTTAAACAATATAATCAACTCTTTAATTTTGGGGAAAAAGCACGTCGAATTTTAGTAAACATTCTCGTAAGATTTTGGGTAAACAGTGTGCTTAAAACCGAGTATACAATACATTTAATTTGTGAGAACGATGACAAAACCGTAACCTTTTTATTAATAATAACCGCAATATTCACACCCTTTTTATTTATAAAACAGCAGAAAATTTAATTCGAAAACGGCAACATTAATAAGGTGTAAACAGTGGTCTTTTAGTGCGCAATAACAGCAAAACACGGAGTGAGAATAATACTTCCTTTTAGCGCGCAACAGCAGTGAAAACAGAACGTTTACAACATAAAAACAACGCCTCATTTTCACAAAACAGCAATACAATTATTTCATAAAAACAGCAACTCATTTTATAAAAATAAACTGCAACACAGCAACCCATTCTTAAGCAAACAACAGCATTTTCATGTAGCGGCAACAGCATTTTGTTTTGAAAAACATCAAGACAACAACTCTTTTAGTTGGCAAACAAGAAAGACTTGTATTCTCTTCAAAACAGCAACAACATACATTTTAAGTCACCACACATAGCATTTTCTCAATTCATTCTCAATTCCATTTACCATCTAAACACACAATTCAATCACCACATACAACTCGACATTCAATTAAAACTAGAACATATCATACATCATATCTCAATTCAATTGCAAGGTACTCAATCACATGCCCTCAATCATTTATATATATGAAAATTGATCTTAACCCCATCAAATTACCCAACTCACAATTTAGGTCTTCCATCTCATATAACAATCTCATCACAATCGATTTCCTCAAGCCTTAACTACCCATACACCCATCAAAATCCATTATTAATGTTAGACCCACCCTTACACAAACACTTTATACTTAATTAAAATAAATTAAACGCATTTGTGAGCATAACCCAATTAAACTTATTTTAATAGAATCCCATGATGACAGTGTCAATACAAATTCTATTCTTTATTCATAAAACCACATATCACAAATAATGTATAGGTGACAACTAAAATTCAAATCATAGAAGTTCAGCTTATATAAATTCAGAGTTTCAAAAGCACGAAAGCAACCAACAAATGACTACGATACAAACTTCACACCAAGAGAGCATAACGAACATGACTCATGGTCTAGGTGACTACGACACAGGCTCTATGAAAAACCTCTCCAAGAGAAATGAGTCATTCGGGATCTAGGTGAGATTCTAACATTATACCAGCTCTGACTGCGATACTCCTTTCTAGGAATATCTACCACTCATCCTATTATCTCAAGAACTTCACCAACTAAGTTGGCCACCCTCCTAGTTACCAAGTATCAAACAAGCAATGCATGAAACTCTACTCAGAGTTCACCAATCTGAAACACAATAGACAATACAACAGTCCGGTTAGGACCGATCCGCAAAAGACACTAAGTTCACACTTGGAAACACAGTACGACACACATCATCAGCAGGGGTATCTCCCCACTTATTCACTTACCATCGCGATTACTCGGTTTGTCCTACACCGCAGAAACATCACTTACTACACTGGACAATGGTTAGAACGAGTACCAAGACTCGAGAGATAACTAGACTCGATCTTTGGACAACTTGGTAGGATTGCACCGAATCGCTCACGATACCACTAATGTAACACCCCTTTTCTACCCCCTTAATTTCCAACGTCATTATCGAGTATTCTATTGTTTTCAAAATATTATTTAAGTAGTAGAAAGAAATGTTACGTCTTCATTAAATTAAACTCATCGTATGCACCATTAAGTTTGTGCAACAACACATACATCATAAAGTTAAAACTTCAAAAATCATCTCATCACAATGAAATGAATGTTGACTCACTAGTCCACTCAAACACGTCTCATAATCCTCAAATAAATCTCATACAATAAGTAATTTCATCAATCCCAAAATACGCCCCCTAGGTGCTACGGTAGACAGAGAGCGACTCAATAGACGACCCATAGCTAACACGGAGGCAAAGAAGACCTTCACTCGCGATTACCTGCAGCGTTGCCACAAAAGAGCAACATTTCAAGCAGAAGGGGTGAGAACAAACACATAACAGAGTAATGTGAACAAACAATCCAACAACATCATCATCCTCACCCCATCATCGTCACTGCACACCAACTCACAACACAATTTTTCAACAAGTCGCAGTCATGAAAATGCAACCCACACAAGGGCATATGCATGATGGTACCATATTCATCACAATTAAGAGGCCGAAGCCTATTCTTCACAGGAGGCCGAAGCCTATTCTTCGCAAGAGGCCGAAGCCTATTCTTCGCAATATGCACATGCCATGAGACTCTATATACACATGTGCATTTCATCAAAATACTCACCATCATTCATCATAAAACACTCATAGAGTGTATTCGTCGCAGTTCATCACTCATATATATATCACATCATCATAATCACTCATAGAGTGAACTCATTCATCATAAAACACTCATAGAGTGTATTCGTCGCAATTCATCACAATCACACAACAGCATTATTAAAACTATACTCATAGAGTACATTCTTCGCAATTCATCATAACTCGTGTTACCTCATCATTATAGTCATACTCTTAGAGTATATTCGTCACAAAACATCACAAGTCATATCACAACATCATAATCACTCATAGAATGAACTCGTCATATTCGTCAAAACCATATAGCAACATCATCACAGTCATACTTTTTGTCATCATCATTGAGCATATATATATATTTTAGTTGTCTTTTAGCTTAGGGTGTTATAAAATAGTGAACTGGTTGACTATGGGATTACTCGTAATCGATACTACTTGCAGCAGGCATTGGCCACCTTTGCAAGACTCGATGATGCCCTTGTAAATACACCAGTGAAAGAAATTCTGGCCTTAGTGGTAAACCACAGTCTAGCCATAGTCAATTTGCACACTAGTAGTATAACCTCTCACCGGGACTCATTTATATAAGCATAGCCTCACAAAATCTTTGTTAAGAATCGTCACGTTTCAATTCGGGAAAACACCTCATCTTTGAGTTTAAACACCCACATTGGAAAAAGAGGAACATCACGTTTTTAATTTGTATAAACGGCAACACAAAACAGTTTATTGTGCCTTAAAAATAGAATATTCAGTTAGGCCTCTGAATAAGCTTTCCAACGCATCTTAGAACACCTCAATCGGGTTCCCGGTTCGCAAGATATGAATTTTTCAAAAACGTACAGAAAACAGTGAAAAACAGTGCAAAACAGTGACCCGCGCGCGGAGCGCGAGTCAAGCGCGACTGGAGCGCGATTTGGCAGAACCATCAGGTTTCTGCGCAGCTCAATTGCGCCTGAAGCGCCACTCAAGCGCAGCTCAAGCGTGATTGTGCAGAAACAGTCAATTGTGCAGAAATTTCACGTTTTATTTACCAATTCAGTCATCCAACACTTCCAATGCATCAAATGCATCAAAACAACACCAAAATCATCCAACAATATATATTCATCCAATGTCATCAATCTCATAAACAATGCCAATTCATCAAACATCATCAATTTCATCAAGTAATCATCAGCACTTATCAATCACATCAAATTCATCAAAACAACCTCAAAAGTTATTAAAACAACATCAAAACCCCAAAACCCATCATATACCCAATCACGTTAAACCGAAACGCTCACCCTTACCTTGAATTTTTCGATGTTCCGGAAAGCGATGGTTAAGAGAATCACGTGCAAGAACTCAGCAACACCACGAATGAGACGTCTCCTTCCTCCTTCGAAACCGTAATCTCACTCAACTACCGAAAACTTGAGAAGATTCCCCTTCCTTCCTCTCCTTTAGCGCAGCTCTCCCTACTTCTCACTCTCTCTAAATTCTGATTTCTTTCTCTCTTCTTGCACAATGGGGCGCAAACCCTAACCCCTTAGCGCCTAAGGAGCTTAAGCTATCGGGCTTGGGCTTCTTGGGCCATTCTTCACCACTCCGGAGTTACCAATATCACCCCCTTCAATTAAATTACACCCCTTATTATATAAACACTCCCCTTCAAATACATTCACCACCTAATTATTGGTCAACACCACTCCCTAGATCTAACTAGATACCATATTATTATTTCTAATATTTCTCCGCAAGCTAATTCCCTCTAATTAGTTAAATAATTAACCGATTATTTTTGGGGCGTTACACCGTACTCCTCAAACACGGTGCTGGGCTACTTTCCATGGTACTCCAGGGTCTCACGTCCCTTTCTCTTCCCTCAGAATTATGTACAGCTTGCGGATGAGCCTGATGTCGGTGTGGTACGTGTCTTTTATATTAATTGCAGTGATATGTTTCTTAATCTTATACTTATTTAAATAATAATGTTATGTTATTTGGTTGACCGATGCTACCAGAGCTGGTGGATTTGGTTGATGAGATGGATGGGACCATCAATGATAATGTCCCAGAGCCAACCAGGAGCGTCTTTCAGCGCATCAAGAGGCTGCTCAACCCCTTCCGTAGGTTTAGGAGGAGGTTCGGCAATGTGTATAATAGGAGGGGGCGCAACACCCAGTAGGATCATGTCTTAGGGGGGATATATGTTTGGAATTTTTGTATAATTTAAGTACTTTGTTTCATTCGGTTTTTTAAATTGAAATTCCCTTTACGTTGGCGCAAATTTATTGTCATTACAAAATACGAAAGACATGAAATACGAAAGACATCAAATATGAAATACATCAAATACGAAAGACATAACACCAAAATAAGCAAACAACTAACTAATAAACTAGTGTTTCGGTAGTCCCTGTTCCAGAAGATAAATGACCTCTTCTGGAGTTCGTATTGTGTCCACGTACAGCTCTAAGATTTGTCGCCCCATCAGAACGTTAGCTAGATGTTCCATCATTGCGCGGACGTCGTCGTCGCTCCACGTCTTTACGCCACGCTCCCTTTGGACGAATCTTCCTCTCAGCCTTTTCCTTCAGTTGGGCGAAGGTGATGTCCTTACTCATCCTGCAGAAGACATGGTTAGGACAACGAAACACAACACCATTGTTATACCCCAATTTTGTCCGAGTTCTTGTTAAATGTATTTTAATTTATTAAGTCGCATATTCAGTTTGGTCTTTGTTTTATTCAACACAAAATAATATGTCAAAAAATTAATAAAAATCAAAATTAAAAAATATTAGCTTTACAACCCTTAAAAAATGTCCAAAAGTCCCAAAAAGTACAAAATATATATTTTAAGATACACAAAAAATGGAATCCGAAAATAATAAAAAAAATTCAAAATAAACACAGCTCTAGCCCAAATAACAATTGGGCTTGGATCTTCAGGCTCTCCCAAAACCCTAATCTTCCTCTCCAAGCATCTGAAAAATAAACTAAATCAGGGTAAATCAAACATTAATTGCTAAAACCTAATTCTCTAGTATAAATAGGCAGTCTGCCTCAGTCAAAAGGAAGACAACAATTAGACTGCAAAAATCACCTAAAATGGATTGGGATTCAACATCAGAATCCTAATCCAATGAGATACACATATTCAAATTTTGGGTTCAAAAAGTAGATCAAGAAAAGAGAAGCACTCAAGCAAGAAAAGGTAGCAGCAGTGAAATACAACTGTATTAGCATAGCAAACAGGAGACCTATCAGAAGCTGGAGTTTAGGTTGGTTTTTTTTTGTATTCTTAGATCTGAAACATTGAAAATATATGCTTGTGATTTTTGTTTTATTTCATTTGCTTTATAAAAAATAAATTTGTAGTGTTTCTTTTCATTTTTTTAGTTATATCTCGTTTCTTAAAACTAATTTGTTTTTTATAATAAAAAATGCTTAAAAAATGGTATAGGGAGTGATAATTAGAGGTTAGAAGTAGATGAGAAAAATAGGAATTAAAAAAAAACAAAAATTAAAAAAGGTGTGGTGAAATTAGAGTTCCATGTTTTTAGCACTTGCCTTATATAACATAACAATTAATATGTATTTATTTTAATTTAAAACCAGATTTTTATTACACCTTATTTCTCTCTCCGCATCCCATGATTTTCGCTTCACTCTCTCTCTAATGGAGGGCTGGCGGCTCTGAGAGATTGAAGGAGGTAAAATTATGGTTCTAAAACCCTTTTACTCATTTTACATGTGTTATTTAATTGGTTTTTTATATTTTTATTTAATCAGGTTTTTTTAGGACTTACACCCCTTCTTTTCAATCCAACTCCATATGCCCATCTTTTATTTCTTCTTTGCAAATCAGCACCCACAAACAAAAATGTTACTGGGCCTACTTAACACACCCTCCTTTTAATTATACCACTTTCTGCGACTAACAACACCCCCTTTTTGCAATCTTTCCCCTTTTCTCATTTTTTTCTTTAATTCTTTTTAGGCTTAAATATCATTTACCCCCCTGCAAATATCACCATAATCCATTTACCCCCCTGTAAAAATAAAAGTTTTAAAATGCCCCTTACAAATATAAACCGTTTACGGTTACCCCCCTGTTGTTAGATTATGTTGACAACGTTAAGTGTATAATGGGTATAAACCGTTTATGGTTACCCCCCTGCAAAATATAAATCGTTTACGGTTACCCCCCTGTAGGGGGGTAATTAGAAACACTTATTATTTGCAAGGGGCTTTTTAAATTTTTTGTTTTTACAGGGGGGTAAATGGATTATGGTGATATTTACAGGGGGGTAAATGATATTTAAGCCTTCTTTTTAATTCAAATCCTTTCACATTAAATCAAAAACAACAATTAAATATTTTTCTCTCAAAATTAAGTAAACGACTAAGTCGGTTGTTCAACCGGGTTAGTCATCATCCTAGGACCAATGAGCTGTACAGTTCAGTAATCCTAAAAACTCATAAAATATAACTAAACCATTTTTCCCAAAAATAGGGGACTAAGTCGGTTGTACAACCGGGTTAGTCAGCGTTCTTGAACTAATGAGCTGTACAGTTCAGGAGTTCTAGAATACCTATTCTAAAACCAACTCACCTCACATCAAACAAACTTCTTTCAAAAAACCTCAAAAATACTTTCAAAAAGTAAGGGACTAAGTCGATTGTACAATCAAAGTTAGTCTGGCGTCCTAGAATCGAGTGAGTTTATGCAGTTCAAGGAATCCTAGGACCCCTACACAAAAAAACACCAACCAACAAACCTTTTTCAGGAAGAACTACGTAGCTTTGATTCCTCCATTGCATCCGGAGGTACGTAGGAGCAAGAGTCTACTCTTGTCAAGCTCTAAAAACTAAAAATTTAATTAAGTTTTTTTCTTTATAAATAAAAGGGTAAAATATTAATAAAGTATAACTAATTAGACAAAGGATGTCGTGGGGTGCTAATACCTTCCCCATGCATAACGACTCCCGAACCTTTAAACTTGCCTTATCCTAAAACTAAAGGGATTTCCCGAATTTTGCCCTTAAACTAGAATTTCGGTGGCGGCTTCCTTTCGAATTTCGAAGAATCATTTCCCGGATTTTTCGGTCGCTACAGCTGGCGACTCCACTGGGGACTTAACTTTTTAGAGAGTCAAAACCTAGTCTAATTAGTTGTATTAATTTAATTTTTACCCTTCCCTTGTTTATTTATTTTTGCATGTTATATTATTTATTTGATATATAAACCCTAGGATAGAAGACAATATTTTGTATGTATGTTTGTTTTGTTTATGACTTTGGGTTTGTCTTTAATTGCTCCTACACACACTACACCTATACACATCACACACCTGTGAGAAAAGTCCTCTACCCGGACTTGAGTGCAAACCTAAGTTAGAACGAGATTGTGTAGTGATGGCCTGCGGGACGTACGTCTAGTTGGGTGGTCATGAAAATCTCACCTCGAGTTTGATTCCTTTTAAGGATGCTATCCCTTCTAATAGTTTGCCTATTGTTGGGGTCAGTATTCTTGACTGGGGTCCTTGGCTCTAGGAACCTTGTGTAGGATTCTTTAGAACTACCCTTGTGAGGCTCACTATAAAAGAAACCTTAGACCCACTCCGTAAGATACCTTTCTAGGGTCACAAAGGAGCTTCATACCCTTGCATTCAAACAAATATTTACGCATACCGTCTTTTATCAATTAAAAAAATTAAAAAAACCAAAAATCATTATTTACTATTTTTTTAGAAAATATACCACATGCATTTTTTCTTTTTCTTTGCACTACAAAAAATACAGCAAATAAACATCTATTGTTGCATGCACTTTTATGACCGTCAGACAATTAAAATCTTTACCTTGGAGAGAAGGTTGCACTTTGAAGTCAAAATTAAATTTTGTACTTTACTCTCCAATGAAAAGTTTATAATTCCCCAACGTGATAAATATAATCATATGTTATCATTTCATGCACATACATTATCATTTCATTCACATTTCATGCACATTCATTTGCATAGTTACATCATGCATTATAAAAAAAATTAGCATAATTTTAGAAGAAAAAAAAGTGGTGAGAGGTGAGACATTCTTGTGAAATAAATCATTCTTTTTGGAAAAAGTTTAGCCATACTTCGCTGCAAGCTCAAGGTGTTTCAAGGCACTCAAATTTTCAAATTAGCAGCACGTTCACATCAAAGCATTGCATCTTATCAACCCCATGATGAATGACCGAAATGGTCCGCCAAAATTTTCTTTCATGTTTTAACTCGTGTTAACTCTCACGAAGCATTCATGTAGTAACTTATGTGTGACATGTGTCTTCATTCTTGTTTGAGTCAGTTAATGTCCTTACCTTGTCATCACCCCCCGTCCAAGTCTAATCCCACCCCGACCACCCTAAAGTACGTACTCCCCTACCTAGTCAACTTTTTGGTTTGTTCTCACTGATGAAATAACACTTTAGGTCCTCCATACTGGGGCAAATTTGTGATCTCTAAAATACCTTGTCAACATTGTAACACCCCATTTCTACCCGGTAATTTAAATCAAAAATCAGAGTGTACAAAAATCTTTTCTGATCATTTTCTAGTTTAGTGTGTTATAAAATAGTGGACTGGCTGACTATGGGATTACTCAGTAATCGATACTACTTGCAATGGGCATTGGCCACTTTTGCAAGGCTCTCGATGATGCCTCGTAAATACACCAAATGAAAGAAATTCTAGCCTTAGTGGCGAACCACGTTTAGCCATAGTCATTCAAAGACACTAATAGTATAATGTAATTTAATACTCAATGAAATGGAGCGTCACAACTCTTTCTCTTTAACAAAACCCGATATCGTAACATTTAAGATAACTCATAGAAATATAGTTTCACATAATGCAGCGGAAAACAATCATTATCTCAACAGCATAATCCAGCAATATCAAAACAAATACATAAAGGCTCAACAAGGAGCAAAACAGTAACAACGATCTAAACCCCGGCCCCAGGTGCTACGATCGAGAGCGGCACCGACTCGGGGAGTAGTGAAGGTGGAAAGCCCTCACTCCTGACTACCTGTGGTAAATGACAACAGAAAGGGGTGAGTCTCGAACTATATAATAAAGGTGATAATACGCAATATATAAGCATAGTGTACAGCACTCAAACACACCAATCATTAATCAATAATATTCATGCACTAATGAGAATGTATGCAATGTCATCATGCATGTGGTACCATTGGCCCACCGGCCGCCCTCAGGCTTCACAATCATCATACAAGGCCCCCCGGCCGCCCGCAGGCTTCATAATCACTCTATAAGGCCCCCCGGCCGCCCTCAGGCTTCACAAATCATATTATAAACACTACGACCGCAGCCAATGTATGCATGAGACTCCATGTACATCACAACATCATTTCAAACAATTCAATACACCCAATTACTCTTACCTCGGTGTCAATCTCATTTTATAGCCCTCCTGGCTTGGCCCACCGGCCCATGCCCCCATGGCATGCTCAATCACCTCATTATAAACCCTCAACACCATTATGTCCCACCTGGGACGGTCCTCCTCTAGGGTACCCAACCTTACTCGAGAGACCTAAACCACCATTTAGGACCAAAACAATCATCTAGGGACCAAGCTGTCACCTAGGGACCAAATCAACACCCTCTTAGACACTTGGCAAGCACCAGCGCCATTTTCCCCACATTCGCGCGCCCGGTGCAACACAAAGACTAGGCGCCAGAACTCAAAGATTTTGGCGCCCCGTGGCAACACACCCATTTGGCGCCACTTTCCTAGCAACTGGCGCCCACGGGCAACATGGACCTAGGCACAAACTCGCATACGCGATTTCAGACACAAACTAAGACACAGTGCAAAGACACGGTTGGCGCCCCTGTGACCAGCTCACCCAACACCTCAAACCAAAAACCACCCGAGCCAAAATGTTTAAAAATGAATTTGGGCGGTAAACACAAAATTTGGCACATGATGAAATATGCCTAGAAAAGTAAGTTTCACTCCCGGGCTCCAAAACACACCCAAAACGAGCCCCTACCGGGACATTTTCAAAAATACACTTGCAATCAGAAAACCACCCGAGCCAAAACACTTAAAATTGAAAGTTGGCGGTGAATACAAAAGTTGGCACGAGAAAATATGTTTAGAAATACAAGTTTCACTCACCGGGCTCCAAAACACACTCAAAACGAGCCCTACAGGGACATTTTCAAAAATACACTTGCAATCAGAAAACCACTCGAGCCAAAATGTTTAAAATTGAAAGTTGGGCGGTGAATACAAAAGTTGGCACGAGGAAATGTGCCCAGTAAATGCAAGTTTCACTCCCGGGCTCCAAAATACCCACATTCGCGCCAGACAAAGAACTCACTCACCCGGACATCGCGCATACGGTGACACAGCGCCATTCGGGCACCACTGGGCAGCATTTGGCGCCCTGTCACCGCACACACGCACTCCAACACACAAGCGATTGCACAGGCGCCATTTTCCCAAAGATCTTGGCGCCCTGGCGAAACAACCCCGCACAAAACATATTCCAAAGACATGAACGAGGCATGGCGCCATTTTCCAAAGCAATGTGGCGCCACGACGATAGCATTCCCTGCACAAACTCTAAACTTAGCTGATGAAAGCATTACACGTGGCGCTGAATCCTAGCATCTTGGCGCCCAAACCCCAAAACCCCAATTTTTCCAAAATCTTCCAAACCAATTCACCCAATAATCCTTCTAACACTCCTAATTGCATAATCAAACAACCAATTGCATACTCAAAACACCAATTAACATCAAAATCACAAATTCATGCATCACAAAACCCTAACTCACGCCTAAATCAATTTTTACCAACAATTTCATCAAGTTTAAGGAATCAATCAACATGCAATCATCAATTAACATCAAAGCAAATTTCTATGACACATATAATACCCATTATCTCCTCTATTATAGAGTGAGACTCCCCTTACCTCAAATTAAACCGTAGAAAAGCAGGAATCGAGTCACGAACAAAACCACCGCAGAACAATCCAAGCTTCAAGTCACGAAATCCTTCTCTTTCTCTCTCTCTTGCTACTTTACAAGACCGCTCCTTTTCTTCTCCTTTCTTTTCTTTTTCGTTTTCTCTTCACAAGTGAGCTTTGATACCTAATTTGGGTATTTAAGTATTGGGCCAAGTGCACCTTGGGCCCTTTTACACCCCGCCCATTTCTTCCACCACTCCCTTCAATTAAAATATTTTACTAAATTATAAACACCGTATTATAATTTAATATAATTAAAAATTAGTGCAACACCTAAACAATTTAATCAATTTCTTAATTAAATTATTTGGGGTGTTACAACTCTCCCCACTTAGGAGATTTCGTCCTCGAAATTGTACTGAGTCAAATAACTCTGGATAGGACCCCGCATCTTGCTTTCCGGCTCCCAAGTCATACTCGCCAAAGGCTCCCAACCACACTACCTTGACCAAGGCAATGTCTTTCCCTCTCAACACCTTCACTTCTCTATCCTCAATCCTCACCGGCATAGTCTCCACGGTGAGGTTCTCACGCACTCTACATCATCCATGTGGATCACATGAGACAGTCCGGAATATACTTCCAAGTCGTGACACGTGGAAGACATCGTGCAAGTTCGAAGATTGGGTGGCAAGGCCACCCTATAAGCAACCTTTCCAACCCTCTCGGTGATTTGGCACGGTCCAATAAACCTTGGAGTTAGCTTCTTTGCCCTTGAGCACGCCCAACACGGTCATAGGCGTGACCTCAAGAACACATGCTCACCAAACTCAAACTCCAAGTCCTTCCTCCTCTTATCATGATAACTTTTCTCGCCGACTCGAGACTCTTTCATCTTCTCTCGGATCATTTTCACCTTCTCAGTAGTCTCCCTAACCAACTCGGTCCAAGGACAACACTCTCCCGGACTCATGCCAACACAAAGGAGTTACGCACCTCGCCCATCTGATTGCCTCAAAAGGAGCCATTCCGATGCTCGAATGATACCGTTATTATATATCGTGAACTCAATCAATGGAAGATGTGTATCCCACGCACCTCCCCGCTCTAGCACGCAAGCTCTCAAAAGATCTTCCAAAGGCTGGATGGTTCTCTCTCGACCATCATCACCGAGGATGATAAAGTGAACTCAATCTCGGCCTAGACCCCAAAGCCTCCCGCAAGCTACTCCAAAACTCGATGTAAACCGCGGGTCTCTATCCGACACAATACTCTTGAACCCCATGAAGCTTCACAATTACACGAATGTAAATTCTAGCCAACTTTGCACGGGAAAGGTGATGTTGATAGGGATGAAATGGGGCGGACTTGGTCAACCTATCCACAATCACCCAAATAGTGTCGGACCTCTCACGATTGCTTGGCAACCCAGTCCACAAAGTCCATGGAAATGTTTGTCCCACTTCCATTCGGAATCTCTAAAGGTTGCATCAGCCCCGCAGCTTCAGTGCTCAATCTTTGACTTTCGGCAAGTCAAACATGCATATACAAAGCGCGCAACATCTCTCTTCATACCGTGCCACCAAAATAGTTTCTTGAGATCATGGTACATCTTAGTGGCACTGGATGAATGCTCAACTTACTCCTATGACTCTCCTCAAGTATCATCTTCTTCAACTCAAAGATCATCCGGAACACGATTCTTCGTCACGAACCTCAACACACCCCGGGAATCCAACTCAGCATTCCCATCGCCAGACTTGCTCACCAAAGAACCAACAAATCTACCAACTTCACATCTAACTTCGGGCGTCTCGATACTAACCAAGAAGTCGTTCCCAATCCTCAAGCATCCCCAATCGACACTCGAGGTGTCACCTCACGCATCAAACTCAAGTCACGGAATTGCTCAATCAATTCCAACTCCTCACCATCATAGCCGACATATGCAAAGTCTTCCGACTCAAAGCATCGGCCACGACATTAGCTTTTGCGGGGTGATAGTTCAAGCGAAATCATAGTCCTTCAATGGCTCTAACCAACGCCCGCCTCATATTCGACTCCTTCGGTCAAACAAGTACTTGGACTCTTGTGGTCACCGAACACTTCGAATCTAGTACCATAGAGATAGTGTCTCCAGATTTTCAACACAAACACAATCGCAGCCCAACTCTAAGTCATGGGTAGGGTAGTTCTTCTCATGGGTCCTCAAGCTGTCGGGACGCATAAGCAACCACCTTCCCATCCCCGCATCAAAACACCTCCCAAACCCATCTTGGAAGCATCACAAGACACAACAAATGGTCGCTGCCGCACAGCAACACTAACACCGGGACGTGGTCAACCTTCTCTTTAGCTCTTGGAAGCTCTCTTCACACTTTGCATCCCACACAAATGCCTTTCCTTCTACAGTCAATCGAGTCAATGGAAGGGCTAGCTTAGAGAACCCTTCAATGAACCTCCTGTAATAACCACCAACCCCAAGAAACTCCCGATCTCGATCGCAGACTTTGGGCTCTCCCATCGTAACACGCTGCATCTACCTTGGCTGGATCCACGCCTATACCATCACCCGAAATAATATGACCCAAGAAGCTCACCTCATGCAACTGGAACTCACACTTTGACAACTTGGCATACAACTTCCTCTCTTTCAAGACCTCTAGCACCAACCTCAAGTGCTCTGCATGCTCTTCCTCGATTTTGAGTACACCAAAATATCATCAATGAAGACCACCACAAACCGATCCGGATAGTTATGGAAAATTCGGTTCATGTACTCCATAAACACCCACCGTGCATTGGTGACACCAAGCGGCATTACTGAGTACTCATAATGCCCATACCTTGTTCTCGAATGTCGTCTTACGGATATCCTCATCCTTCACCTTAACTGCGGTGATACCCGGACCTCAAGTCAATCTTGCTAAACACTTTAGCACCCACCGGTGATCCATTAGATCATCTATCCTCGGGAGAGGATACTTATTCTTGATAGTCACTTTATTCAACCATGCGTAGTCTACGCGCACGCACGCATACTCCCATCCTTCTTCTTTACCAACAAAACTGGAGCTCCCCATGGTGATACACTAGGCCTCACAAACTTCTTCTCAAGAAGCTCCTCTAACTGCTTCTTCAATTCAGACAACTCGGAAGCTGACATCCGGTACGGTGCCATAGACACAGGCCTAGTACCAGGCACAAGTTCAATCCCGAACTCCACTTCCCTCTCTGGGGGCACACTAGGAATCTCATCCGGAAACACTTCAGGGAACTCACACACCACCTGTAACCCATCAATCACAGCTCTGTTCTCAGCAGACATGGACGCAATCAAAGCAAACAACTGACCACCCTCTTTCATTACCTTGCGCAATTGCTCAGCAGACAACAAAGCACTCTTCCTCTTCAGGAAGGAGAAAACTAATAGACTTATCAGAACAGTTGATGTGCACGTGGTTATCTACTAACCAATCCATGCCCAGAATCACATCTAACCCACCCAAAGGCAAACAAATCAGATCAACCAGAAAATCTCTGCCGAAGACTGACAGAGGACACCTAGCACACATCAGAGAAGTAGTTACTAGGACCCTTTAGTGGAGTGTCGATAACCATCCTCTCTCCATAGTAGACATTACTAAATTTAACTTTTCAAAGACAAACAGATGCAATAAAAGAGCGTGAGCACCCGTGTGTCAACAATAGCAACTAAAGGAGTACCGAGAGATGAAACATGTACCTCGGATATCATTAGGTCCTCTCGAACTCGCCAATGCAAACACCTCCCGAGAGATCTTTCCTTCTTAGGCTTGGGACACTTGAAGCTAATGTGACCGGCTTCACCCACAGTTGAAACATACAGTTCCTTGCGATCACACCCGGATGCCATGTGACCACTCTTTCCACACCTAAAACATCTCGCACTTCCACCTTACGGTCAAAACTCTTGTGACTGGCTTGTCACATTTGAAACACACAATATCGGATGGGGCGTCTCCCACTTGGCTTCTTGCCCTCATGGTGTCTTCTACCCTCGTGGACTGTTCCCACCATTGTACTGTTACCACCCGAATACCTTTGCTTTCTCTCGTCGCCAGACTTCTCATAAGGCTTACCTCCGTGATGAAATTTCCCCCTCGGTCTCTCATGACCCTAGAGCGGGCATTGCTATCACCTCATAGATCCTACAACGATCCAACCGGATCGCGAACACTCGATCTTACGATACCCTACGACTGCTTGATATCGACTCTCAAACCATTCTCAAATTTGATGCACTTTGAGAATTCATTGACCTCCGAGTAATGTGGGTAGAACTTAGCAAGGTCGGCAAATCTAGCAAAGATACTCTGTGGATCGACATACTACCACCGCCTTGACTCCAAAACTCTATCTCTTCTCGCCCTCCGGACGTCCTCTGGAAAATACTTTCTTAGGAACTCCTCCCGATACAAACCCTGTGTAACCTCCTCATGGGCAGCCCCTAGTCTCTCTTTGGTCTCCAACCACGGTCATCGACCTCTTGAGATAGGGTATGAGTACCATACCTTACCTTACATTCATCATTACTGACTAATTACCGGAAGATCCTCTCGATCTCCTTCAACCCAAGCAGATGCACCATCCGGATTGTACCTCCCCCTTGAAGGTGGGAGGGTTCTCTCTCGAAAGGTAGCCAAAGCTGCGGGCCTCGCATTCTGCTGGTACCCACGATCTGCGCTATGGCTTGCAAGGCCTCAAGAAAAGCAAAGATCGATCCTTACGGCCATATCAACCTAACACTGCAAAGCATAAACAACCGATTCGTAATTACTTTAAGACACCTAGTTGTCATACACACTATAATGATCGACACACTTGGCGGACAGACCGAATCGCTCTGATACCACTAATGTAACACCCCATTTCTACCCGGTAATTTAAATCAAAAATCGAGTGTACAAAAATCTTTCGATCATTTTCTAGTTTAGTGTGTTATAAAATAGTGGGTGGTGACTATGGGATTACTCTGTAATCGATACTACTTGCGCATGAGCATTGGCCACTTTTGCAAGGCTCTCGATGATGCCCTCGTAAATACACCAAATGAAAGAAATTCTAGCCTTAGTGGCGAACCACGGTTTAGCCATAGTCATTCAAAGACACTAATAGTATAAATGTAATTTAATACTCAATGAAATGGAGCGTCACAACTCTTTCTCTTTAACAAAACCAGATACGTAACACCAGAAGATAACTCATAGAAATATAGTTTCACATAATGCAGCGGAAAACAATCATTATCTCAACAGCATAATCCAGCAATATCAAAACAAATACATAAAGGCTCAACAAGGAGCAAAAAACAGTAACAACGAGTCTAAACCAGGCCCCAGGTGCTACGTGATCGAGAGCGCATCGACTCGGGGAGTAGTGAAGGTGGAAAGCCCTCACTCCTGACTACCTGTGGTAAATGACAACAGAAAGGGGTGAGTCTCGAACTATATAATAAAGGTGATAATACGCAATATATAAGCATAGTGTACAGCACTCAAACACACCAATCATTAATCAATAATATTCATGCACTAATGAGAATGTATGCAATGTCATCATGCATGTGGTACCATTGGCCCACCGCCCTCGAGCTTCACAATCATCATACAAGGCCCCCGCCGCGCGCAGCTTCATAATCACTCTATAAGGCCCCCGGCGCCTCGAAGCTTCACAAATCATATTATAAACACTACGACCATGACCCAATGTATGCATGAGACTCCATGTACATCACAACATCATTTCAAACAATTCAATACACCCAATTACTCTTACCTCGGTGTCAATCTCATTTTATAGCCCTCCCGGCTTGCCCACCGGCCCATGCCCCATGGCATGCTCAATCACCTCATTATAACCCTCAACACCATTATGTCCCACCTGGACGGTCCTCCTCTAGGGTACCCAACCTTACTCAGAGACCTAAACCACCATTTAGGACCAAAACAATCATCTAGGGACCAAAGCGTCACCTAGGGACCAAATCAGCACCCTCTTAGACACTTGGGGCGGCACCAGCGCCATTTTCCCCACGATCTCGCGCCCGCGGTGCAACACAAAGACTAGCGCCAGAGCTTCAAAGATTTTGCGCGCCCTCGTGGCAACACAACCATCGGGCGCCACTTTCCTAGCAATCTGGCGCCCCTGGGCAACATGCACCTAGGCACAAACTCGCATACGATTTCAGACACAAACTAAGACACAGAAAGCCACGGTTGGCGCCCCTGTGACCCAGCTCACCCAACACCTCCAAACCAAAAACCACCCGAGCCAAAATGTTTAAAAATGAATTTGGCGAGTAAACACAAAATTTGGCACGATGAAATATGCCTAGAAAAGTAAGTTTCACTCCCGGGCTCCAAAACACACCCAAAACGAATATTCTACAGGGACATTTTCAAAAATACACTTGCAATCGAGAAAACCACCCGAGCCAAAACACTTAAAATTGAAAGTTGGCGGTGAATACAAAAGTTGTACGAGAAAATATGTTTAGAAATACAAGTTTCACTCAGGGCTCCAAAACACACTCAAAACGAGGCCCCACGGGACATTTTCAAAAATACACTTGCAATCGAAAACCACTCGAGCCAAAATGTTTAAAATTGAAAGTTGGCAGTGAATACAAAAGTTGGCACGAGGAAATGTGCCCAGAAATGCAAGTTTCACTCCCGGGCTCCAAAATACCCACATTCTCGCGCCCCGACAAAGAACTCACTCACCCGGACATCAAGCATGGTGACACAGCGCCATTCTACGGGCACCTGGGGCAGCATTTGGCGCCCACACCGCGCACACGCACCCAACACACAAGCGATTGCACGTGGCGCCATTTTCCCAAAGATCTTGGCGCCCTGGCGAAACAACCCCGCACAAAACATATTCCAAAGACATGAGCGATTGCACGTGGCGCCATTTTTCCCGGCAATGTGGCGCCACGACAAGAGCATTCTGCACAAACTCTAAACTTAGCTGAAGCGCATACAGGCGCGCATCCTAGCATCTTGGCGCCCCAAACCCCAAAACCCCAATTTTTCCAAAATCTTCCAAACCAATTCACCCAATAATCCTTCTAACACTCCTAATTGCATAATCAAACAACCAATTGCATACTCAAAACACCAATTAACATCAAAATCACAAATTCATGCATCACAAAACCCTAACTCACGCCTAAATCAATTTTTACCAACAATTTCATCAAGTTTAAGGAATCAATCAACATGCAATCATCAATTAACATCAAAACAGCCCCTATGACACATATAATACCCATTATCTCCTCTATTATAGAGTGAGACTCCCCTTACCTCAAATTAAACCGTAGAAAAGCACCGGAATCGAGTCACGAACAAAACCACCGCAACAATCCAAGCTTCAAGTCACGAAATCCTTCTCTTTCTCTCCTCTCTTGCTACGGCGCACTGCTCCCTTTCTTCTCCTTTCTTTTCTTTTTCGTTTTCTCTTCACAAGTGAGCTTTGATACCTAATTTGGGTATTTAAGTATTGGGCCAAGTGCACCTTGGGCCCTTTTTACACCCCTGGCCCATTTCTTCCACCACTCCCTTCAATTAAAATATTTTACTAAATTATAAACACCGTATTATAATTTAATATAATTAAAAATTAGTGCAACACCTAAACAATTTAATCAATTTCTTAATTAAATTATTTGGGGTGTTACAAACATTGTATTCCCTTGGTGCAAGTCCTTTACAAAAAAAAAATCAAAAGAAGCTCGTTAGGTTGAAAACTCGTAAGAGCAGCCTAAGCAAAAATTAGAGCATGAAAAGAAATAAAGAAAAAGAGCAAGTATATAAAATAAGTAAATTATTGTCCTTGAGTTAATTTTTGAGAAATCGAGCAATCATGATTTGAAATGAAGTTTGACCATCTTTGACCATCTTCACATGTCCTCGAAAAAACCTTTGCTACCCACCTTAAGCCAAAATCCAAAGAAACTTTCAATCACCCTAGACAAGGATCAATTCCACATAAAAAATGGTGTATCATTTTTATCAAGTCACTCAGCTCGAAAGAAAGAAAAAGAAAAAGAAAAAATCAAAATAAAAAAAATAAAAAAAATTGAAATCAAAAAAGAGGATCGAAAAACCATGAAAAAGCAAAAGTGGTACAATTATGAGCTGATACTTCTTACCGTTAAACACATAAGGGATCATTGTCTGAAATAAACCCTCAAACACTTCATTTGGCCTCAATATCCTATCCTCCATAAACCCTTGACCACGTTACAACCCTAAACAGGTCCATTCTACCATGAGGCACATCAATTACTGTCTCAATAAAACCCCAAACACTCATTTGAGCCTAATAACCCTTTCCTTCAAAAATCATTACCCGTTAGCCAAGTTACATCACCAAATAAAAATCCTATGTGCTATCACTTCTTTGAGCCCAATTATCCCTTCCTTCATAAACCATTAACCATCAACCACATTAAAACTCCAAAAATCCATTCCGATCAATGACCGATTGCTTTTGTTTTCTCAAAGTTTTAATCTTAGGTCAAATAAGTTTATTTATTTACAATATGTTTGCTAAAAAAAATGTATCTAAAAAAAAACTCAAAATAAAGAAATCAAAAAGGGCTTGCACTCCAAAGGTTCATTCAAGTTCCATTGATATAAAGGCAAGGTTTAGTGATCACCAAGTGCAGATTTCATCGTGGTAAACTCAGGACTATCATAGCCTGAGAGTCGTTCTAAAGACAACCAAAAGGCTTACGCTAGGATCGTCACCTAGATCCTAAATTGGGGCATCCCTTTCACCATTTGTTCTACTTAAGCTTGGGGAAATGTGTCCAGCATCCATCCCACACCACACCCAATCTATACAACCATATTTGACCAAACCCATAACCTTAACTCTGTCACCTTTTCCAATCTCACTAAAGGCAACCATTCGAAATACCATTCCAAGTGGGGCAACCCTGTCACTCTTCACTCCACCTACAAATGAGGACATTCACCATACACCCATCTCATCTCCTTGTTATATCCACATCAACAAAACCATACCGGGGCAATTTCTCAACTCATTACCCTATATGCTGCTACTCTAGTCGGAGCAACCTTGTCCTTACTACGATTGGGGCAACACCAAACTCCATACGTTGAGATAAGTCCTTTCCTTTCTGCCGTTCATTCCAAAGCCAATGCATTCCCAATTCATCATCTTCTATACCCTTAGTTTGTCACCACTAGACAGAGGCAAGTTATTCACTAACCCCCATCAAATCTAAATTGGGGTAGTCCTGCATTCCTTGACTTGGGAAAACCTACCTTTCATGACATTGACAAAGACCAGTCAGCCATTCACCCCTTCATGTGCCACAAATGTCCTCAACCTAGGCCTTTAGAACCCCAAGTTAACTGACTCATTCATCTATATTTACACTACTATACATTTTTACTAAACAATGCTTCAGAGAGAGAGAACACAAGTTGATCATGTGATGCTGGAAATCCACTTAGCTAACTTTGCGGACATAAACTTCGGTCATCATGGGGCATCGTAATGGAAGAGAAAATTAAAGCACGTTTGCAAATTGAGTCAAGTACCTTTTCTTATCAGTGTCTGGAAATGACAACCTTGAGATTGTCGAAGTTTGAATCAAACTAATCTTTCCAAAGAATTATCAATATTCACCTCTGCTTCTCGCATCCAAAGTCTCGAATCTCATCAATAACAAAAATAATCAAAAACTTTTCTGCATCCCAATCAGTCATTTCATCTCATCACGCCATTCACCATAGCATTTGCATCCAAGCATTTCATTTACATCACATTCACATTCGCATTTCATGCATTCATAGTATGCCAAAAATGAAGCAAAAAAAAAGCAACAAAGAAAAGCAAAAAAGAAAAATTCATTCTGCATTTCATTAATCACCTCACCATATACTGCCCGTGCGTGCATTACATTGCATTGTTATATATTTGCCAAATGAAGATTGCTTTTCCATTCTCAGTAAATGCATTCGTTAGGTATGTTCGGGTAAACACGACAAGTGTCGATCCCCATATTGTGTTCCTCTAATATCAGCGCTTTAAGCGTTGATCTCATATCATATCACAGATCACCAGGTTGATCCCTCAGACCCCAAGTGGTCCTTCAGAGCAATGCCCTAAGTGGCCCAGGTCGCAACGTCGGAGTCGAGCCCGACGGACCTTCGCAGACCCCGCGTGGTCCTTCAGACTAGCTGTGTCAGCCTAAAACATAGTGGACGTCCTCTATTGGTCAACATATCAGTTCCGGATCTGATCTTGACCCCTGGCCGCTCGAATATAAAGGCCCCTCAGAACGTTTTACTAGTACCGTAGCTAGTAGCGCTCCTTCAGACCACGATGGTCCTCCATTAAGGTCTAGGCAGCCTTCTAGACCCCGAGTGGTCCTTCAGAGCCTTAGTGCTCCTTTAAGGCCCTGAGTGGCCCTTCAGAGCCTTAGTGCTCCTTCAGATCCCGAGCGATCCTTCATTTTGTTCGCGGTTAATGCGCCAAGTGTTAATCGTTCCGCCCCTATTCTCAAACCCTTCGCTTCCTCTTAAACGGACAAAATTGACGTCTATTCTATCTTTATTTCTATTTCTACTATGAAAAGTTGAATACACTTCACCTTTTTCTAGTAAAATATAGATAAAGAGGGGCAGCTGTTATACCCCAATTTTGTCCGAGTTCTTGTTAATTGTATTTTAATTTATTAAGTCGCATATTCAGTTTGGTCTTTGTTTTATTCAACACAAAATAATATGTCAAAAAATCTAATAAAAATCAAAATTAAAAAATATTAGCTTTACAACCCTTAAAAATGTCCAAAAGTCCCAAAAGTACAAAAATAATATTTTAAGACACACAAAAATGGAATCCGAAAATAATAAAAAAATACAAAATAAACACAGCTCTAGCCCAAATAATGATTGGGCTTGGATCTTCGAGCTCTCCCAAAACCCTAATCTTCCTCTCCAAGCATCTCGAAAAATAAACCAAATCAGTGGTAAATCAAACATTAATTGCTAAAACCTAATTCTCTAATATAAATAGGCAGTCTGCCTCAGTCAAAAGGAAGACAACAATTAGACTGCAAAAATCACCTAAAATGGATTGAGATTCAACATCAGAATCCTAATCCAATGAGATACACATATTCAAACTTTTGGGTTCAAAAAGTAGATCAAGAAAGGAGAAGCACTCAAGCAAGAAAAGGTAGCAGCAGTGAAATACAACAGTATTAGCATAGCAAACAGGAGACCCATCAGAAGCTGGAGTTTAGGTTAGTTTTTTTTGTATTCTTAGATCTGAAACATTGAAAATATATGCTTGTGATTTTTGTTTTATTTCATTTGCTTTATAAAAAATAGATTTGTAGTGTTTCTTTTCGATTTTTTAGTTATATCTCGTTTCTTAAAACTAATTTGTTTTTTATAATAAAAAATGCTTAAAAAATGGTATAGGGAGTGATAATTACAGGTTAGAAGTAGATGAGAAAAATAGGAATTAAAAAAAACAAAAATTAATAAAGGTGTGGTGAAATTAGAGTTCCATGTTTTTAGAAGCCTTATATAACATAACAATTAATATGTATTTATTTTAATTTAAAACTAGATTTTTTTTACACCCTATTTCTCTCTCCGCCTCCCATGATTTTCGCTTCACTCTCTCTCTAATGGAGGGCTGGCGGCTCTGAGAGATTGAAGGAGGTAAAATTAGGGTTCTAAAACCCTTTTACTCATTTTACATGTGTTATTTAATTGGTTTCTTATATTTTTATTTAATCAGATTTTTTTTAGGACTTACACCCCTTCTTTTCAATCCAACTCCATAGGCCCATCTTTTATTTCTTCTTTGCAAATCAGCACCCACAAATAAAAATGTTACTGGACCTACTTAACACACCCTCCTTTTAATTTTACCACTTTCTGCGACTAACAACACCCCCTTTTTGCAATCTTTCCCCTTTTCTCATTTTTTTTCTTTAATTATTTTTAATTCAAATCCTTTCACATTAAATCAAAAACAAAAATTAAATATTTTTCTCTCAAAATTAAGTAAACGACTAAGTCGGTTGTACAACCGGGTTAGTCATCATCCTAGGACCAATGAGCTGTACAGTTCAGTAATCCTAAAAACTCATAAAATATAACTAAACCATTTTTCCCAAAAATAGGGGACTAAGTCGGTTGTACAACCGGGTTAGTCAGCGTTCTAGAACTAATGAGTTGTACAGTTCAGGAGTTCTAGAATACCTATTCTAAAACCAACTCACCTCACATCAAACAAACTTCTTTCAAAAAACCTCAAAAATACTTTCAAAAAGTAGGGGACTAAGTCGATTGTACAATCGGGTTAGTCAGCGTCCTAGGAATTAGTGAGCTGTACAATTCAAGGAATCCTAGGACCCCTACAGTAAAAAACACCAACCAACAAACCTTTTTCAGGAAGAACTACGTAGCTTTGATTCCTCCATTGCATCCGGAGGTACGTAGGAGCAAGAGTCTACTCTTGTCAAGCTCTAAAAACTAAAAATTTAATTAAGTTTTTTTCTTTATAAATAAAAGGGTAAAATATTAATAAAGTATAACTAATTAGACAAAGGATGTCGTGGGGTGCTAATACCTTCCCCATGCATAACGACTCCCGAACCTTTAAACTTGCCTTATCCTAAAACTAAAGGGATTTCCCGAATTTTGCCCTTAAACTAGAATTTCGGTGGCGGCTTCCTTTCGAACTTCGAAGAATCATTTCCCAGATTTTTCGGTCGCTACAACCATGTTCGTCGGTGGTGACAGTCCCATGGTGATGAAGGGCCGTTAGGAATTTGTCGTTTGAGTACTGGGTTGGGCACAATTGCCATTCCATTTCAGGAGATCTGAGGATTTTGGTGAAGAAGCAGATTAGGGTTAGTTGAAGAAGATCTGAGGATGTGAACCCCCTTTTATAATATGCATGGTGAAATGTCAGCCGTTGATTTCATTTTTAGATCACAAATCTGAGCTGTTTAAATTCTATCCGTTCAGGCACATTTTCCAAAGGGAATGACATCCACTCCTTTATCTGACACATTTGACTGATTGTAAACCGTTGATTAAAACTGTCGGTGGAATCTGAGACGTCCAATATCTGTCATTCTGCAGCAATGGTTCGAACACCCTCATTCGAACATGTTCGCATGACCTCATGCGAACATGTTCGCATGACCCTATTTGAATAGGTGAAAAATGCCCAAGAGGGTGTCTGTCCATATTTAACACACTCAAACGGCCTCGTTTGAACCTGTTCGAAGGCCCGTGTTCGAACAGGTGAAAATTTGTGAAAAAAAATAGGTTTTGCCTGGTCTTTTGGTCTTTTCACACCCTTATGGGGTGTGTTTCGAGTAGGAGGGGGTGTGGGAAAAGCAAGCGCCTAATTGCTTGTACCTTTTCTACCTACTGGGTCTGGCCCTTTTTTTTTTGAACTTCAGAAAGGTTTCATTAATATTGGGCCAAGTTTCAAAACCATACAACAAGAACTACAAACAAGCCCAAAGGCCACAAGAAGCAACAAACACAAAGATACACTCCGCAAAGGAAAAACAAGAAAACAAGGGGTGAAACTAGCAACTAGCCCAACCCACAATGCCCCGGCCCAACCCTGCGCTTGAACCGACGAGAAATAAAAGACTAACTAAAGCCATTACACTTACACAAAACAAGCAAAAACCAAAACCCTCTCTCCTTCTTCGTCGACGAGAGTAACCCTAATTCGACAAAGTCTCAATCACGCTGATCCGCCTTCAATTCTTCACCAAACACCTTCAATTGACATCAATTATCACCTACCTCCTCCGATCTAAGTAGCACTGCAATAGATCGAGGTGGATTCGCCACCCAATCCGAAAGAAGGTTGTGAGATCCGGCAAGCTTGGCTACTGCACCGGCTATGGAGTTTGCTTCTCTCGACATCCACACAACACCTAGCCAGGTAAATTGTCTTTTCATTTGATGAATATCAAACATTATATGGTCAATTTCCTTTCTGACAAGATTTCCTCTATATACTTCAACGAGATCCTTGCAATATAGTGCAAATATGACATTAAACAACATCATTTAGCATCGATTGTTTGAAAAGCTGATGCTAAATGTAGACGCGGTGGCAATTTTGAAATTAAATAGAAGTTTTCAATTTTCGCGCCTACATTTAGCATCAGTTGTTTAAACAACCGATGCTAAATGTGTGTCTCTAACACATTTAGTATCGGGTTTTTAGACAACCGATACTAAAGGTCATCTAATTTTTCCAAACGCCTCACAACACATTACACAACGCTCTCTCACTCACGAACACAACACAACGATGAACGCTCCCTCACTCTGAACTCTGTCTTCCTCACGCACGAAGCCAGGTTCTCTCACCACCATTCTCTCACGCACGAAGCAAGATTGTCTCACCGCCGTTCTCTCACGACTCTCTCTCACGCACGAAGCTCTGTCACTCACGGCTCTCTCTCTCACGCACGAAGCTCTCTACGAAACCCTACGTTTTCAGAACCGCGCTCTCTCACGAAACGCTCTCTCACGCCTCGTTTTATGCAAGCTTGCTTTCGTCTTCCCTTCAGTTCAAGAACAGCCTTCTTCTCTTCGTTGCTCATGGTTTGTATTCTTCTCTGATTTGATTAATTGCTTTTGTGAAACCCTAAAAGTAAAAGAAGATGGTATTTGAATTTGAAACCATAAACTGTGTTCTATTTGCAGATTTGCTTGATTTTAGTCAAAGTTCTCAGATCCTCTAACATCTGCAGAAGAGGTTCTAGGGTTTGATTTCAGAGATTGAAGGCATAAGTTGTAGATTTATGGAGAAAGATAGCTAAGCAACTACGTAATCTGTACTATTCATTAATTATCTGTACTAGCTGCTGGTGTAGATTGCATTTGTGGATAGCTGCAACTCGTATTCGCTTGCCAATGAAATGTATAACATACATTACTACAGAGTTGTTTGCATTGTACTAATTTGTATGCATATTGTTGGGGAATCTGACTTCTACTAAGGGAAACACTGAAAAACATATAACCATTTCAATCAAATCAGATTGTAACAATTGGCTGCATAGATATGTATTTAGGCAAGTACAATTTGATACCTTTTTCAGATGAAAAAGCTAAATGCATTATCTTTCATTTATTTGAAAGGGAGTTGATAAAAACTGACTGAATTAACAACCATTTGAGAATAATAACATACTACTTAATTGTCATCAATATGGAAATTAAGCAAGTTCGAGGACTAGAAATAAAAGAGACAAGGGTCATCTTGGAAAGTTTTAACAGATTAGAAATATGATTTGAGGACTAGAAATATGATTAGTGCACTTAATCATATTGAAAATCTTCTCCATAGAATCTAACCAATGTAGAGCTTTTGATAAACACCAATTTAGTGCATTTCTAGAATTACTTTTGAGTCACTTTTAGAGCAATAATTACCAATTATATATATTATTGATTTAATTTGCTCTTTAATTTGCAGAAAGTAAGAATATATGAAAAGGTATAAAAAGATCCCATTTGGAAGGAATTTAAGTAAATATATGCTTGGAGAGAAAGAAAGAGGCATGGAGTGGATAGCAAGCAACACATATTTAGGAATGATCTAAACCCTAATATTTAGGGATTGAGATAAAAAGGTGCTCTTGCAATTAAAAAAAGGAAACAAGCTTGACTTGAGGAGAAAGGAATAACACACAACCCTAGCATGGAGAGAAAGAAAAGGAATTAATATAAAAGGAGGACTTCACTTGAGAAAAAGGGGAGCCACACATCACAGTAACAACGTGACAGATGAGAGATTGAAGATTTGGGGTACCGTTCTTGACACCGTGAGAGAGCTCTGAAGCAGAAAAAGGAGACTGAAGACTCAAAATAAGAATTTATCTACTTTCGGGTTATTCTTATCTTTGTAATTTCATGAACCTTATTTCTATTTTATTGTTCTTAATATCTATGGATACTTAAGTCCTCTTCTAGGGTCTTAGGTGGATCTTGCATGTTTAGAGACCTTTTTATGTTTTAATTACATATTTGAATTCCGGTTTTTATTTCAATTAATATTGTCCTATTGTTTTTATCACATAATTAGGATTAACTACCTTTTGCATGTTCATAATCAATTAGTTGATCAGCGACCGTACTGCAATTAGTTGGTGGACCTATAGGATAATTGGGGCTATAATTAGGGCATGACCAAACTATAATTTAGTCTTCCAATCATTCAACCTTTTTGCACTTTATGCTTTTCTTGAATTTAAATTCTAGCATGACCAAACTAGGGTTAATCTAGGAAAAAGAATATTAATCGCAAATGACCAAACGGATTAATAGTTTTAGTAAAGGGATTAGTAATTAAATAGAATAAGGGAATTCAGGTAGAATTAGACATAAGGGAATCGAAGCTTGCAAGTGAAACCGTGACTCTAGGCTTCTCTCAACTAAACTAATTCTTGCACTTTATTATTGTTCTTTATTTCTCTTTATTTGTTACCGTAACAACTCAATCATTGTTTGTCTAAACAATAGAATATCTTGATTAGTTTGGTACTTGTTAATTAATCCCTGTGGAGACGATAATCTTTTATACTACTTCTGCGAAAGAGTACACTTGCTCTAAGTGTGTCTTTGACGCAACAACTTTCATGACATCGGTCCCTCCAGAAAAGGTCCGAGGATTAAACTTGTAGAACTGAAAAAAGGCACGGTTCGAATCTTCGTTGTGTTGAGGAGGAGGTTGATTAGGAACTGCAACTTGATCAGTGAGAAGTTTTAACAGATTGTTTGTAGCTATGGTTTGGTCTAGGATTAATTGCATCAGTTTAATCCAAGGGTCGTCATCTTGCCTTGGTGTATCCGACACATCTTGCATCGGTGATCCATCGCATTCTTCCTTGGCCTACCACGACGTCCAGAACCTGTTGCCATAATTCAAGTGCAGAAATATTAAATTGATCAGGCCTAATTAAAATTAGAACATATGACAACAAGACAATACAAGTATAATTATCTATATGATAAACTATTCACACTTCATTAAGATCGAACTTCTCTGATACTAAAACCGTAACGCCCAATGCTAGTCTCTAGAATCTAACAAAACACATTATAATTACATGGAAATCAATAGAAACATTTAAACATAGTGAATTTAAGACTAATACAAAGTTTCTAAAAATAAAGCACAACATAATGAAAATAACTTGCAGCTCTCTAGGACTAAACCTTTTTATCAGAAATCTGAAAAAAGAGCCATGAGATTATAATCTCACTGAGTTCTGCAAACACATGCATATATACAAGTATATTCAATGTATGCAAACTGAACGGAAATTAAATCCAAATCATGTAAATCATTTTAATTCTTCTACATTCATCATGTAAGATTGCACTAAAAATAGAAGGCTATGGCTTCCATACATACAAGTTTGATTCTCTTATAGTAAGGTCTGAAAATTGAATTTTGAGAATTTATCTTCTAATGTAAATCTGCAAGTGTTGTTTTGGATCTGTGTTTATTTGTTGCACTTGTTTTTAATACATCAGAAGGTTCTTTGGAAACCTTGAATGAATGGCTTAATGTGCTTCAAGCAATACAAATTCCTTTTGCACTTATTCCCCTACTTATTGATTGCAGGTGTTTATTGTATTTGTGTTGACCCTGCACTTTCCCATGGACCTCACCTTGCAACTGTGACTCTGAGTTCATTTCTCTCAATTGCTCTCCTTTCAGTCAAAGCTTGTGTTTTTAGTGTGAATTCCCAGTTGGAAGCGAAAGCTTCTGTTGCTTCTCTCAAGAGGCAGAGACTCCATTTGAAGAACCAGCTGCAGAGGTACTCTCTTTTGGATACCATAAGGTTCTTTTGCTTATTTGCTTATTAATGATGATCTTTTCAAGTTGAATAGGTGTTTAATTGTGCTTTCAATTGCCTCTGATTTCCATGTGATACTTTTATACCAAAGCAGATAGAATAACCTTTTAAACATTGGCACATGCTTTAGGGTTATGCTATAGATATAAACTAACACCTATTCAACTTGATCATGAATTTTATGAGATTTCTGTTGTTAAAATGTTTACCAAAAATTATTACAAGAACATAAACTATGTCTAAAATGATTACAAGAACATAAACTATGTCTAAAATGATGGAAGGGAGTTGTGAACAGAGTGATAAATCCATATCACATGCTTGTTTTGAATGTTAAAAACTATGTTTTGAAGGAAGATTTTAATGAAAACCAGTAAAAATTGAGAAGAATTTGTGAATATTTGAATCTAGTTTTTTTGTAGTGTTATGTGGGTTTCTTTATGTTTATGTGTTCAGGAACTAGGTCAAATTGTGCAAACAAGAAGTGAAGTTGGAGCTATTTAGGAAGAGTTAAGCAGCAGCAAATTTCTGGTAGCACCAGACAGCACCCGGCGGTCTCATTTTGTTCTAAACATCCATTGGTGGAGTTAGTCTTGTTTCTGCTGCGCGTAAGTCGCGCGTAAGCGTCGGTCATGCGCAAGATTGCAAAAATTCTCCAAAGGTGTTGCGCGTAAGTTGCGGCGTGGCGTAAGCGATCCATCCGCGCGCGCAAGATTGCAAAAATTCTCCAAAGTCATTTGCGCGTAAGTCGCGCGTAAAGCGCCGATCCCACGCGCAAGTGTGCGTATTTTCGATGGTAGTCATTGCGCCGTAAGTTGCGCGTAAGCGGCAATCACGCGCAAGTGTGCACTATTTTCCAGTAGCTTTGCGCGTATCTTTGCGTACGCCGCACCGAACAGAGCTGATGCGCGAAATCACTTAAGTAGCGACTTGGAACTCGAAAAAAGGAGTTTTTACACTCTTGGAAACCCTAGAACTGAAAGGCACTCATCTCATATCATCTCTATTGAAGATTCAAGACTTGGGAACAAGATTTGGAGCTTCAAATGAGTTCGTCTTCTTCCACTACAAGAAAAATGGGTTTTTTTGGCGGATTTTTCCGCCATAAAACACTCAATTCCGCCGCAAATACGGGTATTTTCGGCGGATTTTTCCGCCGGTAAAAGGCTCGTCGCAACGTATTTTCGGCGGAATTTCCGGCGGATTTTAAGTCATTTGCGGCGGATTTTTGCGGGGTAATTTGCGGCGGATTTCCCCCGGTACGTTCCGGCGGATTTTTGGTGTTTTTGGGGGATTTTCCGCCGAAAGTTTTTATTTTTTTTCAACTAAATTCCGCCGGAAATACCATATTTTTTGCCGAATTTTATTTATTTTTTCAACTAAAATCCGCCGGAAATACCATATTTTCCGCCGAAAATAAATGTTTTTTAAAAATCAGAAACTTTAAAATTTTATATAAATGTTTTTTAAATATCAAATATTTATTTTTTTTAAAAAAAATTAGAAACATTAAAATTTAATAAAAAAGTATTTTAAAAATAAATAAATGTAAATTCAAAATATAAATTATCGAATTATATAAAAATATAAATAACATATTTAAATTAAAATATAAATGGATAAAAAAACTCAAATAGTGATAACCAACAAAATATAAAATACTTTAATATCAATTACTAAATCCAAAATACACAAATATCGATAATAAAATCCAACAAATCACTCAAATATGCATAATAATAAACATCCATAATCAAATGTAAAGCTACTAAGGTGCGTGCTCATCCGAGTCATTTCTGTGATAATAGTTATCACCTCGTGGTGGTTGGATGTCATCACCGAACAAAGCAGCTTCAAACGCATTATAATTCAGATCAATATTATTGAAGAGCTGGGGTGATCTAACTTTGTGGAGGATCTCTGCTGCTTGGGGTGGATACATCTCTTTGGGGTATTTGGTCTTTGGGAAGGATACTGCTGCTGGGGTGGATACTGTTGTCGCTGGGGTGGATACTGTTGAGAATAATGGGGCTGTGGATACTGCTGAGAGTACGACTGAGGCCAAGGCTGAAATGCACCGCCGATAACCTGATGCGGCTCGTAGGAAGCCATATGTGATGACGATGATGATGATGGCCTCGAAGGCTAGTTCATCTGAGCCATCAACTGTTGAATGCGCTCCTCAGTTCTCCTAGCGTGCTCAGTAGCACGCTCCTCAATTATCCTAGCGTGCTCCTCACTTATCCGCCTGCTCGTTCAATCTCTGGTTAAATTGCTCGGTCAATTCTACCACTACGTTGGGAGCAACATAAGAACGACCAGTACTCTCTGTTGTTGAATGTGATCGACTCGGCAGAATGCTTTCCTTGAAGTACTTGGGTCCCATGCTACCAGATCCTGTCAAACGATCACTCTTTTGAAGGCCAACTGCTCTATCCCAAATAGAGCGAGCCACTCTAGCCTCCTCCATAGGATCGACTGATGTGCTCCCACTGCTCTGCAGCTGAGACTCACGCCACTCGGCCATCCCAGCATCATAAGCATCCTAAAAAAACAACAGATAAATAAATAAATATTAATAAAAAAACAATAAAAACAATATATATATATATATATATATATTGTATATATAAAGATAAATAACTAATAACATAATGTAGTTTTACCTGAATCCTCCTCGCCCTATCGTGGATAAATGTATCATCCTCCTCATCGAGATACAAGTTGCGATGCAACACAGGCAAACTGACCTCCCGTCCAAGTTCATCCACCTAGATACATAATTTTATTATTTAATAACAACTACTTAACACATAGTTAATAAATTTAATTAATTGATGAAGTAATAGTTATAAAATTACGTACCATGCGCTGGTGATGAGTTCCAGCACTAACACATCCACCTGTGTGATTGCAGTAGCCATTTTCAGAAGCACGATTCTTCTTAGCTTTCTCTTGTTTATTTTTATATTCATCTGTCTTCCAATACTCTTCCAGATCTTTATAAGCCTCTGGTCCCATAAAATCAGGTTTTGCCTTCATCTTCCGTACACCCCGCAGTACTTCAGAATACCTATCACTACATCTCTTGTTGAACGCATGCTCAACATCTTTCTGTTGCTCTGGTAACCATGTACATTGTTCCTATTTAAAAAATTTAGAAGAATATTGTTAATAAAAACAAATTAAACAATTCAATAAAATAATTAAAAATTAATTATTTCGTAGAACTTACCAAGAAAGAATTGATCATGGCCCTAAAATCGTCTTTGTTATCTTCTTTATCTTTTTTAACTGCAGTCCAATTTTTCCAACCTTTTTGGAAATTCTGCTGAATTGAGTTTATGACTGCGGTGGCTGCAGGCTTTGAAGGAAGATGTAACGCCCCAAAAATAATTCAAGTATTTATTTAATTAAGTGGTATATTGGTTGGTTATTTTAAAATAATGATGGGGTATTTGATGTAAATGAGGAGTGGTGGTTAGTAAAAAGTGAGTGGTAATTTAATTAAAAGAGGGAGTAGTGCAAGTAATGGAGGAGGTGTGAATAGAGGCCCATGATAGTTAGGCCCATATCCATGATATAAGTTAGGTGTCGATGGTGAGAGAGTTCATTTCAACCAAAATGAAAGAAAAGTCAAAGAGTAAAGTGAGAAGAGAAGAGAAGAGAGAGAGAGAGAGAGGTGCGACAACTCTAGGAAGAAGAAGAAGAGAAGAATTGGCGTGGAGAGTTCAAGGAAGAGGAGCTTTATTGTTGGTGGATCTTGAAGTCTTGGTGGAGAGAGTACTTATTCTTCAATTTATTGAGGTAAGGGGCCTCTCTTTCACCTATAATAGAGTATATGATGAGTGTTATGTGTGAGTTAGACTCTAGGATGATTTTTGAGTTGTTTGTGTTGCTTATTGTGTGATTGATGTTGTGTTTGCTTCACTTTGGTGAAATTGTGAAGTGTGTATGTGTTGTTGATGATGGGTCATATGAGAGACCTAGGAAAGAAATGGGATTTGAGGAACCCTAAGTGTTATACCCCAATTTTGTCCGTCTTCTTTTTCTGGTTTTAGTCGTTTATTTTATTATAGTCGTGTTTTGAAGTCGTGTGATTACGAGAATTATTAGTATAGTGCCTCAGTTACTAACTCGAACCAATTTCAAATTACCCCGTTCAACTAAATCGAAATGCCGTTGTTTAAATTAAGGCATGCACACGAATGATCGATCTTTTCGTGCGTCCTTCAACTTAATCTTTGTATTTGGGTTTAGTCGTACCTAAGTAGGTCTACCAAAAGTCATTTTTCTCGAAATTTGGCTTGTCTTTTCAATTCAGGCCTAAGAATGCAATTCCGAGTTAATTTTAGTGTTTTTAGTTAACAAGCCCATTTCTTCTATTTGGGTCTCGTTTTAGCGTATTTGTCTAGTCTGACCCGTTCTCGTCTTTGTATTTGGCCCGACACCTTTTTCTTATTATTATTTTTATTTTGTGCAGTTAATTTATTTTGAGCATATATATAGTCCAAAAATGTCAAAAAAAATTCTATTTAGTTTTATTTATAGTTTAGAAGCGTTCAAAATGTCCAAAAGTCCAAAATGCAAAAAAAAGTAATATTAGGAATACAAAAATAGCCAAATCCGAAAATAAATATAAATACAAAAAAGAAGTTTTAGCCCAAGTAGCAGTTGGGCTTGGATCTTCATGCTCTCCCAAACCCTAGTCTTGGTCCCCAAGACTCAAATCCAGATCTGAAAAATAAAAAGAATCAGGGTAAATCAATCCATTAATGGTCAAGACCTATTTTTCTAGTATAAATATGTGATCAACCCTCAGTCAAAAAACACACAGAATCAGGGGCAGAAGTAATACTGCGAAAATCACAAAAAAAGGGATTAGAGTTTCACATTGAAACCCTAATCCACCAAACACAGTTCTGGCTTCCTAAGTCTGAAAGAGAAGAAGTAGCAGTCAGGAAGGCAGACACTAGCAGCAGTCTAAAGCAAACAGAGCAGTCATATAACAAAGCATATGCAACAAGCAATCAGGAGACCTAATCTGAAGCTGGAGTGAAGGTTAGTCAAAAATAATTTTCCCTTTTAAAATTATGTTCAGATCAGATGATTTATCCCTCATGTAACATTAAGATCGGTTAGCTTAAAGAAAAAGACAAGTCAAGGTTTATATTAAGGCAATGTCAGGTCAATTTTTATTTAGCAAACAGATCAAAACCTTTTGATACGCATACATGTAGATTAGGTTTATTTCAAAGCTCTGTTTCTGTTTGTCATAGTTTAAAATCAAATAGTCTCTTTTATGAGTAGAAAATCAGTGAACATAAGGTACAAATAACAAGTTACAAAAACATATACACAGATATTCCAGCAAACATGAGATATCAATCAGACCAGAGAAAGAGTAAAAAAAAAAGCACGTATAATAAGAAAAGAAAAAAACCGACCTTAAGCTCGCCGGAGCTCCGGTCGTCTTCTCCGGCGAGAGCTCCGACGAGGTTCTTCAAAACCAAGCCCGAATCAACGAGAACGAACCCATAAAACAAACCTAGCCTTCGCAAACTCCATCCAGCCTTCAAAATCCTTCACCCTCGCCGAAACCACCATGTCACGCCGGTCAACGTCTGGCCGGTCCTCTCCTCCACCTCGCGAAACTCCGCCGGTCACCCCCTCCGATAAACTCTCACTCACTGCGTGAATTCAGGCGAAGGTTCTACCTTCTTTCTCTCTCCCCGCGAAGCTTTCGCGTTTGGCTCTCTCTCTCCTTTTCTAAGAAGCTGCGGCTGCAGCTGTGTGGGTGGGAGGAAATTAGGGTTTTTGAAACCCTCAATCCCTTAAATACCCTCTCCCATTATTTCTTTTATTTTTTTTAATAAAAAGTAAATAAATCAGATTTATCTTTTATCTTTACACCCCACTGATTAATGCACACGCCCACTCTCACTTAAGCCCAGTTTCGCATACTGGGCTCTCCTGGCTTTCCTTTTGACATCCCTCATTTAATTATGCAACCTCCTGCAACTACCAACACCCCCATTTTACAATTTTCACCATTCCTCATTTTTTAATTCTTTCAACTCAAATACTTTTCTCATTAAATCAAAAACGACAATTAAACATTTTTCTACCCCAAAATTAAATAAAAGACTAAGTCGGTTGTACAACCGGGTTAGTCATCATTTTAGGACCAATGAGCTGTACAGTTCAGTAATCCTAAAAACTTATAAAAATATAAATAAATCATTTTTCCCAAAAATAGGGGACCAAGTCGGTTGTACAACCGGATTAGTGAGCATTCTAGGACGAATGAGCTGTACAGTTCAAGAGTCCTAGAATACCTATTCTAAAACCAACCCACCTCATATCAAACCAACTTCTTTCAAAAAACTCAAAAATCATTTTCAAAAAGTAGGGGACTAAGTCGGTTGTACAATCGGGTTAGTCAGCGTCCTAGGATCAGTGAGCTGTACAGTTCAAAGAGTCCTAGGACCCCTACACTAAAAAATACCAACCCACAAATCTTTTTTCAGGAAGAACTACGTAGCTTTGATTCCTCCATTGCATCCGGAGGTACGTAGGAGCAAGAGTCTATTCTTGTCAAGCTCTAAAAACTAAAAATTTAATTAAGTCTTTTTCCTCTATAAATAAAAGGGTAATTATTAATAAATCTTAACTAGTTAGACAAAGGATGTCGTGGGGTGCTAATACCTTCCCCACACATAACGACTCCCGAACCCTAAACCTGCCTTGTCCTAAACATAAAGGGATTTTCTGAATTTGCCCTTAAACTAAAATTTGGTGGCGGTTTCCTATGAACCTTTCGAAGAATACTTTCCCGGATTTTTCGGTCGCTACACTAAGTATCAGGACGTTATTTTTGGTGTAGTCACCTTTGTTGATTACTTTGATGTGTGTGGAGTCCTTGGCTCTAGGAACCATGTGTAGGATTCCTTAGAATTACCCTTGTGAGGTTCACTATAAAAGAACCGTAGACCCACTCCATAAGGTACCCTTCTAGGGTCACGAAGGAGCTCTATACCCTTGCATTCTAACGAACATTAACGCATACCATCTTTTATCCAAAAAAAAATCAAATTTTTATTTCCGCAAAGTTTTTTTTAGAAAGTATATTACATGCATTTTTCTTTTTTTTGCATTACAAAAATATTGAAATAAGCGTTTTATATTACATGCATTTTTATGACCATCAGAGAGTTAAAAGTTTTATTTTGGAGAGAAGCCATGCATGTTAAAGACAAAATCTAATTTTGTTCTTTACTCTCCAAATGAAAGTTTATAACTCCCCAATGTGATAAAATCAAATCATATGTTATCGTCTCACGCACATATATCTCATACACATACATTTCATGCGCATACATTACCATTTCATTTACATTTCATACTAACATCATGCATTGAAAAAAAAACAGAAAAAAAGCAAGCTGGTTCATCAACATCGTTATTGGACTCGCTCTCGAGCAAGGAACATGGCTGAAAACCAAGACAATCAGGTATTGAAGGATGAGATTGAAAAGCTGAAGGAACAAATGAAGGACATGCTGGGTTTGAAAGATCAGATGACCGAGATTTTGAAGCTTCTCGCCGAGAAGAATGCGGGCAACAACATTTCAGTTGGGGGCACCAATGACCAGGCCACAAACGCATCCCGTCGTCATAACTCTGGTCCCAACACTCAGGGGGTGCAATGGCCTCAATGGGGTCTACCACCAGATTACACGCCTCCGACCATGGATGTTGTCAATGAAGAAGATATTTCTGGGGTTGCTGCACAGAATCAAGATGGAATAGCAGGAAACAATGTTGGTGATGAGACAAAACAAATTCAGCACAAAACTTCTGGCACCACCCAAGGGCTTTCTCAAGTTCTCGAACCTGACTTCAAGAATCATACTCGCCCTGTCCCTCACAATGTGGTTGGTCTTTCTCATGGTTACCAAGCTGAAGATCCTCAAGCAAGAGATAAGCTGCAAATGCTAGATGAGCGTCTAAGAGCTGTGGAAGGATCCAATGTGGGAGAAAGGGACGCATATGACCTATGTCTCGTCCCCAATGTGGTCATTCCTTATAAGTTCAAAGTGCCAGACTTTGATAAGTATCGAGGGGCAACATGTCCTCTTAGTCATCTGACTATGTACTGTAGGAGAATGGCTCAGTTTGCGCGCAATGATCAGCTGCTTATTCATTACTTCCAAGACAGTCTAGGTGAAGCGCGACTTGAGTGGTGGTACACGCAATTGGGCGTGCTCATATCCAATGTTGGAAAGATCTGGTCGATCAGTACAAATATTACATCGATATGGCTCTTGATAAGACACAACTTCAAAATATGACCAAAAGAGACAACGAGTCCTTAAAGGAATACGCCCAGCGCTGGAGAGGGTTGGCCGCACAGGTAGCCCCACCTCTATTAGAAAAAGAAATGGTTGCCATGTTCATGGAAACTCTTCCATTCCCCTACTATGACAAATTGATAGGGGGAGTATCTTCAAACTTCTCAGACATGGTTACCATAGGAGGAAGAATAGAAAATGCAATGAAGACAGGGAAGATCACTCATAATTCTGACGGGACTCCTACAATTTTCAATAAGAAGAAGGGGGAAGTCAACGCTATAGTAAAGAATCAAGGAAATTCACACTATAATTCCCCAGCACCATCAAGCCATCAAGGGTCATCCCAATACGACCCCATTCCCATATCATACACTAACCTGTGCAGCCAACTTATCAGCCGCAATTTGATTTCTCCTCGTCAGATGAGACCAGTTCAGCCTCCATTCCCAAGAGGACACGATCCAAAAGCCAGCTGTGAGTTCCACGCTGAGGCAGTCGGTCACTCAGCTGAAAATTGTTATCCCTTAAAGCACATTGTTCAAGGCCTCATTGACACAAAGCAGCTGAACTTTAAGGAAGATGATGATTAAATAGCAGTTGGTGAGAGTTATCAAAGTACCAATTATGTGCGCTTTCCTCCTGCAAATAAAGAGTTCAAAAACTGAGAGACTGTTGATTTTTCTGTGATTTTTCAATTCAAAGTAATTTTCTGTAATGCAAATCCTATGGCTCTGCCCAAAGCCTTAGGACATTTCAATAAGGGCACACATGTTTCCTTTCAGTATCATTATTAATAAAATAGCGTTTTGAATTCTCTAATAAATTCTCCTTATATCTCTCTCATTTGTTCGCTTTGCCTTCTCCTCTATCCGTTTTCACTTTCAACTAATGCAGATCAAAATTCTTGAAAATAGCAATATCGGTAACTCATATCATAACCTTGATCACCTCATTAATCAAACTGAGGAAGATGTTGAAAATAACTGGGAAGCCCCATGAGAATCTAGCTGGAAACAACTGAATCTACTAACTTGGGCACGAAAGAAGACAAAAAGAATACAACAATTAAGGACAACGAACCAAGAAAATTCATCCGAATCTTGGGCTGACGTCATTAAACGCCCACCGGTGTAACAAGATCTGTGAGGGTTAAAATTTAGTCTACCGTTACGGCCTTCCAAAAAAGATCGTCACAAACAATGGCGGCAGAGCTGTTTGTAGACCTCAGGTCATAGCCCCTCTCCATACCACCCAAAGGTGAATGACGCAGTTGCAGCAACAAACAAAGAATATCAAAGAGATCCAGCAGAATGCGATCCGCAAACACTTCCTTTGGCCTCACATGGAGTTTAGACCTCATTTCACACTTTAACAGGGGCAACCCAACGCAACGAAAGAAGTTCTCCCATTAAACCTCAAGGAACAAAATGGTTGCCCCATGTCATGACTAACTGTATCAGATAAGAACAAAGAAAGCTTAAGAAAGTCTGTCTTCGACAATTTCAAGAAAGAGACTTGGTGCCCAAGAAAATCTTACCTATCCAAAAGGATTCTCAACCTCGAATTACGAAGAATCTTACGCGTTGAAGAAATCGTTCTCTAGAAGAGCCTTAACTCAGATGCAGTCAAGAAATACTATGCCTAAAAGAAATGATATTGAAAAAAGAGAAAAATGAGCCAAGCAAGAATAAGCTCGCTAGGTCAAAAACCCAAAAGGGCGGGCTAGGCAAAAGTTAGAGCGACCCGATGGATCGAAAACCCAAAAGGGCGATCCAGGCAAAAATTAGGGTCAAGAGATTGGACCAAAATACTGAGGCAAACAACACTTCTGAAAGTCGGACGATGAGGGGATCAAGGTTGTGAACATGAGTAGCCGATGGCGTTATCTCAAGGAGATTAGCTACCAACAAATCTGCTTAGTATTTTTGGCTCTTCTGTTTCTTTCAACTCGGTTACTGATGTAATCTTCAGTCAGTGTGCCTTCTGCATACTCGGCTTCCAATATTAACATCAAACACTTTCCCTTCTCTTTCATTCTCTCTCTTTTTGAACTGATGTTTTTGAAGTGGCATAAAGAGTCACAAGAAGGGGGGGTTGAATTGTGACCCTTTGAAATTTATATCCTGCAACTTAGAAAATGTCCTCTCAAGTTGATACTTGGAGATGAGATAGTTAGCTTAAAACAATTTCACAAGACATACTCTTCTTGAGTAGGTTCCATGTATTGAACCTTCTTTTTGTTTAAGTAGGTTCCACATGATGAACCTTCTCTAGTTAAGTAAGTTCAATTCATAATGAGTCTTGTGTTGTATTTATGCATAGAAACATTTTGTTCATCAAATGAATTTTATCCTTTTGTTGAACATGGTAATTCAGTGTTTGATAACTTGAGGAACATATTACCAAGACATATATATGTGAAGGATAAACTCTTTAATGTAGAGAAGCTTATGAGAATGAAATCATTTCAGATTGAAGCTTCTATAAATGTTTTTAAAACAGTATATGATTTATGCATAAAATACATGAGTAGTTTAGTAATAATAGATGATCAATATAAAACACTAACTACTCAATGAAGAAGGTTAGTAATAATAGATAATAAATGTAAGATACTAACTTCTTAATGATGAGGGATAGTCATGAATAATAGCTTGTAAGAGATATGTTGGTTTTAACTTTGAGATTAAATCATAGATTATAAGTTCTTAGTTAAAAACCGTTTTCAGAAGGTTGAATAAATCAACCTTCTCATAGTTTGGACAATGGTGAATATGTTATAGCATGTTAGAAGATAGTAAGGAAAGCTAGTAAATAAAACAGTAGAGTTATAGAGGTTCACCCAAACCTGGCTACTCCTCTCCCCACGTCCACGTGAGTATTTCCACTATTTTCCAAATAGCCATTACACTTGCTTTTGATCAACACACAAAAGACTTCACCACCACTAGCTTTGATCACACACAACAGCCTAGTGCATTCTTACACAGCTACGCCTAGCTATTTCCACTCTCTTCGAAACTCTCCACTAGTTACTTAAGAATCACCTTATCAAGTATAATCACCACCAACACTCACCTATCCTAGGTAGCTTAATAGAACAACACACACATTGTAGTTTCTCATCAACACTCACCTACTCCTTAGGTAGCTTGATAGAACACTACACATGTTGTATTTTCTCATTAACACTCACCTTTCTTTCTAGGTAGTTTGGTGAGATATTTACAAGATAATGTTTACAATAAGGGTTTTGGGGTTTCGGGATGTTTAAGAGCTTGAGAATAAATTACACAAAGTGTATACAATGATGCTCATCAAGCTAACACACACTCACTAAAAGAATCCCAGAATTTTATATTAGAAGCTTGGAGTGTGGGATGAGAAGGTTGGTTGTTTCTTTGAGAAGCTTGAATGATGAGAGGTTCCAACCCAAACTCATGCCTTGAACTTTCGAATTCCAGCCTTTAAATAGCCATGGAGACTGAATATAGTGTTAGAAATTTGAATGGAGTTGAATAGAGCCGTTAGAAACACCGAATGGAACTTTTGGAGTATCCTTTGGTCCATAGGAGTGATTTTAAGTAAGGTACAAAAAGTTGTGACTTTTGAACCTTACGAAATCTGTCTTTATGCTTTAACTGACACATTCAAGCTTCTTCTTCTGACATTGTACTCCTCTAGTAGTCAACTCTACAACCATGCTTCAGTTATATCCGTTGGCCAGCCTGATATTAATTTGAATCAACCTTCTGAAGCTTCCTAGCATGAATAAACACATCAAATGTGCCATATGAATAATCATTCATTACCTCCTTTTATATTCAAACTTTCAGCACATTTTATGACTTGGAATCTTCATTTGATTCACCTTAAGATCATTCAAGAAGAGTTAATGTGTTTGGGATAATTTTGATATTGTTTCCAGCAACCTTCTGAACATTGTTTCTTCCTTCACTTTAACCTTCTTAACATTGAACTTATACTTCCAAGGTGTTTTGTTAATCAAACTTCTTTTGACTTCAGTCAAACTTTCTGTTGACTTTTGGTCAACCTTACGTTGACTTTCGGTCAACCCTACATTTGACTTTTTCAACCTTACGTAGAAAGGTCAAACCTTACGTTGACTTTATTTTTAAGCTTCTCATGAGTTAACCTTCTCAAGACTTTTCTACATTTATAATATACCAATATTGTAGACCATGGTAGAGCCTTAGTTTGCTAAGTCTTTGGCTTGGTTTAACCTTCTTTTGCCATGGTCAAACCTTCTGTAGTCTGAACCTTCTAGAGTTTTAACACTCTCAATTATTTATCTTCTATGAAAAGTATTGGCTTGGTAAAACCTTCTTATTTGACTTGGTCAAGCCTTCTCAAATGATTATTCCTTACTTGAATGAACTTTGATGCCCCTAGAAAGAATCATTGATTTACCTCTTCTTCATTTAATACCTTTTCTTGACTTGGTCAAATGTTCTGTTGACTTAAGCAAAACTTTCTCAAATGATTATTCCTCAACCCAATAAACTTTGATGCTTTTAGGAAGAATCATTGAGTACCTCTTCTTCAGCTCATCAATGAGAGTGATTGTTCTTTAGTTGTTGAAGTTTCCTAGAGTAGGTTGCTTGTTTATGTGAACCTTCATATCTTTGAACCTTCTCCAACTATTTTAACCTTCTTTACCTATTGAACTTTCTCATATGTGAACCTTCTTATGTTTATTTCTACCCTTGACTTTTTGCATGTTTTAGTCTTGCTCTTTGATATGCTTCTTGATAAGCTTTTGAACCTTTGAGTAAGAGAGCATTGGTAGAATATAACCTGATTAATGACTATGAGAATCTCCTTTGTAGAGACTTGTAGAAACCTTTGATCCATCTAGTCATTAGGTTATTAGGACTCTCTTGATAGGAATTCACTTAGATGATTTGCATTTACTTTGATTGCCTAATGTCTTCTCTTTTCTCTTTGTGAATTTCCTAGTCCCACACATTGTAATAGTAAAGATAATATGTCTTCATGAAGCTTGCATTACTATTCTTGTAACTTTGTTGGTGCTACTCTGATTCTTCAATTTGTTGAGAATGGCATGCAATGGATTGATCTAATTTGCTTCTAGCATGTCCACTTGAAAGAAACTGTTCTTTTCAACTAACTCAAGACACCCATTAGTAGAGCACCATTTCAGAATACTTAAGCTTTAGTTCATAAGGTTTGTTATCATTAAAACCATATATCAAAAAGGATTTTATCTCAACAATCTCCCCCTTTTTGATGATGACAAACCTTTAAGAACAAATCTTAAGTTTTCTGGATGGATATAATAATAATACATGCAAGAATGTTGAATTACTATCAAATTAAGCTCCCCCTGAACTTATGCATGGAGTTTAAACTCCCCTTAAACTTATGCTTCAGGTTAATTAGCAACATTCTATATTATTATATCTATCTTTTTATTCTCCCCCTTTTGACATCTATCAAAAAGAATTAGAGGGGAGGTGGATCAACATATCAAACTCAAGTAGTTTGCATTTAACATGGTAAGCATATTCAATGTGAGAAAAGATCTTAGTTAATATTGCAATGTAGACATAAGAAATCATAGAAATTAGAAGCAATATAACTGTATCAAGTAATTCATCACATTCTTTTGATTCACAATGAATAGATAAAGATATTTGAACTTAGCATGTTTAGACATTGAAGAACATATACCTTCTTTAGTTCAAAAACTCTCCCTTTGGGTTTTCAAGGATCATTATTCTCCTATCTTTAGAAGCATCTCTTCCCTTATTATTACTCTCATACCACTTAGGCTTTGAAGAAAAGCCTTTTATATATAAGAGGACAACCTCTTATAATGCATTTTGTATAGGGTTTAATGAATATAAAGTTCTTTACCAACCCTTTTTTCTTAGAAGAAAACAATATATAGGACATTTTATTTTATTTTTCCTCAACCCATATATGGCAATAATCCCTTGGATATAAACAATGGGGGATAACCAATTTACCATACTTAGTTCTACAAAGTCATATAAAGCATAATGCATGATAGTGATAGCTAAAATTAAAACTATACACTCTTTCAAATTTCTGCAATCACTCAAGTGAACATAATGCACATTCTTAGGCTTACTCAAAGTAGTCAGAGTTTGTGATATATCATAGATTCTATTTTCACTAGTTTCATTGTTTAAAAACACTATTAAAACATATATCACAACAAGATTATGCAGCAATCAAGACTCATTTTGCAGAAACATGCATTCATATGCTATATGGAGCTCACATATCTATTTTTGAGTGGAGACTTGAAAGTGAAACAAGATTATCATATAATTATTTCAAAACAGATCTTTCTTGTTTAGAATGTGTCAAATAAATATTCAAAAGCATTTGTGAGAAGTTTTATTTTTCATAAATCAGATTTAGCACTTAGTGCTCATTTAATATCAAACATTTTCAAGAAAGCGATCAATTTTGCATGGAGAAACAAAAATGAGAATCAATTTTTGAAAACCTTCCAATCTTAAGTCCAATGATTGGACATCAATATAGAACATGTTGAAGAAGGATATTTTGTAAACATAATATCAGAATCTCAAATTTTTGTAAAACCAAGATCATATTCCTAGAGTTAGGCATCAAATAAAGTATAGGTTTCTCAAGATATGCAAGTTAAGCTTTGATTCTCTCAATTTATTTTTCTTTAGATTTATAAGTGCACATGAGGCTTTTGGAAACCATATATAACATTAAATATGCACCAAAATCAGATTTGATAAAGGATATAATATGACTTAGATTAAATGATCAACATGAGGCTTTGTCATTTTTCCTTCTCAAGATATTAAGTTAATCACATTTCAGTTTTGAGAAAATAACTCATTTCTTTAAGAGATTTTCATAGGAACATGTTTTTAGAAGGCACATATCAGAATTTTACAATAATATGATTAGTGCACATTTGAAAACTTGCTTTGAAAGATGTTAATTTTATACTGATGATTTGAAAACTTTTTCACCCATTTTATACACCAAAAGAATTCACATGATAAACAATAGGTGCATCTTTGTAAGACATGATTTACATGGGACTCAACAATGGATCAAATGGTCTAACACTTTGAAAGATTCAATTCACATTGACTATTGAAACGTTTTTACCAGGCCTACAACTCAATGAAGCTATTTAAGACAACAAACCATATATCCAAAAAGGTTCATGAAAGTTATAGCAATATGGAATGTTTAGAATCAAAGGTTGTGGAACAAGATTCTTTCAATCATTGAATTATTCATAAGAGTTATTAGAACATTTGTTATTTTAAACATGGTGGGGATCAATTTTCACTTCAAGATATTAACACATATAACATTTAGCACCACATCATAGATATTAATATAGTATGTGAGTCTATATTTCTGCAAAGAATGACACTTGACATTGCAACATCTTATCTAACACTTTTTAAAGAACACTTCATTTTAAATAGGTTTTTAACATGTGTTCATAAAGCTTAAAGCATCATGCAATAATATCAATTATCAACTGAATTGCAAATTTGATTATGATCACTATATTAGTATGAGAAACTTAGAACTAGAGACTGTGCAAACATATTTTATGTAGAACTAGGCACATGCACATTCAAGTTCAAAGTAAAATGATGATGCATACAATTAAGCTTTTAAGATCATATATTGCATCAATCATTTTAGCATGCATTCATAGGAACAACCAATCAATCTTATCATATCATATATTCACACATAATTCATATATACCAAAATAAAATTATGATGAGATTGAGTATACCTCCTTTAATGACTTTCCTTCTGAAGACTTCTTTTGATAAGAACATCCTCAAAGACTTTGCAGTATCATCAATTCATGCTCATTCATATATCATCATAGTACTTTGTGAAAAATTGGTGATGGATGAAGATGGTTGTTCCGATTATTTTTCTCATTGATCTTGATATGGCTTGTGTTTATCTCTCAATATCTTTCATCTATTTCAGCTTCCAATCACTTGTATGTTAGATGGACTTTGAATTTCTTTGCTGAAATCTGTTTTAGAGAAAACTTTTCATCTTTTAGAAGCTTCGGATCAAGCTTCTTCAAATCTGCAGAAGCTTCTTCAATTCTACAGAAGCTTATCAATATCTGCAGAAGGTTGAGGGGATGATGAAATCTGGTTTTGGCACACTACAATCCCTCTCCCTTTTGAGATGATTCCAAGTTTCTTTATGAATTTTCTCTGCTTCTTGGATCCTCTCATATTGAAGCCCAAGGAAGGATTTCAGTCCTTCCAACATGCTTTTCTCAGATTCATCCTTCATCATCTCATAATGTGTGTACTATCATGAAGTTTCAATTTAAACTTTTGAGCATCTTTTGAGTTGTATGAGTTGGTCTTCATCTCTTTATTATCAACTTCCAAGAGGCATTTTCTTCTCCTTTTATCATCCAATGAGTATTCCTATATCACAAATCAAAAATGATTTTGGTACCATTCCTTTTGGGTCCTTATGGGTTAGTATACATTCTCTAGCCATTTTTGCTCACATGGTAACATAATAAGGTCTCAACCAAGATATTACTATTTGAACATGCATCATTGACAAATGATTGTGAAACATACTGTAGGAAAGTATGTGTACATTTTCTCCTTTTGTCTAAGCACTTATCACTCATTATAACCACTTTGAACATTTTTATGCATAAAGATTGTTTGTCAAAAACTTTCAAGTTAATACTCAACTCAATTTCTTGTTTTCCCAAAATTCATTTTCCTTTTTAAAAGAATGAGTTAGTATCTTAGAAAGCACAATTTTTCAGATAACATTATGCATGAGTGTAAAGAGAATATTTCTTATGAAAGAGCCATTTTTCAAGAACACTTGCATATCAATATCCAATTTTTGTTTTAAATGATGTACAGAGATATTAATGCATCATGAACTTTAGTTCATATGAAAGTCATTTTAATCATGTAAGAAATAAGCACAAGACTTGTTGCTTTGTAACAAGAGATAAATGTGGTTTAGCCAATAAGTTTTTACCAAGTTTCTGAAAAAGAAGGATGATACATATGAATGATATTTTTCCAGAAACAGTTAGTTTGGGGCATATTCTAGCCCTTAGACATTCATGATGTTTTCTTGGCATATGAATGAAACATGTAAAAGCCAACCAATGAGTAAGATAATAGACAATTAAAATTTCATGTAAAATTCTAATGCTCTTACCTCACTAACTATCATGTTGTCATGAAACTTACCACATTTTTTGCAACCTCATGGAGCTTGGCAAGCATTGTAATGATCATTCTTAGTAGAGTGCGAGCTTTCCAAGATTTTGAGTTCATTGGTTCTTGACATCTCTCTTGTACAGTGGCTGCATCATTTGTATGATGCTTTGTGTGGTATCTTTTCAATATGTTCTTGTTGGCGTGTCTTGAAGAACTATGCTCAGAGTTGTGAATGAATGACAGAAATTTTGGAAGCCAAAGAGAAAAGATTTTCTTGAAGGTACAATATGTTAAGCTTCACCAAATTTCAAAACTCTACTGGTTTTCATTCTCAAACATTTTTCTTATGTTTGCCAATATAATGCAATATTTCAGATTCTTGCAAAGCACAACTCTCATCCACTTTTTATCATAATGGGTTGCTTTTAGAAAAACTCAAAAAGAACAAGGATATTTAAATTCCCCATTCCTTTTAGTACACTATGTAAGGATCAAGAAAGCAACGCAATATAAGTTGGAAGAATTTATACAAGTGGGTTGTTATTCACTATAGATTTTCTCCAAATTTGCTTAAGGGGGGGTTGAATTGTGACCCTTTGAAATTTATATCCTGCAACTTAGAAAATGTCCTCTCAAGTTGATACTTGGAGATGAGATAGTTAGCTTAAAACAATTTCACAAGACATACTCTTCTTGAGTAGGTTCCATGTATTGAACCTTCTTTTTGTTTAAGTAGGTTCCACATGATGAACCTTCTCTAGTTAAGTAAGTTCAATTCATAATGAGTCTTGTGTTGTATTTATGCATAGAAAAACATTTTGTTCATCAAATGAATTTTATCCTTTTGTTGAACATGGTAATTCAGTGTTTGATAACTTGAGGAACATATTACCAAGACATATATATGTGAAGGATAAACTCTTTAATGTAGAGAAGCTTATGAGAATGAAATCATTTCAGATTGAAGCTTCTATAAATGTTTTTAAAACAGTATATGATTTATGCATAAATACATGAGTAGGTTAGTAATAATAGATGATCAATATAAAACACTAACTACTCAATGAAGAAGGTTAGTAATAATAGATAATCAATGTAAGATACTAACTTCTTAATGATAAGGGATAGTCATGAATAATAGCTTGTAAGAGATATGTTGGTTTTAACTTTGAGATTAAATCATAGATTATAAGTTCTTAGTTAAAAACCGTTTTCAGAAGGTTGAATAAATCAACCTTCTCATAGTTTGGACAATGGTGAATATGTTATAGCATGTTAGAAGCTAGTAAGGAAAGCTAGTAAATAACACAGTAGAGTTATAGAGGTTCACCCAAACCTGGCTACTCCTCTCCCCACGTCCACGTGAGTATTTCCACTATTTTCCGAATAGCCATTACACTTGCTTTTGATCAACAAACAAAAGACTTCACCACCACTAGCTTTGATCACACACAACAACCTAGTGCACTCTTACACAGCTACGCCTAGCTGTTTCCACTCTCTTAAAAACTCTCCACTAGTTACCTAAGAATCACCTTATCAAGTATAATCACCACCAACACTCACCTATCCTAGGCAGCTTAATAGAACAACACACACATTGTAGTTTCTCATCAACACTCACCTACTCCTTAGGTAGCTTGATAGAACACTACACATGTTGTATTTTCTCATTAACACTCACCTTTCTTTCTAGGTAGTTTGGTGAGATATTTACAAGATAATGTTTACAATATGGGTTTTGGGGTTTCAGGATGTTTAAGAGCTTGAGAATAAATTACACAAAGTGTATACAATGATGCTCATCAAGCTAACACACACTCACTAAAAGAATCCCAGAATTTTACATTAGAAGCTTGGAGTGTGGGATGAGAAGGTTGGTTGTTTCTTTGAGAAGCTTGAATGATGAGAGGTTCCAACCCAAACTCATGCCTTGAACTTTCGAATTCCAGCCTTTAAATAGCCATGGAGACTGAATATAGCTGTTAGAAATTTGAATGGAGTTGAATAGAGCCGTTAGAAACTTGAATGGAACTTTTTGGAGTATCCTTTGGTCCATAGGAGTGACTTTAAGTAAGGTACAAAAGTTGACAGCTTTTGAACCTTCTGAAGTCTGTCTTTATGCTTTAACTGACACATTCAACCTTCTTCTTCTGAAATTGTACTCCTCTAGTAGTCTACTCTACAACCATGCTTCAGTTATATCCGTTAGACAGCCTGGAATTAATTTGAATCAACCTTCTGAAGCTTCCTAGCATGAATAAACACCTCAAATGTGCCATATGAATAATCATTCATTACCTCCTTTTATATTCAAACTTTCAGCACATTTTATGACTTGGAATCTTCATTTGATTCACCTTAAGATCATTCAAGAAGAGTTAATGTGTTTGGGATAATTTTGATATTGTTTCCAGCAACCTTCTGAACATTGTTTCTTCCTTCACTTTAAACTTCTTAACATTGAACTTATACTTCCAAGGTGTTTTGTTAATCAAACTTCTTTTGACTTCAGTCAAACTTTCTGTTGACTTTTGGTCAACCTTCTGTTGACTTTCGGTCAACCTTCTGTTTGACTTTCAGTTAACCTTCTGTAGAAAGGTCAAACCTTCTGTAGAAAGGTCAAACCTTCTGTTGACTTTATTTTTAAGCTTCTCATGAGTTAACCTTCTCAAGACTTTTCTACATTTATAATATACCAATATTGTAGACCATGGTAGAGCCTTAGTTTGCTAAGTCTTTGGCTTGGTTTAACCTTCTTTTGCCATGGTCAAACCTTCTGTAGTCTGAACCTTCTAGAGTTTTAACACTCTCAATTATTTATCTTCTATGAAAAGTATTGGCTTGGTAAAACCTTCTTATTTGACTTGGTCAAGCCTTCTCAAATGATTGTTCCTTACTTGAATGAACTTTGATGCTCCTAGAAAGAATCATTGATTTACCTCTTCTTCATTTAATACCTTTTCTTGACTTGGTCAAATGTTCTGTTGACTTAAGCAAAACTTTCTCAAATGATTATTCCTCAACCCAATAAACTTTGATGCTTTTAGGAAGAATCATTGAGTACCTCTTCTTCACTCATCATCAAGAGTGATTGTTCTTTAGTTGTTGAAGTTTCCTAGAGTAGGTTGCTTGTTTATTTGAACCTTCATATCTTTGAACCTTCTCCAACTATTTTAACCTTCTTTACCTATTGAACTTTCTCATATGTGAACCTTCTTATGTTTATTTCTACCCTTGACTTTTTGCATGTTTTAGTCTTGCTCTTTGATATGCTTCTTGATAAGCTTTTGAACCTTTGAGTAAGAGAGCATTGGTAGAATATAACCTGATTAATGACTATGAGAATCTCCTTTGTAGAGACTTGTAGAAACCTTTGATCCATCTAACCATTAGGTTGTTAGGACTCTCTTGATAGGAATTCACTTAGATGATTTGCATTTACTTTAATTGCCTAATGTCTTCTCTTTTCTCTTTGTGAATTTCCTAGTCCCACACATTTTAATAGTAAAGATAATATGTCTTCATGAAGCTTGCATTACTATTCTTGTAACTTTGTTGGTGCTACTCTGATTCTTCAATTTGTTGAGAATGGCATGCAATGGATTGATCTAATTTGCTTCTAGCATGTCCACTTGAAAGAAACCTGTTCTTTTCAACAAACTCAAGACACCCATTAGTAGAGCACCATTCAGAATACTTAAGCTTTAGTTCATAAGGTTTGTTATCATTAAAACCATATATCAAAAAGGATTTTATCTCAACAGTTTTATGATAAATGATACTGATTTGTGAAACATGTGGCATAATCATAAGCATTACCATCATTACGAAATTTTTGCTAATCACAGAAATGACATAATCTCCTACAAAAAGCAGTCATTGCAGAAAACGAATAGCTCTTATGACAATTCGCGATCACCAGCATGTCAATCCAGCAGTACAAATACACAAGATGGCTTCATATCTCACACTGGAAGTCCCGCGAGTTGATGAAACAGTAAAAAAAAGAGATTGTCAAAAAAAAAAAGAGTCATCCCACATTTCATTCATCATCCCACCACATATAAATCATTACATGTGCATACATCACATACAAGCAAATACCTTTCATTGCATTGTTAAATACACCAAGCGTAAGTTGCTTCTTCATTTTAAAAAAACACGACAAGTGTCAATCCCTATATTTTGTTCCTATAATAGCAGCGCTTTAAGCGTTGATCTCATATCATATCACAGATCACCAGGTTGATCTTTATAGACCCCAAGTGGTCCTTCAGAGCAGTGCCCTAAGTGGCCCAGGTCGCAACGTCGGAGTCAAGCCCAACGGACCTTCGCAGACCCCGAGTGGTCCTTCAGCCTAGTTGTGTCAGGCTAAGACACAGCAGACGTCCTTCATGGTCAACATATCAGTTCTAGACCTGATCTTGACCCATCATGGCCGCTCGAGTATAAAGGCCCCTATAGACCGTTTTACTAGTACCGTAGCTAGTTGCGCTCCTTCAGACCACGATGGTCCTTCAATTAAGGCCTAGGCAGCCTTTCAGACCTTAAGTGGTCCTTCAGAGACTTAGCGCTCCTTCAGACCCTGAGTGGTCCTTCAGAGCCTTAGTGCTCCTTCAGGTCCTTGATGACCCTTCATTTAACTTTCGAAGAAGGCGCCAAGTGTTAACCATTTCCTGTCATTCTTCAAACCCTCTATTTCCCCTCTAAACGGACAAAATTGACGTCTATTATATCTTTATTTCTATTTCTACTACGAAAATTTGAATACAATTTACCTTTTCTAGTAAAATATAAATAAAGAGGGGCAGCTGTTATACCCCAATTTTGTCCGTCTTCTTTTTCTGGTTTTAGTCGTTTATTTTATGATAGTCGTGTTTTGAAGTCGTGTGATTACGAGAATTATTAGTATAGTGCCTCAGTTACTAACTCAAACCAATTTCAAATTACCCCATTCAACTCAATTGAAATGCCGTTGTTTAAATTAAGGCATGCACGCGAATGATCGATCTTTTCGTGCGTCCTTCAACTTAATCTCTGTATTTGGGTTTAGTCGTACCTACGTAGGTCTACCAAAAGTCATTTTTCTCGAAATTTGGCTTGTCTTTTCAATTCAGGCCTAAGAATGCAATTCTGAGTTAATTTTATTGTTTTTAGTTAACAAGCCCATTTCTTCTATTTGGGTCTCGTTTTAGCGTATTTGTCTAGTCTGGCCCGTTCTCGTCTTTGTATTTGGCCCGACTGCTTTTTCTTATTATTATTTTTATTTTGTGCAGTTAATTTATTTTGAGCATATATATAGTCCAAAAATGTCAAAAAAAATTCTATTTAGTTTTATTTACAGTTTAGAAGCGTTCAAAATGTCCAAAAGTCCAAAAATGCAAAAAAAGTAATATTAGGAATACAAAAAAAGCCAAATCCGAAAATAAATATAAAAAATACAAAAAAGCAGTTTTAGCCCAAGTAGCAGTTGGGATTGGATCTCCATGCTCTCCCAAACCCTAGTCTTGGTCCCCAAGACTCGAATCCAGATGTGAAAAATAAAAAGAATCAGGGTAAATCAATCCATTAATGGTCAAGACCTAATTTTCTAGTATAAATATGTGATCAACCCTCAGTCAAAAAACACACAGAATCAGGGGCAGAAGTAATACTGCGAAAATCACAAAAAAAGGGATTAGAGTTTCACATTGAAACCCTAATCCACCAAACACAGTTCTGGCTTCCTAAGTCAGAAAAAGAAGAAGTAGCAGTTAGGAAGGCAGACACTAGCAGCAGTCTAAAGCAAACAGAGCAGTCATATAACAAAGCATAGGCAACAAGCAATCAGAAGACCTAATCTGAAGCTGGAGTGAAGGTTGGTCAAAAATAATTTTCCCTTTTAAAATTATGTTCAGATTAGATGATTTATCCCTCATGTAACATTAAGATCGGTTAGCTTAAAGAAAAAGACAAGTCAAGGTTTATATTAAGGCAATGTCAGGTCAAATTTTCTTTAGCAAACAGATCAAAACCTTTTGATACGCATACATGTAGATTAGGTTTATTTCAAAGCTCTGTTTCTGTTTGTCATAGTTTAAAATCAAATAGTCTCTTTTATGAGTAGAAAATCAGTGAACATAAGGTACAAATAACAAGTTACAAAAACATATACACATAGAAATTCCAGCAAACATGAGATATCAATCAGACCAGAGAAAGAGTAAAAAAAAAGCACGAACAATAAGAAAACAAAAAAACCGACCTTAAGCTCGCCGGAGCTCCGGTCGTCTTCTCCGGCGAGAGCTCTGACGAGGTTCTTCAAAACCAAGCCCGAATCAACGAGAACGAACCCAGAAAACAAACCCAGCCTTCGCAAACTCCATCCAGCCTTCAAAATCCTTCACCCTCGCCGGAACCACCATGTCACGCCGGTCAACGTCTGGCCGGTCCTCTCCTCCACCTCGAGAAACTCCGCCGGTCACCCCCTCCGACGAACATCACCACAAATCATCCCCCACTTCGCTCTCAGTGCATCTCTCTCACTCACTGCGTGAATTCAGGCGAAGGTTCCGCCTTCTTTCTCTCTCCCCGCGAAGCTTTCGCGTTTTGGATCTCTCTCTCCTTTTCTAAGAAGCTGCAGCTGCAGCTGTGTGGGTGGGAGGAAATTAGGGTTTTTGAAACCCTCAATCCCTTAAATACCCTCTCCCATTATTTCTTTTATTTTTTTAATAAAAAGTAAATAAATCAGATTTATCTTTTATCTTTACACCCCACTGATTAATGCACACGCCCACTCTCACTTAAGCCCGCCGCATCTTGGGCTCTCCTATGCGAACTGGGCTTTCCTTTTGACATCCCTCATTTAATTATGCAACCTCCTGCAACTAACAACACCCCCATTTTACAATTTTCACCATTCCTCATTTTTTAATTCTTTCAACTCAAATACGTTTCTCATTAAATCAAAAACGACAATTAAACATTTTTCTACCCCAAAATTAAATAAAAGACTAAGTCGGTTGTACAACCGGGTTAGTCATCATTTTAGGACCAATGAGCTGTACAGTTCAGTAATCCTAAAAACTTATAAAAATATAAATAAATCATTTTTCCCAAAAATAGGGGACCAAGTTGGTTGTACAACCGGGTTAGTCAGCATTCTAGGACGAATGAGCTGTACAGTTCAAGAGTCCTAGAATACCTATTCTAAAACCAACCCACCTCATATCAAACCAACTTCTTTCAAAAAACTCAAAAATCATTTTCAAAAAGTAGGGGACTAAGTCGGTTGTACAATCGGGTTAGTCAACGTCCTAGGATCAAGGAGCTGTACAGTTCAAAGAGTCCTAGGACCCCTACACTAAAAAATACCAACCCACAAATCTTTTTTCAGGAAGAACTACGTAGCTTTGATTCCTCCATTGCATCCGAAGGTACGTAGGAGCAAGAGTCTACTCTTGTCAAGCTCTAAAAACTAAAAATTTAATTAAGTCTTTTTCCTCTATAAATAAAAGGGTAATTATTAATAAATCTTAACTAGTTAGACAAAGGATGTCGTGGGGTGCTAATACCTTCCCCACACATAACGACTCTCGAACCCTAAACCTGCCTTGTCCTAAACATAAAGGGATTTTATGAATTTGCCCTTAAACTAAAATTTGGTGGCGGCTTCCTATGAACCTTTCGAAGAATCCTTTCCCGAATTTTTCGGTCGCTACACTAAGTATCAGGACGTTATTTTTGGTGTAGTCACCTTTGTTGATTACTTTGATGTGTGTGTGGTACAAATTATGAATGAATATGTGTGTAGTAGTTGTGTTTAAGTTTGATCATAGTATGAGAATCAAAGAAAAGAGGGAAGATGAGGGTTAGGTGCGTTGTAGCTTGTGAAGGTCGAAGGTGTGTGCGTCGAAGGATAGTGATTCGAAGTAAGCGTAAGGGTGTGCGTCGTAGTATATGTGCGTTGAAGTATGTGTGAGCCGAGAAGAGTAGGTGTGTTGAAGTGAGTATGTGTGCGTCGTAGTATGTGTGTGTCAAAGAATGTATGTGCTGAAGTGTAGAAGTATTGAAGTGTAGTATATGGATGTCAAAGCTAGTGTAACCGAGGTGAGTGATGGTGAAGTGAAGGAGTGTAAGTGAAGTAGTGTAACCGAGGTAGTGTAGTACCGAGGTGAATAATGGTTAAGTGATGAAGTGTGGCAAGGTGATTGATGGTGAAATGAAGTAGTGTAGTACCGAGGTGAATAATGGTTAAGTGAGGAAGTGTGGCAAGGTGATTTATGGTGAAGTGAAGTAGTGTAGTACCGAGGTGAGTAATAGTTAAGTGAGGAAGTGTGGCAAGGTGATTGATGTTGAAGTGAAGTAGTGTAACCGAGGTGAGTGATGGTGAATTGAGGAAGTGTAACCGAGGTATGGATGTATTGAAGTGAAGTATAGGTATGTCGAATCTAGTGTTGTCGAGGTATGGATGTATTGAAGTGTAGTGGTCGAGTTGTAATGTATATAAGCCGAAGTGTAGTTGTCGAGGTATAGTGTATATATACCGAGGTGTATGTGTTGAGGTGTAGATGTATTGGAGTGTAAGTGTCGTCGTTTAGACATGACGAAGCGTAAGTGTATGGGAGTCGACGTGTAGTTGTCGAAGTGTAGAGTATGGATACCGAAGTGTAGTTGCCGGAGTGAGGTGTATGTATGTCGAAGTTAGTGTTGTCAAGGTATAGGAGTACCGAAGTGTAGTGTTGTAGTGGTGACGAAGTGTAGGTGTCGACGTGTGGGTGTCGAATTGGAGATGTGACGAAGTGTAGGTGTCGACGTGTAGGTGTCGAAGTGTGGATGTGAAGAAGTGTGGTGTGACGAAGGGTAGTGTAGGTGTGCCGAGGTGCATTGTGGTGCGCCAAAGTGCAGTGTGGTGTGACGAAGGGTAGTGTATGTGTGTCGAGGTGCAGTGTGAGTGTGCCGAGGTCTTCGTTTGACGCCTTGATGTGGCACGAGTTGTTGCCAGCGCAAATTTGGGTCTTCGTTTGCGTGCGAGCACGTCTAAGTGGCTGAATGGTGGAGCCAGTTTAGTCCTTAGCTGACGTTTGGTCCTTAGGTGACGTTTGGTCCTTAGGCGACGTTTGGTCCTTGTAGTGACAGTCTAGTCCACTACTTTTAGTGACCGATGTGTTGATGTTAGCTATAGCGCTAGTGACCGATGTGTTGATGTTAGCCATAGAGCTAGTGACCGATGAGTTTGACGTTAGCCATAGAGCTATTGATTTTGGTGTCTATGTGTCCGGTGAGTTTGATGTTAGCCATAGAGCTATTGATTGAGGTATTGACGTTAGCCATAGAGCTATTGATTTTGGTGTCGATGTGTCTGGTGAGTTTGTTGTTAGCCATAGAGCTAGTGACCGATGTGTTGATGTAAGTGTCATACCCCAATTTTGTCCGGCTTAGGTCAAAACCCTAATTTTCCACAAAAAATAAATAAATTGAAGAGTGAAGAGCATTATACATTGCATTTTGGGTCCTAGAAGTCATTCCAAGGTTCTTGAAATCATTTTTAGGGTTGAAATGCACTTTTTGGGCAAATTAGGGTTTTAGGGTCAAAAAAGGGTATTTTGGTCATTTCACAACAAAATGGTTTTCCATCACAAATCACTGGACAATTGTCAGGGGAATTATTTGAGGAAGAATGTGCTTAATTTATTTTTATGCGCATGAATGTCAATTATTTGCATAAAAATTCAAATTTAAAGGAGAGGGCAAAATGAGAATTTCCTTCAAGGTGAGGTATCAAATCAATTTTGGGGATGGTGATATCATGTAATTTTGGGCCCAATCATTGATTCCTAAGATATGGCCCAAAAATATGGGACACATTTTCAATAGGTGCACTCTCATTTGCATGCCCAAAAATTCAAAATTCAAATAAAAAGTACAAAGTGTCCTCAATAAGACAAAAGACCAAAAAGAGAGGCAATTTTCCCCCCATTTTTCCCCATTTTCGAATTCTCTCTCTTCCCTCATAGAGTTAAGCCCTCTTTTGTAAATTACCCCACCCATTTACACTCACCTCTTCACAAGAAAACACAAAATTTCCTCTTTTGTAACATTCCATCTCAATTATACCCTTGACCCCACAATAAGACAAGTTTTTCACACAAACTCTCCCCCTCACTCTCATTTTTGTGTTTTCTCACTACCCACAATCCAAGTGATCTCTAATCCTAGCCCTTCATTCAAATTCAAAACTCAATCCTAGAGCACCTAGTAAGGAACAATGACATAATTACCCCTAGACCTAAAACAACTCTATAAATACCCTCTCATTTTCACACCTAAGGATCTTTGGCCTCTCATTTTTCTCACACACACAACTCACCCCTCTCCTCCCCCTCTCCAAAACCGTAGCCCTCACCTCCCTCTCCTTCATCCATTTTTGATTTTCTCTTCACCCAAACAACACTATTTTCACCTCATTTTCGTACCTCTTTCACATATCTTCTTCATTCAAGTTCAAACATCATCATCAAGGAAGATTCATCAAGTTCTCATGGGTTGGAGTTGAGGTTCCTTGGAGGTTCTTGTTGATTTGGGTTCTAGTTTCTTCATCTCATTGCATTTCCTATCTTGGATTTGAGGTAAGCCTTGAACCTTTGCGTCATCTTTAAATTTCTCGCATAAACTCTCTTCTCCCCACTTCAACTTCTTCATATCTTGTTGTTGTTGCTTTGAGGAGCCATCTCAAACATTATGACAAACACTTAGGGAGGTTTGGGTGTTTCAGGTGGCTCCTTGGCTTTGAAGGGGTTGTTCTTGTGTTTTCTCATATTTCCTTGCATATTCACTCTTGTTTGCATAATTTTCACAAAATAAGAAATCCATTTCAAGCTTGATAACATTCGGCCATGGTCCTAGGTTTAGGGTTCTTGAATGCTTTTGTTTATTTCATGATTTGGGGATAAATAATAGTTGATTTAGGGTATGTATGTTCCTAGGTTTTAACATCAAAATTGGGTTCATATTCCTCTCTTGCATTCTTTGATTCTTGTGTGAGTATGCATGATTTATTTGATGTTTTACCTTAGGGATATGCATGATAATGTAGGTCTTTTTATCTTGTTTTGTTCTATGTGTTAATTGTCAAGATTTGCATGAAATAAAATGATAATGATGGCTTGCATAGCATTTGGCCATGAGCCCATGTTTTTGCCCCTTTTGATTGCTTGAAAATTATCATTTTGATTGTGTTTGAGTAAATGCAAGTTGTGCAATTGTGTTTGTTCACTTTTTACCATTTTACTTTACCACTTCATTAACTTTTTTACCAAAAAACATAAAAACATTTTACCACTTTGGTTTTTACCATTTCACTTAGTTTTTACCAAAACATTTTCACTTCACCTCATAAAACATTTTTACCCTCTTGCATTCATAAACTTTTACCAAAACTTTGCCCCAACTTTTTACTTTAACTTGCTTGTTTAGTTAAGTTATTTAGTGAAATAATAAGAAGGTCTTCACCCCTTCATGTGCTTCGCACACTTCAAAAGAATTTGGGTTTGGGTTTGTTCCTAAATGCTTGCTTTAATAAACTTGTCTTTGTTGATGATTGGCAAGAGGGTTCACACTTGTGCACTCTAATTTAAGTGTTGAGGATTGACCAAAGTGATTCAACATGTAACGCCCCAAATATAATTCAATTATTTATTAGTTGGGTTCTTTAAGGCTTACAACATTTGGTTAAGTCAATGGATTAATTGGAGTTTATGGTATTTAGGAGGTATTTGATTTAAATGAGGAGTGGTGGTTAGTAAAAGGGGAGTGGCAATTTAATTAAAGGAGGGAGTAGTGCAAGTAATGGAGGGAGTGTGATTAGAGGCCCATGAGAGTTAGGCCCATGATCCATGAATTAAGCCCATATTCATGCTTAAGGTGTAGTAGTCGATGGTGGAGAGTCCATTACCACCAAAATCTAAGAAAAGGCAAAGGGAAAGTAAGAGAGAGAGAGTGGTAGGTGAGATGGTATTTAGAGAGAGGAAGAGGAAGCTTGGCGTGGAAGAGCTCAATGCCAAGGAGGAGGAGCTGAAATGTTGGTGATGGTTGGTGATTCTTGGTGGATCAGGAAGGCTTGGTGGAGAGAGTGCTATTTCTTCAATCTTTTGAGGTTAGGGGGCTCTCTCTTTCATCTATAATAGAGTGTATGATGTGTGTTATGCGTGAGTAGACTCTAGGAATGATTTCTGAGCTGCCTTGTATGTTTTGTGTGTTTGATGTGTTTGAAGTTGTGTGTTAGTTTCACTTCAGTGCAGTTGTGTTGAGTTGTTGTGGTGTTGGTCATACGAATGACTTAGGAGTGAAATGGGAACTGAGAAACTCTCGGTCCCAGTGAGCTAGTGTGAGTGTTGTAACCTTCGTGAAGTTCTTAAGGAGTGATGAACCAGTTTTGAAGGTATGAATGGATAATATTGTGCTTAAGTATGATCCTAGCGTGAGAACTAGAGAAGGGAAGGAAGAGGTAGACTAGGCGTGTAGAGAGAGACCTGATTTGCCGAGGTGTATAGTATAAATTTACCTAAGTATAGTTCTGAGGTGCAGGCGTTAAGTTACAGTGCAATCCTACCGAGATGTGAGTATGCCAAGATAGGAGTGTGTAACGACAAGTGTATCGAAGCCTAAGGGATGATCGTAATGTGTCAAAGTGTAACTAACGAGTCATAGGAGCCGAGATGAGTGACAGCGTATAAGTAGCGTAATGTAAGGGTATCTGATACTAAGTATAGGTATCGAATTGTACTTGCCGAGGTGTAGAGTGGGTACGCCGAGGTGTTGTGGCCGAGATGTAGTGTATATAATACCTAGGTGTACCTGCCGAAGTGAGACGTATGTGTGCCAATGCGTAAGTGTTGATTATAGGTGACGGAGCGTAAGTGATGATGTATAGGAGACGAAGGATAAGGAAGTGTAAGCCGAGGGGTAATGTGTCGACTTGTAGCTACCGAGGTGAGGGGTATGTATACCGCAGTGAAGTGGCCGAAGTGGAGTGTATATATACCTAAGCGTAGTTGCTGAAGTGCAGACGTTATGTTATAGCGTGTATCTGCCGAGGTGAGTGTACTGAGGTTTAGGTGCGTTGAATGGTAAGTGTAGTGAAGTTTAACGTGTCGCAGCGTAGAGAACCGAGGTGCCAAAGAGTGCACCGAGGTGTTGTGTCGTATAAGCCGAGCCTAGGTGAGTGCTAGGTGTAGTGTGCCTGAGTGTAGTGGCCGAGGTGAGGTGAGTGCTTAGGTGTAGTGTGCCTAAGTGTAGTGGCCGAGGTGAGGTGAGTGCTTAGGTGTATTGTGCCTAAGTGTATAATCAAGGTGAAGTTGTGTGGTTAGGTGTGAAATGACTAAGTGTAGATGATGAAGTGAGTTATGAATAAGCCTATGTGTAGTTGATGAGGTGTAGTGCATGGACGTCTAAACTAGTATTGCCAAGGTATAGGGTGTAGATGGAAGTGTATGTGTTGAAGTGTAGGTGTGATGGAAGATAGGGTGTGTGTGCCGAGGTGCAACGTGGTGCGCCAAGGTCTTTGTGTAGTGGAGAGACGAAAGGTAGGGTGTGTATGCCGAGGTGCAATAGGGTGCGCCGAGGTGTTGTGGAGTGCCGAGGTACTGAGTGGTGCCGAGTTTCTGTGAGTATAGCCGAGGCGAAACGAGGTAGTCGTAGAGGTGAATGATGATGAGGTATTGCTGTCTAAGTGAAGTATCAAGGTGTAGATTAAGTATGCCTAAGGGTAGCTATTTAAGTGAGTTGAGATGTAGGTATATGTGTGCGAAGTGAAGCGAGACTGTATTGGCGTGAAGTGAGAGGATACCGAGTTGAGGTGAAGTGGAGTGAGTGCGTGTTCGGGATGGTGTGCGCGTTGTGCTTGATGAGGCGTGTGCGTAGTACTTGGTGTGTGTAGCGTATTGTGTTTTGGTGGGGGTGGGGGTGTGGGTCGCGGTGAGGGGCACCAAGTGTGGCATGCCCCAGTGCGCCGTGAGGTCTCGGTGTGGGCGCCAAATGTGGCGTGCCCACTGCGCCAGTCGGTGTGTGTAGCCGAGGTGATGCGAGAGTGCAGAGGTGGTTGGTGAGAGTGCCGAGGTGATGCGAGTGCCGAGTGCGGGATGAGTGTCCGAGGTCTTTGTTTGACCCAGAGTAGCATGGGACGCGCGCGACGCCTTGAATCGTGAGTGTTGTCCAGTGCCGAGAGAACGCAAGTGGACCCGAATGGTGTAGTCAGGTTTGATTCCTAGGTGACGTTGTGGTCCTCGTAGTGACTATGTAGTCCACTACTTTAGGTGGCAAAGTGTCCAGTGAGTTGGACGCTAGCTGTAGAGCTAGGGTATGAGGTGTGGAGGTGTCCAGTGAGTTGGACACTAGCTTTAGAGCTATGACCGAGGTGTCAAAGTTAGCCATAGAGTTGGTGATGAGGTGTGGAGATGTCCAGTGAGTTGGACGCTAGCTATAGAGCTATTGGACGATGTAGAGATGTCAGCCTTAGTGCAGTGATGATGTCTGAGTGATGTTAGCCTTAGGGTTATGAGCAGAGGACTTCTGTCCTATTGATGAGCAGAGGACTTCGGTCCTAGAGGTGAGCAGAGGACTTAGGTCCTATTTATGAACAGAAGGCTGCGGTCTTAATTGGTGAGTTATTGAAAATGCGTTATGGTTTAATTGAATGATGTATATGTTGTGTTATTATGCATTGTTCGTGGTGTCGCATAAATCATAAGCATAATGGTGAAAGCAGAGGACTTCGGTCCTATGGTGAAAGCAGAGGACTTCGGTCCTATGGTGAAAGCAGAAGACTTCGGTCTTAATGGATCCATCATGCATATGCCCTTGGTGTTTTGGGTCTGCATCATGCATATTCTCATGCATATTGGTGTCTGTTGATGATTAGGAGTTGGTGTGTCGTAAAATGGTGTGTTGTGTGGTTGGTTGAGTCGGAGTGTTTTCTAGTTGTCTTTCTCTAGCATAATGTTTATCATACATTTTATTATTTATGAAAAGAGACTCACCCTAGTACTTTTATGTTGCCTGCTCTCGTGGCAACGTGCAGGTGATCTCGAGTGAAGGTTCTACCTTCTTCTGGTCGGTTGTATCTGGCTCTGATACGTAGCACCGGGTGGGCGAGTAGTCTAGTAGTTGTTTTATTTTAAATTGTTGAACTGTAACTTGGTGATGTATTAGAATTTGAGGGTTCGCCCCATTTAAGTCGTGCTATGTATCACGCAATTATATTTTATTAATGAAAAGTATTATTGGCTAAGTGAAAGTGATGTTTGATGAACGTAGCATTCCCTTGAGGATGTATCTGTGAAAAGAAAAAAAACGATTTTTGAACTCTGATTTTATAAATTAAAGTATTAAGAGTAAGGGGGTGTTACATGTTGGTATCAGAGCAGTTCGGTCTGTCCGGCCAAGTTTGTCCAGTCGTAGTGTCTCAGAGATCTCTTGTTGATCTCCAACCGAGAGTTCGTTGTAGATTTTGTTTAGTGGGTTGCAGCTGATGATTGTAGTATTGCTTGTAGTTGCTTGTGACTGTTGTTTGTATTAAGTGAGGTATGTGTGATTAGAAGAGCATTTTAACGACGTCAAAGGAGTAGGAGTCGTGACGACGCCTTCGTACTCTGGACTGCGTTAAAAGTCCTTCAATGAGAAAGGTGTAAATTTTGAAAAGACGTAGTTTTGTGACCTTAACTAAACTGGATACGTGAGTAGGAGGGACTGATCACCCCGATAACTCATTCCCAATGAAAGAGGTGACAATAACTCGTAATTATTATAAATTTTGAATATGTACTAATTACAACTTGATTGATTGAGTGGTGTGTGCAAGTTTGATTGACTATTAATTTTTAGATAAATAGGTGCCTTATGGATGTTTGAGTTCTGATTTGGGGGTTGATAGTAGGGAGACGTCAAAATAAGGATTGACACTTTGGGTTTGAAGTTCATGCAAAGAAAATAGAGCATGCCTTTTTGGAAAAAGTTTAGAAATATGGTTTCTGGAAAGCCTAAGGTAGAAAAATTGTTCTTAAAAGTATGGTAGTCGAGGGAGTACCTATATATAGGATCTGGATGATAGTGTGTAACTTTGATGATTAAAGGATTAGAATTCGGTACGAAGAATAGGAATGTCGAGCTGAGGAAGGCATTGTTTGTGGTTTGGATATAGATTGACGTAAGATAGGAGCATTAGTACTTTAAATGATTGCTATGGTGCAGTTCCCTAACGATAAATTAATGGTGTTTGGATAATCGAGTGAGACTTTGGTGACCCGAGAATAGAGTTTTGGTACAAAGTAAAGGTGTAGAGAGGTGTGTATGTCCTAGTCCTAGGTGTACAAGGAGGTGTTGTTGATAGTTGGGAGCAAGAATAAGATTGATAGAACTAGTATGTTCATGTAAATGAGGAGATTTTCGAGGACGAAAATATTCTAAGTGGGGAGAGAGTTATGCGCCCAAATATAATTCAATTATTTATTAGTTGGGTTCTTTAAGGCTTACAACATTTGGTTAAGTCAATGGATTAATTGGAGTTTATGGTATTTAGGAGGTATTTGATTTAAATGAGGAGTGGTGGTTAGTAAAAAGGAGTGGCAATTTAATTAAAGGAGGAGTAGTGCAAGTAATGGAGGAGTGTGATTAGAGGCCCATGAGAGTTAGGCCCATGATCCATGAATTAAGCCCATATTCATGCTTAAGGTGTAGTAGTCGATGGTGGAGAGTCCATTACCACCAAAATCTAAGAAAAGGCAAAGGAAAGTAAGAGAGAGAGTGGTAGGTGAGATGGTATTTAGAGAGAGGAAGAGGAAGCTTGGCGTGGAAGAGCTCAATGCCGAGGAGGAGGAGCTGAAATGTTGGTGATGGTTGGTGATTCTTGGTGGATCGGGAAGGCTTGGTGGAGAGAGTGCTATTTCTTCAATCTTTTTTGAGGTTAGGGGCTCTCTCTTTCATCTATAATAGAGTGTATGATGTGTGTTATGCGTGAGTAGACTCTAGGAATGATTTCTGAGCTGCCTTGTATGTTTTGTGTGTTTGATGTGTTTGAAGTTGTGTGTTAGTTTCACTTGATCTGCGGTTGTGTTGAGTTGTTGTGGTGTTGGTCATACGAATGACTTAGAGTGAAATGGGAACCGAGAAACTCTCGGTCGGTCCCGGAGTCGAGTGTGAGTGTTGTAACCTTCGTGAAGTTCTTAAGGAGTGATGAACCAGTTTTGAAGGTATGAATGGATAATAGTGTGCTTAAGTATGATCCTAGCGTGAGAACTAGAGAAGGAGGTAGACTAGGCGTGTAGAGAGAGACCTGATTTGCCGAGGTGTAAAGTATAAATTTACCTAAGTATAGTTCTGAGGTGCAGGCGTTAAGTTTCTGAGTGCAATCCTACCGAGATGTGAGTATGCCAAGATAGGAGTGTGTAACGACAAGTGTATCGAAGCCTAAGGGATGATCGTAATGTGTCAAAGTGTAACTAACGAGTCATAGGAGCCGAGATGAGTGACAACGTATAAGTAGCGTAATGTAAGGGTATCCGATACTAAGTATAGGTATCGAATTGTACTTGCCGAGGTGTAGAGTGGAGTACGCCGAGGTGTTCAGGCCGAGATGTAGTGTATATAATACCTAGGTGTACTGTAGAAGTGAGACGATGTGTGCCAATGCGTAAGTGTTGATTATAGGTGACTTGAGCGTAAGTGATGATGTATAGGAGACGAAGGATAAGGAAGTGTAAGCCAGGGGTAATGTGTCGACTTGTAGCTACCGAGGTGAGGGTATGTATGTATCCGCAGCGGTGAAGTGGCGAAGTGGAGTGTATATATACCTAAGCGTAGTTCTTTGAAGTCTTGACGTTATGTTATAGCGTGTATCCTGCGAGGGTGAGTGTACCGAGGTTTAGGTGCGTTGAATGGTAAGTGTAGTGAAGTTTAACGTGTCGCGGCAGAGAGAACCGAGGTGCCAAAGAGTGCACCGAGGTGTTGTGTCGTATAAGCCGAGCCTAGGTGAGTGCTAGGTGTAGTGTGCCTGAGTGTAGTGGCCGAGGTGAGGTGAGTGCTTAGGTGTAGTGTGCCTAAGTGTAGTGGCCGAGGTGAGGTGAGTGCTTAGGTGTATTGTGCCTAAGTGTATAATCAAGGTGAAGTTGTGTGGTTAGGTGTGAAATGACTAAGTGTAGATGATGAAGTGAGTTATGAATAAGCCTATGTGTAGTTGATGAGGTGTAGTGCATGGACGTCTAAACTAGTATTGCCAAGGTATAGGGTGTAGATACCGAAGTGTATGTGTTGAAGTGTAGGTGTGATGGAAGATAGGGTGTGTGTGCCGAGGTGCAAGGTGGTGCGCCAAGGTGCTGTGTAGTGGAGACGAAAGGTAGGGTGTGTATGCCGAGGTGCAATAGGGTGCGCCGAGGTGTTGTGGAGTGCCGAGGTACTGAGTGGTGCCGAGTTTCTGTGAGTATAGCCGAGGCGAAACGAGGTAGTCGTAGAGGTGAATGATGATGAGGTATTGCTGTCTAAGTGAAGTATCAAGGTGTAGATTAAGTATGCCTAAGGGTAGCTATTTAAGTGAGTTGAGATGTAGGTATATGTGTGCGAAGTGAAGCGAGACTGTATTGGCGTGAAGTGAGAGGATACCGAGTTGAGGTGAAGTGGAGTGAGTGCGTGTTCGGGATGGTGTGCGCGTTGTGCTTGATGAGGCGTGTGCGTAGTACTTGGTGTGTGTGTAGCGTATTGTGTTTTGGTTGGGGTGTGGGTCGCGGTGAGGGGCACCAAGTGTGGCATGCCCTTGTGCCGTGAGGGTCTCGGTGTGGGCGCCAAATGTGGCGTGTCCCTTGCGCCAGGTCCGGTGTGTGTAGCCGAGGTGATGCGAGAGTGCAGAGGTGCTTGGTGAGAGTGCCGAGGTGATGCGAGAGTGCCGAGGTGCGGGATGAGTGTGCCGAGGTGCTGTTTGACCCCGAGTAGCATGGGGGACGCTACGGCACTTAAATCGTGAGTGTTGTCTAGTGCCGAGAACGCTTAAGTGACTGAATGGTGTAGTCAGGTTTGATTCCTAGGTGACGTTGTGGTCCTCGTAGTGACTATGTAGTCCACTACTTTAGGTGGCAAAGTGTCCGATGGAGTTGGGACGCCAGTTGTAGAGCTAGGGTATGAGGTATGGAGGTGTCAAGTGAGTTGGACACTAGCTTTGAAAGAGCTATGGACCGAGGTGTCAAAGTTAGCCATAGAGTTGGTGATGAGGTGTGGAGATGTCCGGTGAGTTGGACGCTAGCTATAGAGCTATTGGGACGATGTAGAGATGTCACCTTAGTGCGGTGATGATGTCTCGAGTGATGTTAGCCTTAGGGTTATGAGCAGAGGACTTCTGTCCTATTGATGAGCAGAGGACTTCGGTCCTAGAGGTGAGCAGAGGACTTAGGTCCTATTTATGAACAGAAGGCTGCGGTCTTAATTGGTGAGTTATTGAAAATGCGTTATGGTTTAATTGAATGATGTATATGCTGTGTTATTATGCATTGTTCATGGTGTCGCATAAATCATAAGCATAATGGTGAAAGCAGAGGACTTCGGTCCTATGGTGAAAACAGAGGACTTCGGTCCTATTGTGAAAGCAGAAGACTTCGGTCTTAATGGATCCATCATGCATATGCCCTTGGTGTTTTGGGTCTGCATCATGCATATTCTCATGCATATTGGTGTTTGTTGATGATTAGGAGTTGGTGTGTCTTAACTTGGTGTGTTGTGTGGTTGGTTGAGTCGGAGTGTTTTCTAGTTGTCTTTCTCTAGCATAATGTTTATCATACATTTTATTATTTATGAAAAGAGACTCACCCTAGTACTTTTATGTTGCCTGCTCTCGAGTGAAGGTTCTACCTTCTTCTGGTCGGTTGTATCTGGCTCTGATACGTAGCACCGGGTGGGCGAGTAGTCTAGTAGTTGTTTTATTTTAAATTGTTGAACTGTAACTTGGTGATGTATTAGAATTTGAGGGTTCGCCCCATTTAAGTCGTGCTATGTATCACGCAATTATATTTTATTAATGAAAAGTATTATTGGCTAAGTGAAAGTGATGTTTGATGAACGTAGCATTCCCTTGAGGATGTATCTGTGAAAAGAAAAAAAACGATTTTTGAACTCTGATTTTATAAATTAAAGTATTAAGAGTAAGGGGGTGTTACACAACACACTTTGATGCTTTGATTGCTAAGATGACTTGCTTGTTTATGGTTTGCCAATGATCATACTTGAGGCTACTCTTTTGAATTCATTTGTGCCTACAACTTCCTTGTCTACTCTCATGTGGTATCATCAATACTTAGATAGGTCCATTCCTTACATTGCATTTTCCACTAGATGTGCATTTAGATTCCCTTGCGTTTTGTAGAAATGTTTGAGTATGGTCCTCACCTAGCATCTTCCATTAGATGTGCATTTAGGTTCAATCTTGCCTACTCTTGCATTTTTGCTTAATGCCCAATTCAAGTTCCTTCTTTGCCTATTTATGTGTTGTGGTCTAATATGTGTAGTCTAGGCTAATATTTGCTCAAGAATTCAAATGAGATTAGTTGCAAGTTATGTCCATGTTGTTGCTTGCCTAAGGATTTGATTTCAATGATTGTGCCATGCTTGAATCTCCAAATCTTCTTGCATTCATTGTTTTCTTTTCAAAATAGCTCTGCATGAAAATGGTGACTAGTGACAATCACCCATAACCTTTGTTAGTTTGGTTGTCATGAGAGCCTAAATTTCAAAAAAAGATGTTTTCATATGCATAAGCTACTAGCGATAATCACCCATAACCTTTGTTAGTTTGATTATCATGAGCGCTTTTGATTTCAAAAGATATTTTGCTAAGCATCAAAAGTTATGGCAAGTTGTTAGTGATGACCACCCATAACCTTTGTTAGTTTGGTCATCATGAAGGCTTTCATTTTTCAAAAGAGATTTTTACATGCATTTAAGTGAGTTTTTAGTAATGATCACCCATAACCTTTGTTAGTTCGATCATTATGAACGTCCTTCACTTTTCAAAACCAAAGCAAAAAGACTTTCACTTTCAAGGCTCATTAGAACTACGTCGCTTTGATTCCCATTTGGGATACGTAGGAGCGAGCCACGTTCTCGTCAAGCGCAGCAAATAAAAATCTTTTTTCGCAGCCATAAACATTAGTATTTTTCATAACAAAAAAGTCATTTTTAAACTCATTGTTGCTAGTGGCTAATCAGAACCTTTGTTCGTCTAGCCATTGACGGCAATGCCTTTTTCCAAAGAACAATAAGCGATGATCACCCATAACTTTGGTTAGTTTGATCATTCATGCCAATTAATCTCTTTCGAAAACCATTTTCAAAAGATCAAATAAAAAACGAGTTGCTACTAACAGTCAATCAGTGGTAGTGACTCTCATTTTCAAGAGTACTTAGCGGTGATTACCCATAACCTCTGTTAGTTTAATCATTCGCAGAATACTCGTCATATTTCGAAAACTCACTAAAAAGATAAAAGACAAAAACTTTTTCATGACAACCAAGAACTACGTAGCTTTGAATTCTCCATCGCACCAGGAGATAGGTAGGAGCGAGAGGCCAACTCTCGTCAAGCGCCAAAAATAGAAATTTTCATTAAGTTTTCCCATTCATCTTCAAACAAGAAATAAATAGGCAAATCTAGGTATTTTTCAAATCAAACATAAAACCACACACTTAGTTAAAGGTTCCCTTTCGGTAGAAAGGACGTGTGCGGTGCTAATACCTTCCTCACACGTAATCGACCCCCGAACCTATATCTCTAGTTTTTCAAAAGACCATCTGCCTTGTTCAAAAGACCTTTTTTCAATGTTTCGGTCTTAAAATTAAAATATTGGTGGCGGCTTCAAAATTATTCCACGTTGTACATTGAGAAACCCAAACCGGATTTTTCGAGGTGCAACAGTAAGCCATAGAGCTAGTGACCGATGTGTTGATGTTAGCCATAGCGCTAGTGACCAATGTGTTGATGTTAGCCATAGAGCTAGTGATGAGGTGTTGGTGAATTAAATGACGGTGTAGCGACGAATATGGGCTTCGGCCATTGTATCAAAACGACGGATATGGGCTTCGGCCATTGTATCAAAACGACGGATATGGGCTTCGGCCATTTTATCAACACAACGGATATGGGCTTCGGCCATTGTATCAAAAGGACGGTGTCAATTCATACATGATGTGATTATTTGTGGTTGATGCATTGTTCATGGAGTCACATGCCTCATATGCATCTAACGACGGTGATAGGCTTCGGCCTCGATATTGTTGACTTCGGTCTTCATATCATTAACGACGGAGACGCCCGAATGGCAAAATAACGACGGTGACGGTTGTAACACCCCATTTTTACCCGGTACTTTATAGTAAATATCAGAGTATAAAAATCAATTTTCGTTTGAAAATCATCCAATGGAATGTTACACAACTACTCCATCAAACTCAACAACAGATAACTTAAACGTCTCTTTACTCAAAAATACGTAACACCATCTCAAAGATAGAACTCACAAACTTTAGCAAATGAAACCACGCACTATAAAAATAAGTGCCACGCAGCGGAATAAAACACTATCTCAACAGAATAAATCAGTAGTATCAAAACAATACATATGAGGCTCAACAATGAGCAAAATAAAACAAACTAAGGTTTATAACCCCAACCCCTAGGTGCTACTTATCAGAGCAGACCGACTCGGGGAGTAGTGAAGGTAGCAAGCCCTCACTCATGACTACCGTGGTGGTAAAACAATGTAAAAGGGTGAGTCTCGAACTATATAATAAAAGTGATAATAGGCAATATATACAATCACAGTTCACAGCACGATCAATCATACTAATCATCACTCAATAATGTTCATGTGTTCATGTGAATGTATGTAATGTAGTTATGCATGTGGTACCATTTGCCCTCCGGCAGTCTCATTATTTGCCCTCCGGCAGTCTCATTATCAAATGGAGTCCTCATGACTCTGGCCCTCCGGCCTGGCCCTCAGGCTTCACAATCAGTTTATAAACTCTACGACCGCAGCTGAATGTATGCATGAGACTCCATGAATACAACACATACACATTTATAATAGCTCAATTCACGCACTAACTCTTACCTCATTACTAATCTCATTTATAGCCCCCATGGCTCGGCCCTCGGCTCATGCCCCCATGGCATCCTCAGTCATCTCAAGATACAAGCTCAACATAATTAAGTCCCAAGGACTAATCTCATCTAGAGGACTCAACCTCACTCAAGGACCCAAACCACCATTTAGGACCAAAACAATCATCTAGGGACCAAACTGTCACCTAGGGACCAAAAGACACGCTTAGGCACTTGGCAAAGACTAGGCGCCATTTTCCCCACATTCTCGCGCCCGCGGTGCAACACAAAGACTAGCGCGAGAAACTCAAGACTTTGGCGCCCCCTGCGGCAACACAGCCCATCGGGCGCCACTTTCCTAGCAAATGGCGCCCTGGGCAAAGACACGACCCTAGACACAAACCTGCACACCAACTCGGACACAAACTCAGACACAAAGCGCTGTCCAGCACCAAGGCAAACTTGTTTGGCGCCCACACACTGACCCAAAGACACACAACACTTGCAAGCAGAAAACCACTCCGAGCCAAAATGTTAAAAAATGTTTTGGGCGGTGAATACAAAATATGGCACGGTAAAATATGCCCAGAAATGTAAGTTTCACTCAACCCACCCCATTTACACACACAAAGCCACCCCCACCGGGACATTTGTAAAATAACACCTGTAACCAGAAAACCACTCGAGCCAAAATGTTTTAAAATGTTTTTGGGCAGGTAAACACAAAATATGGCACGGTAAAATATGCCCAGAAATGTAAGTTTCACTCAACCCACCGATTATACACACAAAGCCACCCCACGGGACATTTGTAAAATAACACCTGAACGAGAAAACCACTCGAGCCAAAATGTTTAAAAATGTTTTTGGGGAGTAAACACAAAATATGGCACGGTAAAATATGCCTGAGAAATGTAAGTTTCACTCAACCCACCCCGATTACACACACAAAGCCACCCCCACCGGGACATTTGTAAAATAACACCTGTAACCAGAAAACCACTCGAGCCAAAATACTTAAAACTGGATTTGGGCAGGTGAATGCAAAAGTTGGCACGGGAAAATGTGCCTCGAACACTAAGTTTCACTCCCAAGGCACCAAAACACCCACATTCTGGCGCCCAGTCACCGACGACACACCCGCCTCGAGACACAATTCCAAAGACGTGAACAAGAACCCAGCGCCAATTCCTCAAAGCAAAGTGGCGCTGAACAAGAACACAAAGCACCCTAGCCTCATCACATAGCATCTGTGGCGCTGAATCCTAGCCATTTGGCGCCCCAAACACCAACAACTCCAAATTCTCAAATTCTTTCAATTCAAATCATCTTATATCACTCAAATACCAACTATAATCATGTCAACACACTCAATTGCATACCATAACACTCAATCATGCGTAAAAACCAATCAAGAACATAAAACCCCCAATTTAAAGCCCTAAATCGATTTCTAACATGTAATTTCTCAAATTCACCCAACAACCACTCAATTGACAATCAAATAACATCAAATCAAACTCTATGACTACTATACAACCTATTATATCCTCTATTATAGAGTGAGACTCCCCTTACCTTATTTTACACCGTAGAGAAGCTTTTTCACGTAGTCACCTACAAAACCTCGGCAACCGGAGCCTTCTTCTCCCCCTTCTCAAGGTGCGATCAAGCTCTCTCCCTTCTCTAGGGCTTTTGCGCCGTTTCCTCTTCCTTTCTCTCTTCTCTCTTCGCAAGTTCTTTCTTTCTTCTCACAAATGAGAGCAAATTCCAAATTTGGGTATATGTACATTGGGCCAAGCGCACCTTGGGCCCTTTTTACACCCCCTCTCCATTTCTTCCACCATCCCCTTTAATTAAAATAAATTACTAAATTATAAAACACTATATTATATTCTAATATAATTAAAACAGTGTAACACTTTAAATAATTTAATCAATTGCTTAATTAAATCATTTAGGGTGTTACAACGGTACCATTAAGCCGGTGATGGTTCTCATGCATTATACCCTTGGTGTTGGGTTGCATTCATGCATATACTCATGCAATTGGTGAAGTTCTTGATGATTATGAGTTGGTGTGTCATAACTTGATGATGTGTGGTTGTCTAGTGAGTAGGGGTGTTTCTAGTTGCCTTTTTCTAACATAATGTTTATCATACATTTTATTATATGTGTTAGAGACTCACCCTTCTGCTTTCTATGTTGCTTCTTATGTCGGCAACGTGCAGGTGATCCCGAGTGAAGGTTCTTCCTTCCTCAGTCTGTTTGTGGAGTCTTGCTCTGATATGTAGCACTGGGGGGACGAGTAGTCTATTAGTTGTTTTAATTTAAATTGTTGAACTGTAAGTTGGTGATGTATGACTTGCTTAAGGAACCGATGTTTTGAGGGTTCGCCCCATTTAAGTCGTGCTATGTATCACGCAATTATATTTATTAGTGAAAAGTATTGTTGACTAGATTAAAGTCAAGTTTGGTGTGAACGTAGCATTCCCTTGATGATGTATTTTTAAAAGAAAAACTATTTTTGAACTCTGATTTTAAATTAAATTACCATTAAGAAAAGGGGGTGTTACAGAAGAAACCTGAAAAATTTTAAAAAAGCTGAATTTGGACCACAAAAGTTGTATAAAAGGCAACAAAAATAAATTAATAAATAATATACTTACGAATCTCCTTGAGGCACCACGATGACACGACCATCTTCAACATGCATCGGCCGTAAGTCCTCCTCGCCAACAGTGACCGGAAGAGGTGCACTACTACTACTCGCACCTGCTGTGTTTGGCTTTGGCAAATATCTGCCAAGAGGAACAACACAACGACGTGCCCTGTGACGGCGCGTTATGCGAGTAATAATCTTCTTCCTCCCACCTGTCGTATCCGCGACAGGTGGAGGAACATCGTGTGTGTCGTCACGATCATATGAGGATCCAGATGACATACCTATATACATATATATAAACATACATTTAAATATTAAAAAAAGAAACATCTATATTGCATAAACATCCGTACAAATATTCATACAAAATAACCATAAATATTCATACTATTACCACTTACTAATTAAGTACCAAATAAAACTGAATAACTAGAAAAACTAATTTGAATCCCATTCATTCTCAAAATCATCATCATTAGATGAGCAGGGAATTCTTGATACACCAATATGGTCTTCTGCATATCACTTCATTTACATTAGACATCTCATCCATTTGAAATGGGACATCTTCCAATGTGTCATTTGTCTCAATCCGGCCTCTTGGTTTTGTCTTAATTGCGACACACCAACCACGCCTATCAGTTCGCGTTGATGGATAAGGGACATAATAGACTTGTCTCACATTTTGAGCAATGACGAACGAATCTTACAGTTGATATCTACTACTCATTTTAATGTCGACTGTATTTGACTTTGGATTCACCCTTGTTCCTCGAGCAGACGGATCAAACCAATTACAATAAAAAAGCACTACCGTCTGACTATAGTCTAGATGGGGGTACGCAACTTCGTATATGTGTTGAATCACACCATAAAAATCACCTTCACCACCTCGGTGACACCCTTCATGCAAACTCCACTATTGATTGTTTCTGCGCCTGTGTCCATTCATTATTGTGAAATTTGTATCCATTGACAAAGTATGTATGCCATTCTTTAACACATCTTCGAGGACCGTCTGATAAGTTCCTCAAGTGTTGGTTGGGAGGAGTTGGTGGGAGGGCATAAACACGTTGCCTCAACCACATCGGAAAATGTGCATTAATATAAGCCGAAGATTGTTCTTCACTTACTTCCTCGGATGACAAGAATTCCCTAAAAAGAAATAATTAATTGTTACACATTTGTCTACTTTTATTAACTTAATTAAGATCGATATATATAGTTAATGTTGAGGAATACATACTCAATGAATGGTTGCACCTCAAGATAGATTTATCAAAGACATGAATATGTGTTGCATTGAACTCTTCCTCTCATCGGCCCGTTGAATTGACTCCTCCCGGATGGACGACCAGGGTAGACAAAAGACGAGAAAAAGCTAATTCATGTCTAGGACATTCAACATCCATTTCATTTCGATCGCTTCTTGGAGCAAATTCATTCTTGAAATAATAAGAACAAAAGTTGGTTGTTTCACAGTGTAAGTATGAAGAACATATCTGTAACACCCCTTTTCTACCCCTCAATTTTCACATCATTATCGAGTAATTTCCTTTTCAAAAATATTAATTTAATTGGTAGAAAAGAATGCTACCTCGTCATAAAAACTCATCTCATCCATTGCACTCATTAAAGTTTGTGCAAAGAAACCACGTCTTAAAAGTACATGTCATAAATCAATCATCACAAATGGAATAAAATAATAACCTCACTAAGCCTCTCAAAACACATCTCATAGTATCAACATAGTCATTAAACAGCTTAACTAATAACTAATAAATGTCAACCACGCCCCTAGGTGCTACAGATCGAGAGCGACACAATCGACTTCCCGACAAACTAACAAGAAGCGGCTAGACCTTCACTCGCGATTTACTGCAGCGTTGCCACAATAGAGCAACATTCCAAGCGAAGGGTGAGAATTTCAATAAAACATAATCAGTGCGTAATAGAGAAATGAGAGAGCAATCACATAGCATCATCAACATCACCAAATCACGGTCACACAACAACAGGCTCCAATCACCACAGCACAATTCACACGGTCACACAACAACAGGCTCCAATCGCAATACAGACAATTCACGGTTATAATGATGTATGAAAGTGCAACCCCCACCAGGGCATAATGCATGATGGTACCATATCATCTTTAAAAACCACTCAAGGCATATCTTCATCATAGAAGAAAAACCACTCAAGGCATAACATCATCAATATTAGTCATAGTATGCACATGCCATGAGACCCTATAACACATGTGCAACTCAATCAACACTCACTCGGAGTACTCATCATCATCATCACAAAAGAAATAACCACTCAAGGCATGTCATCATAAAACACTCGTAGAGTGTATTCGTCATTCACATCACAATCTTAAATAACACATCATCAAAATCACTCATAGAGTGTATTCTTCGCAATTCATCACAATCATATCACAACATCATAATTAAAACTATACTCATAGAGTATATTCTTCACAATTCATCACAAGTCATATCACAACATCATAATTTAAAACTATACTCATAGAGTATATTCTTCACAATTCATCACAAGTCATACTACAACACTATCATAATTATACTCATAGAGAACATTCACCGCAACCCATCAAAACCATACACACCAACATCATTTAGAATATATATATTTTTCAGTTATCTTTTGGTTTAGTGTGTTATAAAATAGTGGACTGATTGACTATGGGATTACTCAGGTAACTGATACTACTTGCAACAGGCATTGGCCACCTTTGCAAGACTCTCAGTGATGCCCTTGTAAATACACCAGTGAAAGAAATTCTGACCTTAGTGGTAAACCACAATTTAGCCATAGTCAATTAGCACACTAATAGTATAACATTTCATTCTTATATCAACTACCACAAAACAGTTTATTTTTCCCTTAAAAGTAGAATATTCAGTTAGGCCTCTGAATAAGCTTTCCAACGCATCTTAGAACACCTCAATCGGGTTCCCGGTTCAAAAGATATTCAATTTACAAAAACAGTGACAAAACAGTGAAAAACAGTGAAAAACAGGCACTGGCGCATGAAGCGCGAGTGAGGCGAGAGTGAGGCGCCGTTGGACAGAAACACGCAGAATTTGGGCATTGCACTGGCGTGTGAAGCGCCACTGAAGCGCCAGTGAGGCGCCAGTCAGTTGTAACAGTGTATTATGCAGAATTTTTCCGAAAATGTGCAGCTTTTCACCCAACTCGATTTTAACTCCAAAAATACTAATTTTTCATCAATTAAAATCATCAAAGCTCACCAAGAAAACATCAAACAATCCTTCCCACACATGATTAACACCAAAAACACATTTGTTCCTCAATTCAATCATCAAGCGGTTATCAAACTCATCAACCATCAAATTCATCAAAAATCATCAAAATTCATCAACCATCATGTTCATCAAAACATCATATTCATCAAGACCTCATAAGTAATATCTAATCCCACAAAACCCCATATATACCCAATTATGTCAACCGAAACGCTCACCCTTACCTCGAATTTGTGCGTTCCGGAAACAACGACGAAGGAATCACGTACAAAACCCAGCAACACAACGAACGGAGCTTCTCCTTCTCCCTTTGAAACCCTAGCCACGCTCACCTCTAGATCAATGAGGAATCAACAACATGCTTTCCTCCCTCTCCATGAAGCCCTCCATGCGAAACCTCTTCTTCTTCTTCTCCCTAGAGAACTTTCGGTTTCTCTCTCTCCTCTTCCTTTCTCTTCTTCTCTCCTTCTCTTCTTCTCTCCTTCTCTTCTTTTCTCCCTTTCCTCTCATTTTTCCTCACGGCTCCTCCTCACTCCCTCTCAGTCGTTCCTCTTCTTCTTTCATTTACCCTAGGCCCAATTGATTTGGGCCAATGGCCTCTTATTTCCTACACCTCTCTTTTTTATTTACTTCCACCTCTCCCTAACTATTTAAACAACTCCTAATCAAAATAAACTCTATTAATTAATTAATTCCAATATTTCCTCACGACTTAATTCCCTTTAATTACTCCCACCACTCCTAATCACTTAAACACCTCCTAAATGAAATAAACTTTATTTTAATTAATCTACTTAAATAAATGTTGCAAGTTAATTTAAATAAATGAATTAAATTATTTTGGGGCGTTACAACTCTCCCCCACTTAGAATATTTTCGTCCTCGAAAATTCACACCAAACTCACGAAACTAATACCAAATCTTCTTGTCAACTCCAACCATCATTGCCCTTAATCCATCATATACTTAGCAGCATACTAAACACTTTTCTTTACATCTTTACTTCCACTTAGATGTTCTAATCTGTAGGTTATCAAAGTCCTACTCAACTACTCACACATCATCAAACTCATATCAAATTCCATAAGGACGCATTCCCAAAAGTTCTTATAATGTATGGTCTTATTATTCCTCATGAGTCTCAACTTAAGGTATTGATTCAATTCCTCATACCACATAACTATCTACTTTCAGTCCAAACACAACTACTACCCACAACTCAATAAAGGCACGAAATTTAAAACAAGATTTAATTAACCTTCTATTCTCAAGGACCACACATAGAAAAATACATAATCAGTTATACGGCCCACAAGTACTAAAATGAATAACAAATTTGTAGTACTACACGTGACTTCAAAATCAAGCATTTTTCACAACATCACGTATTGAGAACACTTATATATATACATGTAATGATTAACATGAAGTCAAGTATGAGCACACCACTTAATTACCCAAATCAAAATTAACACATATATCCAAAATTTATAATACCATGAGTTATTGTCGCCTCTTTCATTGGGGATGAGTTATTGGGGTGATCAGTCCCTCCTACTCATGCCACCAATTAATTGAGGTCACAAAACTACAATCCTTCCAATTTACACATACTACGCAAAAAGGCTTTTAACGCGGTCTAGAGTGCGAAGGCGTCGTCACGACTCCCACTCTTTTGACATCGTTAAAACTCTTTTAACCATACCTATCTGAACAATTAACGACACAACTTTTCATCACATCAACTAGTTAGTTAGAAAGGAGCAAGCCAGCACATCAACTCCACGAGTTCAACCAATCATGTATAACCACATACTGTCAGGTATAAAATCAATTCATTAATCCGTATCATTAAACTATCCTCATGATCATACACAATAAGTTTTGTGAGCAAAATATTTTCATTGTCCTAGCACACTTAAACAAATCATCAATCAATCTTAATCATATTCAATTACGTCATCATCAAAGCATGCATTTACTCAATTTACTATCAGGAACTCATCATGTACATTTACTCCTTTGCTACTACAATGGTTCTCACATAATACCTAACACATAACACACAACACATAAACACAAATCGGGGTCACCGGGTACCCCCTACAAAGGATCACTCTTAATGGTCAAGACAATGAAGCATCTTAACACAAGTAGAAAGATTAATCTACAAGGCATTTAGCATACAACATTACCACGTAATCAAGAACATGTTACAGTAAAAATTCATATTATACTTCATGCTACACTTTCACCAATTCTATTAGTCAAGGGATAATGTTAAATCAACCACATAACAAGTTCATGCGAGACTATAGTTTAATTTAGCCACATAAGTAAACACATAGGAGAACATACTACAACAAGGTGAGTACTCATTTGTTGAAAATAAATTTAATACTCACATTAATACCCAACCATAACATTGTTTGTTAAAGGTTCACAAGCAACCTCAAAAATCACTTCGTTTTTAAATTACAAATCCACAACATATGAAGATCCGAGTTCAAAACGTTTTTGCAAATCTTCATAAACTCGGTTGCAGAAAATTCTGCAACTATGCGTCTATTTTGACGAATTAATTTAAAATAGTAAACGACATCAAATTTCGACAAACAAATACTTGTTGAAAAGCTCTCTGAGTGTAGTTTCTATCTATGAGTTTTATTTTTCAAAATAAGTAGCCAATTGGTACAATTTTTTCAAAATACTGCACTTAGGTACCAAACTTGGACAGAACTTCTTACTCAACTTGCAACCGGATTTTCTTTTCGTCTCTTATTGAAAATTTATGAAACCAAAGTGGCAAAGCGACGGAGTTAAATCCCTTTTTCAAAACAATCAGCCACATAATTTTTTCTGGATCAATCAAACGATTGTCGAAATGCACAAAACCGTAAACAAGTAAAATTCATCATGTTTCGTCATGAAACAATAATCTCAAACAACACTCAAATTTAACAATTCATGTCATCAAACAACACTTGGGCATCCAATCAACATTTTGATATTTGGTCAAACACCTACATGCACTCTAAACTTCACTTATGCATTTTATCAACACTTTACATGCAACACTTTAACTACAATCTAATCAAATCATCCCGACACCCCAAATTCACCTAACCGCCAAAATACCACTTTCAACATCATATACTACTTAAGCATAGTAATTTCACCTTCAAAACTCACAAGGTAATACTATCAAACAACTTGTAGGCAACATATGTTCATAGTTCATCTCCACACTAAACACCACAATTTCATCATTTAATGCACAGTCATTTAACTCACAAATACATTATTCGTCAACCCGACAACAACAACACGACACTTTGGTCGCATTGACCCAACAACAACAACAACAACGCTTTGGTCACATTGACCCATCAACAACAACAACAACACTTTGGTCACATTGACCCATCAACAACAACAACAACAAAGGTCATGGACCAAATTTACGTCAAATAACAATCACCCAATCTACATATCAATAAATGCGACATCTCTACTTCAAAAATATTTATAAGTAGAAGTGCGAAAAATGAGGAAAAGTTGTTTTCCAACACAATCAACAATTTACTTTTTGGAAATGATTTTCGTAAATGAAAGGTGTCCTCAACTCTTAAAATCATGTAATAATTAGTTATAAGAACATTGAAGCCTAGAGCGGCAAAAATATTTTCCTTCGGTTTCAAAAGAAGTAACTAACGCATCTTTCGCAAACCAAGCATTTTCCAAACCATCAGGGAATTCAAAAACAGAAGACACAGAGTTCACACATATTGGAAACACAATACATCACACATTATCAGCGGGGTATCTCCCCCACTTATTCACTTACCATTCAGCAGTACTCGGTTTGTCCTACACCTGTAGAAACATCACTTACTACACAGACAATGGTTAGAACGAGTACCAAGACTCGAGAGGTAACTAGACTCGATACTGGATAACTTGGCCGGACAGACCGAACTGCTCTGATACCACTATTGTAACACCCCTTTTCTACCCCTCAATTTTCACATCATTATCAGAGTAATTTCCTTTTCAAAAATATTAATTTAATTGGTAGAAAAGAATGCTACCTCGTCATAAAAACTCATCTCATCCATTGCACTCATTAAAGTTTGTGCAGCAAAACCACGTCTTAAAAGTACATGTCATAAATCAATCATCACAGCGGAATAAAATAATAACCTCACTAAGCCTCTCAAAACACATCTCATAGTATCAACATAGTCATTAAACAGTTAACTAATAACTAATAAATGTCAACCACGCCCCCTAGGTGCTACGGTATCAGAGAGCGACACAATCAGACTTCCCGACAGCTAACAAGAAGGCAGCTAGACCTTCACTCGCGGTTACCTGCAGCGTTGCCACAATAGAGCAACATTCCAAGCAGAAGGGGTGAGAATTTCAATAAAACATAATCAGGTACGTAATAGAGAAATGAGAGCAGGCAATCACATAGCATCATCAACATCACCAAATCACGGTCACACAACAACAGGCTCCAATCACCACAGCACAATTCACACGGTCACACAACAACAGGCTCCAATCGCAACAGCACAATTCACAGTTATAATGATGTATGAAAGTGCAACCCCCACCAGGGCATAATGCATGATGGTACCATATCATCTTTAAAAACCACTCAAGGCATATCTTCATCATAGAAGAAAAACCACTCAAGGCATAACATCATCAATATTAGTCATAGTATGCACATGCCATGAGACCCTATAACACATGTGCAACTCAATCAACACTCACTCGGAGTACTCATCATCATCATCACAAAAGAAATAACCACTCAAGGCATGTCATCATAAAACACTCGTAGAGTGTATTAAATCATTCACATCACAATCTTAAATAACACATCATCAAAATCACTCATAGAGTGTATTCTTATAATTCATCACAATCATATCACAACATCATAATTAAAACTATACTCATAGAGTATATTCTTCACAATTCATCACAAGTCATATCACAACATCATAATTTAAAACTATACTCATAGAGTATATTCTTCACAATTCATCACAAGTCATACTACAACACTATCATAATTATACTCATAGAGAACATTCACGCAACCCATCAAAACCATACACACCAACATCATTTAGAATATATATATTTTTTGGTTATCTTTTGGTTTAGTGTGTTATAAAATAGTGGGTGATTGACTATGGGATTACTCAGTAATCGATACTACTTGCAAATGGCATTGGCCACCTTTGCAAGACTCTCATGATGCCCTTGTAAATACACCGGTGAAAGAAATTTGACCTTAGTGGTAAACCACAATTTAGCCATAGTCAATTAGCACACTAATAGTATAACATTTCATTCTTATATCAACTACCACAAAACAGTTTATTTTTCCCTTAAAAGTAGAATATTCAGTTAGGCCTCTGAATAAGCTTTCCAACGCATCTTAGAACACCTCAATCGGGTTCCGGTTCAAAAGATATTCAATTTACAAAACAAAGTGACAAAACAGTGAAAACAAAGTGAAAAAGCAGAGCCTTTGGCGCATTAAAGCGAGCGAGAGGAGAGAGTGGCGCCGTTGGACGTAAAAACGCAGAATTTGGGCATTGCTTTGGCGTGTGAAGCGCCAGCGAAGCGCCCGAGTGAGGCGCCGATCGGTATAATGATGTATTATGCAGAATTTTTTCGAAAATGTGCGATTTTTCACTCCAACTCGATTTTAACTCCAAAAATACTAATTTTTCATCAATTAAAATCATCAAAGCTCACCAAGAAAACATCAAACAATCCTTCCCACACATGATTAACACCAAAAACACATTTGTTCCTCAATTCAATCATCAAGCGGTTATCAAACTCATCAACCATCAAATTCATCAAAAATCATCAAAATTCATCAACCATCATGTTCATCAAAACATCATATTCATCAAGACCTCATAAGTAATATCTAATCCCACAAAACCCCATATATACCCAATTATGTCAACCGAAACGCTCACCCTTACCTCGAATTTGTGCGTTCGGAAACAACGACGAAGGAATCACGTACAAAACCCCAAGAACACAACGAACGGAGCTTCTCCTTCTCCCTTTGAAACCCTAGCCACGCTCACCTCTAGATCAATGAGGAATCAACAACATGCTTTCCTCCCTCTCCATGAAGCCCTCCATGCGAAACCTCTTCTTCTTCTTCTTCTCCCTAGAGAACTTTCGGTTTCTCTCTCTCCTCTTCCTTTCTCTTCTTCTCTCCTTCTCTTCTTCTCTCCTTCTCTTCTTTCTCTCCTTTCCTCTCATTTTTCCTCACGGCTCCTCCTCACTCCCTCTCGGTAGTTCCTCTTCTTCTTTCATTTACCCTAGGCCCAATTGATTTGGGCCAATGGCCTCTTATTTCCTACACCTCTCTTTTTTATTTACTTCCACCTCTCCCTAACTATTTAAACAACTCCTAATCAAAATAAACTCTATTAATTAATTAATTCCAATATTTCCTCACGACTTAATTCCCTTTAATTACTCCCACCACTCCTAATCACTTAAACACCTCCTAAATGAAATAAACTTTATTTTAATTAATCTACTTAAATAAATGTTGCAAGTTAATTTAAATAAATGAATTAAATTATTTTGGGGCGTTACAATATCGATCCTTCAACTCTAGCTTTGTTTTTCATCGATCTTTTTGAATCACCCATGAACCTAGATAAAACGATATGTTAATTAATTAATAATGTTATTTTATAAACTTCCTTTTGTATTATAATAAAAAACTGACCTTTCAAACGGATACATCCATCTCTGTATTGGGACAGTCCGCCAAGTTTAGCCGGATGCGAGAGATGCCGGTAGATGCTCCATAGAATTAAAGAAACCAAGCGGAAATACTCTCTAACTTGCATAAGATAAGTGGGATGTCTTGTTCCATTTTTGTAAGATCATCAACTTTTAGGGTTGCTGAACACAAATTCTTAAAGTATGTACTTATTTCAATTAGCGGGTTCAAAACGTGCGTTGGCAACTGTTATACCCCAATTTTGTCCGTCTTCTTTTAATCGCTTGTTTTATGTAATTCGTATTTCGAAGTCACACAATTATAAGTTTTTAGAATAGCGTCTCTTTTTATTATCTGTTCAATTAAACTCGAATATCGTTACTTAAGCTAGGCATACGTGCGAATGATCGATCTTTTCACGCATTCTTCAGTTTAATCTCAGTATTTGGGCCTAGTTGAATCTAATTGGGGTTACATGAGTCGTTTGTCTCGCAATTGGGCTTGTCATTATGGTTTAGGCCTACGAATGTGATTCCAATTTAATTTTTAGTATCTTTCGCTTAACGGGTCTATTTTTTCCATTTGGGCCTCGTTCTAGCGTGTTTGTTTAGTCGTGTCCGATTTGCTTTTGTATTTGGCCCGACATCTTTTTTTAATTGATTTGTTTATTTAATTTATTTAGACAATATTTAGTCCAAAAATGTGAAAAAAAGCTAATTTAATTTTTATTACAATTTAGGAGTGTCCAAAATGTCCCAATCTCTAAAATACAGAAAAAAAAACAATAATAAAAAATACAAAAAATATAAAAAACGAAAATTAAATAAAAGGAGCGGCATCAGAAATCTTTGGGGTCTATTCTTGCTCTTCAAGACTGCTCAGCAAGCCCACATTATCAGATCTGCAAATGCCCAGTCAAATGTAATTAATGCTAAGCCTAATTTTTACCTATAAAAACACCGTCAAACCCTCAGTCAAGGGACAGTCAGAAATCACAGAAAAAAGATTAGGGCTTCACATCGAAACCCTAATCACCTAAACACTTTTTTAAGATCTGAGAAGCGAAAGAGAGTGGACCGACAGAATCATAAGCGGCAAACCGTAGCAAACCAGGTTGGTCGAGTCTTTTTGGTATTCTCGTTTTTAGCTTACCGCATCTGATATGTAAATATTATAAGCGCTTTCAAAAAACTGTATATATGGATCGAGATTGGAAGGCATCTGAGTTTCTAGAACCGATTAGTTTTTCAAAGCTATTTATATTTACATTTTGATTTGATACTGTAAATAAAATAAAGAAAAAGGACTTAGAATCAAACTAATGGAACCAAAAATGAAAACTCTTAAGATAGAACCCGAACCAAAAACAAATATAAAACAAGAGCAGAGTTTTGATTAGATTTAAGTTCTCTAATGGTGGAACAGATCAGAAAAATTAATATTAGAAATAGAAGGGGAGATCGGGAAAAACGAATCAGAGGGTGGAAACCACCACTATCGCAGTAACACCCTTCACCGTTCCTGTCTCTTTCTCTCTCCGGCGAGCGCACGTTTGTTCCGGCGAGCGCACGTTTGTACCGACGAGCTCTTCCGACACCGGCGAAACCCCATCGCCGTCGTGGAGTTTCCATCGCAGACCATCCTTCTTCCCTTTTCGTTCTCTTCCCTCTCCCTTTCGTTCTCTTTCTCACTCAATTTCTCTCTCCTTGCGAAAACCTCTCTCCCTCTCTCTGCGATTGTTTCAATTTTTCTCTCTCTCTCTGCTGTAGATGGAGCGGCGCTGATGGGAGGTTGAGATTAGGGTTCACTAACCCAATTTGTTCTTTTTTATGCTTCCGTTTTGTTTTGATATATTTTATTCTTATTTCATTTTTTTTAATTAAAAGTAATTAGATTAGTACATTTACACCCCATTTTAAATGATACTCCCTCCCCATATAAGCCTATTGATTCGCAAGTCAAGTACAAACCATACAGACTAGACTTTTGCTTTTACACCCTATGTTAATAATACTTCACCCTGCTGTTAAATGTATCCAATTATTAATGTTTTGCAACCTACCTTCTTATCAATGATTTTAAATTAAAAAATACCAAACACACAAATTTTTTATATTAAGAACTACACGTGATTTGATCCCCTACCAAAGGGTATGTAGGAGCAGAGAGGAGAGCTCACCTCTGTCAATCGCGTTAATAAAAACCATTTTTTCTAGTTCCTCTAATTATTTATCTTTCCTACTCTTCTAAAAATAATAACCGAAAATAATTAAATATTTTCCTATCCAAAATCAAATAAAAGACTAAGTCGGTTGTACAACCGTGTTAGTCATCATCCTAGGACCAATGAGCTGTACAGTTCAATAATCCTAAAAACTTATAAAATATGAATAAATTATTTTTCCTAAAAATAGGGGACTAAGTCGGTTGTACAACCGGGTTAGTCAGCGTTCTAGGATGAGTGGGATGTACAGTTCAAGAGTCCTAGAATACCTATTCTAAAACCAACCCACCTCACATCAAACCAATTTCTCTCAAAAACTCAAAAAATCATTTTCAAAAAGTAGGGGACTAAGTCGGTGGTACAACTGGATTAGTCACCGTTCTAGGATCAATGAGCTGTACAGTTCAAAGAGTCCTAGGACCCCTACACTAAAAAACACCAACTAACAAACCTTTTTCAGGAAGAACTACGTAGCTTTGATTCCTCCATTGCATCCGGAGGTACGTAGGAGCAAGAGTCTACTCTTGTCAAGCTCTAAAAACTAAAAATTTAATTAAGTTTTTTTTCTCTATAAATAAAAGGGTAAAATATTAATAAAGTATAACTAATTAGACAAAGGATGTCGTGGGGTGCTAATACCTTCCCCATGCGTAACGACTCCCGAACCTTTAAACTTGCCTTATCCTAAAACTAAAGGGATTTACCGAATTTTGCCCTTAAACTAGAATTTCGGTGGCGGCTTCCTTTCGAACTTCGAAGAATCCTTTCCCGGATTTTTCGGTCGCTACAGCAACGAACTAAAAGCGATGGGAAGTAAGCACTCAATGAATACATGACAATCATGACTCTTCATCCCATGCAACTTCCCATTATCCACATCCGCACATCTAGATAAATTGGAAGAATAACCGTCTGGCATTTTCAACTCTTTTATCCACCGATAAACTGCTTTCGCTTCTTCCTTAGATAAAGTATAATTGGCTTTGGGTTTTCAATATCCTAGTACCTTGCTCAACCAACAACAAATCCTTTCGTCTACAATAATGATCTATGTCCTTCCTAGCTTTCTCATTGTCTTTCGTTTTACCTTTCACGTCCATGACAATGTTAAATATGTTATCAAAAAAATTCTTCTCTATATGCATTACATCCAGATTGTGTCTCAGTAGATTATCTTTCCAATAGGGAAGTTCCCAAAATATACTTCTCTTTGTCCAGTTGTGCCATTGCCCATAGCCTTCTGGACGAGAAACAACACCCGCTACGACTTCCATCTTTGGAGGATGTCTTTAACACCTGCCCCAAACTTCCTCTGGTGTCAAACTATGAGGAGGTCCACTTGTTTCAACATGTCCCTTGATGAATGCATATTTCGACTTTCTAAATGGGTGATCCATAGGTAAGAACCTACGATGCGAGTCAAACCACGAAGTTTTCCCTCTGTATTTAAGAGTGAAAGCCCTTGTATCAACCATGCAAATCGGACACGCCATCTTACCATGTGTTCCCCATCCAGACAACATTCCATAGGCAGGGAAGTCATTAATTGTCCACTTCAAAGCTGCCCTCATTCTGAAATTTTGTTTGCGTGCTGCATCATAAGTTAAAACACCATGCCACAACCTTTTTAGGTCATCAATCAAAGGTTGCAAATATATGTCAATACCAGTTGTTGGATTGCTTGGCCCCGAAATAATAGCATTTTAAAACATGTATGGTTTAGACATACATATTTCTGGTGGAAGGTTGTATGGGGTAACTGTAACACTCACAGACTTGTTGAAACAGTTAATGTGCACATGGTTATCTACTAACCAGTCCATACCAAGAATAACATCCAACCCACCCAAAGGCCAACAGATAAGATCAACCAGAAAATCTCTGCCGAAGACTGACAGAGGACACTTAGCACACAATAGAGAGGTAGTCACCGAACCCTTAGCTGGAGTGTCGATAACCATTCCCCTCTTCATAGTAGATAACACTAAATTCAACTTTTCAGCACAGATAGCAGCAATAAAAGAGTGTGTAGCACCCGTATCAACTATAGCAACTAAAGGAGTACCATTAATAAAGCAAATACCTCTAATCTCATTGGCCTCCTCTGAACCTGCTAGTGCAAATACTCTTCCACTGGACATCTCCTGCTTTGGTTTGGTACACTTGGAGCTAAAGTGACCAGCTTCACCACAATTGAAACACACTGCCTCCTTACGATCACAATCAGATGCCATGTGACCTTCTTTCCCACAACGGAAGCCTATTCTTTCCCCAGTCTTGCAATCAAAGCTCTTGTGACCCGGCTTGCCACACTTGAAACACACAATGTTAGCAGGAGCATCTCCCCCACTTGGCTTCTTGCCCTCAGCAGACCTCTTACCATCAGCATACCTCTTTTTACCTCTATCAGCAGACACCTCATATGGCTTACCGCTATTTTGGAATTTACCCCTCTGGTCTCTCATGACTCTAGAGCAAGCATTGCTGTCCTCCTCATAGATCCTGCAGCAGTCAATCAGATCAGCAAACACCCTGATTTTCTGATACCCAATGGCTTGTTTTATGTCAGCTCTCAACCCATTTTCAAATTTGATGCACTTTGAAAATTCAGAACCAGCCTCAGTATAGTGGGGATAAAATTTAGCCACTTCAGTGAACTTGGCAGCATACTCAGTGACAGTCATGTTTCCTTGCCTCAGCTCAAGGAACTCCAGCTCCTTCTTCCCCCCGACATCCTTCGGAAAGTACTTCCTGAAGAACTCCCTACGGGACACAACCCAAGTAACCTCTTCATTGGCAGCCCCTAACCTCCCTCTGACCTCCAACCACCAGTCATCAGCCTCCTCTGCTAAAGTGTGTGTACCATACCTGACTTTCTGCTCATCATTGCAGTCCATTACCCGGAAAAGCAGCAGCAAGAGCAGCATGAACAATAATTTAGAACTAATTTAAGAACACCTAATTGTCATAAACAATATGACAGACAGACTTGGCCGGATAGACCAAACTTTTGCTCTGATACCACTAATGTAACACCCCATTTCTACCCAGCAATTTAAATAAAAAATCAGAGTTTTAAAAATTTATTTCTTTAATACATCCAAATGGGATGCTACACTTACTTCATTAAAATCCACAACAAACTAACATAAACATTTCTTTAATCAAAGAATACGTAACACCAATCAAAGGATGGAGTTCTCAAAACTTCATTTAATAAATCCACGCACTAGGAAGCTAAACATCATACATTACGCAGCAGAAATAAAAACAGTTTCAAAGAGACAAACAACAGTCTCATCAATAATATAAAACAGCAAGTATAAGGCTCAACGGCCAAAAAGGTCTAACCAGTCATGATCCTAAAACCCATCCCCTAGGTGCTACGTATCAGAGCAGACCGACTCGGGGAAGTGAAGGAGTTAAGCCTTCACTCATGGCTACCTGTGGTAAACAACAACCAAAAGGGGTGAGTCTCAAACTACATAATAAGGGTGATAATAAGCAGTAAATCAGTTCATAGAAGTCAATCAATCACAACAATCACAAGTTATTTCACAACAGTCACATTCACTTCAAATATCATTTATGAGAATGAATGCAATGTAATGCAGTTATGCATGTGGTACCATTAGCCCCCATGGCTTCATCATCAATAGTATTAGCCCCCATGGCTATGGCCCCCATGGCCTCATCATCAACAAATATACGTCGCGACCGCAGCCGAATGTATGCATGAGACTCCATGAACATGCCACTAGCACAATTTATACGTCATCAACATCACAATATATACATCATTAACATCATTTCTCACCTCATTGTCAATTTTAGTTTTAGCCCCCATGGCTCTAGCCCCCATGGCTCATGCCCCCATGGCATCATCATCAATCATGTCCCAAGGACTACACTCCACTAGAGGACTAAAACCTCACTCAAGGACCTAAACACCTTTTAGGACCAAAATAACAATTAGGGACCAAAACAACACACCTAGGACCAAAACATCACCTAGGGACCAAAACAACACATTAGGAACCAAAACCTGCACATCAATGACCAACACATCACCTAAGGACTAAAATAGCACTTAGGGACCAAAACTGTACTTCCAGGACCAAAACATCACTTAAAGGACCAAACCAGCACTCAAGGACCACAACAGCACTTAAAAGACCACAACAACTCCATCAGGACTACAACAGCACCTAAGGACTAAAACAACTCCATCAGGACTACAACAACACCTAGGGACTAAAACAACTCCATCAGGACTACAACAGCACCTAAGACTTTCAAAAGAGGAATCGATTCATAGCTACTTGTTTTCCAAAGAGGAATCGATTCATAGCTCTCATTTTTAAAGAGGGAAATCGATTCAATGCTTCATTTCTAAAGAGAGGAATCGATTCCTTGCTTCTATTTTGAAGAGGGAAATCGATTCTTGCCTTCATTTCTAAAGGAATAAATCGATTCCTTGCTTTCATTACTAAAAGGGGAAATCGATTCTTGCCTTCATTTCTAAAGGAATGAATCGATTTCTAGCTTTATTTTTAAAGAAGGAAATCGATTTCTGGCTTCTATTTAGAGCCCAGAATCGATTTCCAAGTTTCATTTTTGGAGGAAAACCATCGATTCTTTAAACTCACTATTACATACATCATCTAGAGACAACCAAATCAACCACATACAAATCAATCCCTGTGCACACTTCATAATTCATTCAATCCTTCAATCATTCAAAACAACTCCAACAACAATCCAAACATCAAGAACGCATCAAAGCAATACAATCAACATTCTAATCCTAACCTACAACCCATTATACCCCTTATTATAGAGCAAGACCCACCCTTACCTTGAATAAACCGAAGAGAAGTCCTTTCTATTGAGTCACCCACAAAACCCCAGCAACAATGAAGCTCTTCTCCTCATTTCCTTGGTGCGATCTCCTTCTTTCTCTTTTCTCTCTGGTGCGTTCTCTCTTCCCTCCTCTCTTCTTACGTTTCTTTCTTTCTTTCACAAATGATGCGAATTGCATCACTCCCTAATGCCTAGGAGCCTAAGTCAATGGGCTTGGGCTCTTGGGCCATTCCATACCACTCCGGAATTACCGATTACTACTCCCTTCAATTAAAATAAAACAACACTTTAATAATTTAACATAACAATAATAGTGCAACACTTAAATAATTTTACTCAAATAATTAATTAAATCATTTAGGGTGTTACAACTCTCCCCCAGTTAGGAAATTTCGTCCTCGAAATTCTTACCTGAGTCAAATAGCTCTGGATAAGACTCCCGCATCCTACTCTCCAGCTCCCAAGTCATGCTCTCACCAGCAGCTCCCAACCAAACTACGTTGACGAAAGCAATGTCCTTCCCTCTCAGCACCTTCACTTCTCTATCATCAATCCTCACTGGCATAGTCTCCACAGTGAGGTTCTCTCGTACCTCCACATCATCGGTCTGGAATATACTTTCGAAGCTGTGACACGTGGAACACGTCGTGCAAGTTCGAAAGATTAGGCGGCAAAGCCACTCTATAAGCAACCTTTCCAACCCTCTCAGTAATCTAGTACGGTCCAATAAATCTAGGAGTCAACTTCTTTGCTTTCAGCGCACGCCCAACACCAGTCATAGGCGTGACCCTAAAAAATACATGCTCACCAGCCTGGAATTCTAAGTCTTTCCTCCTCCTATCATGGTAACTCTTCTGTCGACTCTGCGACTCTTTCATTTTCTCCCTAATCAATTTCACCTTCTCTGTAGTTTCCCGAACAACTTCCGGTCCAAGAACAACACTCTCTCTAGACTCATGCCAACATAACAGAGTCCTACACCTCTGACCATACAGTGCCTCGAAAGGAGCCATCCCTATACTCGAATGGTAGCTGTTGTTGTAAGTGAACTCAATCAATGGAAGATGAGTATCCCACGCACCTCCCTGCTCTAGAACACATGATCTCAATAAATCCTCCAAGGACTGAATGGTTCTCTCTGTCTGTCCATCAGTCTGAGGATGATAAGCTGAACTCAACCTCAATCTAGACCCCAATGCCTCTTGCAAGCTCCTCCAAAAATCAGAAGTGAACCTAGGGTCTCTATCAGATATAATACTCTTCGGAACACCATGCAGCTTCACAATCACCTGAATATATATCTCAGCCAACCTCGACACCGGATATGTGATGTTGATAGGAATGAAATGAGCAGACTTAGTCAACCTATCCACAATCACCCAAATAGAGTAAAATCCCCTCACAGTGTTTGGCAACCCAGTCACAAAATCCATGGAAATACTATCCCATTTCCATTTCGGAACCTCTAATGGTTGCATCAACCCTGCAGGCTTCTGGTGCTCAATCTTTGACTTCTGGCAAGTCAAACATGCATAAACAAATTGCGCTACATCCTTCTTCATACCAGGCCACCAGAACAACTTCTTCAAATCATGATACATTTTCGTAGCCCTTGGATGAATACTCAGCTTGCTCCTATGGCTCTCCTCAAGTATCATTCTCTTCATATCAGCATCATCAGGGACACAGATTCTTTCCCTGAATCTCAGCACACCCTGGGAATCCAACCTGAAATCCCCATCCACAGCTTGATCACCTGCAACTAACAAGTCAACAAGCTTCACATCCAACTTCTGTGCGTCTCGGATACTAGCCAAGAAGTCATTACCAATCTTCAGCATACCCAGTCTAACACTCTGTGGTGTTACTTCACAAACCAGGCTCAAATCACGGAATTGTTCAATCAACTCCAACTCCTTCACCATCATTGCTGACATATGCAAAGTCTTCCGACTTAAAGCATCAGCCACGACATTAGCTTTGCCGGGATGATAGTTCAAGCCGAAATCATAGTCTTTCAGCAGCTCTAACCAATGCCTCTGCCTCATATTCATCTCCTTCTGGTCAAACAAATACTTCAAGCTCTTATGGTCACTAAATACCTCAAATCTAGTGTACCGAATCGTGCAAGTAATAAAACCAGTAAGTACCGGGATATCGTCCTCAAGGATCGAAGTTATTCTACTAAAGACGTTAACAGCTACTAATAGGAACCAAGTTTAAAGGGGGTTTTGGTTTGATAATTGTTGAACTATCAAGCTCGAAGTAAAGCAATAAAATATTTTTGGATTTTTTTATAATAAGAGAATGATGAACACGATGAAAGATATGTGATGAGAAGATGCTAGGGATGAAGGCCCTTCGATTTCCACTATGGTTATTGATTTATTCTTTAAAAGATAATTCCTCTCTCTCGTTCGCTATAGAATTCACTCTTTTACTAAACCCTAATCCATTAGGTGATTAGCCTTTGTTAATTCATAAAAACCCTAATTCCTTAGGTGCTAATAATCATAACAAGCATTAAACGACAAGAATTCATACACATACAGCAAATCGACGATTATCCCTAAGCGACGAAATTGAAGGAATCGAATTTCAAGCTATTCAATAACCAAATTTCCATTTAAATTATTGAAACAAATATTATTCTATATTTTTCCAAATATAAACATCTGAAGAATAGAAATTCGATCCACAAACGAAGAGAGACAACGATAAAAGTACTAAATTAAATCAATAACCACAGTTTTACATCAAAGTGCAATCATCCTTAACAAGGGGATTTAGTTCCACATGATTAAAGTAGAAGAAAGGGAATAATTACGAGATGAAAGATGGAATGAAGGCATCTGAATCGTCAATCCTTGTTCCCAAGTGTTGATTCCTCAGTAGCCGTCAGGAGGTAGGAGCTCTCTTCCGTGTGCTAGGGCTTCCAATTCGTCAAAAGTCCCCAAAAACGCATCTCTGCTGGTGTTTTAACGTGTTTTCCAGGTATTTGGCCAGATTTGGCGCTCCCAGCGCCACTTACGCGCCACTTTCGGCGTGCTCGCTCTCCGCCAATCCGCGCGACTCGCTCCAGCGCCACTGCAGCGTTTGACGCCTTGGGCTCTATGGGACCAATGACATCCATGCCCCACATTGAAAGTGGCCAAGATGCAGTCAATACATTTAATGAAGCCGGTGGCACATGTATATGATCAACGTAAATCTGGCATTTGTGGCACTTTCTTACAAAACTGTAGCAATCTGACTCCATCTGCAGCCAATATTAGCCAGCCCTAATATCTTCCTTGCCATAGTATGCCCGTTGGAATGAGTCCCGAACGAGCCCTCATGCACCTCACTCATGATCCTTTCTGCCTCCTTCTTTGCCACACACCTAAGGTGTACTTTATCATGATTCCTCTTGTAGAGCACCTCGCCACTCAAGAAGAAATTCATTGACAGCCTTCTAAGTGTTCTTTTATCATTTTCCGATGCCCCTGAAGGATACTCTCTGTTCAGAATATACTGCTTGATGTCATGATACCAAGGCTTATCATCTTCATTATCTTCAATTGCTGTGTAGGAGTAGGAGTGTCTTGCAAACCGATCTTTGGATTCTCGATGCAGGTTAAGTTCTTATCACGATTAATATTAAACATTGAAGCTAAAGTGGCCAGTGCATCAGCGAGTTGATTCTCTCTATGAGGAAGATGTTGAAATGTGATTTCTTCGAAGGGCTCAACCAACTCTCGGATGTAATCTCTAAACAGTATCAACTCGGGATCTCTGGCTTCCCAATCTCCGTTCACCTGATGGATAACTAAGGCTGAGTCTCCGTACACATCTAATCTTTTAACTTTCCAGTCTAGAGCTGCCTGAATACCCAGAATACATGCCTCGTACTCCGCAATATTATTTGTGACATAGAAGCTCAATCTAGTAGTGAATGGTATGAAGCGATTGTCAGGGGACACCAGCACTGCCCCAACCCCGTGCCCATAACTGTTGGAAGCACCGTCGAACACTACTCTACACCTTTCATTCTCTAGGGATCTTCCTTCTTCAAATAAAGCCATGATGTCCTCATCTGGGAAATCACACTACATTGACTGGTAATCTTCAATAGGCTGATGTGCCAGGTATTCGGCCAACGCACTACCTTTGATGGCCTTTTGAGTGACATAAAGAAGATCATATTCTGACAACTACATCTGCCATCTGGCAATTCTTCCTGTAAGTGCAGGCTTCTCGAAGATATACTTGATAGGATCCATCTTTGACACCAACCAAGTGGTGTGACTTAACATGTATTGCCTCAAGCGATGAGCGGCCCAAGCCAAGGCGCAACAAGTCTTTTCTAGTAACGAATATCTCGTCTCACAGTCGGTGAACTTCTTGCTCAAATAATAAATTGCATGCTCTTTCTTGCCATTTTCGTCATGTTGTCCTAACACACAACCCATTGAATTTTCTAGCACGGTCAAATCTGAGAATCAACCGAAATCTCGCCATGCGGAGGAGGCATTAAAATAGGCGGATTCTGCGGCTATTTCTTAATCTTCTCGAAAGCTTCTTGGCAATCATCATTCCACTTAGTCTCTTGATTCTTCCGGCAATTTGAAAATCGGCTCACATGTGGCGATTAAGCGGAAGATAAACACGGAAATGTAGTTGATCTCTTCCGAGAAAACCTGAATTTCTTTTTCTCGTCTTAGAAGTAGGCATCTCGAGAATTGCACGCACTTTATCTCAGGTCAACCTCATCCCCTTTTGACCGACAATAAACCCCAATAGTTTTTCTGATCTCACCCCAAAGGTGCATTTAGTTGGATTTAACTCCGAGCTTGAACTTTCTCAACCGCTCAAAGAGCTTACGCAAATTAACAACGTGCTCTTCATCCGTTTCGGACTTTGCGATCATATCGCCCACGTACACCTCAATCTCTTTGTGCATCATATCATGGAACAACGTGACCATAGCTCTTTGGTAAGTAGCGCCGGCGATTCTTTAACCCAAACAAGCATGACTTGATAGCGAACGTTCCCGCAGGGTTGTGAAAGTAGTCTTCTCCATATCCTCGGGAGCCATTTTATCGATTATGCCCCGAATACCCGTCCATGAAGGGGAAAAGGGAGTCTTTGTCTTTGTGCTATCTACTAGGACATCAATATGAGGCAAGGAAAATCGTCTTTGGGATCGGCACGATTGATTTACGTAATCAACACACATTCTAACTTTTCCATCCTTTTTGGCAGGCGCACAATGTTAGCAACCCATTTGTGGATACTTGGCTACGGCTAGGAAACTAGCGTCAAAGCTGCTTTCTTCACTTCGCCTCTCGATCTTTAAAGACATCTCAAAGCTTCATCGCCCTTAACTTTTGTTTAACAGGAGGGCACTCGAGCTTGACCGGCAACTTGTGCACCACTATATCGATATCTAACCTGCATATCTTCATACGACCATGCAAAGACATCAACGTAGTCACGCAGAGTTGAACCAACTTCTCATGCTCACTCTTTTTCATTGAAGTGCCAACCTTGACTTCTTTCTTTTCGCCTGCGTGCCTAAATTGATGATCTCAGCAGTTTCCCATGTGGTGAATAACCTTTTATTCTTGCTCAACCATTCTCATCGATTCGGAGGAGTTTCCGATCATTCTCAACATCCTCCTCAGCTTGATTAACGGGGTAATCAAAATTAACATATGAACCGTTGGCATCATTATTTTCAAAGGCATTCATTTTAGATCTGCATTTGCGGGAATAGAATAGCAATGAACAAGCAAAAATAGAGACACAAAATGAAGACGCAAAAAGCAATTTTTATTCATTTGAGAATTCAAAACTACATTTTATTGATAGATGATATCTAAAAGAAAACATGCATGCCCCTATGAAAATGTCCTAAGGACTTGGGCAGAGCCAAAGGATTTGCATTACATAGATCATTACTTTGAAATGAAAACAATAGGGAAATCGACGATCTTCCAGTTGCCAATTTCTTCTCCTGCAACATCTGCGACTAACTGGCCTGGACCTCGCCTTCTTCTTACTAACTCTTCCTCGATGACAACTACTGATTAGGGTTCAAGCATGCGGCAAAGACTTCAAATTCTACTTGAGGTCATCTATGGGGGCCATCATCAATCTGGGTTCTCTCCCCTGAAGCCTAGCCAATCTTTTCTCACGCTTTTCCTCAGCCATTCTTCTCTTATCAGTTGGAGTGGGCCAATAGCCTAACCAACATCTGTCCTTGTATTCTTGCAGATGCACGGGTGACAGAATTCCTTGCTCAGATTTTCCTAGCCCCTTCCCAATCTGATAGCCACTCTTCAGCATAACTTTTGCTACCATAACATCAGCATTAGACCATTTGGGTACAGGTAGTGGGGATTCTTCACTTACGAACACAGAGACAACTACAAGCTTATCGTCGACTACAAACTTGAGTTTTTGGTGACTGTGAACTCTTCCTCCCCAGAGACAACTACAAGCTTATCGTCGACTACAAACTTGAGTTTTTGGTGAAGTGTTGAAGGGACAACGCCTGCTGCATGGATCCAAGGTCTCCCCAAGAGACAGCTGTATGAGGATTCAATATCCATAATCTGAAAAGTCACATAGAACACCTCAGGCCCTATTTGCATTGGAAACTCCATATCCCCTATGACTTCTTTCTTAGACCCATCAAAGGCCCTGACCAGAGTTGAGCTGGGTATCATGTAGGAACAATCCACCTCTAACTTGTTCATCGTCGATCTGGGCATAACATTCAATGAGGATCCATTGTCAATGAGAACCCTGGAGAGCGTATATTCACCGCACTTCACTGAGATATGCAACGCCTTATTGTGCCCCTTCCCCTCTGGGGTGAGCTCATCATCAGTGAAAGTAATGTAATTAGATGCAACGATGTTCCCAACTATGCCATCCAACTGATTGACAGTAATATCTTGGGCGACATGGGTCTCATTCAGTACTTTAACCAAGGAATCTCGGTGGGCTTCTGAGTTTAGTAATAGGGACATGATGGAAATTTTGGCTGGGGTGTGGTGTAGCTCATCCACCTCTTTGTAGTTACTCTGCCGCATTATCTTCAAGAATTCAGCAACCTCTGGGTCTGACACCTTCCTATTTATCATAGGCTCCGGCTCTACATTCTTTCCTTTTCGGATTCTCTCTTCTGTTGCCTTAGAAGGATTTTCTTCCTGAGCTTGGGGAACATACACACGCCCACTTCTAGTTACCCCACTACTTCCCGCAATATTGGTGATGTCAAGAGCAGCTTGAGATCTCGGAGCTGAAATTGGCACACTGTAACTCCATGGGCCATCATTGTTCTTATGGCTAGGAGTTGGAATTGGGATCACAATAGTCTTTGGTCTTGCCACAGTCGAATTCCAACTGTATGGCACCTCGAAAGGTCTCTGCACATCTCTACCCCCTTCTGATTGGAAGGTCAGAACATCCTCCTCTCTCCCCTGCATACCCACCTGGATGACGTGGCGGTCCATCAGATCTTGTAACACCACCTTGAATGCTTCACATGGTCCCACACAGCTGACATTAGCACAAACTCCTTTCTGAACACAACCCATTCTAATAATCCCGCATTTGCACAATTCTGCATGAATGATTTCTAGGGGAGTCTGAATATCTTCTACTGATCTGATTAGGGATTGCTCTTTCATATCCATGATTGCATTAGTGGCATGCTTCCCATGATCAGGCAGCGGGTTAGTCGTGATATTTGGATCCTCCTGCTTGAAACTTATGCCTTTTTTGTCTATTAAGTCTTGCACCACTATCTTGAAGGCTTTGCAATCCTCCACAACATGCCCAATTGCCCCTTCGTGGAAAGCACAAGTACTATTGGGGTTGTATCCTCTGAAGTAAGGTGGTTGAACAGGTTTCATGGGTCTTGTATTGATGAGCTTATTGGTGATGAGGTAGTTGAATAGTGCCGTGTATGACATGGGAATTGGGTCAAAGGTTGTTCTGTTTTTGATAGGTCCTTTGGTGGTTGCTTTGGTTGTTGTTTTGGAATGGATGGGCTATTTGTGTGGGAGTGGGGACTGGGATGTTGGGTGGCAGTACGGTGAAATTTGTGATGATGGTATTGGTTTCCTTGCTTCTTTTTGAGAAAGCGGGAGAATGGCTTCTTTTGGGAACTTGTGTTACTTGTGGACCTGTGCAATCTTTCCACTTCTCAATCCGTTCTCCAATCTCTCTCCCACAATCACCACATCTGAAAAATTGGATGATGCACTGCTGATTAGACGATCATAATATAGCGGTGGCAAGGTTTCCATGAACATAGAAACCAATTCTTTGTCTAAAAGAGGAGGTGTGACTTGTGCGGCCAAAGCCTCCATCGGGCGCACTTCTTAAATGATTCGTTTTCCTTCTTGCTCATATTCGCAGCGGTGTGTTGATCCGCGCCATGTCCGTATTGTATTGATATTGCTTGAGGAATGCATCTGCTAAATCCTTCTAGCAGCGGACTTGGGATGGCTCTAACTTCATATACCAATTAAGGGATGCCCCAGCAAGGCTATTGATCGTACCTTGATCACCAAGTTTGTTGTCTGTAGCTCCTTCGTCCGGTCGCTGATGTGATGTGGTGACCGGTCTCGAGAGCACCTCGGGTGGTACCTGCAAAGACACTCCGACGCTCAAGTCAGAGGTGTGCTAACGGGCAGGGTATCACTGGGTAGGAATTGCGTACCTGACAGTGTGGATGGAGGTGATATTTATACCACTAGGGCGACCTAGTGGTTGCGAGAAATACGGCCGGTCGCCGAGAATTGCGGACCAAGACACGGTCTTGGGCGCCGCTTGAGAGATGGGCGGCCCATTGCCGATCGCACCTCCGTGTCCTTGCTAATACGCCCCAGAACAGTTGCCCCCCAAGCCTAGGTCGCTTTAGAGCGGGCTGAGGCTTGAATCAATGCCCCCTGTGGGAAGGAAATATTTCTACACTTTCGCCAGGACTAGGTCGGTCCTGTCTGGGATGCTGTCCGATCGTGCGTGGCATTTGGGCTTCGACCCTGCCATTAATGCGCAATGATTGTACTGACTTTGCGTGTCTCGAGGTGCCTTTTGGTGTTCCCCATGCAACGGATGGGAGGAGGCGTGCAGCAGACCCGCGACGCTTCGTCTGGTGGGCCCTCCTATAAATAGGGCCTTTGGTCAGCACGTCTTTAACACCTGAAAAGCATTCCTCTACTGCCGACCGAGTTGTCTGCAAGCGCCCTGAAAGCTTTTGTCTGAGAATCTTCTGTCCGCTCCTCTCTTCTCTGCATTCTTCTCCAAGTAAGCCGCTCCTCTCAGCTTTTCTTTCTTTACTTTAGCTTTTTATTGCTTTCTTAGTTAGTCTCCACGCCTCGTGAAAGGGGAGGCGTCCGGTCGGGGGACAACCACGTCGCCCACTTCTCTCGAGCGCGCTGGCTCGGTCGACCTTGATGCTATGTCCCTTTCATAGGTGGATCTGGCCAGAACTAAGCAGACCGCTCGCATATCTGGTGCCCCCCCAGCAGAGCATAGCACTTATGGCGTCAAGTTCCCACCAAGAGCCAGAACGGACTGAGTCTGTCTCATCTGAAGGGTCGTCCGGCCCTTCTCAAATTGTACAAAGGCGTTCCCCTACGGGTTCTTCTCCATCACACTCTTCTAGCAACAGCTCGAGCGATAGTGTCTCCTTATCGACCTCGACGGAATCGACGAAGTCCTGGGTTCCCCCGCCGGTGCCTGAAACAACTGTGCCGGGCGGCGAAGAAAGTGACGACCAGCTGATCGACGAGGATATGGGAGATGTTACTCAACCTTCTGTGGGAGGTCTTTTTAACGACATTATTGACTTGGAAGCCGACCCTCCGTGGCCCGAGCCTATGCGCGTTGAAGATCGAGCGGCTGATGCTGAAGGTCCCAAACAAACAGAAGCCGTAGGTGACGGTGCTGAACAGGCCGGTGAAAGAGTTGAGGAATCGGCCAGACCAAATGAAGTTGCCGACGACCGGATGGAGGAAGAGGCCGGCCCATCCACTATTATTGATGTGAACGATATCTCTTGGGTGTCCGAGAAATTGAGGACCTTTAAGAGTTTTATCCCTCCGAAGGCTCCATGTATTGACGACCTGAACGCCCTTTTTACCAAGTCGGGGTGGAAGGTGAGGGGTATGCAAGAAGAAGAAAACATCGCGACCGTCCCTGCAAAGCTGAAGTTCACCATGCACCGAGTGGTTTTTGAGAAGATGGGGATCGTTCCCCCCTTTACTGACTTTCAACAGGACGTTCTTAAGTACTTGAATGTTGCCCCATCTCAGATTCATCCGAACGGCTGGGGTTTCATGAAGACGTTCGAGAATCTGTGCGACCGGCTGGGCCAAAACGTATTGACCAGGCTATTTCTCGCCCTGTTTGAACTGTGGTGGCATGGGGAGTATGGCACCAATATGGCCCGCAAGGAGCAGGTGTCTTTCAAGAACCAGAAGTCGTTCGCCCGCAAGTTCTTCAGGGCTTACTCGGATTCGTTGTCGGGCGGATGGAAGAATCAATACTTTTGGGTCATCCCTGTTGCAGAGGCCGCTAAGGATATTGCGGAGGTTCTTGCGGACAGCACTGCAGGGAGTTCCTTCTTTCCAATCTCGTGGCGGGCGGCCCACTTTACAGTGAAGCCGGGCGAGTATACATTCGCTGTATCGACTTTGGATGAGGAAGATACAGCAACCTTGGGTATGATCTCCATTTGTCCGCCCCACCGCCACAAAATCTCGAGGGGACATTCCCGCCGGCCATTCTCGCTTGCAACGAGGGGATAAATTAGTGTCCGAGCTCGGTCGGTATATTTGACTTTGTATGATTGCTTTTATTTGCTCGGTCGGCTGATCCCTTTTTTTCTTTTTGCAGCCAAAGCTTTGAAGATGTCAACCTCAGATTGGCTCAACCTTGAGAAGCTCGTCACCGGCCAGGCGCCGAAGAAACCCGCCCCGGTTCAAAGAACGCGAACACTCCAAACCCAAACAGGGATGTTGGGGGCGGTCAACAGGACAGGAATGCCGGGGGCGGCCCTCATGGCAAGGATGGTCGCACCCCTTCTAAGCGACCGAGGATGCAGGAGGGTGAACGGGTTGAGTCCCCTATTTTCGAGCTTGAAGACTTTGGTGATGCTCAGGTGGAGCTTTTCAAGAAGGATCCCATGGAGTTCTGTGGCGACCTGCTCAAGTCAGCCAACAGGACTATGAAGGATATAAAGAGGAACCAAGCACGTGAGTCGCTCGTTACGCTTTCTTCTTGGCCGGATATTTGATGTTCGTCCGTTAACCTTGTTTTTCCTTCCAGGTGCTGAGGCAGAGAGATATGCGGCCCAGAGAAGAGTCAAAGAGCTTGAGGCGGTCGATTGGAGACTCAAGGAGATAGAGCCTGAAATTGCTGCCTTAGAACAAACCAAGATTAAGCTGGCGACCGCTGAGAAGGACAAGAAGTTGGCGGCCGAGGATAGGGCCAGGCTGTCGGCCAGAAACAAGGAGCTGGCTGAATTGGTGAAGACCCTCAAAGCCGAGGTCGCCCGCTCTGAGGAAGTTAAGCAGGCCGCTGTCCAGGAGGAGGTTGCTAAGGTAGCCTCTGTGGAAAAGGGGGCGGCCCTCTACCAGTTCGACAATGCCGTGGCCCAAATGAAACTGCTCGCCGCTCGGGGAATTCAGTACGACAGCCGCCTGGTGCAGCCCGATCACGTGGTCAAGGGTGAGGAGATTGTCTTGCCAGCAAGGATGGATGATGATGGCAAGGTGATCCGCAAACGGTCTGTGATCCTCGCTCGTGCTAGGAAATGATTAGCTCTTTATTTTGCCCGCCTGCGAGCGGTTTATCAGTTGTAATCTTGTTACGTTTTTAACTTTCCTATCTTTGCACTCCGCCTTTGAGCGGTTGAACAATTTTTGGGCGCTCGGCTTCGACCGGGCGTCTTGCTTTAATCATGTTTAATTTGATTGTTTCATGCGTTTGAATGTATCGTTATTTTCGCACTTTTCTAGGTTACGACATTTAGGCCGATCGTGGGCCGCTATTTTTGGCCTTCTCTAAGGCGTTCATTTTAGGCCGATCGTTGGCCTTTTGTGCTTTTTCGAGGCACTCGTTTTGGGTCATTCGACGACCTCATTGCGGGCCGTTCGACGACACTCTTTGTAGGTCGCACGGCGGCCTACCATCGATTACGGGTTATCACAACCCTTGTGTCATTTCGATGGCACTCTTTGTAGGTCGCACGACGGCCTACCATCGATTACGGGTTATCACAACCCTTGTGCCATTTCGATGGCACTCTTTGTAGGTCGCTCGGCGGCCTACGATCGCTTACGGGTTATCACAACCCTTGTGCCATTTCGATGGCACTTTGTAGGTCGCACGGCAGCCTACCATCGATTACGGGTTATCACAACCCTTGTGCCATTTCGATGGCACTCTTTGTAGGTCGCTCGACGGCCTACGATCGCTTACGGGTTATCACAACCCTTGTGCCATTTCGATGGCAATCTTTGTAGGTCGCTCGGCGGCCTACAATCGCTGGTAGGTCACGACTGACCCTTGTTGGGTCACTTAGTGCCCTTTGATTGGGCCAACTCGGTGGCGTTCGCTGTAGACCGCTCGGGATCTACACTCGTTTGGTCGTTCGATATTTCAATGTAACTTAAAAAACACCAGAATTTAAAGGACGGGCCTCCGTAAAAAACCCCAGTGGGGAAAAAGAGCGCCCGCCTGACATTTATTAATTCAATTGATTGATCGATTACAAAGTGGGGTACTAGACATAGTACTGTTTTAACTTGTCACTATTCCATGTCCTGGGGATGATCACCCCTTCCATGGTTTCTAATTCATACGCCCCACGGCCGGTCTTGTTGATGACACGGTACGGGCCTTCCCAATTTGGGGCTAGTTTTCCTTGGCGTGCATTTTTGTTGCCAACGTCCGCTCGCCTGAGGACCAGTTGTCCGATCGGAAATTCTCTTTTCTGCACGCGGGCGTTGTATCGGGCAGCGACCTTCTGTTTGACTAATGCTTCTCTAAGGGATGCTTGATTGCGCAGCTCGTCAACCAAGTCCAATTCTTCCCTTAAAGACCGGTCGTTGTCGATCGCTGCTGGAGGGTTGGCCGTCCTCCAGTTCAGTTCATTCATCTCTATGGGAATTACAGCGTCCATCCGTAGACCAGTTTGAAAGGTGACTCCCCGGTCGATGAATGGGGGGTCGTCCTATATGCCCAAAGGACGGACTGCAGCTCTTCGACCCAATTTCCGCTTTGCCGTCCGGTACCGTCTTTTCAACCCCGTAGGATGACCTCGTTGGCCGCCGTCCCGCCTGGCGTGCCTCGAGGTGCTCGACCGACGTGAAACGCTGTTTCACTCCTAAACCGGCCAACATATCTCTGAACTTTCTATCTGCGAACTGGGTACCGTTATCTGTTATGAGTTGTTGGGGAACGCCGAACCGGGCTAGGACATTCCGGCCAAAGAACTTGGAGACTTTTGCAGAGGTTATGGTCGCCAGAGGCTCGGCCTCTATCCATTTTGTGAAGTAGTCTACTGCCACGATCAGAAATTTGAATTGGCCCGGTGCAGGTTGGAAAGGGCCGAGCAAATCCATCCCCCACCAAGCGAACGACCAAGGTGAGGTGAGGCTTTGCAACTCCGACGAGGGGGCGACGTGAACATCAGCATGCACTTGGCATTTCTTGCATTTCTGCACCAGCTTCTTGGCATCCTCATCCATGGTCGGCCAGTAATAACCAGCTCTGAGCGCTTTCTTTGCGACGGACCGGCCGCCCTGATGGCTACCACATATTCCCTCGTGTATGTCTCTCAGGACATGGTCGGCTTCGACCGTTGATAAGCACCTGAGGAGCGGACAGGAGAACCCTCTTCTATACAGCTTCCCTTCGATCACGGAGTATTTGGTAGACCGTAATCTTAAGGTTTTGGCCTTCTTTGGATTGGCCGGCTCTTCTCCTAATGTGATGTAGCGCAGAATGGGAGCGATCCAATCATCTTCTACTTCAATGGTGGGGACGGCCAAGGATTGACTGGGCTTGGTTGAGACACTCGGTCGAGTCAGTGTTTCTTGAATCTGACTTCTGTGGTTGCCCGGCACCTTGGTACTGGCCAGTTTTGACAAGATGTCAGCCCGGACATTTTCTGTCCTCGGCACGTGTTTGACCTCCGCGCGGTCGAACTGGCGGAGGAGCTCCCTAACTTTGGCCAAGTAGCTCTTCAGCACTTCGTCTTTTGCATCATATAATTCATTGATTTGGGAGACGACTAGTAGGGAATCTGAGTGTAGCTCCACTTGGTCGACACTGAATTCTTTAGCAAGCTGCAGGCCGACTATACATGCCTCGTATTCAGCCTGATTGTTGGAGGTGTGGAATGCGAATGCTAACGACACTTCCACCGTAAGGCCTTCTGAATTTTCTAATATGAGGCCCGCCCCACTGCCTTTGCTGTTGGAGGAACCGTCCACGTATAACGTCCACATTGTGTCTGGTCGGCCGTCTTGTGTCGGCGTCATTTCTGCAATAAAGTCGGCCAGAACTTGAGCCTTAGCGGCCGATCTAGACTCGAACTTGATGCCGAATTCACTAAGTTCTACCGCCCATTTGATCATTCGTCCTGCTAGGTCTGGCCGATGGAGGACCTGTCTTATGGGTTGGTCCGTCCTTACCACGACCTGGTGAGCCACGAAATATGGTCTCAGGCGCCGGGCGGCCACCAGTAGTGCAAGTGCTAGCTTCTCGATCCTCTGATACCTCAGTTCCGGTCCTTGCAACACCTTGCTGATGAAGTAGACCGGATTCTGCTTTAGGTCGTTCTCTCTGACCAGGACGACACTCAATACCTCTTCAGTTATTGCCAAGTACAAGTATAGGGTTTCCCCCGGTTCTGGTTTGGTCATTATGGGCGGGTTGGTCAGAGCTTCCTTTAATTGTTCTAGTGCCCGCTGGCACTGGTCGGTCCATTCGAACTCTACTTCCTTCTTTAAAAGCTTGAACAGGGGGAGCGACTTGCAAGCTGATTTAGGTATGAACCTTGACAGGGCAGCTACCATGCCGTTCAACCGTTGGATCTCTTTCTTCGTGGAGGGCGGCCTCATGTCGGCGACCGCCCTGCATTTATCTGGGTTAGCCTCTATTCCCCTTTCAGTAAGATGGAACCCCAGGAACTTGCCGGCCCTAACTCCAAAGGTGCACTTCTCTGGGTTCAGCCTTAGAGAATTTTTCCTCGCTTCTTTAAAGACCTCTCTTAGGTCGGCCGCGTGATCTGGGTCGTTCTTGCTCTTAATGATCATATCATCAAGATAGACTTTAGCTACTCGACCGATCTGCCCCTTGAAAATCTTGTTCATCATTCGCTGGTAGGTCGCCCCAGCGTTCTTCAGGCCAAACGACATAACTTTGTACTAGAAATTGCCACGATCGGTCATGAAGGTAGTCTTATGGCGATCGGGCGGGTACATCGTAATCTGATTGTTCTAGCACCAACCTCAAGTGCTCTGCGTGTTCCTCCTCAGTCTTAGAGTACACCAGAATATCATCAATAAACACAACCACAAACCGATCCAAGTAGCTATGGAAGATCCGGTTCATGTACTCCATAAACACCCTCGTGCATTTGTGACACCAAGCGGCATTACGAGTACTCATAATGCCCATACCTCGTTCGACATTTGTTTTCGGATGTCTTCATCCTTCACCTTTATCTGATGATAACCTGACCTCAAGTCAATCTTGCTAAAAACCTTAGCACCCACCAGCTGGTCCATCAGATCATCTATCCTCGAGAGAGGATACTTATTCTTGATAGTTACTTTGTTCAGTTGTCTGTAATCCACGCACAGACGCATACTCCCATCCTACAATCAAAGCCCTTGTGACCCGGCCGGCCACACTTGAAACACACAACATCGGATGGGGTATCTCCCCCACTTGGCTTCTTGCCCTCAGCAGACCTCCTACCCTCAGCAGACCTGCTTCCACCAGCATACTTGTTACTACCCGCATACCTCTGTTTTCCCTTGTCAGCAGACGTCTCATATGGCTTACCCCTGTTATGAAATTTCCCCCTCTGGTCTCTCATGACCCTAGAGCGGGCATTGCTGTCTTCCTCATAAATCCTGCAGCAGTCTACCAAATCAGCAAATACTCTAATCTTTTGATACCTACGGCTGTTTGATATCACTCTCAATCCATTCTCAAATTTAATGCACTTTGAGAATGCAGCCCCAACTTCAGCATAATGGGGGTAGAACTTAGCCAGCTCCGTGAACTTGGCAGCATACTCAGTAACAGACATACTTCCCTGCCTCAGTTCAAGGAATTCCAGCTCTTTCTTACCTCTAACGTCCTCCGGGAAATACTTCCTCAAGAATTCCCTTCGGAACACAGCCCAAGTAATCTCCTCTGCAAGAAGACTCCAACCTCTCACCGGTCTCCACCACGGTCATCGGCCTCTTGAGATAAAGTATGTGTACTGCAGTACGACTTTACGCTCATCGGTCGACTAATCACCCTGAAGATCCTCTCAATCTCCTTCAGCCAAGTCAATGCACCATCCGGGTTGTACCTCCCCTTGAAGGTAGGGGGTTCTCTCTCTGGAATGTTGCGGACTCACGGTCTCGATGATTCTAGCTGCGCCCCATAACTTGTGCTATGGCTTGCAACGCCTCAGCAAGTGCAGCATCCAACTCTTCGGCCATATCAACCTAGCACTTCAAAGATAAACAACCATTCGGAACTAATGAAAGACTCCTAACTGTCATACACAACATGACAAACAGACACACTTGGTCGGACAGACCGAACTTTTGCTCTGATACCACTAATGTAACACCCCAATTCTACCCGGCAGTTTAATTCAAAAATCAGAGTAATAAAAATCATTTTTCATTAGTTGGAGTATTACTCTCCTCTCTTAAAAATGCTCAAACAGTCGGTTCAGCTCATGAAAGGTATCAATACATAACACCATAACAAAAACGTGGGATAACTCATATCATGCAGCAGAATATAAATCATAATCTCAACAGTTAGCTCAGTAGCCTCAAAACAATACTCATAAGCTCAACAATGAGCAAAAACCAAACAACTAAAGTTCATAACCCCAACCCCTAGGTGCTACGTATCAGAGCAGACCGACTCGGGGAGTAGTGAAGGTAGCAAGCCCTCACTCATGACTACCTGTGGTAAACAACAACAGAAAGGGTGAGTCTCGAACTATATAATAAAAGTGATAATAGGCAATATATACAGTCACAGTTCACAGCACAATCAATCATACCAATCATCACTCAATAATATTAATGTGTTCATGAGAATGTATGCAATGTAGATATGCATGTGGTACCATTTGCCCTCCGACAGTCTCATTATCAAATTGAGTCCTCATGACTCTGGCCCCCCGGGCCTGGCCCTCCGGCCTCACAATCAGTTTATAAACGTCGCGACCGCAGCCGAAATGTATGCATGAGACTCCATGAATACAACACAACCACATGTACAATATCTCAATTCACGCACTAACTCTTACCTCATATTTAATCTCGGTTATAGCCCTCATGGCTCTAGCCCTCATGGCTCATGCCCCCATGGCATCCTCAATCACCTCAGTTACTAGCTCATTATACTCAAGTCCCAAGGACTATTCAAAATTAGAGGACTAACCTCACTCAGGGACCTAAACCACCATTTAGGACCAAAACAATCACCTAGGGGACTACACCGCCCCTAGGGACCAAACCAAAGACTCACTTAGTCACGAGCAAAGACTAGGCGCCATTTTCCCCACATTCAGCGCCCCTCGGTGCAACACAAAGACTAGCGCGCGGCTTCAAATCTGGCGCCCTCAGGTGGCAACCCGGCCTGGCGCCACTTTTCTAGCAACTGGCGCCCTGCAGGCAGACACGATCCTAGACACAAACTTCGGACACAAACTCGGACATGTGCGAGGCGCTGAGGCACCTGGCAAGACTGCTTGGCGCCTACACACGACCAAAGACACACAAAGACTTGTAAGCAGAAAACCACTCGAGCCAAAAAGGTTTAAAAATGTTTTAAGGCGGTAAATACAAAATATGGCACGGTGAATTATGCCTAGAACTCTAAGTTTCACCCAAACTACCCCTAGGCGCACACTTATAGCGCCACAAAGAATGCCTTCTAGCACATCTCTCAAATGACACATGAAAACAGAAAACCACTCGAGCCAAATTGTTTAAAAATGTTTTCAAGTGTGTGATTGCAAAAGTTGGCACAAATAAAATATGTATAGAACTCAAAGTGTCACTTAACCCACCCTATAGGCGCACACATATAGCGCCACAGAATTGTTCACTAGGACATATCCCAATTGACACGTGCAAAACCAAAACTACCCGAGCCAAAGTGTTTAAAATGAAGTTTGGGCAGGTGAGTACAAAATTTGGCTCGGTGAAATATGCACCGAACATCAAGTTCCACTCCAAACACCCCTTATGTGCACGTGAAGCAAAGGCACGTGGCGCCACATTCCCAAAGAAATCGGCGCGGACAAAGCAAACACACCTCCCAAAGACTCAAACAAGTGCCTCTGGCGCCATTTCCCCAGCAACTTGGCGCCCAGGCAGCAACACCCTGCACACAGACACCATTCCAGCACATGAACAGTAACCCAGGCGCCATTTTCCCAGCACTATGGCGCCCTGGCAGTGGCATTTCTGCACAAACCCACAAATCAACTCATGAACAGTACACAGGGCGCCTAAATCCTAGCACTTTGGCGCCCCTAACTCAAAAACCCCAATTTCTCCAAATTCTTCCAAATCAAATCACTCCATAACCACTCTAATACTCCTAATTTCATATTATAACAATCAATTTCATACTCAACATCAAAACACATCACAATTCACAAAATCACATGTTATAAACCCTAATTCAAGCCCCAAATCGATTTCAACATGCAATTTACCAATTCAATGGTTCAAATCATCAAACGATCATCAATTAACACAAAACAAGACCTATGATCTACATATAACTCATTATCCCCTCTATTATAGAGTGAGACTCCCCTTACCTTATTTTAACTGTAGAAATCCCTTTTCCTTGAGTCACGTGCAAAAACCACAACAACAGATGAGCTCTCCTTGCTTGGCACGATCAAAATCTCCCTTTCTCCTTCTCTCTTAGCGCCGTTCCCTTTCTCTCTTCTCCCTTTCTTTCGTTTCTTTTCTTTCTTTTCCTCCTTTGGTGCGAATGCACTAACCCTAGGAGCCTAAGTCATTGGGCTTGGGCTCCTGGGCCCAAAACAGCAGCTCCGATATTTCTAATACCACTTCCTTCTATTAAATTAAAATACTAAATTATAAACACTATATTATAATTTAATATAATTAAAAATAGTGCAACACTTAAACAATTTAATCAAATTCTTAATTAAATTATTTAGGGTGTTATAGAGAGAGCGAACCACAGAGAGAGGAGGGAGAGAGTCCGCGAACTAGTGACGACGAGGAGGAGGAGCTCGCGAAGACAGAGGGTCGCCGGCATTGGTGCGCCGGTGGTGACTGGGAGAACGACAGCGGCAGTGTAGTGGTGAGAGAACGAAACGAATATGAGGGGCTGAGATGGCGGTGATTCGCGATGGCTTGCAGTGGCTCGTAGTGGTTGTTGGTTCTATGGAGACGGTGGTGGTGTGGTAAGGTTCATCTTCTCCCTCTTTGTTTCTCAGAATCGTTCTCCCTTTTGAATGAGTATTGTTGTTGGTGTTGGTGGCTTTTTTTCAGATTTTCTATTTTTGAATGAGTATTGTTGTTGTTGGTGGTGGTTATTGTGGTGTTATGGTGTTTGGTGGTTGTTGTTGATGATGATTATGAAGCTGAGAAATATTTGCAAAGTATGAAGAAGAGTGGGATTGTAAAGAATCTGGATCCTCCCTTGCTGTGCGTGTGTGTTTTGTGTCTCTGTGTATCAGTGTGTGTATTTTGTTTTAATGTGCTTCCCCCTTTTCTCACCTGCGATCCCCCTCTTTAAGCAGTATATTGAAGCTATATTTATAGTCAAATTTGCATAAATAACTACACTGTATGGTCAATTTGTTTGAAACTCTGATTTTGTATTGTCTCCAAAATATTATGCTTTTGTGCTTAAAGTTTCTCTGCAGAAAAAATTTCTCCCTCCAAGTCTCTGTTGCATCACAAGAATAGATTTGTTTGACTATTATCTGTTGCATAAACCTTATTTGTGGTAACTTGTTCAGAACAAGATGTACATAGAAAGATGAGACCCTCCATTTGAAGCTTTGAAGCTTAGGCCTATTGCTGGCTTCTTCTCCTTGTCTTGCTCACTGTTGCTGACTGCTGCGCACAACCAGCAGCTACTAGCTAGTCCCACTCTTTTTATTTTATTTCATTTGTAATTAGAAAAAAAATGTACACTTGTATATTATTATTATTATTATTATAAAAAGCTAGACAGATTTGGATAGAACAAATAATTGGACTATTTTTGTTGTGTCCCTTTTTTGATAATGCTAATAATAAATAAAAGTTCAACCAATAATTACAATAATGATAAAACAACCGCTATGACACGCATAATCAAAAAATACGTGTATCCAATTAAGAATAACACGCGCAACAACAAGAAACAGACATTACAAGATCGTTAAAACTATCGCGCATAAGCGATTAGAAATAATATATGAGCATGACGAAACATATTTTTGAGCCTTTTTTTAAAACGAGAAAAATACCCATTAAAAGTGGGCGTCCACAAGAATACATTTTCTTTTATTTTCAACTAGTCAGACAAAATTGGGGTATGACAGATACACCATGGCAACATGTTGTCGCGAGCCAAGGTGCAAAGCAAGTCCCAGGAAGCACCCCTCTACCCTGACTCTGGATAACCATAGAAACCCGTAAGTCTCCATAAAGAATTATTACCACAAGACACCTCCACATCAATATAATTAGACGAGTACAGAGTGATCGAACAATCAAAAGGTTGTCGCCAAAGAAGCGCAAGACCCCCACTCCTACCCACACAATCCACCGCAAAAGCTGAATCAAATCCCAAACGAACTCGAATTTCTTCAATCTTAGCAGCATGTACCAAAGTTTCAGAAAGAAAGATGACATCCGGTTGGTACGCCCAAACAGTTCCAGCTAATAAGACTCATTGCTCCTGGCAGGCCCCACTGCCAGGACACACCTTTAAAAAATGCACTGCCATGTTGTTGCTATTAGTGTCCCCACCACTACCACCAGCCCCCTTATTAGCGCCACCTTCACTGACATCACCCTCCCTCATTCTTTTCCTGTCCAATTGTACTGCCACCCCAGCCTCCATCTCCACGTCAGACATAACCATAGGTGAAGTAACTGCTGGCGTTGCTTTTTCAGGAAAAATAACTGCCGGATTTTTGAAAATTTCCACCAAGTTATCAATACCATTAACTGCTAACTTACTACTAACTGTTTTCGAAAAAGATTCACCAACACTTGAATGACACATTGAATGATCATGATTGCCATGCATAGTATGCGCTGGCTGTCCCCCAAGATTAGGCGCTACCCACTCCTGACCTTCCTCCCTCAACCACCTTGCACCACCTCTTCAACCACCCCGACGAATTTCAGCCTTGATCTCCGGACCCCAATTACGAACCCCATCATCATGTGTCATATCAAACCGTTTGTCACAAACACCCTCCATATGACCAAGCATCCCACACAAATAACAAAATATCTCCAACCTCTCATATTTCAACAAGACTTCCTTCGCGTCACCACCCGATTTACGGAGTTTCAACTTCTTGAGTAACGGTTTCGTCACATCCAAGAGAACCCTCACTCGCATAAAGAGATGCCAAAAATCCGAAGTATTCTTCGTATCATATTCCCCAATACTCCCCACGGTATTCCCTACATGACGACCAACCGACTCTGACATGAATCCAACGGGCACGTTATGGACTTTCACCCAAAAAGGAATCTGGAAGAGAGGAACTTCACTAGGTGCCATACCTTCTGGGATGGTATTGAGAATCAAAAGATGCTTATCAAAGGACCACGGACCTTGCTTGAGAACCTTTTCAAGATCAAGAGGATGAAAGAACTGAAACAAGAATATGCCAGAGCCTAACTCCCGTATGTTGACGCCTCTACCCGGCCTCCAAACCCTAGCCTCCTTCATGATGTGTGCCCTGATTGGACGATTAGAGAGCAAGCGCCCAACCAAGGTCAGCGCCATCGAAGGGTTTTCAGTCGCTTCCTCCACACCTTCAACCTCCACCTCCAAAGTAGTCTCACTACCACCACCTCCTGACATCCTAAACCACTGCCACCTTACAACGAAGAAGAAACGAAGAAGGGTATCGAAACTACCAAACTCAGTGCAAATAAATCGATGAAAGTTGTAGCAGTCTCACTAGGAGAGAAACTTCTCAGAAGAGTTCAAAGAAGGAAACCCTAGGAGAGGAACTTAATCTGTCTTTTGTGTTTTAGTAACTATTATTAAAGGGTAGAATAGTAAATTGCTAAATAAAATAAAATAGAAATAGTTAAATACTATTCTGTTTTTCCATTCCTTAAAATATGGAGAAATATTAGGGATTTTAAATAAAAGAACAATAATTCAATTTCCAAAAAAGAAGGAAACGACAAAACAATAAATGATACTAAAATATACTAAACAACTAAACAATAATGTTTAGTAACTTTTACTGAATTATACTACTAGCTAGCCACAGAATCAAACAATTATGGTTAGTTGTCTCTGCCACCTAATTACAGAGCTTCGATTATTCATATAAAATTGGAAATTGGTCGTTGTAGTTGGTCGTTATACTAACCACATAATTACAGAAAATTGGCTACTTGAGCTCTAACCTCTAACCACGAAGTCACATAACTTCGGCTAGTTACTACTAGCCACGGAATTAACCAATTTTGGTTAGATGGCTCTAGCCACCTAATTACAGGGATTTGATTATTAATAAAAAATAGGAAATTGGTCGTTATACTTGTAACTAAAAAAGACTACAATATCATGTAGCACCAACATCTTAATTATGTGGCTGTCATACATGTTACTAAATAAATATTATTTTTTGGGATGGCCAAGGCTACCCCATTATATGCCTACCCTCTGCTCCTGAAGATGAGCCAGCGATGATGAAGCCATCAATGATGAGTGATCCAGAGATATAGAATCTTAGAGAAGAAGATGAGCGATGTCAGAGAACACTTTGAGAGAGGAACGAAACGATGTAGAACGTCGTTGAGGAGAAAGATGTTATAGTTTGGTTGGTGATGAAAACGTAACCTAATTGGGAATTTCCTGAATAGAGAGGGAGAGTACATTTTCTTCTGATACCATGTTAATTTGGTAACAGGCAGACTTCTATTATTTCGTTGTAACAATACCTATATATAATACAAAGAGGATATCTAATACAATAATTACAAAAGATTTGGTGACTCATATCCTAGTCAGTGCCTACTAAATTAAAGGGTAAAACTGAAATAGATACAGCTATCTTAAATATGCTATTATCTAGAAATATATTAAATAAATTATAATAATATATCTAACGGTAAATTTTAGGTTAGCCTTAAAAATACAGATAATTTACCCAATATGACGTGCTACCAATAAAATCAGACAAATTTTTTAGGTAGAATCTGCTATCTCTGCCGATTAAAATATATTTGTGTGTTTACATCATAATGATATTAAATTAGTGAGACATGTGTGTCGGATTCAAGTAAAATTAAAAATTTGGATAGTGGGATCTTTTCCCCAATTTCTATTACATATATCCGTGCCTGGTTACATATTTTACTATATACATGTTGTAGTTAAAAATTCCCCCCAATTTCCGTATAATTAATTACTTTTGATTCTTGATTACTTCTATGCATTGTTTCTATATGGATTCCTTTATTGTTTTTCCATTGGTGTCCAATGCATGTGGAGATGATCCTGTTTTCTTTAGTGCAGATACTATATATCATACAATTAATGGAGCAGTGACTACGGTTTAGATGATGCCACGTGACAATCTTATTTGAAACAAAATCTAAAAAAATATCATTGATTAATTTTTAATTTTTAACTAGATGTTGGCCTTAAAATTTAATATTTGTAGAAGTTGCATACCTAGCAAAATTTACTGGTATTTCTTGTACATACTTCTCCTTTAAGTAGCAATGCAAAACTTTGTTAAAAAGAAAAGTAGCAATGCAAAACACTACAAAGAAAGTAAAAACACACAATTGGAAATTGCGTCCAAGTGTTGTTGTGTAAAGATATTTTAAGGCAAAGCATATTAAATAAAGTACAAATAAAAACTTGAAATACCGTCTACATTAGTTTTAATATCATACCATTTAAAAAAAATTAAAAGATTATAGTAATCAGCGTTCTCTCCTAGGGTTTTTTCTTGGGGCGTCTTTCCTTAAGATTGAATCTTTGTGAGAAGAGTTCTCTCCTAGTGAGAAGGTTCTAGCTCTTGTTCTTCCGTTTTAAGCACCGTTTTTCTTGTATCCGTTTTGATTTCATTATACCATGGCATTAAGTAGTAGCAATCCTTTGTTGGAGGTGAAGTTTGATGGAGAAGAAGAATCTGAGGAAGCGCCAAACATGGCGATAACACTAGTTGGAAGGTTCGTCACAAACCGACCAATTAGAACTCATATCATGAAGGAGCGTATGGCCGGTGTGTGGAGTCCGGGAAGAGGAGTTTCGATTAGGGAGGTAGGACAAGGAGCCTTTCTATTTCAGTTCTTTCATCATCTAGATGTCCAGAAGGTCTTGAAGCAAGGTCTGTGGTCCTTTGATAAGCAGTTGTTTATTCTGAGTGTGATCCCTGATGGAGTCCCTCCTTGTGAAGTTCCTCTTTTTCAGATTCCGTTTTGGGTTCAGGTTCACAACGTCCCAACCGGTTCCATGTCTGAGACCATAGGGAAGCACGTGGGTAATACAGTGGGAACGTTTTTGGAGTATGATACAAAGAACTCCTCTGAATTTTGGTGCCTCTTTCTGCGCATAAGGGTATTAATTGATGTTCGAAAGCCATTGTTGAAAGGTTTGAAGCTGAAGAAGAAAGGAGGAGAGGCGAAGGAGGTGACCTTGAAGTATGAGCGTCTTGATGTCTTTTGTTTTCTTTGTGGGATGTTAGGGCTTGCTGAAGGTGATTGTCAGCGTTTGTTTCAGATGATAGTGGATGACGGTGTGTGTGGTTGGGGTCCGGAGTTGAGGGCAGAATTGCGCAGAGAGGGTAGCAGCGATGGCGCACAATGGCTGCGAGAAGAGAATCAACCGTGGACGGCTCCTAACAGCATCATCAATGCTGGAGGAAGCCAAGGTAACAATTTGAGCATCGCATTAATGGTCTTAATGGTCAGGGAACACAAACGGTTATGGAAATAATAACAATAATGACATTGCACAACTGGTGGAGCTTTTTAAAAGTCCAATGCTCATTTGTCCAAAACTGTTACAACAAGGTTTGAATATTAAATCCGGTAATAAAGAGGGTCAAAATAATAAGGAAGTAGCAATGATGGATGGGCCCAACAATAATAATGTGGTAATTATGGATGCTGAAGTGGAGGTGGGCGCTGATCGTAAGCGGACACGTGAGGACCCACCAATAGCTAATGTTGGAAAAAACAATGTTGGAGCAGGGGGAGATGGACCGTCACTTATGATGGTTAGTTCGGGTAGTGTTCCTATTTCAAAGATTGAGTCTTTTTTATCGGCAGGTCCTGGCAGTGGGGCCTGCCAGGAGCAATGAGTATCGTCAGGTGGAACTGCTTGGGATTGGGTAACCCACGAGCAGTTCCTCTGCTTCGGGAGCTCGTTCGGTTTTATCAACCGGATGTTTTTTTCTTTGTGAGACTTTAGTTCATGCTGACAAAATTGAGGAAACTCGTGTTCCCCTGGGTTTTGATTCTGCGTTCGCTGTTGATTGTGTTGGTAGGAGTGGGGGGTTGGCTTTGCTTTGGCGTCACCCATTTGACTGTACGGTGACAAACTATTCTATTAATTTTATTGATGTGGATGTGGTAGTGTGAATGGCCCTTCTTGGAGGCTTATTGGGTTCTATGGTTGTCTAGAGAGTGGGAGGAGGCGTGAGTCTTGGAACTTGCTTCGGAATATTGCTCGGAATATATCGTTACCGTGGTGCATGGTGGGTGACTATAATGATCTACTATCTAATGAGGAGAAGAGGGGAGCGCTGATAGGGCCCCGTGGTTGCTTAGGGGATTCCGTGAGGCAATTCATGATCGCCTGCTTCATGATGTTCCGATGTAAGGCCATCCGTTTACTTGGAGTAGGGGGAGGGGTACAGACGCCTTCAAAGAGGAGAGATTGGATAGAGTTCTTGCTACTCAAGACTGGATGGATTTGTTTCCTAATAGCAGCTTAATTAATGGGGTTGCTAGTCGCTCCGATCATACGACCCTTTGGTTGCAACTTTGGGAACATAGACGCCGTGGTGGGCCTCGTCTATTCCGGTTTGAGAATGCTTGGCTTGAGGAGGCTGACCTTCCTATAGTGGTGGGGGAGAGTTGGACTGGTGGGAACGAAGGTGATCTGATGAAGAAGGTGGAGGACTGTACGAATGCGCTTGATGGTTGTGGAAGACGGTTGCGGGCTAGATAGCTGATAACTCTATTTGATATAGATTTATTCTTATGTTTGAATTTAGTAAATTACTCTCTTTCAAGTAAAGATAAGGAATTTATATAATATTTTATGTGATATATGCTAACTTGAGCGTTTGACATGGTTATAGTTGTTAGTAGGCCATTTTGGATATATTGTGGTATGTTTGATGGTTTTGTTCAGTGCAGTCTACAGATGCTCCTGCATCAATGCACCTGCATTATTCCTGCACTACAAATGCTACTGCACTGGATTTCCACAATGCTCTTGCATTACATCTGCATTGCTTAAGGAAGCCATCCACTTGCACATCCACTTGCATTTGATGACCTCATTCTTGGTCTCCTAAAGCAAGAGCACCTTATATTTCGGCGCCTACAATTCCCACATAACTTTGAAGAGTCATCTACATAGGGACACATGTTCATATCTCATTGGACCTACCTACACACTTGATTGAAGACATCTACTTGGGAAACAACTTCTGAAAAGTAGCCATGATTCAATCTCTAGTTTACTTCAACATGAAGAAAGGAAGCACCTCTCATGAAGACTATAAAAGGACCTCACTTCTTCACTTGGAGATATATCACAATCTATAAGTTAGATCAAAATTTCAATAGACATAGTTAGTTTCTATTTTGTAAGAAGGAAAGGAAGGAATTGACAAATCCTCCTTACTTCACTTTCATAGTTTTTACTAAGTGCTGAGTAGTAATGCAACTGCATTGCTAGGAGAATTCATGCAAAGAGCTGCAACTTGTGTAATCTCTATCTTGTTGTCTCTCTTTTGTGATTTCAATTATATAAACAAGTTCTATTCAGTTTATATTTGCCTTGCAATGTCTATGTTGAGCTAAATCTCTCTTAGTTGGAATGTTCTAACCATTTAATGAGCTTTTAAGTAAGTTTGATGCATGTTTGTAATGTGTGCACTTTAGTTTTTGCTTGATAATACTTTAAACACTTATTTTGAGTTTGATCACTTATAATAAGTAGATTTGTAAAAGCAGACATGGTTTACAATTAAGAACTCAAGAACTCATATGGGTGAGTGTTTTACATAAAGGAAACTTTGTGAAAACCATACTAAGTCCTAGACATAGGATAGTATAGTTCATAGGGTGATATTGTGGGTACTTTAAAAGACAAGAGTGAACTTATTTAGCAAGCCTAGACATAGGAAGCTTGTAAAGAAACTCTAAAGAAAGTGACTGAAAGGCACATAGCTAATGCAACAACATTCAGTGCAACTGCATCAGATACTGCATTACACACTTAAAGGTGAATTACTTGGGGAAGACATTCCAACTAGCTTTTCTCATTTGCATTACAAATACTTGCACTTTAGCTTTTACTAACTTGATTGTGATAGCACCTACATCCAATATAATTATTATTTGGTTACTTGCACTCTATTACATTGTATTGAGTTTCAAGAAGGGTTTGTCAATCCCTGTGGGTTCGATCTTTTATACTACTTGTTAAGGACTGTGTATACTTGCACATGTTTTCCACACACCAAGTTTTTGGCGCGTTGTCGGGGATTGAAGTTAAATTCTCTTGAAAATTTTATTTATTGTAATTTAGTGTTCTATTATTCTGATATTTGTAGTTTCTGTCATGCAGGAGCACATGGTGCTTTAGCATATGTACAGGACCAGAAACAGGACACCAGAATATTGCTTAGATCCATAGATAAAAAGAAGATATAGGAGATTGCTAAAACTCCAGAAGCAAAAAGGACAAGCCTGCATCATGTCTCACCGTGAAGGACAAAGCTCAAGGCCACACTCAGTAAGAGGAGGTTCTGGCTCACATCAAGCTACTGAAGAAGATCACAGAGATCATTTCATTCATACAGATCCCATTGGTATGATTAATGATAGAGATAGACCTATGAGGGACTATGCTCAGTTTGATCATCAAAATATGCAAACTAGCATATCTAGGCCTCATATAGATGCTGTGCATTTTGAATTTAAGCCTACGATGTTTCAAATGCTTCAAACTATTGGTCAATTTTGAGGAACCCCTCATGAGGATCCTCATTTGGATTTAAAACAGTTTATAGATGTATGTAGTGACTTTATCATACCTGGTGTTAGTGAAGATGCATTTAGATTAAGGTTATGCCCTTATTCTTTGAAAGATAGAGCAAAGGCTTGGTTAAACTCATTAGAGCCTAACTCTATCCATTCATGGAATGAAATGGTTGAAAAAATTTTAGGAAAATATTTCCCACCTATCAAAAATGCCAGGATGAGAACTGATATTACATCTTTTATACAAAAAGAGTTTGAATCATTATTTGAAGCATGGGAAAGATGGAAGGAACTTTTGAGAAAATTCCCTCATCATGGTTTACCTTTTATTATTCAAAAGGAAACATTTTATAATGGTTTAGAACCTCAAACCAGAGTAATGCTTGATGCATCATCTGGTGGAGTGTTATTGAATCTGTCATACAATGAGGCACATGAATTGATAGAAAGAATAGCAACTAATAGCTCTAGTTGGCCTACTGAGAGGGTGAGTGACCAAAATAAACCATCAGGGGTACATGAAATTAGTGATATATCTGCCCTATATGCTCAAGTAGTCACTCTAGCTAACTTGATGAAAAACTTCACTTCAGGCAATGCAACTGCATCTAATGGAGCTGCATCAAAAGATAACACTGCAGCTGCAATAGAACAAGCACCTCCAGGTACCACTAGTTGTGTGTATTGTGGAGGAGGTCACTTGTATGAGGAATGTCCTAGCAACCCTATTTCTGTAAATTATGTAGGTTATAATAGAAATAACAACCGTTATTCCAACACTTATAACCCAAGATAGAAAAATCACCCAAATTTTAGATGGAGCAACAATAGTGCACCTGTAACTAATGTTGCACCAACTACACCACCAGGATTTCATCCTCAGAACAACCAAATACACTCTCATCCTACCAATCTAGAACAGCTAGACAAGCCTAAGATGCTTCCATTAAGAATCTAGAGAATCTAGTAGGTCAATTAGCCACAGCTTTATATCAAAGGCCACAAGGTGCCTTAACTTGCATTACAAAAGCTACTCCTTCCCAAAGGCAAAGAAAGGAGCATGTGAAGGCTATTTCACTAAGAAGTGGCAAGGATCTTATAGAGACAACTGAGAGGGAAAGTGTAGATAAAGGAGAAAAAGAAAAAGAAAAAATAGGAAGGAAACCAATGCATAAGCATCTAATGCTCATGTATTAGAAGAAGTTCAAGTTCCACTACCTAAGTTAGTACCAGAGTACCCACCTCCTCCTTATCCTCAAAGATTAAAAAACACATGAGGAGAAACAGTTTAGCTAATTTTTAGAGGTACTAAAACAGCTACACATCAATGTTCCCTTAGTGGAAGCACTCCAACAAATGCCAAACTATGCCAAATATATGAAAGATATGCTTACCAAAAGAAAAATATTAGGGGAATTTGAGACAGTTGCCATGACCAAAGAGTGTAGTTTCCTCCTGCAAAATAATATTCCTAGGAAATTGATGGATCCAGGTAGTTTTAAAATTCCATTTTCCATTGGAACATCTTATACTGGTAGAGCATTATGTGATTTAGGTGCAAGCATCAATTTGATGCCTAAATCCATTTTTAACCAGTTAGGAATTGGAATTGCAAGACCAACTACTGTGACACTTCAATTAGCTGACAAGTCAATAGCCTATCCTGAAGGTATCATAGAAGATATCTTTGTTGAGGTAGATAAATTTGTATTCCCTGGATATTTTGTTATCCTTGACTTTGATGCAGATAAGGAAGTACCTATTATCCTAGGTAGACCATTTCTAGCAACTGGCAAGACCTTAATTGATGTGCAGAAAGGTGAACTAACTATGAGAGTGAATGATCAAGAGGTCAAATTCAATGTGATGAATGCTATGAAGTATCCTACAGGAAATATAGAGGAGTGTTCATCCATAATTTCTCTTGATCAATTGTTAGAGAAACAGTTTTATAAACAGTATGATCATTTGGCTAATGCAGATGAACTTAATGCAACTGCATTACTAGATGATGAATTACTGGAAGAAGAGAATCTGCCAAACTCTTGTAAGGAAGTATGGGCTAGAACTTATGAACCACTCAATCTTGAGGATCCAACTCTCAAGAAGAATTTACCCTCCATAGAACAACCTCCTAAGCTAGAATTGAAAGAACTGCCTAAGCATCTTAAATATGATTTTCTAGTAGAAAATGAGACTTTACTATCATTGTCTCTGATTTAACATCAGAACAATAAAGTGATCTCATTGATACCTTGAAGAAGCATACTAAAGCAGTAGGTTGGCAAATGGCAGACATCAAGGGAATTAGTCCTTCCATATGTATGCATAGAATCATCTTAGAAGAAAATTCTAAGAATAGCATAGAGAGCCAAAGGAGACTAAACCCTATTATGAAAGAGGTTGTGAAAAAGGAAATCATTAAGTGGCTGGATGCTAGTATTATTTACCCCATATCAGACAATGCATGGGTAAGCCTTGTCCAATTATTGCCAATGAGAAGAATGAATTAACACCAACTAGGACTATTAGAGGTTGGAGGATATGTATGGACTATAGGAAACTTAATAAGGCTACCAAAAAGGATCATTTTCCTTTACCATTCATAGACCAAATGCTAGATATATTAGCAGGAAAAGAGTTTTATTGCTTCCTTGATGGCTACTCAGGCTATAATCAAATAGCCATTGAGCCTAATGATCAACAAAAAACCACTTTTACATGCCCTTATGGAACCTTTGCTTTTAGAAGGATGCCATTTGGACTATGTAATGCTCCTGCTACATTCCAAAGATGCATGTATTCTCAGATTTCATTGAGCAATCAATGGAAGTATTTATGGATGATTTCTGAGTCTTTGGAGAAACATTTCAAGTTTGTTTATCAAAATTGGAACAAATTCTCAAGAGATGTGAGGAAACAAATCTAGTGTTAAACTGGGAAAAATGCGACTTTATGGTGCAAGAAGGCATTGTGTTAGAACATAGAGTTTCAAAGAAAGGTCTAGAGGTAGACAAAGCCAAGATTGAGGTGATTGAGAAATTGCCACCACCAACCACAGTCAAAGGTGTAGCGACCGAAAAATCCGGGAAAGGATTCTTCGAAAAGGTTCAAAGGAAGCCGCCACCAAATTTTAGTTTAAGGGCAAATTTGGAAAATCCCTTTAAGTTTTAGGACGAGGCATTGTTAGGGTTCGGGAGTCGTTATGTGTGGGGAAGGTATTAGCACCCCACGACATCCTATTGTCTAATTAATTTAAGATTTATTTAATAATTACCCCTTTTATTTGTAGAAAAAAGACTTATTTAGGTTTTTGGTTTTTAGTGCTTGACAAGAGTTGAGTCTTGCTCCTACGTACCTCCGGATGCAATGGAGGAATCAAAGCTACGTAGTTCTTCCTGAAAAAGGTTTGTTGGTTGATGTTTTTTAGTGTAGGGGTCCTAGGATTCCTTGAACTGTACAGCTCACTGATTCCTAGGACGCTGACTAACCCGATTGTACAACCGACTTAGTCCCCTACTTTTTGAAAATAATTTTAGAGTTTTTGAAAGAAAGTGGTTTGGTGTGAGGTGGGTCCGTTTTAGAATAGGTATTCTAGAACTCCTGAACTGTACAGCTCATTAGTTCTAGAACGCTGACTAACCCGGTTGTACAACCGACTTAGTCCCCTATTTTTAGGAAAAGTGATTTATTTATATTTTATAAATTTGTAGGATTCTTGAATCAGCATCTGACTCATTGGTCTAGGAAATTGACTAACTTGGATTGTACAACCGACTTAGTCTTTTATTTAGTTTTGGGGTAGAAAAATATTTGATTATTGTTTTTTGATTCAATGAGAAAGTATTTGAGTTAAAAAAGAATTAATAAATACAAATGAGGAAGGTGGTTTAAACAATAAAATGGAGTGTAAATAACTACAGAGGATTGTATAATTAAACAAGTAGTGGTGCAAAACAAAACCCAATTCACATTATTTGGGCCCATTTGCGAATATGGGTTTTAAGTAAAAGGGGTCTTGCACCGATATGGTTGGAAGGAGAAGTTTGAATGGAGGTTGCTCAGATTCGAGTTCAAAGGTTGATGATGATTGGAGAAGTACTCATGAAGTCAAGATGCACGTGATACGTCGGAAGTTTTGACAAAGACAAAGTTGAAAGAAAACAATAAACAATGGATCCGATCCTTTAATATCAACATGGTGATTAACAAGTATATTAAACAAGATAAAAACAATTCAAACCATTTCATTTTATGATTCGAAAAATGAACTTAAGCTTGATACCCATCGATTCGTTTCAAACTAATACCTCCTATTTACATGCTATTTATACTCATAAATTTTCCAACTAATTAATCAGTCATTTGATAAGCATGATAAAGAAACGTATATACCAACCTGACCTCCAAGCTATTCTAAAAAGAAAAATGCTATGTGAATACTCTGCCCCAGAACCAAAGCCTTTCTCCTGACTGTTCCTCAGAGTTACCGCTAACGTTGCTTCTCATATGATTGCCACCGCCACTGCTTTAAGTTATGCGCATCGTTGATAATCGCTAATCCTTGTATTTGGTGGATTAGGATTACATTCGCGAACCCTAATCCTTTTGAAGTGATTTATGCAGTATTGTTGCCTCTGATTGTCTGAGGGTTGATCACATATTTATACTAGAAAATTAGGTCTTGACCATTAATGGATTGATTTACCCTGATTTGATTTGTTTTCAGATACTTGGAGAGGAAGATTAGGGTTTTAGGAGAACCTGAATATCCAAGCCCAGCTGCTACTTGGGCTAAAAGTGTTTTATTTTGTATTTTTTTTATTTATTTTCGGATTTGGCTTTTCGTGTATTTTTAGCATCACTTTTTTTTGCATTTTGGACCCCTTTTTGGACTTTTAGACACCTATACATTGTAATAAAACTAAATTACATTTTTTCACATTTTTGGACTAAATATTGTCTAATAAATTAAATAAACAAATTACGAATAAAATAATAAGAAAAAAGAGTCATGCCAAATACAAAGACGAGGACGGGCCGGACTCGACAAATACGCTAAAACTAAACCAAGAATGGGCATGTTAACTACCAACCTCACAGTTAACTCGGAATCGCATTAGTCTGAATTTAGACCAAATTTTGAGAAAAATGACTTTAGGTAGACCTGCTTACGTACGACTAAACTCGAATACGGACGTTAATTTGAAGAACGCGCGAGAAGATTGATCATTCGCGTGCGTGCCTAATTTAAACAACGGCGTTTCGATTTAGTTGAACGGAGTGATTGAAATTAGTAACCGAGACTCTACACTAATAATTCTTGTAATCATGCGACTCGAAACACGCCTTACTAAAAATAAACGACTAACGCGAGAAAAGAAGACGGACAAAATTGGGGTATAGCATTTTGCCTCTCTTTATTAATATTTTACTAGAAAGTCTTTGAGCTCTAGAACTTTCGTAGTAGAAATAGGAATAAAGATAAGATAGACGCTAATTTTGTCCGTTTAAGGGGGGAGGTGGAAGGTTTGAGAGATAAGGGGGAGTGGTTAATGCTTGGCGATTAACCGAGAGTTGAATGAAGGGTCAACAAGGACACGAAGGAGCACTAAGGCTCTGAAGGACCACTCAGGGTCTGAAGGAGCGATAAGGCTCCGAAGGACCACTTAAGGTCTGGAAGGCTGCCTAAGCCTTAATTGAAGGACCATCGTGGTGCAGTAGGAGCGCAACTAGCTACGGTACTAATTAAGCGGCCGAGGGCCTTTATACTCGGCGGCCATGATGGGTCAAGATCGGTCTAGAAACCGATATGTTGACCATGAAGGGCGACACCGCGTGTCTTAGGCCGACCACAACTAGTCCGAAGGACCACGCGGGTTCGGAAGGTCCGCGGGCTCGACTCGACGACGTTTGCGACTGGGCCACTTAGGGCAATCGAAGGAGCGTAGTGCTCTGAAGGACCACTCGGGGTGCGGGATCGCTTCGGTGATGCGTGATGCGATCACGGGATCGACGCTTAGAGCTTTGATCTTAGAGGAACAAAATATGGGTATCGACACTTGAAGTCGATTCGGAGGCAATACATCATGTAATGGACCTACAACGCCAATAATACATGCACATGCAATGGTGATTTTGGTGGGGTGATGGATGAAATAGGTGATTCCTTTTCTTTTTTTTTTTTTATTTTTTTATTTTTTTATTTTTATTTTATTTTGCTTTTGCTTTTTTTTTGCTTGCTTTTTATTTATTTATATGATGGATGCATGAAGTATGAATGTTAATATGATGCAAATGAAATGTTTGAATGCAAATGCTATGGTGCATGGTGTGATGATATGAAATGACTGATTGAGTGCAGAAACATTTTTTTGTGATGATGAGATGTGAGACTTTGGATGCGAGAAGCGGAGATGAATATTGATAATTCTTTGGAAAGATTAGATTTGATTCAAACTTCCGGCAATCTCAAGGTTGTTATTTACAGGCACTGGATGTGAAAAAGTACTTGCAAGCTCGCTTCTTTTTCTCTTCCATTATGATGCCCCCTGATGACCGAAATTTAGGTCCACAAAGTTAACTAAGTGGATTTTCAGTATCACATTATCTCTCTGAAGCATTGTTAAGAAAACATGTATAGTAATGCAAACATAGATGAATGAGTTAGTTAACTTGGTTCAAGGTTATGGACGAATGCGACGCATGAAAGGAAGAATGACTGGTCTTCGTCAATGTCATGAAAGGTAGGTTTTTCCAAGCCAAGAAATACGAGATTGCCCCAATTTAGATTTGATGATTGTGAGTGAATAACTTGCCCCTGTCTAGTGCTAACAAGCTAGAGGTGTAGAAAATGATGAATGGGGAATGCATTGGCTTTGGAATGAAAAGCGGAGAGCAAGGGATTTTGTCTCGACCCATAGAGTTTGGTGTTGCCCCATTTATGGCAAGGACGAGATTGCCCTGACTAGAGTAGTAGCATTTTGGGTAACGAGTTGAGAAATTTCCCCGGTATGGTTTTATGGATGGGAGTATAACGGAGATGAGATGGGCGTACGGTGAATGTCCCTATTTGTAGGTGGAGTGAAGAGCGACAGGGTTGCCCACTTGGAATGGTATTTCGAATGGTTGCCTTTTGTGAGATTGGAAAAGGTGACGGAGTTAGGGTTATGGGTTTTTGGAGTTTGTCTGGTATGGCTATAGGCTAGGTGTGGTATGGGATGGACACTGTCCAAATTTTCCAAAGTTCAAATGGAATAGATGGTGAAAGGGATGCCCCACTTTAGGATCTAGGTGACGATCCTAGTATAAACTTTTGAATGACTCTCACGCTATGATAGTCTTGAGCTTGCTATGATGAAAACTACACTTGGTGATCACTAGACCTTGTCTTAGTATAACTGTAACTTGAATGAATCTTGTGGTGCAAGTTTTTTTTTTTTTTTTTTTTTGAGATATATTTTTTTGCAACCATATTATAAATAAATAAACTTACTTGTCTTGAAATTAAAACTTTGAGAAAACAAAAAGCAATCATCATTGATCGGAATGAACTATAGAGGGTAGTAATGTGGCCGATGGTTTAGTGATTTATGAGGGAAATGATAATTGGGCTCAAGGTAGTGTTTGGGGATTGATGGGACGGATGATTTTTTTTTTTTTGAGCGGTATGATTTGGCTAATGGTTAATGGTTTGTGAAAGAAGGGGTTATTAGGCTCAATGAAGTGTTTGAGGTTTTATTGAGACAGTAATTGATGTGTCTCATAGTAGGATGGACTTGTTTAGGGATGTGACTTAGCCCAGGGTTTATGAAGGATAGGATATTGAGGACAAGGGAAGTGTTTGGGGGTTTATTTCAGACAAGGATCTCTTATGCATTTAATGGCAAGAAGTATCAGCTCATAATTGTACCACTTTTGCTTTTTCGTGGTTTTTCCTCTTTTTTGATTTCACTTTCTTTTTTTATTTTGATTTTTTCTTTTTCTTTCTTTCGAGCTGAGTGACTTGATAAAATGATACACCATTTTTGATGTGCGATTGATCCTTGTCTAGGGTGATTGAAAGGTTTTTTACATTTTGGCTTAAGGTGGGTAGCAAAGGTTTTTTTCGGGGACATGGGAAGATGGTCAGAGATGGTCAAACTTCATTTCAAATCATGATTGCTCGATTTCTCAAAAATTAACTCAAGGACAATAATTTACTTATTTTATATACTTGCTATTTTTCTTTATTTCTTTTCTTGCTCTAAATTTTGCTTAGGCTGCTCTTACGAGTTTTCAACCTAACGAGCTTCTTTTGATTTTTTTTTTGTAAAGGACTTGCACCAAGGGAATACAACGTTGACAAGGTTTTTAGAGATCACACATTTTCCCCAGTATGGAGGGCCTAAAGTGTTATTTCACTAGGGGAACCAACCAGAAACGTCAACTATGTACTAATGTGGGGAGTATGGGTGGTCGGGGTGGGATTAGACTTTGACAGGGGATGATGGTAGGGACGCTAACTGACTTAGACAAAAATGAACACACATGTTACCCAAGTCACTACACAAATGCTTCGCAGAGAGTTAACATTTAAAACATGATAGAAATTTTTTTATGGGCATTTCGGTGATTTATCATGGGATGGAAGAGATGCAACGTTTGGTTAAAAAATGTGAGCAAGCTAAAAATTTGAAAAACGGAGTGACTTGAAACACCTTGAGCTTGCAACGAAGTATGACTACACTTTTTCAAAAAGAATTATTTACCTCACAAGAATGCCTCACCTCTCATCACAATCTTTCTCTCAAAATTATGTTTTTTCGTTTTTATAATGCATGATGTAAGTATGCAAATGAATGAATGCGCATGAAATGAGAATGCGAATGAACGAATGAATGTATGTGAAATGCGAATGTAATGTATGTGAAATGCGAATGTAATGTATGTGTATGAAATATATGGAGAGTAAAGTACAAAGTTTAACTTTGACTTTAGCATGCATGGCTTCTCTCCAAAATAAAGCTTTTAATTCTCAGACGGTCGTAACAATGTACGCAACATAAGATGTTTATCTTGTTGTTTTATGCAAAGAAAAGGAAAAATGCATGTGGTATATTTTCTAAAAAATGTAGTAAATAATGATTTTGATTTTTGACTTTTGATTTTTAAAATTGTTTGGATAAAAAGCGGTATGCATTAATGTTCGTTTGAATGCAAGGGTATAAAGCTCCTTTGTGACCCTAGAGATGCATCTTACAGAGTGGGTCTAAGGTTTCTTTTATAGTGAACCTCACAGGGATAGTTCTAAAGAATCCTACACATGGTCCCTAGAGCCAAGGACCCAAATCAAGAATCTCGACCCAACAATAGGCAAGCTATTAGAAGGATAGCATCCTCAAAAGGAATCAAACTCTAGGTGAGATTTTCGTGACCACCCAACGAGACGTCGTCCATGAGCCATCACTACGCAATCTCGTTCTAACTTAGGTTTATGCTCGAGTCCGGGTAGAGGACCTTTCTCACATGTGTGTGCGAAGTGTAATTGTGAAGTGTGTGTAGGAGCAATTTAAAAACAACCCAAAAGTCATGCAAAGCAGACAAACAAACACATATACAAATATCGTCTTCTATCCTAGGGTTCATAAATCACATAAAAGTATAAGATGCGAAAAATAAAATAAATAAATAAAGGAAAGGTAAAAATTAAATTAATCCTAAATAATTAGACTAGGTTTTGACTCTCTAAAAAGATAAGTCCCCAGTGGAGTCGCCAGCTGTAGCGACCGAAAAATCCGGGAAAGGATTCTTCGAAAAGGTTCAAAGGAAGCCGCCACCAAATTTTAGTTTAAGGGCAAATTTGGAAAATCCCTTTAAGTTTTAGGACGAGGCATTGTTAGGGTTCGGGAGTCGTTATGTGTGGGGAAGGTATTAGCACCCCACGACATCCTATTGTCTAATTAATTTAAGATTTATTTAATAATTACCCCTTTTATTTGTAGAAAAAAGACTTATTTAGGTTTTTGGTTTTTAGTGCTTGACAAGAGTTGAGTCTTGCTCCTACGTACCTCCGGATGCAATGGAGGAATCAAAGCTACGTAGTTCTTCCTGAAAAAGGTTTGTTGGTTGATGTTTTTTAGTGTAGGGGTCCTAGGATTCCTTGAAGCTATGCACTCACCATTGATTCTAGAATGACTAACCTGGATTGTACAACCGACTTAGTCCCCTACTTTTTGAAAATAATTTTAGAGTTTTTGAAAGAAAGTGGTTTGGTGTGAGGTGGGTCCGTTTTAGAATAGGTATTCTAGAACTCCTGAACTGTACAACTCATTAGTTCTAGAACGCTGACTAACCCGGTTGTACAACCGACTTAGTCCCCTATTTTTAGGAAAAGTGATTTATTTATATTTTATAAATTTGTAGGATTCTTGAACTCTATGCATGACTCATTGGTCCTAGGAAATTGACTAACCGATTGTACAACCGACTTAGTCTTTTATTTAGTTTTGGGGTAGAAAAATATTTGATTATTGTTTTTGATTCAATGAGAAAGTATTTGAGTTAAAAAGAATTAATAAATACAAATGAGGAAGGTGGTTTAAACAATAAAATGGAGTGTAAATAACTACAGAGAGGATTGTATAATTAAACAAGTAGTGGTGCAAAACAAAACCCAATTCACATTATTTGGGCCCATTTGCGAATATGGGTTTTAAGTAAAGGGTCTTGCACCGATATGGTTGGAAGGAGAAGTTTGAATGGAGGTTGCTCGGATTCGAGTTCAAAGGTTGATGATGATTGGAGAAGTACTCATGAAGTCAAGATGCACGTGATACGTCGGAAGTTTTGACAAAGACAAAGTTGAAAGAAAACAATAAACAATGGATCCAGTCCTTTAATATCAACATGTGATTAACAAGTATATTAAACAAGATAAAAACAATTCAAACCATTTCATTTCATCGATTCGAAAAATGAACTTAAGCTTGATACCCATCAGATTCGTTTCAAACTAATACCTCCTATTTACATGCTATTTATACTCATAAATTTTCCAACTAATTAATCGGTCATTTGATAAGCATGATAAAGAAACGTATATACCAACGACCTCCAAGCTATTCTAAAAGAAAAATGCTATGTGAATACTCCGCCCTTTGAGGCAGAAGCCTTTCTCGTGGATCGTTCCTCGAGTTACCGCTAACGTTGCTTCTCATATGATTGCCACCGCTCTTCGCTTTCGTTATTACTACATCGTTGATAATCGCTAATCCTTGTATTTGGTGGATTAGGATTACATTGCGAACCCTAATCCTTTTGAAGTGATTTATGCGATGATTGTTGCCTCCGATTGTCCGAGGTTGATCACATATTTATACTAGAAAATTAGGTCTTGACCATTAATGGATTGATTTACCCCCGATTTGATTTGTTTTGAGATACTTGGAGAGGAAGATTAGGGTTTTAGGAGAACTGAATATCAAGCCCAGTGCTACTTGGGCTAAAAGTGTTTTATTTTGTATTTTTTTATTTATTTTCGGATTTGGCTTTTAGTGTATTTTTAGCATCACTTTTTTTGCATTTTGGACCCCTTTTGGACTTTTAGACACCTATACATTGTAATAAAACTAAATTACATTTTTTCACATTTTTGGACTAAATATTGTCTAATAAATTAAATAAACAAATTACGAATAAAATAATAAGAAAAAGGAGTCATGCCAAATACAAAGACGAGGACGGGCCGGACTCGACAAATACGCTAAAACTAAACCAAGAATGGGCATGTTAACTACCAACCCCACAGTTAACTCGGAATCGCATTAGTCTGAATTTAGACCAAATTTTGAGAAAAATGACTTTAGGTAGACCTGCTTACGTACGACTAAACTCGAATACGGACGTTAATTTGAAGAACGCGCGAGAAGATTGATCATTCGCGTGCATGCCTAATTTAAACAACGGCGTTTCGATTTAGTTGAACGGAGTGATTGAAATTAGTAACCGAGACTCTACACTAATAATTCTTGTAATCATGCGACTCCGAAACACGCCCTTACTAAAAATAAACGACTAACGCGAGAAAAAGAAGACGGACAAAATTGGGGTATAACAAAAGGTATTAGGAGCTTCTTAGGCCATTCTGGTTTCTATAGGAGATTTATCAAAGATTTTTCAAAAAATTCAAAACCATTGTGTATGCTTTTGCAACAGGATGTGCCATTTAACTTTGATGATTATTGTATGGAAGCTTTTGAAAAGCTTAAAAAGGCATTGGTGACAGCACCAGTGATTGTAACACCTGATTGGAGCAGGCCATTTGAACTAATGTGTGATGCTAGTGACTTTGCAGTAGGAGAAGTCCTAGGGCTAAGGTATGATAAGGTTTTTCATTCCATTTATCATGCTAGCAAAACATTAGTTGAAGCTCAAGTAAATTATACAGTCACAGAAAAAGAATTATTAGTTGTGGTATTTGCATTTGAAAAGTTTAGACCTTACTTAGTTGGCACTAAAGTTATTGTTTATACTGACCATTCTGCAATTAAGTATTTAATTTCAAAGAAGGATGCAAAGCCAAGGTTGATAAGATGGATTCTACACCTGCAAGAGTTTGATCTTAAAATCAGAGACAAGAAAGGAGTAGAGAATCACTAGGTGCACAAGAAGAAGAAGAAATCAAGGAAAGCTTCCCAGATGAGAAGTTGTTAGCAATCATAGTCAATGCACTAAATGAAACTGCATTAGCTATAAGCAATGCATCTAATGCATCTGCACCATGGTATGCTGACATTGTTAATTTCATTACAAGTAAGGTAGTACCAGTGAACATGACATATCAACAAAGGAGAAGATTCTTCCATATAGTTAAGCAATACTATTCGGATGATCCATTCTTTTATAAGATGTGCCCTGATCAAATAATGAGGAAATGCATTCCTGAAGAAGAGCAACAAGTAGGGCTACTGCATTGCCATGTTGCACCTTATGGAGGACATTTTGGTAGCACTAGAACAGCAACTAAGGTATTACAGTCTGGTTATTTTTGGCCTACTTTATTTAAAGATGCATATTTTATGGTCTAAAATTGTGATAAATGTCAAAGAGCAGAAAATATCTCTGATAGACATAAAATGCCAAGAACCAATATCTTAGAAATGTAATTGTTTGATGTATGGGGAATGGATTTCATAGGCCCTTTTCCACCTTCTTTTGGCAATTCATATATCTTAGTAGTTGTTGATTATGTGTCCAAATGGGTAGAAGCAGTAGCATTACCAAATAATGATGCTAAATCAGTAAGTAAGTTCCTTCAAAGGAATATATTTACTAGATTTGGACTCCTAGAGCTATAATTAATGATGAAGGTTCACATTTTTGTAATAAAATAATAGAAAACCTTCTAGCTAAGTATGGAGTTAAGCATAAAATAGCTACAGCTTATCATCCTCAAACTAGTGGACAAGCAGAACTATCCAATAGGGAAATTAAGAGAATGCTAGAAAAAATGGTTAATCCAAAAAGGAAAGATTGGTCTTTGCATTTGGATGATGCTTTATGGGCATATAAAACAACATTCAAAACACCCTTAGGAATGTCCTCCTATAGAATAGTCTATGGAAAAGCATGTCATTTGTAACGCCCCAAAAATTATTGGCTATTTATTTAATAGATTATTGGGGATTAGATTGTGGAAAAATATTAGAAATAAAAATATGGTGTTTTATTAAATTGAAGGGGGGTGGTGTTAACAATTAATTAAGTGATAGAAAAGGGGGCCCACGACCCAAAGGCCCATTAGGCGCATGAGGTGATGGGGTTTACCTAGGGTTGGCTCATTTTGGAGCAAAGGAAGAAAAAGAAAGAAACGTAAGAAGAGAGGAGAGAAGAGAGATCGCACCAGAGATAAAAGAGAAAGAAAGAGATCGCACAAGAGAGAAGAGGAGAAGAAGAGTTGTTGCTGTGGTTACTTTGGTGCTTCGTAGTAGGATCATCATCTTCGAAAAACTTAAGGTAAGGGTGGGTCTTACCTTATAATAGGGCTTAGAATGGGTTATATGTAAGGGTTAGGATTTATACCATTTCTCTTATAATTCTATTGTTGAATTTGAAATATGATTGAATGTGTGTTGATTGATTGTCTCTAATGTGTTTGATTGAAAAGTGTATGAGTGGTTAGGTGTATGTGATTGATTATGATTGTATCTGGACGATTTTGAAAATGTATGTAATTGTGAGTTTTAAAGAATCGATGATTTTCCTACAAAATGAAACTTGGAAATCGATTCTGGGCTCTATATAAAAGCCAGAAATCGATTTCCTCCCTAAAAACAAAGCTAGAAATCGATTCCTTCCTTTAGAAATGAAGGCAAGAATCGATTTCCTCCTTAAAAACAAAGCTAGAAATCGATTCCTTCCTTTAGAAATGAAGGCAAGAATCGATTTCCACCTTTAGTAATGAAAGCAAGGAATCGATTCCTTCCTTTGGAAATGAAAGCAAGAATCGATTTCCCTCCTTTAGAAATGAAAACAAGAATCGATTCTCTTCTTTAAAAATGAAAGATATGAATCGATTCCTTTCTTAGAAATAGAAGCAATGAATCGATCCCCCTTTTTAAAAACAAGAAATCATGAATCGATTTTGTACTTGTCAATGTTTTCCTAACGTATTTAGCATGTGTTTATAAATGTTAGGCTAATGGGAGCCACTTTATACTGTTGCCTAGTTTTGGTGCTGTTTTAGTCCTTAGGTGCTCTTTTGGTCCTTGAGCGCTGTTTTGGTCCTTGAGTGTTGTTTGGTCCTTTATGTGCTAATTTGGTCCTTTTGTGCTGTTTAGGTCCGTTAGTGCTGTTTTGTTCCCTTATGTGCTATTTTGGTCCTTTAGAACTGTTTAGGTCCTTGAGTGCTGTTTTGGTCATGTTTTAGTCCTTGTGGCAAATTTCTTAGGACTAAGTTGATGATGTATGATTAAATGATGAAGTTGATGATGTATGATTAAATGATGAAGTTGATGATGTATGATTAAATGATGATGTTGATGATGTATGATTAAATGATGATGTTGATGATGTTAATGACGATGTGCCAGTAATGTTGTTGAGTGATGATGGGTCTACGGACCGTGTTTGGAGATGAATCTTAGGCTGCGGTCTCGACGTTATAATTGAAATTGATGATGTGTGTGACTTGTTGTTGTGAGAAATTGTGCTTGTGGTGTGTTCATGGAGTCACATGCATACATTTGGCTGCGGTCGCGACGATGCATTTTTTTTAGGCTGCGGTCTCGACGTTTTATATATACATACATATATAATTAAGTTGTTTGTAATATGTTATATATATATATATATATATATATATATATATAAACACGTTGTTGTAGGTTGTTATATATATATATATATATATATATATATATATATATATATATATAAATTCTTTGAAGTTGTTGTGCGTAATAAAAAAATATATATATATATATATATAAGAATATTGTTTGTAACTAGTATATGTGTACATATATGTAAATGAATATATATATTGTTGAGAATTATATATATATATATATATATATATATATATATATATATATATATATATATATATAATGAGAGTCATTGTATATGACTTTATATAAATAAAATATAAGAGAGTTGCTGTGATGGGTGTAGTTCTATATTCTAGCATATTACTTATTATAAGCCTTATTATGCGGTTTAGACTCACCCCTTTGTTGTTATTATTACAGGTAGCCATGAGTGAAGTCTGTTATTTCTTCACTCCTGAGTCGGTCTATAAGCTCTGATACGTAACACTCAGGGGATGGGGCGCTAGTTATTGTTTTTGTTTATTTGCCTTGTTGAGTAATTTTATGGAGATTATTATGTTATTGTTGAGATTGTCTTTTGTTTTATAAGATATTAATTTTATTCCGCTGCTAGACGTTGAAAACTCATGTTATGAGAACTGAAGTAATTTATTTTTGAGGATTCCATCCCAGTGCTGTGTGTTGCGTAAATGTATTAATTTTAAGAGAGCTTGATTATTATAATGTTGTTGTTGCGTGAAGAAAATGTATCATCCCTTTGGATGTGTTGAAAAAAAAAATTTGAACTCTGATAAATTTCATTCAATTGCCGGGTAGAAATGGGGTGTTACATTAGTGGTATCAGAGCAATTCGGTCTGTCTGACCAAGTTGTCCGGTCGTAGAGTCTTTTTGTCCTAACTGTTGTTTATGCTGTAGTGCAGGTCGGTCCTAACCGGACTGTTGTATTGTCTATTTGTGCTTTCCGAGGTGTGAACTCTGAGTAGAGTTGCTTGTATTACTTATCTTAATTCTTGGTAGTCGGAGAGTTGACCAAATTAGTTGGTTAAGTAGTCTACGGAATGCAGATAGAAGGAAGTTAGAATCTGGTTTACTACTTAAGCCATGTGTTTTGTCTGTTATGTTTTCCTTGTATGCGCTTGTATTGCTGGCAGTGGTTTCGCTACTAGTTCGTCTTCTTGAATCTCCAAAATTATATATACTGAGCTTTTGTTATCTGACTTTGGTTGTTTTCTTTTTATGGTTTGTTACGTTGTTTTGAAATCGTAGAATAATTAGTGCTAGATGATCACATAAGTATTTAAGTTAACTTGGTTGAGTTAATAGTTATTCTTCTGTAAAATGTTGCTATAGCATGCTCTTATCCTTGTGTAACGAAGCTACGGACTAAGTGTTTAGTAAAGTCGTTTGCTAATTTATTTAAAATGCTAGCCTTTTCTTTGCGTTGTGCTTTCCTTTAGATTGCATATCAAATGATATTGGGAGTTATATTAGGAGACAATGTCTTGAGAACTAAGATTAATAGTCTAGATTATAATTTTGCACATGGAACCCAATGGTTGTTCGGTAGTTGTCTCACTGTTAAGGTACTTGGATTGCTACCGTTTACAATTGTCAAAGCTATGAGGTGTACTTTTGTAGGAATAAATAATTAGTAGGTTTGAGGATAATGTACACTTATATAGTCTAAGTATCTGTGCAACCCATTCTTATGATAATGGCGTATGCGTTAATGTACTCTTTGGATTTGGTACTATAGTATTTCCATGTTGCCTTGATAACGTAATTATGCCTCTGCGTCTAGATGAATTACTTTCTTAACTGTGCAAGGGATTACTTACTTCCTATCTTTGTAGTTAGACTCAAGATATGTTGTCCTAGTTATACCGGGGCTCAAGTTTATGTATAAAACTACTAAAGTTAGACTTTAGGAATGTTTTCACATGTGTTTTGATTTGATTATACTTGATATCGTGCAAATAATTTACCTTGATAAAATTATATGTTCTAATTCTTTTCAGAAAAGCTTAGTGAAATAACATGGTAATTATTTAGAAGTACATGCTAGTTTAATAAGAGTGACCATGATGCCTACATGTTAACTTTTTCTAAGACATTGACTTTTGTGAACAATATTTTTGCTTGTTTTGTGAGTTTTGCTGGATTAGTTTTATAGTTGGAGGCTCGCATGAACTTGTTATGTAGTTAATTTAACACTATTACTTTGACTTTATAAATTAGTGAAAGCATAGTATAAAGTATAATATGAATTTTTACTGTAACATGTTCTTGATTACGTATTAACGTCGTATGCTAAGTGCCTTGTAGACTAAATCTTGCAACTGGTGTTAAGATGCTTCATTGTCTTGACTACTAAGAGTGATCCCTCGTTGGGGTACCCGGTGACCCCGATTTGTGTTTATGTGTTATGTGTTAGGTGAGAACCATTGTAGGGGAAATGGTGAAGTTGTAAATTGTGGTTTGATGTCCCAATCTGTATTCATTGTAGGAGCGATAAAATAAATGTAAATGACGAGTCCTTCGTGGTAAGTTGATCCGGTACATGTTTTGATGATGACGTGATTAAATATAATTGTGATCGTCGGTTTCCATGGGGGTGAGTTGTGGGGTGGTTCCGACGGTCTAGGGGAGAGAAAGAGTGCATTCATGGTGAAGGGGGTGACGACGATCGACCGTTCCTTGGCCGGCGTCATTCTCGGTGATAGTAAAAGGGGAGGTTTCACCAGAGGGGGTGGTTTTGCGGTACTGGCTCGGTTTTGGGTAGTTTTTGTGGCTGCTAGGATGATTTGGGGGAGTTGGCTTCGGTTTGGGGGAACCTCGCCGGAGGAGATGACCAGCCAGAGCTCCGGCGAGCCTTCTGAGGTTAGTTTCTTGTTCTATTTTTCGTTTCCTGGTTCTGATCTCTTCTACTCATCTCTACTTTTCTTCCACTTTTAAATTTGAATTGATTTTGCTTAAACTTTAATCTCTCTAGTTTTTCACTAAAACCTAAAAAAAACTAATCTGTAATTACTTCTTTATTTTGAAAAAAATACAGATTAGCAATCCTAAGTTTATAATCCACTTCAATTTTCTAAACAACACTAATTCTGATCTCATATTTAAGAAACTAACTAAACCCCAATTTTGACACTAATAAACTCATATTGCTTACATGTTTACAGTTGTTCTTTGTACATGTTATGGAAAAAAACACATTCTACATTACGGCTATGACTACATGTCTTTCTATATTTCGATCCTTAAAAAAAGAATAAAGGACACCAACCTGTTTTTCCAGCCTCTGTTAGGTCTCCAAGACTGTTGGTTGTTTGCGATTATTACTGCTACTGTATTCCCTTCAAACTGCTTCTGCTGTTACTATCTTCCAACTCAGAATTTCAGAACTGTGTTTAGTGGATTAGGGTTTCGATGTGAAACTCTAACCCTCTTTTTTATAGTAATTTCGCAGTCTCCTTCTCTGTGTGTGCTTGTACTGTGTGTGCTGACTGCTTTTTATACTAAAAACTAGGTTTCTGCATTAATTGCTTTTTGACTAGGCTTTGAATTATTTTTCAGGTTTTGGAGCGGATCGACCCAGGCCCAACAGCTTGGAAAGCAGCTGCTGGAAACCCTAGCTTGTTGCTGAAAATTAAATAGATTTTTTTTGGCATTTTTGGACTATATATATTACTCAAAATAAATTAAATGAAAAAATAAAAATAATGAAGAGAAGAAATTGGACCAAATACAAAAGTGAATCAGGCCAAACTAAATGAACATGCTAGAACGAGGCCCGAATAGAAAAAATAGGCCCGTTAAACAATAAACGCTAAAAATTAACTTGGAACCACGTCTGTGGGCCCAAGTCAAAATGATAAGCCCAATAGTGAGAAAAGTGACTTAAATAAGCCCACTTAGGTTCGATTAAGCCCAAATATGGAGATTAAACTGAAGAATGCGCGAAAAGATCGATCATTCACGCGCATGCCTAGCTTAAGTAACGGTATTTCGGTTTAATTAAACAGATGATTGGAATTGGCTTAAATTAAAAAGTACACTATTCTAGCTACTTGTAATCGCGTGATCTCGAAAAACAAGTTGAATAAAGCAAGTGACAAAAAGAAGACGGACAAAATTGGGGTATTACAGCTGCCCCTCTTTATTTCACATTTCGCCAAGAAATATGAATTGGCCTTTTCATATTTGTTGGTGAAATGGAAATAAAGATATAGAAATAATACTAATTTTGTCCGCTTCAGAAAAGTTCAATTTTTTTTTTGCTATTATACTTTTGAGAGAGGGGTTAACACTTGTCACATTAACGGGAAAGCAATAAATTGGGAAAAGCGGTAAATTGGGAATTCGGAGGTTGCCTAAAACCTTCTAACGGACTATTGTCGAGTCCGAGCTCTAGGGGTGGCCTTTTCGAGCGGCCGATCAACATCAGGTCTGGAACTGATTTGATCAATGGATTTACGCTATGCCTTAGGCTGACACAACTAATCCGAAGGACTTAACGAAGTCGGATGGACCCATCGCGCGCTCGTACACGATGTTGTGATCCATGGAAGGAGTTCACTAACTCGGTGGGAGTTCACTAACTCTGTGTTGATGGAGTTCACTAACTCAGGGTTGATGGAGTTTACTAACTCAGGGTTGATGGAGTTTACTAAAAATGAGACTTTTGGGACTCTCTGGTCCGAAGTAACTTTTCTCTTGGATGGTGCATGAAATGCATGCACTTGGGTATTTGGGTGCATATGAATGCAATGATTGATTTTGGCAGGATGCTTCTTCTGTTTGATTTTTCATTCTCTTCTTTTCTTTCGTTATTCTTTCGCTCTTCTAAGATGCGAATTTGAAAGCGTAATGTACTGTTTGATGCCATGGAGTGATGAATGGTATGGATGATATGAGAATGATGAATGATATGAAGATGTTGTGTTCTTTTATGTTCCGTCTTTTGTGATTCTTCTTCTCTTTTGTTTTTTTTGTTTATTCTGTTTGTTTCCTTTAAGCAGCCTTATTTTTTCTGCTTATTTGTTTTTTTGTTTATTCTGTTTATTTTCTTTAAGCAGCTTTATTTTTTCTACTTATTTGTTTTTTTTCTTGCACTCTTTTTTCTTTGGTTAAATCGATCCACGGACGGAGGTCAGTGCCCTAAGACGATGATCACGCGAGGATTGCACACTGGTTCATCACGACTGTTTTTTTTGCAACTTTATTCACTTGGGAAATCATTTCTTTCCGTATTTTTCAAAGATTTCGCAATGATCACTAGTGCAAAAATGACTTTAGACAACACTATTTAGTATCGGTTGTTTAAACAGCCGATACTAAATGTAGATGCTGTGGCAATTTTGAAATTAAATTGAAGTTTTCAATTTTCACGCTTACATTTAGTATCGGTTGTTTAAACAACCGATGCTAAATGTGTGTCTCTAAGACATTTAGTATCAGGTTTTTAAACAACCGTTACTAAAGGTGACGTCTAATTTTAACGCGTCCTCTGGTCTCACTCTCTCACTCATGAGACTCTCTACAACACAACGCTCTCTCACACTCTGACTCTCAGTTACCTTTCTCTCTCGTCGTTCTCTCTCGCCGTTCTCACTCTCTCGTCGTTCTCTCTCGCCGTTCTCACTCTCTCGCCGTTCTCTCGTCGTCTCCGTTCTCTCGCCGTCTCCGTTCTCTCTTTCGTCTTCCTCACTCACGACGCTCTCTCACAAAACCCTAAGGTACTCTACTATGTTCTTCCATTTCTGAAGATTGATTTTTTGTCTTTCATTTTTACTGCTCTCTTGGTTCGTTCTCTCTCTCTCGGTTTGTTCTCTCACTAACTCTCTCTGCTTCTCAGTTGATAGGGTTTGTGGTGTTAGGGTTTTGTTACATATGTTGTGGATTTGTTGATTTTGTGTATTTAGGGTTTTATTGCATATGTTTTCTCAGTTGATTTTGTGTATTCCATTTATTGTATGTTAGTGTGTTGTCGTTTTACTTCCGGGTTCAAATTCGATTTTGTAACCACAATATATATATATTCAAATTAAATTTGATAAAATTCACTCTTCTATTATATATGTGAGATAAGAAATGGAACGTGTGAAGTTTGTTAAGATCAAGCTTTGTGATCTTGAATTCATCCATTGTTGATTCACTGTAACAGAGTTCAAGAAGAAAAAGAAGAAAAGGAACTCGAGAAAGAGAAAGGGAAACTTCTGTATATTCTACTTTTTCATACTACTATTTTTATACTACTATTTTTATTGTTATTATTTGTGTTTGATGATATTTGGTGTGTGGTAACAGCTCAAGCTTTATGGGAAGAGAGGAGTGTATAAAGATACAAAATTGCAGGAACAAGGTGGAGAGATATTTGAGAGAGATGGGATATTGTACAACTGTGCCTTCTCTATTTGTGACCAAGGGAGAAAACTTAATGAGTAATAATAATATATAAAGGATCATATATTGCAATTTTAGTCCATCTTGACATTTATTTATAAGGCAACTATATTTAACTAGTTCTGTTAATTTGTTGCAGCTACTGTGTCATGCAACTGATTGTTGTCCCAGAGACTCATTTGCATCTCTATTTCAAAAAAGGAAGAGTGGGGGATGATCCAAATGCAGAGGAGAGACTAGAAGAGTTTGAAAATGTTGACAATGCTATGAAAGAGTTTGTGAGGCTCTTTGAGGAAATAACAGGAAATGAATTTGAATCATGGGAAAAAGAGAAGAAGTTCCAGAAGAAGCCTTTGAAATTTTACCCCATTAACATGGTACATATATATATATATATATAGATATATTCCCTCACTCAAATGATTAAATGTACCATGTCACTTATGATTTAGCTTTATGGCATTGAATAGGATGATGGAGTTGAAGTTAGACATGGGGCAACTAGGGATAACATCAACACACTGTAAACTTGAGCCTATGGTTGCAAATTTTATGAAGGTTATGTGCAGCGAAGAGATCTATAAGTATGTACAATAACTGAAAACTATAATGTCTGAAACTTATTTGAACTTTCACAATAAGTATCTATAAGTATGAAATTTATTTCAGGTATGCATTGATGGAGATGGGTTATGACTCTCCAGACCTTCCAATAGGAATGGTTACAAATCTTCACCTGAAAAGATGTAAGTATATGAAAACTTCCTTTTTTATTATTTATCTAATGTAATTTAGAAAAGCTGATAATAAAATACTTATTATCAGGTGAGGAAGTTCTATTAGAATTCATTGACAAAGTGAAATCATTGACAAACTTGGTCTCTCTGCAGAACATGGTTACTTCACTAGGTAACATTCAATTCAACTTCATCATTCATTTATGTTTGGATTATCTTTTTGTTGATCAATTTTAAATTGGCTGGTGGAATAAGTAATCTGGTTGGGAGACATTTGGATTGACAACAGATTTGAATTGGAAAATGATTGCAGTACCAATGATGCATGGCACTGTATACAGAAGCAACGAGCTGATGAGTTTCAGTTGTTTTTGAACAGGACAAAGCTGGTATATGATTTGGATTATCTATGCTTTTGTAATTTTGTGGTTATTTTATGGTTTTTATCTTAGGTTAATTGATTGATGTAGTTTAATTATTGACCGTATGGAAATTTTCTGGTTTAAGACTCCAATCGATCATCTTTCTGAAGAGCATGCACACATAGTGATGATTTGATTGTAAACTTTTGTTTGGAAATCAGTTTAGAAAACGGATTGAGGATGATGATCATTATTAGGCATTATATTATATTAGTTTGAATTTTGAAGAAATTAGCTCTTTCTTTTGGTCAGGTGGCACAACTCATCTGTTCATTAGAGTCTGTTTGGATACCTTATTTTTAGAAGGTAATTTGTTAACTTTTTTCATGTCTGTGTTCGTGGTTGGAGATACTAGTTTTAGCAAGAGTCTATTTTGTGGCATGAGCAACAGTAGTGCTTGCAGAGCTGTAATCACGAATCACTGCATAGGAAGTCATTTCATCAACCCTCTCTGGAGGGGCTGGCTTGAGCCTTTTGTTCTAATTTGTTCTTGAACAAAATTATGCTAATTTTGAGTCTCTTTGATCTAGACGTTAGGCACTATCAATCTCTGATGCTCCTCTAGAAGATCTACAATCCATATATAGTTGCTGTTGTTTTCTAACCCAAACACTGAAACTGTCTGTTTTTGTTACAAATATTCTGCAAAAAAAAGACACAATCAGGGTTCCCTACAATTTTGTTTACTTAAGATCAAACCAGCCAAAGATACAGATAGTCTTGTGTTTTCCATCCAAAAGAAAGGTAGAAATTTCAGCTATATTTGGTTTTGAAAATTGAACAAGGAAATATGGGTTTGATATCTCTTATGCTATCAAAGGTTTAAAAAAAGTTGCATAACATCTAACCTTTTTTCTACTCTGTTTGCCTTTATTTTGGGGTGTGTTGATGGTACACTTGAGTTGCATTATCTCGTATATATAAAATTAATTTCACTGCTTCTTACATATTTCATATATATAGCTCGTTGGATCAATCTAATCATCTAACATTATTCTAGCTTATGGCTCTATCCAACATTAAATTATCTCTTTATTTTCCCTTGACAGTGCTATTGGGAGACTAAAGGCATGTATGGAGATGTTGGCAAAGTTATGGAAGGATACAATCAGTGGTATGAGGAAACTCTGAACTATGATAATGTTTTTGTCCTTTTCAGGTAATGTTTGTATTTTGACCCTCTTTCACTTGTGGGCTGTGTATTTGATCAGATTTGTAATATATGGACATTGTGTTAGTCCTTGCAATAGCTCAAAGACTCAACATGAGCTCTTACTAGTGATCTTGTATAAGTTTACTAAGTACTCTAGAATCTAGGTGCTAAGTCTTTCAGTTATAACAATTTTTGTAGATTTTTTGTAAGAAACTTGTAGACGATGTTATAGGATTAATAACTTGTATTGTATGATATTAAATTTCAATAGAATTTGAAGTACTTTTATGAATTTATTACTGTCTAGAAATAACTTTGTATATCAGGATTTTATAAATTGGCAATTGATATCTATTAATAGTGCCAATTAATTTTTTTTTTTAAAAATAGACATTTAGCATCGGTTATTTTGAATAACCGATACTAAAAGTGACATTTGGTATCGGTTATTTAAATAACCGATATAAATGTCATTTTTTAGACAGCAAACACAATGTTGAAAAGACATTTAGCATCGGTTATTTGAATAACCGATACTAAAAGTGACATTTAGTATCGGTTATTTAAATAACCGATACTAAATGTCATTTTTAGACAGCAAACACAATATTGAAAAGACATTTAGCATCGGTTATTTTGAATAACCGATACTAAAAGTGACATTTAGTATCGGTTATTTAAATAACCGATACTAAATGTCATTTTTAGACAGCAAACACAATATTGAAAAGACATTTAGCATCGGTTATTTTGAATAACCGTTACCAAAAGTGACATTTAGTATCGGTTATTTAAATAACCGATACTAAATGTCATTTTTTAGACAGCAAATACAATGTTGAAAAGACATTTAGTATCGGTTAAGAAATAACCGATGCTAAAAGTGACATTTAGTATCGGTTATTTAACCGATACTAAATGTCATACATTTAGTATCGGTCGAATTAGTATCGACAGATAACCGATACTAAATGTGCAAAATAACCGATACTAAATGTCTTTTCTGCATTAGTGGATCCTGTAATGCTCTGAATGTGCATATGTTTTGCAAATCAATTTCATCAATCATAAAAGTTATTATTTTGAAAGAAACTGAATAGATGAAAGTAGACACATGAAAAGCACATATATGAAAGAAAAGTTGAACTTTTATTGATATAGAAATTGGCTTATCTTGCTTAGGCCGCCCTTTGCGGGTTTTCAACCTAGCGAGCTGATTTTTCCTTGGCTTATCTTTCTCTTTTTTTGTCTATTTTTCTAGGCATAATACTTCTTGACCACATCTGAGTTCACCAGATTTGGAATCTCATCTTCGTCCATGTTCGCCAGGATTAAAGCTCCTCCTGAGAATGCCTTCTTCCCCACATAAGGTCCTTCATATTTGGGAGTCCATTTGCCCCAGGGTTAAATGCGGATCGGCAATATCCGCTTGAGTACAAGATCTCCCTCTTGGAATTCACGAGGACGGACTCTTTTGTCAAAAGCCCTTATCATCCTCTATTGGTACAATTGTCCATGACACATCGCGGCTACCCGTTTTTCGTCAATGAGGCTCAACTGGTCAAGACGGGACCGAACCCATTCTGCTTCATCAAGTTTTGTCTCCATTAACACCCGCAGGGATGGTATTTCAACTTCAATGGGGAGGACTGCCTCCGACCCATAAACCAGTGAGTAGGGGGTTGCCCCTGTTGAGGTGCGCACCAAGGTTCTGTAACCATGCAGGGCAAAAGGGAGCATTTCATGCAAATCCTTGTATGTTACCACCATCTTTTGCACAATTCTTGATGTTCTTGTTAGCTGCCTCAACTGCCCCATTCATCTTTGGGCGGTAAGGAGAAGAATTGTGATGCTGTATTTTGAAGTCTTCACACAAGTCCTTCATCATTCTGCCGTTCAAATTACTGTCGTTGTCTGTGATAATCTTGTTTGGAAGGCCGTAGCTGGAAACCAAATATTTCTTGATGAACTTAGCAATCACTGAGCTTGTTACATTGGGATAAGAAGCAGCCTCCACCCACTTAGTGAAGTAGTCAATAGCAACCAAAATGAAACGGTGACCATTTGAAGCTTTTGGTTCAATGGGACCAATGATGTCCATGCCCCACATTGAGAATGGCCATGGTGCACTCAAGACATTCAGAGAAGTCGGAGGTACATGGGTGTGATCTGCATAGATTTGACATTTATGGCATCTTCTCACAAAATCAGAATGATCGACTCCATCGCAACCGCAGAGTAACCAGCTCTCAGGATTTTTCTAGCCATTGCGTGCCTGCTGGAAGGAACCCCAAATGAAACCTCATGAACATCTCGCATAATCTTTACTGACTCTTCTTTAGTTACACACCTGAGGAGTACCAAGTCATGGTTTCTCTTGTAAAGGACGTCTCCACTCAAGAAGAAAACTGCTGATAGTTTCCTGAGTGTTCTCTTGTCGTTCTCATGGTACCAAGGCTTACTATCTGATTCCCCCTCGATCGCTATCTGATGAGTGATAAGCGTGTAGACCCTCGTGGCTTTGGATTATGATGATCGTCAAACTTTTGTCACAGTTGACGTTGAACATAGAAGACAAAGTTGCCAAGGCATCTGCCAACTGATTCTTGCTGCAGGGTATGTGCTGGAAAGTGATTTCCTCAAAGGGCTTGATTAATTCTTGAATATAGTCACGGTAAGGAATCAAATCAAGATTTATTGTTTCCCAATCTCCTTTTACCTGGTGGACAACTCGAGCTGAATCTCCGTACACGTCGAGCCTCTTGACTTTCCAATCGAGAGCTGCCTGGATACCCAGGATACACACTTCATATTCTGCAATATTGTTTGTGACATAGAAACTTAGCCTGACAGTAAATGGTATGAAGCGGTTGTCTGGAGAGATCAGCACTGCTCTGACCCCGTGCCCCCACATGTTAGAGGCACCGTCAAACAACACTCTCCACCTTTCATCATCTTGAGATTTCCCTTCGTCAAATAATGTCATAATGTCCTCATCTGGGAATTCACATTGCATTGATTGGTAATCCTCAACCGGTTGATGTGCCAGGTAGTCTGCCAGTGTGCTACCTTTAATCGCCTTCTGGGTTACGTACACGAGGTCATACTCTGACAGAAGCATTTGCCAATGAGCAATTCTACCTGTGAGCGCGGGTTTCTCAAATATGTACTTGATTGGATCCATTTTGGACACCAACCAGGTAGTGTGACTCAAAGATATATCCGCTCTCGATCGATCGCAATTTCAGGCTAGATTACAACAAGTCTTCTCCAATGGTGAATACCTTGCCTCACACTCTCTGAACTTCTTACTCAAGTAGTAGATCGTGTGTTCTTTCTTTCCTGACTTATCGTGCTGCCCCAGCACGCAGCCCATAGAATTGCCTAGCACAGTGAGGTATAGGATGAGAGGCCTGCCAGACACAGGTGGCATTAGGACTAGTGGAATTTGGAGGTACACCTCGATTTTCACAAATGCTTCTTGACATTTATCATTCCACTTCATCTCTTGGTTTTTGCACAGCAGTTTGAAAATTGGTTCGCAAGTTGCAGTCAACTGGAAGATGAATCGAGAGATGTAATTCAGTCTTCCCAGGAAACCACGAACTTCTTTCTCTGTTTTAGGCGCTAGCATCTCCAGAATTTCTCGTATTTTGTACGGGTCCACCTCAATTCCCTTCTGGCTAACGATGAATCCCAACAACTTCCCTGACCTAACCCCAAAGGTGCACTTAGCGGGGTTCAACCTGAGTTTGTATTTTCTGAGACGCTCAAACAACTTCTGCAGGTTAACCACATGCTCTTTATCAGTCTTTGACTTGGCGATCATGTCATCCTCATAGACTTCAATCTCCTTATGCATCATGTCATGGAATAGGGTTACCATCGCTCTTTGGTAGGTTTCCCCAGCATTCCTCGACCCAAAAGGCATGACCTTGTAACAGAAAGTTCCCCAAAGGGTTATGAAGGTGGTTTTCTCCATATCCTCTGGAGCCATTTTGATTTGGTTATAGCCCGAATATCCATCCATGAAGGAGAACATCGAATGTTGAGCAGTACTATCCACCAAGACATCAATATGGGGTAGAGGGAAATCATCTTTAGGGCTTGCTCTGTTCAAATCACGGTAGTCGACACACATTCGAACCTTTCCATCTTTCTTAGGGACCGGAACGATGTTTGCTACCCACTCAGGATATTTTGCCACAGCTAAGAATCCTGCATCAAACTGTTTCTTGACCTCATCCCTGATTTTCAAAGACATTTCGAGCTTCATTCGCTTTAACTCGCTTTTTACCGGGGCATTCGATTTTATCGGCAATGCGTGCTCAAAAATATTTGTGCTCAACCACGGCATGTCCCGATAAGTCCATGCGAATACGTCGGCGTAGTCAGCAGAGCTGAATCAACCTTTTGCGCTCTCTATCCCCATTGCAATTACTAACTTTGACCTCTTTTTCTCTCTTCCTTAGTACCCAAATTGACCATTTTGTGGACTCCCATGGGGCTCAATGACCTTTTCTTCTTGTTCAACCATTCTTATGATTTCTGGAGGAGTATCCCAATCGTCCTCAACATCTTCCTCGCCTTGATTAACCGGGTAATCAAAGTCACAGTATGAGTTATGGGCATTATTATTTTCAGAGACTATTTTTGATCTGCATTAAAATGGAGCGGCGAATAAAGACAAAGAAAAGACACACAAACGAGAGATGAAGACAGAAATTTTATTGAAAATTCAAAATAACACTTTATTGATTGATGAGTTTTGACAAAAACATGTGTGCCCGAATGAAATGTTCCAAGGCCTTGGGCAGAGCCGAGGAATCTACATTACAACGATAATTACTTTAAATTGAAAAATACGGGGAAATCCATGCTCTCCCAGTTTTGTCGCTTCTCCAAAGAAGACAAAGAACAAGACTAGGCCGACAACACAGCCACTCGAGCTTGATCCTTCTTCAACCACATTAACTTGGTCAGGGTTCAGCATGCCGGCACTCCGGAAGTTGCAGCTCCATGGAGTCATCCTAGTCTCTCTACTAGGGGTAGCGGCGGGTAATGGAATAACAATAGTCGAAGGTCTCATCACAGCTGGGCTGGAATTCAGACTACAGGGGATTTCAATCGGTCTCTTGAAGCCTCCGTTGCCTGATTGCAAGGTGGATACACTTTCTTCCTTTTCCTGAGTTCCCACTTGGACCAGGTGTCTATCTAAGAGATCTTGGAGAATTGGTTTAAAGCCTTCACAAGTCCCAATACAGCGAGGATTATCACAAGTGTCTTTCCTAGCACACCCCTCTTTGATAACACCAAGACGGCATAATTCAGCTTGGATGACATCCAGAGGCATCTGAATGCAATCAACCTCTCTAATCAACCTCACTAGCATTGGCAGAAGATCCTCTGTGTCCTGGCAGCGGATTGGTGGTTACATTGGGTTGCTGAAATGATATGCTCTTCACATCAATCAAGTCTTGCACCACGTACTTGAATGCCTTACAATCCTCTACCACACGACCTACTGCTCCGGAATGAAAGGCGCAGGTAGCATTTGCATTATATCCTCTGGGATAGGGAGGCTGGTATGGCTTCATTTGACGAGTGTTGATTATTTTATTGTCGATGAGGTAATTGAACACGTCCGTGTAGGACATGGGAATAGGATCAAAGACGGCAGGCTTCCTTTCACTGTAGTTCCGGTACTGGTGGTTTGACTGAAATTGTTGTGCAGGTGGTGCTTGAGAGGGAAATGGAATAGCTTGCTGAGGATTGCTGTGTGATGGACCAATGGCTCCGATAATTGCATTGGTTTCACCCTCTTTCTTCTTGTGGGGCCCAGAAAAAGGCTTTTTCTGACTGGAAGGAGGTGTTGGGCCATGAGCTATTCTTCCGCTGCGCATGCCGTTCTCTACTCTTTTCTCTGTGGACGACCATTTCAGAGAAATTCGAGGCTACACTGCCAACCAACCTATCATAATACACCGCAGGAAGGGTTTCCATAAACATGTGGACCATTTCTTTGTCCAGTAGAGGGGGTTTTACTTGAGCAGCGAGGTTCCTCCACCTCTGAGCGTACTCCTTGAACGACTCATTATCCTGCTTAGACATGCATTGTAGCTGAGTCCTATCCGGAGCCAAATCATTGTTGTACTGGTATTGACGCATAAAAGCATCCGTCATGTCCTTCCAGCAGCGGATATTGGTTGGCTCCAACTGCATGTACCGATCGAGGAGCTCGGCTAAACTTTCCTGAAAGCAATGCATCATCAGGTTATCATCACGGGCATGCGCAGTCATTTTCCAGCAGTACATTGTCACATGATTGACTGGGCAAGTCGTCCCTCTGTATTTTTCAAAAGTTGGTGCTTTGAATTTGGGAGGCAAGACTAAATTAGGGACCAAACAAAGCTCATGGGCATTTCTGGCCTGTGAACATGCTCCTTCAACAGCTTTTAATCTCTCTTCTAGCATCTGATACTGACTTCTAGTTTTAGTAGGGTAATTCTGAGGGAAACCATTCAGACCGTAATGAGGATTACTCATTGACACTACGGCTGGGTTCACGTGTGGGTCACGTGAGTGAATTATATTCCAAGGAATTGGTCCCTGAACTTGGGGATGGACCGTTATTGGCCAATTGAAACCCGCCGGAGTTCCTGGAGCAGTAGCAGGGATTGGGATCTTAATCTGGGCTTGAGGCGTCCCCGTTCCAACTTCATTCACAACTACGTCAGGCTGAGCTTGCCCCGCGGTTCTTGAAGGATCTCCTCCAGGATTTGTGTCAGCAACACGAGGCGTATAGCCTAGTGGGAGACCATAGGGAGGCCATTGCACTGTTTGAAGGGCTTGAGGGATCCCAGACCCAGGAGGGGGAGGAGGATTGTCCACCTCGCCAGAAGAAGAGAGCTTCACTGCACTCAAAGATTTCTTAAGGCACTCAGCACTCTTATGACCTCTGCCATTTGAGCTTTTATGATTTCTATCTCAGCTTGAAGGACTTGATTCCCTTGATTCTGACCATGCTGACCCTGACCATTAGGATTCAAACCTCTTGGAATTCCGTCATTCTGATGTGGCGGTGGATTGCCCTGATCAGCGTCGCCTTGATTGTTGTCCATGTACCTTGCTTGCAGACGCGTCAAATAGCGATGTCTAACCAGCTAGCCTGACTTTCTGTTGACGAAACACGCTTATGAACACAAGAACGAATAAATGAATGCAATGCAATGCGATATGTATGATTTTATGTTTGTTTTGGTGCCGGGAATCGTAACGCAACTCGCTTTGTCATAGGCGTGTAAGTTTAAAGCTCTAACACCTCTTTTTTTTCTCTTTTTTTTTGGCTGCAACGAGGTTGGAAGCAATAGGCAAAACAAGCACACTTCATTCGAAAGGATAAACCTCGAATTAAATGCGGTTTTGCCTTTTGATTCCATATTGCTTCTTACACACCTATGACAAGGTTAAGTGTTATGTTGCGATCTCCGGCAAACAAACTTTAATGCATGAAGAATGCAAATGACGAAAGTTTTTTTTTTTCAAAATTTTGTTAGATGCAAATGCAATGGTTCAGAATGATGTGAATGCGAAATGATGTGTTGTGTACATGGAAAAATGGTAAGAAAATGAGGTTATTGGTGGTACTTTGAACATTTTCAAAGATACACGCTGCATGCCACCTCATGTAGGTGTTTATGAGGGGAAAAGAAAAATTACTTTCTACACCTTTTGAAATAGAGTTTGAGAAAAAGGAATGCTTAAGCTAAATGCAACAAACAAAAGCGTACCCCCGTGTCTTACGAAGGGTTGGAATCCTAGGGTCTAAAGTCGACGAAAAGGGTAATCCTCTCATGTAGGTTCTAATCACTTCCTCACAATGGCAACCAAGAGCTAAAGTCTCTCTCATGATGACACCCACGATCGTAGAAAGCTACCGAGTGTGAGGCATCATGACAAAGCGCACTCTTGGGCGGAACTTTCATGAGAGCCATACAGACAAAGGTCTACGAATGGCGTCACTAATCGTTCCCACTCTCCTAGGTTTTTGTTCAGACCTTGGGTTTTAGGCCCCACTCAATGCTCACAAGTATAGGGTGTGAAGTGTGTGTTGAGGGCACGACACCTAGAAATAACTACCCTTCCCCACCTGCAAATGAAAACCCAGAACAGTCCAGACAAAAGCAAACAATAACATGTTGTCTACCCTAGGGTTTAATATCAAATAAGCCAGCCTAGGGTTTCAACAACAACCAAGTGCATTGCTTACCTCAAGAAAGGGAGCCAAGAGTGGGGGAAATGCATGGAGGAACTAAGCATACAAGCAAAGACGATAAGAGGGGAAACAATCATAGCAGAGGAAGAAGCGAATGCGTATGAATGCAACAATGCTTGTATGAGAAAGAAGAAGAATAGAGGCAAAACAAGATATTCAAAACACACAAATCACATATTTAATTAATTAGGCTCGACCCTCTTTTGAAAAAAAATTTCTTTTAGACGGCCGAGGGGTTTTTCTTCGTTTACAACCTTTTAGAACAATGAAGTCGCCACCAATATATTTTATAAGGAAAATATTGCAGAAAAACCTTTTTGGAAGGTGGATGGCCTTTTGGAAAACCAAAAGATTTGGGTTCGGGGGTAGGTTAGGCATGGGGAAGGTATTAGCACCCCACACCTCATTTCTACCGAAAGGGAACCTTTAATTAAACGTGTGATTTTAAGTGTTGATTTGGAAAATACTTAAAATTGCTTCTTGATTGAAAAGATTTAATGGAAATTTTTATTTTTGGCGCTTGACGAGAGTTAGCCGCTCGCTCCTACGTATCTCCTGATGCGGTGGAGAATTCAAAGCTACGTAGTTCTTAGTTCTTGGTTTTGATAACGTTTTATTTTGGAAAAAGTGTTTGGTTTTTAAAAGGAAAAATGTTTTTGGTTCGTTGTGCTTGACGGAGGGGATCCGCTCCTACGTATCTCCCGGTGCGATGGAGAATTCAAAGCTACGTAGTTCTGGGAAGGTTTTTATTTTTTATCTTGTTTAATTGTGAAAACTGAGCTTTCATGATGATCAATTGAGCGAAGGCTCCAAGTGACCACCATTAGCACTCCATTGTTAATAATCATGCAAGCAAAGGCTTCGCAGGACCACTAACAAAGTTTTTTGATTTATTGAAAGTTTTTAGAAAAATTAGGCATTCATGATGATCAATTGAGCAAAGGCTCCAAGTGATCACCACTAGTTCCTCATTGTTAATAATCATGCAAGCAAAGGCTTCGCAAGACCACTAACAAAGTTTTTGATTTATTGAAAGTCTTTAGAAAAATTAGGCATTTATGATGATCAATTGAGCAAAGGCTCCAAGTGATCACCACTAGTTCCTCATGTTAATAATTGTTTCGGGGTGTGCATCACCAAAACCGAGATGTTCCAGTAACATTTGGGCCGTTGGCCCATATCAGCATAACCGGCCCAAGCTCGGTTGCTTGGAGCGCACTTTGCGCTAGCCGGCGGAAATCTTCGCAATGTGGTAGGTAACCAGCAGTATATATATGCCATTCACATATGGCATCAGGTACGTTATCTATACCTTGTGATACCCTGCCCGAGCGACCCACACTGACTTGAGCGTCGGAGTGTCATTGCAGGTACCACCCGAGGTGCTCAGCGTGAAGCCAAGACCGGTCATTTCCCCCTCTCAACGACCGGCCAATACAGCAAACGACTACAACACTTTATTGGTCTAAGGTACGATCAATTGGCGACCACAGTGGGAGGCCCGAGCGCTATCCTAGTTCGATTATGGCTCCACGCGACCGGCCCCAAACGCCCGGAGGGCAACATCATCCTCAGCAACAGACCCCGGAGGGCGTGGCCGTTACCGTTCATGAATCTCAAGGAAATCCGCGCCAAGAGCCCTCAGTGCATGGCGGCCGCAGACCGATCCTAGAGCAGGTGCAACCGCCCGCTCCCTATCAGATACCGGACGAGCTGGCCGAAGCAGGGATTGCAGAGCCTTTGCCCGAGCACATCACTCAGGCCGTTCTACAGGTTCTGCAGAACAAGAACCAGCTCATCGCAGATAGAGACGAGTTGATCTCACGTTATGAAAGAGGGTCGATTCCGGGCCGCCAGCGTGCGGAAGGCGGAGAACCTTCTGCTCTAGCTCGTCCAGCACGTAGACATAGATCGCCTCCTCGAAGGAGCATCACTCGCCGGGGGAGTACTTCCCACCGATCCCCGGCACGACGAATCGGTGGCACACAGTCATTTGGCGAGGAGCGTCGCGTGACGACGCCGCCTCCTCTCTTATGATGAATATGAAGATTCCAGCTACCGTCCTGAACTCGGTCACTCACCCACTAGATACTCCTCCTACGAGTCATCCGGTTCACGGCAGTCGAGAAGTAGATCCTGGGATTCCCGAGAGAAATTTGAAAACTATCGAGATGGAGGAATTAGGGACGTCTCGCAGCGACCAAGAAGGCACCCTCCTCAGCTTCCACCTTTTGGCCAACTTGGAGGTTTCTATGGAATGATCGACAATGAGGCGTGCCTCACTATGCATCCCTTTGGGTCGAGCGACATCCCAAACGGCCATGGACCGTTTACTAGAGAAATCAGGCGCTACAGAATTCCAAGAGACTTGAGAAAGCCGCCCAATCTAAACAAATTTGATGGCCGTGGCGACCCGGATAAGCATATCCGATATTTCAACAACTATTGTAGCTATAGAGAGTTGGGGTCGACCATGAAATGCCGGCTTTTCCCTCAGTCGTTAGACGGCCGAGCATTAGAGTGGTGGGAATCACTTCGTCCCAACACCATCTCCTCGTGGGGGGGCCTAATCAGAATTTTCTTAGCCCACTACACAGCCAACCGTTGCCAGTATCGGTACGAGGAGCACTTGGACACGGTCGTTCAAGGAGATAACGAAACACTAAGGCAGTACATCGACCGATTCAACACTGAGGCGGAGAATATACGCGACTTATCTGATAAGGACAAGCTGAAGTACCTCAAGCGGGGTATTCGACCGGACCATAGGTTCGCAGAAGAATTCACCTTGAATCACTATCAGGACCTCAGCATGTTCCTAAGACGGGCCAATGATCATATGGCCTACGAAGAGACCCTGGCTGCAAGAAAGGGCGCCCGTGCGCGTCCTAAAGAAGAGCAAAATAGACCGGCCAAGGGACAAGAAGGCCGCCGAGACAATAGGCCGGACTATAGAGAGAAGAAGTACGAGCGGCGTACTCGTTTGAACACGCCTATTGCCCAGATCTACATGGAATGCCAGAATAACAAGTTTGTGGGTGTGAAGCGACCTGACCCCCTTGTGCTCAAAAAGGGGGCACAGCCGACCAAGAGATACTTCCGTTATCATAAGAGCAAGGGGCATGACACCAACGACTGCATGGCCCTGAAAGACGATATTGAAGACCTTATCCAGAAGGGTAAGTTGAGTAAGTATGTGAGGTCTGAAGAAAATGAGCGACCTCAAGAAAAGACAGGAGGACTTGCCCAGAACAGAGGAAAGGGCGCCATGGTTACAACGACCGTCCAAGACAAAGATGGATCTGAAGAAGATCGAGACACTCGGCAATCAAGAGGTCGCAATGTTGCTATGGTAATTCATGGTGGCAACCCTCTGGATCGCAGGGACTCCAACAAAGCCACAAAAAGAAAGTGGGATGAAATCCTAATGGTCGGAACAACTTCAGCAGAACGACCGGTCTCGAATAGACCGTCCATTTCTTTTGGGGATGAAGACCTGCTCGATGGCAGGCCGAACGGTTACGTTCCATTGGTGGTCAGAGCAGTTATGGCCAACACAGAGGTTCGAAGAATTCTGGTCGACCAAGGAAGCTCGGCCGACATTATGTTCGAGGAGTTGATTGACAAACTGAAGGTGGATCGAAGTGAAATAATCCCGCAGGCCGATCCTACTCCGCTAATGGGCTTCAACGGAGCGACCACTTATACCTTAGGGACAATTGAACTCTTAGTCAATTTTGGTGACGATACTGCAGAAAGCACCTTGTACAGGACGGTCCGGACGACGTTCCTTGTACTCCCCATCAAATCTTGCTACCAGTGTATCATTGGTAGACCAACCTTGGGTAAACTGGAGGCCGTTGCCTCCACTGTGCAATTAAATATGATGTTTTATACCAAAGACGACCAGGTAGTTACCCTGGCGGCCGACTTAGAGGCGGCCAAACGAAGTCATTATCTATATCAAGATATTTGTGATGAGCTAGACATCGGTCCCAGCGCTAAAAGTGTTAGTGAAGGACACCAAGTTAATCTCGCTGATCTGGACGCTCATTATGATCCAGATAGCGACCCTGAGGACAATGATGACGACTTAGCCCGAGAGCTAAAGAACAGATTAAAAAGGCCGGAGCCTCATGGGGAACTGACAGATGTACAGTTGGGCGACGACCCAGCAAAGACAGTGAAGCTAGGTAGCGACCTACCTGAGCAAGTTAAGCAATATCTCATGGAATGCCTAAGGGACTACGCCGACCTATTTGCATGGCAGGAATCTGATATGCCAGGTATTCCCATAGAAATTGCTTGCCATCAGCTTTCAGTCGATGAACAAGCTAAGCCGGTCTCCCAGAGAAGGCGAACGCAAAGTGAAGAAAAGTCTCAAGCGGCAGCAAAGGCCGTTGAGGACCTAGTGAAGGCTAACTTCGTCGAGGAGATTAAGTACACGACCTGGTTATCCAATGTCGTGCTGGTGAAGAAAAAGAATGGCAAGTGGCGTATGTGTGTGGACTACACCGACCTAAACAAGGCATGCCCGAAGGATGCCTTTCCTGTGCCTAACATTGACAAGCTGGTCGATGGTGCCTCGGGCTATAAACTACTATCTCTTCTCGATTCTTACTCGGGATACAATCAGATTACGATGTATCCCCCTGATCGACACAAGACTGCCTTTATGCCAGATCGTGGCAATTTTCAGTATAAAGTAATGCCGTTCGGCCTGAAGAACGCTGGTGCGACATACCAGCGAATGATGAGTAAGGTCTTCAAGAAACAGATCGGCCGAGTAGCCGAAGTATATTTAGATGATATGATCATTAAAAGTATGACCGATCAAGACCACTTTAGCGACTTAAGAGAGGTGTTTGATGAAGCCAGAAGGAATTCACCGAGGTAGAATCCAGAGAAGTGCACATTTGGTGTGAGGGCGGTAAGTTTTGGGCTTTCACTTAATGTAAAGGGGATCAAGGCAATCCCGATAAGTGTAGAGGCGTCGCCGAGGCATGAGGCCGCCTACGACCAAGAAAGAAATTCAACTCATCGAATGGCATGGTTCTTTGCTTGTCAAGATTCATACCCAAAGCGGCCCGCAAGTCGCTTCCCTCTGTTTAGACTTTTGAAGAAGGATGCAGACTGATCGACCGACCAAAGTGCCGAGCATTGGACGAACTGAAAGAAGCCCTGACAAACCCGCCGATCATGACTAAGCCGTTGCCGGGAGAAATTCTTTATCTGTACTTAGCCATAACGGAAGAAGTCTTCAATGCTATTTTAGTTAGGGAGAACGACCTGAAACAGAGCCCGGTCTACTTCATCAGCAAGGTACTGCAAGGGCCCGAGCAGAGATATCAGAAGATAGAGAAGCTAGCTGTAACACCCCCTTACTCTTAATACTTTAATTTATAAAATCAGAGTTCAAAAATCGTTTTTCTTTTCAAAGATACATCCTCAAGGGAATGCTACGTTCATCAAACATCACTTTCACTTAGCCAATAATACTTTTCATTAATAAAATATAATTGCGTGATACATAGCACGACTTAAATGGGGCGAACCCTCAAATTCTAATACATCAATCTATTACAGTTCAACACTAATCTTAAACAACTAATAGACTACCCGGCTCCCGTTCGACGTCACAGAGCAAGACGCCACAACTAGGCGAGGAAAGAAAGGACCTTCACTCAGATCACCGCGACGCTGTCGACATAAGAAGCAACATATAAAGCAAGAGGTGAGTCTCTTTTCATAAATAATAAAATGTATGATAAACATTATGCTAGAGAAAGACAACTAGAAACACTCCGACTCAACCAACCACACAACACACCAAGTTAAGACACACCAACTCCTAATCATCAATGCAGACACCAATGTGCATGAGAATATGCATGATGCGGACTCCAAAACACCAAGGGCATATGCATGATGGATCCATTAAGACCAAGTCTTCTGCTTTCACCATAGGACCGAAGTCCTCTACTTTCACCATAGGACCGAAGTCCTCTGCTTTCACCATTATGCTTATGATTTATGCGACACCATGAACAATGCATAATAACACAAAGATATACATCATTCAATTAAACCATAACGCATTTTCAATAACTCACCAATTAAGACCGCATGACCTTTCTTTCATAAATAGGACCTAAGTCCTCTCGCTCACCTCTAGGACCAAGTCCTCTCGCTCATCAATAGGACCAAGTCCTCGCTCATCAATAGGACCAAGTCCTCTCGCTTCATCAATAGGACCAAGTCCTCTCCGCTCATAACCCTAAGGCTAACATCACTCGGACATTATCACCGCACTAAGGCTGACATCTCTACATCGTCCAATAGCTCTATAGCTAGCGTCCAACTCACTGGACATCTCCACACCTCATCACCAACTCTATGGCTAACTTTGACACCTCTGGCCATAGCTCTAAAGCTAGTGTCCAACTCCACTGGACACCTCCACACCTCATACCCTAGCTCTCACAACTGGCGCCCAACTCATCGGACACTTTGCCACCTAAAGTAGTGGACTACATAGTCACTACGAGGACCACAACGTCACCTAGGAATCAAACCTGACTACACCATTCAGTCACTTAAGCGTTCTCGGCACTAGACAACACTCACACGCTGCGCATTTGGCGTGGCCCCATGCTACTACGGGGTTAAACAAAGACCTCTAAGACTCTCATCACGCACCCTCGGCACTTCTCACCAAGCACCTCAAGACTCTCATCACGCACTCGGCACTCTCACCAAGCACCTCCGGCACTCTCGCATCACCTCGGCCACACACGGGACCCAGCGCAGTGGGCACGCCACATTTGGCGCCCACACCGAGACCCACACGCGCACAAGGGCATGCCACACTTGGTGCCCTTCACCGTGACCCACACCAAAACACAATGCGCTACACACCAAGCACTACGCACACGCCTCATCAAGCACAACGCGCACACCATACCGAGCATACACTCACTCCACTTCACCTCAACTCAGATCCCGTCACTTCACGCCAACACACTCTCGCTTCACTTCGCACACACATACATACCTACATCTCAACTCACTTATAGTTCAACATCCTTAATACCTCTTCACCTCGACAAGACATACCTTGATCATAATACACCTCACTTAAATAGCTACCCTTAGGCATACTTAATCTACACCTTGATACTTCCCTTAGACAGCTATACCCCATCATCATCCTCCTCGGCTTCTACCTCGGTTGCCACTTACAGATACACTTAGGAACATCACCTCTTCACTATTCATCTCTACAACTACCTCGTTTCTCCTCGACTATACTCTCAAAGAACTCAAGCACCACTCGGCACCTAAGCACCCATCAGCACCTCGCACACACACCCTATCTTCCATCACACCTACACTTCAACACATACACCTCGGTATATACACCCTATACCTCGGCAATACTAGCTTAGACGTCCATGCACTACACTTCATCAACAACACATAGGCTTATTCACACCTCACTTCATCATCTACACTTAATCACTTCACACCTAACCACACCACTTCACCTTGGCTACTACACTTAGGCCCTTCACACCTAAACACACCACTTCACCTTGGCTACTACACTCAGGCACACTACACCTAAGCACTCACTTCACCTCGGCCATTACACTTAGGCACACTACACCTAAGCACTCACTTCACCTCGGACATTACACTTAGGCACACTACACCTAAGCACTCACTTCACCTAGGCCTATTACACTTAGGCACACTACACCTAAGCACTCACTTCACCTCGGACATTACACTTAGGCACACTACACCTAAGCACTCACTTCACCTCGGCCTATACTTCACAACGCCTCGGTACACTCTTTTGGCACCTCGGTTCTCTACACTGCGTCACGCTAAGCTTCACTACACTTACTATTCCACGTACCTAAACCTCGGTACACTCACCTCGACAGATACACGTTGTAACATAACGTCTGCACTACAGCAACTACGCTTAGGTATATATACACTCCACTTCGGCCACTTCACCTCGGTATACATACCCCACACCTCGGTAGCTACAAGTCGACACATTACCCCTCGGCTTACACTTCCTTACCCTTCGTCTCCTATACATCATCACTTACGCTCTGTCACCTATATTCAACACTTACGCTTTGGCACACATATGCCTCAAATGAACTATACCTAGACCACCACACTTCGCTCCAAATGGACTACACCTAGACCACTACACTTCGCTAGCACCGGCGCAATACCTCACCTCAACACAGGCGCACCACCTCGACTGATACAAGTCTACACCTACGCTTAGTCTTTACACACGCGTGCTCTTCGTCACCAAAGCTTCATCACACACCTCGTCACTCCTACGCCCAACACCTACGCTTCAACCCCACCGATACGTCGACTTCCTTGGGGCTTCATCACGCTTACATGGATCGACCATCTTAATCTCGGACAACTCAATCTCGGACATGACCGATATTAATCAATCTCGCCCCTACCTACTATCTAGGATCGACATCTTAAGAATTCCACAAGGCTACGTCACCCACTCTAGCTCTGGGGTGAGAGTTTCTCGGCTCCCATTCCACTCCCCGGTCTCTCGTATGACCAAAACCACAACAACTCAACACAACTTCACCAAGTGAACTAAAACACAACGTCAAACACATCAAACACACAAAACATACAAGTGCAGCTCGTAAATCATTCCTAGAGTCTAACTCACGCATAACACACATCATATACTCTATTATAGATGAAAAGAGAGCCCCCTAACCTCAAAAGATTGAAGAAGTAGCACTCTCTCCACCAAGCCTTCCCGATCCACCAAGAATCACCAACCATCACCAACAATCCAGCTCCTCCTCCTTGGTATTGAGCTCTTCCTCGCCAGATTCCTCTTCCTCTCTCTAGAAACTATCTCACCTACCACTCTCTCCCTCTTACTTTCCCTTTGCCTTTTTCTTAGATTTTGGTTGGAATGCATGTCTCCCCTTCGACAACATCCCTTTAAGACATGCAAATGGGCTTAATTCATGGATCATGGGCCTAACTCTCATGGGCCTCTAAGCACACTCCCTCCATTACTTGCACTACTCCCTCTTTTAATTAAATTACCACTCCCTTTTTACTAACCACCACTCCTCATTTAAATCAAATACCTCCTAAATACCATAAACTCCAATTAATCCATTGACTTAACCAAATGTTGTAAGCCTTAAAGAACCCAACTAATAAATAATTGAATTATATTTGGGGCGTTACACTAGCTCTTGCACTTTTGGTGGCCGCCCGAAGATTGAGACCCTATTTCGTAGCCCATCAGGTCGTGGTGAGAACTGATCAACCAATAAGGCAAGTCCTTCATCGACCAGACCTGGCGGGAAGAATGATAAAGTGGGCAGTAGAACTCAGCGAGTTTGGCATAAAGTTTGAATCCAGGTCGGCCGCCAAAGCACAGGTATTGGCCGACTTAATAGCCGAGATGACCCCAGTTCCAAATGATCAACCAGCAACAACCTGGACTTTGCACGTAGATGGATCGTCCAATAGTAAAGGTAGTGGAGCGGGCCTGATATTCGAAAATTCAGAAGGCCTTGCTGTGGAGGTATCCTTGACGTTTGCCTTCCAGACGTCGAACAACCAAGCCGAGTATGAGGCGTGCATAGCCGGGCTGCAGCTCGCCAGAGATTTTAACGTCGATCGTGTGGAACTACATTTAGATTCCTTGCTGGTCGTTTCACAAATCAAAGAGTTGTATGATGCTAAAGACGACGTGCTCAAAAGCTATTTGGCCAGAGTAAGGGAGCTTCTCAAGAAGTTCGACCGAGCAGAAGTAAGACATGTGCCTAGAACTGAGAATGTTCGAGCAGACATCCTCTCAAAATTAGCAAGTACCAAAAGCCCTGGAAATCACAGAAGCTTGATCCAGGAGACTTTAAATCGGCCGAGCGTATCGACCAAGCCAGGCCAGTCTTTTGCCATTCTTTGCGTTGACCAAGATAATGATTGGATCGCCCCTATTCTACAATACATTGTTGGAGGAGAAGAACCAAGCGACCAAAAGCAGACGAAATTGGTCAGGTTAAGGGCGACCAAATATTCAGTGATAGAAGGAAAGTTGTATCGAAGAGGATTCTCATCTCCATCTTTGAGATGCCTATCGCGTCGGTCGAGGCCGACCATGTGTTAAGAGACATCCACGAGGGTGTTTGTGGGGAGCCATCAAGGCGCATCGATCCATAGCGAAGAAAGCTCTTAGGGTCGGTTATTCCGCCGACCATGGGACGAAGATGCTAAGAAGTTAGTTCGTAAATGCAAGAAATGTCAAGTGCATGCCGACGTCCATGTTGCACCATCTTTGATTGCAAAGTCTTGTCTCACCTTGGCCGTTTGCCTGGTGGGGCATGGATCTGCTAGGCCCGTTTCCACCTGCTTCGGGCCAGTTCAAATTCTTGATCGTGGCAGTCGATTATTTCACAAAATGGATCGAGGCCGAGCCCCTTGCAACTATCACATCAGCAAAGGTGAGCAAGTTCTTCGGTCGAAGTGTGCTAGCCCGGTTCGGAATCCCGCAGGAGTTGATAACCGACAATGGTACCCAGTTCGCAGATAAAAGTTTCAGTGAAATGTTGGCCGACTTAGGGGTGAAACAGCGTTTAACTTCGGTCGAGCATCCACAGACCAACAGGCAAGCTGAAGCGGCCAACAGAGTCATACTGTGTGGTTTAAAAAGAAGACTTGACGAAGCAAATGGGAATTGGGTCGAAGAGCTGCAATCTGTCCTCTGGGCATATAGGACGACCCCCCACTCATCGACCGGGAGTTGCCCTTCAGGCTTGTGTATGGAACTGACGCTGTCATACCCATAGAAATGGGCGAGCTGAACTGGAGAACTTCAAATCCACCCATAATGGCCGACAACGACCGAGCCATTCGAGAAGAGCTAGATCTGATTGAAGAGCTGCGCACTCAGGCATCACTTAGACAGCAATTGATCAAGCAGAAGGTCGCAACTAGGTATAACGCCCGGGTTCAAAATAGAGATTTCACGATCGGCCAGCTCGTTTTGAGACGTGCAGATGTCGGAAACAGGAACGCCCGTCAGGGAAAGCTAGCGCCTAATTGGGAAGGTCCATACCGGGTCGTTTAGAAGACCGGCAAGGGGGCGTACGAGGTGGAGCACTATCCCCAGAACATGGAATGCTGATAAACTCAGAAAATATTAAGTGTAAATGTAACGAACGACTTATCTATGAATGAAAGACAGGCAGGCGCTCTTTTTCCCACTGGGTTTTTTACTGAGGCCTGACCTTTGAAATCGGATTTGTACTTTACTTTCTCGCAAAGAATGCATGACCGGTCGCTCAACATGCCCGTAGCAGAAGAGCGACCGAGGAATTATCAAACGAACGCAAGGTGCCATCGAAATGGCCCAAGGGTTGAGTAGTAACCCGCGAGCAATAGTAGGTCATCGAAACGATCTACATCGAGGGCCATCGAAATGGCCCAATCGAGTTCCATTGAAATGGCCCAATCGAGTGCCATCGAAATGGCCCAATCGAGTGCCATCGAAATGGCCCAATCGAGTGCCATCGGAATGGCCCAATCGAGCGCCACCGAGTTGGCCCAAACAAAGGTCGCCGAGTCGACCGGGCGCCACCGAGTTGGCACCATCACTGATCAAGGGTTAAGCAACAACCCACAAACAAGTGTAGGCAGCCGAGCGGCCTACAACGAATGCTTTCGAAAAAGCACGAGCTGGTCGACGATTCAACCCAAAACGAGAGCCTTCGAAAGGTGCGAAGCAGCGGCCCATAGTTGGCCTTAAATTAATAAACTTGGAAAGATGCGAACGAATAAGTAAATAAACCCAAACAAGCGAAATAAGTAAAGGGAAAAGATGTTCATTACAGATAGAGGACGCCCGATCGAAGCCGAGCGCCCAAATAGCAAACTACCCGAAGACAAGATAAGAAAATTGTTATGCCCGAAGGCTAGTCAAACGATTACAAAAATTACACCGCTCGCATGCGAGCTTCAAAAGATAACCGAGCGAGGTCGAGTGGTGTTACCCTGCTCGTCAAACTCCTCGGGCAACACAATCTCATTCTCTTCCACGCAGTGCTCAGGTTTTAACGTATTCTCATCAAAGTTGATGCTCAGGTCAGAATTCAGCACGCGGACCTGGTCAAGAGCGTTTTGGAACTGGTAGACCGCTGCATCCTTAGCCAGCCCGACCACCTCCTTCACTCTACCCTCCAATTTAGCCTTCTCTGTTTCCAGATCGGCCTTATCCTTCTCCAGGGCATCCGCATGGTTCTTCAGATCCTTCACCTGAGCAGCGAGCTCTTTATTCCTCTTCTCCAGCTTACCCTGATCCTCCTCGGCCTGTTTCAAAGCTTCCTTCTTCGAAGTAACGGCTTTCTCCAATTTCTTCTTCGCGGCCTCAAGATTGGTTAGGGCAGCGTCCCTTTCAGCTCGAGCATCTGCAAAGAAAGCAACAAAGGTTATTTAAGTCGACCGACAGTAAGCAAAATCAAGGCGAGCTAGAAATTCAAAATACCTTGGAGCTCGTTGGACATTTCCTGCATGGCTTTCCCAACGCCCATGCACATGGAAGCACAGACCTCCATGGGCTCCTTCTTGAATCGCTCGAAGTCGGCCAGCCCCAAGTTCTCAATCTAGATGACGGGAATATCGCCATCAGGAATTTCACGGGTACGCTCGAGAACCTGCACTCTGCCCCGTTTAGGGGTTCGAGCGTCCTGGCGTGGGGGGGTATGTGGCACCTGGGACGCCCCTTCCAAGTCGACCACCTTGGGAGGCGGCTGAGACGAACCAGGTGTTGAGGAGGGTTTCAAGACTCTTTCCAGTTCAGCCCACGATTTTCCAGCCATTCTTCCTGCAAAATAGAGCGAGTCAAAGGTTAGAAGGAACGATCAACAACCAGAATAAAAAGATAAGATAGAAAGAGAACCAATCTCGGCCTCCAGAGCACGGCCCACGAGCAGTGTAAAAGGACGACAAGGTAGGTCGCATTTAGGATCTAAGGGCATAAGGCTCGATAATGTCTTGATCATCTGCAGAGACTCCAAGTCGACTGCACTTAAATCTTTAGTGGAGTAGATGTAATCGCCAGGCCGCCTGAAGAAATGAGCCTCGTTCCACATAATGGGGAAGTAAGGTTCACCGAGCATCCCATCAGGCTGGATCTCAGCAATAGCCCGGCCGGCTTCTTTGGTCGGAACGACCCAAAAGTACTGACTCTTCCATGCAGCGCCCAACGACTCTTGGAACACCTTGAAGTATCAGTGTTGGGTTTTCTGGGTCTTGAAGGACACCTGCTCCCTCTTCTCTTTGTTGGCCTTTTCTCGGAGCCAACTTAACTCGAAGATTGTGAAAAATAACTGGATCGATACCGGCCTACCGAGCCGGCTTAGGAGGACCTCAAAAGTCTTCAGAAAAGCCCATGCGTTCGAATGTAGTTGAGATGGGGCGACCCCAATGTAGCGCAAGACATCGCGCTGAAATTCAGTGAATGGTGGTAGGATTCCCATTTTCTCAAACACGATCCGATGCATCGTGAATTTAAGGTTTTCAGAATAGGTCGCAATGTCCTCTCCATCTTTCATACCTCTGACCCTCCATCCCGGTAGATGGTTGAAATGGCATTGTAGATCCGGCAACGCCCAGTGACCGACCGTAAGTATGCTTCTATTAGAGCGAAGGGTCTCAGATACCCAAGACATGTCCGACCGATCTTGAGCAATATCCGGTAAGACGTCGTCCCCTCCTTCAATGGACTCTCCGTCAACATTCCCCTCCCGATTGGAGGAGCTTTCAACAGGTCGATCGACGTTCTGACCGACTGCAACTTCAGCTCGATCGGCTCTCCTCGATGGCCGACACTTCTTCGATGGCTCGAAAAAGACGTCGCACTCCACCTTCGATGTCCACTTCCATGTCCTCTCCTGAGTGGCAAGACGGTGAAAAGGGTGGAGGTGGGAGAGAACTGCTAGAACTCGAGTCGGAGCTACGCAGGTTGACTGACCCTGTGGCCGAAGACCCTTGGGTAGAAGAGCTGGAGCTTGAGTCGCTCGATGACGAGGCAGAATTTTCCTCGTGAGTCACGACCTGGCCGGGCTGCGTCATATTTTCAGCTAAGGAATGCGATGGCTTCCCGGGAATACGTGCGGTTTGTTTCAACCGTGGCATGCAAGTACCTGTGGAAAGGGGATCGGGTCAGGTCGGTCGAGCAGTGAACTCGTGAGAGGGGGCGACGTGGTCGTCCCCGGACCTGACACCCTCTACCACAAGGCACGAAACTACAATAAAAGAGAAAACTAAAGAAGCTAAAAACCAAGAGAAAGGTCGGTTCATACCTGTAAGAGTGCGCAAGATCGACCGAAGTAGTTGAATGCTCGAACAAGGATTTGCTTCGAAGGTAAGTTGATTGCAGATAGATCGGTCGGCAGTAGAGCACTTCAAAGTAACGTGGCAAATGAATTCCTCGAGGATCTATTTATAGCGCAGGTCCAAGGCGCCAGAAGGACTGGGAGGCGAAACATCGCAACGTTTCACCTTCGCATTAAATCTACCATTGAATGGCCTCGAGATCACCAAACGTCATGTCATAAATGACAACTCAACCGTCGTGTCAGAACGGCCGACGCCGGACAACAGCGACCGTCTGCCAATATCGAGCGGCCGTGACCGCCTCACTAGATGTGAAGTTTTTACAAAATAGCATGACACCTGGGGGTAGCGATTCAAACCTCATCCCGCCTTCAAGCGACCTAGGCTTGGGGAGCAACTGTTCCGGGGTGTGCATCAGCAAAACCGAGAGGTTCCAGTAACATTTGGGTCGTTGGCCCATATCAGCATAACCGGCCCAAGCTCGAATGCTTGGAGCGCACTTTGCGCTAGCCGGCCGAAATCTTCGCAATGCGGTCGGTAACCAGCAGTACATATACGCCATTCGCATATGGCATCAGGTACGTTATCTATACCTTGTGATACCCTGCCCGAGCGACCCACACTGACTTGAGCGTCGGAGTGTCATTGCAGGTACCACCCGAGGTGCTCAGCGTGAAGCCAAGACCGGTCCTTTCCCTCTCTCAACGACTACAACACTTTATTGGTCTAAGGTACGATCAATAATCATGCAAGCAAAGGCTTCGCAAGACCACTAACAAAGTTTTTGATTTATTGAAAGTATTTGAGTTAAAAAGAATTAAAAACAAAATGAGAAAAGTGTGAAAATTGTAAAAATGGGGGTGTAGGTATTGCAGGGGTTGTTTTATTAAAACAGTGGTGTAAAAAGAAGCCCAGTTCGCATTAGAGGGCCCAGTATGTGAAACTGGGCTTAAGTGAAGGAGGGTGTATGCATTGATCTGTGGGGTGTAAATAGGAATCTGAATATTAAAAATAAATTTAAAAATAAATTAAAATAAGGAGACACTATAAAAGGGGAAACCCTAAAAATCAAAACCCTAAAACACATTTCCCTCCTTCCCACTTGTGTGCTGCGTCGCAGCCACATTTTTAAGAGAGAGAGAGAGAGAGAGAGAAATCCGGCGGGATGTTGCCGGTTTCCATTAGGGTGAGTTGTGGGGTGGTTCCGACGGTCTAGGGGAGAGAAAGAGGGCATTCATGGTGAAGGGGGTGACGACGATCAACCTTTCCTTGGCCGGCGTCGTTCTCGGTGATAGTAAAAGGGGAGGTTTCGCCGGTGGTTTCGACGGCCAGAGGGGGTGGTTTTGCGGTACTGGCTCGGTTTTGGGTAGTTTTTGTGGCTGCTGGGATGAGTTGGGGGAATTGGCTCGGTTTGGGGGAACCTCGCCGGAGGAGATGACCAGCCAGAGCTCCGGCGAGCCTTCTGAGGTCAGTTTCTTGTTCTATTTTTCGTTTCCTGGTTCTGATCTCTTCTACTCATCTCTACTTTTCTTCCACTTTTAATTTTGGATTGATTTTGCTTAAACTTTAATCTCTCTAGTTTTTCACTAAAACCTAAAAAAAAACTAATCTGTAATTACTTCTTTCTTTTTGAAAAAAAAAAAACAGATTAGCAATCCTAAGTTTATAATCCACTTCAATTTTCTAAACAACACTAATTCTGATCTCATATTTAAGAAACTAACTAAACCCCAATTTTGACACTAATAAACTCATACTGCTTACATGTTTACAGTTGTTCTTTGTACATGTTATGGAAAAAAACACATTCTACATTACGGCTATGACTACATGTCTTTCTATATTTCGATCCTAAAAAAAAGAATAAAGGACACCAACCTGTTTTTCCAGCCTCTGTTAGGTCTCCAAGACTGTTGGTTGTTTGCGATTATTACTGCTACTGTATTCCCTTCAAACTGCTTCTGCTGTTACTATCTTCCAACTCAGAATTTCAGAACTGTGTTTAGTGGATTAGGGTTTCGATGTGAAACTCTAACCCTCTTTTTTTTAGTAATTTCGCAGTCTCCTTCTCTGTGTGTGCTTGTACTGTGTGTGCTGACTGCTTTTTATACTAAAAACTAGGTTTCTGCATTAATTGCTTTTTGACTGGGCTTTGAATTATTTTTCAGGTTTTGGAGCGGATCGACCTGTGCCCAATGACTTGAAAGCAATTGCTGAAACCCTAGCTTATTCTTTGCCTTTTCCTTTTTATTATATTTTCGGATTCTATTTTTTTTGTATTTTTAGTATTATTATTTTTTGTATTTTTGGATATATTGGACTCTTGGACACTCCTAAATTGTAAATAAAATTAAATAGATTTTTTTTTGGCATTTTTGGCTATATATATATATATATATATATATATATATATTACTCAAAATAAATTAAATGAAAAATAAAAATAATGAAGAGAAGAAATTGGACCAAATACAAAAGTGAATCAGGCCCAACTAAATGAACATGCTAGAACGAGGCCCGAATAAAAAAAATAGGCCCGTTAAACAATAAACGCTAAAAATTAACTTGGAACCACGTCTGTGGGCCCATGCCAAAATGATAAGCCCAATAGTGAGAAAAGTGACTTAAATAAGCCCACTTAGGTTAGATTAGGCCCAAATATCGAGATTAAACTGAAGAATGCGCGAAAAGATCGATCATTCACGCGCATGCCTAGCTTAAGTAACGGTATTTCTGTTTAATTAAACGGATGATTGGAATTGGCTTAAATTAAAAAGGACACTATTCTAGCTACTTGTAATCGCGTGATCTCGAAACATAAGTTGAATAAAGCAAGTGACAAAAAGAAGACGGACAAAATTGGGGTGTTACACCTATGTATAACATCTGCAACAATAGGTATATATTTATATAACAACTAAGGTAACATCACCAATGTTATGAGCATATGAATGGAATGCAACCCACAACACGGGCATATGCATGTGGTACTAATCAACGTAAAATTTGCCATTCGGGTGACCCACAACAACGGGTATATCAACAACAACATTGGCCACAAGGGCAACCCACAACACGGGCATATGCATATGGAAGCATGAGACACCATGAACGATGCATCACAGCACAATCAGCACACAAAACAATTTTTTGCACATCCATGACAACATTATCAACTTTTGGTCACTAGACCCATCGTCTCTAACAACAACAACATCATTATTCACCTTAGTCCACAACATAGACAACATCAACACAACTTCTGGCGCACACAAAGACTTAGGGGTGGCGCCAACAAAGAACTTTACAACACATCTCGACACCAAAACACATCACAGGCAGCACCATGGCGCCAAGACAGCACAAACTGGCGCCTAGGGCAACCTGCGCGCGGCGCGCCACCTACACGCGAAACGGTGCGCGAAATGGCAACAGCTTCAGGATTCGACACAGGCGCACTGGGCAGCACACAATGGCGCCCCAAAATTCGACACAGCGCACTGGGCAGCACACAATGGCTCCCAGAATTCGACACACGCGCACTGGGCAACACCCAATGGCGCCCCAGAATTCGACACACCCCAGAATTCGAGACAGGCGCACTGGGCAGCACACAATGGCGCCCCTTGTGCAACACACTGCACATAGGCGCAACAATTCGCATCAAATGGCGCCCTAGGCGCCTAAAAATTCAAGTTCTATTCTAGGTCTTTCATATGATCAATCAACAACCACAAATACATACATCACAATTTCACTCTAGGATCATCAAGATACATTCAACATCAACCAAAACATGGACATAGTGCCTAACCCCACATAGAACCCATCATATGCCCTATTATAAGGTAAGACCCACCCTTACCTTAAGAATTGATTGAAGATGAGAACCCTTCCACAACGCACCCAAAACCACAGCAACAATTTCTTGCGATTTCTCCTTCTCCTCTTCCTCTCACATGCCGCAGCTTCCTTCTTCTCTCTTCTCATTTTCCTTTTCTTTCTTTCTTTCTCAAGTGATGGGATTTGCATCACTAACCTAGCGCCTATATCATGGTCCTAGGGTTCTTGGGCCGCTTCTTTCCACTCCGTAGTTACCGATTACTACTCCCTTCATTATAATGAAACACTATATTAATAATTTAATATAATTAAGTCAGTGTAATACTAAAATAATTTAATTAAATAATTAACTAAATCATTTGGGTGTTACATGAAGCGTGCATCTTGGGTATTCAAGCAGCCCTAGAATGGAAAGTTAAAATGTAACACCCCATTTCTACCCGGTAATTTAAATCAAAAATCAGAGTGTACAAAAATCTTTTCTGATCATTTTCTAGTTTAGTGTGTTATAAAATAGTGGACTGGCTGACTATGGGATTACTCGAGTAATCGATACTACTTGCAATGAGCATTGGCCACTTTTGCAAGGCTCTCGATGATGCCTCGTAAATACACCAATAAAGAAATTCTAGCCTTAGTGGCGAACCACGTTTAGCCATAGTCATTCAAAGACACTAATAGTATAAATGTAATTTAATACTCAATGAAATGGAGCGTCACAACTCTTTCTCTTTAACAAAACCAGATACGTAACACGTAAGATAACTCATAGAAATATAGTTTCACATAATGCAATGGAAAACAATCATTATCTCAACAAAGATAATCCAAAGAATATCAAAACAAATACATAAAGGCTCAACAAGGAGCAAAACAGTAACAACAACGGTCTAAACCCCGGCCCCCAGGTGCTACGATCGAGCAGCACCGACTGGGAGTAGTGAAGGTGGAAAGCCCTCACTCCCGACGACACGTGGTAAATGACAAAGAAAGGGGTGAGTCTCGAACTATATAATAAAGGTGATAATACGCAATATATAAGCATAGTGTACAAAGACTCAAACACACCAATCATTAATCAATAATATTCATGCACTAATGAGAATGTATGCAATGTCATCATGCATGTGGTACCATTGGCCCACCGGCCGCCCTCAGGCTTCACAATCATCATACAAGGCCCCCCGGCCGCCCGCAGGCTTCATAATCACTCTATAAGGCCCCCCGGCCGCCCTCAGGCTTCACAAATCATATTATAAACACTACGACCGCAGCCAATGTATGCATGAGACTCCATGTACATCACAACATCATTTCAAACAATTCAATACACCCAATTACTCTTACCTCGGTGTCAATCTCATTTTATAGCCCTCTCCGGCTTGGCCCACCGCCCATGCCCCATGGCATGCTCAATCACCTCATTATAACCCTCAACACCATTATGTACCACCGGACGGTCCTCCTCTAGGGTACCCAACCTTACTCAGAGACCTAAACCACCATTTAGGACCAAAACAATCATCTAGGGACCAAACTGTCACCTAGGGACCAAATCAGCACCCTCTTAGACACTTGGCAGCACCAGGCGCCATTTTCCCCACATTCAGCGCCCGGTGCAACACAAAGACTAGCGCGGCTTCAAGATTTTGGCGCCCGTGGCAACACACCCATCGGGCGCCACTTTCCTAGCAATCTGGCGCCCCACGGGCAACATGCACCTAGGCACAAACTCGCATACGCTGAGACACAAACTAAGACACAGCAAACACGGTTGGCGCCCCACACACCCAAACTCACCCAACACCTCCAAACCAAAAACCACCCGAGCCAAAATGTTTAAAAATGAATTTGGGCAGGTAAACACAAAATTTGGCACAGTGAAATATGCCTAGAAAAGTAAGTTTCACTCCCGGGCTCCAAAACACACCCAAAACGAGCCCTACAGGGACATTTTCAAAAATACACTTGCAATCGAAAACCACCCGAGCCAAAACACTTAAAATTGAAAGTTGGCAGTGAATACAAAAGTTGGCACGAGAAAATATGTTTAGAAATACAAGTTTCACTCACCAGGGCTCCAAAACACACTCAAAACGAGCCCTCTTAGGGACATTTTCAAAAATACACTTGCAATCAGAAAACCACTCGAGCCAAAAATGTTTAAAATTGAAAGTTGGCAGTGAATACAAAAGTTGGCACGAGGAAATGTGCCTGAAATGCAAGTTTCACTCCCGGGCCCAAAATACCCACATTCTCCGCGCGCCAGACAAAGAACTCACTCACCCGGACATCGCATACGGTGACACAGCGCCATTCTGGGCACCACAGGCAAGCATTTGGCGCCTCACATCGCACACACGCACCCAACACACAACAAAGGCACGTGGCGCCATTTTCCCAAAGATCTTGGCGCCCGGCAGAACAACCCCGCACAAAACATATTCCAAAGACATGAGCAAAGTGCACATGTGGCGCCATTTTCCCAAAGAATGTGGCGCCCGACAAAGAGCATTCTGCACAAACTCTAAACTTAGCGATGAACAGCGATTACTGTGGCGCTGAATCCTAGCATCTTGGCGCCCAAACCCCAAAACCCCAATTTTTCCAAAATCTTCCAAACCAATTCACCCAATAATCCTTCTAACACTCCTAATTGCATAATCAAACAACCAATTGCATACTCAAAACACCAATTAACATCAAAATCACAAATTCATGCATCACAAAACCCTAACTCACGCCTAAATCAATTTTTACCAACAATTTCATCAAGTTTAAGGAATCAATCAACATGCAATCATCAATTAACATCAAAACAGCCCCTATGACACATATAATACCCATTATCTCCTCTATTATAGAGTGAGACTCCTTACCTCAAATTAAACCGTAGAAAAGCACAGGAATCGAGTCACGAACAAAACCACCGCAACAATCCAAGCTTCAAGTCACGAAATCCTTCTCTTCTCTCTCTCTTGCTACTACAAGACCGCTCCTTTCTTCTCCTTTCTTTTCTTTTTCGTTTTCTCTTCACAAGTGAGCTTTGATACCTAATTTGGGTATTTAAGTATTGGGCCAAGTGCACCTTGGGCCCTTTTACACCCCGCCCATTTCTTCCACCACTCCCTTCAATTAAAATATTTTACTAAATTATAAACACCGTATTATAATTTAATATAATTAAAAATTAGTGCAACACCTAAACAATTTAATCAATTTCTTAATTAAATTATTTGGGGTGTTACAACTCTCCCCACTTAGGAGATTTCGTCCTCGAAATTGTACTGAGTCAAATAACTCTGGATAGGACCCCGCATCTTGCTTTCCGGCTCCCAAGTCATACTCTCGCCAAAGAAAGCCTCCCAACCACACTACCTTGACCAAGGCAATGTCTTTCCTCTCAACACCTTCACTTCTCTATCCTCAATCCTCACCGGCATAGTCTCCACAAAGTGAGGTTCTCACGCACTCTACATCATCCATGTGGATCACATGAGGCAGTCCGGAATATACTTAGAAGCCGTGACACGTGGAAGACATCGTGCAAGTTCGAAAGATTGGGTGGCAAGGCCACCCTATAAGCAACCTTTCCAACCTCTCTCGGTGATTTGGCACGGTCCAATAAACCTTGGAGTTAGCTTCTTTGCCTTGAGCACGCCCAACACCTAGTCATAGGCGTGACCCTCAAGAACACATGCTCACCACTGAAACTCCAAGTCCTTCCTCCTCTTATCATGATAACTTTTTCGCCGACTACGAGACTCTTTCATCTTCTCTCGGATCATTTTCACCTTCTCGTGAGTCTCCTAACCAACTCGGTCCAAGGACAACACTCTCCCGGACTCATGCCAACACAAAGGAGTTACGCACCTCCGCCCATACTGATTGCCTCAAAAGGAGCCATTCCGATGCTCGAATGATAGTTTGTTATTATACGTGAACTCAATCAATGGAAGATGTGTATCCCACGCACCTCCTCGCTCTAGCACGCAAGCTCTCAAAAGATCTTCCAAAGACCGGATGGTTCTCTCTCACTCGACCATCATCCCGAGGATGATAAGCTGAACTCAATCTCAGCCTAGACCCCAAAGCCTCCTGCAAGCTACTCCAAAACTCTGATGTAAACCGCGGGTCTCTATCCGACACAATACTCTTCGGAACCCCATGAAGCTTCACAATTACCTGAATGTAAATTCTAGCCAACTTTGGCACAGGAAAGGTGATGTTGATAGGGATGAAATGGGCAGACTTGGTCAACCTATCCACAATCACCCAAATAGTGTCAGACCCTCTCACAGTACTTGGCAACCCAGTCACAAAGTCCATGGAAATGCTGTCCCACTTCCATTCTGGAATCTCTAAAGGTTGCATCAGCCCCGCAGCTTCACGGTGCTCAATCTTTGACTTCGGCAAGTCAAACATGCATATACAAAGCCGCGCGAACATCTCTCTTCATACTGAGGCCACCAAAATAGTTTCTTTGAGATCATGGTACATCTTAGTGGCACTGGATGAATGCTCAACTTACTCCTATGACTCTCCTCAAGTATCATCTTCTTCAACTCAAGATCATCCGGAACACGATTACGTCCCGAACCTCAACACACCCCAGGAATCCAACTCAGACTCCCATCGTGCCACTTGCTCACCAAAGAACCAACAAATCTACCAACTTCACATCTAACTTCGGGCGCGTCTCGATACTAACCAAGAAGTCGTTCCCAATCCTCAAGATCCCCAATCGACACTCGAGGTGTCACCTCACGAGACCAAACTCAAGTCACGGAATTGCTCAATCAATTCCAACTCCTCACCATCATAGCCGACATATGCAAAGTCTTCCGACTCAAAGCATCGCCCACGACATTAGCTTTGCTTGGGGTGATAGTTCAAGCCGAAATCATAGTCCTTCAACGGCTCTAACCAACGCCTCGCCTCATATTCAGCTCCTTCTCGTCAAACAAGTACTTGGACTCTTGTGGTCACCGAACACTTCGAATCTAGTACCATAGAGATAGTGTCTCAGATTTTCAACACAAACACAATCGTGACCAACTCTAAGTCATGGGTAGGGTAGTTCTTCTCATGGGTCCTCAACTGCCGGGACGCATAAGCAACCACCTTCCCATCCTCGCATCAAAACACCTCCCAAACCCATCTTGGAAGCATCACAGTACACAACAAATGGCTGCTCTGGCACAGGCAACACTAACACTGGGGACGTGGTCAACCTTCTCTTTAGCTCTTGGAAGCTCTCTTCACACTTTGCATCCCACACAAATGCCTTTCCTTTACAGGTCAATCGAGTCAATGGAAGGGCTAGCTTAGAGAACCCTTCAATGAACCTCCTGTAATAACCAGCCAACCCCAAGAAACTCCTGATCTCAGTCGCAGACTTTGGGCTCTCCCAATCGTAACATTGCATCTACCTTGCATTTGGATCCACAGCTATACCATCACCCGAAATAATATGACCCAAGAAGCTCACCTCATGCAACCAGAACTCACACTTTGACAACTTGGCATACAACTTCCTCTCTTTCAAGACCTCTAGCACCAACCTCAAGTGCTCTGCATGCTCTTCCTCAGATTTTGAGTACACCAAAATATCATCAATGAAGACCACCACAAACCGATCCAGATAGTTATGGAAAATTCGGTTCATGTACTCCATAAACACCCCTGGTGCATTGGTGACACCAAACGGCATTACAGAGTACTCATAATGCCCATACCTTGTTCTGAATGCTGTCTTCTGGATATCCTCATCCTTCACCTTAACTGCGGTGATACCCGGGACCTCAAGTCAATCTTGCTAAACACTTTAGCACCCACCGGTGATCCATTAGATCATCTATCCTCGGGAGAGGATACTTATTCTTGATAGTCACTTTATTCAACTATGTCGTAGTCTACGCACAGACGCATACTCCCATCCTTCTTCTTTACCAACAAAACTGGAGCTCCCCATGGTGATACACTAGGCCTCACAAACTTCTTCTCAAGAAGCTCCTCTAACTGCTTCTTCAATTCAGACAACTCGGAAGCTGACATCCGGTACGGTGCCATAGACACAGGCCTAGTACCAGGCACAAGTTCAATCCCGAACTCCACTTCCCTCTCTGGGGGCACACTAGGAATCTCATCCGGAAACACTTCGTGGAACTCACACACCACCGTAACCCATCAATCACAGCCCTGTTCTCAGCAGACATGGACGCAATCAAAGCAAACAACTGACCACCCTCTTTCATTACCTTGCGCAATTGCTCAGCAGACAACAAAGCAGACTCTTCCTCTTCAGGAAGGAGAAAACTAATAGACTTATCAGAACAGTTGATGTGCAAGTGGTTATCTACTAACCAATCCATGCCCGTAATCACATCTAACCCACCCAAAGGCAAACAAATCGGATCAACGGAAAATCTCTCGCCAAGACCGACAGAGGACACCTAGCACACATCGAGAAGTAGTTCTACTCGGACCTTAGTGGAGTGTCGATAACCATCCTCTCTCCATAGTAGACATTACTAAATTTAACTTTTCAAAGACAAACAGATGCAATAAAAGAGTGCGTAGCACCCGTGTCAACAATAGCAACTAAAGGAGTACCGAGAGATGAAACATGTACCTCGGATATCATTAGGTCCTCCGAACCCGCCAATGCAAACACCTCCCAAAGAGATCTTTCCTTCTTAGGCTTGGGACACTTGAAGCTAATGTGACCAGCTTCACCACGGTTGAAACATACAGTTCCTTGCGATCACACCTGGATGCCATGTGACCACTCTTTCCACACCTAAAACATCTCTCGCACTTCCACCTTACAGTCAAAACTCTTGTGACCTGGCTTGTCACATTTGAAACACACAATATCAGATGGGGCGTCTCCCCCACTTGGCTTCTTGCCCTCATGGTGTCTTCTACCCTCAGCAGACCTGTTCCCACCATTGTACCTGTTACCACCCGAATACCTTTGCTTCCTCTGTCAGCAGACTTCTCATAAGGCTTACCTCCGTGATGAAATTTCCCCCTCTGGTCTCTCATGACCCTAGAGCGGGCATTGCTATCAGCCTCATAGATCCTACAACGACCAACGGATGATCGAACACTCGATCTTCGATACCCTACACCGCTTGATATCACTTTCTCAAACCATTCTCAAATTTGATGCACTTTGAGAATTCAGCCCTGACCTCCGAGTAATGTGGGTAGAACTTAGCAAGGTCGGCAAATCTAGCAAAGATACTCGTGGATCGACATACTACCCTGCTTCAGCTCCAAAAACTCTATCTCTTTCTGTCCTCTGACGTCCTCTGGAAAATACTTTCTTAGGAACTCCCTCCTGAATACAGCCCAGGTAACCTCCTCATGGGCAGCCCCTAGTCTCTCACTGGTCTCCAACCACCAGCCATCAGCCTCTTCAGATAGGGTATGAGTACCATACCTTACCTTCTGCTCATCATTACTGACTAATTACCCGGAAGATCCTCTCGATCTCCTTCAACCAAGCTGCACCATCATCGGATTGTACCTCCCCTTGAAGGTGGGAGGTTCTCTCTCGAAAGGTAGCCAAATCTGCGGGCCTCCGCATTCTCGCTGGTACCCACGATCTGCGCTATGGCTTGCAAGGCCTCAAGAAAAGCGGCTTGATCCTTCCGGCCATATCAACCTAACATCGCAAAGATAAACAACGGATTGTAATTACTTTAAGACACCTAGTTGTCATACACACTATGAATGATCGACACACTTGGCCGGACAGACCGAATCGCTTCTCGATACCACTAATGTAACACCCCATTTCTACCCGGTAATTTAAATCAAAAATCGAGTGTACAAAAATCTTTTCTCGATCATTTTCTAGTTTAGTGTGTTATAAAATAGTGGACTGGCCGACTATGGGATTACTCTGTAATCGATACTACTTGCAATGAGCATTGGCCACTTTTGCAAGGCTCAGTGATGCCCTCGTAAATACACCAAATGAAAGAAATTCTAGCCTTAGTGGCGAACCACGGTTTAGCCATAGTCATTCAAAGACACTAATAGTATAATGTAATTTAATACTCAATGAAATGGAGCGCCACAACTCTTTCTCTTTAACAAAACCAGATACGTAACACGTAAGATAACTCATAGAAATATAGTTTCACATAATGCAGCGGAAAACAATCATTATCTCAACAGCATAATCCAGCAATATCAAAACAAATACATAAAGGCTCAACAAGGAGCAAAACAGGCAACAACAGTCTAAACCCCGACCCCTAGGTGCTACGTATCAGAGCAGACCGACTCGGGGAGTAGTGAAGGTGGAAAGCCCTCACTCCTGACTACACCGTGGTAAATGACAATGAAAGGGTGAGTCTCGAACTATATAATAAAGGTGATAATACGCAATATATAAGCATAGTGTACAGCACTCAAACACACCAATCATTAATCAATAATATTTATGCAATTATGAAGAATTAAGGAAAGGCCATAAGCAAGTTGTACCAATTGGCCCACCGGCCGCCCTCAGGCTTCACAATCATCATACAAGGCCCCCCGGCCGCCCGCAGGCTTCATAATCACTCTATAAGGCCCCCCGGCCGCCCTCAGGCTTCACAAATCATATTATAAACACTACGACCGCAGCCAATGTATGCATGAGACTCCATGTACATCACAACATCATTTCAAACAATTCAATACACCCAATTACTCTTACCTCGGTGTCAATCTCATTTTATAGCCCCCTCCGGCTTGGCCCACCGCCCATGCCCCCATGGCATGCTCAATCACCTCATTATAACCCTCAACACCATTATGTCCCACCGGATGGTCCTCCTCTAGGGTACCCAACCTTACTCGAGAGACCTAAACCACCATTTAGGACCAAAACAATCATCTAGGGACCAAATCGTCACCTAGGGACCAAATCAAGACCCTCTTAGACACTTGGCAAAGCACCAGCGCCATTTTCCCCACATTCTCGCGCCCGGTGCAACACAAAGACTAGGCGCCGAAACTTCAAGATTTTGGCGCCCGTGGCAACACTGACCACTCGGGCGCCACTTTCCTAGCAACTGGCGCCCCGGGCAACATGCACCTAGGCACAAACTCGATACGCTTTGAGACACAAACTAAGACACAGCAAAGACACGGTTGGCGCCCCCTGCTGACCAGCTCACCCAACACCTCCAAACCAAAAACCACCCGAGCCAAAATGTTTAAAAATGAATTTGGGCGAGTAAACACAAAATTGGCACGATGAAATATGCCTAGAAAAGTAAGTTTCACTCCCAGGGCTCCAAAACACACCCAAAACGATTCCTAGGGACATTTTCAAAAATACACTTGCAATCGAAAACCACCCGAGCCAAAACACTTAAAATTGAAAGTTGGCAGTGAATACAAAAGTTGTACGAGAAAATATGTTTAGAAATACAAGTTTCACTCACCAGGGCTCCAAAACACACTCAAAACGAGCCCTACCGGGACATTTTCAAAAATACACTTGCAATCGAGAAAACCACTCGAGCCAAAATGTTTAAAATTGAAAGTTGGCGGTGAATACAAAAGTTGGCACGAGGAAATGTGCCCGTAAATGCAAGTTTCACTCCCGGGCCCAAAATACCCACATTCTCGGCGCGCCAGACAAAGAACTCACTCACCCAGACATCGCTCTGGTGACACAGCGCCATTCTGGGCACCACAGGGCAGCATTTGGCGCCTCATCATCGCACACACGCACGCCAACACACAAGCGGCATTGTGGCGCCATTTTCCCAAAGATCTTGGCGCCCTGGCGTAACAACCCCGCACAAAACATATTCCAAAGACATGAGCGAAGGCATGTGGCGCCATTTTCCCAAAGAATGTGGCGCTCGACAAGAGCATTCTGCACAAACTCTAAACTTAGCGATGAAGCGCATACGTGGCGCTGAATCCTAGCATCTTGGCGCCCCAAACCCCAAAACCCCAATTTTTCCAAAATCTTCCAAACCAATTCACCCAATAATCCTTCTAACACTCCTAATTGCATAATCAAACAACCAATTGCATACTCAAAACACCAATTAACATCAAAATCACAAATTCATGCATCACAAAACCCTAACTCACGCCTAAATCAATTTTTACCAACAATTTCATCAAGTTTAAGGAATCAATCAACATGCAATCATCAATTAACATCAAAACAGCCCCTATGACACATATAATACCCATTATCTCCTCTATTATAGAGTGAGACTCCCCTTACCTCAAATTAAACCGTAGAAAAGCACCGGAATCGAGTCACGAACAAAACCACCGCAACAATCCAAGCTTCAAGTCACGAAATCCTTCTCTTCTCTCTCTCTCTTGCTACTACAAGACCGCTCCCTTTCTTCTCCTTTCTTTTCTTTTTCGTTTTCTCTTCACAAGTGAGCTTTGATACCTAATTTGGGTATTTAAGTATTGGGCCAAGTGCACCTTGGGCCCTTTTACCCCGCCCATTTCTTCCACCACTCCCTTCAATTAAAATATTTTACTAAATTATAAACACCGTATTATAATTTAATATAATTAAAAATTAGTGCAACACCTAAACAATTTAATCAATTTCTTAATTAAATTATTTGGGGTGTTACATAAAAGGCTAGAGGTGTATGGGGATTCAGCCCTGGTTATTCATCAAGTAAGAGGCGATTGGGAGACCAGAGATCCCAAACTGATTCCTTATTGTGATTATGTGCAAGAGTTGATGGAGTCTTTCAACGAAATCACTTTCAAACACATCCCTCGAAGCGAAAACCAACTGGCTAATGCATTGGCAACCTTATCATCCATGTTAAATATCAATTGTGATAAAAACTTGACCCATGTCACAATCCAGCACCGAAGTCTACCTGCGCATCACTATTGCCCAGCCATAGATGAAGAGCCTGATGACAAGCCTTGGTATCATGATATCAAGCAATACATCACTAATCAGGAATACCCACCCGGGGCATCTGAAAATGACAAGAGAACTCTTCGGCGACTGTCAAGGAATTTCTTCCTCAGCGGTGAAGTTCTCTACAAAAGGAACTATGATATGGTTCTCCTGAGGTGTGTTGCCAAAGAAGAAGCTGAAAGAATCATGAGAGATGTGCATGAAGGCTCATTTAGAACCCATTCCAGTGGGCACACCATGGCTAGAAAGATCTTAAGGGCTGGTTACTACTTGTTGCAGATGGAATCAGACTGTTACAGCTTTGTCCGAAAGAGCCACAAATGCCAGATCTACGCCGATCATATCCATGTGCCACCTGCCAAACTGAATGTTCTGACTGCATCTTGGCCGTTCTCAATGTGGGGGACAGATGTTATCTGTCCTATTGAGCCTAAAGCGTCGAACGAGCATCGCTTCATTCTGGTCGCCATTGACTACTTTACCAAGTGGGTTGAAGCCGCCTCGTACTCCAGTATAACTAGCGCTGTGGTTGCCATGTTTGTAAAGAAATATCTGATTTGCCTTTATGGTCTTCCAGATAAGATCATCATAGATAATGGCAGCAACCTGAACAGCAAAATGATGAAGGACTTGTGCAAAGAATTCAAAATTCAGCATCATAATTCCTCTCCCTACCGCGCGAAGATGAATGGGGCAGTCGAAGCAGCCAACAAGAACATCAAGAAGATTGTGCAAAAGATGGTGGTAACCTACAAGGATTCGCATGAGATGTTTCCTTTTGCTTTGCATGACTACCGAACTTCAGTACGCACCTCAACTGGGGCAACCCCTTTCTCTCTGGTATATGGGTCGGAAGCAGTCCTCCCTATTCAGATTGAGATACCCTCCCTGCGGGTCTTGATGATGTTGCGCCCGAAAAAGTCCCCGAGGGGTTTTTCTTCGTTTACAACCTTTTAAAACAATGAAGTCGCCACCAATATTTTTATAAGGAAAATATTGAAGAAAAACCTTTTTGGAAGGCGAATGGCCTTTTGGAAAACCGGAAGATTTGGGTTCGGGGGTCGGTTAGGCATGGGGAAGGTATTAGCACCCCACACCTCCTTTCTACCGAAAGGGAACCTTTAATTAAACGTGTGGTTTTAAGTGTTGATTTGGAAAATACTTAAATTTGCTTCTTGATTGAAAAGGCTTAATGAAGATTTTTATTTTGGGCGTTTGACGAGAGTTAGCAGCTCGCTCTTACGTATCTCCCGATGCGGTGGAGAATTCAAAGCTACGTAGTTCTTAGTTTTTGGTTTTGATAATGTTTTATCTTGGAAAAAGTGTTTGGTTTTTAAAAGGAAAAATTTTTTTTGGTTTGTTGTGCTTGACGGAGGGGATCCGCTCCTACTTATCTCCCGGTGCGATGGAGAATTCAAAGCTACGTAGTTCTGGGAAGGTTTTTATTTTTTTATATTGTTTAATTGTGAAAACTGATCATGATGATCAATTGAGCAAAGGCTCCAATTGACCACCATTAGCACTCCATTGTTAATAATCATGCAAGCAAAGGCTTCGCAAGACCACTAACAAAGTTTTTTGATTTATTGAAAGTCTTTAGAAAAATTAGGCATTCAGGATGATCAATTGAGCAAAGGCTCCAAGTGATCACCACTAGGTCCTCATTGTTAATGATTATGCAAGCAAAGGCTTCGCAAGACCACTAACAAAGTTTGATTTATTGAAAGTCTTTAGAAAAATTAGGAATTCATGATGATCAATTGAGCAAAGGCTCCAAGTGATCACCACTAGTTTCTCATTGTTAATAATCATGCAAGCAAAGGCTTCGCAAGACCACTAACAAAGTTTTTGATTTAATGAGAAATTATTTGAGTTGAAAAAGAATTAAAAAAAACGAGAAAAATGTGAAAATTGCAAAATGGGGGTGTTATTAGTTACGGGGAGTGGTATTGTTAAACAAAAGGTGTATAAAGGAAAGCCCGGTTCGCATAGGAGAGTCCAGTATGTGAAACTGGGCTTAGGTGAGGGAGGGTGTGTGACTGAATTGAATGGGTGTTAATAGAAATCTGAACTATTTAAAATAATTAAAGTAAATAACAATTAAAATAAAACTAGGAAAGGGTATTTAATGGATTGAGGGTTTCAAAACCCTAATTTCCTGTCACTCTTTCACAGCTGCAGTCGCAGCATCAATTTCGGAGAGAGAGAGAGATTGACGGCGAGATTCACGCCGGTTTCCATGGAGGGTGAGAATGAACCTGATTCTAATGGAGGGAAAGGGGGAATCGGTGAGAGAGAGGGGACGACGACGTCCGGCCGTTCCTTGGCCGGCGTCGTCTTTTGTAGCGGTGAAGGGGATTCCGCCGGAGGTTCGATGAGGTGAGGGGTGGCTCGCGATGGTGATTTCAGGTGGGTGTAGCTCGGTTTTGGGAGAGGAAGTAAGGTTTGCTGCAAACACTGTACTAAACAAACAGATGACTTAGGCCTGCAAAATCCAACATAAGATTAGAAGCTTGTTTTCCTAGCAAAGTTGAATTAGAGGCAATGTAACTAGAAAAGGAAAGAATCAACAATTTATATCAAAGTTTCAGGTAAGGGAAAGAGGAAATTAAAAACAGGTAACCCTTTTCTATTGGTCTTAATGATAAGGCTTCAATCCCTAGTATATCAAAGTTGCTTCCAGAAGAACACAACTCAACTCTGCAAAAATAAGATAAAAAAAGCCATTCCCTCCCACTCACACATTAGCAACTAAGATTAGCAATCAATATCTTACCCTCTCCAATTGATAAGATAAAGTTCAAATTTCCTATACATTCCAAACCACGGGATAAATATGAGTTCAACATGAGGCGGAGTAAACCATAGTTTAAGCAATCATTCACAACACTTACTTTTATCATACAAATAAGATAAATATTAGTAGAGTATATAGATCTACTAAAAAGCAGAACAAAAGAGGAAGTATATACCAAAAAGATTCTCAAACAAACAAAGAAGAATCGGTTGTCTCTAATTAACATATAGAAATCACAGCAAGAGATGAGACAAAGAGTCGATGAGTGTCTTTGTCAATTGTCAAGCAACCAAATACCATAAAAAGAGAGGGTATCATAGCAACAAAAACATAATAAGATAATTGAAATATGAATGAAACCACCCTTTATTGATTTTCTTTGGTTTGAAATTGATGTATTATTCTTCATACTTTTGAAACAAAACTTTTGTTCATACTAAAATCAACCAATCAACATGAATCAAAGGAAGAGAAATTAAAAGAATTGAAAAACAACCTCTATTTGTAGCCTTCCCTTCCCTTCTCAATCCATGGCAACAATTGCTTTTCCTCTTCACCCACCATCCGCTAATCGCTCCCATCTAATCTGAAAACAACCATTAAACTAAACCTAAATCAATCAAAATCAAGAGGGGGAAATTATTCAAAACTACAATCAACATGGATAAATTGAGATTCACACTATGGGAAAGTGCAGGGTCATCACAAATAGAATAAACACTTGCAATCAATAAGTAGGGAATGCATTGTTAGTTTGGTTTCTTTGATTATGCAAAGCTAGAAAGTAGAAACCAAAGACTAAAAAAGTTTAAGAAGAAAATAAGAAAAGAAAATGCCAACCTTCCTTATCCTGGTATTCTAATTCTCAAAAGATGCCATCATCTCTTTTTCTACCTTTGATTGAGGTGTCAACTTCAGTCAAATTATCTTCCTCTTCATCACAATCAAATAGATCAAATTCACTAGTTTCAAAATCTTCTTGATGACAATCCAATTCAGATACATAACCATAACCACCAAGATTATTAGTGTTAATGCTATAATTTCCATTCAGAGGTTGTCTAATTGTTGAGATTACTTCATAGCAATCTCTTTGATAGCGTAAGGCTTTCATGTCGAGATCCATAATCATCAATTTGGAGAAAAGGGCCATCCAAGAGTTCCTTAGTGAAAGTCCGAGTGCTACTGATTGCTAAGCATTTCTCTACAAACCGCCTAACCTCGGGATCATTTACTTTGTAAAGAGATTATGGCTTCTTACCCTTCAAAAATATGAATACAAATACAAATAAGTAGTAGAGCAAAGCAAGAAAAAAAAACTAAGAGAGAAAGAAAGAAAAAGATATTTTGGGTTCTTACAGAGACAACTTTTTGTAAATTTGAGCAGGATGGTTGCATTCGGTATAAGGATATTCAAAGGTGACCATCTCCAAGATGCACATTCCAAAAGAGTAAATATCAACCAATTCATTGTAGTCCTCTTCATACATACGGAGCCATAAACTCAGGTGTGCTCAAGTAAAACAAAGAATCAAATTAAGAGTCTTAAACTGACAATTTGGAAAGATAACATACTCTTAAACATTTGAATAGAGAGAAACATAAATCAGAGAGACATAATTATCAAAGGCTTATATTCATAGGTTGGTCTAAAACAAAAGGCTTTATATATCTGTTTTACATACCAACACGATGGAACAAACATTGGATTTGCGGAGAATTGCAAGCAAGGCCAAGATCACCAATTTTAACTTCTCCTTGGTTTCCATTGATGAAAATGTTATCACACTTGAGATCTCTATGGATCTGCAGAAAGCAAACATATTGGATTTCAAAGAATTGGTAACAAAGCAAAAAAACCATGAAAACCCGTTATCAACAAATTTGAGCTATGCAATACATTGCAAAAAATAAACATTACAAAAAGCAGATTGGGAAACTTTGAGAATATGAAGATTCCTAATACCTAAACAGATTACCTAGTTGCTTAGCTATCCTTCTCCATAAATCTACAAGTTATGCCTTCAATCTCTTAAATCAAACCCTAGAAGCTCTTCTGCAGATGTTAGAAGATCAGAGAACTTTGACTAAAATCAAGCAAATATGCAAATAGAACACAGTTTAGGGTTTCAAATTCAAATTCTATCTTCTCTTGCTTTTAGGGTTTCACAAAAGCAAGTAATCAAATCAGAGAAGAAAACAAACCATGAGCAACGAAGAGAAGAAGGTCGTTGCGAACCAAGGGAAGGCGAAAGGAAGCTTGCTTAAACGACGCGTGAGAGAGCGAGAGAGCGTCGTTATGAAAACGTAGGGTTTCGTGAGATTCGTGCGTGAGAGAGAGCCGTGGGTGACAGACCTTCGTGCGTGAGAGAGAGCTTCGTGCGTGAGACGACCGGCGAGAATGGCGGTGAGTGAAGTTTGCTTCGTGCGTGAGGAAGACAAAGATTTCAGAGTGAGGGTGCGTTCTGCGTTGTGTTGTGTTCGTGAGTGAGAGAGCGTTGTGTAAGGTACTTCTGCGTTGTGTTGTCTTGTGAGTGAGAGAGCGTTGGTAAATTAGATGACCTTTAATATCGGTTGTCTAATAACCTGATACTAAATGTGTTAGAGACACACATTTAGTATCAGTTGTTTAAACAACCGATACTAAATGTAAGCGTGAAAATTGAAAACTTCAATTTAATTTCACAATTGCCACCGCGCCTACATTTAGCATCGGTTGTTTAAACAATCGATGCTAAATGGTGCTGTCTAAAGTCATTTTTGCACTAGTGATTCCAGAGGCATTTAGGGGTACTATATCTGAAGAAATTAGAAGTGCCAAAGATTTCCTTGCTGAAATTGAAAAGCGCTTTGCTACAAGCGATAAGGCAGAAACAAGCACACTCCTTCAAAGCCTGATTTCTATGAAGTATAAAGGCAAAGGAAACATAAGAGAGTACATTATGGAAATGTCTAACATTGCTTCCAAACTTAAGGAATTGAAGCTTGAGTTGTCGGATGACTTACTCGTGCATTTGGTGTTAATATCTCTTCCTGCACAATTTGGTCAATTTAAGATAAGCTATAATTGTCAAAAGGAGAAGTTGTCTCTTAACGAGCTCATTTCATATTGTGTGCAAGAGGAAGAGAGGATGAAGCAAGATAGGACAGAAAGTGCTCACTTAGCAAGTACCTCTAAAAACAAGGGAAAAAGAAAAAAATATAAGGATGTAAAGAATGAAGCTGCTGAGGGTCCGATACAAAAGAAGCAAAATAAGGGTAATGGTTGTTTCTTTTGTGGCATGACTAGACATGTCAAGAAGGAATGTCCCAAGTATCATGCATGGCGTGAGAAGAAAGGTACGTTTCTTTCTCTGGTCTGTTCAGAGGTAAATTTAGCTTCAGTACATAGAAACACTTGGTGGGTAGACTCTGTTGCTACTACTAACATCAGTGTTTCAATGCAGGCTTGCCTGAGTTATCGGAAGCCAAAGGATGCTGAAAGACACATTTATGTGGGAGATGGCAAGTTGGTAGAAGTAGAGGTAATAGGGCATTTTAGGTTGTTATTAAGTACTGGTCGTTATTTGGATTTATTGGATTTAGGTTGTTCCTTGTTTGGACAAATATGGTTATGATTGTTCTTTTGGAAACAATCAATTCAGGTTATCTATTAATTCAAATATTGTTGGAACTGGTACTCTTATGGTGTATGACAATCTATATTTGCTTGATACTATTGTTTCTATGAAACCTTAAATGTGGAATCACGTGGTACTAAGCGTAAAATCAACAGTGCAAAATCAGGAACCTTGTGGCACAAGCGTCTAGGCCACATCTCTAAAAATAGAGTTGAACGACTTGTGTCAGATGGGATTCTTGACTCCATTGACTTTAGCGACTTTAATGTCTGTGTTGATTGCATTAAGGGTAAACAGACCAACGAAAAGAAATTAGGTGCATATAGAGCTACAGACGTCTTAGAATTGATACATACAGATATTTGTGGGCCATTTCCAACACCATCTTGGAATGGTCAACAATACTTTATATCTTTCATAGATGACTACTCTAGATATGCATACATAATTCTTATACATGAAAAGTCTCAATCATTGGATGTGTTCAAATCATTTAAGGCTGAAGTTGAGAATCAACTCAACAAAAGAATTAAGAGTGTCAAATCTGACCGTGGTGGTAAATATTACGGTAGATATGACAGTTCAGGTGAACAACGTCTGGGGCCTTTTGCCAAATACCCACTACAAGAAAAATGGGATTTTTTGGCGGATTTTTCCGCCAAAAAACACCCAATTCCGCCGCAATGGTGTGCTGTGACCGAGGTCACTTTCTGGCGGAATGGAATCGTTTGAATCGTTGGAATTTGCGGCGGATTAATTCTCGTTTTCGGCGGAATGGTGTGCTGTGACCGAGGTCACTTTCTGGCGGAATGGGTGTGCTTTGACCGAGGACGTATTTCTGGCGGAATGGGTGTGCTTTTCGGCGGATTTTGAATTTCAAAATGCCCGCCTAATTTCAAGTGACGTTTCCGGCGGATTTAAGTGACCTTTCCGGCGGATTCGTTTTTTTTTTTTTTGACAGCTTTTCTTCCTCTTTCTAATCCGCCAAAAACACTCTAATTCCGCCAAAAATGTTAATAATCCGCCACAAAGTTTCCGGTGGAATAAATCCCCCCAAAACTACAAAAATCCGCCAGAACATTTCTGGGGGATTAAAATCCGCTAGAAATTTATGCCTTCTAATTTGAGTTTTTCTTGTAGTGACCTAGAGGAATGTGGAATCGTCCCACAGTACACTATGCCAGGATCACCTAGGATGAATGGTGTGGCTGAAAGACGAAACCGAGCTCTTAAGGATATGATAAGGCATATGATTTGTAATTCTACCTTACCAGAGTCACTCTGGGGAGAGGCACTAAAAACTGCAGCTTATATTCTGAATAGAGTACCAACTAAAGCAGCTGCCAAAACACCTTATGAGCTTTGGACAGGCAAAAAGCGTAGTCTAAATCACTTTCATATATGGGGATGTCCGGCCGAGGCCAGGCCTTATAGGCCGAATTAAAGACAATTTTTGAGACGGGAACTGCCACATTCTTTGAGGATATTGAGTTTGGGGGGAGAAATAAGGTTAAAGACTTTGTCTTTGAGGAAGAATTGGTTTCAATTCCAGAACCATTTCATGTAGTTGCTTCAGATGAAGCAAATTCAGAACACCTCCAAGACATTGTTATTCAAACTCCCACTCAAGGTGAATCAATTCAAACTGAAGAACAAACTCAAGATCCTCAAGAACCAATGCTTCAAGAACCAGTGCCATTGCGACGATCCACAAGAGAAAGAAGAAGTGCTATTCCAAATGACTACATGTATTTCTTCAGGAACATGAGTAAAATGTCATGATGGAAAATGATCCAATCAATTTTCGTCAAGCCATAAAAGATCCAAATTCAGAAAAGTGAATTGAAGCAATGAATGAGGAGTATAAATCTATGCAAGATAATAAAGTATGGGAACTTGTCCCATTAGCTGAAGGTGCGAAACCCATTGGTTGCAAATAAGGGATTCCAAAGGTAATGTGGAAAGGTATAAGGCTAGTCTTGTAGCCAAGGGTTATACACAAAAGGAAGGAATTGACTTTAAAGAGACTTTCTCTCCGGTTACACGACCAGAGCAGACACAACCGACTTGAACTAGGCACAGCTATCACTCATGTGTACCTGCAAGTTGCCGACATAAGAAGCAACATAAAGCAGCTAGGGTGAGTCTCTTAACACAAGTAATATAATGTGAAGAAAGCTTAAGGTTAGAGATAGCACTAAAGCACCTCGGTTCAGCTAAAACAACACTCACAGATAGTTCAAACCATCACAACAATTATCAATCAGCTCATAACACATTAAATTATGAATTGTATGCATGAATGCAACCCAACCACAGGGCATTATGCAATGAGGTACCTCCACCGTCGTTATTTAGCCTATCGGCTCTCCGTCGTTACTCCGTCGTTATTTTGATATGGAGACCGAAGTCCTACCACATCCGAGGTCGAAACCTCCTCCGTCGTTATATGCACATGAACATGTGACTTCATGACAAATGCAATCACACACCAATCAAACATAGCGCATGTGAATGCTTACACCGTCGTTATTCGCCGTTCTACTCGCCGTTTCTACTCGCCGCTCACACCGACGCCCACACCATCTAGACATCATCACAGTGCTAAGGTCGACCCTACTACACCGGTAGAATCACCCTAGGACCTACAACCGACCTCGCAAACACCTCGGCACTCCATGGTGGACTAATTGTCACACCGAGGACCACAACGACACTTAGGGACCAAAATGTCACCTAAGGACCAAATGGACTTAATCGCTCCCTTACTTATGCACATTGGTGCTAAAATAGCACTCACAGTGGCGTCCCACAATGTGCTAGGCAACATTGGCGCTTAACATCCCCTCGGCACACTATGTGTCACCTCGGCTAACTAGTCAACATCACCTCGGCACACTATGTGTGTACCTCGGCTAACTACACTCAAACCCTCAATTCGGTAGCGCGCTCACAGTTACACACTCCCTTACACTAAAATCATCTAAGTCATGGGAATTCACTTCTCAGTATCCCCTGGTTCAGTTCACCTACACTTAGGCACTTGGGCGTTTCACCTTGGTGAAGCTACCTCGGCCTGAGGACCTCGGTTCACTACCTCTACACCTCGGTAACCTTAAGGCGAAACACCTACCCTTCGGTTTAAGCGTCCTTACCCCTCGCTAATGGTGTTTAGACACATACTCACCCTCAAACTCACCAACAGACCCTCAACACTAAGACACTCTAAGCGTTGACTTCCCTCAACTCGGTTTCTCTCACTCTAAGCTTAAGGGCACTCGTTTTGCTCTGTTTCTTGACTTAAACCCAACATGCAATCCATTTCCAGCTCACCACACTCATGCACACTCGGATACTCACTCCATTGGCTCCGATCCTCTCCCTAACTCTACATGCAAACTCATTTTCTTCACACTACACCGATTCACACTCTAATGCCTCACCATGCAATGCTCTCTTCATACCTCACAGAACAGAGAGAGTGTTGCACTCCTCTCTCTTTCCCAACCGATCTACCATCGTATATTCACCACAAATCACAGCAAGAGCAAAACACAGCAAAAACATGTTATGAACAACACATAAAACACACATGCAAGGTGATCAGAACCACTCACACCAAAACACTATCAAACACAAGACATTACAAGGATTAAAAGAGCCCCCTAACCTGATTATAACCGTAGACACACCCTCTTCACTAGCACTTCTAGGAATCCTTCAAGATTCAGCTCACTTCTCCCTTCGGTTCTCTTCTTCTCTCCTCGGTTCTCTTCCTTCTCTCTAAGTCTCACTTCTCTCTCTACTTTCTCAATTTGGAAACTTAACTATTTTTGGAACAATGGGAATGGTCTCCTACGAAGGCACCATTTAACATGTCCTAAGGGACTTAAATGAGGCCTTGGCCCTATTAGGCCGTGGGCTTCTTCTACTCACACCCCTTTCCTAACTTAGACATTTTCCTAAAAAGTAACACATGCTTATCCTTCACTTAATGAATTACTTGACTTAAAAGTAAAATGTTGCAAACCCTTAATAACTCAACTAAGTTAATTAATTGAATTATTTTGGGGTGTTACATGTTGCATGAAACTAAGAGATTTCTATCAAGAAATTTTGAGATGAAAGATCTTGGCGATGCATCATTTGTGCTAGGGATTCAGATACACCGAGATCCCTCTCAAGGTATTCTAGGATTATCACAAGTGAGCTATATCGATAAGGTGCTTAAAAGGTTTGGCATGCAGGACTGCAAACCAAGTGATACCCCTGTGGCTAAGGGAGACCGATTTAGTCTCAGTCAGTGCCCAAAAGGAAATCTGGAGATTCAAGAAATGCAAAAGATTCCTTATGCATCAGCTGTAGGAAGTCTAATGTATGCTCAAGTTTGTGCGCGTCCAGACATAGCGTACATTGTTGGAGTGTAAGGCAGATACTTAAGCAATCCAATAATGGATCATTGGAAAGCAGCTAAAAGAGTTATGAGGTATTTAAAGAGAACAAAAGATTATATGCTCACATATAGGAGGTCAGACTCTCTGGAGATCATTGGGTATTCTGACTCCGACTTTGCTGGATGCCAAGATAGTAGAAGATCCAGTTCAGGCTATATCTATATGTTGGCTGGTGGTGCAGTATCTTGGCGGGCGTAGTGCCAAGCAAACTCTTGTAGCTTCATCCACCATGGCAGCATAATTTGTAGCATGTTACGAGGAATCAAACCATGGGATTTGGCTGAGGAACTTTGTCACAGGGCTGCGAATTATAGAAGGAATTGAAAGACCACTCAAGTTATTTTGTGACAACAAATCAGCCGTCTTATACTCCAATAACAATAGGAGCTCCACAAAGTCGAAACATATTGACATCAAGTTCCTAGTTGTGGACAGATTTCAATAGAACACTTAGGGACAGAATCCATGATAGCGGACCCTCTGACAAAGGGTCTTCCACCCAAGGTCTTTCATGAGCACACTGCTCACATGGGTGTTATACAATGTGAGGATTCTTTGGTTTAGTGGGAGTTAGTCATTGTTGTAAGTTATGTTCTATGTTTTGATATTATGTATATACTCATATATTTGTATTATGGTCTGATCAGAAATAAGGTTTGGTTATTCAGTTTATTGCACTTTCTATGATAATATTGATCTCACTAAAGTAAGGAGGACCAGTTGAAAATTGACATGTATAGATCACCTTCATGTGATTTTCATGCTACACATTTCATGATTAATCTATGTCATTTAGTTGTGTTTATAATTGTGATCATTGATGGGTTTAATTATGATTGATATAATGAAAACCACTTTGGTCCTATATATTGATATGACTAATGGACGAGATGGTTGTATGTCCAATGTTTATAATGGAAATTTTTGACATTTATAAGGATACATATATGACCAGTGGGAGATTGTAAGAATTTTTTGGGTCATACATGTAATAAATTAATGTGTTAGGACCATTATTTAATTTGCCAAATTAAAGTGATCTAATTAATATAAGGTTTATGGCTAAGGACATAATTGTCATGAAAAATATTGTGTAGATACCATAAGTCTTATTTCTATTTTTGCGATGGGTAGGAATAGAAATAAGAGAACTTGAATAATCATGACCCTTCATGAAAGGGCATGAGATTATTATAAATAAGGGGTTATGGTCCCCAATTGTAGACATAACACAATATTACAAAATATTGATTCTCTTTATCCCATTGAAAGAGGAACTAAGGAATTAAGGAATCTACAGTTGGAAGGTCATTTCCCTATCAAGATTATTGTCTTCTCACTAAGATTACATGGATCATAAAGGTACGCTTCCGCTTTCTATTTCATCTTGAATATTTCGGGTATGGGTTTATAAAGTATTGATTTAGGGTTGTCCTATTTATGGATTTCTATATGGGTAGAAAACATGTGGTTAGGCACAATCCTTAATTGTTAGAATCCAACACCATGCCGATTGGAGGTGGAGCGCCGTCGGGGGTACCTGCAAAGCAACCACCTAAGTTAGATCTTCCTCTAGTATATTAGAAGGATTTTAGGCATACTTGTGTACGAGTACTCTCCATCCTCTTGTGTTTGAGTGTCGAGTAGGGCTAGACCTCCAACGGGTCAAGCTAGTTGTGTCAACGTAATAGATCTTATGTCATTGAGAATAAATTACCAACATTATGGGCGACTTCCAAGTTTGTATAATGGGTGGCTTCCATCAACCTCGATCCATAGTGGTGAGTTTGATCTTTGATGTATCTGGACTGTTATGCGTACCACAGGCGACTTTCTAGTGTGTAATTGGGAGTCTCTCTCATCATTATATCTATACTTTTTAATTATATTCTTTTTCTTCCCAACCTTATAATTTTTGAAGGAAAGAAAGGAGAGAAGAAAATGATCCAAATAGGTAAAACTCCCACTCGTTATCATGCCTAATTGTACACATAGTGCATACCGCATCATAAGAATCAACACTCTCTCTCTGTAAATATGAATGTTGAAAAGTTTGTTTATTCCCTCATTTTGATCCACTAAGAAGGCATTGAGTTGTCTGTAACTATTTAATTATTTTTCTGGGCGACATTGCAAATAATTTAATTATTTTTTCTGGTAATTTATTCTCAATGAGAAAAAAAACACTTTTTATGAAACGTCCACTCATTTCATACAGAAATCATTATTTTTAGGCAAAATAGCATCTGGGGTCCCTTAACTTATTTTCCATTTTCGCTTAGGTCCCTTAACTTTAAAAGCTAACGTTTAGGTCCCTTAACTTTTAAAAACGTTTCATCGTAGTCCCATTTATCGTTAAAAGCTAACGTTTAAGTCCATTAACTTTTAAAAATGTTTCATCGTAGTCCCATTTAACGTTAAAAGCTAACGTTTAAGTCCCAGTTGTTGTTAGTTTAAAAACGTTAAATGGGACTACGATGACACGTTTTTAAAAGTTAAGGGACTTAAACGTTAGCTTTTAAAGTTAAGGGACCTAAGCGAAAACGGAAAATAAGTTAAAGGACCCCAGATGCTATTTTGCCTTATTTTTATAACAAAATTATCACATTGGTATTATTCCAGTTCTAACGGACACGTTTTGGACAAATTAGGGGATGCTTTCGTTGTTGAAATGCATTGATGTTCCTTAAGCATTAGAACTTTCAATTGACAAATATGTTTTAAAAAAAAAAATAATGTGAAAACTCGAGCATGGTTTGAGGCTTTTGTATTTTCCTAATACACAATGACGTAAAATAATAGAATAACATATATAAAAAAAGTTGAAATGACTTATATTAACCATGGAAAGCATTTTTGATCCTAATATTAATAAAAGGCTTTTGATCCTAATATTAATACACAATGACGTAAAATAATAGAATAACATATATAAAAAAAGTTGAAATGACTTATATTAACCATGGAAAGCGCTTATCTAAAAAAAAAAAATAAAAAAAAATAAAAAAAAAAAAAACCATGGAAAGCATTTTTGTGAACCGGAATTACCTCAGTTTTTGGTAATTTCGGAAAACCACAAACCCCCTACCGGATTTACGTGGTTTTTACGGTATTTGCGGAAAAAAAATAAAATTAATTAAAGACAAATTAAAATTAATTAAAGACACGTTTTTGATGACGAAACAAAATAATACATGAATAGGACTCCGCATCTGAAATATGTCAAAACGGTCCATCATTACTCGAACGTCATCGTTGTTCTTTACATCCATTGTGGACCACTGAACACGATTATTATCGCCAATAGTGGGGTAGCGATAAATGATCCGGATGACTTCTTGCTCATGACCCTCCAGCTGCACCTTCGTTGTTATTTTTTCTTTCAGAGCTTCAAAGGTGATGTCGTCGTTAAGCCTGCTTAAAATGGGGTTTGGACTCTCGAAATGGACACCATTTTCTCTGTTTGTGATTGTGCCCTAATTGACGTATTGTTATTTAAATCGTAAATCGTTCGTATCGTATTTTAAAAATAAAACGCGTGTAAATCTTAATTTAATATACAGATTTTTTAATAAAAAAAATTAAAAATTTCGGAATTACCTCTAAAAAAGGTAAATCCGGTTCAAAATAGGGGGTATTTCGGATTTACAAGGTAAATCTGAAATACCCCATTTTTTGAACCGGAATTATCTTTTTTTGATATAATTCCGAAATTTTTAATTTTTAATTTTTTTTTAAAAAACAGGAGTATTTTTGGGTTTAATGGGGTTATGAATGTGTAGGAGAGAAGGAGGGGGTGTGAAAAAAAAGCCTATTATAAGGCCATTCAAATCGGCAACACTCAGCATCAATACAGATATTAATGATGATGACACATATTTACCATAAACAATTTTTTTATTCATTTTGTTTTTTATTTTATTAGGATCTTAGATCTAACTCGCCATATAAAATGGCTTAAACATTATTTGGTCCCAACAAAATGAGCGAAAATTCATTTTAGACCCTGTAAAAATAATTTTTTTAAAAATGTCCCAGCAAAATGTTTTTTAATTCATTTTAGTCCTGACTTTGATTTTTAAGCTGATTTGGCACATTTTAACACAACTGACAACATTGACGTGAATGTTTTAGCACCTGTGCAATGTCATGTCACTTAAAAATTAAAACAAATATTAAATGACTATTATACACACCCAATTTCAATTTGGAGATAACTTCAATTTAGGGCATAATAGGAATTTAACATTTGTTTTAAGTGACATGGTTGTTCACGTGTGCTGAAACATCTATGTCAACGTTGCTAGCTGTGTTAAAATGTGCCAAATCAGATTAAAATTTAAGATATGGACTAAATTGAATTAAAACAACATTTTGCAGTTACCTTTATTTTTAAAAAAATTTGCAGGGACTAAAATGAATTTCCACTCATTTTGCAGGGACCAAAATGATTTATGATTTTTGAGCCTTATAAAATTGACTTGTAGGATCATAGATGTCATTTCTTTATAAATTATCTCAACTATAATATTCTATATGAGACTTATGTTTATCTGCGTACACTCTTTAATGCCTAGCGTTATTGGATTTGGTGCATAGGTAATAATTGTTGGTGATCAAATAGATAAAGGATAGACTTTGATATTATATTAATATTTTGGGTTTAGTTTATCCTAATATAATACTCCCTCTGTTCCGGCATGGGCTAAAAGGCCCACTTGGACTGGGTCGGGCCCAATTCGAACCTCAAACAGGCAACAAACAACGTCCGCACCCTGGTACTTCATGCCCGACGGTCAGGATTTTCCCTCCAAATTCGACGCTTAGGACCAGCCTCCTCCGTCTATAAATAGAGGTGCGGCTCACCATTTCCATGTACGCTCTCATTCCTTGCACATTTCGCCTCACTCAGTTACTGACTTAGGCATCAAAGTGTTTGTAGGTACACCCCACCCGACGTGGAACGACGATTAACTTAGACCATCCGAGCTCGATCTTCAAAGACCCGACTCTAAGCTCCAAGGTTCGCGAATCAAGACCCTCAAGCTCCTTGGACCAAGTAATTCCCGAGATCCAGACCGAACACCCTCCGTCTAAAAATATAAGTCCCTTTAATCACTTCACAAAATATAAGTCCCTTTAATCACGTCATTGTGTATTAGTTAGTTACCCTTTAAATGTCATTCCTCTCTCCTATAATTAATTACTTTGGTATTCCAAGAGTTGTAACCATAAAGAATTAATTAGGGGTATTTTAGTCAAGAAGTAATAAATGCAACAAACAACTTAAAAATGGAACTTATATTATGGGACAAATGAAATTCTCAAAAGGGACTTATATTTTGGGACGGGGGGAGTAGTCGAATAGCCCTAACTCATCTAGCCCTAACCACAGTGGGAGCTCATATTGCTTCTACCCCCGGCTTACAAGCAACATCAGCTCGCGTCATGCCTCCTCGAGGGCGTCCTCCGACCCGGGCTCAATCTAGAGCGCAGCCGCCAAAGACCGTAGCTCCCCACACCGAGGACGACTCAGGAGGACACGTCCAAACGTTGTCGTATGAAGAAGTTTCAGCAACACCAGTCACAGCCAGACCTTCGTTGCCACCACCTGCTTAACCAGCCGACCATGCACCGACATTGCAAGTTGTTAGTCACCTTTTGGATGTACTAGAGCGTCGTAACCGAGACTTGGTTCAGCAGGAACAATCCAGGTTGGAGATGGCCGCCCTAGCAAGGATTCCTACTGTTTAGCTCTCAGGGCGAGTTCAACCAGGCTCCCCTCAAACTGCAATCTCTCGTCAATGCCGGACCCCGTCGCGTTGCCTGCCTATGATTCGCCCGTCTGAAAAGAAAAACGACGAGGTAAACCTCTAACTCCACCCTCTCCGCCTAGCTCGGAATCTGAAGGTGACTCCGGTAACTCCTCCTCGGATTCCTCATCTTCCCGAAGTCCATCTCCGAAGAAGAAAGCTTCCCACAAACAGAAGTTTGTCCGAAAAGGACGCCGCTCCTGGGCAAGTCCCTTCGTCCCGAGCATAGAGCACTACAAGATTCTGAAATCATGGGAGAAACCGCCACCTCTTAATGCGTACGACGGAAAAGGAGACCCTGATGAGCACGTGGACGACTTCGTTCGCACTTTAGATTACCACGGTGCCCCCGAGGAAGTTTGATGCAAGCTCTTCCCCATCACTTTCAAGAAAAGTGCCTCAAAATGGTACAAGGATCTTCCACCGGCCTCGATATCATCGTTGGACTAGTTCACCAAGCTCTTCACAACACGGTTCACAATGTGACAGACGAGGTACAAATGATGTTCATGAGGCACGACCACAGGAAAGGCACTCTTTTCCACGTCAACGTCGGCTTGCGCCCTCCCAAGACCGTGGACAAATTCCTGAGGCGGGCTCAACACCACATCGATTAGGAAGAATCTAACGAGGCAGTGGAGGCGACTGCCCCCTCGGCCCCGGGAAAAGGGAAGGAATCAAAGGAGAAATTTAAATAAGGCAGCGTTCCGAGCTCTAAGGAATGGCACTCGAGGTTCACGAATTACTCACTCTTGAAAGCGTCAAAAACCAAGATCCTCCAGGAGTGTGCTAATGCCGAATTCAATGATGTCAAATGGCCAGCGCCAATACCACAGAGGCACACCACCAACAAGAAGACTTATTGCCGATATGACAGGAGCCACGGGCATGGCACGAAAGATTGTCCAGTCCTGAAGGATGACATTGAGGACCTCATTCAACGAGGAAAGTTCAAGCAATACCTCAAAGATGATGAGAAGAAAAGGGAGCGCTCGCCCCGGAAATCGAAAGTGGCCATCACTAAAGTAGCGAAGTCCCTCTCTGATGATAGCGACTCGGCGGAGGACACGCCGAGGTAGCAGCGCCAGCACCCTATCGCGATGGTGATCATGAGGGATTAACCTTGAAGGTCGGCGAGATATGCCGCTCTATGAAAAGGAGTTGGAATGACTTACTTGACATCAGGAAGAATCTGACCTCGGTTATGGTCAAAACTGACAGACCCCCTTTCCTATTCGATGACTCCGACCTGCTCAAAGGCAAGGAGATCAAATGGCTACCCCTTATCATCTCTACCGTAGTGGTAGGGACCAAAGTCAAAAGGATTTTGGTCGATCAAGGAAGCTCGGCGGATCTCTTGTTCAGAGAACTGCTCCCTAAGCTCAAAATATTCGAGTCCAACCTCTCGACTTATGATGGAGAAGGCCTCACCGACTTCAACGGTTTGCGTACAACACCCTGGGATACATAGAGCTTCAAGTGATGTACGGGGACGACGAACTCTCTAAGACTATAAAAGCCCGATTCCTCGTGCTCCCCTGCTCGTCTCCATATCAATGTATCGTGGGGCGGCCGACTTTAGGCAAACTCGAAGCTGTCACTTCCACTATTCACCTTAAGATGAATTTCTTCTCAGAAAGCGATGAAGTTGTGACAATCCCCTCAGATGCAGAAGCAACAAGATGATGCCACTACCTCTGCCTCAAGGAAGAACGGCGCGCCGAGAAAGAAGCCGCTCGCAAGTCGGAGTCGACCAAAGGGGAAAGGGAGTAAGAGAACACACACTAATGATCAATGAGGTACTTACTCCTCACCATGATGACAATGATGTAATATTTACCATTTTGCAATAAAGAAAAGATTGCTGAAATGCTCTTGTCAATTTTACGAGTACTACTACTTGTATATTTCTGCGTCACTAACATGCAGGTACATCGGCGACCAAGACTCCCGACACGACACAACGCCCCTCTCCCCAGAATTTGACACTAAGTTGGCCACTCGGCGGATGATGGGATTAGGGGAGGCCGTCAATGAAAGTCCTCCATGATCCTGAGCTCATACGCTCCGTCGTGGGGTGCTGGCGAGGTCCACAGTAGCTCAGATCCACAACGACCCTTTTCATTCGCCTGGTGCGATTGTGCCTTCCACTTTGGTGTCCGAGGTACTCATCTCCATAAGATGGCGAAGGAAGAAGTCCTTGCGGATTCACCCCCTCTTTCGCCCCATGAGATTGTGCCTCCCCTTTTGGTGTCTGAGGTACTCATCTCCACCAAAAGGCGAGGAAGAAGTCCCTGTGTCTTCGGTCAAAGTGAAGGTCCAGATCCACAGGGATCCCGGTAACAAGTGAAGGCCTGGATCCACAACGATCCCGGTACCAAGATCTCTCTAATGTCATAACTCAATGTTTCATCAGAGAGCCCAGTGGACGCCCGCAGCGGCTTCGGAGCAGAGATCGAGGTAACTCACTTAAATATTTACTACATCGGCATCCCAATTGTTATGGTTATGGCTTTCTCTTTCTTAAAAACCTCACCACGCGAGTATCGCCTGATCCGGCATGAGTGCAGGAAATAGAAAAGTAACAATTGCTGAATAAATAAAAAGTCGATCGGTTTATATTTCATGAGTAAAGGTTCTTACATTGTTACATCAAAAGAGTCTTTACACTACAAAGAAAAGAAAAATACAAAAACCTAGCTACTACTAATGGACCGGGATTCTTCCAAAGAATTGGAGTCGGTCTTCTCCTCTTCTTTAGCAGATGGAGCTTCAAAGATTACCTTGGCGTCATTCAGAGACGTCCCCTCCCTAGGCTTCACAATCTTGCCTTCATATACCTTATGGCAGGGGTTCAAGTGCTCCAGAGACACCTCGGGGTGAACCACTCGAATCAGATCTTTGTAGCGCTTAAATCCGAGATGGGCGGAGTCCGACACTTGTTTGGCCAAAGCAGTCTTCTCGGCCTCTTTCTCCTCTAAGGCGACCTGACCAGCGCTCATCTGGCTCCGGATGTTCTCTGCCTCCGCCATAACAGTGTTCAGCTCGTTCTCCAAGGCATCGTACTGATCGACATCCTCCTGAAAAGCTATCAGCTGAGCTTCCAAAGAAACAATATCTTCTTCCGCCGACTTGAGAGATTCAAACTCGCCCCAAAGAGTCGAGTTCTCGTCGTAAAGCTACTGAATAAGCTCGCGCCAGGCGTATTTCAGCTTATCCTCTTGGTCCAGGAAATCACCTTCAGTCCAGAGATTTTGCTTCTCAAGCTTCCTGATATTTGCTTGAAACCGAGAAACAACCGAGTTCAAGGCTTGCTGCTCAAGCTTTTTAAGAAGAGCCTTCCCGGCCTCGGCAATCCGGGCAGAGACCTCAAAGTAAGCATCGGAGGGAGTTTGGATGGACTCTTCTTCAGTCAGGATCTTCACAATCTTGCCTCCTGAAAAGCTATCAGCTGAGCTTCCAAAGAAACAATATCTTCTTCCGCCGACTTGAGAGATTCAAACTCGCCCCAAAGAGTCGAGTTCTCGTCGTAAAGCTACGGAATAAGCTCGCGCCAAGCGTATTTCAGCTTATCCTCTTGGTCCAGGAAATCACCTTCAGTCCAGAGATTTTGCTTCTCAAGCTTCCTGATATTTGCTTGAAACCGAGAAACAGCCGAGTTCAAGGCTTGCTTCTCAAGATTTCTAAGAAGAGTCTTTCCGGCCTCGGCAATCCGGGCAGAGACCTCAAAGTCAGCATCAGACGGAGTTTGGATGGACTCTTCTTCAGTTAGGATCTTCTATTTCTTGGAGGCAGGCGCGCTCGAGCTCAGGGCATCCCTTCCCCGACTTGGGGCCATTTTGCCTTTGCCTTTCTGTGTGGTACAAGGTCAGGCCACCGACGGTTGGGGAAGAATCCTGAGGTCAACGCCGCTGGCAAGCTCATCTGCACAAGGAAGGCCAAGGAAAGTCAGGAATTTCAAGTTCGCTAAAAAGGAAAACATAAAAGTACGAATGAGCCAATACGACTTACCAAGGACCGAATTCAGCGCCACCTCGGAGCAGCACTTCCTGTTCTCTCCACGAAGTTTGACAGCCCACCTCGTCAACAAGTTGAAGGTTACGGCATCGTCCCCAATCAAAGTTGTTGAATCGTAGTAGTAAGTACTGCCCTTCGGCCCGAAATGACCTGCCGACCAGGAAAGCAGAAAGTGGGGATGATATTGCTCTCTGCTCTCATAGTCGCAGATTACCTTCTTTGCAGCGGTATTGACGACCCTCACAAAGAATAACACCGACTTGAAGCCCTTGTTCGAATCGTTCACCGGTTTGAAGAATGTCTCATCCCGGGAAAATCAGAAGGCAATGTGCGCGTGGCCACCGTTGTCGTCTTTCTCCGGCACGCGGTTAGTCTCGATCAGGGAAAAGAAGACCCGAACTGACAAACCACGTTTCAGGTATCCCATCAAGATCTCGAAGGTCCGGATGTAACCCTAAGCGTTGGGGGCTAATTGACTCGGCGCCAGCCGAAGATGCGCCAATACTGCTTGTTGGAATGTTGACAAAGGGATTCAGATCCCTATCTTCTCTAAGGTCCTCCCGTGGAAGAAGTAACCAATTTCCTTTGGGAGAACGGTGCAGATTTCCATGTTGACAGCCTCCTCTAACCTCCATTTCTGCTCGGGAGGGGCCTCGATGTACTTTTCAAAGAAGGATAGTGGTTTCTGTTGAACCAAGTTTAAACACCCTTTGTTTTGTTTGATAACAAATTACAATCTGTTTACTAATGGTTATAGTTGAACCAAAGCACAAGGCTTGAACCAAAGTACAGGAATGCACCAAAGCATATGGCATGAACCAAAGCGCTTGACATGATATCTTAAAGTGTAGCAGCTCGAAGAAGAAACTACACAAGCATTCAAGACTAATGTGTTATATCGCTTTGCATAGGACACGTGTAAGATCCTGTCACTTAAGCTTTATGACTTTTGTAGTTGAGAGATGATCTTTAAAAATGGAATTGAGCTAGGCTTGGTAAAATAGGTTAGACACAAATAATAGATTGTTGTTTTTTTAAGAAAAAAGATTCTTGGCTTAGTGTTTTAAGAGAATTTGTATTTGAAGTAAAGAATCGATTCTTGACTTGTTACCTTAAAGCTAGAAATCCATTTTGATTGAGCTGGTTAGTTTAAAGAAGAAAATCGATTTTGAGCTTGTTGGTTTAAAGCTAGAAATTGATTTTGAGCTTCCTTCTTTAGATAAGAAAATCTATTTATGGCTTCACTTTTTAAAGAGAAGATCGATTAATGGCTCTATAGTGTAATACCCCACTTTTTAAAGAAAATCGATTTTGAGCTTGTTGGTTTAAAGCTAGAAATTGATTTTGAGCTTCCTTCTTTAGATAAGAAAATCTATTTAGGGCACTACTCTGAAGGACCACTTGGGGTCTATAGAGATCAACCTGGTGATCTGTGATATGATATGAGATCAACGCTTAAAGTGCTGCTATTAGAGGAATAAAATATAGGGAACGACACTTATCGTGTTTGTAACACCCAAATTCTACCCGTTCGTTTTATAAAATATCAGAGTGCGGAAACTAAACTCAAAACAGAAATTGGAGCGTCACATTCGACATTTTCAAAATCCAGCGACGTGTAAATAAATAAAACATGGAAAACAAAATACTTCAATTTAGTTTACATCCCGAATATTTGTTCCATACTTCAAAACCACAAACTCGTGTTCAAAATAATTAAATGCAACAAATAAATAAAAAAAAGACAGTGTTCATCCCCCGGGTGCTACGTATCAGAGACGACACTGACTCAGCTCATAAAAGACTTTGCTCTTCATTCGTGATTACCTGCACGTTATCGACATCGAGGTAACATTTTAAATGCAGAATGGGTGAGTATTAACAGAAATAATAAGCAATGACAGCAGTAAATAAGTAGCAGGTAACTCACAGCAAGCACATAAAACTCAACACATCATATCACGGCACAAGGTACAAACTCCATTAGTAAATGGATACCAACACTCGTTATAAATGGACGCATGAATGAATGCAACCCCTCTGGGCATATGCATGCGGTACCGATCTCGTAAAAGGCCACGACGGGCATACCACCAAAATAATCACGTGTTGTAGCATCACAGCTACCTCGAAGATGCATATGACAATGCGACTCATGATTCATGCATAGATACACATACTCGGAGCATTTAATTATAAATACCATGCCACCGAAATTATTATCACACAGAAAATACCACGTGTTGTAGCATCACAGCTACCTCGTAACTCTCACCTGTTTATAGCATTACAGCTGGCACATATCACCTGTACACACCACGCCAAACAGCGCGCACAACCAAAACACACAGCACAGAAATTGGCGCACAACACCACCAGAGAACACCAGCACAACAGACACACGCAACACCACAAATTGGTGCACAACACCACTAGACAATGCCTGAACCTACGCACTAGGCGCGCTCACACACAGGACACAAGAGCAGCGACAATAACAAGAACAACGTCCTATTCGTTCGATCATTTTACCAAACAGCTAAGGAGCAGTATTTTCAGCAACTGTGCACGAACTCCGATAATTAATTTAACATATCAAACGATGTCGGAATTTTGCAAACAAGTATCCTCTGGAAAGCTTAAGATGTCTAGTTTTTAGAAATAATTTTTATTTATTTGTTTAGGTAGCCAAATAGTACAGTTTTGCAAAATACCTCTCAGGGTACAGAAGTTCGACAGCTTCTGTTAACTAAATTGTAACCCAGTTTTCTCTTTGAATTCTCAACCAAATGAAACGAAATCCGTGTCTAAATTGAAGCCCCGTGAGTCTAGTTTACAATGAGATAAAAATCATTCGAAGACGAGTTCGGTGGAAAGAGTTATGAACAAAACATTGAACCTATACCCATACGGGTTCATGCAGTTTTTCAGATTCTTTTACCCATTTTGTAAAAATGTTTTCTCCAGTTATACTGACCCAAATTTAGCGAAACCAGTGCCTAAAGTGAAGGAAATCGTGTCTACTTTCCAATGAAACAAACCCCACGCAATTCGGGCCAATAATGAAGTCACAATCAAAGAAATACTGGACACCTATCAACACGGTTTCAAAACGAAATTTCAGCACATCAATTCCCTCTTTGCACAACAACCACTAGAAACCAGGTTTTTAACGAATCAACATCACAGTATGATTCGACAAACACAACCCACACGCACGCACGCCTGTGGCGCCACCCAAGGCAGCCACACCCGCACACACGGCCAAGGCTAGGGGCCCTACGCCGTGGCAACACGAAACGGCAACTTAACACGGCAACAACGATAAACATCAACATCATTGCGAAAGCAACCACAACATCACGCCATTATCAAGAATTATCATCAACATCATATATCATCAAAATCAATCATCACATAAAGACAAACACCATTGAAGACTCAATAACAACATATCATGCGAAATAACAACAATAGCAACATCGCACCATCATCAATTTCAATCCAACATAGCAAATAATCCAACCAAACCCTAACTACCCAAATACCCTCATCATAACCCATTATTAGTGTTAAAACCCACCCTTACCTCGGATAACGTAAGCTCCAAGACAACGATAAAGACGACGCGAACGAAACCACGGTAACACACGACCCTTCCCTCTCCTTGTGCGACTCCTCTTCCTCTTTTTCCTATTCTCTTCGCAACTCTCCCTCTCTTCTCTCCTCTTTCTATTTTTGATTCCTTTTTAAATGAGCATCAACACTCTAACCCTTTTTAATTTTATTTTTAATTCCCAACCATACGCTACTTTTCCTCCTACTTTTCCTCCCTCCCATAACCACTTTGATTTTCCCTAGAAACTTGCTTTTAATAATAATAATAATAATAATAATAATAATAATCATCATCATCATATATTAAGTATTTTTAACATCAATTTTAGTCCTTCTCAACATGGTCCCTATGCCAAAAACTCTCCAATTTGGTCCACTACCCTATCAAATCAACTCCAAATAATTTCTAATAAAATTTGGGGCGTTACAGTGTTTATTCGAGTGCACCTAACAAATGCATCTTCCCGAGGGGGGAAAAGCTTTCTTCTTTTGGCAATGCAATTAATGGTGCATGCGTATGTGCAATGATTGGTATCTGGTGGAATGATATTTTTCTTTCAGTTTTTTTTTTTTGCTTTTTTGCTTGTTGCGTAATAAATGCATGAAATGCAAATGTGAATATGATGCAACTGAAATGATTGAATGCTAATGCCATGGTGCATGCATGATGCGATGATATGATATGATATGAGTGATTGGGTGCAAAACATTTTTTCTTTTTTTGTAATGATAAGATGCGAGACTTTGGATGCGAGAAGCATTGGTGAATATTGATCATTCTTTGGAAAAATTAGTTTTGATTCAAACTTCGACATTCTCAAGGTCATTATCTACAAACATTGATATGAAAAAAGTACTTGACCGTATTAGCAAGCTCGCTTATTTTTCCTTCTATTATGATGCCCTTTGTTTATGTCCACAAAGTTACCTAAGTGGATTTTTAGCATCACATGATCAACTTGTGTTCTCTCTCTCTGAAGCTTTGTTTAGTAAAGACATATGTTAGTGCAAGTATGAATGAGTCAGTTAACTTGGGGTTCTAAAGGCCTAGGGTGAGGATATTTGTGGCACATGAAGGGGTGAATGACTGACTGGTCTTTGGCAAGGTCATCAAAGGTACGTTTTTCCAAGCCAAGAAATGCCTGACTGCCCCCAACTTAGATTTGATGACGGTGAGTGTCTGCCCCTGTCTAGTGGTGACAAGCTAGGGGTGTAGAAGGTGATGAATTGGGAATGCATTGGTTTTGGAATGAAAGGTGGCAAGTAGGAGATGTTGTCTCAACCTATAGAGTTTGACGTTTCCCTAATTATGGTAAGGACAAGATTGCCCCGACTAGAGTAGCAACATTTAGGATAGTGAGTTGAGAAATTGCCCCGATATGGTTTTTTGGCTGTGAATATGGCGAGGGGATGAGATGGGTGTAGGGTGAATTTTCCCATTTGAAGGTGGAGTGAAAAGCGACAGGATTGCCCCACTTGGAATGGTATTTCGAATGGTTGGCTTTAGTGAGATTGGGAAAGGTGACGGAGTTAGCGTTATGGGTTTTTGGAGATGGTCAAATGCGGCTGTATAGACTTGGAGTGGTATGGGATGGATACTGGACAAATTTCCCCCAAGTTTAAATGGAATAGATGGTGAAAGGGATGAACTTTTTGGTTATTTTTAGAATGACTATTAGGCTATGATAGTCTTGAGTTTGCCATGATGAAAACTACACTTGGTGATCACTAAACCTTGTCTTGAATGAACCTTTGGAGTGTAAGCCCTTTGATTTTTTTTTTTGAGACATATATATATTTTTTTAGCAAACATATCGTAAATAAATAAACTTATTTGTCCTAAATTTAAAATTTTGAGAAAACAAAAGCAATCAGTCATTGATCGGAACGAACTCTAGAGGGTTGTAACGTGGCCGATGGTTTAGTGATGATTTGTGAAGGAAATGGTTGTTAGGCTCAAAGGAGTGTTTGAGGTTTTATTGAGACAGTAATTGATGTGTCTCATGGTAGGATGGACTTGTTTAGGATTGTAACGTGGCTAAGGGTTTATGGAGGATATTGAGGTTAAAGGAAGTGTTTGAGGCTTGTTTTAGACAAGGATCTCTTATGCTTTAATGGTGTGAAGCAACAGCTCACGACTTGTACAAAAAAACGTTGCGGTAGACCTTATGACAACGTTTATAAAGTGTTGGATAAAGATTTAACAAAACAACCGTTGCCGTAGATCCTATGGGAACGGTTTACAGTCGTTGCCAATAAAAAAAATTCAAAAAAAATGAATCAGCAACGGGTTCAAAAAATCGTTGCCATTGTTGGCTAAGGCAACGGTTTTTTGGCCTTTGAAATTTTAGGCGTTGCCATAGGGTCTAAATGTTGTAGTGTGTACTACTTTTGTCTTTGTTTTTTCTAATTTGTTTTTTTGGGATTTTTTAATCCTCTATTTTTTTACTTCACTCTTTTGTGATTTTTGTTTCTCTTTCTTTTGGGCTGAGTGAGCAGATAAAAGTGATACACTATCTTTGATGTATAATTGATCATTGTCTAGGGTGATTGAAGGGTTTTTGGATTTTTGGCTTAAGGTGGGTGGCAAAGGATTTTTGAGGGTATGGAAAGATGGTTCAACTTCATTTCACATCATGATTGCTCGTTTTCTCAAAAATTAACTTAAGGACAATAATTTACTTATTTACAAAATATTTGCTCCTTTTTTTCTTTCTTTTTTTTGTGTGCCCTAATTTTTGCTTAGGCCGCTCTTACGAGTTTTCAACCTAACGGGCCTTTTTGATTTCTTTTTGTAAAGGACTTGCACCAAGGGAATATAATGTTGACAAGGTATTTTAGAGATCACAAATTTGCCCCAAGTAATGAGGGCCTCAAGTGTTATTTCAATAGTGAGAACAAACCCAAAAAGTCAACTAGGTAGGGGAGTATGTACTTTAGGGTGGTCGGGGCGGGATTAGACTCGGACGGGGGGTGATGACAAGGTAGGGATATCAACTGACTCAAACAAGAATGAAGTCACATGTCATACACAAATTACTACACGAATGCTTCGTAAAGAGTTAACAACAGTTTTAACATGAATGAAATTTTGATGGACTATTTTGGTCATTCATCATGGGGTGGATGAGATGCAACGCTTTGTTGAAAAAAATGTGAACGAGCTGCTAATTTGAAAAATTGAGTGCCTTGAAACACCTTGAGCCTGCAACTAAGTATGGCTAAACTTTTTCAAAAGAATTATTTATCTCACAAGAATGTCTCACCTCTCATCACAATCTTTCTCTAAAATTATGTTTTTTGTTTTTGTTTTTATAATGCATGATGTAGGTATGCAAATGAATGAATGCGCATGAAATGAAAATGCGAACGAACGAATGAATGTATGTGAAATGCGAATGTAATGTATGTGTATGAAATGATAATATATGATTTTATTTGTCGCGTCGGGGAATTATAAGTTTACATTTGGAGAGTAAAGTACAAAGTTTAACTTTGAATGCATGGCTTCTCTCCAAAATAAAGCTTTTAATTCTCAGGCGGTCATAAAAATGTACGCAACATAAGATGTTTATCTTGTTTTTTTTGTTATGCAAAGAAAATGCATGTGGTATATTTTCTAAAAATGTAATAAATAATGATTTTGATTTTTGACTTTTTGATTTTTTAAATTTTTTTGGATAAAAGACGGTATGCATTAATGTTCGTTTGAATGCAAGGGTATAAAGCTCCTTTGTGACCCTAGAAGGGTACCCTATGGAGTGGGTCTAAGGTTTCTTTTATAGTGAGCCTCACAAGGGTAGTTTTAAAGAATCCTACACAAGGTTCCTAGAGCCAAGGACCCCAGTCAAGAATACTGACCCCAACAATAGGCAAGCTATTAGAAGGGATAGCATCCTTAAGGCAAGTTTAGGGTTCGAGAGTCGTTATGTGTGGGGAAGGTATTAGCACCACACGACATCATTTGTCTAATTAATTTTGGTTTATTAATATTTACCCTTTTATTTATAATGAAAGAGACTTAATTAATTTTTTTAATTTTTAGTGCTTGACAAGAGTTGACTCTTGCTCCTACGTACCTCCGGATGCAATGGAGGAATCAAAGCTACGTAGTTCTTCCTGAAAAAGGTTTGTGGGTTGGTATTTTTTAGTGTAGGGGTCCTAGGATTCCTTGAACTGTACAGCTCACTGATTCCTAGGACGCTGACTAACCCGATTGTACAACCGAGTTAGTCCCCTACTTTTGAAAGTATTTTTGAGGTTTATGAAAGAAGTTTGTTTGATGTGAGGTGAGTTGGTTTTAGAATAGGTGTTCTAGAACTCCTGAACTGTACAGCTCATTAGTTCTAGAACGCTGACTAACCCGGTTGTACAACCGACTTAGTCCCCTATTTTTTGGAAAAACGATTTATTTATATTTTTATAAGTTGTTAGGATTCTTGAATCTGCATATGACTCATTGGTCCTAGAATGATGACTAACCCGGTTGTACAACCGACTTAGTCTTTTATTTGATTTTTGGATAGGAAAAATATATGTTTGTTGTTTTTTGTTGAAAGAAATTATTCTTGAGGATAATTAATAAAAAAAATAAAAACGAGAGAGGAGGTGAAATAGTAAAATTGGAGCGCAACTAGCTACGGGAGGGTTGTGTTTTACAAAGAGGATGTGTAAAGATAATAGCGTCCCATGTTTTATAACTGTATGCGAATGGGCTTTTGAAAGAGGGAGGGGTGTACGAATTAAGTAGAGGAGTGTATGTAGCAATCTGATGTTTTGATTAAAAAAAGGAATTTTAAAAATTAGAATTAAAGAAGTCAACATATTATGACCAAAAAAAGAAGTCAACATAAGAATAACTAAAAAAAAGGAAATACTTTAAAGCCAATCCCAAATATTTCGCTAACCCGAATTTCCTTCTCTTAATTGTTTTACTAGTCTTGATTATTAACAAATCCTAATTGACAAACCCATTCCTAATTTTTAGAAAGAAAAAAAAGCTATAACCGTTGCTTCTAACTATTTCTAATAATCCTTTAATTTGTTCTCAGCTTTGAATTTCACAAAACTAAATATTTACACCAAAAGTGCAAGTTGATTCACATCTTGGATTTGAGTTGGGAAACAGATTACACACATATATTTACAATTCTTAGATTTAATAATACAAATACACCAACCTAATTTCCAGCCTCTGATTGGTCTCCTATGATTGAATTGCAATTACTATGCTATGTCTCGCTCATCGTTGCTTTCATGATCGCTGCAACTTCCTTGCTCTCAGCCCAGAAATTTGAAACCGTGTGCAGTGGATTAGGATTCTGACTGTGAACCCTAATCCTTTTGAGGTGGTTTTTTGCAGTGTTATTGTCCCTTTTTGACTTAGGGTTGATCACATATTTATACTAGAAAATTGGGTCTTGACCATTAATGGATTGATTTAACCTGATTTGATTTTATTTTCAGATCTGGATTTGAATCTTGGGGACCAAGACTAGGGTTTGGGAGAGCATGAAGACCCAAGCCCAACTGCAACTTGGGCTAAAACTGCTTTTTTTGTATTTTTTATATTTATTTTCGGATTTGGCTATTTTTGGTATATTTTGTATTACTATTTTTTGCATTTTGGACCCTTTTTGGACTTTTAGACACCTATACATTGTAATAAAACTAAATTACATTTTTTTCACATTTTTGGACTAAATATTGTCTAAATAAATTAAATAAACAAATCAATTAAAAAAGAATGTCGGGCCAAATACAAAAGCAAATCGGACCCGGCTAAACAAACACGCTAGAACGAGGCCCAAATGAAAAAAATAGACCCGTTAATCGAAAGATACTAAAAATTAAATTGGAACCATAATGACAAGCCCAATTGCGAGACAAACGACTCATGTAAGCCCAAATAGATTCAACTAGGCCCAAATACTGAGATTAAACTGAAGAATGCGTGAAAAGATCGATCATTCGCACATATGCCTAGCTTAAGTAACGGTATTCGAGTTTAATTGAACAGATAATTGAAATTGGCTTGAATTAGAAAAAGAGACGTTATTCTAAAAACTTATAATTGTGTGACTTCGAAATACGAATTACATAAAACAAGCGACTAAAAGAAGACGGACAAAATTGGGGTATAACAGCTGCCCCTCTTTATTAGTATTTTACTAGAAAGTGAGGAGTTCTTGAACTTTCGTAGTAGAAATAGGAATAAAGATAAGATAGACGCTAATTTTGTCCGTTTAAGGGGGAAGTGGAAGGTTTGAGAGATAAGAGGGAGTGGTTAATACTTGGCGCATTAACCGTGACTGCTTCACTTCGACTTAGATACACTACACCTCGACAGCTTCACTTCGACTTAGATACACTACACCTCGACAGCTTCACTTCGACTTAGATACATTACAACTCGACAGCTTCACTTTGTAACACCCCTTTTCCTAATGTAACACCCCTTTTCTACCCCATGAATTACACGTCATTATCAGAGTAAATTGTTTTTTTTTAAATTAATTTAACCGAGTAGAAAAGGAATGCCAAAACCACTCAGACACGTCTCACATCAACCACAAAATCATTAAACAGTTAATTAATTAAACTAACAAACTTCAACTACGCCCCCTAGGTGCTACAGTATCAGAGAGCGACGCGACAGACATCCCAACAGCTAATAAGGAAGGCAGCATGACCTTTACTCGGGTTACCTGCAGCGTTGCCACAATAGAGCAACATTCCAAGCAGAAGGGGTGAGAATTTCAACAAAACATAATTAAGCATCTAATAGAGTAATATGAGCATACAGTCATACAACATCCTCATTATCATCAACTTCATCGTCACTGAACGCAAACTCAAGTCATAATTTTTACCACAAGTCATAAACATGTATGTGCATGAAAATGCAACCCACGCCTGGGTATATGCATGATGGTACCATACTCGTCATAAATAAGCCACTAAGGGCACACCGTCACTAATATTCATCAAAATGAGGCCGAAGCCTATTCGTCATAATATGCACATGCTATGAGACACTATGGACACATGTGCAAACACCAAATCACTCACCATGGAGACCTCGTCATCATCGTCATAAAACACTCATGGAGTGTACTCTTCATAACCACCACAATTACATCACAACATCATCATAACATCACATTCAAAATTTGAGTAACAACACATTTAGATTCTTTGAAACAGCGCATTTAAACTTTAGAAAACATCCTACTTTCATGCTTAGGAAGCATCGCCTCTAAATTGAGAAAACACACATTTTCCAAAGTGGAAAAGCATCACATTTAAATTTTAATATCAACACATTTAAAATTTAGAAAAACATCATCATTTAATTTTCAAGAACAGTAATAAAACAAAGGGGAAAAAAACAGCAATATTTTTCAAACAGCAACAGCAATATAGCTTATGAAAACAGCAGTCTTTTAAGTCTTTTATTTTACCAACATCAGCATAATTTATAAAGGAAAAACAGCAACCTATAGCTCAATTCAAAACAGCAAACAACACCTATTTTATGAAAGAAAACAGCAACCTATGTATAAATTGAAAATAGCAAACAACACCTATTTTATGAAAGGAAAACAGCAACCTATATATAATTTAAAAACAAAGAATAAAGACCTATTTTATGAAGGGAAAACAAAGAACCTATATATGATTTAAAAACAAAGAACAACACCTATTTTATGAAGGAAAACAAAGAACCTATATATAATTTAAAAACAAAGAACAACACCTATTTTATGAAGGAAAACAAAGAACCTATATATACTTTAAAAACGGCAACAGCACCTATTTTATTTTACAAATAGCAACCAGTAGTTTGATCGATGAAAACAATAGTCTTTTATTCCACAAAACAGCAAACAACATTTTAATTGATGAAAAACAGCAGCCTTTTGTTCCATAAACAGCAAACAGCATTTTAATTGATGAAGACAGCAGCCTTTTATTCCATAAACAGCAAACAACATTTTAATTGATGAAAACAGCAGCCTTCTATTCCATAAAACAGCAAACAACAATTTAATTGATGGAAACAGCAGCCTTGTATTTCATAGACAGCAAACAACAATTCCAATGGTGAAAAAAAAAACAGCAGCCTTTTATTTCAATTTCCACTAAAACACGTCATAGTCACAACTCAATTCGATCTCAAACTACTCAATTCACATGCTCTCATCACCATGCATATGAAATCGATCCTAACCCCCTACATCACCCAATTCGAAATTCCCACCATCATCTCATATAATTAATCACACGATAACATTAACAATTCATCAAAACACATCAAAACCCCCACAAACCCATCATATACTCAATTATGTTAAACCGAAACGCTCACCCTTACCTTAAAACTTTGAAGAAGATGAAGCCTTTTCTAGGAAGACACCACGAAAACCCAGCAACAAATCTTCCCTTCTCAAGCGTGATCCTCTTCTTCTCGTTTTCTCCCTCACGCTCGTTTCTCTTTTCTTTCTTTCCTTCACCGTGCGCAGCTTCTTTCTTTCACTCCCTTCTCTGTTTTTTTTTGTTTCTTTTCTTAGACACACTAACCTAGTTGTTTGTATAACTTGGGCTCATGTATAATGGGCCCTTTTTACACCCCTTGCCCATTACTTCCACCACTCCCTAACATAACAACACATATTATTTATTTAATGTGGTTAAACCATTAAATATTTAAATAACTTAATTAAACAGTAATTTAAATTAATTTAGGGCGTTACAACTCTCCCCCACTTAGGATATTTTCGTCCTCGAAAACATACCTGATTCGAACAACTCCGGGTACGACTCTCGCATCTTATCCTCCAGCTCCCATGTCAGGCTTTCACCAGCTGCTCCAACCCAAACAACCTTCACCAGATTGATCTCCTTACCTCGTAAAGTTTTCACCTCACGATCCTCAATCCGTACAGGCATAGTCTCCACAGTGAGATTATCCCGCACCTCCACATCATCTAGTTGAATCACATGAGACGGATCCGCAATATACTTCCGAAGCTGCGACACATGAAACACGTCGTGCAAGTTCGAAAGATTAGGTGGTAGGGCCACCCGATAAGCAACACTTCCAACTCTTTCCGTAATCTGATACGGCCCAATGAAACGAGGAGTCAACTTCTTCGACTTCAGCGCACGCCCAACACCAGTCATAGGTGTGACCCTCAGGAACACGTGGTCACCCGCTTCAAATTCTAAGTCTTCCCTTCTCTTATCATGGTAGCTTTTCTGTCTACTTTGTGACGCTTTCATTTTCTCCCGGATCACCTTCACTTTTTCAGTCGTCTCTCTGACTAGCTCAGGTCCAAGTACTAAACTTTCCCCAGTCTCATACCAACATACCGGAGTCCTGCACCTCCGACCACACAACGCCTCAAACGGCGCCATCCCGATATTGGAATGATAACTGTTGTTGTAGGTAAACTCGATCAATGGAAGATGAGTATCCCACGCACCTCCCTGCTCTAGCACACATGACCTCAACAGATCTTCCAATGATTGAATCGTCCTCTCTGTCTGCCCATCGGTTTGAGGATGGTAAGCTGAACTCAACCTCAATTTCGAACCCAACTCCTTCTGCAAACTACTCCAAAAGTCCGAAGTGAACCTTGGGTCTCTATCCGACACAATGCACAAAGGAACGCCATGCAGCTTCACAATCACCTGAATATAGATCTCTGCCAATCTCGACACCGGATACTTAATGCCGATAGGAATGAAATGAGCAGACTTCGTCAATCTATCCACAACCACCCAAATTGAATCATGCCCTCTCACCGTAATGGGTAACCCAGTCACAAAATCCATGGAAATACTATCCCATTTCCACTCCGGAACATTCAACGGTTGCATCAACCCCGCAGGCTTCTGATGCTCGACCTTCGATTTCTAACAGGTCAAACACGAATACATGAACTGCGCCACATCGCGCTTCAACCCAGGCCACCAGAACATCTTTTTCAGATCTTGATACATCTTTGTCGCTCCAGGATGTATACTCAACTTACCTCGGTGACCTTCCTCAAGAATTGCCTTTCTCATTTCCTCATCTTCGAGAACACAAATTCTCCCACGATATCTCAATACATTTTGCGCATCGATCTCGAAGTCCTTATTCTCAGACTGACCAATCCCACCCATCAGATCAACCAATTTCACGTCTAACTTCTGCGCGTCTCGGATACTAGCCATAAAATCATTGCCAATTTTAAACATACCCAGCCTGACACTCTGAGGTGTGACTTCATAAACTAAACTCATGTCCCTGAATTGCTCAATTAACTCAAGCTCTCTAACCATCAATGCCGACATATGCAAGGTCTTCCGACTCAAAGCATCTGCAACCACATTAGCTTTACCCGGGTGATAACTCAATTCAAAATCATAATCTTTCAATAGTTCTAACCACCGTGCACGCCTCATATTCAACTCTTTCTCGGTCGAACAGATCATCGAAGGCCTCTTGTGATCATCGAACACCTCAAATCTCGATCCATACAAGTAATGCCTCCAGATTTTCAATGCAAATACCACAGCAGCAAGTTCTAAGTCATGAGTAGGGTAATTCTTTTCATGAGTCCTCAACTGTCTCGACACATAAGCGATCACTTTCCCATTCTGCATAAGCACACCACCCAAACCCATCTTGGAAGCATCACAATAAACCACAAACGGCTCAACCGGGTTAGGCAGGGTCAACACTGGAGACGTAGTCAACCTCTTCTTCAGCTCATTGAAACTCTCTTCACATCGGTCGTCCCAAACAAAAGCCTTACCCTTGCAAGTCAATTGGGTCAACGGCAGAGCCAACTTCGAGAACCCCTCAATGAATCTTCTATAATAACCAGCTAATCCCAGAAAACTCCTTATCTCAGTAACTGACTTCGTAGACTCCCACTGCAACACTGCATCAACTTTAGAAGGGTCCACCGCAATCCCCTCACTAGAAATCACATGACCGAGAAAACTGACTTCTTTCCACCAAAACTCACACTTGGACAACTTCGCATATAACTTTCGATCCCTCAGAATTTCCAACACCAACCTCAAATGTTCCGCATTCTCCTCTTTCGACTTAGAATAAATTAGAATATCATCAATGAAAACCACCACAAACTTGTCCAGATACTCACGAAAGATTTGGTTCATGTACCCCATGAATACCCCCGGCGCATTAGTCACACCGAAAGGCATTACGGAATACTCATAGTGCCCATATCTTGTCCTAAACGCAGTCTTCTGGATATCTTCATCTTTTACCTTGATCTGATGATAACCAGACCTTAAGTCAATCTTGCTGAATACTTTGGCACCCACCAACTGATCCATCAAGTCATCAATCCTCGGTAACGGATACTTGTTCTTGATTGTAACTTTATTCAATTGACGATAGTCTACACACAACCTCATACTACCATCTTTCTTTTTCACCAGCAACACTGGAGCTCCCCACGGCGACACACTCGGTCTTACAAACTTCTTTTCTAACAAATCTTCAAGTTGCTTCTTCAATTCTGCCAACTCAGACGCAGACATTCTATATGGTGCCATAGACACAGGCTTAGTGCCAGGAACTAGATCAATAGTAAACTCCACCTCTCTCTCCAGTGGTATGTCCAGAATCTCATCAGGAAACACCTCGGAGAACTCACGCACCACCTGCAACTCATCAATCTTCGCTTAGCTCTCAGCAGACAACGACGCTAAGAGAGAAAACAGCTGAACCTCTTCTCTCATCACCCTATGCGGTGACCGCAGATAGCAAAACTGCATTTCTTCTTGGTGGCGAAACTCACATACCTCATGACACGGTTGATATGAACATGATTATCAACTAACCGGTCCATACCTGAATGACATCCATTCCACTCACAAGAAACAGATCAAATCAACTAAAAATTCTTTACCATATATAGATACAGGGCATTTGGCACAAACAGCAAAGGTAGTCACCGAACCCTTAGTTGGAGTATCGATAACCATCTCTCTCAACATATCAGATAAGACAAGACTTAATTTCTCAACACATGCAGCAGCAATAAAACTATGGGTAGCACCAGTATCAACAATAGCAATAAGAGGAAAATTATTGATATAGCACGTACCTCGAATTTCATTCACCACATCAGACCCAGCCAGAGAGAACACCTTCCCAAAAGACTTCTCCTTCTTGGGTTTTGAGCATTGTGTACTGATGTGACCACTCTCCCCACAATTAAAGCATACCACCTCCTTCTTATCACAACTGGAAGACATGTGCCCCTCTTTCCCACACCGATAACACCTCTTCTTATCCCCGCTTGGGCAATCTGGACTCTTATGACCTGTTTTCCACACGTGTAACAAGTAACACTGGCTGCAGCATCTCCCCCACTTCGCTTAGACCCACCAACAAACTTCCCTTTGCCCTTACCAGCAGGCACCTCATATGGCTTACCATGACCCCTGAAGTTCTTTTGCTTTTCTTTCATGACTCTGGAGAAGGCATTACTGTCCTCCTCAAAGATTCTGCAGCTATTAACCAGTAAGGAGAACACACGAATCTGTTGATACCCTATGGCTTTCTTAATATCAAAGACGCAACCCGTTTTCAAACTTAATGCATTTGGAGAACTCAAAGATCCGCTTCATCATAGTGCGGATAAAACTTGGACAAATTTCAAGAAATTTTGCAAGATATTGAGCCATGAGACATGTTACCTTGTTCAAGTCTCAGAAACTCGACCTCTTTCTTTCCGCGGACATCTTCAGGGTAGTATTTCCTTCTGAACTCTCTCTGGAACACAACCCAAGTAATCTCCTCATTGGCAACCATCAACCTCTGCCTAGCCGTCATCCACTACCATCGACCTCTTTTCTTCAACATGTGCGTACCATAACGAACCTTCCGAGCATCGGTACAATCCATAACGCGGAAGATCCGCTCCATCTCTCCCAGCCACTCAAGGGCACCATCAGGGTTATACCCGCCTTCAAAAGTAGGAGGGTTCTCCCGCTGGAACGTAGCCAAACTGCGCGCCCCAAAGATCACCAAAGACTCTTGCGGGTTGCCCACAACCCCGGCCTATGGCTCGCAAAGCAGCAGAAGTGCAAAGATCGTTCCGCCCCGCCATTCCAAAGACCGCAATGTAAAAACAAAATTCAGAAACAAGGAATAAGACTCAAACGCTACTCAACTGGACGACTCGACCACCGGCCGGACAGACCGAACTGCTCTGATACCACTAATGTAACACCCCTTTTCCTAATGTAACACCCCTTTTCTACCCCATGAATTACATGTCATTATCAGAGTAAATTGTTTTTTTTTTTAAATTAATTTAACCGAGTAGAAAGGAATGCCACATCGTCATAAATAAAATTCGTCAATTGCACTCATCACGGTTTGTGCAACAAAACACCGTCATAAAAATTAAACTCCAAAACAAAAGAGAATTTACGTCACAGCGGAATAAGAATCATAACTCGCCAAAACCACTCAGACACGTCTCACATCAACCACAAAATCATTAAACAGTTAATTAATTAAACTAACAAACTTCAACTACGCCCCCTAGGTGCTACAGTATCAGAGAGCGACGCGACAGACATCCCAACAGCTAATAAGGAAGGCAGCATGACCTTCACTCGGGGTTACCTGCAGCGTTGCCACAATAGAGAAACATTCCAAGCAGAAGGGGTGAGAATTTCAACAAAACATAATTAAGCATCTAATAGAGTAATATGAGCACACAGTCATATAACATCCTCATTATCATCAACTTCATCGTCACTGAACGCAAACTCAAGTCATAATTTTTACCACAAGTCATAAACATGTATGTGCATGAAAATGCAACCCACGCCTGGGTATATGCATGAATGTACCATACTCGTCATAAATAAGCCACTAAGGGCACACCGTCACTAATATTCATCAAAAAGAGGCCGAAGCCTATTCGTCATAATATGCACATGCTATGAGACACTATGGACACATGTGCAAACACCAAATCACTCACAATGGAGACCTCGTCATCATCGTCATAAAACACTCATGGAGTGTACTCTTCATAACCACCACAATTACATCACAACATCATCATAAAATCACATTCAAAATTTGAGTAACAACACATTTAGATTCTTTGTAACAGCGCATTTAAACTTTAGAAAACATCCTACTTTCATGCTTAGGAAGCATCACCTCTAAATTGAGAAAACACACATTTTCCAAAGTGGAAAAGCATCACATTTAAATTTTTAGTATCAACACATTTAAAATTTAGAAAAACATCATCATTTAATTTTCAAGAACAGTAATAAAACAAAGGGGAAAAAAACAGCAATATTTTTCAAACAGCAACAGCAATATAGCTTATGAAAACATCAGTCTTTTAAGTCTTTTATTTTACCAACATCAGCATAATTTATAAAGAAAAAAACAGCAACCTATAGCTCAATTCAAAATAAAGAACAAACTACTATTTTACTTAAAGAAAACAAAGAACCTATGTATAAATTGAAAATAGCAAACAACACCTATTTTATGAAAGGAAAACAGCAACCTATATATAATTTAAAAACAGCAACAGCACCTATTTTATTAAGGGAAAACAGCAACCTATATATGATTTAAAAACAAAGAATAAAGACCTATTTTATGAAGGGAAAGCAAGAACCTATATATAATTTAAAAACAAAGAATAAACACCTATTTTATGAAGGGAAAATAAAGAACCTATATATGATTTAAAAACAAAGAATAAAGACCTATTTTATGAAGGAAAAACAAGAACCTATATATACTTTAAAAACGGCAATAAGCACCTATTTTATTTTACAAATAGCAACTAAATAGTTTGATCGATGAAAACGAGTCTTTTTATTCAACAAAACAAAGAAACAACATTTTAATTGATGAAAAAGCAATGACCTTTGTTCCATAAACAAAAAAAAGATTTTAATTGATGAAGACAAAGACCTTTTATTCCATAAACAAAGAAAATGACATTTTAATTGATGAAAAGCAGAATTTTCTATTCCATAAGCAAAGAAGTAAGCAATTTAATTGATGGAAACAGCATCCTTGTATTTCATAGACAGCAAACAACAATTCCAATGGTGAAAAAAAAACAGCAGCCTTTTATTTCAATTTCCACTAAAACACGCCATACTCACAACTCAATTCGATCTCAAACTACTCAATTCACATGCTCTCGTCACCATGCATATGAAATCGATCCTAACCCCCCTACAATCACCCAATTCGAAATTCCCACCATCATCTCATATAATTAATCACACGATAACATTAACAATTCATCAAAACACATCAAAACCCCACAAACCCATCATATACTCAATTATGTTAAACCGAAACGCTCACCCTTACCTTAAAACTTTGAAGAAGATGAAGCATTTTCTAGGAAGACACCACGAAAACCCAGCAACAAATCTTCCCTTCTCAAGCGTGATCCTCTTCTTCTCGTTGTCTCCCTCATGCTCGTTTCTCTTTTCTTTCTTTCCTTCACCGTGCGCAGCTTCTTTCTTTCACTCCCTTCTCTGTTTTTTTTTGTTTCTTTTCTTAGACACACTAACCTAGTTGTTTGTATAACTTGGGCTCATTTATAATGGGCCCTTTTTACACCCCTTGCCCATTACTTCCACCACTCCCTAACATAACAACACATATTATTTATTTAATGTGGTTAAACCATTAAATATTTAAATAACTTAATTAAACAGTAATTTAAATTAATTTAAGGCGTTACACACTTCGACTTAGATACACTAAACCTCGACAGCTTCACTTCGACTTAAATACACTACACCTCGACAGCTTCACTTCGACTTAGATACACTACACCTCGACAGCTTCACTTCGACTTAGATACACTACACCTCGATTACACTACCTTGCCACGCTTCCCCACTTCACCATCACTAACCTCGGTTACACCTCGTCACTTAACCACCACTCACCTTGGTACTACACTTCGGCACACACATACTTTGACTCACTATCCTTCGACGCACACATCCTACAACGCACCTACCCTTCTCGGCACACAGTAATACTTCACTTCGAATGGCGCCTTAGACGCCTAACCCTCATCTTCCCTCTTTTCTTTGATTCTCATACTATGATCAAACTTAACCCGCAATTTACCCAACGCACATCAAAGTAACAACGAAGGAGCCAACACCAACAATAGCGTCCTTGCGCTTAGGGTTCCTTAGATCCCATTTCTTCTCTAGGTCTTTCATATGACCAATCATCAACAACACATACACACATCACAATTTCACCAAATTGACTCAACCACAACATCAATCACACACTCAACAACACAATCAATACAACAATCCTCCTAGAGACTAACCCACACATAACACTCATCATATACTCTATTATAGGTGAAAGAGAGCCCCCTTACCTCAATAGATTGAAGAACAAGTACTCTCTCCACCAAGAACTCCAAGATCCACCATCAAGCAAGCTTCTCTTCCTTGATCTTGAACTCCCCCCGCCAAGATCTTCTCTTCTTCCTCCTTAAGGCTATCGCACCTCTCTCTCTCTCTACACAAACATCCATAAGGCACCTAATTATCTAAAAATTAAGAGTCAACCAAACTTGCACACACCACTCAATTAATCAAGTTAAAATTAGTACATATCAAAAATACATCCACAAGAGAATGTTACATTCACCAAAAACATCACTTTGATCTAGTTAACAATACTTTTCAATAATAAATATAATTGCGTGATACATAGCACGACTTCAATGGGGTGAACCCTCAAAACACCGGTTCTTTAAGTAATTCTTACATCACCAAGTTACAGTTCAACCCCTTAAGTTAAAACAACTAATAGACTACTCGTCCCCCCAGTGCTACATATCAGAGCAAGACACCAAAACCAGACTGAGGAAGGAAGAACCTTCACTCGGGATCACACCTGCACGTTCTTCGACATAAGAAGCAACATAGAAAAAGAGTAAGGGTGAGTCTCTAACACATATAATAGGATGTATGATAAACATCATGTTAGAGAAATGCAACTAGAAACACCACTGCTCAATAAACAAACACACATCATCAAGTTATAACACATCAACTCCTAATCATCAAGAAACATCACCAATATGCATGAGTATATGCATGAATGCAACCCAACACCAAGGGTATAATGCATGTGGTACCATCACCGTCGCTATTTTGCCATTCGGGCGTCTCTGTCGCTAATGATATGAAGGCCAAAGCCTACAATATCGAGGCCGAAGCCTGTCTCCGTCGCTTTGATGCATATGAGGCATGAGACTCCATGACAATGCATCAACCACAAACAATCATACCATGTATGAATTGACACCGTCACTGGATTTACCTGCGTCATTTAATCCACCGGCATTACACCGTCGTCACACCGTCGCTACACCGTCACTTAATTCTCCAAGACATCATCAATAGCTCTATGGCTAATATCACTACATCGATTCATAGCTCTATGGCTAACATCAACACATCGGGCACTAGCGCTATGGCTAACATTAACCTCACCGGACACATCGACACCAAAATCAATAGCTCTATGGCTAACGTCAATACCTCGATCAATAGCTCTATGGCTGATATCAAACTCACCGGACACGTCGACACCAAAAGTAGTGGACTACACTGTCACTACAAGGACCAAACGTCACCTAAGGACCAAACGTCACCTAAGGACTAAACTGGCTCCACCATTCAGCCACTTAGACGTACTCGGCACCAAACAACACCCAAATTTGTACCTCGGCACACTCACACTGCACCTCGGCACACTCACACTGCACCTCGGCACACATACACTACCCTTCCTCACACCACACTGCACTTTGGCACACCACACTGCACTTTGGCACACCACACTGCACCTCGGCACACCTACACTACCTTTCGTCACACCACACTTCTTCACATCCACACTTAGACACCTACACGTCGACACCTACACTTTGTCACCACTACAACACTACACTTCGGTACTCCTACACCTTGACAACACTAGCTTCGACATACATACACACATCACTTTGGCAACTATACTTCGATATACATACTCTACACTTCGGCAACTACACGTCGACTCCCATACACTTACACTTCGTCACGTCTATACGACGACACTTACACTCCGATACATCTACACCTCAACACATACACCTCGACACATCTACACGTTGACCTCCATATACTTCGACCCACTACACGTCGACACTTACACTTCACCATACATACACTACACTTCAATACATCTACAGTTCGGCAACTACACTTCGGCTTATATACACTACACCTCGACCACTATATTTCGACTTAGATACACTACACCTCGACAGCTTCACTTCGGCTTAGATACACTACACCTCGACAGCTTCACTTCGACTTCGATACATTACACCTCGTGCGCCTTCACTTCGACTTAGATACACTACACCTCGGCGGCCTTCGCCCGACTTAGATACACTACACCCCGGCGACTTCACTTCGACTTAGATACACCACACACCTCGACAACTTCACTTCCACTTAGATACACTACACCCCGCCACTTCACTCGACTTAGATACACTACACCCGACGCCTTCACTTCGACTTAGATACAAGACACCTCGGCGTACCTTCACTTCGACTTAGATACACTACACCTCGACGCCTTCACTTCAACTTAGATACACACCGCACCTCGACGGTTTCACTTCGACTTAGATACACTACACCTCGACAGCTTCACTTCGACTTAGATACACTACAACTCGACAGCTTCACTTCGACTTAGATACACTACACCTCGACAGCTTCACTTCGACTTAGATACACTACACCTCGACAGCTTCACTTCAACTTAGATACACTACACCTCGACAGCTTCACTTCGACTTAGATACAGTACACCTTTATTGCTTCACTTCGACTTAGATACACTACACCTCGACAGCTTCACTTCGACTTAGATACACTACACCTCGACAGCTTCACTTCGACTTAGATACACTACACCTCGACAGCTTCACTTCGACTTAGATACACTACACCTTGATTACACTACCTTGCCACGCTTCCCCACTTCACCATCACTCACCTCGGTTACACTTCGTCACTTAACCACCACTCACCTTGGTACTACACTTCGGCACATACATACTTTGACTCACTATCCTTCGACACACACATCCTACAACGCACCTACCCTTCTCGGCACACAGTAATACTTCACTTTGAATGGCGCCCTACACGCCTAACCCTCATCTTCCCTCTTTTCTTTGATTCTCATATTATGATCAAACTTAACCCGCAATTTACCCAACGTACATAAAAGTAACAACGAAGGAGCCAACACCAACAATAGCGTCCTTGCACTTAGGGTTCCTTAGATCTCATTTCTTCTCTAGGTCTTTCATATGACCAATCATCAACAACACATACACAGATCACAATTTCACCAAATTGACTCAACCACAACATCAATCACACAATCAACAACACAATCAATACAACAATCCTCCTAGAGACTAACCCACACATAACACTTATCATATACTCTATTATAGGTGAAAGAGAGCCCCCTTACCTCAATAGATTGAAGAACAAGTACTCTCTCCACCAAGAACTCCAAGATCCACCATCAAGCAAGCTTCTCTTCCTTGATCTTGAACTCCCCCCGCCAATATCTTCTCTTCTTCCTCCTTAAGGCTATCGCACCTCTCTCTCTCTACTCACTTTACTCTTTGACTTTTCTTTGTAATTGGTTGCAAATGAACTCTCTCACCATCGACACCTAAACTTATCTCATGGATATGGGCCTAACTATCATGGGCCTCTATTCACACCTCCTCCATTACTTGCACTACTCCCTCTTTTAATTAAATTACCACTCACTTTTTACTAACCACCACTCCTCATTTACATCAAATACCCTATTCTCAGGGTCACCAAAGTCTCACTCGATTATCCAAACACTATTAATCTACCGTTAGGAAACTACACTATAACAATTACTTAAAGTACTAATGCTCATCTCTTACGTCAATCTATATCCAAACTACGAACAATGCTCTCCCCATCTCTGCATTCCTATTCCCCGTACTGAATTCTAATCCTTTAATCATTAAAGTTACACACGACCACCCAGATCCTATATAGGTACTTATTCGACTACCATACTCTTAATAACAATTATTCCACCTCAGGTTTCCCAGAAACCGCATTTCTAAACTTATTCCAAAAAGGCATGCTTTATCACTATGCATGAACTTCAAACTCAAAGTGTCGATCCTTGTCTTTACATCTCCCTACTATCAACCCCCAAATCAAAGACACAAACATCCATAAGGCACCTAATTATCTAAAAATTAAGAGTCAACCAAACTTGCACACACCACTCAATTAATCAAGTTAAAATTAGTACATATCAAAAATACATCCACAAGAGAATGTTACATTCACCAAAAACATCACTTTGATCTAGTTAACAATACTTTTCAATAATAAATATAATTGCGTGATACATAGCACGACTTCAATGGGGTGAACCCTCAAAACACCGGTTCTTTAAGTAATTCTTACATCACCAAGTTACAGTTCAACCCCTTAAGTTAAAACAACTAATAGACTACTCGTCCCCCCAGTGCTACATATCAGAGCAAGACACCAAAACCAGACTGAGGAAGGAAGAACCTTCACTCGGGATCACCTGCACGTTGCCGACATAAGAAGCAACATAGAAAGCAGAAGGGTGAGTCTCTAACACATATAATAGGATGTATGATAAACATCATGTTAGAGAAATGCAACTAGAAACACCACTGCTCAATAAACAAACACACATCATCAAGTTATAACACATCAACTCCTAATCATCAAGAAACATCACCAATATGCATGAGTATATGCATGAATGCAACCCAACACCAAGGGTATAATGCATGTGGTACCATCACCGTCGCTATTTTGCCATTCGGGCGTCTCTGTTGCTAATGATATGAAGCGCCAAGCCTACAATATCGAGGTAAGCTCGTCTCCGTCGCTTTGATGCATATGAGGCATGAGACTCCATGACAATGCATCAACCACAAACAATCATACCATGTATGAATTGACACCGCCATCGGATTTACTGCGTCATTTAATCCACCAGGCATTACACCGTCGTCACACACCGCCGCTACACCGTAACTTAATTCTCCAAGACATCATCAATAGCTACATGGCTAATATCACTACATCGGTCCATAGCTCGCCATGGCTAACATCAACACATCGCACTAGCGCTATGGCTAACATTAACCTCACCAGGACACATCGACACCAAAATCAATAGCTCTATGGCTAACGCCAATACCTCGATCAATAGCTCTATGGTCGATATCAAACTCACCAGGACACGTCGACACCAAAAGTAGTGGACTACATCGTCTACTACAAGGACCAAACGTCACCTAAGGACCAAACGTCACCTAAGGACTAAAGCGGCTCCACCATTCACCACTTAGACGTGCTCGGCACCAAACAACACCCAAATTTGTGCTCGCAAAGAACTCGCGCTACATCAAGGCCAAAACAAAGACTCCTAAGACACTCACACCGCACCTCAAGACACTCACACCGCACCCTAAGACACATACACTACCGTTCCTCACACCACACTGCACTTTGGCACACCACACTGCACTTTGGCACACCACACTGCACCTCGGCACACCTACACTACCTTTCGTCACACCACACTTCTTCACATCCACACTTAGACACCTACACGTCGACACCTACACTTCTTCACCACTACAACACTACACTTCGGTACTCCTACACCTTGACAACACTAGCTTCGACATACATACACACATCACTTTGGCAACTATACTTCGATATACATACTCTACACTTCGGCAACTACACGTCGACTCCCATACACTTACACGCCACACGCCTACACACGACGACACACTTACACTCCGATACATCTACACCTCAACACATACACCTCGACACATCTACACGTTGACCTCCATATACTTCGACCCACTACACGTCGACACTTACACTTCACCATACATACACTACACTTCAATACATCTACAGTTCGGCAACTACACTTCGGCTTATATACACTACACCTCGACCACTATATTTCGACTTAGATACACTACACCTCGACGACCTTCACGCCCGGCTTAGATACACTACACCTCGGCGGCCTTCACCGACTTCGATACATTACACCTCGACAGCTTCACTTCCACAAAGATACACTACACCTCGACAGCTTCACTTCGACTTAGATACACTACACCTCGACAGCTTCACTTCGACTTAGATACACTACACCTCGACAGCTTCACTTCCACTTAGATACACTACACCTCGACAGCTTCACTTCGACTTAGATACACTACACCTCGGCGACTTCACGCCGACTTAGATACAAGACACCTCGGCGAACTTCACTCGACTTAGATACACTACACCTCGGCGCCTTCACTTCAACTTAGATACACCGCACCTCGGCGGTTTCACCGACTTAGATACACCGCACCTCAAACTTCACTTCGACTTAGATACACTACACCTCGATGCCTTCACTTCTGACTTAGATACATTACACCTCACACTTCACTCGACTTAGATACACTACACCTCGGCACCTTCACTTCAACTTAGATACACTACACCTCCATGTACTTCACTCGACTTAGATACAAGACACCTCTATTGCTTCACTTCGACTTAGATACACACTACACCTCGACGTGCCTTCACTCGACTTAGATACACTACACACCTCGGCGACTTCACTTCGACTTAGATACACTACACCTCGTGCCTTCACTCGACTTAGATACACTACACCTTGATTACACTACCTTGCCACGCCTCCCACTTCACCATCACTCACCTCGGTTACGTCACTTAACCACCACTCACCTTGGTACTACACTTCAAGACATACATACTTTGACTCACTATCCTTCGACACACACATCCTACAACGCACCTACCCTTCTCAAGCACACAAGAATACTTCACTTTGAATGGCGCCTACACGCCTAACCCTCATCTTCCCTCTTTTCTTTGATTCTCATATTATGATCAAACTTAACCCGCAATTTACCCAACGTACATAAAAGTAACAACGAAGGAGCCAACACCAACAATAGCGTCCTTGCACTTAGGGTTCCTTAGATCCCATTTCTTCTCTAGGTCTTTCATATGACCAATCATCAACAACACATACACAGATCACAATTTCACCAAATTGACTCAACCACAACATCAATCACACAATCAACAACACAATCAATACAACAATCCTCCTAGAGACTAACCCACACATAACACTTATCATATACTCTATTATAGGTGAAAGAGAGCCCCCTTACCTCAATAGATTGAAGAACAAGTACTCTCTCCACCAAGAACTCCAAGATCCACCATCAAGCAAGCTTCTCTTCCTTGATCTTGAACTCCCCCCGCCAATATCTTCTCTTCTTCCTCCTTAAGGCTATCGCACCTCTCTCTCTACTCACTTTACTCTTTGACTTTTCTTTGTAATTGGTTGCAAATGAACTCTCTCACCATCGACACCTAAACTTATCTCATGGATATGGGCCTAACTATCATGGGCCTCTATTCACACCTCCTCCATTACTTGCACTACTCCCTCTTTTAATTAAATTACCACTCACTTTTTACTAACCACCACTCCTCATTTACATCAAATACCCTATTCTCAGGGTCACCAAAGTCTCACTCGATTATCCAAACACTATTAATCTACCGTTAGGAAACTACACTATAACAATTACTTAAAGTACTAATGCTCATCTCTTACGTCAATCTATATCCAAACTACGAACAATGCTCTCCCCATCTCTGCATTCCTATTCCCCGTACTGAATTCTAATCCTTTAATCATTAAAGTTACACACGACCACCCAGATCCTATATAGGTACTTATTCGACTACCATACTCTTAATAACAATTATTCCACCTCAGGTTTCCCAGAAACCGCATTTCTAAACTTATTCCAAAAAGGCATGCTTTATCACTATGCATGAACTTCAAACTCAAAGTGTCGATCCTTGTCTTTACATCTCCCTACTATCAACCCCCAAATCAAAGACACAAACATCCATAAGGCACCTAATTATCTAAAAATTAAGAGTCAACCAAACATGCACACACCGCTCAATTAATCAAGTTAAAATTAGTACATATAAAAAATTTATAGTAACAACGAATTATTGTCGCCTCTTTCATTGGGGATGAGTTATTGGGGTGATCAGTCCCTCCTACTGACGCAACCAATTAGTTAAGGTCACAAAACTACGTCTTTTCAAATTTACACCACTAAGAGACTTTTAACGCAGTCTAAAGTGCGAAGGCGTCGTCACGACTCCACTCTTTAGACGTCGTTAAAACCCTTTTAATCACACACATCCCAAAGATACAAACAACAGTTGCAAACAACCAAACAAAATCTACATCAAAGTCTCTGTCGGTGATCGACAAGGGACTCTGAGACACTACGACTGGACAAACCTGGCCGGACGAACCGAACTGCTTTGATACCAACTTGTAACAACCCCTTTTCCTCAACGGTAATTTAATTTAAAATCAGAGTTCAAAAATCGTTTTTCTTTTAAAAATACATCCTCAAAAGAATGTTACGTTAACCAAAAACATCACTTTAATCTAGTTAACAATACTTTTCAATAATATCAGAGCAAGACACCCTTAAGTTAAAACAACTAATAGACTACTCGTCCCCCCAGTGCTACATATCAGAGCAAGACACCAAAACCAGACTGAGGAAGGAAGAACCTTCACTCGGGATCACTTGCATGTTGCCGGCATAAGAAGCAACATAAAAAGGAGAAGGGTGAGTCTCTAACACATATAATAGGATGTATGATAAACATCATGTTAGAGAAAGACAACTAGAAACACCACTGCTCAATAAACAAACACACATCATCAAGTTATAACACATCAACTCCTAATCATCAAGAAACATCACCAATATGCATGAGTATATGCATGAATGCAACCCAACACCAAGGGTATAATGCATGTGGTACCATCACCGTCGATATTTTGCCATTCGGGCGTCTCCGTCGCTAATGATATGAAGGTCGAAGCCTACAATATCGAGGCCGAAGCCTGTCTCCGTCGCTTTGATGCATATGAGGCATGAGACTCCATGACAATGCATCAACCACAAACAATCATACCATGTATGAATTGACACCGTCACTGGATTTACCTGCGTCATTTAATCCACCGGCATTACACCGTCGTCACACCGTCGCTACATTGTCGCTACACCGTCACTTAATTCTCCAAGACATCATCAATAGCTCTATGGCTAACATCACTACATCGGTCAATAGCTCTATGGCTAACATCAACACATCGGTCACTAGCGCTATGGCTAACATTAACCTCACCGGACACAACGACACCAAAATCAATAGCTCTATGGCTAACGTAAATACCTCAATCAATAGCTCTATGGCTGATATCAAACTTACCGGACACGTCGACACCAAAAGTAGTGGACTACACTGTCACTACAAGTACCAAACGTCACCTAAGGACTAAACTGGCTCCACCATTCAGCCTCTTAGACGTACTCGGCACCAAACAACACCCAAATTTGCGCCTGGCAGCAACCTGCGTCACACTGGCGTCAAAACAACACCTCGGCACACTCACACTGCACCTCGGCACACATACACTACCCTTCGTCACACAACACTGCACTTTGGCACACCACACTGCACCTCGGCACACCTACACTACCCTTATTCACACCACATTGCACTTTGGCACACCACACTGCACCTCGGCACACCTACACTACCCTTCGTCACACCACACTTCTTCACATCCACACTTAGACACCTACACGTCGACACCTACACTTCGTCACCACTACAACACTACACTCCGGTACTCCTACACCTTGACAACACTAGCTTCGACATACATACACCTCACTTCGGCAACTATACTTCGGTATACATACTCTACACTTTGGCAACTACACGTCAACTCCCATAAACTTACACTTCGTCACGTCTACACGACGACACTTACACTCTGATACATCTACACCTCAACACATACACCTCGACACATCTACACGTTGACTTCCATATACATCGACCCACTACACGTCGACAACACACTTCAAAGATACATACACTACACTCCAATACATCTACGGTTCAAGAACTACACCCGGCTTATATACACTACACCCTACCACTACTACATTTCGACTTAGATACACTACACTTCGACAGCTTCACTTCGACTTAGATACACTACACATCGACAGCTTCACTTCGACTTAGATACATTACACCTCGACAGCTTCACTTCGACTTAGATACACTACACCTCGACGACCTTCACCCGACTTAGATACACTACACCTCCTCGACCTTCACTTCGACTTAGATACACTACACCTCGACAGCTTTACTTCGACTTAGATACACTACACCTCGACAGTTTTACTTCGACTTAGATATGTAACACCCCCTTTCTAATTACTACTAATTGGCCAATTAAAAATCAGAGTTTTCAAAAACTTTTCCACGCACCACAAAGAGAGTGCTACATTTTCATCAAACAACATAAAATAGCATTTAAAAGCTCAAACACAACTAGTGTGTGATATATAGCACATCAAAATGGGGCGAACCCTCAAACACCTGTTTTAAGTTTACAACAACCAGAAAAATAGTTCACCAGCACAGCGGAATAACACATGTCTAACATATCCAAATACATCATCAGTATCAGTCTAATAACATCAACAAGATAAATAGTAACTAAACGCCCCGCCCCTGGTGCTACATATCAGAGCATGACTCAATCGGACCTACTAGAAGGTAGAAGGACCTTCAAGCACTATCACCTGCAGGTTGCCGACATAAGAAGCAACACGAAAGCAGTAGGGTGAGTCTCTTTACATAAATAATATCAAATAGGATAAACATTATATTAGGGAAAGCAAACTAGAAGTGCACCATTACGACAATCATCAATATACATCATCCAATTCACAATCACTAAGCAACATCATTCAATGTATGATTAATGCATGAAATGCATACCCAAACTCCACGGGCCATGCATGTGGATCCATCTCCCAAAATAAGTCTTGAGGGCACTCCCAAATTACGGCCGAAGCCTCATCACCCAAATAAATGCACATGGTTTATGAGACGCCATGAACAATGCACCAATCACACCCAAGTCACACCATATTCCACTCAACATGCATGAAGCATAATCACCCATATTTAATAAACTCCCATTGCCAATAATTAATTCACCATCACATAATTAAGCCTTGCGGGCACTCCCAATAATTTACAATAAGGCCGAAGCCCACTCCCTTATGATTATTTTCAACATTAAACACACCACCCATTAACACCCTCAAGCATAAACTCTAAGACTAACAATTAATGTCAAAGGCCAACTCACACATAATGACCAATTGTCACATAAGGACCAAACCGACACCCACAAGGACTAAATGGTCACCTAGGGACTAAACAGTCACATAGGGACCAAAACAACACATTAAAAGGACCAATAGCGCATAAGGACCAAAATAGCATTTTAAGGACTAAACAGTGAACAAGGACCAAAACAGTATTTTTGAGGACTAAACAGTGAACAAGGACCAAAACAGTATTTTTGAGGACTAAGACACAACATAGGCGCACAGGCGCACTTGGGCAGCCAAAGTGGCGCCCCTGCCTGCGCCACACCTGCACACGCGCACCACCAGGCGCAACACAGGCGCACTGGGCACGCCAAAATGGCGCCCAGTCTTGCGCCACACACACGCGCACACACCTGCATGCAACAAGGGCGCGCTGGGCACGCCAAAATGGCGCCCCTGCATGCGCCCTGCACCACCAGCAACCCGCCCAGCACACCACCCACACACCTGGCGCCACTAGGCGCATAATCCTGAACAAAATGGTGCCCCCTGTCTTCCAGCAAACCGATGGCATACACACACACAACACCATCAAACCATTTTCTTTTAGGCAATTTACCAACACCCAATCATCACCATAATCACTCCCAATTAATTTTAATTAAACTCCACACAATTATCACATTAACACCAATTAATTCAACTACACATAAACTCACATTCAACTCAACAACACATGAACACCCATTTAATTCAACAACACCTAAACACCCATTTAATTCAACAACACATAGACAATCAATTAATTCAAACAACACATCAACAATCAATTAACTACCCTAAAACCTAACCCACACATAACCACTAATCCTATAACCTATTATGTATGAAAGAGAGCCCCCTAACCTTAGAAATTGAAGAACTCAAGTAGCCTCTCCTTCAACAACACAAGAACCACCAAAAATGTATACTTCACCACTTTGAGCTTCAAATACCTTCCATGGTAGAGTGGAAATGAGAAGGAATTAGTGTATGAAACTTACACTAATAGAAAGAGTAAAAATGAAGAAGATTGGTACCACATACCACTTACCACAAGCAAGAAATGGAATTTTCCTCCTCCTCTCCCCTACCCTTGCTGCCATCGGCCTACCCTCTTCTCCATCTCCTTCTTTTTTTTCTTTTCTTGTTTCAAATGAGAGAAACCCTACACCCCTAAGGTTATTTCCTTTATTTGGGCCTAATAATGGGCCATGGGCCCTTTATTTGCACCCCCTTGCTACTTAAACACCTCCTGAAATAAATAAATCTCCAAATTAATTATTTCACTTAAATAAATGTTGCAAGCCTTAAATAACTTAATTAAATGAATAATTAAATTATTTTGGGGCGTTACAAGATACACTACACCTCGACAGCTTCACTTCGACTTAGATACAATACACCTCGACAGCTTCACTTCGACTTCGATACACTACACCTCGACAGCTTCACTTCGACTTAGAAACACTACAACCTCCGATGACTTCACTTCGACTTAGATACACTACACCTCGACATCTTCACTCGACTTAGATACACTACACCTTGATGACTTCACTCGACTTAGATACACACACACCTCGTGACTTCACTTCGACTTAGATACACTACACCTCACGCGGCTTCACTTCGACTTAGATACACTACACCAGACAAACTTCACTCGACTTAGATACACTACACCTCGGCGACTTCACTCGACTTAGATACACTACACCTCGATGACTTCACTCGACTTAGAAACATTACACCTTCACTTCGACTTAGATACACTACACCTCGACGACTTTCGCCCGACTTAGATACACTACACCTCGTGACTTCGCCGACATAGATACACTACACCTCGACAACTTCACTTCGACTTAGATACACTACACCTCGATTACACTACCTTGCCACGCTTCCCCACTTCACCATCACTCACCTCGGTTACACTTCCTCACTTAACCACCTCTCACCTTGCCACGCTTGCTCACTTAACCACCACTCACCTTGGTACTACACTTCGGCACATACATACTTTGACTCACTATCCTTCGACGCACACATCCTACAACACACCTACCCTTCTCGGCACACAGTAATACTTCACTTCGAATGGCGCCCTAGACACCTAACCCTCATCTTCCCTCTTTTCTTTGATTCTCATACTATGATCAAACTTAACCCACAATTTACCCAACGCACATCAAAGTAACAACGAAGGAGCCAACACAACAATAAGCTTTCAAGGCTAGTAGGGTTCCTTAGATCCCATTTCTTCTCTAGGTCTTTCATATGACCAATCATCAACAACACATACACACATCACAATTTCACCAAATTGACTCAACCACAACATCAATCACACAATCAACAACACAATCAATACAACAATCCTCCTAGAGACTAACCCACACATAACACTCATCATATACTCTATTATAGGTGAAAGAGAGCCCCCTTACCTCAATAGATTGAAGAACAAGTACTCTCTCCACCAAGAACTCCAAGATCTACCATCAAGCAAGCTTCTCTTCCTTGATCTTGAACTACCCCCGCCAAGATCTTCTCTTCTTCCTCCTTAAGGCTATCGCACCTCTCTCTCTACTCACTTTACTCTTTGACTTTTCTTTGTAATTGGTTGCAAATGAACTCTCTCACCATCGACACCTAAACTTATCTCATGGATATGGGCCTAACTATCATGGGCCTCTATTCACACCTCCTCCATTACTTGCACTACTCCCTCTTTTAATTAAATTAGCACTCACTTTTTACAAACCACCACTCCTCATTTACATCAAATACCCTATCATTATTTTAATATAACCAACCAATATACCACTTAATTAAATAAATACTTGAATTATTTTTGGGGCGTTACAGCCGAGGCCGTAGTCAAAGCCCGGATAGCACGACGCTACAATCAAAGGGTCATCACCCGGGATTTCAGCATTGGGGACGTCATTCTTCGACGGGCTAATGTAGGCAATAAAATTGCCAGAGACGGCAAGTTGGCTCCAAACTGGGAAGTTTTGAGATAAAATCCTTTTTGATATATGGTTTTAATGAAAACAAACCTTATGAACTAAAGCTTAAGTATTCTGAATAGTGTTCTACTAATGGGTGCTCTTGAGTTTGTTGAAAAGAACAGGTTTCCTATAAGTGGACATGCTAGAAGCAAATTAGATCAATCCAATGCATGTCATTATCAACAACTGAAGAATCAAAGTAGAACCAACAAAGAATTTGTTGAGAGAATAAATTTCCTACAAATGGACATGCTAGAAGCAAAATTAGATCAATCCAATGCATGTAATTCTCATCAAATTGAAGAATCAAAGTAGCACCAACAAATAACAAGAATAGTAATGCAAGCCTCATGAAGACATAATATCTTTACTATTAAGTTACAACGGTGTTGGACAAGGAATTCACAAAGAGAAAAGAGAAGACATTAGGCAATCAAGAGAAAGTTCAAATCATCTAAGTGAATTCCTATCAAGAGGAGTCCTAAGAACCTAATGACTAGATTGATCAAAGGAGTCTACAAGTCTTTGCATAGAAGATTCTCATAGTCATTAATTGGGTTATATTCTACCAATGCTCTCTTACTCAAATGTTCAAAAGCTTATCTAGAAGCATATCAAAGAGCATGACTAAAACATGCAAGAAGTCAAGGGTAGAAATAAACATAAGAAGGTTCACGTATGAGAAGGTTCAACAACTAAAGAAGGTTAAAACAGTTGAACAAGGTTCAAAGATAAGAAGGTTCAATTAAACAAGCAACCTACTCTATCTAGGAAACTTCAACAACTCAAGAACAATCATTCTCATTGATGAACTGAAGAAGAGGTAATAAATGATTCTTCCTAGGAGCATCAAAGTTTATTTGTTTAAGGAATAATCAATTGAGAAAGTTTGACTAAGTCAATAGAAGGTTTGACAAAGTCAAGAGAAGGTATTAAATGAAGAAGAGGTAATAAATGATTCTTCCTAGGAGCATCAAAGTTTATTTGTTTGAGGAATAATCATTTGAGAAGGTTTAACCAAGCCAAGAATTAGCAAACTAAGGTACTACCAAGGCTCTACCGTGGTATAAAAATATTGGTATATTATAAAGGTAGAAAAGCCTTGAGAAGGTTAATTTATGAGAAGCTTAAATTAAGTCAAAAGAAGGTTTGACCTTTCTATAGAAAGTTGACTAAAAGTCAACAGAAGGTTGACCAATAGTCAACAGAAAGTTTGATTGAAGTCAAAAGAAGGTTGACCTATTTTAAGATATAGTAAAGAAGGTTGTTTAGTGAAGAAGGTTAAAAGAAGGATAAATGAATTCAAACACATTTCAGGAAACCATATCAATTTATCCAAACACATTAATTCTTCTTGAATGATCTTAAGGTGCATCAAATGAAGATTCCAAGTCATAAAATGTGCTGGAATTTGAAACATAAAAGAAGATAATACATGATTTTTCCTATGGCACATTTTAGGTGTTTGTTCATGCAAGGAAGCTTGAGAAGGTTACTTTAAATCAATTCCAGTCATCCAATGATTTACAACTCAAGCATAGTTGTTTAGTAGACTACTAGGAGAAGATTGTGGATGTCATAGAAGGTTTTCCATGACAGCTAAAGCACCAAAATATGTTGAAGAAGGTTGACGGGCTACAACTAAAGCACAAAGTCATCATTTCTTATCTACAAGCCTAGAACAACTTTCCAACGGCTATCTTCAACTCCATTCAAACTTCTATGACTATATTCGGTCCCCATGTCTATTTAAAGGCTGGAATTTGAAGTTTCAATGCATGAGATTGGGTTGGAACCTCTCATCATTCAAGCTTCTCAAAGAACATCCAACCTTCTCATCCCACACTCAAAGCTTCAAATGTAAAATTGCTGGGATTCTTTTAGTGAGTGTGTGTTAGCTTGATAATCATTGTATACACTTTGTGTAATCTATTCTCAAGCTCTTAAACATCCCAAAACACAAAACCCTTATTGTAAACATTATCTTGTAAACATCTCACCAAACTACCTAGAAGAAAGGTGAGGGTTGGTGGTGATTATACTTGATAAGGTGATTCTTAGGAAACTAGTGGAGGGTTTCTAAGAGAGTGTGAACAGCTAGGCGTGGCTGTGTAAGAGTACACTAGGCTGTTGTGTGTGATCAAAGCTAGTGGTGGTGAAGTCTTTTGTGTGTTGATCAAATGCAAGTGTAGTAGCTATTTGGAAAATAGTGGAAATACCCATGTGGACGTGGGGAGAGGAGTAGCCAGGTTTGGGTGAACCTCTATAACTCTATTGTGTTATTTACTAGCTTTCATTACTATCTTCTAATATGCTATAACGTATTCAACATTGTTCAAACTAAGAGAAGGTTAATTTATTCAATCTTCTCAAAACGGTTTTTAACTAAGAACTTATAATCTATGATTTAATATCAAGTTAAAACCAACATATCTCTTACAAGCTAATATTCATGACTATCCCTCATTATTGAGAAGTTAGTATCCTATATTGGTTATCTATTATTACTAACCTTCTTCATTGAGTAGTTAGTATTTTATATTGATCATCTATTGTTACTAACCTACTGATGTATTTTATGCATAAATCATATATTGTTTTGAAAGCATGTAAAGAAGCTTCAATCTGAAATAATTTCATCCTCATAAGCTTATCCTCATAAGCTTGATAATGTGCTCCTCAAGTTACCAAGCACTAAATGATCATGTTCAACAAAAGGATAAATTTCATATGATGTACAAAATGTTTCTATGCATAAATACAACACAAGACTCATTATGAATTGTACTTACTTAACTAGAGAAGGTTCATTGTGTGGAACCTACTCAACATAAAGAAGGTTCAATGCATGGAACCTACTCAAGAAGAGTATGTCTTGTGAAATTGTTTTACGCTAACTATCTCATCTCCAAGTATAAACTTGAGAGGACATTTTCTAAGTTGCAGGATATAAATTTTCAAAGGGTCGCCATTCAAACCCCGCCCGCCCCTTCTTGTGACTCTATATATCACTTCAATTGGTATCAGAGCACAGGCTCTTAGGGTTGAACACACTTAACCGTGTGAAGAGATGAAGATTCTGGAACAAGTGATGACCAACATTGGAGATGAAGAACATGTCTTAGAAGGTTGATTTACAAATAGATTTGTGATATGCAGAAAACAATATTGATGAGGAAGAAGTTGACCAGGTGGGATAGATGGAAAATGAATATGCCATGATCAACAAGTAAGCTTGTTTTAATTTTACTTTGAATATTCTATACATATTAAAACAAGTCTATAAGCCACTAGAATAAGAAGCTATTAGAGATGAGTTTTCTCTAAATAGAAAAACATAGGAAAGATAAAAGGGTTTTTAGCTACTAATTTGAAAAGCCATCATAAATCCTTTTTACTCTCATAATCAAAACAAAAAATGCCACAAGGTACTGTTTTATAAGCTACTTTTCAAAAATCTCACAATACCCATCTTTGACAATTTAAAAGAGAAATGTGAAAGTCAAAATGATGTGTTGTCTTGCTTGTTCTAACATACAAAGTGATGAACCACATGCTTTACATATTGATAAAGTACTAGTAGGTACTTGTTGCATGCTAGTCAAAAAGTAAATGTGGAGAAAATCTATAGTGAATAACAGCCCACTTGTATGAATTCTTCCAACTTATATTTTGTTGCTTCCTTGATCCTTACATAGTGTACTAAAAGGAATGGGGAATTTAAATCCTTGTTCTTTTTGGGTTTTTCTAAAGCAACCTATTATGATAAAAAGTGGATGAGAGTTGTGTTTTGCAAGAATCTAAATCTTGCATTATATTGCCAAACATAAGAAAAATGTTTGAGAATGAAAACCAGTGGAGTCTTTGAAATTTGGTGAAGCTTAACATATTGTGCTTTCAAGAAAATAATTTCTCTTTGGCTTCCAAAATTTCTGTCATTCATTCACAACTCTGAGCATAATTTTTCAAGATAAGCCAACAAGAACATATTGAAAAGAGACCACACAAAGCATCATACAAATGATGCAGCCACTGTACAAGAGAGATGTCAAGGTAACCTTCATGACAGACTGAATGAAGCTCTGTTTACAAAATGAAAAATTCATGAAAGAGCCACATGGACTGAGTCATGTGACAAAGTTAGAACCAATGAACTCAAAATCTTGGAAAGCTCGCACTCTACTAAGAATGACCATTACAATGCTTGCCAAGATCCATGAATTTGCAAAAAATGTGGTAAGTTTCATGACAACATGATAGTTAGTAAGGTAAGAGAATTAGAATTTTACATGAAATTTTAATTGTCTATTATCTTACTCATTGGCTGGCTTTTACATGTTTTATTCATATGCGAAGAAAACATCATGAATGTCTAAGGGCTAGAAATATGTGATTTATGCATCCAAGGTTATATGCCCCAAACTAACTGTTTCTGGAAAAATATAATTCATGTGTATCATTCTTCTTTTCAGAAACTTGGTAAAAACTTATTGGCTAAACCACATTTATCTCTTGTTACAAAGCAACAAGTCTTGTGCTTATTTCTTACATGATTAAAATGATTTTCATATGAACTAAAGTTCATGATGCATCAATATCTCTGTACATCTTTTTAAAATACTAATTGGATATTGATATTCATGTGTTTTGAAAAATGGTTCATTCATAAATAAGAAAAATTCTCTTTACACTATTGCATAATGTTATCTTAAAAATTGTGCTTTCTAAGGTATCAACTCATTCTTTTAAAAAGGAAATTGAAATTTGGGTGTAGCGACCGAAAAATCCGAGAATGGATTCTTCGAAGTTTGAAAGGAAGTCGCCACCAAAATTCTAGTTTAAGGGCAAATTCGGAAAATCCCTATAGGGTTTAAGATAAGGCTGAGTTTAGGGTTCGGGAGTCATTATGCGTGGGGAAGGTATTAGCACCCCACGACATCCTTTGTCTAATTATTTATTCTTTATTAATATTTACCCTTTTTATTTATAGTGAAAAAGACTTAATTAAATTTTTAATTTTTAGTGCTTGACAAGAGTGGACTCTTGCTCCTACGTACCTCCAGATGCAATGGAGGAATCAAAGCTATGTAGTTCTTCCTGAAAAAGGTTTGTTGGTTGGTGTTTTTTAGTGTAGGGGTCCTAGGATTCCTTCAACTGTACAGCTCACTGATTCCTAGGACGCTGACTAACCCGATTGTACAATCGACTTAGTCCCCTACTTTTGAAAGTATTTTTGAGGTTTTTTGAAAGAAGTTTGTTTGATGTGAGGTGAGTTGGTTTTAGAATAGGTATTCTAGAACTCCTGAACTGTACAGCTCATTAGTTCTAGAACGCTGACTAACCCGGTTGTACAACCGACTTAGTCCCCTATTTTAGGAAAAGTGATTTATTTATTTACTTATAAGTTTTTAGGATTACCGAACTGCATGTACTCATTTGTCTAGGATGATGACTAACAGGTTGTACAACCGACTTAGTCTTTTATTTTAGAAAAATTATTTATTTGTATTTTTATAAGTTTTTAGGATTCTTGGTCAGCATGTACTCATTGGTCCTAGGATGATGACTAACTTGGTTGTGTACACAACCGGCTTAGTCTTTATTTTGATTTTTGAAGAAATAAACTAATTTGTGAATAAAAAAAGACAAAAACAGATAATTAATAAAGACTAGGCTAAAAAAATAAATAAACAAATAAATAACTATATATATAAATAAATATGAATAGATATATACATAAATAAATAAATAAATAGATTATATTATAAATAAATGATCAATAAATATGTACATAAAAATAAACAAAATAAATACAAAACTAACCTGGACTCGACGAATGCCGAACCGAACCGAGCAGTCTGATCAGGTCAATCGCGAACCGGACTCCTATCTGGTCCATTTTGTCCCCAAGACCGCAAGAATCGCTTTGAGAATCGGAAAGCTGACTCAAAACAGCCAAATGATCAAAGACGGGCTTTTAGTGAAATGGGCCGCGAACGTTTTGACCCAAAAGATCACTTAACCCGCCAATGATCTCCTCCTTAATCTTCACCTCTCAACCCCTTTTATAGCCAATTTCTAGGGAGCTCTTGTTTCTTGCGAGCAATGTGGGACTAAAACAAACTAGAGAAAGCAATTCCCCTTTAAAACACAATTCCCATTTTTCTCAAACCGGTCACCGCAAAATTGTGATTCCGGATTCGTTAACCGTTGGATCGTCTTCCTTTTTTGATAGTAGGTTCGTGAGACATATATCTCCGCTTTCACCGTTCGGATCGTGGAAACGGGTCTGAGGAGAGAGAAATTGCCTTCGCAATAGCTGCAATTTTTGGTCCGTTTTTCTCAAACCCCTCACCGTAAAAGTGCGATTCCGGATTCGTTAACCGTTGGATCATTTTCATTTTTCGACAGTAGGTTTGTGAGACATATATCTCCACTTTCACCGTTCGGATCGTCGAAAAGAGGTCTGAGGAGAGAGAAATTGTCTTCGCAATAGAGCTACAGATTTGGGTATTTCATCTTCTTGTTCTTATTTTGTAAGCTCTTGTGCTTTGCTTCACTTGCTTTTTCAATTACTCAAAGAGGGTAAAAAGGAAATAACATGTGGGATGATTGACCAATAATCAAATCATGCATCTTTATTTCAACTATATATTAGTTGTGGTTGATATGCACAAGCTACTTATCTTTTACTTGAGTGCATAGAAACGTTTGTTGCACATACACTACTTAATAAAATAAAAAAAAAAAAAAATATATATATATATATATATATATATATATATATATATATATATATATATATAACAATGATATAAGAACTCGGACAAAATTGGGGTATAACAAGTTTTGCCTCTTTATTTATATTTTACAAAAACTTTTTAGTAGAAATAGAAATAAAGATAGAATAGACGTCAATTTTGTCCATTTAAAGGGGAAATAGAGGGTTTGAGAATAAACAGGGAGCGGTTAACACTTGGCGTATTAACCCAATACAAACTAAAGGACTACTAAGGGTCTGAAGGAGCACTAAGGCTCTGAAAGCCCACTCGGGGTCTGAAGGAGCACAAAGGCTCTGAAGGACAACTAAGGGTCTGAAGGAGCACTAAGGCTCTGAAGGACCACTCTGGGTCAGGAAGGCTGCCTAGGCCTTATTTGAAGGACCATCGTGGTCTGAAGGAGCGCAACTAGCTACGGTACTAGTTAAACGGTCTATAGGGGCCTTTATACTCGAGCGGCCATGATGGGTCAAGATCAGGTCTAGAATTGATATGTTGACCATGAAGGACGTCCATTGTGTCTTAGGCTGACACAACTAGTCTGAAGGACCACTCGGGGTCTGCGAAGGTCCGTCGGGCTCGACTCCGACGTTGCGACCTGGGCCACTTAGGGCACTGCTCTGAAGGACCACTTGGGGTCTATAGGGGTCTGAGGGATCAACCTGGTGATCTGTGATACGATATGAGATCAACGCTTAAAGCACTGATATTAGAGGAACAAAATATGGGGATTGACACTTTATGTGTTTATCTGAGCACATCTACTGAGAAAGGGAAAACTAGTCTACGTTTGATGAAGCAATCAATGATGCAAGCAATGATTGGTATCTGGTAGGATGTGGAATGACTTTTTCTCTTTTTTCTTTTTGCTTATTGCTTTACGCTTTTTTTGTTTTTTGTTTTTTTGAAAAATGATGAATGCCAAATGTGAATATGATGTAAATGAAATGCTCGGGTGCAAATGCTATGATGCATGAGGTGATGATATGATATGGTGGCTGGTATACGGAAACATTTTTTTTAATGATGAGATGCGAGAAGTAGGGGCGAATATTGATCATTCTTTGGAAAAATTAGTTTTGATTCAAACTTCGGCAATCTCAAGGTCGTTATCTACAGACACTGATATGAAAAAGTACTTGACCGTATTTGCAGGCTCGCTTATTTTTTATTCTATTATGATGCCCCATGATGACCGAAGTTTATGTCCACAAAGTTACCTAAGTGGATTTTTAGCATCACATGATCAACTTGTGTTTTCTCTCTCTGAAGCTTTGTTTAGTAAAGACGTATGTTAGTGCAAGTATAGATGAATGAGTCAGTTAACTTGGGGTTATAAAGGCTTAGGGTGAGGACATTTGTGGCACATGAAGGGGTGGATGACTGACTGATCTTTGTCAAGGTCATGAAAGGTAGGTTTTTCCAAGCCAAGGAATGCAAGACTGTCCCCCAATTTAGATTTGATGACGGTGAGTACATAACTTGCCTCTGTCTAATGGTGACAAGCTAGGGGTGTAGAAGATGATGAATTGGGAATGCACTGACTTTGGAAGCGAGAAATTTTGTCTCAACCCATAGAGTTTAGTGTTGCCCCATTTATGGTAAGGACAAGATTGCCCTGACTAGAGTAGCAGCCTTTAGGGTAATGAGTTGAGAAATTGCCCCGGTATGGTTTTATGGATGGGAGTATAACGGAGATGAGATGGGTGTAGGTGAATTTCCCCAATTGTAGGTGGAGTGAAGGGTGACAGGGTTGCCCCACTAGATAATGGGATTTCAAACGGTTGTTTTGGTGAGGTTGTGGAAAGTGACAGAGTTAGGGTAATGAGTTTAGGAGCTGGTCAAATATGACTGGGTAGAATGGGGGTGGTATGGATGCTGGACACATTTCCCCAAGCATAAGTGGAGCACATGGTGAAAGGGATGCCCCAATTTAGGATCTAGGCGATGATCCTAGCGTAAGCCTTTTGGTTGTCTTTAGAACGACTCTCAGGCTATGATAGTCCTGAGTTTATTATGATGAAAACTGCACTTGGTGATCACTAAACCTTGCATTTATATCAATGGAACTTGAATGAACCTTTGGAGTGCAAGCCCTTTGATTTTTTTTCTTTATTTGAGTTTTTTTTTGAGCAAACATATTGTAAATAAATAAACTTATTTGTCCTAAGATTAAAACTTTGAGAAAACAAAATCAATCAGTCATTGATCATAATGAATTTTTGGAGTTGTAATGTGGCTGATGGTTAATGGTTTATGAAGGAAGGGATAATTGGGCTCGAAGAAGTGTTTGATGATTGATAGAACAAATGATTTCTATTTGGTGATGTAACTTGGCTAACGGGTAATGATTTATGAAGGAAATGGTTATTAGGCTCAAATGAGTGTTTTGAGGTTTTATTGAGACAGTAATTGATGTGCCTCATGGTAGAATGGACCTGTTTAGGATTGTCACTTGGTGGAGGGTAGGATATTGAGGCCAAAGGAAGTATTTGAGAGTTGATTTCCGACAAGGATCTCTTATGTGTTTAATGGTACGACGTATCAGCTCACAATTTTTCTTTTCAATCCTCTCTTTTTTTCACTTTTTTTTTTGTGATTTTTCTTTCTCTTTCTTTTGAGCTGAGTGAGCAGATAAAAGTGATACACTATCTTTGATGTAGAATTGATCCTTGTCTAGGGTGATTGAAAGGTTTTTGGATTTTTGGCTTAAGGTGGGTAGCACAGGTTTTTTTCGAGGGTATGGGAAGATGGTCAAACTTCACTTCAAATCATGATTTCTCGTTTTCTCAAAAATTAACTTAAGGACAATAATTTATTTACTTTTATATATTTGCTCTTTTTTCTTTATTTCTTTTTTTTATGCCCTAATTTTTGCTTAGGCGCTCTTACGAGTTTTCAACCTAACGGGCCTTTTTGAATTTAGTTTTTTGTAAAGGACTTGCACCAAGGGAGTACAATGTTGACAAGGTATTTTAGAGATCACAAATTTGCCTTAGTATGGAGGGCCTAAAGCGTTATTTCATTAGTGAGAACAAACCAAAAAGTCGACTAGGTAGGGGAGTATGTACTTTAGGGTGGTTGGGGTGGGATTAGACTTGGACGGGGGATGATGATAAGGTACGGACATTAACTGACTCAAACAAGAATGAAGACACATGTTACACACAAAGTTGCCCTAAAGCGTTATTTCATTAGTGAGAACAAACCAAAAAGTCGACTAGGTAGGGGAGTATGTACTTTAGGGTGGTTGGGGTGGGATTAGACTTGGACGGGGGATGATGATAAGGTACGGACATTAACTGACTCAAACAAGAATGAAGACACATGTTACACACAAAGTTACTATACAAATGCTTCGTAGAGAGTTAACATTAGTTAAAGCATGAAAGATATTTTTGACAGACCATTTCGGTCATTCATCATGGGATGCAATACTTTGTTAGAAAAAATGTGAACGAGCCGCTAATTTAAAAAATTGAGTGCCTTGAAACACCTTGAGCTTGCAACTAAGTAAGACTAAACTTTTCCAAAGAAGAGTAATTTATTTCACAAGAACGTCCCATCTCTCATCATAGTTTTTCTCTAAAATTTATCATTGTTCTTTTTTTAATGCATGATGTAAGTATGCAATGAATGAATGTGCATGATATGCGAATGGATGTATGTGAAATGCGAATGTAATGATAATGTACGTGCATGAAATGATAATATATGATTTTATTTATTGCGCCGGGGAATTATAAGTTTTACGTTTGGAGAGTAAACTACAAAGTTTGACTTTGACTTTAGCATGTATGGCTTCTCTCCAAAATAAAGCTTTTAATTCTCAGACGGTCATAAAAATACATGCGACATGGGATTTTTTAATTGCAAAGAAAAGGAAAAATGGTATGCATCAATATTTGATTTTTTGATTGTGGAATATAACAATTTTTGATTTTTTGATTTTTTTTTGTTGATAAAAGATGGTATGCATCAATATTTGTTTGAATGCAAGGGTATGAAGCTCCTTTGTGACCCTAGGAATGTATCCTATGGAGTGGGTCTAAGGTTTCTTTTATTGTGAACCTCACAAGGATGGTTCTAAAGAATCCTACACATGGTCCTCCAGAGCAAAGGACCGAGGACCAAGTCAAAATCGACCCCAACAATAGGCAAGCTATTAGAAGGGATAGCATCCTTAGGGTGTGAAATAATCAAAAGGCCAGTCAAAGCGTCATTTTTTACAAGAATTTTCACGTGTCGAAGTCACACCCTCTTGTGTGTAATTCCATCTGTTCGAATGGGGTCATGCGAACACCCTATTTTTTTACAAAAAATGGACTCTCACACCACATTCACCAATTTAATTGTGTTCGCATGAGGTTGTTCGAACAAGGTCGTTTGAACCATCATTAAACACGTCCTCCCAGCGTTTCACGCGGGCATATTTTTGGAATAAAATTTGTTAAGGGGGTGTGAAAGAGTAGGAAGGGGAGTGGGAAAAGCAACCGCCTTATTAAATAATTGGGCCTCCAAGCCCAATTAGCATCATCATCTCTAACCTAGAATATACATTCCATGCTCTGCAACTGCAAACCAGTAACCACCACTTACAGAGATGCGAACTGCACCAAACAGGGAGAAGGGAGTATTAAAGGAATAGGAACATCCATCAATTGAAACTCCAGATTTCGTTCTTCTTCTATTTTCTGAAACTTGCTTCCTTCGGAGATGATGAAGAGAGGAACACATGAGCACAATAACGACAAGCTAAGCGACTTACCAGATTGTGTTTTGATTCAGATACTGTCGTTTTTGAGCATTGAAACCGCAGTTCAAACTTGCTTATTATCTAGAAGATGGAAGCATCTCTGGAGAGGTCTTCAAACACTTTCTTTTACCGATAGACCCTTTAGAACTCTTAAGCACTTCACCGAATTCACGAACCAGGTTCTATCTCTTCACGATCCTTCCATAGCGGTAATTGCTTTCAGTTTTGAAACCATCAAGTTACCGGTAGAACCTCATCTACTCGAAACTATTGAAACGTTCGGTGCTTCACGAAATCAAAATCTCAAGCGATTAAGTCTATTATATCATCGTATTAAAAGGATTCCAAATTTCTTGTTTTCTTGTCACAGTTTGGAATGTCTTACCCTCAAGTGCAGATATATTGACCATCTAGTATTTCCAAATTCTCTGAATTTGCCTGCTTTAACCTATTTGAAACTAAACGGGTTAGTTTTTCGCAATGGAGATGATGGTGGTGCTGAGCCTTTTTCAGGGTTCAACAAATTGAATAATTTGATCATTGAGCATTGTAGACCACCTGAGAAAGATGGACAAACTAGTCTCTTTATATCAAATGTTATGCTTGTCGATTTGGTTATCGATACAATACATCGATTTTTGAATATTCAGTTATCTGCTCCTAGTCTTTGTAACTTTACTTTTAATGCCAATCCTTATCAGGAAATCTCTGGCAGCTCTCTTTCTTGCGTAAAACATGCGAGTATTGATGCATATGTTACATGTTCCTATGAAGCTGGGGTGATGCTCATTTGGCTGCTAATAGATCTTGTGAATTTGGAATCGCTGACAATATCCGCAAATACTCTTCAGGTTCCAACCTTTACTTAATTCACTACTTATTTGTGCATTTCTAGTTACTGCTTACTGCTCCTAATTCACTACTTATTTTTTTAGGCTCTCTACAAAATTTCAAACTCTAACTTATTGAAGAGCAAGTACACTTCATGGAGTAACTTGAAGTCACTCCAAGTAACACTGTCCCAGGATAAAGAATACTTGCGTGAACAAATATTAACCATGATGAGTCGGAGACTTGTAATTCATGAAGTAGCATGTGGTAAGCCATGGAAAGGAAATTTGAAGTTGCAAAAAGCCATTAAAGCTTTGGAACCATATGGATACATACCTGATGGAGCAATTGACTTTTTCATCCAAAACTCACCCTCTGCAACTGTTGACATCGTAAGTGTCAAATTAAATATTTTTCACTTTGGTTTTTGTCCCATCTATTTCTATTTCCCTTGGTCTGCCCCCCAGTTTTAGTATATTGTCATGGATAAAACTACAAGTCTCTTAGGTACATACACAATTTGTACATGTATAGTTATTCACAACATTTTCCCTTTATGCTTTGGAGCCGTTGAGATGCTCCTGATATTGCTTTTGCTTTGGGCTCTTCAATAGTTATTTTATCACTAGCTAGAAAATTTGTGGGATATTGCAATTCCAATAAGTAACCATCAACAACATCCTTTAATTAAGTTAGATAAGTTCACATGATATTATGAATTGCCCGGACCCTCATTTCCCATCCATCATGATTCTGCATAGCCTAAAAAACTAACAGGTCATAATTAGAATTAGAAATAAACTTATCATATCCTTTTTACTAGTTAAATTATTATTCTATGGGTTAAGGTTCGATTAGAAACCAATAGCAAAAGCATGATTAGAGATAAATTTCTCTACTCTCCCATGTCATTTTCTTCGGTTCATTTCCTTTCTCTTCCTCTCTCTATTTGCTTCTAATCTTCACCATAGACTTCTCAATCTACTCTCTACCTCCTTGTCATTTGCCTCATCCTTGCGTGACATTCCTCCTAATCACCACACTCACCTTGCTCAGTTGCTCAAATATGTTGTTGTCTTCTCTAGATAAACCCATCCAGTAACTCTTGTTCTTCCTCTTTTTTTCTTTTTCTTTTTTCCTTTGCTATTCCATTCTCAAATATGAAGTAATGGACTATTTCATTCAAAGTTCACCCTCTGCAAATGATGCCATTGTAGGTGTGAAATGCATATCCAAAATTTTAAATAAATACATTTTAGTTTGATATTTGTCTAATCTGTTTCTATCTTACTTATTCTCCATGGATTTAGGTAGAGATACAATTTGTACATATATACTAATACAATTCCAGGATGGATACTCTTTTTGACTCCATTTTCCTTTACGCTTTGGAACTGTTGGGATCTACTAAGATTGCTTTTGCTTTTGACTCTTCTATAGTAATCACTTGCTAGACTATTTGTGGGATATTTCAATTCTAATAAGGAACCGACAACATCCTTTAATTAAGTTACATAAGTTGACATGATCCTGATTTGCTTAGACTTTTCGTTCTCATCCATGTTTACAAAATGTTCTGAAAAATCAAAAGAAATTAAAAGGAAATAATTTGATTTGGAAATTAACTTATCTTATCCTCTTTACCAATTAAATTATTATTTTATGGGTTAAAGCATGATTAGAAACCAACCGGACATGGACGTGATTAGAGATAAATTTTCCTACTCACCCTTGTCCTGTTTTCCAGTTCTGTTCCTTATTTTTCCTCTCTCTATTTGCTTCTCTAATCTTCACCGCAACCCTCTCAATCTACTTTCTACCTCCTAGCCATTTGCCTCATCCATTAGTCATCACACTCACCATGCTCAGTTGCTCAAACATGTTGTCTTTCAATCTTTTCTCTAGATAAACCCAATAACTAATTGTTATTCTGCCTCTTTCTTTCTTTTTCTCCTTTGCTTAGGCTTTTAGGTGTGCTCCTCTCTCTCTCTTAAATTAATGTTTTATTGTATGATGAGAATAGACTGAGTAGTATCAATGTTTTATTATGTCTGCCAAAAAGTTTCTAGTTTTTCATTATGTTTGTAGTCTGGTTTTATGACAGGATTGTTAGTAGTGTTGTTTTATTTGACAAATTGTTAGTACCACTTACTAGTTTCATATAATGTTGACAAAATGATAGGTTAATGAGTTTTGGAATGGTCTCACTGCTAGCCGCTCATTAATTTCCAACTTCCTTATCATTTGTATGATATCTGTTTGGGGTTTAGGGTGTTGTCTATAAAGTATTAAATATGTTGAAATAAGAATTGGCTTCCTATTTACTCCATGTTGTACTTGACCGGTAACTTGAAATGACTTGCTTGATTATGGGTTGTTAATAATACAAATTCATGGATTAATTGTTGTTATTTTTTCAGTTGATACCAAAACAACCCAAGGGTTACTACTTTTTGTAAGTAATAGATTTTGAGTCAATTACTGCGGCAGAAGATGATGCTTTGAAGCTCTCAAGTTCTTTGCTTGCAAATGCCACAAAAACTTCCGTATAAAAGAAACAGCCCTTCCTAACATACTATATAGAGAATCTTCGGTGCAACACTTTTGCGAAGATATTGGAATCTAGAGTCTTCAAAGGGCTGTTGCATGGTAGTAAGTATCACACGTATCGTACGATATGTATCGCAATACGATACGGACAAGCCTTTGAAGCATTCTGACTTGATTTATGAAGTGTTTTGGAGTTTATATGAGATATTAAATCGTGTTTTGCTTGTGCTATTTATTGTTAACTAAATTTGTCATATTTTTATTGTTCATGTATCTTACGATAAACGATACAAAAAAACAGTCAAAAACTATGTCGTTAGGATAAACCCAAAAACTAATTCATATTATTATCTTCATTTTTCTCAATATCTCCATTTAATTTCGGTTAAACTTAATAGTGTTACTACTTCATATTATTGTGCACTTTATTCGTAAGCTTATATTAATTCTTGATTAATTATTGAGTTTGCTATAGGTTTCGAATTTGATTCAAGGGAAGGAAAATAGAGTTTACATGGACAGAGAAGAAATTGAAAAAGGAAATGAAATGATTTGAGCTTCATGTTTTAGATATTTATAATGTAGTCAAAAGGACAAAAAAAATTGGATTAGTTGGTGGTCATGCACTTGAGGAACAATTTTTTTGTCAAGCTATATAGGCATGTATGGATTATGTTTAATTTTAATATTGCTATTTAAAAAATATTTACTATTAATAACTTCCAACGTTGATAGAATATAATAGAGCTTACCATAAAAGTTGATTTCAATCAAGTATGTATTATTTTTTATTTTATAAATGCTAAATATGACTAAATAAATAATTTAAATATCAAAATATGCAATAATTACAAACATTGAATTAAAAATATGATGACTTGGTTAAAACTCTACATCTTCAATCCATATTGTACTAACTCATCAGTTTATTGAAAATTAAAGAATTAAATCATATTAATGTGAAATGTTTTCCCATTCAATGCTTAAAAGAATTTCAAAGGTCTACTAACTCATAAAATAATAATTATTGTCTAAATTAAATAATTTTCTCCATATTTTAAACCTCAAATTAGATTAAAATGTTTCGCATGAGGGGGAGGGAGGAAGGGAGGGAGGGAGGGAGCGAGAGAGAGAGAGAGAGAGAGAGAGAGAGAGAGAGAGAGAGAGAGAGAGAGAGAGAGAGAGAGAGAGAGAGAGAGAGAGAGAGAGAGAGACCAGGTGTCAAAACTTGGTGACTTACACCAATTATTTTTTTTTAGATAATTAAAGATTTCATTGAAGGGAGCACAAGGGGTGCCCAACCCTTACAATGAGAAGAAAGGGAAGGGGGAGGAGGGCCTCCTCAAAACCTCCCAGAGCCAAAACCCATTGGGTAAAAGACTCTGGAAGGAAAAAGAGTACCCCGCACAAGACACGTACCACAGTAGAAGAACAAACATTGCTCCACTATTTCTCCCCCTTTAGATCTCCATAGTGTTTACAATCCATACAGATAGTAAATTACAACATAGAAAAACAGCTCATTGGGCAATGGAACCAATCCGCCCATGTTGCCATACATTTTCTTCCCTTCCTAGCCTTGAACCAACACCACGCCGCGTCCTTGATTAGATATTTTATTAACAAAAAAAAGTAAGAATATTTTAAAAACAACATCATAAAAACAAAATGATCTTTTGTACCATTCATTGTCTTTTGTTCATTATATATATATATATATATATATATATATATATATATATATATATATATATATATATATATATATATATAGTTAGGATATATTGACACAGTGTCAAAACTCAGTGACTTACACCAATTAATAACTTTGCGTATACAATGAACTTTATCAATCCGACCTTTGAATAACATTATATTATCTTTGAGATCATATATATCAAATTTCATACAAATCAAAAACATTTGATACTCCATTGCACAACTTTATTTTCATGGCTAACATATTATTTAAAAGATAAGTAAAAGTGTGTTGTTAGATAACACACCTATGAGTATCCAAATTTTATGAAATTTGATATACATTATCACAATGATAAAACAATGTTATCCAACGGTCGGATCGATAAATTTTGTTGTATACGCAAAGTTATTAGTTGGTGTAAGTCACTAAGTTTGACACTTGGTGTCAATATATCCTGACTCATATATATATATATATATATATATATATATACAATTGAGAGTTGACACCTCAACTCTCAAAAATCCACCTCACCAGCCTAATAAAGCCACGCTGGACAATTAAAACACCACACCATAACTTAAAAAATGACATGGCTTATCCGACGAGTGAGAAATTGCTGTGAAAAACATACATCTAACGTTCCAGATCAATTACAAAAAAACAGCAGCTTTCTAACTGAGATTTCGATCCAACGGTTGATGTCACAGACAGATGATCAACGACCTAAAAACACTAAAATTGCGGCTGGTATTTTCTCTCTCAAACAAATTCTGCATTCAATTTGGTTTATCACCGTATTAATGCCCATTAAAATAGTTTCAACCTTTACAAAATTTTTTAGCCGTAAATCAGTGATGTGAAATTGAGAGAGATTCAATCCAAAGGCTAATATTTATTGAATAATTTTTTTACCAAGGGAATCAAATCTGCCGTTATTGAATGGGAAATAATACTTTCAGTCTCATCTTTATTTAACTTTAATAGATTGTCCATGTAACCAATCCAAAGGCTATTGTTGATTGGAAACCGCCGATCTAACGGCTAGCATTGTTATGAAACCGCTGATCAGCAATTCAAGTAACATCTTGATTCTCATCTTAATGACCAATTATCCCTCATTATTAAATTTATTATTGTGTCCATACCATGTCTCTCACAAATCATTCCCACATCTTCAGCTGTAGTTCCAGCAGCTACGAATGAAGAACACAAGGTAACCAAAAATTGTATGTCACTTCTCTTTTCAAATATTCTGCAGAATAACGTAACCAAATTTTTATGAATACAATCTCTTCTGCTTCGGTTTAGTCATTTTCTTGAATGTTAATCACGCCATACTATTTGATTTGTCTCATAATAATTTTCACGTGTCTCTTTTGTTTTTCTTCTATTACCATCTTAACTCCTAGAAGGTCTCCTATTTCTATGCGTTCTTTCCTTCCACACTGATCTCATTATAAATTTATATTAACTTTTTTTTCCAGGTGAAAATCATGGATCACCACCGTTCATACTTTGACGACTTCTTTCAACAGTACGAATATGATGACATTGCCTATTTGAAGACCAGAGTCCAAGCAATGGTAACATTATAACCCTTGAATAATACGTCTTTTTGCATGTTAAAATCTATGTCCTATGGTTTCACCCTTGATATATTTAATCATTGAATTTACTCTTTATGTATATGTTTGCTGTGACTATAAAAACATAGGAAAATATATATCAAGGTGTTAAAATAAGTATATTCCACAAGGAAAATATAGGAAAACATATATATCAAGGTGTTAAAATAAGTATATGTTTGGTTTGTTAGTTAAAGTTAGTTATTGATTTCTTCACTTGCTTATTGATTTACTGATTTCTTTCATGTTGTAGGTTTGTCCCAACAATAAAACTACTACATTTTTTTTTGTGTTTACACTGCGGTTTCTTCAACAGTAAAATTGTAATTTTTAACTAATTTAAATTTAAAAATTGTTATACTTTATTTGCAATTAAATCCTTTATTTTTTGGTAACTTCTCTGATTTTGTCTCAAAACAATAAAACTTTTACATATTTTTTGTTGTTCTACCTCTGTTTCAAATTTTCAAATTTGGTTTGAGTACTAATTGCACAGGTAACACAATCAGTCTGTGTAGATGGACAGGTAACACAATCAGTCTGTGTAGATGCACAGGTATTGTATATGTTTGATTTAGAGTTTGAAATCTTTTGTCTGACAGGATTATTTTGGAGGCTACAAGTTTGTTCAAGCATTTTGGTTCCCAAATCAAAGACATCATAACCTATTTTCGGATGACAAATTCTGCTTGCTCGGTGCCTAAAGCTTTTAATCTAGACAATCCCTTTTTCTTATGACATATTGATTGCTTAATTTATTTTGCTTCCAAGATGCACATGTTATTTGTTTACAACTTTGATGCCATGAACCATTATTCTACAAATATTTTGTTGCAAAATCAGACTTAAACAAAATCTAAAATATTTTAGCCCCATTCTAAATTTATCCTTAACCGAAAATAAAACTATTAGAATCTTTATATTTTTCAATTATATTACATTAATGTTATTTTAACTTTTGATTTTTGCTTGAGTATAGTCATATCATATAACTGCAGCCACCAAGGCTAGAGGCGCCGATCTTAGAGTTCATTTCAAGGTACTTGCTTATGTTACTTTTTAGTCATTTATCGTTGTGATTAACTTTGGCGTGAGATTCCCGAAGTTTTAGAATTGAATTGGATTTTGGTAGTTGAATATTGTGTGAAAGCAAATTAGTTCCATATATGCTGCTCCCGGTTTCAGGTAAGTAGATTTACAAGTTTTTTTTGTAATTGGATTTTTTTGACTACTCTCTATGTTTTTGCATTCGTTTTGTAAAATTGATATGGGTTACATAGTGTTGTATGAATTGTGACGATAATTGATTCATTTCTTAGTTTAGTCAATGTTTTATGGTTTTTCCATTTGCTTTCCAACATTTTCGTAATTCATTTGTTAGAATTTGGGTTTCTTTTATGAAATTTATTTTTGTTTTTTCAGATTTCATTTCTTTGCAATTTAGGATTGCTTCACATAAAAATATGAACTCTACTTTCATTGGTTCCTCTTGCAGAGGTGGAAAAAGGTAAGGGCTTTCCCTTTCTCATTTAGCCAACTGCACAAGTATATGCTTCTTTCAAATTCCATTAGTTGTCTCTGCCATCTCTATGCATCTTAGTAAAATGTGAACTTCTCGCAGTTGGCTATCATGAAGTTTTAGGTAGTCGTTGGAGTTTTGACATTAGATGTTGTATATATAGTTTTCAAGGTGTACCTAAATGTATATAAATGATAACGAATCTTTCTTGAGTAAACTAACCTAGAGTATATATGAGTTTTGGAAGATATGCTGCTTATTGGTCGAGTATATATGATTTTCTAAATGTCGGAGTTTAAGCTTGAGAGTATCAAATCTCTTGGTGCTGCATAATTGGATGCATGTCCTATCTATATGATTCACTAAAGTAAAACCATTATAGTATTATGGAAATATGTCCTACGTATACGATCCACAAAATTATAACCATTAGAGCTGGAAATTGTAATACTTCATGACAATAAATGTAGTTCAAGGATTTAGTAGTAAGTATCTCATTCTCTCATTCTCACTTTTTAAACTAAACTATAATATTTTTAATGTTATTTATAACTTTTTGTTGCTAAAGTTATAAATCTGTACATTCCAACATGTGTAGTTCATATTAATTCCTTACGCCTTTTACTGTTGTTCTTTTTTTTCTAGGAACACGACTTTTACTTTTCAGATTTGATATATAAAACTCAAAGGAATGAGTACATATTGCTGATTTTCTCCCACATATATGGCCACGGGTACACAAGTTTTCAAGGTAGCTTTTTAGTCTTTTATTTCCCCCACAGTAGTAAGATATTTCCCTATTTTTTTATTTTATATTGCTTCTCTTTTTTTGTTATAATGTGTTTCTTGGAGTTTATATTTACTTTACATTGTAGTGGTGGCGGAGCATTTGAATGTTTGGTCGAGATGGCGGCAAACCGACAGCCGTTTTTCTGAAATAGGTTGATTTAGAATGACTGAATTTTAAGTTGTTTTACTCTAATTTTGGTATATTGGATTTTGATTATACTCTTATATGAATTTTAAATCTGTTTTTTCATTTCTAAAATGTGTGATTCAGATTTGGTATTTTTGTTTTTTACTTGCCTTTGGGGTTTACTTTGATTTTGATGAGCATGTTCAGTTTAGTACAAATTGTAAAGTGTGTGATTTTGATTTGGTTTGTTTTGTAATTCTTTTGATGACCATAAGTGAGTTTAAATGGCCGAGTGTCAAATCTCCATGCATGTCCTATGTATATGATTCATTAAAGCAAAATCATTATAATATTATGGAAATATGACCTACGTATATGATTCACAAAAGTATAACCATTAGAGCTAGAAATTCTAACACTTCATGACAGTAAATGTAGTTCAGTGATTTAGTAGTAAGTATCTCATTCTCTCTTAATTATCATGCTATTTCTTAATTAGTATATACAAAAAATGATCACTTTTTAAACTAAACTATAATATTTTTTATGTTATTTATAACTTTTTGTTGTTAAAGTGCGGGTAATGGGCATGCCCATGGGATCTTGGTGCCCAGAGGATACGGGGACAGACACTACAGTACCCTGCCCATACATTTGTGGGCTCGGGGACAGGCACTATAGTACCCTGTCCAAAGGGTACCCATTGTCATCCCTAGATGTTACAGGATGCTAATTGATTGGTTAAGTATACTTACGAACAATTAATGTCATAGTATGATGTTTTTTAGCCGATGCAATGCTATTAATTTTTGTTTCCATCATTTGTTTACTTTTTATTGGAAATAAGTCATGAGGCAATGTGGCAAAAATTGGGTTAAATATTTAACCTAATGCATGATTCATCATGTTATACATGTACATAATTCAACTTTGCACTTGAGATTTTGATTTTTTTTAACCAAATGTGCTTTCCCTTTCAAACTGGAGCAAGGGCGAGAGAAGAGGAATCCATTACCTGGCGAGATCAATATTGAGTCAACAATGGCAAAGGAAGAATTGGATTTATAAAACTGACCATTTTTTCTCCTAAAAAAATTATGTTACATTGAGATGTCGACCCGTGCTGGCACGGGTAAATCATACTAGTTATATTCAATTGAGAGTTGTACAACTAAACTTGACACATCATCATTTTCAAAATGCTATGTAATAGGGATGTAAAATAGGTGGCATCCACCTCATTTTACAATATAATCCGACGGTAGCTGATCACAAATCAACGGCTCCAAAACATTGAGAGATGCACTGCATATCTGAACGGCTAGCATTAGTTTAGATTGCGGCTTGACACTGATGATTTGAAAATAAAAACATCCGTATTAATTGTACAATATATCACATTAATTAGAAATGTCTCCATATTTATTTCACTCGCCTAATCCGGTCCATAGTGATCTTTTCACAAACTAACTTGCACAGCCCAATTTCCTAAACCCTATTAACGGAAAATTTATTATTAATCAACGGTTTTAATGATAAAATACCATTTTAACTTTTTATCTAAAATAAAATATTATGGATGGTATCACTTATATTTTTTTTCTCTATGGACTTGGATCCCACCCCAAGGTCTCGGGTTCGAATCTTGGGTGTGGCAAAAACTCTCATAGGAGAGAGGAGAACCACACGGGCGGGCCGCAAAGGCGGTACTCGTGGCAGTGGGAGTTCCCCGGCGTAGATTAGTCATCGGCAAAACCGGTGGAAACTGCGCACCAAAAACATGGTAACCCAAAAAAATTCGCCCAACGCATTTTCCATTAAGATTCTAAAACATTTAAAGATATTAATATTATATGTCAATTGTTTTTTTTTAGACAACAGAAATCTATTTCATTTCATTCAAAACAGTTGCAACAATGCATGCTGGTACATCAAAAAGTGTATGAGAAGGGCTAGAGAACAATGCCACCCCTGCTAAGGTATGAATAACCTTGTTTGCCGTTCTCCTAGAAAAACTCAGATGAGAGTTGAGATTAAAAAAACTAAAAGCCTCCCTACAATAATGTAAAATACTACCATAATCAGAAGTAATTGTAGGGGCCTTATTAAAATCATCCACCACAACCTTGGCGCCCATTTCGAAGATGACATCCCGATATTGCAATTCGCGCACCCAATCAATTGCTAAAAGTAATCCCATAGCTTCACCTTTGTAGACTTCTAGTAACGGAGTAAAAGAGTGCAATTTAGCGGCTATAAACTCCCCACTATCGTTCCGTAAGCACATACCAAAACCAACACATTTCCCATTTGAGTCAAAAGATGCATCAATGTTACATTTCACAAAGTTGGGAGGTAGTTTAGTCCAATTGGCAGCTGCTGCATCGGTTACACCAGCAGCAGAGCTAGGTGCAAACCGAGGGAAAACAGATTTGGTCGAAGCCCAATCAGTCAGCAAAGTAGGTCCAATTCGGACTATATTAGCAGTTATGTCACGAGAGTTTTTCCACACCAAATTATTCCGACTCAACCAAATACTCCACAAGGTCAAAGCCCAAGCTATACGGACATCCCCCTACAGCGAATTCATGACCGTAAACAGCCACTGCTGCACAGAATCTGCTACGATTGCCTCATGTGCAACAAATGCAGCAATACCGTGTACAGACCAGTAGGTTGCTGTTGTACTGCACTCTGCAAATAAATGTAATCCAGTCTCTTCATTATCACCACAAAACAGACACATTGGAGGAACGTCGATGCCACGGTTACGGAGAACATCGCGTGTTGGAAGACAATTTCTCCCCAAACGCCAAAGGAAGTTCTTTACTTTGGGTGGTACCTGTAATTTCCAGAGAATATTTCAGCAACCATCAGCCACAGTATTAGTATAATTAGGAAGCATTTGGGTGGCCATATGGTAGGAACTTCTAACCGAATAAGTACCATTGTGTTCTCCTCTCCAACTCACCTCATCATCAAGCACACAATGAAACAATAGTGTTGCCAAGACCGCCTCACTAGAGTTTCCATCCAATATAAAACAAAAAAGAGCCTCATTCCAACACTTCCTTTCGTGTATAATCAAGTAGTCAACACGAATAAGTGGGTTAAAAATACTTGAGTTTCGAGGCCAGGTTTGAGTTTGCTCTTTAGTCCACGAATCTTCAAACAACCGAATAGCATATCCACTCCCTATACACCACGTGGAACCACGAATCAATAACTCTTGAGAGGCAAATAAGCTATTCTAAACCAAGCTCCCATTGCTCCTCTTGGTAGCATGCAAAAAATCACTAGTCGGAAAGTACTTGGCCTTATAGAGTCTAGAAACCAAGAGATCCGATTGAGTTTGCAAGCGCCAAGCTTGTTTTCCTAAGAGGGAAATATTAAAAGCTTTTAGATTTCGGAAACCCATACCACCATCGTTCTTAGGTACACATAATTTATCCCACGCCATCCATCGGATCCCCTTTGAAGCTCCTCCATTACCACCCCACCAAAATCCATTAAGCATTCATTCTATCTCCATAATTAGAGAAGATGGAATTAAGAATAAGCTCATAAATAAGTTGGGATAGATTGGAGTACCGATTTAATCATCACCTTTTTCCCCGCTTTAGATAGCATTCTCCCGCTCCAAGAATTGATCTTTTTCCAAATCCGATCCTTTATGAACTTGAAAAGAGATTTTTTACTTCTACCTACCATTGATGGGAAACCCAAATATTTGCCAGTCCCAAGACACACCTGGACACCCAACTGAGTTGCAATAAGGTCCCTGTCAGCCTGGAGAACATTTTTACTGAAGAAAATTTCAGATTTTTGGAAATTCACTTTTTGGCCCGATGCTCTCTCATAGATATCAAGAATAGATTGGATGTGTGTTGCTTCACCCAAGGAGGCTCTAAAGAAGAGGAAACTATCATCTGCAAATAAAAGTTGAGAAATTAAGGGTGCTCTCCTACAAATAGTGATACCATGAAGATCCCGAGAGGCTATAGCTTTATGTAAGAGAGCTGTCAAACCTTCAGAAAATAGAATGGGACCTGCACGACCCTGATTCATAATCACAGATAAAGACACAGATTCAATGCACATACGCATCCACTTTATCCATACACCATTGAATCCCAACTGATTCATCACAGCATAAAGATATGCCCAATCCACCCTATCATAAGCCTTACTCATGTCAATTTTCAAAGCAACTTCTCCTACCCTACCCTTACGCTTATTCTTAAGATAATGAATTGTTTCAAAAGCTATCATAGCATTATCAAGAATAGACCGACCAGCCACAAACGCAGATTGTTCAATAGAAACGCACTTAGATAGCACAAGTTTGAGGCGATTAGCAAGTACCTTAGAGATGATCTTATAGAGAAGATTGCACAAAGCTATCGAGCGCCAGTCTACCATAGACACAGGATTATCCTTCTTCGGAATAAGAGCCAGTTTTGTATCGTTCAAGTCCTGAGGAAACTCACCTCTCCTAAGCCAGTCAACACACGCAGCAGAGATGTGATCACCATAAGTATCCCAATAGTGCTTGAAGAAAGCGGGATTAAAGCCATCTGGACTAGGAGCCTTATCATCATCCATAGACATGATAGCTTCCTTAAACTCCTCCTTATCATAGTTTCTTGTTAATAGCTCATTGTCACCCAAAGTAACTCTGGTCTCCATCAAACTAGTCATAGGGTCATAGTCTCCCACCCTGCTAGAAAAAAGATCACCAAAATAATCAACAACCATACGCTGTATAGAGTCAGGGCTAGTAGCTATTGAACCATCCACACGCTGAAGGCTCTCTATTTTCTTCTTTTTCTACCTAGAGGTGGCACTAGCATGAAAGAACTTTGTGTTTTGGTCACTATCTCTAAGCCAAAAAGTCTTAGCCTACTACCTCCAAAAAGCTTCTTCCTGCATTATCAACTTTTTTAATTTTCTATTCATTCTATTAAACAATAACACACCCTGGTTGTCTTGTCTATTGCGCACCGGCTCCATAGCACTCCTACAAGCTGTTATATCTTCCCTAAACTTCAACTTTTTACGCGATCCCCAATTATGAAGTGAAGTTGCGCAACCATGCAAGTGTGATTGAACATCACCTGCAATTCCCAAACTCCACCCCTCACGCACTACATCATCAATTTCCGGTTCAGCAAGCCAAACATTCTCAAACTTAAAAGAATAATTACGAACCAGAATACCAACATAATCCCTTTGTAATAACAAATGAGAGTAGTCTGATTTTGGCGAGATGAGGTTCAACAGCTTCTCCTGGGGGAAAAGTTCCAACCATTCCTTCGTAGCAAAGGCTTTATCCAGTCTTTGCTCAAAGGCACGGGGAGTGCCTAAAGCAAACCTCCAAGTAAACTGATATCCTGTAAGTGGTAAATCAACCAACTGAGCATCCATTATAGCTTCCTGAAAGCCTCGCATAAAGTAGTTTGGATGATCACGGTAACCTCTTTTACCCTCAGGGGTAAGTGATAACTCTATTTTATATAGAGTTATTCGTACAAGTAAACTTAGATTATTGTTTATTTTCAAGTAAATTAATAGGTAAATATAGTTTACAATTGAAGAAACAACATTTTAAGGATTCAAATAGATTAGGACAATGAACTAGGCAAAAATGCATATGTCTTGTTATGTTTGATGTTTTGTTCAATGCAGCTACTTCAGGTGTACCCACACTGTCTGCACTAGGAGTGCCTACACCTGCTAAACAAACACTTTGCACCAAAACATCCAAGGACCAATTTGATGCTTCAACACTTGATATGTGACGTCATGCCTAGTCATATGGAGCAAATCCACTTGCAGAATTCGGCGCCCACTATGAAAGACAAGTTGAGAAGATCACTTACTCAAGGAATTCAGTGAAGAAGTAATTTCATCAAAGGAAGAACCTACTCCTAAGGTATGGGCTAGAACTTATGAATCTCTTAATTTAGAAGATCCCGATCTTAAAAAGAATTTACCTTCTATAGAGCAACCTCCTAAGCTAGAATTGAAAGAACTGCCTAAACATTTAAAGTATGCTTTCTTAGGTGAGAATAATACACTTCCTATAATCGTAGCTTCTGATCTAGTAGTAGAACAAGAGCTAGATTTAATTAACACCTTAAAGAAGCATAAGAAAGCTATAGGTTGGCAAATGGCAGACATTAAAGGGATTAGCCCCTCAATATGCATGCATAGGATAATTTTGGAAGAAAATTCCAAAAATAGCATAGAAGGGCAAAGAAGATTAAATCTCATTATGAAAGAGGTTGTTAAGAAAGAAATAATAAAATGGCTAGATGCTGGAATTATCTACCCTATTTCAGATTGTTCATGGGTTAGTTCTGTGCAATGTGTTCCAAAGAAGGGGGGTGTAACAGTTATAGCCAAAGAAAAAATGAATTAATCCCAACAAGAACTGTTACAGGGTGGAGAATCTGGATGGATTATAGAAAACTCAATAAAGCCACCAAGAAAGATCATTTCCCTTTACCTTTTATAGATCAAATGTTAGATAGGTTAGCAGGAAATGAGTTCTATTGTTTCTTAGATGGTTATTCAGGATACAATCAAATAGCAATTGAACCTGAGGATCAACAGAAAACTACCTTCACTTGTCCCTATGGCACCTTTGCATTTAGAAGGATGCATTTTGGAATTTGTAATGCACCTGCTACCTTTGAAATATGCATGATGTCAATCTTTTTTGACTTCATTGAGCAATCAATGGAAGTCTTTATGGATGATTTTTCAGTCTTTGGAGAGACATTCCCATTGTACTTATCAAATTTAGAAAAAATTCTCCAAAGATGTGAAGACACCAATCTAGTGCTTAATTGGGAAAAATGTCATTTTATGGTGCAAGAAGGCATTGTGTTTGGTCATAATGTATCTAAAAAGGGTCTTGAAGTGGATAGGGCCAAAATTGAGGTAATTGAGAAATTGCCACCTCCATCAACAATCAAAGGGATTAGGAGTTTCTTAGGTCATGCGGGTTTCTATAGGAGATTTATCAAAGACTTTTCAAAGATTTCAAAACCATTGTGTATGCTTTTGCAACATGATGTACCATTTAACTTTGATGAATCTTGTATGGAAGCTTTTCAAAAACTCAAAAAGGCATTGGTGACAGCACCCGTAATTGTGACTCTAGTTTGCAGTAAGCCTTTTGAACTTATGTGTGATACTAGTGACTTTGCAGTAGGAGCAGTCCTAGGGCAAAGATATAACAAAGTTTTTCATTCTATCTACTATGCTAGCAAAACACTAATTGAAGATCAAATTAACTACACTGTAACAGAGAAAGAGTTATTAGCAGTGGTTTTTGATTTTGAAACTTGGTTGGCACCAAAGTGATTGTATATACAGATCATTCTGCTATATCAAGTATTTGATTTCCAAAAAAGATGCAAAACCAAGACTAATAAGATGGGTTCTCCTCCTTCAAGAATTTGATCTTGAAATTACAGATAAGACGGGGGTGGAGAACCAAGTGGCTGATCATCTCTCTAGACTTGAAAGTGAAAATGCAGGTACAAATGAATAAATCAAGGAAAGTTTCCTTGATGAGAAATTGCTAGCAATTACCATGAATGCAGCTAGTGTTTCTGAACTCAGTGTAGCTACACCTCAAGCATCAACACCTTGGTATGCAGACATAGTGAACTTCCTTGTGAGCAAAGTTGTACCAAGTGACATGAGCTACCAACAGAAAAAGAGATTTTTCCATATAGTAAAACAATCCTATTGGGATGATCCTTATCTTTACAAAATGTGTCCAGATCAAATCATGAGAAAGTGCATCCCTGAAGAAGAACAGCAAGCAGTGCTCCTGCATTGCCATGCTGCACCATATGGAGGTCACTTTGGAAGCAAAAGAACAGCAGCTAAGGTACTTCAATCAGGTTATTTCTGGCCTACTTTGTTTAAAGATGCATATTATATGGTCAATACCTGTGATAAATGTCAAAGAAGTGGTAACATATCTGATAGACATGAAATGCCTAGGACCAATATTCTAGAAATAGAACTTTTTAATGTTTGGGGCATGGATTGCATGGGTCCTTTTCCACCTTCTTTTGGCAATGAGTATATCTTAGTAGCTGTAGACTATGTGTCCAAATGGGTTGAGGTTGTAGCACTCCCAAATAATGATGCCAAATCAGTTAGTAAATTTCTTCAAAGAAACATTTTTTCAAGGTTTGGTACTCCAAGAGCAATCATCAATGATGAAGGCTCACATTTTTGCAATAAACTTATTGAAAATCTTCTTGCAAAATATGGGATAAAACACAAGATTGCTACTGCATATCGCTCACAAACTAGTGGACAAGCTGAACTCTCAAATAGGGAAATAAAAAGAATGCTTGAGAAAATGGTTGGACCATCAAGAAAAGATTGGTCTTTACACTTAGATGAAGCATTATGGGCATATAGGATTGCATTCAAAACTCCATTAGGTATGCCCCCCTATAGGTTAGTTTATGGCAAAGCATGTCATCTCCCTGTTGAATTAAAGAATAAGTCATATTGGGCTATTAAAAAGCTAAATTTTGATCTCAAAAAGGCAGGTGAGCAAAGGTTTATAGAGCTAAATGAATTAGAGGAACTTAGGCAATTCTCTTATGAGAATGTAGAAATTTATAAAGGAAAAACCAAAGAATGGCATGACAGAAAAATCCAAAGGAGAGAGCTTAGAGAGGGAGGAATGGTTCTGTTATACAATTTTAGGTTGAAGTTATTCCTGGAAAATTGAGATCAAGATGGTCAGGACCATTCCAATTAGTTAAAATTTACCCCCATGGTGCAGTTGATCTGTATGATGCAGCAACTGATACCACTTTCAAAGTTAATGGCCAAATAGTAAAGATGTACTATGGAGAGCAAGTGGTGAGAGATAATATCACCACTCATTTTGAAAATCTCTAATGCAAAGAGATAGTTAGGCTGTAAGACTCTTAAAACAAGCGCTTGAGGGAGGCAACCCATCATTTTATATAATTAACGCTATTATTTTGTGCAATTTTATAAGTGTTTTGTAGGAATACAAGATAACAGAGCAGCCAATGTGGCTACACTTGATGTGCCTACACTTGATGCAGCCACACTGCCGACACCAGTGTTCCTATCTCAGCTTTGTGAAGTTAAGAATTGGGTGAAAATATTTCACTTGCCAGCTCATTAAATTAGTGGAGAATTCTGATTCAGGACTACATAATGAGTTGTTAAGGCTAATGAGAACACGTGTTGGCTTGCATGTTAGTCCACATAGCCTAACGGCTATATTTCTCAACTAACTTCTCCACTAACTCCCTCACTCTTTCATAAAACCGCTCACATTCTCACAAGTTACCTTTCTCACTTTCTCTTGCGAAACCGATCAAACTCCCTGAATCACGAAATACTCACCTTCAACCTCTCACCAAATCAATCAAAACTTTCAAACTCCTTACTCAACAATGGCGAAAAAGCAATCAGCAACCAAAACCTCTGGGAAAGCATCTGGTGCAGGAACACCAACACAATCAAAGAAATCAAAAGCACCTGCATCAATGACTGTAATCCCAAGGAGCGAGCATTTCTGGATCATGAAGTTTCTACCAGAACGTGGATTCAACTTTGCAAAAGCACATCACTCATTTCTATCAATGTGAACAACTTGCACTGGGAAAGGTTTGTGCAACAGAGAGCCTACTATCTAGAACAACTGGTTCGAGAATTCTACTCAGGCATTCAGAACACAAGAGGAGGTGCCATATTTTGTTCAATGGTTAGAGGTAAGAAAGTATTCTTTGGTCCTGCTTGGATAAACAAGCACTTTGATTTAACTTATCATGGTGCTGCTTTTGAAGAAAAATTAGAAACATATGGAAAGAAAGAAATGACAAGGATTAAGAATAGGGTAGCAATAGAAGGGGCTCAATGGGAAAAATTAACACACACAGAGTTTAAACTTAGAAGTGGTGATTTAATCCCTGAACTAGGCAACTGGCACTTGTTTATTGATGCATCAATTCTCCACCTCACACACATCCACATTATCTAAGGAAAGATTTATCCTCATAGATGCAATCTTAACTGAAGATAATGTTGACATAGGAAAATTGATCACTAGGGAAATTTTAGATTGCCAAACTAAGCGTTCTGGATTTCTGTATTTTCTTTGTTTGATTACTGAACTATGCCAAAAGCAAGGAGTTCTTGCTACTGAGATAGAGAAAATACAAGGAAAGACACCACCCAGTGGCCTATCTGCAGAAGTAAAGGAAAGGCTAAGAGCTGTTAGAATTAGAGGCAATATAGGACAAGAGCAGGAAATGCAGGGACTCTTTATGCAGAAACTCCAGGCTGTGTGGAAATTTTAGAAAGAACAGCATGAATGGTTGCAATTGAAATTGAGTGACCCTGAGGCACAACTAGAAACTCCAATCTTTCCTAATTGGGTGTTTGAAACTGAGGAGGAAGAAGAGAAAGAGGTAGAAGAAGAAGTGGCAGTTGAGAAAGAAAGAAGAACAAAGAGAAAGGGAAAGCCTAAGAAAGATAGGAAAGGAAAGAAACCAAGAGTGGAGGAAGAACCTGAAATACAAAGCGAGGAAGAAACTGAAGAAGATGAAGAGGCAAGAGAAGTTGTGCTTATTTCTTACATGATTAAAATGATTTTCATATGAACTAAAGTTCATGATGCATCAATATCTCTGTACATCTTTTTAAAATACTAATTGGATATTGATATTCATGTGTTTTGAAAAACGGTTCATTCATAAATAAGAAAAATTCTCTTTACACTATTGCATAATGTTATCTTAAAAATTGTGCTTTCTAAGGTATCAACTCATTCTTTTAAAAAGGAAATTGAAATTTGGGAATACAAGAAAATGAGTTGAGTGTTAACATGGAAGTTTTTGACAAATAATCTTTATGCATAAAAATGTTCAAAGAAATGGGAGATAAGTGGTTAGAAAAAAGGAGAAAATGCACACATACTTTCCTACAGTATGTTTCACAATTCATTTGTCAATGATGTATGTTCAAACTGTAAATCTTGGTTAAAACCTTATTATGTTACCATGTGAGCAAAAGTAGCTTGAGAAGGTATACTAACACATAAGGACCCAAAAGGAATGGGTACCAAAATCATTTTTGTTTTGAGATGTAGGAATACTCATTGGATGATAAAAGGAGAAGAAAATGCCTCTTCGAAGTTGATAATAAAGAGATGAAGACCAACTCATACAACTCAAAAGATGCTCAGAAGTTTAATTTGAAACTTCTTGGGGGATGATGAAGGATGAATCTGAGAAAAACATGTTGGAAGGACTGAAATCCTTCCATGGGCTTCAATATGAGATGATCCAAGTAGAAAGGGCAATGGGGCGGGGCAGGTGCGGGGAGTACTCCCCCCGCTCCCCGTCCCTGCCACCCACATGTTCCCCCGTCCCCGTCCCCGATCCCCGCAGTGGGGAGTTTTACTCCCACATCCCCGTCCCCGCGGATCCCCACGGATCCCCACAGGGACATCATGAAACTACAAAAATAGCAACAAAAAAAAAAACCTGTAAAATTACAATAATAAAGAGAAAATTAATCATAAAATGACCACCAATACTGAATCATTAATCATCATCCAAACTTAACTATAATAAAGTTCCACCGGTGGTTAACTATAATAAAGTTCAGTACTAAGCCATAAAAAGACCAATACTGAATCATCATCCAAAGTTCCAAAAGACTAGTATTGACATAATCATCACAACACAAAAAAACAAAGTTCCAAAAGTTCCATAAAACCAAAGCTCCAAAATTCCAAGATATTAGGCTTTTATCTCCACTCCAAGTGCTTATGTCTCCACCTGCAAAATAATGACTAAATCATCATCTCCTCACAAAAGTATTTTAAAAGATTATGTATTGATCCAAAAGTATATCATTTACCTCTTTTTCACAATCCTCATCCTCACCCACAGATAGAAATTGATACATTATATTTGAAGTACCTAATAAATAAGAACCAGATTGATTTAAAATAATTCATTTTGGAAAAAAATAGAGAAAATTCAAAATAAATATATTACCTTGCATTTCTTTGCGCATCCAATCTTGGGTACACATCAAAGCCTCCAAAGTGTCTTCATGCAACTTACTACGTTGTGAACTTACAACACGACCACCGGTACTAAAAGCAGACTCTGAAGCAACTGTAGAGATAGGGATAGCTAAAAAGTCTCTTGCAATTTTTTGTAAGGTTGGGTACTTCAATCCATTTTGCTTCCACCAAGCTAATATATCAAAAGTTTCTGAGTTTGTTTCATTAAGCAAAACAGGCTCTTCAAAGTAGCTAGTTAGTTCTGACTTCACATTAATAGTTGTGACATTTTCTTTCACATATTTGATATAATTAGACTCCCAAGAATCCTGTGGTACACTAGCAACATTTGATGCAGAACCACTATTAGCACCACTACTAGTAGGACGAACAGTACCATCCCTTTTTTGATATTCATCAACCAAATCTTGACATAGTTTCATCACACATTCCAACTCCTTGGGAGCATCATATCCATACATCAGAGGGAAGAAATAATTCAACAATGTCATTTTATACCTAGGATCCAAAATAGCCCCTATTGCCATCACTCCATTTATCATACTCCAATATTTGTCAAACTTCAATATCATACTTGAAGCCATACTTTGGATGATATCACTGCCACATGTTTGCCAAGCTCTTAAAGCCAATCTTATTTCACACACTTTTGGAAAGTAAATATTTGTTGTTGGATATTGGGTACCCGAGAACAGCTCAGTGGCTTTAAAAAACAATACCAACTTATCACAAATTTCAGTTGCCTTTTTCCAATCATCTTCATTTGGCAAACATTTATATAGATACTCACGCAGACTTAAACGTTTAAAAACTTCCTGGTAAGGTAATGCAGAAGCAAGCATTAAGTAGGTGGAGTTCCACCTAGTTTTACAATCAAGTACAAGCTTCTTCCCATAAACCAAGTTCAATTGATGACAAGTATCTCTAAATTTCTCCTCCCTCTTTGGTGTTGCAACCCAAAAAGAAACACTATCCCTAATGTTTTCAATAGATTTAGAAATAGATGACATACCATCTTTTACTATCAAGTTCAATATATGCGCACAAAAACGCATGTGAAATAAGTCTCCACCCAAAACAAATGAATAAGATGGCATTTTATCTAACAAGAGATCAATTGCTGCTTCATTAGTGCTAGCCACTACGCCAGAATTGTAAAAAGAGATCGCCACCTTTAGTAGCGTTTATAAAAAAACGCTACCAATTTTAATAACACGCTACACCATTAGTAGCGTTTTAAGGTAAAACGCTACCCATTAGGTAACACGCTAGACAGATCCCTAGCGCTTTTATTCAAAATGCTAGCCAATTAGAAAACACGCTAGACAGATCCCTAGCGATTTTATTCAAAACGCTAGCCAATTAGAAAACACGCTAGATAGATCCCTAGCATTTTCTAGAAAGCGCTAGGTATTTAGAAAACACGCTAGACAGATCCCTAGCGCTTTTATAAAAACGCTAGCAAATTAGAAAACACACTAGATAGATCCCTAGCGTTTTTAGAAAGCGCTAGGTATTTAGTAAACACTCTAGACAGATCCCTAGCGCTTTTATTCAAAACGCTAGGTATTTAGAAAACACGCTAGATAGATCCCTAGCGTTTTTCATAAAATGCTAGGTATGGTTAAATAATTTTTTTTCCTTTCCCATTGAGCTACTTCCCTCTCTCAGCGAACACTCTCACCCAGAAACGCAAAATCACTCACCCAGAAACGCAAAACCCTAACAACCTAACGCAAATAAACATCATCTCTCTCAACGAAAATCATCTCTCTCAGTGAATATCATCTTTCTCAGTCTCTCACTCAGACAACATTGATGAGTTTTCTGTTCCTTTCTCTGTTTCGGGTTCCTTTATTAATTTCGTTCCTTTCTCTAATTACAATAGTGTCTTGTTGCAATTTTTCTTGTAAATTACAATTAGGAAATTTGTTAGATATTAATTGTGGGTTTTTAGAAATATATTAGTTTTGTCACTTGTGCACACTAGACTCTTTTTTTTTACCACTAGCCTCTTATTGTTACACATAAATTAAGTTCATTAATTATTTGGAAGACTAGACTATGGTTCCTTTGTCTTGGCCAAAGGACCGAGAATAGAAATAGAATATGAGTAGATATAGCTTGTGAAAATAAGGAGTGGAATTGAAAAAAATTTAAAAGAGGAAATTTTGTTTGTTTTTTTATATGAATTGATTCTTCATTATATTCGAATTGCTTGATGGGTCATATGTTAAAGTTCTCTTCTCAGGATTTTATTATAAATATTTGGAAATTATGGATAGAAATTGGATGTCTACCAATAAATCATCCAAGGAGTATCTTATTTGGAGTGGATTATTTTGTGATTTTGTCTTTGTTGAGCGTTTAGGGACTTCTAGTGGTATGAAATGTCCTTGTTTAAGGTGTTGTTATGTAAAATCGATTCATCGCAGAGGAGTTGGTACGACATTTAAAGGCGAATGGAATTGATCAAAGTTACACTTGTTGGATAATGCACGGTGAGAAAAAGGTGAATCTTCAAATATGAATGATATTAGTAAGAGAGATGCGCTGCTTGGTTGACACCAAACACATTCATTTGATGCGAACGAATTTGAAGAGATGGCAAAGGTGGTTGAAGAGGATCTTAATGATGGTCCGAAATGTTTGAGAAGTTGATAAGCGATGCGAGAGACACCATTGTATGCGGGTTGTCTTGAATTCACAAAATTATTGGTTGTGATCAAGTTGTATAACTTGAAAACTCGCCCACGGTTGGACGAATAAGAGCTTTCTACCGATTTACTCGCACTTACGAAAGAAATGTTGCCGAATGATAATGTGCTTCCTTCTCGGACGTATGATGCAAAGCAAATGTTGGGGTCTATTGGCTTGAACTATGAGAAGATACACGCTTGTCCGAATGATTGCATTTTATTTCGGAATGAACATGTGTTGTTAAAGTCGTGTCCTAAATGTAATGCACCATGATATAAGAAGAAAGAGTCCGCTCCAAAAAGGTGTTGTGGTATTTTCGTATAATTCCTCGATTTAGGCGCATGTATCGTAGTTCGGAAGATGCAAAACACTTGACATAGCATGAGGATGAAAGGATTAAAGATGGTATGCTCACGACACGGCAGATTCTCCGCAATGGAAAAAATTAATATTGAGTACCCTAATTTTAGGGATGACCGAGAAACCTACGCCTTGCATTGTCTGTGATGGATTTAACCCATACGGTATCGAGTAGCTCCCCACAAATACATGGCCCGTGATTTTGGCGATTTATAACTATCACCGTGGCTTTGCATGAAACGCAAATATATGATGTTGTCTTTGTTAATTTCTAGGCCCAAACAACCAGGAAATGATATTGATGTATACTTGGCTCCTTTAATTGAAGACTTGAAGCAAATGTGGAAGACGGGGTAGAGGTGTATGATGGGTTCGAGAGAAGAAAGTTTCACCCGAGGGCACAATTAACGACTTTCCGCATACGGCAATCTATCAGGTACGATGAACAAAGAGGCGTGTGCATGCCCTATATGTGAAGATAACACAGATTGGATGTGGTTGGAACATGGTAAGAAGAATATCTATCTTGGTCATCGTAGATTTTTGCCATCAACTCATCACTATCGATTGTGGAGAAAGGCATTTGATGGGAATACTGAAACATGTAGAGCTCCCCGCCTTTGTCAAAGCAATGGTATTTGAAAAGGTGGAAGATTTGAACATTAAATTTGGGAAGCCTTTTGCAGGAGAGCTTGCAAGCGGGGTGGAAGAAAAAGTCGATTTTCTTTGAGTTGCCATCATTGGAAGTCATTATATGTAAGGCATTTCATTGATGTGATGCATGTTGAAAAGAATGTCTTGAAAGTGTCATTGGTACCTTACTCATATGCCTTGGGTAAGACTAAAGATACCATCAACTCAAGGTTGGATTTGGTTAGTATGGGTTTGAGACTGAATTGGGTCAGGTAAAGAAGGGTACACGTACATATCTACCTCCAGCAGCTCATACTCTATCTAGAAAGGAGAAGACTGTCTTTTGTGAGTTTCTTCATGGAGTTAAAGTTCCAGAGGGATACTCTTCAAATGTGGCGACTCTTGTATCGATTAAAGACCTCAAGTTAAAGTCTCTAAAGTCCCACGATTGTCATGTTCTCATGGAGCATTTGCTACCCATTGGTATACGATCCATTTTGCCTAAGAAAGTGCGTCAGACCTTAACCAAACTTTGTTTCTTCTTTAAGGCGATTTGTAGTAGAGTGATTGACCACGGAAAGTTGCCAACATTGCAAAGAGAAATTACTTGTCACTTTGTGTGAGCTTGAGATGTATTTCCCACCTTCCTTTTTTGACATAATGATTCATCTAATAGTTCATCTGGTTAGAGAAACACAATTGTGTGGCCCACGTTACATGAGATGGATGTATCCGTTTGAGCGTTACATGAAGATATTAAAAGGATATGTGAAAAATCGATCACGACCTGAGGGTTGTATTGTTGAGCGCTACATAGTTGAAGAGGCTATTGAGTTTTGCACGGGCTATCTATCTAGTCTTGAATATTCTACGTGGGATTTGCCAAAGTCTCGTCATGTAGGAAGGATTAGTAAAGGGATGACGGGAACTAAATTAGTGATGGTATCAAGGAAAGAACTAGAGCAAGCACACTTGACGTTCTTCACAATGATAGTGAGGTTGATTCATATGTTGCCAAGCACAAGGAGATTCTTAAGAGTCAATTCCGGGAAAGAAGCAAGTTTGGTTAGCAAAAGAACACAATAGGAGTTTCATAGTGTGGCTAAAACATCACATTGATGGTGAGTGTGTTTGAATCCTACTTGATTTCAAAAAGATTGAGATGGTTAGCAAAAGGTCCAAATATACATGTCTTTCTCTTACATGACTATCTAATGAACGAGTGCACTTTCTATACAAAAGAACAAGATGATCGAGTAAAATGCAAAATAGTGGGGTGACTCTAGTAGCTCATTCTATGCATGCATCCAGTACAAAGACAGTAAATCCCATATATGCGAATATGTCTTACTTTGGCTTCATTGAACACATATGGGAGTTGGATTACAATATGTTTCGGAGCCCGTGTTCAAATGTGAATGGGTTGACAATATCTTGGTTTCTGATTGATGAATCGGGGTTCATGCGGGTGAATTTCAACAAGTTAGGATATAAAGACGAACCTTTTATTTTAGCATCGCAAGCTCAACAAGTGTTTTATGTCACCGATCCGATTAATATCAATTGGTCTATTGTTCTATTGATCGACAAAAATTTGTGTATAACAACGATGATGATGAAGCACCCGATGATGTTGGTGTTGAGGACGACCCTTTCTTCGAACATCGAATCAATAATAGGGAAAATACTTCTACAGAGGATGTTGTATATTTTAGAAAAGATCATAATGATGGAATTACTATTCGTCGGAAAAAAAAATACCAAGACGCGAATTGCAAACAAAATTTTATCTAGGAAAAGGAAAAGGTAATATAGACTTAATGATATCTCGTTATTTTTTATTAATAGATAATTATATTGTTTTTGTAAATTTACCAATAACATTGATTATGTTATATTGCAGGTCAGATGGCATCACTTAGTGATCATGAGAGTGGTCAAGACAGTAGTCATGAGGGTCGTGCTGTTATGTTTCTAGCTTTAATTTGTAGCTACTTTTGAGTTTCATAATGTTAGTTAGTTATTATGTTGTATGATTTGGATATATATTAATTATGTTGTAAGTATTTGTTAGTTTAATATGGTCTTTTGGTGATATGTACATTTGTGTGTATCTATATTGGATTGTAATGATATTGGCTGAATTTTGTTGGAATGATATTTGATGAATTTTGTTGGAAGGGAATGAATTTATAGGTTGTACTTAAAAGCAAGAATAAACAAAAATAAAAAAAAATATTTAAAAAAAAAAATCAGTCAATAGGTAGCGTTTTAAAAATAACGCTACAAATGAAATTAAAAAAAATCAGTCAATACATAGCGTTTTAAGGAGAAAACGCTAGAAATTAAATTAAAAAAATAATTCAATACCTAGCGTTTTATAGATAAAACGCTAGGTATGGACTAAATGCACTAGAGGATCCCTAGCGTTTTACAGAAAACGCTAGGAATGGTAAAGAGGAGCTAGAGGATCCCTAGCGTTTTATAGAAAACGCTAGGAATGGTAAAGAGGAGCTAGAGGATCCCTAGCGTTTTACAGAAAACGCTAGGAATGGTAAAGAGGCGCTAGAGGATCCCTAGCGTTTTACATAAAACGCTAGGAATTGTAAAAAGGCGCTATAGCATCCCTAGCGTTTTTACATAAAACGCTAGGAATTGTAATTATAATTCCTAGGCTTCCCTAGCGTTTTTGCTAGAAAACGAGCCATTGTTATTATAATTTTCACAAGGCGCGCTAGCTCTGTCATCTCTCTCACACAAACTCACGTACGCAGTCTCTTCATCTACCTAACTCCTCTCTTGCGAAAACCCAGAAACCTCTTCGTTCATCCCTTCTGTGTGAGACCCAGGAAACCAAACGACCCATCCTCTTCATTCATCCTCTTCGTTCATCCATTCTTCGTTCATCCCTTGCGAACAACCCATCGTCTTCGTTCTCCACGTCTTCGTTCATCACCCAGAAACCCAAAAACGCGCGACCCATGAAACCTAAAACCCAGAAACGTTCCAGCTCTCCCTCTCTCTCCTTGGTGCTATCTTACCACGCAGCTCCCTCCCATTTGTTTCCTTTTTCTGCACTCTCTCTCCCTTTCAAAAGGTATTTCTGCACATACTCTCACTGGTTTTTTTATGGTTTGTTATGTAGTTCTCTTTTGTATGGCTTTCTCTGTTACTTAGCTCAATGTTGTATTGAATTAGTTGTTAGATTAGTCTAGCTTAGATAGCATTATTAACTTGACTAGTGCATGACTTTCCTAGTGCTTGGCTTTCCTAGTTTATGGCTTCCTAGTGTATGGCTTTCTCTGTTTCTTAGTGCATGGCTTTCCTATATATGTTTACTCTAGGTTCTTAGTGCATGGCTTTCCTATATATGTTTACTCTAGGTTACTTAGTGCATGGCTTTCCTATGTATGTTTACTCTAGGTTACTTAGTGCATGGCTTTCCTATATATGTTTACTCTAGGTTCTTAGTGCATGGCTTTCTCTGTTACTTAGTGCATAGCTTGTTCTATATTTTGTTAAGTGTTTGTTGGTTCTAAACAATTAGAAAGCTAAAACTCACTGAGTCTATTTCATTTGGGCCATTGCAAGTCAGATGGCATCACATAGTGATCATGAGAGTAGTCATGAGGGTGGTGATGGGGGTGATAGAAACACAAAGAAGTTCACTCCCGTGGAATGACAAATGAAAAAGAATATCGATCCATCGGATAAGTAAAGGACACGAGAAATATAAGGTAAGTTAATTACTAATTATTAATGTTGTTCTCTACCTTTCCAAGTTATCTAATTATTTAATGATTTAATTAATGCAGTCGGATGGAGTGTTAAAGGTTTGCCTATTGGAGAGAAACGGCACAAATTTGATTAGTTTCATTGGTACTAAGGTGAAGCAAATCTTTCCAATTTCGATTAAAAGTTGGAATGAGAAAGATAATAGAGTTTTGCCTAAACTGAAAGATGATTTACGGTCCTTAATACGGTATATAATTTTAGACCTCTTTAATAATCTTATTTAGTGATTTTTAGTTATATTTATTTAATCCATTTTTATGTATAAGTAGAAACACTTTGATGTGGATGATGCAGAAGAGATTGGATACTCAAGGAAAGTGGAAGGTTGCATCGGGCTTATAGAAGCGATTTGGGAAAAAAAGTATCTGAAACATCTGATGGGACCATCGAGACAGAGCCTCGGCATTGTATGCCTGGAATTATAAGTAAGGAGGATTGGAGCAAATTTGTACATATACGCACTCTGAGATCCGGATTTCTGGTTAGTATATTAATTATTTAAGTTTATATATATATATATATATATATATATATATATATATATATATATATATATATTTCACAACTTCGTTCATTCATTAATGTATACTTATCTTTTTAAATAGAAAAAAAAGCAAAGCCAATAAAGAAAGAGCTTCTAATCCCGAGTATCCTTATAGAGGAGGTTCAATATCAAATTCTTGAAGAAAGATTGGTAAGACACAATTAGTTTAATTTATATATTATGATTTAATGAATCTTTTAATTTACAGTTGATTAACAATTATTAAACTTAAATAGTTACTGCAAGAGGGGAAAGATCCAACTCAAGAATCCCTTGATCGTTGTACTGTCTGGTTAGAGGCCCGACAAAACAAAGATGGGGACATTGTGGATCCAAAAACTAAGGAGGTCAAGGACAAAATTGTAAGTATTCCAAAATTCATGTATTGTAATTTTAATTTTATGATTCCTAGCAAATTGGAATTTGTGTCTGACTATATTTTTTTAATCTGTTACTCGATTTTAATTTTAATTTTAATTTTAATCCGTTATTCGATTTTTTTTGACACGTGGACATATTTTTTATTGTCGATTAAATTTCTTTGACACTTGTTTATTATTTCTATCCGTTACTCGATTTTTTTGACACGTGGACATATTTTTTATTGTCGATTAAATTTCTTTGACACTTGTTTATTATTTCTATCCGTTACTCGATTTTTTTGACACGTGGACATATTTTTATTGTCGGTTAAATTTCTTTGACACTTGTTTATTATTTCTATCCGTTACTCGATTTTTTTTGACACGTGGACATATTTTTTATTGTCGATTAAATTTCTTTGACACTTGTTTATTATTTCTATCCGTTACTCGATTTTTTTTGACACATGGACATATTTTTTATTGTCGATTAAATTTCTTTGACACTTGTTTATTAATTCTATCCGTTACTTATGTTTGTGCATCAGCAAAGCATATCACAATCTGTATCACAAGGAGATTTAACAGATTGTGATGGTCAACAAGATGTCCTTGCTCGTGCCTTGGGAAGGGAAGAGAGACAGGGTCGAATAAGAGGTTATGGATATGGGATTCCTCCTACGACTGTGTTTGGGCCAAAGAGCCATGGCAGGGGGTGCGGGCATTGTAAAGTGATGGCGGACAAGTATGACGAGCTATCCAAGAATGTTGCTGTATTAATGGAAGAGAGACAGATGTATAAGCAACTCTTGGCACAATATTCCATTGGTGCACCATCCCCACTTGCACCACCCCTGCTTGAACCTATATATACCCTTTGCACCTCACTTGCCCAACATAGCGCGCGAGATATTTGCACCATCCCCTTACGACACGGTATTTATTATTACTCGACTGTTTTTGTACATATGTATTTGATCAAATTATCATGTATATTTATTTTTCTTTATAATTGATTTAGGATAAGCGTGAATGTGAGCTATATATTGCAAACCCACATCGAAAGGTTGCGAGTGGGCATGTTATGTAACCAATTGAGTGCCACAATGCACAATTTACCCATGCTGAAAACCATTTGAGAGTTAGGGTAGACTATTCAATGAGGGTCTGCACCATTGCCCATTCCAATTGTTAATGCGGATATATTTCTTGTGGATCAAGCACTTAGTACTTTTGAGGCATGGCCTGAACAACTTGTCGTTGTAAGTGACAATATTTTTGTTAATAAGTTAATGACTCATTGTTATATATAATGTGTGTTAGCTAACTAATTAATCATTTTTTTAATATATACTAGGTACCCCAAGTGTCCCGACCGTCTCCTTCTATAAAAGTGTCCCGACCTTCCCCTTCCACTACCAAAGTCTCCCGACCATCTCCTTCTATACAGCCAGTCCAACATGTTGTTAAATCTCCCAATGATGAATTCGAGAAACAAATCACTAATGTAAAGGTCCACGTCACTGAAAAAATGAAGGGCTTGGACCTTATTATGTTACCGACCGATCACATTGTGGGAGTGGAACCGGATATTATGCTCAACATTGAGGATCTGAAAGCTATATATGACATGGAATGGGCCACTGTGACTGTTATTAGAGTATATATGAGGTATGTATTAAATTATTTGTACACAATAGTTGTATATATTAGAGTATATATTAGAGTATATATATATGAGGATCTGAAAGTTGTATATATATTATTTATAGGCTTTTGTACAATCAGTTTCTGGTCCCTTCGCAACGGACACGAAAGTTTTTGTTCTTGTGCCCAGAGTGTATCGTTGTGTGGGATCAAGGTAATCCAGGGGATATTATGGCTAAGAAGAGTCAAATAGAAAGTTATATCCTTTCACGCTTCATGGATGCCAAGAATTTTGATCACGAATCTTTATTTTTGGCACCAATCAATATAAGGTGAGAAATTTAGTCTTCAATCACTTGTTTAATTATTTTGAGGATTGTATTATAGTGTAAATGTGTACTTATTCGTGATTCATTTACTTGCAGGCAACATTGGGTACTCTTTGCAATAAACCCTAAGCAAAATGTCATCTACTATCCTGGATTCACTTGAGGCCATTACAAAGTCTCACGTAGACTTCAGATGAGATAGTTGAGAGGTGTGTATGTGTAACCCTCTCATTTTGTATAATTTAATATATGTATTTTGTTCAACTTAACGTTATATATATATATATATATATATATATATATATATATATATATATATATATATATATATATATATATATATGACGTTCTGATGCTTTGAAACAATACTTGGGATTATCTACGAGTAAAACAAGATGGATACCCATAACTGTAAGTATTTTAAAAATCATTCTTATAATTTTAATTGAATTTTTGGTCATAAAAATGTGACAATTAACTAATCTTTTGCTTTGTAGTGTCCTAAACAACCAAATAATAATGATTGTGGGTACTACGTTATGAGGTATATGAGAGAGATTATCACTCACGACAGAGTAGTAATCCCAATCAAGGTAACTACTTAGATTTCTTTTTTATATTGATATTATAATACTTACTCACATTTAATAAACATTTTAATTCTAATTTTATTTCATTTTATTTTTGATATTTTCCAGTTGTAAAGACATCCACATTACTCTGTTGAACAACTTACATGTGATAGGGGGAAGTGGTGCGTTTTGTTTCTAGATTTTTTAGCAAGTTTTGAGTTTCATAATAGTTTAGTTATTATATATGTTGTATATATTGGATTTATATTATGTTGTAAGTACTTCTTAGAATGATATTGGATTGGAAAATTTGATGAATTTTGTTGGTGAATTTTGTTTGAATGATATTGGATTGGAATGATATTTTCTGAATTTTGTTGCAAAGGAATGAATTTATAGGTTGTAATTAAAATGGAGAACAAACCAAAATAAAAAAAATATTTAAAAAAAAATCAGTCAATAGGTAGCGTTTTAGAGTGAAAACGCTAGAAATGAAATTAAAAAATTCATTCAATACCTAGCGTTTTATAGAAAAAACGCTAGCTATGGACAAAATAAACTAGAGGATCCCTAGCGTTTTGTAGAAAACGCTAGGTATGGACAAAATAAACTAGAATGCACTAGAGGATCCATAGCGTTTTAAAGAAAACGCTAGGAATTGTAAAAAGGCGCTAGAGGATCCCTAGCGTTTTACAGAAAACGCTAGGAATTGTAAAAAGGCGCTAGAAGATCCCTAGCGTTTTACAGAGAACGCTAGGGATTGTAAAAAGGAGCTATGGGATCCCTAGTGTTTTACAGAAAACGCTAGGAATTGTAAAAAGACGCTAGGTCAATGGCTAGCGTTTTATATAAAACGCTACGTATGTCTAAAACACGCTGGGTCAATGGCTAGCGTTTTTTAAAACGCTACTAATGGGGTGTACGCATTCGTAGCGCCAGCTTCTCTAGCGTTTTAAAACGCTACCAATGCCCAAAAAAAACGCTGCAAACCCTTAAATCTGGCGTAGTGAGCATTATCAACGGTTAATGTTGACAGCTTTCTATCAATATTCCAATCCATCAAACGGTTTAGTAAAACTTCACAAATAACTTCAGCAGTATGTGGTGCAGGAACATAAATGAACCTAAAATAAATAATAGTAATAATAATAATAAATATCACATAATCATCAAAAACATCTTTTAGTAATCATAGATAAAACAAGTTAAACATATTTACCCGATTATCTTATTTTGCAATGTCCAAGCATCATCAATGTAATGAGCCGTAACAGACATATATCCTTTATTCTGATTGCTAGAAGTCCACATGTCAGTAGTTATCGCAATCCGACTTCTATTCTTTGCAAGTAACTTGATTTGTTTTGACCTCTCACTTTCATATAACTTCATTATATCACTCTTGATCGTATTATTGAGAAACCATTTTGAACAAAGGTTGAAGAGAATAGCTATACCTTCTAAAACCAATGTGGTCAACCATGCTAAGAGGATACTCATGCAATGCAATCATCCCTGCAAGCTCCTTTCTTGAAACATCTTGATTAAATGTGTAGTTTCCAACTATGAGTGATTCTGGCCTCTTTTGCAAGGAAGTTGCCGTTTGTTCCACAACTTTTAAAGTGGACATGTGCGATTGTGGTCATGTAAATGTGTGGTTCCTTGCCTAGTTTCACCTACAAGTTTCTTATCACAATACTTACATATAGCCTTCTGTTATACCCCAATTTTGTCCGAGTTCTTGTTAATTGTATTTTAATTTATTAAGTCGCATATTCAGTTTCGTCTTTGTTTTATTCAACACGAAATAATATTTCAATAAATTAATAAAAATCAAAATTAAAAAATATTAGCTTTACAACCCTTAAAAAATGTCCAAAAGTCCCAAAAAGTACAAAAAATAATATTTTAAGATACACAAAAAATGGAATCCGAAAATAATAATAAAAATACAAAATAAACACAGCTCTAGCCCAAATAACAATTGGGCTTGGATCTTCAGGCTCTCCCAAAACCCTAATCTTCCTCTCCAAGCATCTGAAAAATAAACCAAATCAGGATAAATCAAACATTAATTGCTAAAACCTAATTTTCTAATATAAATAGGCATTCTGCCTTAGTCAAAAGGGAGACAACAGTGAGACTGCAAAAAAAATCACCTAAAAACGATTAGGATTCAACATCAGAATCCTAATCCACTGAAATACACATATTCGAATTTCCAAGCTCGAAAAGAAGGGAAGCAGTCATCAACAATAACACCCAGCAGCAGATCAAAGTCATTAAACCGTAGTCGTGGTTAAACATAAGCAACAAGCAATTTCGGAGACGTTTCAGAAGCTGGAGTAAGAGGTTAGTCTCTGTCTAAGTATTATCAAATAGATATCTCGGTGAAAACACTGTATTTAATATTGGTTTGAAATCAACATCATCACTTTGGATGAAAATCGGTTTACGTATTCAAGTTGTTGTGTATAATTGGATTAGAGATTAAAAATGTTAGATCGGTTCTTTACACTAATGTTCAGAATAAAAAGGATTAAGACAACCAATACAAGCATCGGATCAGCCACATGTTGATAGAGTTAGGATTAAAATGAAGGATGGATCTAGTTTAATCTGTTAAAAAGGAAAAGACATAGGTTCTTAAACAATGATTAGAGATGGGTTAAATTGGTGTTAAAATCATAACCGGTTGAAACAGTAGAGAAGATAGAAGATATGAAAAAAAAAAACCATCCAAAACTCTCCCTGAGCCTTCGCCAATCCCCTTAATTATTTCCCTCTCTCTTCCAAAATTCAAGCTCTCTCCCTCTCCAACATTTTTGTTCTCTCTCTCTACCAAAATGAAGGAAACGGCGCAAGTAGGGGGGGGGGGGGAGAGCATGAAAATTAGGTTTGGCTTTTAGTGTGTTGCCTTACATGTTTATTATATTATATTATTATATTAAATATTTTTCTACCCTAAAAATAATTAAATATTTTTTCTATCAAAAAAATCAACTAAAAGACTAAGTCGGTTGTACAACCGGGTCAGTCATCATCCTAGGACCAATGAGCCATACAGTTCAGTAATCCTAAAAACTCATAAAATATAACTAAACTATTTTTCCCAAAAATAGGGGACTAAGTCGGTTGTACAACCGGGTTAGTCTGCGTTCTAGGACGAATGAGCTGTACAGTTCAAGAGTCCTAGAATACCTATTCAAAAACCAACCCACCTCACATCAAACCAATTTCTCTCAAAAACACAGAAAATCATTTTCAAAAAGTAGGGGACTAAGTCGATTGTACAATCGGGTTAGTCAGCGTCCTAGGATCGGTGAGCTGTACAGTTCAAAGAGTCCTAGGACCCCTTTCTAATTTGTTTATTTATTTAAATGACATGTAAAAGCATCACATTAAATGAGATTGAGCAAAAATCACAATAAATGAGTTAAGTATTGTTGGCACTTAAGATATACTCCCTCTGTCCCATATTACGTGTCATTTAAGGTTGTGACACAAGAATTAAGAAAAATAGTTAATTTTGTATGGGAAAGAGAGATTGTGAGTTAGTTTATCAAATTGTCATTCAATAATGACATTGAAAACATAAAAAGTAGAATTGTAGGAAGAGATATACTCCCTTCGGTCTCCTTTATAAACAAAATTTACTAACTTCACGGTGATTAAGAAAATTAGTTAAGTACAATTAGTTGTCTAGTTTTTATACAAAAAGTTAACCACATTTACCAAATTAACCTTTTTATCATTTAATGAAAAGAACTTTTTATTTGACTTTATTCTCAACCACTCAATTAAATGATGGGTATATATGGAACAATAACAATAAATATGGCAAAGGTAGTTCACTTTTGCTTATAAAAGAGACCAAAAATTGAAGCATGTTTTTTGCTTATAAAAGAGACTATAGGGAGTATTAAATAATTAACGGTATGACTGGAAAAGAAAATTGATGTTGCATAGGTATTTTAAAAAGTCATGTATTATGAGACAAATTTTTTTGCCTAGAAATTCCTATAATATGGGACGGAGGGAATATACTAGAGGAGTGTTGTGGATACCAACTAGGTATTTCAGTTGACGAGTTAGGAGATATCGAATTAGTGCACCATATAACATTTCCCCATCTCCCAATGATATTGCATATATAAAAAAATAAAAAGAAAAGGGGAATGCTATGAATACTCGCGGCGACACTCGCTCACTAGTAACACTCGAGTCTTTATTCAGCCATGACACACTACTTTTAAAAATGGTCAACTATTTACAGGTTCTACCGGTTGAATGCTTTTTATAATTTTTTATTATTTTTAATTCAAACGCTCCATCCCAATGAAATGAGTTGGGACACCTTCCTACGTCTTTCAAAGTTTCACTTATGTAAACATCATCCTAATTTCGGGAGAGGATTATCTCCACTGAAAAAAAACTGCACAAAATAAAGTGTGTGAATCTCAACCATCTATTCTTCTTAATAATTGATCAATGGTTAGAATTTAATGAATTAAATTAGTCTTTTTTCTCACCATTACCGAAAAGCTTTCTCTCTCTCTCTCTCCCCCCTTTTTCACTTCATCTTTCTTGAACAACATGTTGCATCTTCTTCATTCCACCACGACACCACCACCCAACTCACAAGGTGGAGAAATATTTTGTTACATTCTCATCACTTACAAAGTTGGAGAAATGCGCCTTTATAGCTTGAGAACATATATAGGCTTGAAGAACTTGTACGATGGGGAGTGGGTCTCTGAAAGGAATGAACAGACATGGTCACGCGACTGAGAACCAGAGTTTTGGGGAGTGGGTCTCTGACACAGACACCATTGACTCGATGTGTCTCCTTGTTTCCTCACCCAGCTGAATGCTAGCCTTAGCTAAAAAAAGACGGGCCCATGCCAAGCACCATCAATCCTAGCTGTCTTCTTGGTCCTCAGAATATCAAACCTGGGGCACACAGTCAGAACGAATAGATTAAAAACATATTATTAAAAACCGAAAGAAACAGAGCAAATTATTAAATATGAAAGCAGATTAAAACCGAAAGAAACAGAGCAGATTATTTTGATACAGAATAAACATTGTTGAAACATGATGAGTTAAAATCAAAAGTAAACAGACCAGGTATGATATCTCTATTTAATAAGCGAGCACCGCCCTGCAGTTGGCATTGCGCGCCAACTGCAGGCTTCTTTACTTTTTTTTTTTTTTTTTTAATATTTAATATATTTTAATATTTTAAAGTCTATAAAATAATTAGATGTTCAAATGGGTAAAGTTTATTACTAAATAACTGGTTTGATAATAATTTTGTAACAAAATACTTAAAGTGTGATACTAAGTAGTGTATTTTGGAGCATTTGAGTCGAGAAAAAAAATTAACTGTTCAAATGCGGAAAGTTCGTTACTCAATAACCGATTTAATGAAAAGAAAAAACGGGTTTGTGACAAAATACGTAAAGTGCAGTGCTAAGTAGTGTATTTTGGGGTACTTTAGAGTCTAGAAAAAAATGTAACTGTTCAAATACGTGAAGTTTGTTCCTCAATAATTGGTTTGGTGAAAAGAAAAAATAATTGTGTGATAAAATACGTAAAGTGCGGTGCTAAATAGTTTGTTTTAGGGTACTTCAGAGTCTAGAAAAAAATTTAGATGTTTAAATATGTGAAGTTCGTTCCTCAATAATCGATTTAATTAGTGACCAAATAATAATTCTGTAACAAGATATGCAAAGTGCCACACTAAACAATATGTTCTGAGGTACTTTAGAGTCCAGAAAATAATTCAATTGTTCAAATAAGCGAAGTTCGTTCTTCAATAACCAGTTTGATAAAAAGAAAAATTAATTTTGTTGCTAAACAATTTGTTTTGGGTACTTTAGAGTCCAGAAAAAAATTTAGATGTTCTAATACGCTATGTTCGTTCCTCAATAACTGATTTCGTAAAATATAATAATAATTCTGTGATAAAATATGTAGAGTGTGATGCTAAATAGTATATTACAGGGTAACTTAGAGTCCAACAAAATTTTAGATGTACAAATACATCAAATAAGTGAGATGCTAAGCAATGTGTATTGGGGGTACTTTAGCGTTCGAAAAAATGTTTAAATGTTCACATACGCGAAGTTTGTTCCTCAATAACTAATATAGTAACAAAATATAATTTTGTGTCAAAATTTGTAAAATGCAAATCACCACATTAAAAAATCAATTTATTTTTATATTTTTTCCCTTATATTTGCATTTCTTCTTATGTTTATTTTTTGTGAGTAGTCGCCTCGACACCCCCCTATTTGTTTCTTAGTAAGCACTCATGTCGATCCTCTATTTTTAATGACCCTTATTTTGGGTATTTTGCACCAACAAAAATTAGGTGCATACTTAAACCTCTTTAACAAATCAATTTATGTTTTACTTATTTTCTTTATATCTGTATTTCATTTTATATATTTTTTTTGTGAGTCACCCCGACCCCCCCCCCCTCTTTTTTTGTTTCTTTAATGAGTACTTCCACTGACCCTGACACCCCATTTTTTTATTAACCTTATTTTGGTCATTTTGCACAAACCTATATTAGAAACATACTTAAATTGGTGTTTTTATTTTAATTTTAATCTCGCCTTTTAGTGTTTCATTATAAATAGTATTTACCAAATCAATTTCTTTTTAAACTTTTTAAATATTTTTTAGAACCATATTTTTCCGAAATAGTTAGAGAGTAATTAATGAAGCCACGGGAGTTGACCCGGTGCTCATGGGTTCAATTCTCACAGTGGGCAAACTCAGTGTTTGTTGGTGCGAAATTTACTCCTAAACACGAATGGATATTACACCTTCTTTGAAAGTGTTAGGACACTCTATGATAATTTAAACTGAAAAACATGAATATATATATATATATATATATATATATATATATATATATATATATATATATATATATATATATATAGTTAGTCCATGATCGCGGATGTGCGCCAATTCCTATATTTTTTCTTATACATTTTTTATTTTTAATTAATATTTTTACTTTTTACATATTTTAATGTTTTTTAAATAATTTATATTTTTTCTTTTTAAATTAATGTAGTATTAATTTACTGCTACTAATTTTTTTTATTTATGACTCTTATTTTGATCATTTTGGATTAATTGGTATTAAAAGTATATCTAAATTGGTGTTTAAATTATATATGAGTAGCGTGGCTTCAATCAGTATTTTGGCTCAAACTCCAATGTTGTTTTTTATTTTTTTTCTTTTTATATGTTAAGGGATGTTTTAAAGCATGAAAAAAATTAGATGTCATATTGGATTGACACATGATTTAACAAACTTAGTACATTCTGATTAAAATGTCTGTTTCTTTTTAAATTAATGTAGTATTAATTTACTGCTACTAATTTTTTCTTTATGACTCTTATTTTGATTCACGGAACTTCAGCCGTATTTACAATGTAAGCCTCATCATATTCTTTAAACTATCTATGAATGCTTCTTATTTAACTGATAGTCATAATATAATTTTTATTCACGGGAACTTCAACCACATTTACAAAAGAACCCGTCATCATATTCTTCAACTATCTATGGATGCTTCTATTTTGTTGTTGGTTTTCATTCAACCTTGCATGATACCTTCACTTTCTAATTGTGTTGTCTTCTTTTCTTTCTAACTAAGTGATAATTGTTATATTTACATTTGATGAATATGAACTATGTTATTAACATTCTTTACACTTTTTCTACTTATTATCTATGGATGTTCAACATCAATATAGTTTTTAAATTTTATAGACTTCTTATTGAATTGATAGTCATAAGGAAATTTTTATTCACGGGAACTTTAATCACATTTACAAAATAACCTCTCGTCATATTTCTTCAACTATCTTTGGATTCTTCTATTTTGTTGTTTTTTTATAACCCTTCTATTTTGTTGGTGGTTTTCATCCAATCCTGTATATACACATGTGTTTCACTTTATACTTTTACTGTCTTCTTTGTAGTCATGCAACCACATTTATTGGCAACTGAATTGGTGGCCACATTTCAAGAATAATGAGTCACTTATTTTCAAGTATTGACTCCCGCGGAAACTTCGGTCACATTTACAATAAAATCACATATCATCTTCTTTCAACTTAGTATGAGTGTGCTTCTATTTTTCTTGTGTTTTTCATCCAACACTACAGTTTAACCATTTACTGATTCGGTTATAATTATTAATTTTTATGATATTCCCTAAATTTAACAAACGAAAATAAGACTCTCTTCAATTATATTTCATTTAAAAATTTGTAAAAAAAATTAAATACCATTATTTAGTAAAGATGAGCCCATGCAGAGCACAAGTCATAAATGTTCAAATGTAAGGGTCACATATCAATCACTTTATGTATATAAATAATGGGTTAACCTGCAAAATACCCAAGTACACATGTGTTTTAAATAAATTTGGTTACTCATAGGTAAGTTATCCATTATTTATATAAGATGTTCAAATATTGTCATGGATTATATTTCATTCATTACTCAATAACTGGTTTGGGGAAAAAAAATTCGTAAGAAAAAACGTAATGTGATCGAGATGCTAAGCAATATGCTTTGGTGAATTTTAGAGTTTATAATCTTTCAAAACGAGAAGTTCGTTCTCAATGACCATTTGGTGAAAAAAAGTTTGTTCCTTAATAACCGATTTGGTGAAAAAATATAGTAATTTATTGACAAAATACGTAAAGTGAAGTGCTAAACAGAGTATGTTGGTGTATTTTCAGAATATCATTTTTTTAACTATTCCAATATGCAAAGTTTGTTCCTCAATGACTAGTTTGGTGAAAAACAAATAATATTGTGACAAAATATGTAAAGTGCGATGCTGAGTACTATGTTTTGAGGTACTTTAGAACTTAGAAATATTTTAACGGTTCAAATATCTGAAATTTGTTCTTGGCTTTTTTACTAATTTCAACACTTTTAAAAACAATTTCTTTTCATACTTCTTATCTTTATATTTTTTAGGACATATTTTTCGGATCCTTTAAAAAAATTGTTTATTTTTATACTTCTTCTCTTTATATTTTTTGAACCCAAAATCTCTATTGAATCTATTTAGTTCGTTCACTACCAAATCACAATTATATATATATATATATATAGGATTTACTGTTTATAAAGAATAACTCATGTCTTTCGTGTTTGGTTACATTCATCATTATTAAGAGTTGTTTCTTTGTCTTGCGATATATAATATGTCATAAATACTTACTCCTGAGGGAACCTCCGCTACATTTACAATAGAGAACCTCCATTATATTCTATCATATTTGAATAGGTGCTTTTATTTTATTGGTGATTTTCATCCAACATTGCATGATACCAAATAGGTGTTTCTATTTTCTTGGTTATTTTCATCCTACTCTACTGTTTAATCATTTATTGATTCAGCTATAATTATTAATTATTATGATATTCTCTAAGTTTAACAAACGAAAATGAGGCTCTCTTCAATTATATTTCATTTTCAAATTTGTATAAAAAATAATAATTAAATATCATTATTTAGTAAATGTGAGCCCGTGCGGAGCACGGGAATAACACTAGTATCATATAAATAAAACATCAACTAAAAAGCGAATCTAATAATAAATTAAACAATATAGCAAGATACACTCAATCGTAAACATAAAAAAGCATTTCTAGAAGGCAATCAAACACTAAACAAATAGAAGTAAAGAATATTATGAAGTCAAAACCCTAAAACATAGATTGGGAGTGAGGGTGTAGAGATAACCTGAAGTGGTAGTTAGATTGAACCTGAAAACATAAAGGTGAAAGTGTTATTACAGAGTAACCAAAGCATTACGGTGAGAAGAGAAGGGAAAGAGGAATAGGGACTAAGGGTGTCAAAAATCGATCAAAAACGGGTTAGGAAACGTCGTGACTTACATTTATGAAAGATGAAGAATGCTTTCGGTGGATCTCGTGAAGAAGATGCAGCGGCGAGTCTTCTTTGATGATGTTTAAGGAAGAAGAAAGGTAGAGAGTTGAGAGAAGGAACCGGTGCGTGAAAAATGGACTGAAAAGATTTGATTTTGTGATTGGGGTGATTGGAACAGTGATACAGCCTATTTCATCTTGCTTGTCCCGTCAAATTGACATCTTTTTTTAGTTGAACTGCGTTGTTTGAAATGCTCCCGTTAATTTTTTAAAAGCGTGTTACCCAAATGACAAATTTATCTTTTGGCAGAAGTAATGGTTGTAAGTTAAAAAACACTTGGCAATTAGTGTAGGGGCTAATAATGGTAGTTCAAAGATAGTGTATTTGTATAAATAGATATTAGATCGCTTATTCAATGGCTTTATATTCATCATAAAACATATATTTATGTGTTTTTGTATGATTATGCAAGTAGAAGGAATCTATTTGGAGTAAAAGTAACTTTAATAATATATACTGTTCAAAATATATATTTCAAGGAGAGCTACCAACCAATCCAACAATGTATTTCCTACAATACTATTCGACGAATTCGTTAGTCTCACCACTTTAGAATTTGAACCCTCGTATATGAATTTCAATCAATGATAAAGAAATAAACAGTCACTGTTGCAAGAGCATCACATTAAGTATTAGCTTCCTTTAATCTGGGAGTATATCTTACCCTTTCCAAATCAATAAGAGAAGTATATTGCTGTACTTGAAAGGATTAAACTAAAAGAAATTCGGTTTATTGTTGTTGAGAAATGTAAGAAGCCGAAAAATATATTCCAAGTTTTGCAGCAGCCAGTAAAGAGAAGTTACCCAAAACATGCAAGTGCTTAGGTGTTTGTTGACTGTACAAGATGAGATGAGATGCTCAACATGCAACAATATGTGATGAGCACTCAAACTTACAACAGACAAAATCACATAGGTCCCACAACAAATTGTTTTGACAGAAAGAAACAGCAACATAGATTTGTTCAGGCAACATAGTGGTAAAGTTTTCTGTCCTGTTTATCCCTCTCCAAAAAGTCACGATCAATGAGGGAGTCAATTTTCTTTTTAATTAGAACAGGGTCAGGCAAAAATAGTTTCTGCAGCTTCTCTGTCACGTTAATAACGAGACTGTTATGATTGAGAACCCGTCTAGATTTCATGATATTAACAATTGCTGCCTCAACCTGCGGCCCTCGGTTTTGTTCCATTCTTGCTCGAGCCGCATGATATTCTGGTTCAGACTCCATTTGAGCAACAGCAGCTCTTCCTATCTTTACTCTGAAGGAATTGCTTTTAAACTTGTCATTGAAGAAGAATATATCATCTTCAGCTATATCCTTGCTCATTGGCTCTCTTCCAAGAACATTTTTTCCTTTGACACAGGCCAGAGACTGAAGGCACTTTCTCAAGTCCGACAAGGGTATTGATGTAGCCTGCTCTATCTCTTTACATGTCAGCCGATCAGCATTGTTGAAAAGCATGAGTACACACATCTGGTATGTGGAAACTTTCAGCTCATGTATCTTACCGTTGTCAAATGTCGCCTTTAAAATGGCTGACCCCATGTTAGTTTGCCAGGAGAATTTCCTAAGTTTGTTGGTGCGAAGATAGTAAGACTCAAACAGATTACATGGATCAAGGATTTCCAATGGAAGTTTACACTGATCACTAGATTGAGTTGGCCATGAAAGTTTTGAAACCACCTGGACAGATAGTTTAGGCTGACCTTGCAACTCATTACCATGGCGTGCATAGAAATCTTTCATCCTATCTTTAGAAGTATCTATGTCTTTAAGCATATTCTCTAAGTTAACAGTGAAATCTTCTGAAGTCTCTGCTTTGAGCTTAACAATCAAACTTCTGTCAGCATCATATGATTTAGTCTTCCCAGAAAGAAGCCTTTTGCTAAGTGTTGCCTGTAATATTTCACAAATACATCCTTCGCATTAAGGTAACGGAAAAGCATCATGACTTTGCCTAGTATGCCGTCCACATCCGCCTCACTAACCCCTTTACGAAGTTTGTCATCCACAAACAGAGAAATGAACTCTGGAGACCCTGAATTCAAGTTGATAAAATGTACAAATGCGGAACTCAAGGCATTCAAGAATGTCTCGTCATCTTTAAACGCCGATGTAATAAACTTGTCATATTTATCCTTCAAATCCAAGAGACGTTGCACCAAATCCACAGGATCTTCCAACCTATCAGGATCCAGAATTAGTTGCTCACCTGCATTCCGTATTAAAGAAGTCATCTGATCTTTAACAAGTGTGAGCCCATCAGGCACGCTGTGAAACAAGCTATATATTGTTCGCAAGTCCTCATATTTTTCATCCACAAACAGAGAAATGAATTCTGGAGACTGTGCACTCAAGTTGATAAAATGTTCAAATGCGGAATTCGATGCATTCTGGAATGTCTTGTCATTTTCAAACGCCAAGGTAATAACCTTGTCACATTTCTTCTTCAAATCCAAGAGACGTTTCACCGAATCCACAGGATCTTTCGACCTTTCAGGATCCAGAATTAGTTGCTTACCTGTATCCTGTATTAAGGAATTCATCTCATCTTTAACAATTGTGAGCCCATCAGGCACCCTGTGAAACAAGTTATACATTCTTTGCAAGTCCTCATATTTGGCATCCATGATCATATTAACTAGGCCCGAGTTCTCCATATGAACAATTGTGTGCATATGATTTTCTATCATCTCCTTTTCCACCACTTTAGTTATCTTTGACTCACTTCGAGCATCCAAGTAGTTAGATACTCTCTCCTTTTCTTCATTTAAACGCCTCTCAGCTTTCTGCAAGTAATCCCCACAATCACAAGATTCAATGAATTTCTGGGACTCACAACTGTAAAATTTTGCAGAAACTTCAAGGAACTGCTTCTCAAAGCCCTTCTGGTAGACAGACAAACCCAAATCCATTAGCATCTCTATTACATTTCTCATCAAACCTCTATTTATTTCTGAACCATTTCTTTCTTTAAGCACAAGCTCAAGAAGTGTATTCAGCAGCCTAGACTGGGTTTTGTTGGAATGAATGAAAACATTTTCCCAAAGATTCAAACCGAGTTCATGAACAGGAGTTTTATGGTTTCTTTTTACGAAAGTTTGATCCATGTACATCAATATTCCTCCTATCATTCGCAATGCCTTGTTATGGTCTTCCCACTTCGTGACGAGCTTTTCCAAGAAGATTTCTCCTTCAGCAGATTCAATTGATTGATAAACTTCTCTGAGATGGCCTGTCATGGTCGTCACAAGCCAAGAGTAAAGTTTCTCCCCTTCCCCGTGTGTCGTCACCTTATCAAAAGCATTCCTAAATGGACACTTTATGATCAGAAACATCAGAAATATATGCCCAGATATGAAGATTAGTGGGGAGAAGGAGAACTATAGTAGTTTGATAGTTATCATTTATATCGATTAGGCAATTAGCTAATTCAAATAAAACCAAACTACATGCCTATTGCAAAACATGGATAAAATAAAGCTATTGATTTTTGTTCAATTCTAAATACATGACAAGTTTAATGGAGGTATGTGGAATTGTTTGAGTAAATACAGATTGAGTTCTTAGAAACATGAGTTTTTCCTTATCACTGAATGGAAAGCTAAGAACAGTCTGCATTTTCTTTGCCATCTGAATATGACTAAACAACAGCCACTGAACTGACTGGGAAAATAACATAATAATCCTAGACAGCCAAATAGCATCACAGAGAATGTTACAATATGATATGCTACTCAGACGTAGGAAAGGAAATAAAGAATTCATAATAAAAGTATGCCATATATGAATCTCTGTCAACGTTTACTTGCAACCCCCAATATACCCAAAACAGGATAAAAGCAGTATGTTTTGGGGGAAATAGGCATTAAGCAAGGCTTTTTTTTTCTTTTTTTTTTCACGATTTTCACCAAGATCTATACAAATCTTTGGAAATAAAACCAAAGTAAAAACATTAAGACATTTTTATAATTATTATTGCAAACAGGAAATGAAATCAAAAACATTTTTTCCAGATCAAACAGGCCATAGTATAAAACAACCTCAAGCACCCAGATGTAATTGCAGTAAAGAACATTCAAACTTTGTAACATGAGAATGAGTCATCTGGTGCCAAAAGCATGGTTAAAATTGTAGTCCTCAACCACAATAGTAGCATCTAAATCAAGGTCTTTGAAAACTTTTATAAAGTAGCCAAAATTGTCCAGAATTTACGGCAAGACTGCAATTGCAGCTACAATTTAAAACTTTACAATAAAGCTACTACCACGGAAGATTCCAGGGAAACATTAGCCCCACCTAACATTTACAAGAGGCTAATCTCACAACTCAAACTAGTGACGTCCAAACTACACAAAAACAACTGCATTCATCGTGCCTTGGCTCATGTGTGAAACCCAACAATAACAAATAACATAAACCCTATTTGATACTAAAGAGTACAAACCTTCTTACTCCTCAAAATCCACGGAGATTGAAAACTAATTCTAAAACAATTGCACTAAAGATTACACATCTTAAAATACAGTAATAATAATTGCAAGAAAATCGATGTTAAGACACGTAATTATCCAACATAAAAGTATAAAAACTAATAATCGAAAACTGTGTAATCACGTTATTTATTTACAAGATTACAGAAATCTTGACATTCAAGAAAGGTTATGAACGAACCTGTAAAGTTCTAAAAAGCTAAGATTACTGGCATTATCTTCGGAAATTGTTGAATGTTCAAAAATCTCATTAATGGCGCGCTCTAGAACCTTCCACGTTTCCTCACCGGACATCGTATCTCCAACAAAGCGGTGCTTGAACACCTTAATCGGAAACCCTCTTCTGCGTGAGACGAAATTGGAACGGTGAAACAACGAATTTAGAGAAACTGAATGGCAAGATGTGTTAGATTGATCCGTAAATCTTATAGTTAGTTATATGCTGCAATATGGCGCCAAACGGGTTTTTTGTTTTTTTTTTCCTTTTTTTTTTAGTTCCGTAAATCTTATAGTCATATGCTGCAGTATGGCGCCAAACGGGTTTTTTGTTTTTTGTTTTTCCTTTTTATTTATTTTTTGCTGAGTTAGCGCCCTCCAAAAAAATATTCTGATGTGGTGTTCTCACTAAATGACGTGACAGCTGATGCAATTTACACACGTGTGTGTCATGTCATTTAATGATCTAAGCATACATGCCATATCAGATTTAAATAAGTTAAATAAATTATATTATTAATTAAATGTTAAATGTTAAAAAAGTGAAATTATAATTACAAATATATAATAGAGAGAGAGAGTGAGAGAGAGAGAGAGAGACGATGGAAGAAAAAGAACCCAGAAAAAATCTCAAATCATCAAACCCTTTACCGAAAATCATCATCTTCTTCGGAGCAAATCAATGCAGTGAGTTTTTAAAATAGGGGGACCAAACATTATAGCCTACTTTTTGTAATAAAATTGTGTATTTTATAAAAAATTTACACTATATTTTTTAGTAAACATTATATCCTACTTTTTGTCCCGAGTGGTAAAAAATTTTGAATCCGTCACCGGGACCAAATGTCTGAATTTTTCAAAATAGGGGGCAAAAACTATAATTTAGCCTTTATTTTAAAAGATTTTACTTTTGGTGATTACTCCCATACCCATCCAAAGTTGGGTGGGTATGATACCTTCAAGACAAAATAGGCAAAATAGGGAAAAAAACATTTACTTTTTTATATTTGAAGGAGTACTTTACGGTCCCAAAAATTTTAGATGTTTAAATATACGAAGTTTATTTTTCAATAACCAATCGAATGAAAAAAAGAAGGCTAAATTGGACTTTTAGTCCTTTATCTTTGCTCTAGGTTTCACTTTGTTCCTTTATCTTTTTTTGGTCCGTTTTGGTCCCTCATCTTTTATTTTCGTTTCATTTTGGTCTCTGCCGTTAGTTTTTCTTAACGGAAGCCACACTGACAATTAACTGCTGCCGTGGCGTCTTACGTGTCATTGCTGACTTGGAATTTTTATATGATGTGGCATAAAAGGGACCAAAATGAAACTTAACAAAAACATGAGGGACCAAATTGACAAAAACACACAAATATGAAAAATCACCCCAATCTTCATCTTCTTCCCCGATGAGCCACCACCATCCTCTCCTCCTCAGTCCACCGCCACACCGCAACATCAACACCCTACATAAATTCCAACACGTCCCTGCATAAATTCCCTTGACAAATCAATCCCACTGTTATCACCCTCAATACCATGCTGCCATCAAATAGTTCCCTTCACATTACCTTTCAAAAACCAACTCAACAATTGCCATTAAGTAATTACATGCCATATTCAGGGTCTTTGCCCTATATGTCATAGCCGGAGTGCTGCTGCAATTAAAACACCTAATTACAAGACTTCCTTTGCAAAACAAAACAATTCCACTGCTACCATAAACAATTCCCCTTCCACAATCAGATCCACATTCATCAATTATACCCCCCACAATAAATTGCCTCCCAATTATACTCCACAAGCATTATCTTCTGCCATCAACACTTCAATATGCGCTACAACTTCAATCTTCACACCATAAGTGAAAAGAGAGAATTAAGATTGAGATTTGAGATTGGGATTTAGGGATTTGAGATTCAATTTTGGTGTTGTGGAGGTGGTGTGGCGGTGGAGGAGAGGGTGGTGGTGGCTCGCCGGATTAGAAGATGAAGATTGGGGGTGATTTTCATATTTGTGTGTTTTTGTCAATTTGGTCCCTCATATTTTTTTAAGTTTCATTTTGGTCCCCTCTATGCCATATCATATTAAAATTTCAAGTCAACAGTGACACGTAAGACGCCACGTCAGCATTTAACTGTCAGCGTGGTGTCCGTTAAGTAAAACTAATGGCAGGGACCAAAATAAAACGAAAATGAAAGATGAGGGACCAAAACGGAACAAAAAAAAGATAAATGACCAAAGTGAAACCTAGAGTAAAGATAAAGGACCAAAAGTGTAATTTAGCCATATATATATATGGGCAAATAGTCATTTTGGTCCCTGAAAGTGTAACTCGCTGTCAATTTGGTCCCTGAATCGAGCGAAAATGCAAAATGGTCCCTGAAAGTGTAATCCGTCACGTTAGTCCCTCCCGTTAATGTGTGTCGTTAACTTCGTTAATTCATCCGTTACTGTCAGTTTAGTCCCTGAAAAATGTCACTTACTGTCAGTTTGGTTCCTGAAACATATACGTGAATTCATTTTAGTCCCTCGAATCTTAAGTCTTCAGCAAAATTTTAAACCAGAATTTACTAGCTTTGGCTCAATTTGTGTCTTGGCTTTGCTAGGCTAGTTAACAGGACATTGAAGCGGTATCATATTCCCTTTTACTTTGATTTGTTACCTTCATTAGTCATTAGGAGTGTTTATTGATTCAATCCGAATCAAATCACTTCATGTGTTGAATATCCTAAAATCAATTTCTAAAGTCCCTCCCTAATTTGTCAAAATTAAATCTGATATGGAGTTCTATTAACTTATTTGGCAAGCCACGTTGGAATGTCACATTGCTTTTATATTTTAAAAATATTATTTTAATCTATCAAATAAATAAAATAAAATCCATCGTAAACAAAGAGAAATTAGAATTAATAACCGTAATTTATTAAGTTCAGCAGCAGTAGAAGCTTTCGAATTAACATCAAAAATTACAATTGCTATCTAATTTCAATATAGATCAATGATTATATAAAGTTATGCTAATTGATTTTCTTGGAGCAAATAAGGTCACCCTTAACCATCGATTTTCCAATTACAATAGATATGTGTAGTCCATGAGTCTATTGGCGTCCTTGATCAACCATTTTAAAATTTTGCTGAAGTAACTTAAGCAAACTGACAGTAAGTGACATCTTTAGGGACCAAACTGACAGTAAGTAACTTAAAATTTTGCTGAAGTAACTTAAAATTTTGCTGAATTCACGTATATGTTTTAGGGACCAAACTGACAGTAAGTGACATCTTTCAGGGACTAAACTGACAGTAACGGATGAATTAACGGAGTTAACGACACACATTAACGGGAGGGACTAACGTGATAGACAAATTACACTTTCAGGGACCATTTTGCATTTTTGCTTGATTCAAGGACCAAATTGACTGCGAGTTACACTTCTAGGAACCAAAATGACTATTTTCCATATATATATATATATCCGACCATTGGGACACAAGCACTTAAAGCCTTGGTGTTGGGGAGAGGGTCCTAAGTTGACACCTCAAGTGTAGGGATGGCAAAACGGGCCGGCCCGGCCCAACCCGGCCCGCTAAAAACGGGGCGGGGCGAGTTGGCCCGCCAAAAATGGCGAGTTCAAAAGACTGGCCCGGCCCGCTAAGTGATGGACTGGCGGGTTGGCGGTCCGGCCCGCCTGAATATTTTTTTTCAAAGTTTTTGAACAGAAAACTTATATATTTTTAACATTTCAATTTCAATAAGATTTTTCACTTGCTTTTTAAAATAGATTTTTTATAAAGCATTTTTAACAAATTTTCACTTTAAAAACTCTTGATATAATCAAAATAAAAGTATAAAACAATAATAACATTGGAATTACTAGGATTAACTATATAGCAACTAAAAGTATAAAACAATAATAGCATTGGAATTACTAGGATTAACCATTAAGAAATGTCACCTAGAAGAGAGGGAGAATCGAGATGAGGGAAGGCTGGTGTTGGTCACTGGTGGTGAGAAATGAGAGTGAAACTGTGAAATCCTAAAGGAATTTGTTTTTTGGTCAAATAAATGAACTTTTTTGGGAGTGGGTGGAATGGATAGTGGTCAGTAGACTCACAGGACGGGAGTGGGCCGCTGGAAATGGAATGAATTTTGTTGAATTTTTTTAAATAAAAATGATTGATCTGAATGATCAATGAAGGAATTTTTTTAACAAAAGCGGAAGTGGCGCCGACCGCCCATCCTTGCTTTAGCTCGCGGTTTTTTTGGCGGGCGGGCTCTCGTGGTCACGGTCCCAATATCCCAGTCCGCCCGCCTTTTTTGGGCGGGTCAATGGGCCGGCCCGGCGGGCCAAACCCGTTTTGCCATCCCTAATCAAGTGCTTTTGAATTGTAGTTTGTGACGATGATAGGGTGTAAGTAGGGGAAAACAAAGGCACCCAAAGGACTTGAAGTCCAAATAGTTGGGAGTTTGTTTGGTTAATGCTTGATAGGGTGAAATAGTGTTGGGTGGTGTGGCGTCTTAAGTGTCAAAGCTGACATGGAACCTATTAAGTGATGTGGCACAAGGGGGACCAAATTGAAACTTAAAAGAAACACAGGGGACCAAATTGACACAAAAACAAAAACACTAAAATCTTCATCTTCTTCCACCAAGCACCATCTCTATCTACTCCAGCGAGCCACCCCCACCTCCAGCGAACCACCACCATCTCCGACGAGCCACCACCACCACCACCACCACAAATCAATCATTCATCAACTCTTAATACCTAACCTCTCTCCCTCAATTCCAAAACCCCCAATTTCTCAAACTTAATCTCTAACCTCTTATCCACCATCACCACCCCGTAACTGAATTAATCAATTCGCCAAAACCATTCTCACTGTATCCAAAACCATTCTAGCTCACTGTACCTATTCTCACAATATTAATCCCTAACCTTTCATGATTTAAATCTTAGCCAAAACCATTCTCAGTGTACCCATTTCATAAGTAACAAAACCTTCTATTCAACTTGCCTTATTTCTGATTACAACAAGTTAACGAAACAATCTTGTTGTTGCGCCACTCCCTCTGTATTACCGTCAATGTACTCACTGTACCCATTCTTTCTAACGCATCTATTTTATGTGTATCTTTTTGATGTTGAGTTGTTTTTTGTTGTCTGAAGGAAGCAAATGCGAGTTGAATAGAAAGAGTTTTACGGTCAAAGGAATTGTGGCAAGTGGTTTTTCAGTTATGGGGTGGTGATGGTGGATGAGATGTTAGGGATTAAGTTTGAGAAATTGGGGGCTTTGGATTTGAGAGAGAGGTTAGGGATTAAGAGTTGATGAGTGAGATTGATTTGTGGTGGTTGTAACGCCCCAAAAATAATTCAATTATTTATTTAATTGGGTTATTTAAGGCTTACAACATTTTATTAAGTCAAATAGTTAATTTGGAGTTTTACTTTATTTAGGAGGTGTTTGAGTAATGGAGGAGGTGTGAATAGAGGCCCATGATCCATTAGTAGGCCCATATCCATGATATAAGTTTAGGTGTCGATGGTGAGAGAGTTCATTTGCAACCAAAAGCAAAGAAAAGTCAAAGTGAGAAGAGAGAGAAAGTAAGAGAGAGGTGCGACAGCTTAAGGAAGAAGAAGAGAAGATATTGGCGTAGAGAGTTCAAAATCAAGGAAGAGAAGCTTGCTTGTTGGTGGATCTTGGAGTTCTTGGTGGAGAGAGTGTTTGTCTTCAATCTATTAAGGTAAGGGGGCTCTCTTTCACCTATAATGGAGTATATGATGAGTGTTATGTGTGGGTTAGACTCTAGGATGGTTATTGAGTTGTTTGTGTTGTTGGTTGTGTGATTGATGTTGTGGTTGAGTCAATTTGGTGAAATTGTGATGTGTGTATGTGTTGTTGATGATTGGTCATATGAAAGACCTAGAAAAGAAAATGGGTTTAAGGAACCCTAGGCGCAAGGGCGCCATTTTTGGTGTTGTCACCTTCACTGTTACTTTGATGTGCGTTGGGTAAATTTCGAATGAATATGTGTTGTAGTAATTGTGGTTTAAGTTTGATCATAGTATGAGAATCAAAGAAAAGGGGGAAGATGAGGGTTAGGCGCCTAGGGCGCCATTCGAAGTGAAATGTTGCGCCGGTGCCGAAGTGGAGTATTACTGTGTGCATCGAAGGTGTGTGCGTCGAAGGATGTGTGTGTAGAAGGATATGTGTGTCGGAGTATGCGAGGGTTGAAATATGTGTGTGACGAAGTGTCGCAGTGTTGTTGTAGTATATGTATGTCAAAGTTAGTGTAACCGAGGTGAGTGATGGTGAAGTGAAGGACTGTAACAGAGGTAGTGTAACCAAGGTGAGTGATGGTTAAGTGAGGAAGTGTAACCGAGGTGAGTGATGGTGTAGTGTATATAAGCCGAAGTGTAGTGGTCGAGGTGTAGTGTATATAAGCCGAAGTGTAGTGGTCGAGGTGCAGTGTATATAAGCCGGAATGTAGTTGTCGAGGTGTAGTGTATGTATGCTGAAGTGTAGTGGTCGAGGTGTAGCGTATGTATGACGAAGTGTATCTGCGACGAAGTGTAGATGTGACGAAGTGCAGTGTTGCAGTGTTGTCGAAGTATGTAGGTGTCGAAGGATGTGTGTGTCGACGTATATGTGAGTCGAAGGTTAGATGTGTCGAAGGATGTGTGCGTCGAAGGTGTGTGCGTCGAAGGTGTGTGCGTTGAAGGTGTGTGCGTCGAAGGATGTGTGTGACGAAGTGTAGGTGTGCGTCGAAGGATATGTGTGTCAAAATATGTATGTGCCGAAGGGTAGTACCAAGGTGAGGGATGGTGAATTGAGGAAGTGTAACCGAGGTGTAGTGTATATATACCGAGGTAGTGTTGTCGAGGTGTAGATGTATTGAAGTGTAGTGTATGTTGTCGAAGTATATAGGTGTCGACGTGTAGATGTGTCGAGGCGAATGAGTCGACTTGTGTATGTGTTGAGGTGTAGGTGATGAAGTGTAGATGTGTCGAAATATATGGGAGTCGATGTATATGTGTGTCGAAGTGTAGGTGTTGACGTGTAGGTGACGAAGTGTAGGTGACGAAGTGTAAGTTCGTGTGAGCCGAAGTGTAGTCGCCGAACTATAGATGTATATCGAAGTGTAGTTGCTGAAGTGTAGTTGTCGAGGGATAGTGTATAACTACTGAGGTGTGGATGTACCGAGGTGTAGTGTAAGTATGTCGAAGCTAGTGTTGTCGAGGTGTAGGTGTGTCGAGGAGTAGGTGTGTCGAAGTGTAGTGTACCGAGGTGCAGTGTAGTGTGCCGAGGTGCAGTGTGAGTGTGCCGAGGTGTCTTTGTTTTGATGCCGGTGCAGTGTGATTCTTCGCCAGCGCAATTTTGGAGTCTTTGTTTGGTGCCGAGCACGTCTAAGTTCTTTGAATTGTGAAGCGGTTTAGTCCTTATGTGACGGTTTGGTCCTTGTAGTGACAGTTTAGTCCCACTACTTTTGGTGTCGATGTGTCCGGTGAGTTTTATATCACCATAGAGCTATTGATTGAGGTATTGACGTTAGCCATAGAGCTATTGATTTTGGTGTCGATGTGTCCGGTGAGTTTGATGTTAGCCATAGAGCTATTGACTGATGTAGTGATGTTAGCCATAGAGCTATTGACTGATGTAGTGATGTTAGCAATAGAGCTATTGACCGATGTACTGATGTTAGCCATAGAGCTATTGATGATGTCTAGGTGTAATGACGGTGTAATGACGGTGGATTAAATGACGGAGGTAAATCCAGTGACGGTGTCAATTCATACATGGTATGATTGCTTGTGGTTGATGCATTGTTCATGGAGTCACATGCCTCATATGCATTAAAGGACGATTATAGGCTTCGGCCTCGATATTGTTGGTTTCGGCCTTCATATCATTAGTGACGGACATGCCCGAATGACGAAATAATGACGGTGATGGTACCATTAAGCCGGAGATGGTACCACATGCATTATACCCTTGGTGTTGGGTTGCATTCATGCATATACTCATGCAATTGGTGGTGTATTTTGATGATTAGGAGTTGATGTGTTATAACTTGATGATGTGTGTTTGTTTATTGAGCAGTGATGTTTCTAGTTGTCTTTCTCTAACATGATGTTTATCATACATCCTATTATATGTGTTAGAGACTCACCCTTCTGCTTTCTATGTTGCTTCTTATGTCGGCAACGTGCAAGTGATCCCGAGTGAAGGTTCTTCCTTCCTCAGTCTGGTTGTGGCGTCTTGCTCTGATACGTAGCACTGGGTGGGGCGAGTAGTTATAGTTGTCTTATTATTGTTTAGCTGGATTTAAATATATTGGTGATGTATGACTTACTTAAGGAACTGGTGTTTTGAGGGTTCGCCCCATTAAAGTCGTGCTATGTATCACGCGATTTTATTTATTAGTGAAAAGTATTGTTGACTAGATTAAAGTGAAGTTTGGTGTGAACGTAGCATTCCCTTGAGGATGTATTTTTAAAAGAAAAACGATTTTTGAACTCATTTTAAATTAATTTACCATAGAGAAAAGCGGGTGTTACAGTGGTGGTGGTGGCTCGCCGGAGATGGTGGTGGTGGTTCGCCGGAGGTGGGGGTTGTAACACCCCCTTCTAATTAACTACTATTTTAATTTTTAAAGTTTTCGAAAATCACTCACAAGAGAGTGCTACATTTACTTCATGAAAAACCAAACGAACATCAATGGCGCAAATCAACAATTAACAGTAAGATATATAGCACCTCGGTCAAAGGGACGAGCCCACAAATTACATGTTTTAGTTCACATCAACATGTATATAATCATTATCACAACGGAATGAAACATGTTCAAAACATCACCAAGATTACAGTCCAACAACTTAATTAAAATGACTACTAAACTACTCAGCCCCCAGTGCTACATATCAGAGCAAGACGCCAAAACAAGACTGAGCAAGGAAGAACCTTCACTCGGGATTACCTGCAAGTTGCCGACATAAGAAGCAACATAAAAGCAGAAGGGTGAGTCTCTAAACACATATAATAGGGTGTATGATAATTATCATGTTAGAGGAAAACAACTAGAACACCTCGGCTCAACAAACAACACATAACATCAAGTTATATCACCTCAGCTCATAATCAACAATAAACATCTCCATTCACATGAATGTATGCATGAATGCAACCCAACACCAAGGGTATAATGCATGGGGTACCACCACCGACGTTATTTTGCCTTTCGGGTGTCTCCGTCGTTAATGATATGAAGACCGAGGTCTACCATATCGAGGCCGAAGCCTGTCTCCGTCGTTAATGCATATGAAGCATGTGACTCTATGAACAATGCATCAACCACAACCAATCATCTCATGTATGCATTGACACCGTCACTGGATTTACCTACGTCGTTTAATCCACGTCGTTACACCGTCGTCTATTTCACCTAGACAACATCGATAGCTCTATGGCTAATATCCAACTCACTGGACACCTCGACACCACAAGTAGTGGACTAAACTGTCACTACAAGGATCAAACAGTCACCTAAGGACTAAACCGTCACTTAAGGACTAAACTGGCCTCAACATTCAGCCACTTAAACGTACCCGGCACCAAACAACACTCACTGTTGCGCCTGGCAATGACCTACGCAACACTGGCGTCAAAACAGCACCTCGGCATACTCACACTGTGTAACACCCCCTTATTCAAATCAACCGGTCTACTAAAATTCAAATCAGAGTTTCAAAAATCCACTCAAAGGAGTGCTACATTTAGTGAATAAAATGAAAGACAGAATTCAATTAAGTTCAAAATAGTTTCACAGTACCATACAAGCATTTTATCATACGCATCACCACGGCAAAAGGGTCTCAGCCCATCATATAAGGCACCTCGGCCAGTACACATCAAGGTCATATTACATGGTAATAGTTACAAAATAATGATAGTTTTCAGTTCAAAGACTATCTATCAAAATATACACAAGTTCAGCCTAAACAGCACAAAATAGACTACTCGGCCCCAACCCAGTGTTACATGACCAGAGAGCGAACCACGACCAACTTGAGCTAGGCCTACCATCACTCATGCGTACCTGCAAGTTGCCACGAGAGCAGGCAACAAAAGCAGCTAGGGTGAGTCTCTTAACACAAGTAATATAATGTGAATAAAACATAAGGTTAGAAATGGCACTAAAAGCACCTCGGTTCAGCTAACAAAGCCACTCACCGATAGTTCAAAAACAATCACACACATCATCAATCAGCTCAAACATATTGAATCATGTCATGTATGCATGAAATGCAACCCAACCACAGGGCCTTATGCAAATGAGGTACCTCCACCGTCGTTATTTAGCCCGTCGGCATTCTCCGTCGTTAACTCCGTCGTTATTTTGACATGGAGACCGAAGTCTTACCATATCCGAGGCCGAGACCTCCTCCGTCGTTATATGCACATGAACATGTGACTCATGACAAATACAATCACACACAAATCAAATCATAGCATATGTGAAAGTTTACACCGTCGTTCACCGTCGTTCTACTCCGTCGCTCACATGGCATCTACACCACTTAGACATTATCTCAGTGCTAAGGTCGACCCTACAACACCGGTAGAATCACCCTAGGACCTACAACCGACCTCTCAGTCACCTCGGCACCTCTTAATTACCTCGGCACTCACAGTGGACTAAGTGTCACACCGAGGACCACAACTACACTTAGGGACCAACTTGTCCCTAAGGACCAAAATGGACTTAATCGCTCCAACACTTATACACATTGGTGCTAAATGGCACTCACAAGTGGCGTTCCACAATGTGGTAGACAACATTGGCGCCTAAATCAACACATCGGCACACTATATGTGTACCTCGGCTAAACCCTCGACATCACCTCAAGACACTATGTGTGTGCCTTGGCTAAAACACACTCAACCCTCAACTCGGTAGATCGTGCTCACGATTAAGCACTACCTTACACCAAAATCACCTAAGTCATGGGAATTCACTCCTTAGTGTTCCTGGTTCAGCTCACCTATACTTAGGCACTTGGGCGTTTCACCTCGGTGACGCTACCTCGCCAAGGACCTCGGTTCACTATCTCTACAAATTTCGGTAATCTTAAGGCGAAACACCTACACTTCGTTTTAGGCGTCCTTACCCTTCGCTTATGGTATTTAGACACATACTCACCCTCAAATTCACCAATAGACCCTCAACTAAGACACAGCTAGACGTTGACTTCCCTCAACTCGGTTTCTCTCACTCTAGTTGAAGAACACTTGGTTTTTACGTGGCGTAAATAAGGCGCTTAACTCCCATTTCACTCCTTTACTTTGTTTCTTAAGTTAGACTCAACATGCAAGCTCATTTTTAGCTCACCACACTCACTCACACTCGTATACTCACTCTACTTCTTCGATCCTCTCCCTAACTCTACATGCAAGCTCATTTTCAGCTCACCATGCACTGCTCTCTCTTCATACCACTCAGAACAGAGAGAGTGTTACACTCCTCTCTCTTTCCAAGTTGATCCACCGTCGTTCCTCACCACAAATCACATCAAAAGGCAAGAACACAGCAAAACATGTTAAGATCAACACATAAAACATGCATGCAAGGTGATTCAGAAACCACTCACACCAAAATGCAAACAACACAGAACATTACAAGTCTTAGAAGACCCCCTAACCTTAATGACTTGAGAAGAATGAGAATCCTTCACTCTCCAAGTAACTACAGCAACAATTCTCCTCTCCTCTTGAACTCTCCACGCTCGTTTTCTCCTCCTTCTCTCTTCGGTCTCACTTCTCTCTCTACTTCTCAATTTAGCAACTTAACTAATTTTTGGGATGAAGGAATGTCTCCTTCGAAGGCACATTCTATTTAACATGTCCTAAAGACTTAAGTGGGCCTTGGCCTTGTTTAGACCGTGGGCTTCCACTACCCACACCCTCTACTAACTTAGACAATTTACTAAAGGATAACACATGTTTAACACTCACTCAATAAATTATATGACTTAAAAGTTAAAATGTTGCAAACCCTTAATAACTCAACTAAGTTAATTAATTGAATTATTTGGGGTGTTACACACTGCACCTCGGTACACTAGACTTCAACCCACTACGCTTCGAAACACCTACAATTCAACACACCTACATCTCGAAAAGACTAGCTTGACATACTTAAGCTACACCTCGGTACATCTACACTTCGGTACACCCACACCTCGGTAGATATACACTATACCTTAACAACTACACTTCTGCAACTATACTTAGGTATATATACACTACACTTCGACATCTACACATCGGTATACTTGTGCTACACCTCGGCAACTACAAGTCGACACCTACACTTAGACTCATGCACACCTACACTTCGCCACCTATACTTCATTACCTACGCTCAACACTTACTCTTCTACGCACTCATTCGTTGACTCCCATAGACTCTTACCCATCTACAACTAGGCAACCTCGGTTCATATGTCGCCCTAGACACCTAACCTTCATCTTCTCTCGTTTCTTTGATTCTTATACTATGATCAACTTAAACCACAACTACTACACCTATATTCATACAAAATTTGTCCCACACCCTCATCAAAGTAACCAACAAAGGTGACTACACCAAAACAACATCCGGATACTTAGTGTTCCTGGGTGTATCAGCAATTACAAGAAGCGCCCAGCGGCAATTGGGCCTTGGCCCGGCCAACGAGATCGCCCAAACACGGCGCTTGGGACCGCATTCGCATGAACCGGCGAAATCTTCGCTAACGGTCGGGGCTCTACAGTATATATATGCCATTCGCACATGGCATCAGGTACGTTCTCTTACCTTGTGCTATCTGCCCGAGCGACCTCTCACTAGATCGTCGGAGTGTCTTTGCAGGTACCACCCGAGGTGCTCAGCGTGAAGCCAGGACCGATCCTTTCACTCATTCAACGACCGGCCCAGTCAACAGGACGACAACAACTTCAACACTTCATTGGTCAAGGTACGATCAAGTGGCGACCACAGTGGGAGGTCCGAGCGCTATCCTACCTCGTTCATGGCTCCACGCGACCGGCCCCAGACGCGGGCCTCTTCCCGACTCAACCCTTCCGGGCAACATCATCAGCAGCAGACTCCGGAGGGCGTAGCCGTTACTATACATGAGTCTCAAGGACATCCACGACAAGAGACTTGAGCACAAGCTGGCCGTGGACCGGTCCTCAGCCAGATTCACCATTCGTTCCTCAACCAGAGTTACCGCCCGAGCTAATTGAAGCGGGCATTCAGGAACCATTGCCAGAGCATGTCACTCAGGCCGTTCTGCAGATCCTGCAAAGCAAGAACCAAGTTATTGCAGATAGAGATGAGCTGATCTCACGCTATGAAAGAGGGTCGATTCCGGGCCGCCCGCGTGCGGAAGACGGAGAACCTTCTGCCCCTCGCCGACCGGCGCGAAGACATCGCTCCCCTCCTCGAAGGAGCCTTTCTCGCCGGGAGAGCACCACCCATCGGTCTCCGGTGCGACGTACTAGGGCACACAGATCGCCCCCGAGCAGGAACGTGCGTAGACGCCGTTCGCTATCTTATGATGATTATGAGGATTCCAGCTACCGTCCTGACACCGGCCGCTCGCCCACGAGGTACTCCTCCAATGAGTCGTCCGGTTCACGTCGGTCGAGAAGCAGGTCTTGGGATTCTCGTGAAGAGCTGGAAGATTACAGGGATGGAAGAATTAGGGACGTTTCGCATCAGCCAAGAAGAGGCCATAGCGAGCGACCCAGAAGGCCTCCTCAACTTCCACCATCTGGCCCATCCGGAGGATTTTATGGAATGCCGGGCAACGAGGCATGCCTCGCAATGCAACCTTTTGGGTCGAACGACATTCAGAACGAGCACGGCTCATTCTCTAGAGAGATCAGGCGTTACAAAATCCCTAGAGATCTGCGAAAGCCGCCCAATCTCAACAAGTTCGATGGCCGTGGAGATCCAGACAAACATCTCCATTATTTTAATAATTACAGTTGTTACAGAGAGTTGGGATCGACCATGAAATGCAGGCTATTTCCTCAGTCGTTGGACGGCCGAGCATTGGAATGGTGGGAATCTCTCCGACCCAATACTATCTCCTCATGGGAAGACCTGATCAGAATCTTCTTGTCTCACTACACTGCCAACCGCTGCCAATATCGATATGAAGAATACTTGGATTCTGTTGTTCAAGGTGATAATGAGGCGAGACAAAGATACATCGATCGGGTTCAACATCGAGGCCGAAGTTCTGTTCGCGACTTGTCAGACAAGGACAAGTTGAAGTATCTAAAGCGTGGTATTCGACCGGACCACAGGTTCGTCGAAGAGTTCACGTTGAATCATTACCAAGATCTCAGCTACTTCCTAACAAGGGCAAACGTCCACATGGCGTATGAAGAAACTTTAGCTGCGAGAAAGTGTAGAAATGAAAATCTCTTTCCATGTTTTGATGATACAAACTTAAAGGAATGAGTTAAGTTTTCTAAACACTTATTATGATTAACAAGTTTCAATCAAGTGTGTAAAAGAACAGGAAACAAGAATCATAGCAAGAATCTTGGCATTACAAATAAACCAAGTATTTTTCAAAGTTAAAATATGCCATTAGAAGGTTGCCTTCAGAAGGTTACCTTAAAGAAGGTTGAATACAGAAGGTTACTCCATCAGAAGGTTAACTACAGAAGCTTAAAAGACTAAGTAACTTTCATCAGAAGGTTGACTGAAAGTCAAACAGAAGGTTGACTAAAAGTCAACACAAGGTTGACCAATAGTCAACAGAAAGTTTGATTGAAGTCACGAAGGTTGATTTACTCCTTAAAGAGGTTCGTAGAAGGTTAAGTGTTCAAGAAGGTTAAAGAGGATTGAAGATTTCAAGCTTCGCTTTTACGGGAAACATGTTCATAACCGAAATCTTAATCTGAAATGCATCAAATAAGTATTCAAGGAATTAAAGTTTCAAAAATGTCATCTTATGTAAAGAAGAAATCCTTGATTATTTGTTGTATCTTAAAAGCTTGTTTGTTCATGCTTAAGAAGCTTCAGAAGCTTCAAAAATAAAGTATGTAAAATTATATGTAGTACATGAACAGGGACTGAAGTGATAGAAATGATGAAAAAGGAAGTAAAGTGCTGACATGAAAAGATGGTAGCACAAGACAAAGCAAAAATGTTGCTTCGTAAGGTTGAAGGCTACTACCTAAAGCTCAAAAGTCATCATTACCTACCTACAAAGCTACAACAACTTCCAACGGCTCTTTTCTTCTTTCCAACAGCCATATCTCAGATTCAAAGTCTATATAGAGGGCTGCTCTACTCAAATGCAAACTATGAGTTGAAATTGGAACCTTCAAGTCAAGCTTCTAAACAAAATCCAACCTTCTCATCCACACTTCAAGCTACTACAAGTTCAGAATTGGGAAATACTATCTTGAGTGTGTGTTTGCTTGTTATGGTCTTTGAAATACATTGTATCTATCTATCAACAAGCTCTTAAATCATCCCAAACCCAAACCCCTTACTGTAAGAAATATTGTGTAAGTTTCTCAACAAACTACCTAGTGAGAGGTGAGTGTTGTTGGTGATTCTTGTTGTAAGGCTCTCAACAAACTACCTAGTAAGAGGTGAGTGGTGTTGGTGATCCTAGTTGAAAGGTTCTCAACAAACTACCTAGTGAAAAGTGAGTGTTGTTGGTGATCCTAAGGAAATACCTTTAGGAAACTAGAAGAGAGTTTTCTAGTAGGTTGAGACGACTTAGTGAAGATTTGTGTAAGTTAGCACTTGTCTTTTGTGTGTGATCAAAAGTGAGTGGAGTGAAAAGTCTTTGGCGGTTGAAGCTAAAGCAAGTGTAAATCTATTTGGAGAATAGTGGAAACTCTCACGTGGACGTGGGGAGAGGAGTAGCCACAGTTTGGTGAACCTCTATAACTCTACTGTGTCATTATCTGCTTTTCTTAATTAATGGCTTTAAACTGTCTTACAATCACCAAAGTTTTCAACTACTTCAGAAGGTTAAAAACACCAACCTTCTGTAGTCAAGATCAGAATTTTAAATAAGACTTACTTTGATTATCTTTTGAAAACAACACTCTTTACGAAATCAAAGACATCTAAATTCATCAAAGTTAATTATCTTTTACTACTTTCATACTTGACTATTGTTTGTGTTACTAACATTTCAACCTTCTGATATCCAAGTAATATTGAGAAACAATACAGAAGGTTGCAGGTATTAAAAATTAAAAAGAGTGCACAATTCAATCCCCCCCTTTCTTGTGCAAATTAATCACTTCAGAAAGGCCGTCCGTGCGCGGCCTAAAGAAGAACACAGTAAGCCGGCCAAAGGGCATGAAGGTCGCCGCGACAACCAGCCTGACTTTAGAGATAAGAAGTTTGATCATCGCACTTGGCTCAACACCTCTATTGCGCAGATCTACAGCGAGTGCCAAAATAATGAGTTTGTGGGAGTAAAACGGCCCGATCCACTCGTGCTCAAGAAGGGGGCACGACCGACTAAAAGATACTGCCGTTACCACAAGAGCAAGGGTCATGATACTAACGACTGTATGGCCCTCAAGGACGATATTGAAGAACTCATCCAGAAAGGCAAGTTGGGAAAGTATGTGAGGTCGGAGGAAGGCGACCGACCTCAAGAGAAGGCGAAAGAAACTGATCAAGACAGAGGAAAGGGCACCCTAGTCATAACGAGCACCCAAGATAAAGACCGGTCTGAAGATCGAGATACTCGACAGTCTAAAGGCCGTAATGTAGCAATGGTTATCCACGGTGGAAACCCCCTGGATCGCAGGGAATCTAACAAGGCCACCAAGAGAAAATGGGACGAACTTCTGATGGTCGCATCCACTTCAGCAGCACCGCCGGTCTCGAACAGACCTCCCATCTCTTTCAGTGATAACGACCTGTACGACGGCAAGCCTAACAGTTATGTCCCATTGGTAGTCAGAGCGATTATGGCCAAACACGCAGGTGCAAAAAATTCAGTCGACCAAGGTAGCTCTACCGATATCATGTTTGAAGAGGTGATTGACAAGTTAAAGGTTGATCGGAGCGAGATAATTCCACAGGCCGACCCTACTCCTCTAACAGGCTTCAATGGAGCGACCACCTATCCGTTGGGGACGATCGAGCTCTTGGTTACGTTTGGTGATGACACTGGGGAAAACACTCTGTACAGGACGGTCAGGACGACGTTCCTTGTACTTCCCATCAAATCCTGCTATCAATGTATCATTGGTAGGCCGACTTTGGGCAAACTAGAGGCCGTTGCATCAACAGTGCATCTGAAGATGAAGTTCTACAGCAAAGACGACCAAGTAGTTACCCTGGCGGCCGACCTAGAGGCAGCAATACGAAGCCACACTTTATATCAGGAGATTTGTGATGAGGTAGATCGTGGCCCAAGTGATCAGAGCACTTGTGAAGGCCATCAAGTCAATGTCGCTGATTTGGATGCTCGGTATGATCCAGACAGCGACCCAGAAGACAACGACGATGATTTAGCCCGAGAGCTAAAAAACAGGCTGAAAAGACCAGAACCTCATGGAGAATTTGTAGATGTGCAATTGGGTGACGACCCAACTAAAACGGTGAAGCTCGGTAGCGACCTACCGGAGCAAGTAAAGCAAGACCTTGTGCAATGTTTGAGAGACTATGCTGACCTATTCGCATGGCAGGCATCTGACATGCCCGGTATTCCCGTGGAGATCGTTTGCCATCAGCTATCAGTCGATGAAGGAGTTAAGCCGGTCGCACAAAGAAGAAGAACTCAGAGTGAGGAAAAATCTCAAGCCGCTGCAAAGGCCGTTGAGGACCTCGTGAAGGCCGACTTCATCGAAGAGATCAAATACACGACCTGGCTATCCAATGTCGTGTTGGTTAAAAAGAAGAATGGCAAGTGGAGAATGTGTGTAGATTACACCGACCTGAATAAGGCATGCTCGAAAAATGCCTTCCCCGTGCCCAACATTGACAAGTTGGTCGATGGTGCCTCGGGCTACAAATTATTATCTTTTCTGGATGCTTATTCAGGATACAATCAGATCACGATGTATCCACCCGATCGACACAAGACAGCCTTCATGACAGATCGAGGCAATTTTCAATACAAGGTGATGCCTTTCGGCTTAAAGAACGCTGGAGCGACCTACCAGCGAATGATGAATAAAATTTTCAAAAGGCAGATCGGTCGCATATCTGAGGTGTATTTGGACGATATGATCATCAAAAGTGGGACTGATCCAGATCATGTGAACGACCTGAGGGAAATCTTTGAAGAAGCAAGGAAAAATTCACTCAGACTGAATCTAGAGAAGTGTACCTTTGGGGTGAGGGCCGGAAGATTTTTGGGCTTTCACCTAACTGAAAGAGGGATAGAAGCAAACCCTGAGAAATGCAGGGCGGTCGCCGACATGAGTCCGCCCACCATAAAAAAAGAAATACAACAGCTGAATGGCATGGTAGCTGCCTTATCCAGGTTCATTCCCAAAGCGGTCTGCAAGTCGCTTAATCGCTTGAACTCTGAAGAAAGAGATAGATTTTGAGTGGACCGACCAATGCCAGCGAGCGTTGGATGAGTTGAAAGAAGCTTTGACTAACCCACCAATTATGACCAAGCCGCTGCCGGGCGAAACACTATATTTGTACTTGGCGATAACAGAAGAAGTTCTAAGTGCCGTGTTGGTCAGGGAAAGCGACCTAAAGCAAAATCCGGTCTATTTCATCAGTAAGGTACTGCAAGGGCCCGAGCTGAGGTACCAGAAAATAGAGAAGTTTGCTCTTGCACTCCTAGTCGCTGCTCGAAGATTGAGACCCTACTTTGTGGCCCACCAGGTCGTGGTAAGGACCGATCAGCCAATCAGGCAAGTCCTCCATCGGCCAGACCTGGTGGGACGAATGATAAAGTGGGCAGTAGAACTCAGTGAATTTGGGATTAAATTTGAATCCAGATCGGCCGCAAAAGCGCAGGTGTTGGCCGACTTTATAGCTGAGATGACTCCGATTCCAGAAGATCAATCTGCAACGACCTAGATCTTACATGTAGATGGGTCGTCCAATAGCAAAGGAAGCGGAGCGAGCAGCCTAATATTAGAAAATTCGAAAGGCTGAAATTTGTGGAGGTGTCTTTGACTTTCGCGTTCCACACATCAAACAACCAGCCGAGTATGAGGCGTGCATAGGCGGCTGCCGCTTCTTGAGAGATTTTAATGTCGACCGGGTTGAACTTCGATCAGACTCCTTGCTTGTTGTCTCGCAGATCAAAGAATTGTATGATGCTAAGGACGACGTGCTGAAGAGTTATTTAGCCAGAGTAAGGGAGCTTCTCAAGCAGTTCGACCGAGCGGAAGTGACTCATGTGCCTCGGACCGCAAATGTTCGAGCAGACATTCTATCAAAGCTTGCAAGTACCAAAACTCCGGGAAATCACAGAAGTTTGATTCAGGAGACTCTAAATCGGCCGAGCGTGTCGACCAAGCCAAGCCAGTCGTTGGCCGTTCTTTGTGTCAATCCGGATTCAGATTGGATCGCCCCTATTCTTAGATACATCGTTGAAGGGGAAGAGCCGAGCGACCAGAAGCAGGCGAAATTGGTCAGGCTCAGGGCGACCAAGTATTCAGTAATAGAAGGGAAATTATACAGAAGAGGATTCTCGTCTCCATTGTTAAGATGTCTTACGTCAGTCGAAGCCGACCATGTGTTGAGAGATATTCACGAAGGTGTTTGTGGAAGCCACCAAGGTGCACGTTCAATAGCTAAGAAAGCTCTCAGGGCCGGCTATTACTGGCCGACCATGGACGAGGACGCTAAGAAGCTCGTTCAGAAATGCAAAAAATGTCAAGTACATGCTGACGTCCACATTGCACCTTCCTCAGAGTTACAAAGTCTTGTCTCACCTTGGCCGTTTGCCTGGTGGGGCATAGATCTGCTAGGCCCGTTTCCACCTGCCCCAGGCCAGTTCAAGTTTTTGATCGTGGCAGTAGACTATTTTACTAAGTGGATCGAGGCCGAGCCTCTTGCAACAATCACATCAGCAAAAGTAAGCAAGTTCTTCGGGCGGTGTGTGTTAGCCCGTTTTGGAATCTCTCAACAATTGATAACTGACAACGGTACCCAGTTCGCAGATAAAAGGTTCAGAGAAATGTTGGCCGACCTAGGGGTTAAACAGCGTTTCACCTCGGTCGAACATCCTCAGACAAACGGCCAAGCTGAAGCGGCCAACAGAGTTATCCTACGTGGTTTGAAACGAAGACTCGATGAAGCGAAAGGGCTGGTCAAGAGCGCTGCGATCCGTTCTTTGGGCCTACAGGACGACTCCTCATTCATCGACCGGGGAGTCGCCTTTCAGATTGGTGTATGGGACTGATGCTGTAATACCCATAGAAATGGGCGAACTGAATTGGAGAACTTCAAATCCCCCTACAGTGGTTGACAACGACCGAGCCATTCGAGAAGAATTGGACCTGATCGAAGAGTTGCGTACCCAAGCGTCACTTAGAGAACAATTGATCAAGCAGAAGGTCGCAGCCAGATACAACGCTCGAGTTCAGAAGAGAGATTTTTCGGTCGGCCAGCTCGTCCTGAGACGTGCAGATGTGGGAAATAAGAATGCCCGACAGGGAAAGCTGGCACCGAATTGGGAAGGTCCGTATAGGGTCATCAAAAAGACCGGCAAGGGGGCATACGAGCTGGAAACCATGGATGGGGCGACTATCCCCAGAACATGGAACGCAGAGAAACTTAGAAAATATTATGTTTGAATGTAATGAACGACCGATCAATAAATGAAAGACAGGCAGGCGCTCTTTTTCCCATTGGGTTTTTTACTGAGGCCTGACCTTTAAAATATGCTTTGTTCTTTACTTTCTCGCAAGAATGTGTGCCCGGTCGCTCAAACATACTCATGGCAAAGGAGCGATCGAAGATTTATCAAACGTAAATAGGTCGTCGAAACGATCTACCTCGAGTGCCATCGAAATGGCCCAAGGGTTAAGTAATAACCCACAACGTTAGGTCGTCGAAACGATCTAAATCGAGTGCCATCGAAAATGGCCCAAGGGTTAAAGAAGTAACCCGCAAACTTTAGACCGTCGAAACGATCTAAATCGAGTGCCATCGAAAATGGCCCAAGGGTTAAAGAAGTAACCCGCAAACTTTAGACTGTCGAAACGATCTAAATCGAGTGCCATCGAAAATGGCCCAAGGGTTAAAGAAGTAACCCGCAAACTTTAGACCGTCGAAACGATCTAAATCGAGCGACCATCGAAATGGTCCCAATCGAGTGCCATCGAAATGGCCCAAGGGTTAAGTAATAACCCATCATATTAGGCCGTCGAAACGACCTACCTCGAGCGACCATCGAAATGGTCCCAACAAGTGCCATCGAAGTGGCCCAATCGAGTGCCATCAAGATGGCCCAATCTAAGGTCGCCGAGCCGACCGGGTACCCGTTGGGTTACTCTAACTATCTTTAACGAGTGCTTTCGAAATGGCACAAAACGGTCGTTGAGCGGCCTAAAAGTTCGAAAACTTAGAGAAAAATAAACATACAAGATGCGTAGACGTAACGATACGAATTCAAGTAAAACGGAATAAAAGACAAGGTAAAATGTCATTACAAAATAGAGACGCCCGGTCGAAACCGAGCGCTCAAATATCTCACTGCTCGAAGGCAGCTTATAAATTGTTGTGCCCGAAGGCAAGTTAAACTATTACAAGATGTACTCCGCTCGCAGGCGGGCTTCAGAAGAGAACCGAGCTGGGTCGAACAATATTCCCCTGTTCATCACGTTCCTCGGGCAGCATGATCTTGTTGTTCTCAACATAGTGGGCGGGCTTTATCATCTTGTCATCAAAATTGATGTTCAAATCTGCGTTCAGCGCCCGCACCTGGCCGAGAGCATTATAGAACTGCTCGATCGCTGCATTCCGAGCATGCTCAGCTATTGTTCGAACTCGAGCCTCCAGCTCGGCCTTCTCGGTCTCCCACCGACTTTCTCCTTCTCTAGGACTTCAACGTCAATCTTTAGATTTGCCACCTGACCAGCAAGTTCCTTGTTCCTCTTGGAGAGTTTGGCCCGGTCGTCCTCGCCTCGCTGAAGAGCATCTTTTTTGGACTTGGCAAGTTTGTCATACTTTTGCTGCGCCTCAGCCAAGGCCTTCTCCTTTTCAGCCCGAGCTCCTGCGAACAAAGATGGTCTAACCGTTAGTCGGTCGAACAAAAGCAAAGACCACGACGGGTTAGAGAAATAGAATACCTTCAGCTTCGCCCACCAGCTCTTCCATGATTTTGTCTATTCCCATGTAGAGAGAAGCACAGATCGCCATGGGCTTCTTCTTGAACCGCTCGAAGTCGACCTGCCCCAAACCCTCAAGCGAGAGAATAGGAATGCCCTCCTTAGCGGGGTCCGAGTTCCGATCATCGAACTTGGCCCGCTTGGGAGAGCGGTCATCGTGGCGAGGGGGCGACCGGGAATTGGTAGCTGGCTTTTTCCCTTGGCTTTTGGGAGTTTGAGGGACCTTCGACGACCCTTCCCCGTCGGCCACGTTTCGTGGCGGCTACCGGCGCTGCCGCCTGTGGGGTTGAAGCGACTCGAGCACGACCCACGACTTACCGGCCATTCTTTCTGCAAAATAACGAGTTAAGAGTTAGAAGAAAAGATTGACAGCAAAAATATAAAGGTAAAGTTCAAAGGCGAACCAATCTCGGCCTCCAGAGCCCGGCCCCTGAGCAAGACAAAGGGACGACAAGGTAGGTCGCCCTTAGGGTCTGGAAGCATCATGCCCGCCAGCGCTTTGATCATCTCCAAAGATTCCAAGTCGGCCTCGCCCAAATCTTTGACAGGATAGATATAGTCGCCCGGCCTCCTGAAGAAGTGAGCTTCGTTCCACATGATTGGGAAGTAAGGTGGACCGAGCATCCCGTCCGGTTGGACCTTAGATATAGCCTTACCGGCCTCCTTAGTGGGAGCGATCCAAAAGTATTGACCTTTCCAAGCCGCGCGCAGTGACTCTTGATATGCTTTGAAATACCGATGCTGAGTCTTCTGCATCTTAAAAGAGACTCGCTCCCTCTTTTCTTTGTTCGCTTTCTCCCCGAGCGCCTTAGCTCGAAGAGCGCAAAAAAAAAGCATGATCGATAACCGCCGACCAAGTTTAGTTAAAAGGACTTCAAAAGTTTTTAAAAACGCCAAGCGTTGGGATGGAGTTGAGAGTGGGCGACCGATGTGACTTGAACGTCACGCGTTGAAACTCGGTGAAGGGTGGGGTGATGTTCATCCTCTCGAACACGAGCCGATACATCGTGAACTTAAGGTTCTTTGGAATAAGTTGCAATGTCTTCTCCATCTTTCATGCCTCTCACCCTCCGGCCGGTAATTCATCGAAGTGGCTCTCGCAGATCGTGCAAGGCAAAATGGTCGACCATAATGGTACTCCTGTGTGAGCGAAAAGTTTCTGACACCCAAGACATGTCAGATGGGTCTCGGGCTACATCAGTTTGAACGTCGGCCGCCTCTTCGTTCGATCCTCCTACGTTATTTACCTCTCGACTGCAGGAGGCGGCTGCGGTGGACTACCGCTTCCTCATTGGTCGCGGCTCGGCGCCGCCGGCTTCCATCATCTCCTCGTCGCCCGCGGCTGGAGGCGGCACTCGGTAACCGTCATCATCTATAATCACTACCTCCACCTCTTCCTCTCCTCCCGCTCGAGATATTACATTCTCCGGTGGTGGAGTGTTGCACGGCCGAACATCAGAATGGACGGACTTAGAGCCAGAGCTCTTCAAGCTAGCCGATCCTTGGCCAGAAGAGTTGGAGCTCGAGCTCGTACTGCTCGAAGAACTACTGCTCGAAGAGCCAGAATTTTTGTCGACCGAAGACGACTTGGACTTCTCCTCCGGGGAAGCAGCCTCGGACGGCTTAGACATATGGACGACAAAAGATTGAGACGGTCCTCCGGGAATGCGAGCGGTCTTTTTCGTCCGCGCCAGCACCTGTGATAAAGGGATCGAGTCAGGTCGGTCGAGCAGAGCACTCGTGAAAGGGGGGCGACTTGGCCGTCCCCAGACCTGACACCCCCAATCACGAGGCGTGAAAAAGTGTGGAGTGCATTCAAAGAAAAACTCAAATTTAAAAAGTAAAAGCATAGATCGATCCATACCTTGAACAGATGTTATGAATCGGTCGTGAAAGCAAAGACGAGCAACAAGAAAACAGCTACAGATGTAAGTCGGCGGCAGACGAGTCGGTCGCTGGTAGAGCAATTCGTGAAAGTGTGAAGAATGATCTCAGCTGAAGGGGTATTTATAGTGCAGACCCATGGCGCGAAGGGGACCAGGAGACGAAGCGTCGCAACGTTTCACCTTCTCGCCAATAGCTGCCTTCAGACAACCTCGGAAATACCAAACGTCAGGTCATAAATGTCGATAAAGACCAACCGCATCGCGTCGGCCGCAATGCGGCGATTAGCGGCGGTAAACCGCCCTATCAAGAAAGCAAACGGCGCGTCTGTTTCATCAAAATAACATCACTCCACGGGCACCGATTCAAGCCTCGGCCCGCTCTTAGCGACGACCTAGGCTTGGGGGCAATCGTTCTGAGTGTATCAAGAATTACAAGAAGCGCCAGCAAAGAATTGGGCCTTGGCCACCAACAGGAGCAGACAAGCCCAAACACGCCGCTTGGACCGCAATTCGCATAACCGGCGAAATCTTCGCTAAGCATAACGCCCCAAAAATGATTAAATAAATAATTAGATAATTTAATTAAGTGATAATTTAGTTGGCATTATTTAAAATAAATATAAGGTAATTAATTCAAGTAAGGAGTGGGGTGTAGTAAATAAATAGAGAGTATTTAATTAAAATATGGAGGATGTGAGAAAATAATTGGGGGTGTGCATTTAGGGCCCAATGGAGTTAAGTGGCCCAAACCCAATTAATAAAAACATTAGGGTCTTAGGAGAAACCCTCATTAGAACCAAATTGCAAAAATTATAGAAAGGAGAGAAGAGTGAGAGAGAGAGAGCGCGGCGGCTAGGGCAAGGAAAGGAGAGAGAGTTGCGTGAAGCTCAAGGAGGAGGAAAAGCTTGGAGTGTTGGTGTCTTGGGAGGATCCTTCTTGATTTCTTGAGTGCCTTCTTCAATTAACAAGGTATGGGGGCTCTCTAGCATATTTAATAATTTATAAATCTTGAAACATAGGGATTAAGGATTAGGAGTAATTTAGGTGGATAATTGTCATGTGTATACGTGATTTGGGTGATGTTCACATGACGTTGTGGTTTCGTTATTGTTGTTGCGTTAATGCGTGATGATGTTGATTTCGTGATGCGTGAATTGCTTACGTCGGTGTATTGTTTGTGTTAATGCGTGATGATGTTGATTTCGTGATTGAGCCATAATTATCATTGTATTGCGTTAATGTGCGTGTGCGTTGCAGGTTTGCCTGGTGGCGCCGATTCTTTGCCACAGTGCGCTTGTGTTTGGCGTGTGTGTGGTGCGCTCTTGGCGCCGTGTGTGAGTGTGTGCCGAGGTGAATGAAGTGAGGTGCCGAGGTGAATGAGGTGAGGTGACCTAGGTGAGTGAGGTGAGGTGAGGTGCCGAGGTGAATGAGGTGAGGTGAGTGAGGTGAGGTGAGGTGCCGATGTGAGATGAGGTGAGGTGACGTAGGTGAGTGAGGTGAGGTGAGGTGCCGTGGTTAACGAAGTGAGGTGCCGAGGTGAATGAGGTGAGGTGACCTAGGTGAGTGAGGCGAGATGAGGTGCCGAGGTGAATGGGGTGAGGTCTTAGAGGTGTGTGTCTGTGTTTGAGTGTGGTGCGCCAATTGTGGGTGTGCTTGGCGTGTGAGTGTGTGAGTGATGTGCCGAGGTGAATGAGGTTGGACCAGGGAGTGAGTCGAGATGAGGTGACGAGGTGAATGGGGGTGAGGTGCCGAGGTGTGTGTGCGTGTTTGAGTGTGGTGCGCCAATTGTGGGTGTCTTGCGCGTGAGTGTGTGAGTGTGTGCCGAGGTGTGTGTCTGTGTTTGAGTGTGGTGCGCCAATTTTGGTGTGTGCGCGTGAGTGTGTGAGTGATGTGCCGAGGTGAATGAGGTTGGTGACCGAGGTGAGTGAGGCGAGATGAGGTGCCGAGGTGAGTGGGGTGAGGTGCCGATGTGTGTGAGAGTGTACCGAGGTGTATTTTGTGTGTGCCGAGGTGAATTTAGTGTGTGCTTAGGGTGAAGTGTGTGTGTCATTTTGGGGCGCCATTTGGCTGCCCCAGTGCGCTGGTGTTGCTAGTGTGCGTGGGTCTACGGGATGGGCGCCAATCTTGGCAGCCCAAGGCGCAACTTGGCGCCATGTCTAGGTGTGGGTTCAAAATAGCGCTAGGTGTCGGATTGGTCCCCGAAGTGTCAATTTAGTCCTTAGGTGTTAAAATGGTTCTTTTGGTGTCAAACTAGTCCCTAGGTGTGGGTTTAGTCCCGGTGTTGACTTTAGTCATTTGGCGTGAAAATAATTATTGGTGATCTTTTAGTCCCTAAAGAAGTACTATTTGTGGTGTGGTGTATTATTGGTGATTAAATAATGGTGAGTTGGGGTCTATGACCTTTCTTTGGTGTTAGTGAGCCCACAAGGCTATTGGTGAGTATATTATTGCTTTCTTTTGGTGATTTGGTGTTTTTTCGGTGCATAGTCATGGCGTCGCATAAATCATATGCATTTTGGTGGAATAGGCTTGGCCTCTAAATTATTTTGGTGTTTGGTGAATGCCCACAAGGCAATTTTTGGTGATGGATCCACATGCATATGCCCGGTGGAGTTTTGGGTTGCATTGCATACATGTTCAGTGTGATTGCAAATGGTGTAGCTTGTTTTCTAGTGTGGTGTAGTAGTTAGTGTATGCGCGCTTTGGTGTAATCTTGTCTTAATAATGTATTTAAATTTGTTGTTCTCTGGTGTGCTGTTTCTCTGTGTTCCTCGCTTTATTTATTATTATCTATGCATTGAGACTCACCTCTTTGCGTCGTGTTGCCTCGTATGTCAAGCAACTGCAGTGTGATGGATGAAGGTGACTAGAGATCCTTCATCTAGTATGGTCGAAGTCGCTCGATCACGTATAAGGGAGGGAATGTTTATTTGTTATGTCTATTACTTTTGAACTATTATTTAAGTTGTTAATTTTCCACAATTTGTAATGTTATTCCCAGACTATTATTTTGGTGCTATGTTATTCCGACTATTATTTAAGTAATTGTTTTGAAGTATGTTAAGGTGTTTGGTTTTAAATGTGACACCCTCGAGTGCTGGTCATGACCAAACGTTTTCAACTACTCGATTTTCCAAATTATTTAAATAGTAGTTTATGTAGAAGGGGGTGTTACAAGTGGTATCGGAGCATAAGTTCGGTGCAATAAGGCCAAGTTGTCGAGTTTGTTAACCCTCGAGTCTTAGTACTCGTTCTAAATCATAATTATGTATTCTTGTTTGGAATAATATATAGATTCTTTGTTTTTTTATGTCTTATGGTGTTTTTTTCTTTGTTTTGGAAAATAAGGGTTCTTTGTTTTCATAAATCAATGTTCTTTATTTTAATTGAAACATGAACTCGTTGTTTTCTTTATAAATTGTGGTTGTTTTTATACATAAGAAAAAGAACATGGTGATATTTTACTACTATCCTTGGAGTTTAATTGTGTCAATTTCCCAACTCTAAAGGTGGTGTTTCTTCCTAAATTTTTAAATGTGATGTTTCTTTCTAAAATCTAAAATGTGTTATTAATGAAAATCTAAAGGTGTTGTTTTCCTCAATTTTAAAATGTGGAGTTTACGATGATGCGGTGATATAATAGTGATGATTGCTTTTAGGAAATGTATTTCGTTAAGAGTGTTCTCTAGAATCTATTGTCGTGTGGTCGAGTGTTTGAGTTGTGCAGTGTCTATAGTATTTAAATTTTCGAGGACGAAAGTGCCTAAGTGGGGAGGTTATAACGCCCCAAAAATGATTAAATAAATAATTAGATAATTTAATTAAGTGATAATTTAGTTGGCATTATTTAAAATAAATATAAGGTAATTAATTCAAGTAAGGAGTGGGGTGTAGTAAATAAATAGAGAGTATTTAATTAAAATAGGGAGGATGTGAGAAAATAATTGGGGGTGTGCATTTAGGGCCCAATGGAGTTAAGTGGCCAAACCCAATTAATAAAAACATTAGGGTCTTAGGAGAAACCCTCATTAGAACCAAATTGCAAAAATTATAGAAAGGAGAGAAGAGTGAGAGAGGAGAGGCGCGACGGCTAGGGCAAGGAAAGGAGAGAGAGTTGCGTGAAGCTCAAGGAGGGGAGGAAAAGCTTGGAGTGTTGGTGTCTTGGGAGGATCCTTCTTGATTTCTTGAGTGCCTTCTTCAATTAACAAGGTATGGGGCTCTCAGCATATTTAATAATTTATAAATCTTGAAACATAGGGATTAAGGATTAGGAGTAATTTAGGTGGATAATTGTCATGTGTATACGTGATTTGGGTGATGTTCACATGACGTTGTGGTTTCGTTATTGTTGTTGCGTTAATGCGTGATGATGTTGATTTCGTGATGCGTGAATTGCTTACGTCGGTGTATTGTTTGTGTTAATGCGTGATGATGTTGATTTCGTGATTGAGCCATAATTATCATTGTATTGCGTATGTAATGTGCGTGTGCGTTGTCTTTGCCTGTGGCGCCCAGGGAGTTCTTGCCACAGTGCGCTTGTGTTTGGCGTGTGTGGTGCGCCTCTTGGCGCTGACTGTGTGTGAGTGTGTGCCGAGGTGCCGAGGTTAATGAAGTGAGGTGCCGAGGTGAATGAGGTGAGGTGACCTAGGTGAGGTGAGGTGCCGAGGTGAATGAGGTGAGGTGAGTGAGGTGAGGTGCCGATGTGAGATGAGGTGAGGTGAGTGAGGTGAGGTGAGGTGCCGATGTGAGATGAGGTGAGGTGACCTAGGTGAGTGAGGCGAGATGAGGTGCCGAGGTGAATGGGGTGAGGTGCCGAGGTGTGTGTCTGTGTTTGAGTGTGGTGCGCCAATGTGGGTCTTGGCGCGTGAGTGTGTGAGTGGTGTGCCGAGGTGAATGAGGTTGGTGACCAGAGGTGAGTGAGTCGAGATGAGGTGCCGAGGTGAATGGGGGTGAGGTGCCGAGGTGTGTGTCCGTGTTTGAGTGTGGTGCGCCAATTGTGGGTGTGGCGCGCGTGAAAGTGTGTGAGTGTGTCTTAGGAGGTGTGTGTCCGTGTTTGAGTGTGGTGCGCCAATTTTGGGTGTCTGCGCGCGTGGTGTGTGAGTGATGTGCCGAGGTGAATGAGGTTGGTGACCGAGGTGAGTGAGGCGAGATGAGGTGCCGAGGTGAGTGGGGTGAGGTGCGGATGTGTGAGAGAGTGTAACGAGGTGTATTTTGTGTGTGCCGAGGTGAATTTAGTGTGTGCCGAGGTGAAGTGTGTGTGTGTGTTGTTTGGGGCGCCATTTGGTGCCCAGTGCGCTCGTGTTGCTAGTGTGCGTGGGTCACGGGATGGGCGCCATCTTGCGTGCCTCAAGTGCAACAACAGCGCCATGTCTCAGGTGTGGGTTCAAAATAGCCCAAGGTGTCGGATTGGTCCCCGAAGTGTCAATTTAGTCCTTAGGTGTTAAAATGGTTCTTTTGGTGTCAAACTAGTCCCTAGGTGTGGGTTTAGTCCCGGGTGTTGACTTTAGTCATTTGGCGTGAAAATAATTATTGGTGATCTTTTAGTCCCTAAAGAAGTACTATTTGTGGTGTGGTGTATTATTGGTGACTAAATAATGGTGAGTTGGGGTCTATGACCTTTCTTTGGTGTTGGTGAGTATATTATTGCTTTCTTTTGGTGATTTGGTGTTTTCTGGTGCATAGTCATGGCGTCGCATAAATCATATGCATTTTGGTGGAATAGGCTTCGGCCTCTAAATTATTTTGGTGTTTGGTGAATGCCCACAAGGCAATTTTTGGTGATGGATCAACATGCATATGCCCAGTGGAGTTTTGGGTTGCATTGCATACATGTTCTGGTGTGATTGCAAATGGTGTAACTGTTTTCTAGTGTGACTGTAGTTAGTGTAACTGCCTTTGGTGTAACTGTCTTAATAATGTATTTAAATTTGTTGTTCTCTGGTGTGCCTGTTTCTCTGTGTTCCTCGCTTTATTTATTATTATCTATGCATTGAGACTCACCTCTTCGCGTCGTGTTGCCTCGTATGTCGGCAACTGCGGTGTGATGGATCAAGGTGACTAGAGATCCTTCATCTAGTATGGTCGAGTCGCTCTGATACGTAGCACCGGGAGGGAATGTTTATTTGTTATGTCTATTACTTTTGAACTATTATTTAAGTTGTTAATTTTCCACGGCTGTAATGTTATTCCCGACTATTATTTTGGTGCTATGTTATTCCCGACTATTATTTAAGTAATTGTTTTGAAGTATGTTAAGGTGTTTGGTTTTAAATGTGACACCCTCGAGTGGTCGCACCGAAACGTTTTTCAACTACTCTGATTTTCCAAATTATTTAAATAGTAGTTTATGTAGAAGGGGGTGTTACAAGTGGTATCAGAGCATAAGTTCGGTCTGTCCGGCCAAGTTGTCGAGTCTGTTAACCCTCGAGTCTTAGTACTCGTTCTAAATCATAATTATGTTACTGTTTGGAATAATATATAGATTGCTGTTTTTTTTTATGTCTTATGGTCTTCATTTCTTTGTTTTGGAAAATAAGGGTTCTTTGTTTTCATAAATTAATGTTCTTTATTTTAATTGAAACATGAACTGTTGTTTTCTTTATAAATTGTGGCTGTTTTTATACATAAGAAAAAGAACATGGCTGATATTTTACTACTATCCTTGGAGTTTAATTGTGTCAATTTCCCAACTCTAAAGGTGGTGTTTCTTCCTAAATTTTTAAATGTGATGTTTCTTTCTAAAATCTAAAATGTGTTGTTACTGAAAATCTAAAGGTGTTGTTTTCCTCAATTTTAAAATGTGGAGTTTACGATGATGCGGTGATATAATAGTGATGATTGCTTTTAGGGAAATGTATTTCGTTAAGAGTGTTCTCTAGAATCTATTGTCGTGTGGTCAGTGTTTGAGTTGTGCAGTGTCTATAGTATTTAAATTTTCGAGGACGAAAATGCCTAAGTGGGGGAGGGTTGTAACGCCCCAAAAATGATTAAATAAATAATTAGATAATTTAATTAAGTGATAATTTAGTTGGCATTATTTAAAATAAATATAAGGTAATTAATTCAAGTAAGGAGTTGGGTGTAGTAAATAAATAGAGAGTATTTAATTAAAATAGGGAGGATGTGAGAAAATAATTAGGGGGTGTGCATTTAGGGCCCAATGGAGTTAAGTGGCCCAAACCCAATTAATAAAAACATTAGGGTCTTAGGAGAAACCCTCATTAAAACCAAATTGTAAAAATTATAGAAAGGAGAGAAGAGTGAGAGAGGAGAGGCGCGACGGCTAGGGCAAGGAAAGGAGAGAGAGTTGCGTGAAGCTCAAGGAGGGGAGGAAAAGCTTGGAGTGTTGGTGTCTTGGGAGGATCCTTCTTGATTTCTTGAGTGCCTTCTTCAATTAACAAGGTATGGGGGCTCTCTAGCATATTTAATAATTTATAAATCTTGAAACATAGGGATTAAGGATTAGGAGTAATTTAGGTGGATAATTGTCATGTGTATACGTGATTTGGGTGATGTTCACATGACGTTGTGGTTTCGTTATTGTTGTTGCGTTAATGCGTGATGATGTTGATTTCGTGATGCGTGAATTGCTTACGTCGGTGTATTGTTTGTGTTAATGCGTGATGATGTTGATTTCGTGATTGAGCCATAATTATCATTGTATTGCGTTAATGTGCGTGTGCGTTGTGGCCGCCCAGTATGCGCGAAGTCACGCCTGAGTGCGCTTGTGTTTGGCGTGTGTGGTGCACCTCTCGCGCCGTGTGTGTGAGTGTGTGCCGAGGTGCCGAGGTTAATGAAGTGAGGTGCCGAGGTGAATGAGGTGAGGTGACCTAGGTGAGTGAGGTGAGGTGAGGTGCCGAGGTGAATGAGGTGAGGTGAGTGAGGTGAGGCGAGGCGCCGATGTGAGATGAGGTGAGGTGAGTGAGGTGAGGTGAGGTGCCGATGTGAGATGAGGTGAGGTGACCTAGGTGAGTGAGGCGAGATGATGGTGCCGAGGTGAATGGGGTGAGGTCCGAGGGTGTGTGTCTGTGTTTGAGTGTGGTGCGCCAATTGTGGTGGCGCGTGCGTGGTGTGTGAGTGGTGTGCCGAGGTGAATGAGGTTGGTGACCGAGGTGAGTGAGTCGAGATGAGGTGCCGAGGTGAATGGGGGTGAGGTGCCGAGGTGTGTGTCTGTGTTTGAGTGTGGTGCGCCAATTGTGGCTGTGCGCGTGAGCTGTGTGAGTGTGTGCCGAGGTGTGTGTCTGTGTTTGAGTGTGGTGCGCCAATTTTGGGTGGCTTGCGTGTGGTGTGTGAGTGATGTGCCGAGGTGAATGAGGTTGGTGACCGAGGTGAGTGAGGCGAGATGAGGTGCCGAGGTGAGTGGGGTGAGGTGCCGATGTGTGTGAGAGTGTACCGAGGTGTATTTTGTGTGTGCCGAGGTGAAGTGTGTGTGTGTTGCGCTGGGGGGCGCCATTTGGCTGCCCCAAGTGCGCCTGGTGTTGCTAGTGTGCGTGGGTCTACGGGATGGGTGCCAATCTTGCGTGCCCAAGCGCAACTTGGCGCCATGTCTCAGTGTGGGTTCAAAATAGCCCTAGGTGTCGGATTGGTCCCCGAAGTGTCAATTTAGTCCTTAGGTGTTAAAATGGTTCTTTTGGTGTCAAACTAGTCCCTAGGTGTGGGTTTAGTCCCGGGTGTTGACTTTAGTCATTTGGCGTGAAAATAATTATTGGTGATCTTTTAGTCCCTAAAGAAGTACTATTTGTGGTGTGGTGTATTATTGGTGATTAAATAATGGTGAGTTGGGGTCTATGACCTTTCTTTGGTGTTGGTGAGCCCACAAGGCTATTGGTGAGTATATTATTGCTTTCTTTTGGTGATTTGGTGTTTTCGGTGCATAGTCATGGCGTCGCATAAATCATATGCATTTTGGTGGAATAAAGCCTACCTCTAAATTATTTTGGTGTTTGGTGAATGCCCACAAGGCAATTTTGGTGATGGATCCACATGCATATGCCCAAAGTGGAGTTTTGGGTTGCATTGCATACATGTTCTCAGTGTGATTGCAAATGGTGTAATCTTTTTACGTGTGATTGTAGTTAGTGTAATGCGCTTTGGTGTAATGTCTTAATAATGTATTTAAATTTGTTGTTCTCGGTGTGCTGTTTCTCTGTGTTCCTCGCTTTATTTATTATTATCTATGCATTGAGACTCACCCTATTGCGTCGTGTTGCCTCGTATGTCAAGAAACTGCAGTGACGGTGGATCGAAGGTGACTAGAGATCCTTCATCTAGTATGGTCGAGTCGCTCGATCACGTAGAACCAGGGAGGGAATGTTTATTTGTTATGTCTATTACTTTTGAACTATTATTTAAGTTGTTAATTTTCCACTATTTGTAATGTTATTCCCGACTATTATTTTGGTGCTATGTTATTCCAGACTATTATTTAAGTAATTGTTTTGAAGTATGTTAAGGTTTTTGGTTTTAAATGTGACACCCTCAGTGGAGTCGACCAAACGCTTTTTCAACTACTCGATTTTCCAAATTATTTAAATAGTAGTTTATGTAGATGGGGGTGTTACAAGTGGTATCGAGCATAAGTTCGGTCCGTCAGGCCAAGTTGTCGAGTCTGTTAACCTCGAGTCTTAGTACTCGTTCTAAATCATAATTATGTTCTTGTTTGGAATAATATATAGATTCTTTGTTTTTTTATGTCTTATGGTGTATTTCTTTGTTTTGGAAAATAAGGGTTCTTTGTTTTCATAAATCAATGTTCTTTATTTTAATTGAAACATGAACCGTTGTTTTCTTTATAAATTGTGGTTGTTTTTATACATAAGAAAAAGAACATGGTGATATTTTACTACTATCCTTGGAGTTTAATTGTGTCAATTTCCCAACTCTAAAGGTGGTGTTTCTTCCTAAATTTTTAAATGTGATGTTTCTTTCTAAAATCTAAAATGTGTTATTCTTGAAAATCTAAAGGTGTTGTTTTCCTCAATTTTAAAATGTGGAGTTTACGATGATGCGGTGATATAATAGTGATGATTGCTTTTAGGGAAATGTATTTCGTTAAGAGTGTTCTCTAGAATCTATTGTCGTGTGGTCAGTGTTTGAGTTGTGCAGTGTCTATAGTATTTAAATTTTCGAGGACGAAAATGCCTAAGTGGGGAGGTTGTAACGCCCCAAAATGATTAAATAAATAATTAGATAATTTAATTAAGTGATAATTTAGTTGGCATTATTTAAAATAAATATAAGGTAATTAATTCAAGTAAGGAGTTGGGTGTAGTAAATAAATAGAGAGTATTTAATTAAAATAGGGAGGATGTGAGAAAATAATTAGGGGGTGTGCATTTAGGGCCCAATGGAGTTAAGTGGCCCAAACCCAATTAATAAAAACATTAGGGTCTTAGGAGAAACCCTCATTAAAACCAAATTGTAAAAATTATAGAAAGGAGAGAAGAGTGAGAGAGAGAGCGCGCGCGGCTAGGGCAAGGAAAGGAGAGAGTTGCGTGAAGCTCAAGGAGGAGGAAAAGCTTGGAGTGTTGGTGTCTTGGGAGGATCCTTCTTGATTTCTTGAGTGCCTTCTTCAATTAACAAGGTATGGGGCTCTCTAGCATATTTAATAATTTATAAATCTTGAAACATAGGGATTAAGGATTAGGAGTAATTTAGGTGGATAATTGTCATGTGTATACGTGATTTGGGTGATGTTCACATGACGTTGTGGTTTCGTTATTGTTGTTGCGTTAATGCGTGATGATGTTGATTTCGTGATGCGTGAATTGCTTACGTCGGTGTATTGTTTGTGTTAATGCGTGATGATGTTGATTTCGTGATTGAGCCATAATTATCATTGTATTGCGTTAATGTGCGTGTGCGTTGTGCTGCCCAGGGCGCCGAGTTGCTGCCCTGGTGCGCTTGTGTTTGGCGTGTGTGGTGCACCTCTTGGCGCTGACTGTGTGTGAGTGTGTGCCGAGGTGCCGAGGTTAATGAAGTGAGGTGCCGAGGTGAATGAGGTGAGGTGACCTAGGTGAGTGAGGTGAGGTGAGGTGCCGAGGTGAATGAGGTGAGGTGAGTGAGGTGAGGCGAGGCGCCGATGTGAGATGAGGTGAGGTGAGTGAGGTGAGGTGAGGTGCCGATGTGAGATGAGGTGAGGTGACCTAGGTGAGTGAGGCGAGATGAGGTGCCGAGGTGAATGGGGTGAGGTGCCGAGGTGTGTGTCTGTGTTTGAGTGTGGTGCGCCAATTGTGGCCAGGCGCGCGTGAGTGTGTGAGTGGTGTCGAGGTGAATGAGGTTGGTGACCGAGGTGAGTGAGTCGAGATGAGGTGCCGAGGTGAATGGGGGTGAGCCGAGGTGTGTGTCCGTGTTTGAGTGTGGTGCGCCAATTGTGGGGGTCATGGCGCGTGAGTTTGTGTGAGTGTGTGTGCCGAGGTGTGTGTCTGTGTTTGAGTGTGGTGCGCCAATTTTGGCCGTCGCGCGTGGTGTGTGAGTGATGTGCCGAGGTGAATGAGGTTGGTGACCGAGGTGAGTGAGGCGAGATGAGGTGCCGAGGTGAGTGGGGTGAGGTGCCGATGTGTGTGAGAGTGTACCGAGGTGTATTTTGTGTGTGCCGAGGTGAAGTGTGTGTGTGTTCTTGTTGGGGCGCCATTTGGCTGCCCAGTGCGCCGGTGTTGCTAGTGTGCGTGGGTCTACGGGATGGGTGCCAATCTTGGCGACCCAGGCGCAACAGCGCCATGTCTCAGTGTGGGTTCAAAATAGCCCTAGGTGTCGGATTGGTCCCCGAAGTGTCAATTTAGTCCTTAGGTGTTAAAATGGTTCTTTTGGTGTCAAACTAGTCCCTAGGTGTGGGTTTAGTCCCGGGTGTTGACTTTAGTCATTTGGCGTGAAAATAATTATTGGTGATCTTTTAGTCCCTAAAGAAGTACTATTTGTGGTGTGGTGTATTATTGGTGATTAAATAATGGTGAGTTGGGGTCTATGACCTTTCTTTGGTGTTGGTGAGCCCACAAGGCTATTGGTGAGTATATTATTGCTTTCTTTTGGTGATTTGGTGTTTTCTGGTGCATAGTCATGGCGTCGCATAAATCATATGCATTTTGGTGGAATAGGCTTCGGCCTCTAAATTATTTTGGTGTTTGGTGAATGCCCACAAGGCAATTTTTGGTGATGGATCCACATGCATATGCCCAGTGGAGTTTTGGGTTGCATTGCATACATGTTCTGGTGTGATTGCAAATGGTGTAACTGTTTCTCGTGATCTGTAGTTAGTGTAATCGCGCTTTGGTGTAATGCTTGTCTTAATAATGTATTTAAATTTGTTGTTCTCTGGTGTGCTGTTTCTCTGTGTTCCTCGCTTTATTTATTATTATCTATGCATTGAGACTCACCCTCTTTGCGTCGTGTTGCCTCGTATGTCAAGCAACTGCAGTGTGATGGTTGAAGGTGACTAGAGATCCTTCATCTAGTATGGTCGAGTCGCTCGATCACGTAGACCAGGGAGGGAATGTTTATTTGTTATGTCTATTACTTTTGAACTATTATTTAAGTTGTTAATTTTCCACTACTGTAATGTTATTCCCGGCTATTATTTTGGTGCTATGTTATTCCGACTATTATTTAAGTAATTGTTTTGAAGTATGTTAAGGTTTTTGGTTTTAAATGTGACACCCTCGAGTGGTATGACCGAAACGCGTTTTCAACTACTACGATTTTCCAAATTATTTAAATAGTAGTTTATGTAGATGGGGGTGTTACAAGTGGTATCGTGAGCATAAGTTCTCTGGTCTGTCCGCCAAGTTGTCGAGTCTCATTAACCCTCGAGTCTTAGTACTCGTTCTAAATCATAATTATGTTCTTGTTTGGAATAATATATAGATTCTTTTTTTTTATGTCTTATGGTGCTTTGTTTCTTTGTTTTGGAAAATAAGGGGTTCTTTGTTTTCATAAATCAATGTTCTTTATTTTAATTGAAACATGAACTGTTGTTTTCTTTATAAATTGTGGCTGTTTTTATACATAAGAAAAAGAACATGGCTGATATTTTACTACTATCCTTGGAGTTTAATTGTGTCAATTTCCCAACTCTAAAGGTGGTGTTTCTTCCTAAATTTTTAAATGTGATGTTTCTTTCTAAAATCTAAAATGTGTTGTTACTGAAAATCTAAAGGTGTTGTTTTCCTCAATTTTAAAATGTGGAGTTTACGATGATGCGGTGATATAATAGTGATGATTGCTTTTAGGGAAATGTATTTCGTTAAGAGTGTTCTCTAGAATCTATTGTCGTGTGGTCAGTGTTTGAGTTGTGCAGTGTCTATAGTATTTAAATTTTCGAGGACGAAAGTGCCTAAGTCGGGAAGGGTTGTAACGCCCCAAAAATGATTAAATAAATAATTAGATAATTTAATTAAGTGATAATTTAGTTGGCATTATTTAAAATAAATATAAGGTAATTAATTCAAGTAAGGAGTGGGGTGTAGTAATAAAATAGAGAGTATTTAATTAAAATAGGGAGGATGTGAGAAAATAATTAGGGGGTGTGCATTTAGGGCCCAATGGAGTTAAGTGGCCCAAACCCAATTAATAAAAACATTAGGGTCTTAGGAGAAACCCTCATTAGAACCAAATTGCAAAAATTATAGAAAGGAGAGAAGAGTGAGAGAGGAGAGGCGCGACGGCTAGGGCAAGGAAAGGAGAGAGAGTTGCGTGAAGCTCAAGGAGGGGAGGAAAAGCTTGGAGTGTTGGTGTCTTGGGAGGATCCTTCTTGATTTCTTGAGTGCCTTCTTCAATTAACAAGGTATGGGGCTCTCAGCATATTTAATAATTTATAAATCTTGAAACATAGGGATTAAGGATTAGGAGTAATTTAGGTGGATAATTGTCATGTGTATACGTGATTTGGGTGATGTTCACATGACGTTGTGGTTTCGTTATTGTTGTTGCGTTAATGCGTGATAATGTTGATTTCGTGATGCGTGAATTGTTTACGTCGGTGTATTGTTTGTGTTAATGCGTGATGATGTTGATTTCGTGATTGAGCCATAATTATCATTGTATTGCGTTAATGTGCGTGTGCGTTGTCTTTGCCAGGTGCCCAGAGTTCTTTGCACACAGTGCGCTTGTGTTTGGCGTGTGTGGTGCGCCTCTTGGCGCTGACTGTGTGTGAGTGTGTGCCGAGGTGCCGAGGTTAATGAAGTGAGGTGCCGAGGTGAATGAGGTGAGGTGACCTAGGTGAGTGAGGTGAGGTGAGGTGCCGAGGTGAATGAGGTGAGGTGAGTGAGGTGAGGTGAGGTGCCGATGTGAGATGAGGTGAGGTGAGTGAGGTGAGGTGAGGTGCCGATGTGAGATTAGGTGAGGTGGTGACCTAGGTGAGTGAGGCGAGATGAGGTGCCGAGGTGAATGGGGTGAGGTGCCGAGGTGTGTGTCTGTGTTTGAGTGTGGTGTGCCAATTGTGGCGGTGCGCGTGAGCTGTGTGAGTGGTGTGCCGAGGTGAATGAGGTTGGTGACCGAGGTGAGTGAGTCGAGATGAGGTGCCGAGGTGAATGGGGGTGAGGTGTCGAGGTGTGTGTCTGTGTTTGAGTGTGGTGCGCCAATTGTGGGTGTGCGCGTGCGTGAGTGTGAGTGTGTCCGAGGGTGTGTGTCTGTGTTTGAGTGTGGTGCGCCAATTTTGGGTGTGCGCGTGGTGTGTGAGTGATGTGCCGAGGTGAATGAGGTTGGTGACCGAGGTGAGTGAGGCGAGATGAGGTGCCGAGGTGAGTGGGGTGGTGCCGATGTGTGTGAGAGTGTACCAGAGGTGTATTTTGTGTGTGCCGAGGTGAATTTAGTGTGTGCCGAGGTGAAGTGTGTGTGTGTTCTTGTTTGGGCGCCATTTGGCTGCCCAGTGCGCTGGTGTTGCTAGTGTGCGTGGGTCTACGGGATGGGCGCCAATCTTGGCACCCAAGCGCAACAGCGCCATGTCTAGGTGTGGGTTCAAAATAGCCCTAGGTGTCGGATTGGTCCCAGAAGTGTCAATTTAGTCCTTAGGTGTTAAAATGGTTCTTTTGGTGTCAAACTAGTCCCTAGGTGTGGGTTTAGTCCGGGTGTTGACTTTAGTCATTTTGGCGTGAAAATAATTATTGGTGATCTTTTAGTCCCTAAAGAAGTACTATTTGTGGTGTGGTGTATTATTGGTGATTAAATAATGGTGAGTTGGGGTCTATGACCTTTCTTTGGTGTTGAGTGAGCCCCTGAGGCTAATGGTGAGTATATTATTGCTTTCTTTTGGTGATTTGGTGTTTTCGGTGCATAGTCATGGCGTCGCATAAATCATATGCATTTTGGTGGAATAGGCTTGGCCTCTAAATTATTTTGGTGTTTGGTGAATGCCCACAAGGCAATTTTTGGTGATGGATCCACATGCATATGCCCAGTGGAGTTTTAGGTTGCATTGCATACATGTTCAGTGTGATTGCAAATGGTGTAACCATTTTACTCGTGTGGTTGTAGTTAGTGTAATCGCTTTGGTGTAATTGTCTTAATAATGTATTTAAATTTGTTGTTCTCTGGTGTGCTGTTTCTCTGTGTTCCTCGCTTTATTTATTATTATCTATGCATTGAGACTCACCTCTATGCGTCGTGTTGCCTCGTATGTCGGCAACTGCAGTGGTGTGATGGATGAAGGTGACTAGAGATCCTTCATCTAGTATGGTCGAGTCGCTCGATCACGTAGCACCAGGGAGGGAATGTTTATTTGTTATGTCTATTACTTTTGAACTATTATTTAAGTTGTTAATTTTCCACAATTTGTAATGTTATTCCAGACTATTATTTTGGTGCTATGTTATTCCGACTATTATTTAAGTAATTGTTTTGAAGTATGTTAAGGTTTTGGTTTTAAATGTGACACCCTCAGTGGTCATGACCGAAACGCTTTTTCAACTACTACGATTTTCCAAATTATTTAAATAGTAGTTTATGTAGATGGGGGTGTTACAAGTGGTATCGAGCATAAGTTTGGTCTGCAATAAGCCAAGTTGTCGAAGTCTGTTAACCCTCGAGTCTTAGTACTCGTTCTAAATCATAATTATGTTCTTGTTTGGAATAATATATAGATTCTTTGTTTTTTTATGTCTTATGGTCTTCATTTCTTTGTTTTTGGAAAATAAGGGTTCTTTGTTTTCATAAATCAATGTTCTTTGTTTTAATTGAAACATGAACTCGTTGTTTTCTTTATAAATTGTGGTTGTTTTTATACATAAGAAAAAGAACATGGGTGATATTTTACTACTATCCTTGGAGTTTAATTGTGTCAATTTCCCAACTCTAAAGGTGGTGTTTCTTCCTAAATTTTTAAATGTGATGTTTCTTTCTAAAATCTAAAATGTGTTGTTACTGAAAATCTAAAGGTGTTGTTTTCCTCAATTTTAAAATGTGGAGTTTACGATGATGCGGTGATATAATAGTGATGATTGCTTTTAGGGAAATGTATTTCGTTAAGAGTGTTCTCTAGAATCTATTGTCGTGTGGTCGGTGTTTGAGTTGTGCAAATTAATGTCTATAGTATTTAAATTTTCGAGGACGAAAATGCCTAAGTGGGGAGGGTTGTAACGCCCAAAAATGATTAAATAAATAATTAGATAATTTAATTAAGTGATAATTTAGTTGGCATTATTTAAAATAAATATAAGGTAATTAATTCAAGTAAGGAGTGGGGTGTAGTAAATAAATAGAGAGTATTTAATTAAAATAGGGAGGATGTGAGAAAATAATTAGGGGGTGTGCATTTAGGGCCCAATGGAGTTAAGTGGCCCAAACCCAATTAATAAAAACATTAGGGTCTTAGGAGAAACCTCATTAGAACCAAATTGCAAAAATTATAGAAAGGAGAGAAGAGTGAGAGAGAGAGAGAGCGCGCGACGGCTAGGGCAAGGAAAGGAGAGAGTTGCGTGAAGCTCGAGGAGGGGGGAAAAGCTTGGAGTGTTGGTGTCTTGGGAGGATCCTTCTTGATTTCTTGAGTGCCTTCTTCAATTAACAAGGTATGGGGGCTCTCTAGCATATCTAATAATTTATAAATCTTGAAACATAGGGATTAAGGATTAGGAGTAATTTAGGTGGATAATTGTCATGTGTATACGTGATTTGGGTGATGTTCACATGACGTTGTGGTTTCGTTATTGTTGTTGCGTTAATGCGTGATAATGTTGATTTCGTGATGCGTGAATTGCTTACGTCGGTGTATTGTTTGTGTTAATGCGTGATGATGTTGATTTCGTGATTGAGCCATAATTATCATTGTATTGCGTTAATGTGCGTGTGCGTTGTCTGCGCCCAGGCGCCGAGTTCTTTGCCACAGTGCGCTTGTGTGTTTGGCGTGTGTGGTGCGCCTCTTCTGGCGCTCGTGTGTGTGAGTGTGTGCCAAGGTGCCGAGGTTAATGAAGTGAGGTGCCGAGGTGAATGAGGTGAGGTGACCTAGGTGAGTGAGGTGAGGTGAGGTGCCGAGGTGAATGAGGTGAGGTGAGTGAGGTGAGGTGAGGTGCCGATGTGAGATGAGGTGAGGTGAGTGAGGTGAGGTGAGGTGCCGATGTGAGATGAGGTGAGGTGACCTAGGTGAGTGAGGCGAGATGAGGTGCTTAGAGGTGAATGGGGTGAGGTGCCGAGGTGTGTGTCTGTGTTTGAGTGTGGTGCGCCAATTGTGGCGGTGCGGCGCGTGAGTGTGTGAGTGGTGTCCGAGGTGAATGAGGTTGGTGACCGAGGTGAGTGAGTCGAGATGAGGTGCCGAGGTGAATGGGGGTGAGGTGTCGAGGTGTGTGTCTGTGTTTGAGTGTGGTGCGCCAATTGTGGCTGTGCGCGTGAACTGTGTGAGTGTGTGCCGAGGTGTGTGTGCGTGTTTGAGTGTGGTGCGCCAATTTTGGGTGTCTTGCGCGTGAGTGTGTGAGTGATGTGCCGAGGTGAATGAGGTTGGTGGCCAGAGGTGAGTGAGGCGAGATGAGGTGCCAAGGTGAGTGGGGTGAGGTGCCGATGTGTGTGAGAGTGTACCGAGGTGTATTTTGTGTGTGCCGAGGTGAATTTAGTGTGTCCGAGGTGAAGTGTGTGTGTGTTGTTGTTTGGGGCGCCATTTGGCTGCCCAAGTGCGCCCAGTGTTGCTAGTGTGCGTGGGTCTACGGGATGGGCGCCAATCTTGCGACCCAAGGCGCAACAGCGCCATGTCTAGGTGTGGGTTCAAAATAGCCCTAGGTGTCGGATTGGTCCCGAAGTGTCAATTTAGTCCTTAGGTGTTAAAATGGTTCTTTTGGTGTCAAACTAGTCCCTAGGTGTGGGTTTAGTCCGGGTGTTGACTTTAGTCATTTGGCGTGAAAATAATTATTGGTGATCTTTTAGTCCCTAAAGAAGTACTATTTGTGGTGTGGTGTATTATTGGTGATTAAATAATGGTGAGTTGGGGTCTATGACCTTTCTTTGGTGTTGGTGAGCCCTGAGGCTATTGGTGAGTATATTATTGCTTTCTTTTGGTGATTTGGTGTTTTCGGTGCATAGTCATGGCGTCGCATAAATCATATGCATTTTGGTGGAATAGGCTTGACCTCTAAATTATTTTGGTGTTTGGTGAATGCCCACAAGGCAATTTTGGTGATGGATCCACATGCATATGCCCAGTGGAGTTTTGGGTTGCATTGCATACATGTTCAGTGTGATTGCAAATGGTGTAAGCTGTTTTCTCAGTGTGATTTGTAGTTAGTGTAACTGCCTTTGGTGTAACTGTCTTAATAATGTATTTAAATTTGTTGTTCTCTGGTGTGCTGTTTCTCTGTGTTCCTCGCTTTATTTATTATTATCTATGCATTGAGACTCACCCTGCTGCGTCGTGTTGCCTCGTATGTCAAGAACTGCGGTGTGATGTTGAAGGTGACTAGAGATCCTTCATCTAGTATGGTCAGTCGCTCGATCACGTATGCACCAGGGAGGGAATGTTTATTTGTTATGTCTATTACTTTTGAACTATTATTTAAGTTGTTAATTTTCCACACTAGTGTAATGTTATTCCCGAGCTATTATTTTGGTGCTATGTTATTCCGACTATTATTTAAGTAATTGTTTTGAAGTATGTTAAGGTTTTGGTTTTAAATGTGACACCTCAGTGGTCGCTGACCAAAAGCGTTTTCAACTACTCTGATTTTCCAAATTATTTAAATAGTAGTTTATGTAGATGGGGGGTGTTACAAGTGGTATCAGAGCATAAGTTCGGTCTGTCCGGCCAAGTTGTCGAGTCTGTTAACCCTCGAGTCTTAGTACTCGTTCTAAATCATAATTATGTTACTGTTTGGAATAATATATAGATTCTTTGTTTTTTTATGTCTTATGGTCTTTGTTTTTTGTTTTGGAAAATAAGGGGTTCTTTGTTTTCATAAATCAATGTTCTTTATTTTAATTGAAACATGAACTGTTGTTTTCTTTATAAATTGTGGCTGTTTTTATACATAAGAAAAAGAACATGGCTGATATTTTACTACTATCCTTGGAGTTTAATTGTGTCAATTTCCCAACTCTAAAGGTGGTGTTTCTTCCTAAATTTTTAAATGTGATGTTTCTTTCTAAAATCTAAAATGTGTTGTTACTGAAAATCTAAAGGTGTTGTTTTCCTCAATTTTAAAATGTGGAGTTTACGATGATGCGGTGATATAATAGTGATGATTGCTTTTAGGGAAATGTATTTCGTTAAGAGTGTTCTCTAGAATCTATTGTCGTGTGGTCGAGTGTTTGAGTTGTGCGATTGTCTATAGTATTTAAATTTTCGAGGACGAAAATGCCTAAGTGGGGAGGGTTATAACGCCCCAAAAATGATTAAATAAATAATTAGATAATTTAATTATGTGATAATTTAGTTGGCATTATTTAAAATAAATATAAGGTAATTAATTCAAGTAAGGAGTGGGGTGTAGTAAATAAATAGAGAGTATTTAATTAAAATAGGGAGGATGTGAGAAAATAATTGGGGGTGTGCATTTAGGGCCCAATGGAGTTAAGTGGCCCAAACCCAATTAATAAAAACATTAGGGTCTTAGGAGAAACCCTCATTAGAACCAAATTGCAAAAATTATAGAAAGAGAGAGAAGAGTGAGAGAGAGAGGCGCGACGGCTAGGGCAAGGAAAGGAGAGAGAGTTGCGTGAAGCTCGAGGAGGAGGAAAAGCTTGGAGTGTTGGTGTCTTGGGAGGATCCTTCTTGATTTCTTGAGTGCCTTCTTCAATTAACAAGGTATGGGGGCTCTCTAGCATATTTAATAATTTATAAATCTTGAAACATAGGGATTAAGGATTAGGAGTAATTTAGGTGGATAATTGTCATGTGTATACGTGATTTGGGTGATGTTCACATGGCGTTGTGGTTTCGTTATTGTTGTTGCGTTAATGCGTGATAATGTTGATTTCGTGATGCGTGAATTGCTTACGTCGGTGTATTGTTTGTGTTAATGCGTGATGATGTTGATTTCGTGATTGAGCCATAATTATCATTGTATTGCGTTAATGTGCGTGTGCGTTGTCTTGGCCTGGGCGCCGAGTTCTTGCGCCAGTGCGCTTGTGTTTGGCGCGTGTGTGGTGCGCTCTTGGCGCTGATTTGTGTGTGAGTGTGTGCCGAGGTGCCGAGGTTAATGAAGTGAGGTGCCGAGGTGAATGAGGTGAGGTGACCTAGGTGAGTGAGGTGAGGTGAGGTCCGAGGTGAATGAGGTGAGGTGAGTGAGGTGAGGTGAGGTCTTGGAGTGTGAGATGAGGTGAGGTGAGTGAGGTGAGGTGAGGTGCCGAGTGTGAGATGAGGTGAGGTGACCTAGGTGAGTGAGGCGAGATGAGGTGCCGAGGTGAATGGGGTGAGGTGCCGAGGTGTGTGTGTGTGTGTTTGAGTGTGGTGCGCCAATTGTGGCGGTGCGCGGCGTGGTGTGTGAGTGGTGTGCCGAGGTGAATGAGGTTGGTGACCGAGGTGAGTGAGTCGAGATGAGGTGTCGAGGTGAATGGGGTGAGGTGTCGAGGTGTGTGTCTGTGTTTGAGTGTGGTGCGCCAATTGTGGGGTGTCTTGCGTGAAGCTGTGTGAGTGTGTGCCGAGGTGTGTGTCTCGTGTTTGAGTGTGGTGCGCCAATTTTGGTGTCTTGCGCGTGAGTGTGTGAGTGATGTGCCGAGGTGAATGAGGTTGGTGACCGAGGTGAGTGAGGCGAGATGAGGTGCCGAGGTGAGTGGGGTGAGGTGCCGATGTGTGTGAGAGTGTACCGAGGTGTATTTTGTGTGTGCCGAGGTGAATTTAGTGTGTGCCGAGGTGAAGTGTGTGTGTGTGTTATTGGGGCGCCATTTGGCTGCCCAAGTGCGCTCGTGTGTTGCTAGTGTGCGTGGGTCTACGGGATGGGCGCCAATCTTGGCAGCCCAAGGCGCAACTTGGCGCCATGTCTAGGTGTGGGTTCAAAATAGCCCTAGGTGTCGGATTGGTCCCCGAAGTGTCAATTTAGTCCTTAGGTGTTAAAATGGTTCTTTTGGTGTCAAACTAGTCCCTAGGTGTGGGTTTAGTCCCGGTGTTGACTTTAGTCATTTGGCGTGAAAATAATTATTGGTGATCTTTTAGTCCCTAAAGAAGTACTATTTGTGGTGTGGTGTATTATTGGTGATTAAATAATGGTGAGTTGGGATCTATGACCTTTCTTTGGTGTTGGTGAGCCCACAAGGCTATTGGTGAGTATATTATTGCTTTCTTTTGGTGTTTTGGTGTTTTTGGTGCATAGTCATGGCGTCGCATAAATCATATGCATTTTGGTGGAATAAGCCGGCCTCTAAATTATTTTGGTGTTTGGTGAATGCCCACAAGGCAATTTTTGGTGATGGATCCACATGCATATGCCCAGTGGAGTTTTGGGTTGCATTGCATACATGTTCAGTGTGATTGCAAATGGTGTAGCTGCTTTTGTCAGTGTATTGTAGTTAGTGTAATCGCCTTTGGTGTATGCTTGTCTTAATAATGTATTTAAATTTGTTGTTCTCTGGTGTGCTGTTTCTCTGTGTTCCTCGCTTTATTTATTATTATCTATGCATTGAGACTCACCTCATGCGTCGTGTTGCCTCGTATGTCGGCAACTGCGCAGTGATGGCGGATGAAGGTGACTAGAGATCCTTCATCTAGTATGGTCGAGTCGCTCACGATCACGTAGCACCGGGAGGGAATGTTTATTTGTTATGTCTATTACTTTTGAACTATTATTTAAGTTGTTAATTTTCCACGGCTGTAATGTTATTCCCGACTATTATTTTGGTGCTATGTTATTCCCGACTATTATTTAAGTAATTGTTTTGAAGTATGTTAAGGTGTTTGGTTTTAAATGTGACACCCTCGGTGTGGTATGCAAAGCGTTTTTCAACTACTCGATTTTCCAAATTATTTAAATAGTAGTTTATGTAGAAGGGGGTGTTACAAGTGGTATCGAGCATAAGTTGGTGTCTGTCAGGCCAAGTTGTCGAAGTCTGTTAACCCTCGAGTCTTAGTACTCGTTCTAAATCATAATTATGTTCTTTGTTTGGAATAATATATAGATTCTTTTTTTTTATGTCTTATGGTGTCATTTTCTTTGTTTTGGAAAATAAGGGGTTCTTTGTTTTCATAAATCAATGTTCTTTGTTTTAATTGAAACATGAACCGTTGTTTTCTTTATAAATTGTATTTGTTTTTATACATAAGAAAAAGAACATGGTCGATATTTTACTACTATCCTTGGAGTTTAATTGTGTCAATTTCCCAACTCTAAAGGTGGTGTTTCTTCCTAAATTTTTAAATGTGATGTTTCTTTCTAAAATCTAAAATGTGTTATTCTTGAAAATCTAAAGGTGTTGTTTTCCTCAATTTTAAAATGTGGAGTTTACGATGATGCGGTGATATAATAGTGATGATTGCTTTTAGGGAAATGTATTTCGTTAAGAGTGTTCTCTAGAATCTATTGTTGTGTGGTCGAGTGTTTGAGTTGTGCGGTTGTCTATAGTATTTAAATTTTCGAGGACGAAAATGCCTAAGTGGGGAGGGTTGTAACGCCCCAAAAATGATTAAATAAATAATTAGATAATTTAATTAAGTGATAATTTAGTTGGCATTATTTAAAATAAATATAAGGTAATTAATTCAAGTAAAGAGTGGGGTGTAGTAAATAAATAGAGAGTATTTAATTAAAATAGGGAGGATGTGAGAAAATAATTAGGGGGTGTGCATTTAGGGCCCAATGGAGTTAAGTGGCCCAAACCCAATTAATAAAAACATTAGGGTCTTAGGAGAAACCTCATTAGAACCAAATTGCAAAAATTATAGAAAGGAGAGAAGAGTGAGAGAGGAGAGGCGCGCGGCGCGGCTAGGGCAAGGAAAGGAGAGAGAGTTGCGTGAAGCTCAAGGAGGAGGGAAAAGCTTGGAGTGTTGGTGTCTTGGGAGGATCCTTCTTGATTTCTTGAGTGCCTTCTTCAATTAACAAGGTATGGGGGCTCTCTAGCATATTTAATAATTTATAAATCTTGAAATATAGGGATTAAGGATTAGGAGTAATTTAGGTGGATAATTGTCATGTGTATACGTGATTTGGGTGATGTTCACATGACGTTGTGGTTTCGTTATTGTTGTTGCGTTAATGCGTGATGATGTTGATTTCGTGATGCGTGAATTGCTTACGTCGGTGTATTGTTTGTGTTAATGCGTGATGATGTTGATTTCGTGATTGAGCCATAATTATCATTGTATTGCGTTAATGTGCGTGTGCGTTGGCGTTGCGGCGCCTGGTATAGGAGTTCTTGCGCCACAGTGCGCTTGTGTTTAGCGTGTGTGTGGTGCGCCTCTTGGCGCTGACTGTGTGTGAGTGTGTGCCGAGGTGCCGAGGTTAATGAAGTGAGGTGCCGAGGTGAATGAGGTGAGGTGACCTAGGTGAGTGAGGTGAGGTGAGGTGCCGAGGTGAATGAGGTGAGGTGAGTGAGGTGAGGTGAGGTGGTGCTTGGGTGTGAGATGAGGTGAGGTGAGTGAGGTGAGGTGAGGTGCCGATGTGAGATGAGGTGAGGTGACCTAGGTGAGTGAGGCGAGATGAGGTGCCGAGGTGAATGGGGTGAGGTGCCGAGGTGTGTGTCTGTGTTTGAGTGTGGTGCGCCAATTGTGGCGGTGCGCGTGAGCTGTGTGAGTGGTGTGCCGAGGTGAATGAGGTTGGTGACCGAGGTGAGTGAGTCGAGATGAGGTGCCGAGGTGAATGGGGGTGAGGTGTCGAGGTGTGTGTCTGTGTTTGAGTGTGGTGCGCCAATTGTGGCTGTGCGCGTGAACTGTGTGAGTGTGTGCCGAGGTGTGTGTCTGTGTTTGAGTGTGGTGCGCCAATTTTGGCCGTGGCGCGTGCGTGGTGTGTGAGTGATGTGCCGAGGTGAATGAGGTTGGTGACCGAGGTGAGTGAGGCGAGATGAGGTGCCGAGGTGAGTGGGGTGAGGTGCCGAGTGTGTGTGAGAGTGTACCGAGGTGTATTTTGTGTGTGCCGAGGTGAATTTAGTGTGTTAGAGGTGAAATGTGTGTGTGTTGCTTGTTGGGGCGCCATTTGGCTGCCCAAGTGCGCTGGTGTTGCTAGTGTGCGTGGGTCTCACGGGATGGGCGCCAATCTTGGCGTAGCCCTGGCGCAACAGCGCCATGTCTAGGTGTGGGTTCAAAATAGCCCTAGGTGTCGGATTGGTCCCCGAAGTGTCAATTTAGTCCTTAGGTGTTAAAATGGTTCTTTTGGTGTCAAACTAGTCCCTAGGTGTGGGTTTAGTCCCGGGTGTTGACTTTAGTCATTTGGCGTGAAAATAATTATTGGTGATCTTTTAGTCCCTAAAGAAGTACTATTTGTGGTGTGGTGTATTATTGGTGATTAAATAATGGTGAGTTGGGGTCTATGACCTTTCTTTGGTGTTGGTGAGCCCACAAGGCTATTGGTGAGTATATTATTGCTTTCTTTTGGTGATTTGGTGTTTTCTGGTGCATAGTCATGGCGTCGCATAAATCATATGCATTTTGGTGGAATAGGCTTGGCCTCTAAATTATTTTGGTGTTTGGTGAATGCCCACAAGGCAATTTTGGTGATGGATCCACATGCATATGCGGTGGAGTTTTGGGTTGCATTGCATACATGTTCAGTGTGATTGCAAATGGTGTAATGCTGCATTTTACAGTGTGTATTTGTAGTTAGTGTAATCGCACTTTGGTGTAATCTTGTCTTAATAATGTATTTAAATTTGTTGTTCTACGTGTGCTGTTTCTCTGTGTTCCTCGCTTTATTTATTATTATCTATGCATTGAGACTCACCCTATGCGTCGTGTTGCCTCGTATGTCAAGAACTCGCAGTGTGTGGATCGAAGGTGACTAGAGATCCTTCATCTAGTATGGTCGAGTCGCTCGATCACGTAGCACCTGGGAGGGAATGTTTATTTGTTATGTCTATTACTTTTGAACTATTATTTAAGTTGTTAATTTTCCACGGCTGTAATGTTATTCCCGACTATTATTTTGGTGCTATGTTATTCCCGACTATTATTTAAGTAATTGTTTTGAAGTATGTTAAGGTGTTTGGTTTTAAATGTGACACCCTCGAGTGGGTCGACCAAACGCGTTTTCAACTACTCGATTTTCCAAATTTTTAAATAGTAGTTTATGTAGAAGGGGGTGTTACAAGTGGTATCAGAGCATAAGTTCGGTCTGTCCGGCCAAGTTGTCGAGTCTGTTAACCCTCGAGTCTTAGTACTCGTTCTAAATCATAATTATGTTACTGTTTGGAATAATATATAGATTGCTGTTTTTTTTTATGTCTTATGGTGCTGTTTGCTGTTTTGGAAAATAAGGGGTTGCTGTTTTCATAAATCAATGTTGCTGTTTTAATTGAAACATGAACTGTTGTTTTCTTTATAAATTGTGGCTGTTTTTATACATAAGAAAAAGAACATGGCTGATATTTTACTACTATCCTTGGAGTTTAATTGTGTCAATTTCCCAACTCTAAAGGTGGTGTTTCTTCCTAAATTTTTAAATGTGATGTTTCTTTCTAAAATCTAAAATGTGTTGTTACTGAAAATCTAAAGGTGTTGTTTTCCTCAATTTTAAAATGTGGAGTTTACGATGATGCGGTGATATAATAGTGATGATTGCTTTTAGGGAAATGTATTTCGTTAAGAGTGTTCTCTAGAATCTATTGTCGTGTGGTCAGTGTTTGAGTTGTGCAGTGTCTATAGTATTTAAATTTTCGAGGACGAAAATGCCTAAGTGGGGGAGGGTTGTAACGCCCCAAAAATGATTAAATAAATAATTAGATAATTTAATTAAGTGATAATTTAGTTGGCATTATTTAAAATAAATATAAGGTAATTAATTCAAGTAAGGAGTGGGGTGTAGTAAATAAATAGAGAGTATTTAATTAAAATAGGGAGGATGTGAGAAAATAATTAGGGGGTGTGCATTTAGGGCCCAATGGAGTTAAGTGGCCCAAACCCAATTAATAAAAACATTAGGGTCTTAGGAGAAACCTCATTAGAACCAAATTGCAAAAATTATAGAAAGAGAGAAGAGTGAGAGAGGAGAGAGCGCGCGACGGCTAGGGCAAGGAAAGGAGAGAGAGTTGCGGGAAGCTCAAGGGAGGAGGAAAAGCTTGGAGTGTTGGTGTCTTGGGAGGATCCTTCTTGATTTCTTGAGTGCCTTCTTCAATTAACAAGGTATGGGGCTCTCTAGCATATTTAATAATTTATAAATCTTGAAACATAGGGATTAAGGATTAGGAGTAATTTAGGTGGATAATTGTCATGTGTATACGTGATTTGGGTGATGTTCACATGACGTTGTGGTTTCGTTATTGTTGTTGCGTTAATGCGTGATGATGTTGATTTCGTGATGCGTGAATTGCTTACGTCGGTGTATTGTTTGTGTTAATGCGTGATGATGTTGATTTCGTGATTGAGCCATAATTATCATTGTATTGCGTTAATGTGCGTGTGCGCCAGGTCTTGCCAGTTCGCCGAGTCGCCTCAGTGCGCTTGTGTTCAAGCGTGTGTGGTGCGCCTCTTGGCGCCGACCGTGTGTGTGAGTGTGTGCCGAGGTGCCGAGGTTAATGAAGTGAGGTGCCGAGGGTGAATGAGTTGAGGTGACCTAGGTGAGTGAGGTGAGTGAGGAGGTCGAGGTGAATGAGGTGAGGTGAGTGAGGTGAGGTGAGGTGCCGATGTGAGATGAGGTGAGGTGAGTGAGGTGAGGTGAGGTGCCGATGTGAGATGAGGTGAGGTGACCTAGGTGAGTGAGGCGAGATGAGGTGCCGAGGTGAATGGGGTGAGGTGCCGAGGTGTGTGTCTGTGTTTGAGTGTGGTGCGCCAATTGTGGCGGTGCGCGTGAGCTGTGTGAGTGGTGTGCCGAGGTGAATGAGGTTGGTGACCGAGGTGAGTGAGTCGAGATGAGGTGCCGAGGTGAATGGGGGTGAGGTGTCGAGGTGTGTGTCTGTGTTTGAGTGTGGTGCGCCAATTGTGGCTGTGCGCGTGAGCTGTGTGAGTGTGTGCCGAGGTGTGTGTCTGTGTTTGAGTGTGGTGCGCCAATTTTGGCGGTGCGCGTGAGCTGTGTGAGTGATGTGCCGAGGTGAATGAGGTTGGTGACCGAGGTGAGTGAGGCGAGATGAGGTGCCGAGGTGAGTGGGGTGAGGTGCCGATGTGTGTGAGAGTGTACCGAGGTGTATTTTGTGTGTGCCGAGGTGAATTTAGTGTGTGCCGAGGTGAAGTGTGTGTGTTTACTTGGGGCGCCATTTGGCTGCCCAGAAGTGCGCTGGTGTTGCTAGTGTGCGTGGGTCTACGGGATGGGCGCCAATCTTGGCGGCCCAAGGCGCAACTTGGCGCCATGTCTAGTGTGTGGGTTCAAAATAGCCCTAGGTGTCGGATTGGTCCCGAAGTGTCAATTTAGTCCTTAGGTGTTAAAATGGTTCTTTTGGTGTCAAACTAGTCCCTAGGTGTGGGTTTAGTCGGGTGTTGACTTTAGTCATTTGGCGTGAAAATAATTATTGGTGATCTTTTAGTCCCTAAAGAAGTACTATTTGTGGTGTGGTGTATTATTGGTGATTAAATAATGGTGAGTTGGGGTCTATGACCTTTCTTTGGTGTTGGTGAGCCCACAAGGCTATTGGTGAGTATATTATTGCTTTCTTTTGGTGATTTGGTGTTTTCTGGTGCATAGTCATGGCGTCGCATAAATCATATGCATTTTGGTGGAATAGGCTTCGGCCTCTAAATTATTTTGGTGTTTGGTGAATGCCCACAAGGCAATTTTTGGTGATGGATCCACATGCATATGCCCAGTGGAGTTTTGGGTTGCATTGCATACATGTTCTGGTGTGATTGCAAATGGTGTACTGCTTGTTTTTAAAGTGATTGTAGTTAGTGTAATGCGCTTTGGTGTATGCTTGTCTTAATAATGTATTTAAATTTGTTGTTCTCTCGTGTGTGCTGTTTCTCTGTGTTCCTCGCTTTATTTATTATTATCTATGCATTGAGACTCACCTCTTTGCGTCGTGTTGCCTCGTATGCTCAAGAAACCGCAGTGTGGTGGATCGAAGGTGACTAGAGATCCTTCATCTAGTATGGTCGAGTCGCTCTGATACGTAGCACCGGGAGGGAATGTTTATTTGTTATGTCTATTACTTTTGAACTATTATTTAAGTTGTTAATTTTCCACGGCTGTAATGTTATTCCCGACTATTATTTTGGTGCTATGTTATTCCCGACTATTATTTAAGTAATTGTTTTGAAGTATGTTAAGGTTTTTGGTTTTAAATGTGACACCCTCGAGTGGTCGCACCGAAACGTTTTTCAACTACTCTGATTTTCCAAATTATTTAAATAGTAGTTTATGTAGAGGGGGTGTTACAAGTGGTATCGAGCATAAGTTTGGATGCAATAAAGGCCAAGTTGTCGAGTCTGTTAACCTCGAGTCTTAGTACTCGTTCTAAATCATAATTATGTTCTTGTTTGGAATAATATATAGATTCTTTGTTTTTTTTATGTCTTATGGTGTTTGTTTCTTTGTTTTTGGAAAATAAGGGGTTCTTTGTTTTCATAAATCAATGTTCTTTGTTTTAATTGAAACATGAACCGTTGTTTTCTTTATAAATTGTGGTTGTTTTTATACATAAGAAAAAGAACATGGTGATATTTTACTACTATCCTTGGAGTTTAATTGTGTCAATTTCCCAACTCTAAAGGTGGTGTTTCTTCCTAAATTTTTAAATGTGATGTTTCTTTCTAAAATCTAAAATGTGTTGTTACTGAAAATCTAAAGGTGTTGTTTTCCTCAATTTTAAAATGTGGAGTTTACGATGATGCGGTGATATAATAGTGATGATTGCTTTTAGGGAAATGTATTTCGTTAAGAGTGTTCTCTAGAATCTATTGTCGTGTGGTCAGTGTTTGAGTTGTGCAGTGTCTATAGTATTTAAATTTTCGAGGACGAAAATGCCTAAGTGGGGGAGGGTTGTAACGCCCCAAAAATGATTAAATAAATAATTAGATAATTTAATTAAGTGATAATTTAGTTGGCATTATTTAAAATAAATATAAGGTAATTAATTCAAGTAAGGAGTGGGGTGTAGTAAATAAATAGAGAGTATTTAATTAAAATAGGGAGGATGTGAGAAAATAATTAGGGGGTGTGCATTTAGGGCCCAATGGAGTTAAGTGGCCCAAACCCAATTAATAAAAACATTAGGGTCTTAGGAGAAACCCTCATTAGAACCAAATTGCAAAAATTATAGAAAGGAGAGAAGAGTGAGAGAGGAGAGGCGCGACGGCTAGGGCAAGGAAAGGAGAGAGAGTTGCGGGAAGCTCGAGGAGGAGGAAAAGCTTGGAGTGTTGGTGTCTTGGGAGGATCCTTCTTGATTTCTTGAGTGCCTTCTTCAATTAACAAGGTATGGGGGCTCTCTAGCATATTTAATAATTTATAAATCTTGAAACATAGGGATTAAGGATTAGGAGTAATTTAGGTGGATAATTGTCATGTGTATACGTGATTTGGGTGATGTTCACATGACGTTGTGGTTTCGTTATTGTTGTTGCGTTAATGCGTGATGATGTTGATTTCGTGATGCGTGAATTGCTTACGTCGGTGTATTGTTTGTGTTAATGCGTGATGATGTTGATTTCGTGATTGAGCCATAATTATCATTGTATTGCGTTAATGTGAGTGTGCGTTGTCTTTGCCCGGCGGCCAGAGTCTTTGCCACAGTGCGCTTGTGTTTGGCGTGTGTGGTGCGCTCTTGCGCGCTGATGTGTGTGTGAGTGTGCCGAGGTGCCGAGGTTAATGAAGTGAGGTGCCGAGGTGAATGAGTTGAGGTGACCTAGGTGAGTGAGGTGAGGTGAGGTGCCGAGGTGAATGAGGTGAGGTGAGTGAGGTGAGGTGAGGTGCCGATGTGAGATGAGGTGAGGTGAGTGAGGTGAGGTGAGGTGCCGATGTGAGATGAGGTGAGGTGACCTAGGTGAGTGAGGCGAGATGAGGTGCCGAGGTGAATGGGGTGAGGTGCCGAGGTGTGTGTCTGTGTTTGAGTGTGGTGCGCCAATTGTGGCGGTGCGCGTGAGCTGTGTGAGTGGTGTGCCGAGGTGAATGAGGTTGGTGACCGAGGTGAGTGAGTCGAGATGAGGTGCCGAGGTGAATGGGGGTGAGGTGTCGAGGTGTGTGTCTGTGTTTGAGTGTGGTGCGCCAATTGTGGTCAGGCGGCGTGAGTGTGTGAGTGTGTGCCGAGGTGTGTGTCCGTGTTTGAGTTTGGTGCGCCAATTTTGGGTGTCTTGGCGCGTGAGGTGTGTGATTGATGTGCCGAGGTGAATGAGGTTGGTGACCGAGGTGAGTGAGGCGAGATGAGGTGCCGAGGTGAGTGGGGTGAGGTGCCGATGTGTGTGAGAGTGTACCGAGGTGTATTTTGTGTGTGCCGAGGTGAATTTAGTGTGTGCCGAGGTGAAGTGTGTGTGTGTTGTTTGCTGGGGCGCCATTTGGTCGCTCCAAGTGCGCTCGTGTGTTGCTAGTGTGCGTGGTTCACGGGATGGGCGCCAATCTTGCGCACCCAGGCGCAACTTGGCGCCATGTCTAGTGTGGGTTCAAAATAGCCCTAGGTGTCGGATTGGTCCCGAAGTGTCAATTTAGTCCTTAGGTGTTAAAATGGTTCTTTTGGTGTCAAACTAGTCCCTAGGTGTGGGTTTAGTCCGGGTGTTGACTTTAGTCATTTGGCGTGAAAATAATTATTGGTGATCTTTTAGTCCCTAAAGAAGTACTATTTGTGGTGTGGTGTATTATTGGTGATTAAATAATGGTGAGTTGGGGTCTATGACCTTTCTTTGGTGTTGGTGAGCCCACAAGGCTATTGGTGAGTATATTATTGCTTTCTTTTGGTGATTTGGTGTTTCTCGGTGCATAGTCATGGCGTCGCATAAATCATATGCATTTTGGTGGAATAGGCTTGGCCTCTAAATTATTTTGGTGTTTGGTGAATGCCCACAAGGCAATTTTTGGTGATGGATCCACATGCATATGCCCGGTGGAGTTTTGGGTTGCATTGCATACATGTTCGTGTGATTGCAAATGGTGTAAGCTTTTTCTCGTGTGATTGTAGTTAGTGTAATCGCCTTTGGTGTATGCTTGTCTTAATTAATGTATTTAAATTTGTTGTTCTCTGGTGTGCTGTTTCTCTGTGTTCCTCGCTTTATTTATTATTATCTATGCATTGAGACTCACCCCTCTTGCGTCGTGTTGCCTCGTATGTCGGCAACTGCAGTGTGGTGGATGAAGGTGACTAGAGATCCTTCATCTAGTATGGTCGAGTCGCTCTGATACGTAGCACCGGGAGGGAATGTTTATTTGTTATGTCTATTACTTTTGAACTATTATTTAAGTTGTTAATTTTCCACGGCTGTAATGTTATTCCCGACAATTATTTTGGTTCTATGTATCCTCTAAACTGGAGTTTATTTTAAGTAATTGTTTTGAAATATGTTAAGGTGTTTGGTTTTAAATGTGACACCCTCGAGTGGTCGCACCGAAACGCTTTTTCAACTACTACGATTTTCCAAATTATTTAAATAGTAGTTTATGTAGAAGGGGGTGTTACAAGTGGTATCGAGCATAAGTTTGGTCCGTCCGCCAAGTTGTCGAAGTTCTGTTAACCTCGAGTCTTAGTACTCGTTCTAAATCATAATTATGTTCTTGTTTGGAATAATATATAGATTCTTCGTTTTTTTATGTCTTATGGTCTTTGTTTCTTTGTTTTTGGAAAATAAGGGGTTCTTTGTTTTCATAAATCAATGTTCTTTGCATTTTAATTGAAACATGAACCGTTGTTTTCTTTATAAATTGTGGTCTGTTTTTATACATAAGAAAAAGAACATGGTGATATTTTACTACTATCCTTGGAGTTTAATTGTGTCAATTTCCCAACTCTAAAGGTGGTGTTTCTTCCTAAATTTTTAAATGTGATGTTTCTTTCTAAAATCTAAAATGTGTTGTTACTGAAAATCTAAAGGTGTTGTTTTCCTCAATTTTAAAATGTGGAGTTTACGATGATGCGGTGATATAATAGTGATGATTGCTTTTAGGAAATGTATTTCGTTAAGAGTGTTCTCTAGAATCTATTGTTGTGTGGTCGATGTTTTTGGTTGTGCAAGTTGTCTATAGTATTTAAATTTTCGGGGACGAAAATGCCTAAGTGGGGGAGGGTTGTAACGCCCCAAAAATGATTAAATAAATAATTAGATAATTTAATTAAGTGATAATTTAGTTGGCATTATTTAAAATAAATATAAGGTAATTAATTCAAGTAAGGAGTGGGGTGTAGTAAATAAATAGAGAGTATTTAATTAAAATAGGGAGGATGTGAGAAAATAATTAGGGGGTGTGCATTTAGGGCCCAATGGAGTTAAGTGGCCCAAACCCAATTAATAAAAACATTAGGGTCTTAGGAGAAACCCTCATTAGAACCAAATTGCAAAAATTATAGAAAGGAGAGAAGAGTGAGAGAGGAGAGGCGCGACGGCTAGGGCAAGGAAAGGAGAGAGAGTTGCGTGAAGCTCAAGGAGGGGAGGAAAAGCTTGGAGTGTTGGTGTCTTGGGAGGATCCTTCTTGATTTCTTGAGTGCCTTCTTCAATTAACAAGGTATGGGGGCTCTCTAGCATATTTAATAATTTATAAATCTTGAAACATAGGGATTAAGGATTAGGAGTAATTTAGGTGGATAATTGTCATGTGTATACGTGATTTGGGTGATGTTCACATGACGTTGTGGTTTCGTTATTGTTGTTGCGTTAATGCGTGATGATGTTGATTTCGTGATGCGTGAATTGCTTACGTCGGTGTATTGTTTGTGTTAATGCGTGATGATGTTGATTTCGTGATTGAGCCATAATTATCATTGTATTGCGTTAATGTGCGTGTGCGTTGTGCTGCCCAGGGCGCCGAGTTGCTGCCCTGGTGCGCTTGTGTTTGGCGTGTGTGGTGCGCCTCTTGGCGCTGACTGTGTGTGAGTGTGTGCCGAGGTGCCGAGGTTAATGAAGTGAGGTGCCGAGGTGAATGAGGTGAGGTGACCTAGGTGAGTGAGGTGAGGTGAGGTGCCGAGGTGAATGAGGTGAGGTGACCTAGGTGAGTGAGGTGAGGTGAGGTGCCGATGTGAGATGAGGTGAGGTGAGTGAGGTGAGGTGAGGTGCCGATGTGAGATGAGGTGAGGTGACCTAGGTGAGTGAGGCGAGATGAGGTGCCGAGGTGAATGGGGTGAGGTCCGAGGGTGTGTGTCCGTGTTTGAGTGTGGTGCGCCAATTGTGGTCGTCGCGCGTGAGCCGTGTGAGTGATGTGTGCGAGGTGAATGAGGTTGGTGACCGAGGTGAGTGAGTCGAGATGAGGTGCCGAGGTGAATGGGGGTGAGGTGCCGAGGTGTGTGTCTGTGTTTGATTGTGGTGCGCCAATTGTGGCCTGGCGCGTGAGCCGTGTGAGTGTGTGCCGAGGTGTGTGTGCGTGTTTGAGTGTGGTGCGCCAATTTTGGCTGTCGCGCGTGGTGTGTGAGTGATGTGCCGAGGTGAATGAGGTTGGTGACCGAGGTGAGTGAGGCGAGATGAGGTGCCGAGGTGAGTGGGGTGAGGTGCCGATGTGTGAGAGTGTACCGAGGTGTATTTTGTGTGTGCCGAGGTGAATTTATTGTGTGCCGAGGTGAAGTGTGTGTGTGTTGCTTACTGGGGCGCCATTTGGCTGCCCAAGTGCGCGCTGGTGTTGCTAGTGTGCGTGGGTCACGGGATGGGCGCCAATCTTGTGACCAGTGCGCAACTTGGCGCCATGTCTCAGTGTGGGTTCAAAATAGCCCTAGGTGTCGGATTGGTCCCGAAGTGTCAATTTAGTCCTTAGGTGTTAAAATGGTTCTTTTGGTGTCAAACTAGTCCCTAGGTGTGGGTTTAGTCCCGGTGTTGACTTTAGTCATTTGGCGTGAAAATAATTATTGGTGATCTTTTAGTCCCTAAAGAAGTACTATTTGTGGTGTGGTGTATTATTGGTGATTAAATAATGGTGAGTTGGGGTCTATGACCTTTCTTTGGTGTTGGTGAGCCACAAGGCTATTGGTGAGTATATTATTGCTTTCTTTTGGTGATTTGGTGTTTTCTAGGGTGCATAGTCATGGCGTCGCATAAATCATATGCATTTTGGTGGAATAAAGCCGGCCTCTAAATTATTTTGGTGTTTGGTGAATGCCCACAAGGCAATTTTTGGTGATGGATCCACATGCATATGCCCAGTGGAGTTTTGGGTTGCATTGCATACATGTTCTAGTGTGATTGCAAATGGTGTAAGCTGTTTTTCGTGTGTGTTGTAGTTAGTGTAATCGCTTTGGTGTAATCTTGTCTTAATAATGTATTTAAATTTGTTGTTCTCTGGTGTGCCTGTTTCTCTGTGTTCCTCGCTTTATTTATTATTATCTATGCATTGAGACTCACCCTACTGCGTCGTGTTGCCTCGTATGTCGGCAACCTGCAGATGACGGTGACTGAAGGTGACTAGAGATCCTTCATCTAGTATGGTCGAGTCGCTTTGATACGTAGCACCGGGAGGGAATGTTTATTTGTTATGTCTATTACTTTTGAACTATTATTTAAGTTGTTAATTTTCCACGGCTGTAATGTTATTCCCGACTATTATTTTGGTGCTATGTATCCTCTAAACTGGAGTTTATTTTAAGTAATTGTTTTGAAGTATGTTAAGGTGTTTGGTTTTAAATGTGACACCCTCGAGTGGTCGCACCGAAACGTTTTTCAACTACTCTGATTTTCCAAATTATTTAAATAGTAGTTTATGTAGAAGGGGGGTGTTACACTAACGGTCGGGGCTCTACAATATATATATGCCATTCACACATGGCATCAGGTACGTTCTCTTACCTTGTGCTATCTGCCCGAGCGACCTCTCACTAGATCGTCGGAGTGTCTTTGCAGGTACCACCCGAGGTGCTCAGCGTGAAGCCAGGACCGGTCCTCGGCCAGTACACATCAATGTCATATTACATGGTATTAGTTACAAAATAATGATAGTTTTCAGTTCAAAGACTATCTATCAAAATATACACAAGTTCAGCCTAAACATGCACAAAATGGACTACTCGGCCCCAACCCAGTGTTACATGACCAGAGCAGACACGACCAACTTGAGCTAGGCCTACCATCACTCATGCGTACCTGCAAGTTGCCACGAGAGCAGGCAACAAAAGCAGCTAGGGTGAGTCTCTTAACACAAGTAATATAATGTGAATAAAACATAAGGTTAGAAATGGCACTAAAAGCACCTCGGTTCAGCTAACAAAGCCACTCACCGATAGTTCAAAAACAATCACACACATCATCAATCAGCTCAAACATATTGAATCATGTCATGTATGCATGAAATGCAACCCTACCACAGGGCCTTATGCAATGAGGTACCTCCACCGTCGTTATTTAGCCCGTCGGCATTCTCCGTCGTTAACTCCGTCGTTATTTTGACATGGAGACCGAAGTCTTACCATATCCGAGGCCGAGACCTCCTCCGTCGTTATATGCACATGAACATGTGACTCATGACAAATACAATCACACACAAATCAAATCATAGCGTATGTGAAAGTTTACACCGTCGTTCACCGTCGTTCTACTCCGTCGCTCACATGGCATCTACACCACTTAGACATTATCTCAGTGCTAAGGTCGACCCTACAACACCGGTAGAATCACCCTAGGACCTACAACCGACCTCTCAGTCACCTCGGCACCTCTTAATTACCTCGGCATTCCCAGTGGACTAAGTGTCACACCGAGGACCACAACTACACTTAGGGACCAACTTGTCTCCTAAGGACCAAAATGGACTTAATCGCTCCAACACTTATACACATTGGTGCTAAGTGGCGCTCACAGTGGCGTTCTACAATGTGGTAGACAACATTGGCGCCTAAATCAACACATCGGCACACTATATGTGTACCTCGGCTAAACCCCTTGACATCACCTCGGCACACTATGTGTGTGCCTTGGCTAAAACACACTCAACCCTCAACTCGGTATCGTGCTCACATTTAAGCACTACCTTACACCAAAATCACCTAAGTCATGGGAATTCACTCCTTAGTGTTCCGCGGTTTAGCTCACCTATACTTAGGCACTTGGGCGTTTCACCTCGGTGACGCTACCTCGGCCTAAGGACCTCGGTTCACTATCTCTACAGCTCGGTAATCTTAAGGCGAAACACCTACACTTCGTTTTAGGCGTCCTTACCCTTCGCTTATGGTATTTAGACACATACTCACCCTCAAATTCACCAATAGACCCTCAACTAAGACACAGCTAGACGTTGACTTCCCTCAACTCGGTTTCTCTCACTCTAGTTGAAGAACACTTCGGTTTTACGCGCGTAAATAAGGCGCTTAACTCCCATTTCACTCCTTTACTCTGTTTCTTAAGTTAAACTCAACATGCAAGCTCATTTTTAGCTCACCACACTCACTCACACTCGTATACTCACTCTACTTCTCCAATCCTTTCCCTAACTCTACATGCAAGCTCATTTTCAGCTCACCATGCACTGCTCTCTCTTCATACCACTCAGAACAGAGAGAGTGTTACGCTCCTCTCTCTTTCCAAGTTGATCCACCGTCGTTCCTCACCACAAATCACATAAAAAGGCAAGAACACAGCAAAACATGTTAAGATCAACTCATAAAACATGCATGCAAGGTGATTCAGAAACCACTCACACCAAAATGCAAACAACACAAAACATTACAAGTCTTAGAAGACCCCCTAACCTTGATGACTTGAGAAGAATGAGAATCCTTCACTCTCCAAGTAACTACAGCAACAATTCTCCTCTCCTCTTGAACTCTCCACGCTCGTTTTCTCCTCCTTCTCTCTTCGGTCTCACATCTCTCTCTACTTCTCAATTTAGCAACTTAACTAATTTTTGGGATGAAGGAATGTCTCCTTCGAAGGCACATTCTATTTAACATGTCCTAAAGACTTAAGTGGGCCTTGGCCTTGTTTAGGCCGTGGGCTTCCACTTCCCATACCCTCTCCTACTTAGACACTTTACTAAGGGTAACACATGTTTTAACATTCACTTAATAAATTATTTGACTTAAAAAAATAAAATGTTGCAAACCCTTAATAACTCAACTAAGTTAATTAATTGAATTATTTGGGGTGTTACAACTCTCCCCTACTTAGGAGATTACGTCCTCGGAATCTTACCTTGATCAAACAGCTCGGAATAGGCTTCCTTCATCTTGCTCTCTAGCTCCCAAGTAGCATGCTCACCAGCAGCTCCTACCCAAACTACCTTCACTAACTTGATTTCTTTTCCTCTAAGAGTCTTTACTTCTCGGTCTTCAATTCGATCGGCATTGTCTCCACAAAGGAGGTCGTCTCTCACTTGCACATCATCCATTTGAATGACATGGGACGGGTCAGAACATACTTCCTCGGTGAGATACATGGAACACATCGTGCAAATTTGATGATTAGGTGGCGGTGCAATTCGGTATGCCACCTTCCCAACCCTCTCCAAGATTTGATAGGGTCCAATGAAACGAGGTGGCAGTTTCTTGGACCTCGAGCTCGTCAACTCGATCCACGGGGTGACTCTAAGGAATACATGATCGCCGACTTGAAATTCTAAGTCCTTCCTTCTCTTGTCATGGTAACTCTTTTATGCGCTTTGTGATGCCCTCATCTTCTCTCCGATCATCTTAACCTTCTCGGTAGTCTCTCTAACCAACTCGGGTCCTAACACAACCCTCTCTCTGTTTCATGCCAACACGGTGGAGTCCTACACCTACTGCCATACAATGCTTCAAATGGTGCCATTCCAATACTTGAATGATGATTTGTTGTTGTAAGTGAATTCTATCGATGGTAGATACGAGTCCCACGCACCTCCTTGCTCCGGCACACAAGCCCTCGATAAGTCTTCTAAGGATTGGATAGTCCTCTCGGATTGACCATCGGTGCGAGGATGGTATGCCGAGCTCAAACGCAACTTGGAACCCAGCGCCTCTTGCAAGCTCTTCCAAAATTCCGAGGTAAACCTTGGATCTGCATGCGAAACAATACTTAAAGGAATTCCATGAAGCTTCACAATGACATTGATATAAATTTCTGCTAACCTCGGCACTGGGTAAGTGATGTTAATAGGGATAAAGTGTGATGACTTCGTCAGTCTATCAACAATCACCCAAATGGTGTCAAATCCTCTTGTTGTCCTCGGCAACCCGATTACAAAGTCCATGGAAATCTTGTCCACTTCCATTCAGAATATGCAGCGGTTGCATCAACCCCCCGGCCACGGTGCTCCACCTTTGACTTCTGGCAAGTCAAACACGCATAAACGAAACGAGCTACATCCTTCTTCATTCCCTGCCACCAGAATAATTTCTTCAAGTCTTGGTACATCTTCGTAGCCCCTGGATGGATACTCAACCGACTTCTGTGACACTCTTCCAGAATAGCCTTCTTGATCTCTTCATCATCAGGTACACATATCCGTCCTCTGAACCTCAACAAACCTTGTACATCTAGCTCAAAATCCTTGCTATCAGCTCGGCCAACACTTGCAAACACATCAACCAACTTCACATCAACCTTCTGTGCTTCCCTTATACTAACCATGAACTCATTGGTGATCTTCAGCATCCCCAACTTAACACTCCGAGGTGTTACTTCATATACCAGGCTCAAATCCCTAAACTGTTCAATCGGTTCGGCTCCTTTACCATCATTGATGACACATGCAGAGATTTCCTACTCAGCGCATCAGCTACAACATTTGCCTTCCCTGGGTGATAGTTCAGGCTGAAGTCATAGTCCTTCAATAACTCCAACCATCTCCTCTGCCTCATATTCAGCTCCTTCTGATCAAACAAGTACTGCAAGCTCTTGTGATCACTAAACACCTCGAACCTGGAACCATAAAGGTAATGCCTCCATATCTTCAATGCAAACACCACGGCAGCTAGCTCTAAATCATGAGTGGGGTAATTCTTCTCATGAGTCTTCAGTTGCCTTGAAGCATACGCCACTACTTTACCTGCTTGCATCAACACACAGCCCAAACCTAACTTGGATGCATCACAATAAATCACAAAATGCTCCTCTGGATTAGGCAACGTCAAGATTGGCGACGTTGTCAATCTCCTCTTTAACTCTTGGAAACTCTCTTCACATCGGCTATCCCATACGAAAGCCCTATCTTTACAAGTCAATTGGGTTAATGGCAACGCCAATTTGGAGAAACCCTCAATGAATCTTACTCAGAGTAATGGCTAACCCCAAGAAGCTCCTCACCTCGGTGGCCGACTTGGGTGCCTCCCACCTCAACACAGCTTCAATCTTTGAAGGGTCCACTGCAATCCCCTTGCTGGAAATCACATGGCCTAGGAAACTCACTTCCTTCAACCAAAACTCACACTTGGATAGCTTCGCATATAACTTCTTCTCCTTCAGAACCTCCAGCACTATCCTTAAGTGCTCGGCATGCTCTTCTGCCGACTTGGAGTAGACCAAAATATCGTCTATGAACACTACCACAAACCGATCTAAGTACTCATGGAAGATACGATTCATATACTCCATGAATACCCCTGGAGCATTAGTGACACCGAATGGCATTACTAAGTACTCGTAGTGTCCATACCGAGTTCTAAAAGCCGTCTTTGGTACGTCTTCGTCCTTCACTTTGATTTGATGGTAGCCTGACCTCAAATCAATCTTTGAAAATACTTGAGCACCCACTAATTGATCCATTAAGTCGTCAATTCTTGGTAGTGGATACTTGTTCTTAATTGTAACCTTGTTCAACTGTCTGTAGTCCACGCACAACCTCATGCTTCCATCTTTCTTCTTCACGAGTAACACAGGTGCTCCCCATGGTGACACACTTGGTCTTACGAATTTCCTTTCTAGCAATTCTTCTAACTGTTTCTTCAGCTCGGACAGCTCGGATGCAGACATCCTATAAGGTGCCATAGACACCGGCCTTGTTCCAGGAATCAACTCTATGGTGAACTCGATCTCTCTCTCAGGCGGAACATCAGGTATTTCTTCAGGAAACACCTCGGCAAACTCTCGGACTACTGGCATATCTTCAATCTTAACTTGATTCTCTACTGTCAACGACGCCCATAATGCAAACAGAGTAACCCCTTCTCCCAACAACTTGCGCACTTGCTTAGCAGGAAGTAAAACCGATTCCTTTACCTCGGCAGCAGGAAAACTAACCGATCTCTCAGCGCAATGGATATGAACATGGTTGTCTACTAACCAGTCCATACCAAGGATGACGTCCATTCCCTCTAGTGGTAAACAAATTAGATTAACAGAGAAGTCCCGGCCGAATACAGTCAGTGGGCACTTCGAACACACCAGAGAGGTAGTCACTGTACCCATGGCCGGAGTGACAATGACCATCTCCCTTCCCAATGAAGACAACACTAAACTTAGTCTATTAGCACACATAGCAGAAATGAATGAATGAGTCGCACCAGTATCTATAATTGCAACTAGAGGAACACCGTTGATATAACACGTACCTTTGATTTCATTCACCACCTCGGACCCAGCTAGCGCAAACACTTTCCCCACGCCTTTCTCTTGCTTTGGCTTAGGACACTTAGGACTGATGTGCCCCATCTCTCCACAATTGAAACAAACTATCTCCTTTCTCCCACATTCAGCAGACAGGTGGCCCTCCTTGCCACACCTATAACACCTCTTCACCTCAGCCTTGCACTCCTTCGCTTTGTGCCCAGCCAGCCCACACTTGTAACAAGTCAAAATAGCAGGAGCATCTCCCCTACTAGGCTTTCCTCTCCCTGCAGAGTTTCCCTTTCCTCTACCACCAAAACGGTCATAAGGCTTCCAACAGTTCGAGGTTGGAAGGTCTTCTTATCCTTCCCGGCTCGGCTAATAGCCATACTATCTTCTTCATAAATTCTGCGTGCTATCTACCAACTCGAGAAAACACCCTTATCCTTTGATACCCAATGGCCTGCTTGATCTCAGGCTTCAAACCGTTCTCAAACTTAATACACTTGGAGAACTCAGCAGTAGCTCCAGTGTAATGGGGATAAAACTTTGCCAGCTCGGAGAACTTGGCAGCATACTCAGACACGGTCAGGTTACCTTGCTTGAGCTCCAAGAATTCCATTTCCTTCTTTCCTTTCACATCCTCTGGGTAGTACTTCCTCATGAACTCCCTCTTGAAAATGTCCCATGTAATCCCTTCCTCAGCAGTCTCCAATCTTTGAAGAGATTCAAGCCACCAGTCGTCGGCTTCTTCAGCGAGCATATGAGTTCCAAACCTCACCTTTTGCTCATCGGTGCAATCCATCACTCTGAATATCCTCTCTATTTCTTTCAACCATACTAGAGCCCCATCAGGATCATACCTCCCCTTGAAGGTAGGAGGATTTTCCCTCTGGAAAGTAGCAAGCCTACGAGCTCCAGCATCCTCGGCATTCTGCTGAGGTCGATTCCCCATAGCAGTTGCCATCGCCTCCAACGCAGCAGCTATAGCAGCATCATTTCTTCCAGCTCTTCCAGCCATTTCTACTTCACTGATCACACAATCAAGAACTGGTTTAGAACGAGCCTAAGACTCGAGGCTTAAGACACTTAGACTCAACTACTTGGTCGGACAAGACCGAACTTATGCTCTGATACCAACTCTGTAACACCCCCTTATTCAAATCAACCGGTCTACTAAAATTCAAATCAGAGTTTCAAAAATCCACTCAAAGGAGTGCTACATTTAGTGAATAAAATGAAAGACAGAATTCAATTAAGTTCAAAATAGTTTCACAGTACCATACAAGCATTTTATCATACGCATCACCACGGCAAAAGGGTCTCAGCCCATCATATAAGGCACCTCGGCCAGTACACATCAAGGTCATATTACATGGTAATAGTTACAAAATAATGATAGTTTTCAGTTCAAAGACTATCTATCAAAATATACACAAGTTCAGCCTAAACACAACAAAATAGACTACTCGGCTCAACCCGGTGTTACATGACCAGAGCGAACCACGACCAACTTGAGCTAGGCCTACCATCACTCATGCGTACCTGCAAGTTGCCACGAGAGCAGGCAACAAAAGCAGCTAGGGTGAGTCTCTTAACACAAGTAATATAATGTGAATAAAACATAAGGTTAGAAATGGCACTAAAAGCACCTCGGTTCAGCTAACAAAGCCACTCACCGATAGTTCAAAAACAATCACACACATCATCAATCAGCTCAAACATATTGAATCATGTCATGTATGCATGAAATGCAACCCAACCACAGGGCCTTATGCAATGAGGTACCTCCACCGTCGTTATTTAGCCCGTCGGCATTCTCCGTCGTTAACTCGTCGTTATTTTGACATGGAGACCGAAGTCTTACCATATCCGAGGCCGAGACCTCCTCCGTCGTTATATGCACATGAACATGTGACTCATGACAAATACAATCACACACAAATCAAATCATAGCGTATGTGAAAGTTTACACCGTCGTTCACCGTCGTTCTACTCCGTCGCTCACATGGCATCTACACCACTTAGACATTATCTCAGTGCTAAGGTCGACCCTACAACACCGGTAGAATCACCCAGGACCTACAACCAGGCCTCTCGGTCACCTCGGCACCTCTTAATTACCTCGGCACTCACGGTGGACTAAGTGTCACACAGAGGACCACAACTACACTTAGGGACCAACTTGTCCCTAAGGACCAAAATGGACTTAATCGCTCCAACACTTATACACATTGGTGCTAAATGGCACTCACAGTGGCGTTCCACAATGTGGTAGACAACATTGGCGCCTAAATCAACACATCGGCACACTATATGTGTACCTCGGCTAAACCCCTCGACATCACCTCGGCACACTATGTGTGTGCCTTGGCTAAAACACACTCAACCCTCAACTCGGTATCGTGCTCACAGTTAAGCACTACCTTACACCAAAATCACCTAAGTCATGGGAATTCACTCCTTAGTGTTCCCTGGTTCAGCTCACCTATACTTAGGCACTTGGGCATTTCACCTCGGTGACGCTACCTCGGCCTAAGGACCTCGGTTCACTATCTCTACAGCTCGGTAATCTTAAGGCGAAACACCTACACTTCGTTTTAGGAGTCCTTACCCTTCGCTTATGGTATTTAGACACATACTCACCCTCAAATTCACCAATAGACCCTCAACTAAGACACGCCTAGACGTTGACTTCCCTCAAGTGGGTTTCTCTCACTCTAGTTGAAGAACACTTGGTTTTTGCGCGTAAATAAGGCGCTTAACTCCCATTTCACTCCTTTACTCTGTTTCTTAAGTTAGACTCAACATGCAAGCTCATTTTTAGCTCACCACACTCACTCACACTCGTATACTCACTCTACTTCTCCGATCCTCTCCCTAACTCTACATGCAAGCTCATTTTCACTCACCATGCCCGCTGCTCTCTCTTCATACCACTCGAGCAGAGAGAGTGTTACACTCCTCTCTCTTTCCAAGTTGATCCACCGTCGTTCCTCACCACAAATCACATCAAAAGGCAAGAACACAAACAAAACATGTTAAGATCAACACATAAAACATGCATGCAAGGTGATTGAAACCACTCACACCAAAATGCAAACAACACAGAACATTACAAGTCTTAGAAGACCCCTAACCTTAATGACTTGAGAAGAATGAGAATCCTTCACTCTCCAAGTAACTCTGACAACAATTCTCCTCTCCTCTTGAACTCTCCACGCTCGTTTTCTCCTCCTTCTCTCTTGGTCTCACTTCTCTCTCTACTTCTCAATTTAGCAACTTAACTAATTTTTGGGATGAAGGAATGTCTCCTTCGAAGGCACATTCTATTTAACATGTCCTAAAGACTTAAGTGGGCCTTGGCCTTGTTTAGACCGTGGGCTTCCACTACCCACACCCTCTACTAACTTAGACAATTTACTAAAGGATAACACATGTTTAACACTCACTCAATAAATTATATGACTTAAAAGTTAAAATGTTGCAAACCCTTAATAACTCAACTAAGTTAATTAATTGAATTATTTGGGGTGTTACAGAATGTTTATTTGTTATGTCTATTACTTTTGAACTATTATTTAAGTTGTTAATTTTCCACGGCTGTAATGTTATTCCCGACTATTATTTTGGTGCTATGTATCCTCTAAACTGGAGTTTATTTTAAGTAATTGTTTTGAAGTATGTTAAGGTGTTTGGTTTTAAATGTGACACCCTCGAGTGGTCGCACCGAAACGTTTTTCAACTACTCTGATTTTCCAAATTATTTAAATAGTAGTTTATGTAGAAGGGGGGTGTTACACTAACGGTCGGGGCTCTACAGTATATATATGCCATTCACACATGGCATCAGGTACGTTCTCTTACCTTGTGCTATCTGCCCGAGCGACCTCTCACTAGATCGTCGGAGCTAGTGTCTTTGCAGGTACCACCCGAGGTGCTCAGCGTGAAGCCAGGACCGGTCCTTTCACTCATTCAACGACCGGCCCAGTCAACAGGACGACAACAACTTCAACACTTCATTGGTCAAGGTACGATCACTTAGGGTTCCTCAAACCCCATTTCTTTCCTAGGTCTCTCATATGACCCATCATCAACAATACATACACACTTCAAAATTTCACCAAAGTGAAGCAAATATAACAACAATCACACAACAAGCAACACAAACAACTCAAAAATCATCCTAGAGTCTAACTCACACATAACACTCATCATATACACTATTATATATGAAAGAGAGCCCCCTTACCTCAATAGGTTGAAGAACTAGTACTCTTCCTTGAATTTGAGCTCTCCACGCCAAGATCTCCTCTTCTTCTCTCTAAAAGCTTTCGCACCTCTCTCTTTCTCTCTCTTACTTTACTCTTTGACTTTTCTTGTGTTGAATGCAAAATGGACTTTCTCCTTCGACAACTTCACTTAAAGCATGCATATGAGCCTCCTAATGGATCATGGGCCTCTTAATGGATTATGGGCCTCCTAATCACACTTCTTCCATTACTCAAACACCTCCTAAATAAAATAAAACTTCCAAATTAAATACTTGACTTAATTAAAATGTTGTAAGCCTTAAATAACCCAATTAAATAAATAATTGAACTATTTTTGGGGCGTTACAGGGGTGGCTAGACGAAGTAGATAGAGATGGTGCTTGGAGGAAGATGATGATTTTAGTGTTGTTGTTTTTGTGTCAATTTGGTCCCCTATGTTTCTTTTAAGTTTCAATTTGGTCCCCATGTGCCACATCACTTAATAGGTTCCATGTCAGCTTTGACACATAAGACGCCACATCAGCAAATAACTGCCGGTGCTTTATAGTTATAATTTAATTTTTATTCACGAGAACTTCAGAGACATTTATAAAAAACCTCACATCATATTCTTTCAACATTCTAAATTTTAGTACCGCACGCGTTGGATCATTTGTGCTTGTGAGAACTTCAGCACATTTACAATAAAACTTCCATCATCTTTTATCAACTTTGTATAATTTGCTTCTATTTTATTGGTTATTTTCATGCAACCCTACATGATACCCACGTGTTTCACTTTCTAATTGTGTTGTATTTTTATCTTTTTAATTATGGGGTAAGTTTTAATTTTTACATTTGATAAATATGGAATATGTTATTAAAATTGTGTCAATTTCCCAACTCTAAAGGTGGTGTTTCTTCCTAAATTTTTAAATGTGATGTTTCTTTCTAAAATCTAAAATGTGTTGTTACTGAAAATCTAAAGGTGTTGTTTTCCTCAATTTTAAAATGTGGAGTTTACGATGATGCGGTGATATAATAGTGATGATTGCTTTTTGGGCTATGTATTTCGTTAAGAGTGTTCTCTAGAATCTATTGTCGTGTGGTGAGTGTTTGAGTTGTGCAGTGTCTATAGTATTTAAATTTTCGAGGACGAAAATTCCTAAGTGGGGGAGGGTTGTAACGCCCCAAAAATGATTAAATAAATAATTAGATAATTTAATTAAGTGATAATTTAGTTGGCATTATTTAAAATAAATATAAGGTAATTAATTCAAGTAAGGAGTGGGGTGTAGTAAATAAATAGAGAGTATTTAATTAAAATAGGGAGGATGTGAGAAAATAATTAGGGGGTGTGCATTTAGGGCCCAATGGAGTTAAGTGGCCCAAACCCAATTAATAAAAACATTAGGGTCTTAGGAGAAACCCTCATTAGAACCAAATTGCAAAAATTATAGAAAGAGAGAGAGAAGAGTGAGAGAGAGAGGCGCGACGGCTAGGGCAAGGAAAGGAGAGGCAGTTGCGTGAAGCTCGAGGAGGAGGAAAAGCTTGGAGTGTTGGTGTCTTGGGAGGATCCTTCTTGATTTCTTGAGTGCCTTCTTCAATTAACAAGGTATGGGGGCTCTCTAGCATATTTAATAATTTATAAATCTTGAAACATAGGGATTAAGGATTAGGAGTAATTTAGGTGGATAATTGTCATGTGTATACGTGATTTGGGTGATGTTCACATGACGTTGTGGTTTCGTTATTGTTGTTGCGTTAATGCGTGATGATGTTGATTTCGTGATGCGTGAATTGCTTACGTCGGTGTATTGTTTGTGTTAATGCGTGATGATGTTGATTTCGTGATTGAGCCATAATTATCATTGTATTGCGTTAATGTGCGTGTGCGTTGTCTTTGCCCAGTAGTAGAGATTCTTGCCGCACAGTGCGCTTGTGTTTGGCGTGTGTGGTGCGCCTCTTGGCGCTGACTGTGTGTGAGTGTGTGTCGAGGTGCCGAGTTTAATGAAGTGAGGTGCCGAGGTGAATGAGGTGAGGTGACCTAGGTGAGTGAGGTGAGGTGCCGAGGTGAATGAGGTGAGGTGACCTAGGTGAGTGAGGTGAGGTGAGGTGCCGATGTGAGATGAGGTGAGGTGAGTGAGGTGAGGTGAGGTGCCGATGTGAGATGAGGTGAGGTGACGTAGGTGAGTGAGGTGAAGTGAGGTGCCGAGGTGAACGAAGTGAGGTTCCGAGGTGAATGAGGTGAGGTGACCTAGGTGAGTGAGGCGAGATGAGGTGCCGAGGTGAATGGGGTGAGGTCTTAGGGTGTGTGTCTGTGTTTGAGTGTGGTGCGCCAATTGTGGTGTGCGCGTGGGGTGTGTGAGTGATGTGCCGAGGTGAATGAGGTTGGTGACCGAGGTGAGTGAGTCGAGATGAGAGTGCCGAGGTGAATGGGGGTGAGAGTGCCGAGGTGTGTGTGTCGTGTTTGAGTGTGGTGCGCCAATTGTGGTGTCTTGCGCGTGAGTTGTGTGTGAGTGTGTGCCGAGGTGTGTGTATCGTGTTTGAGTGTGGTGCGCCAATTTTGGGTGCGCGCGTGGTGTGTGAGTGATGTGCCGAGGTGAATGAGGTTGGTGGCCGAGGTGAGTGAGGCGAGATGAGGTGCCGAGGTGAGTGGGGTGAGGTTCCGATGTGTGTGAGAGTGTACAGAGGTGTATTTTGTGTGTGCCGAGGTGAAGTGTGTGTGTGTTCTTGTTGGGGCGCCATTTGGCTGCCCCAGTGCGCGCTGGTGTTGCTAGTGTGCGTGGGTCTACGGGATGGGCGCCAATCTTGCGACCCAAGTGCAACAGGCGCCATGTCTAGTGTGTGGGTTCAAAATAGCCCTAGGTGTCGGATTGGTCCCCGAAGTGTCAATTTAGTCCTTAGGTGTTAAAATGGTTCTTTTGGTGTCAAACTAGTCCCTAGGTGTGGGTTTAGTCGGGTGTTGACTTTAGTCATTTGGCGTGAAAATAATTATTGGTGATCTTTTAGTCCCTAAAGAAGTACTATTTGTGGTGTGGTGTATTATTGGTGATTAAATAATGGTGAGTTGGGGTCTATGACCTTTCTTTGGTGTTGGTGAGCCCACAAGGCTATTGGTGAGTATATTATTGCTTTCTTTTGGTGATTTGGTGTTTTTACGGTGCATAGTCATGGCGTCGCATAAATCATATGCATTTTGGTGGAATAGGCTTGGCCTCTAAATTATTTTGGTGTTTGGTGAATGCCCACAAGGCAATTTTGGTGATGGATCCACATGCATATGCCCAGTGGAGTTTTGGGTTGCATTGCATACATTGCATACATGTTACAGTGTGATTGCAAATGGTGTAAGCTTTTTACGTGTGATTGTAGTTAGTGTAAGCGCCTTTGGTGTATGTGTCTTAATAATGTATTTAAATTTGTTGTTCTACTGGTGTGCTGTTTCTCTGTGTTCCTCGCTTTATTTATTATTATCTATGCATTGAGACTCACCTCTTTGGGTCGTGTTGCCTCGTATGTCGGCAACTGCGGAGTGTGTGGATGAAGGTGACTAGAGATCCTTCATCTAGTATGGTCGAAAGTCGCTCGATCACGTAGCAGGGAGGGAATGTTTATTTGTTATGTCTATTACTTTTGAACTATTATTTAAGTTGTTAATTTTCCACTTTGTAATGTTATTCCCGACTATTATTTTGGTGCTATGTATCCTCTAAGCTGGAGTTTATTTTAAGTAATTGTTTTGAAGTATGTTAAGGTGTTTGGTTTTAAATGTGACACCCTAGAGTGGTCGCACCGAAACGTTTTTCAACTACTCTGATTTTCCAAATTATTTAAATAGTAGTTTATGTAGAAGGGGGGTGTTACACTAACGGTCGGGGCTCTACAGTATATATATGCCATTCACACATGGCATCAGGTACGTTCTCTTACCTTGTGCTATCTCGCCTCGCGGCGACCTCTCACTAGATCGTCGGAGTGTCTTTGCAGTACCACCCGAGGTGCTCGTGAAGCGGGACCGGTCCTTTCACTCATTCAACGGCCCGGCCCGATCAACGGGGCGACAACAACTTCAACACTTCATTGGTCAAGGAATACGATCACTTAGGGTTCCTCAAACCCCATTTCTTTCCTAGGTCTCTCATATGACCCATCATCAACAATACATACACACTTCAAAATTTCACCAAAGTGAAGCAAATATAACTACAATCACACAACAAGCAACACAAACAACTCAAAAATCATCCTAGAGTCTAACTCACACATAACGCTCATCATATACACTATTATATATGAAAGAGAGCCCCCTTACCTCAATAGGTTGAAGAACTAGTACTCTTCCTTGAATTTGAGCTCTCCACGCCAAGATCTCCTCTTCTTCTCTCTAAAAGCTTTCGCACCTCTCTCTTTCTCTCTCTTACTTTACTCTTTGACTTTTCTTGTGTTGAATGCAAAATGGACTTTCTCCTTCGACAACTTCACTTAAAGCATGCATATGAGCCTCCTAATGGATCATGGGCCTCTTAATGGATTATGGGCCTCCTAATCACACTTCTTCCATTACTCAAACACCTCCTAAATAAAATAAAACTTCCAAATTAAATACTTGACTTAATTAAAATGTTGTAAGCCTTAAATAACCCAATTAAATAAATAATTGAACTATTTTTGGGGCGTTACAGGGGTGGCTAGCCAAGTAGATAGAGAGATGGTGCTTGGAGGAAGATGATGATTTTAGTGTTGTTGTTTTTGTGTCAATTTGGTCCCCTATGTTTCTTTTAAGTTTCAATTTGGTCCCCATGTGCCACATCACTTAATAGGTTCCATGTCAGCTTTGACACATAAGACGCCACATCAGCAAATAACTGCCGGTGCTTTATAGTTATAATTTAATTTTTATTCACGAGAACTTCAGAGACATTTATAAAAAACCTCACATCATATTCTTTCAACATTCTAAATTTTAGTACCGCACGCGTTGGATCATTTGTGCTTGTGAGAACTTCAGCACATTTACAATAAAACTTCCATCATCTTTTATCAACTTTGTATAATTTGCTTCTATTTTATTGGTTATTTTCATGCAACCCTACATGATACCCACGTGTTTCACTTTCTAATTGTGTCAAAGTAGGAAAAAAAAAGGAAAGAAAGAAAAAAAAAGAAAGGAACAGAGAGAAAGAAAGAAGAGAAAAAAAAAAGAGAAAAGAAAAGAAAGAGAGAGAGAGTCGAGAGAGAGAAGAAAGAAAAGAAAAGAGAAACAGAGAGAGAAAAGAAAGAAGAAACCGAGAGAGAGAGAGAGGGGAAGAAGAGGCGAAGGAGGAGAAAGAAGAAGGGGGAAGATCTCCTTCAATCCAACACTAGGTAAGGGGCTTTTTGTCTCATTTTCTCCCATTTTCCTTCCTCTTTCCAATGATGTAAATTTCATCCCCTAATTCCTACCCATTTTTGATTTGCCATTGTTGAAGCTTGGAGCTCAAATGGAGGTTTTGGTGGCTTGGAAGTTTTGTATTGAAGGTAGGAAGCTCAATAGGTAGTTTGGGGGCTGTGGGTGTTGGTTTTATTGTTGATCGGAGTTGATTGAGGTCATAGGAAAAAGGGAGTTGCTGCTTATTTTGGTTTAGAGGTGTTTGGATTTAAGTTTCGGTTTGAGTTCGTGGTATTTCGGAGCGGTTGAACTTCGTGAAGTTTCGGTATTTCGTGATTTTCATCACGATAGGTGAGTTTTACTCACGTTTAGGGCTTTTGAATTTTGCTTTGTGTGATTGGTTTGAAAGTTTTTTCGAAATTTCGCGTTTCATAAATTTTTAAGTCGAATACGATTTTTTTTTCCGAAAATTTGGTGGTTTGAGAATTATAACGAAACCACTATTCTAATTGATTGTATGTTGGAATGTTTGGGGTTGAATAATTGGATATATCATCTGTTTTGTGATTGAAATTGGATTGGGGAACGATTGGATTCAAACGGAAAGCGAAACGGGGCAAAAACGAGCAAAACTGGGATTCTGCTGTCAAGCACGACCCGTGCGTGCTCAAGCATGACCCGTGGGACTGCCTCTGTCCCCGGTGTCCGAATTCCCGTTTCGACGCTTCTTTCGACTCCAAACTCCCTATAATCCCTTTTCCAATCAATTGTGACAACATTGGACTGATATTGTTATGCTTAAATGTGGTTTGAAGTTGTTTGGTTTGATTTGTTTGAATTTACAAAACTATTGAAAAACCGTAAAACCTAGAGTACGTGTGGGAACTAAATGTTTTGTAACTTAAAAGTTGACTGGACTGATTTCATGAGTTTATACTTATGATAATATGGTATTATAACATATCATAGATTTAATTATGTTTTCGGTATATGAACTATATCGAGTATATGAGACGGCCCAATGCGGGTACGATATATGTGACTTGTGTTGAGTATGGGTGACGACCCACAGAGTTAGCATACTAGGCGGGGAAGTCATGAGCTCTAAACCTAGGCCCTATAAAATTTTACCATTAGGCAAAGTCCTATTGGGAAGGGGGTTCACTGGGATTTAGTCGGAGGGCAGTCGGTGTTATGCTAAAAAGTTATGATTGCACTGTTTACCGGGATTTAGTCGGAGGGCAGTCGGTATTGTGCAATAAATTGTGTGCGTGGTTTATTTATTAAATCACGAAGTTAAAAAGATTTGTTTTTTTATTTATAAATGGACCGAGTGATAGGTAAGGAGTCACGGTAAGACTCACTGAGATATGTTATCTCACCCTATCATATGTTGTTGTTTTACAGAGAAACAGGGAAAGAAGTTCCTTTATGACACGAGTAGATGGCGTGCACGAGAAGGAAATTGAAGATGTAGTTCTTCTTTTGTTATTTATGTTTTACCTTGTTATCTTTGTATCCGATTATGACTTGAATTTGTTTTAAGTTATGTAATCGTTTCCGCTATTCTTGTAAAGATGTATATCTAAACAGGAAAATTTATCTCTGACATATGCTAAACGGTGCACTTTAGTATTTCTACTAGATAAAAATACGAGGGTGTTACAATAATCAATCCATCTAAACTGAGACCTAATTGACCAAAGTTTTGTTTATTTATTTATTTAAATGACATGTAAAAGCATCACAATAAATGAGATTGAGCAAAAAAATCACAATAAATGAGATAATTATTGTTGGCACTTAAGATATACTCCCTCGGTCCCATATTACATGTCATTTAAGGTTGTGGTACAAGAATTAAGAAAAATAGTTAATTTTGTATGGGAAAGAGAGATTGTGAGTTAGTTTATCAAATTGTCATTCAATAATGACATTGGAAACATAAAAAGTAGAATTGTAAGAAGAGATATATTAAATAATGAACGGTATGACTGAAAAAGAAAATTGATGTTGCATTGGTATTGTAAAAAGTCGTGTATTATGGGACAGACTTTTTTGCCTAGAAAGTCTTATAATATGGGACGGAGGGAGTATACTAGAGGAATGTTGTGGATACCAACTAGGTATTTCAGTTGATGAGTTAGAGGATATCGAATTAGTGCACCATATAACATTTTCCCATCTCCCAATGATATTGCATATATAAAAAAATAAAAAGAAAATAGGAATGCTATGAATACTCGCGGCGACACTCGCTCACTAGTAACACTCAGCCTTTATTCAGCCATGACTCACTACTTTTAAAAATGATCACCTATTTATAGGTTCTGCCGGTTGAATGCTTTTTTTTTTTTTTTTTAATTTTTTATTATTTTTTAATTCAAACGCTCCATCCCAATGAAATGAGTTGGGTTTAATGACAGTTTTGGTCCTCCTAGTATATCCAACTCACGATTTTGGTCCCTCAAAAATTTTGTCCACGATTTTGGTCCCCCTATTTTATCAATTTGTAAAATTGTGGTCCTCCACCAATCTGATCAAACATTTGGGTGAGTTGGCACTCACTAATCTAACATGGTGTTCCACGTGTCATGCCATGGTGGAATAAAAAATTAAAATAACTTATTTTTTTAAGAGCAGAATTAAAATCCAACGTGGCCTGACTGTTTTACTTCCAATTCCATTCTTCTTTTAAACATGCATATCTATCTGCATAATGGGAAAATATGGGCTTCTTTTACTTCGCAAACTATTCATTCTCTCATTACACAATCTCAAGATCACTTTCTGTGGCCCTCTCTGACTGACACAACCTATTCATTCTCTCATTACATAAAGCTTTTGTAAGGCTTATATAACCCATGTCTGCATAATTGATGTTTTAATCTGCATATCAATTATGGGCTTTTTTTTCCAATCCCATTCTTTTATGCATATCATTTTAATCTGTATATCCACGTTGGATTAGTGAGTGCCAACTCACCCAAATGTTTGACCAAATTGGTGGGGGACCACTATTTTACAAATTGATAAAATAGGAGGACCAAAATCGTAGAAAAAATTCTTAAGGGACCAAAATCGCGAGTTGGGTATAATAGGGGGACTAAAACTGCAATTAAGCCAATGAGTTGGGACACCTTCCTACGTCTTTCACAGTTTCACTTAGGTAAACATCATCCTAATTTCGTAAGAGGATTATCTCTAGTCAAAAAAAAAACTGCACAAAATAAAGTGTGTGAATCTCAACCATCTATTCTTCTTAATAATTGATCAATGGTTAGAATTTAATGAATTAAATTAATCTTTTTTTCTCACCAACACCGAAAAGCTCTCTCTCTCTCTCTTCTTTCTTGAACAAAGTGTTGCATCTTCTTCATTTCACCACGGCACCACCACCCAACTCACATACGGGTAAAGATCCTCTAACTTTTTGGAGGGAACTTCCCTCTAACTTTGTATCTATCTCTCTCCTCCAATACATTCTCTCTCATTATTTCCCTCTATTTCCCCTCATTTTTATTTGTCTCTCTCATAAAAAAACACTAGAGTTAGGAAAATATAGAGGGGGGGTTAAGTTAGAGGATCCAATTCCCTCACAAACTAGAGAAATATTTTGTTACATTCTCATCACCTACAAAGTTGGAGAAATGCGCCTTTATAGCTTGAGAACATATATAGGCTTGATGAACTTGTAAGATGGGGAGTGGGTCTCTGAAAGGTATGAACAGACATGGTTGTGCGACTGAGACCAGATCAGTTTTCGGGAGTGGGTCGTCTCTGAATGCTATGAAGAAATATGCTTATGTGGTTGGGTCTCAAAAAGTAGCACAAAAAAATGCAAATGGGATCTGGTGAGGAATGGAATCAAAAGAGAGGATAAACTTGATTAGGGAATGATTCACGGGGGTTTCACACCCAGATTAAAAAACCCGACACACAAAACCCATTCTCATTTCTCATAGTGATATCACAGGCTGGAAACAATCACAGAATATGATCTTGCAATTTCTTTTGATGATGTTAATTACCACAGTTTGGCAAAGACGTGATCTTACTTGGGGGGAAACTCGTAGGATTGCTATTTTAGCAACATTGATGTTATGAGACTTTCTTATCTTTTTCATTGAATAAATAAAAATGTTTTGCCCGTTATGATCCTATAGTAATATGAAGAACAAAAGAATTATAAGAGAATGAGAGAATATAGTAGCCATTGTATTTCTCTTCACAAGTGTATTTACACATAGGAGATAGCCTTATTTATAGGGTAGAAGTGAAGTGAAAGATCAACCTATGTAAAGCCACTAGCAACCCATTACAAAGGGAATAAATACAAGAGTAGTGGAAGAGGAAGAGAAGTGGACATCCATATATTATTTCATAACACTCCCCCTTGGATGTTCACCGATGATATGCCTCATTAAAACCTTACTAGAAAAAACCCAGTGGGATAAAAATCTAGTGAAGGAAAAATAGTACAATATCCTTTAGGGATTTGCCTCGTTAAAAACCTTTCCAGGAAAACCCCGTGGGACAAAACCATGGTAAAGGAAAAAAGAGTACAGTTTTCTCCCCCTGTTTGAAGCATCAATTAAGAATATTGATACCAAGATTTTCTCCCCCGACACATTTGAACCAATATACACTGTATATATCATCCTTTCAATTGAGCTTTATCTTCAATGTCTCTTCCTTGAATTGTTGGTGCTTGAGTCTGATATGATGAACCAGTAACAATAGATTTATTGTAGATTATAATGATGTTTCAATGTCACCATATGTTGAAAATAGTAGGTTTGGAATCTGACTTGATTAGGGTCAAAACAAATACCTTGCATCTGCATGATTAGTTTTATGAACAGATATGCATAAAATAATTGCTTCATCTGTCTCATGAAAATATAAAAACAAATATATTGCACTCTGTTCTAGTACATTTTGATTGTTGATAAATTCTATCTCACTAAGTATAAAATAATACTATCACATAAATTTATATGACATTTAGTGACGTGCGTGCACTAATTTAAAGTCTTCGAGACTGTAATATTTGCTATCTTCTTGACACACACATCATGTACTCAATATATCTAATTTATCATCATTCACTTAGCTAATTGATCGATCTGCAGGTCGAGACAAAACTTTGTTTCCCAAAAATATTTATTTTAAGATATTTCTCTATATCTTTTATCCTTCTAGGATTTTCTAGGTAGAGATCTATTTAAGGTTCAACCTCCAAATTCATCAAATATAATTTGAAGTCATTCTCTAGAATTCTTTCTTTGAGCAAGCTATAGTTTCTGAAATCTCTTCAAGAGTTCCAATAATAGCAAATTCATTTCTAGATCTTTCCATAAAACTAAATGGACAAGTGATGTCTTCATATAATTATTACTATCAAATGAGCCATACAAATAAGTTGTAACACATCCATCATAGACACACACACACACACAAAATACATGGATTAAGATTGTCACCAATGTTGAAGATCACAATGCAAATGTTAATAAACAGTTACTTGGGTTAATCTGTTTCTTGGTCGTGACTTTTCATTATATTTCATATTTTTTCATTATAGTCAATCCTATACATATTGACAATAACATGCTCTCCACTTAAAGTCATTAGTTTTGGAACCTCTCTTCTATTATTGATTTATTATGCAAGATAATGGTTTATTATTTGTTAATGTTTCTTAAATTCTTTAGGGTTTTCTACTTCGTGGATTCTAAAGTGTTTTTTATCACACGGATTTTGATCAAGTAAAGAAACAACATGTTAAATGGGACAAACTTCTTGTTCTTTTACTTTTCCTTGATAAGACTGTAAAGTGAGAATCAAGGGACCATTTACATCCATTCTATCATTCTAAGCAGGAAAATAACAAGAAGACATACACTACATTAAATACTTTGTGCCAGAATATTATTACTTGATTTTGGTGTTGTTTTACCTTCCACTAAAAGTCATTGGAATATCAAAAGCCTCACCCCACTAGTACTGATCAATTCCCAGAAGTGAATGTAGCAACACTATGGGCAAACATGTGGTTGCGGTCTTGATCATAGTCTCAATGGAAATTATAAGAACACATCTTTTCATCGGAAGTGGAAAAACATTGAAAAGCAAAAAAAAAGGAAAAAAAAGGGTGGACAGAGTAGTAAAAGAATTGACAATATTTGATATCGGTGTGAAGGCCAAGGTCATTGGGGCTGTACCTGCCGTACGAAATATTTCTCTTATTTAGTGAAATGAGAAACTGATTTTAGTACTATATCTGGCCCTTGAAAGATAATTGAAGGCTCTGGAAGAGCTAATCTATTATTATTAAGAAATTTATAACAAGCATGGAGCTCTATTTGACAAAGATATGTTTTCTTCTACTATCTTATAGTTAATCTAACGTATTATAATGTTTTAGTATTCTTCCTTATAGCTTTTACATTATCATATTTCTTGCGTAGAAATTTTATTTAGCTACTATGCTTATCATGTTTTCTATATATTCTTAATGAATTCCTGAAGAATTTAACATTAATCAAGCATCCTTGTTGGATTGCATAGAGACGATTATATCATGTTTGTCTACTTTTGATGAATTTCAGAAGATTTCATCATTCAAGGATCCAAGAAGTATTGCACAAATAACAAAATATTGAAGCAACCTGTAGGATTGCCCAAAGTGTGAAGGTTTGTCATATAGTTCTTGAAGAACCAAACTTTTAGGCCATGATTATAATCTAAAAGATCTATTTAATCTTAGTATATTGAATCAAAGAAATATTAGAGAAATTTTATAAGCTCTTGGAGTAGCATAAATGAGAAAATATTTTCAATAATATTTTTTGAATCAAGATTATGTCACTACAACAATACAGGCAAGCGGCGGCGGTTCAAAAAGCATTCTGCGGCGGTTTTAACCGCCGCAGAATGCACCTCCCGGCGGTTTCAAATTCGCCATGATATTCTCCGCGCGAGGATTACAATGGCGGTTTTAGCAATCCGCGAGAATAACCACTTTGGAGGAGTAAGCGGCGCGCGGTTATGGCGGCGGTTGGGCGATTCTTGGCGGTTTCAAACCGCCCCTAAATAGCTGTTGAGTTAGGAAAATATGTAGAGATTTGCGGCGGTTTTAAAGTTTTTTGCGGCGGTTTTGCAGTTGCAGCGGTTTGCAACCGCCCCTAAATAGGTTCTGTCCTAGAGATAAATGTAGAATTTCGCGGCGGTTTTAAAGTTTTTTGCGGCGGTTGGGTTGTTGCAACAGTTATAACTGCCCCCAAATAGGTCCTATTTTAGAAAAATTGTATAATTTTCGCTTGCAGGCTTTGAGGATTTTCTTTGTTGTGTTTTTAAAACTGAGAGAAAAAACAGATCTTTTACTAAAGCCTAATATTTTTTTGGTTATTTATAACAACTTAAATTATTTAAAAACATAAACTAAAAATGCCAAGAATGCTTCAAATAATTTAAACATACACAAACAATGACAAAAAGTTCATTCATACTTCTAAAGTAAAATAACACAACATATAATATCAAAAGGATCATTTGCTTCAAAATATATCAAAAAAATCGCGCTCTAAAAGATTAAAAGGTCTTGTGCTTAGGAATATAAGAGCTCCCCAAAATAAGATCATTAAAAATAACAAATCCGAAAACTAAAAACTAGATCTAGGTCCACGATGTGCAGGTACATAACTGGCAGATGAAGAGGGTATTGCTTCAAAGAGCGCACGACGTAAATCTGCAACCAAAAAAAGAGAAAGGGGAGAAAGGAACAAAAGTAAGAAATAAGAAATTGTACTAGATGCTTATAACAAATAGCATAAACATAAACTCTGCACACCAGAATACCATACCTACTAACAATCTAACATAAACTTCAATTCAATTCTTTTTGAAAGTAGATAACTAGATAAGATAACAATTCTCAATCAATAGCTCTGCCCAACGAATTACAATAACCATGTAAAGACAATTTCATGTGTTCACCCAAAGACACGTCAGAAATGCACAATCAAATATAGCAACTGAACCATAACACAAAAGTCTCACAACAGTTTGATGTTTGGTTCAGTTTTAAAAACAATCCATATCATTAACATTGCCAACAAAGTGACATCCACTATGTTAAATGCAAATGCCTTCTCCGAGAACAAGGAGCTTGGAGACAGAGATTAAAAAATATAGCAACTAACACCAGCTCATAGAACTCAACTAATCCCAGTTAGAATATAAAAACATTGTTGAACAGTCAAGAAGTGTAAACTAACAGTTTATATAAGCTGTGTAAACTAACCAATTAACAATTGACACTGGATATAGCTTTAAATATAAATTAGTTCCATGACACAAAGACTCGGGTATATAAAGTGATGATTGATTTATTCTACACAAGAATTTTTCAAGCCTGATAAATCGCATTATTGGTATTCCAAAGGCTTAGAATGGAGAAATGAAGCACCATTTCCCTTTTCTTTCAACAAAAATATTGCCAAAAGCACATAACAAGTTTCTTTTAATCTCATTATTCTTTCTGGGTTATCAAATGACAATACAGCTAGAAATGCTTCATGAATAGAAACAAAGAATTGTTCCAACAAAAATTTGCAGTTATATATACTTGCATTGGATATCAAAAAATTTCTGACTAGAAATGCATTGGATAACAATTTGCAATAACATTTGAACTATGCCTTACGAATAACAAATTTGCAAGTTTCCTACCAACAAGAGAGGCAGATAGTACAACATACATGATTTGTTTTCAAGATGCTTCGTGTAAGTAAGGCATTAAGAAAGCGAAATCACAAGACGATCGCATAGTGAATAGATGATGACATGATTAGAAAGCTCAAATACACGATTAGATCTAGCCGAAATTGACCACCGACTTGCTTTGCATTAGAAAAGCTACTTGCTCCTCTAATGTTCGAACTTTACTAACTTACGCCTCTAAAGCTTGAACTCTTGCATTACTACTTTGTAATTCGATCGCGACCTATTATAGTCGGACATTGTGGGACCACTGATGACATGGTTGAGCTCCCATTACGAGAACCGGATGAAAAGTATTGAGTGGGGTTACTCCATGTCCCATGCCACTGAATACGTCGGGGTGCTCTTTCCCAAATACTTCAAGATAAATATCTTCTCCGGAAGATGTCGAGCACTTTTTTAAGCGCTCCTACATTAAAATTAACCAAAAGAAGCATTATTTCAACAGAGAAATTTCCATTTTACAATCAACAACATTTAACATATGGATTAGTGAGTCTAACTACTAGATTGCCAAAATATAAGAATATCCAAATCTGTCATTTCATCAAACACAATTATACTCACACTCTTTTCTTTAGCCTCTTCAAATGACAAATGATCCATCTTTTCTTTTGTGAGCAACATCATCATACATCTCTGCCCAAAAGCCGCCTTGATTTGAGTTTCCTAACAAATTATATCGGTTTAGTAACATTAATAAATATTGAATTTTAATTATACATATTCAACAACACTTTAAAGAAAGAAATACCAATTCATCTCTTGTCACGGCATATGATTTCGACCCAAGTGTATGAGTAGTCGTTTGCTTAGCCCGATTTTCCTATTTATTTCACAAATTTTCTGCATTATTAAATCAAACAATTAGTAAATGATGACTCTTATCAAAACATTCTCAACACATCATATCTTACGAGTTTTTTTCGATAGTCGATATTCCAAAAAACACGCCCATTGGTCTTCACGGATGCCATCGTAGTGAAACTCAAGATTTTGCTCCCAGCTACGAGTCTCATCATAAAATTCATTAAACAGCTGACAACGGGTGTCTTTCCATTTCTTTCCCAGACTCCCAAATACGTAGTTCTGGCGACACTCATCCAGTAGGAATACTTTCTACAATAGGCAATAATAATGGAATACATCATTAATGAATAAAAAGAAGGAACAAGATTTATATCACAATGACCTTATTAATGAAATTCATGCTCCTTTATAGTTCATACCGTTATCATCTCGTTCCACACTTTTCTCTTGATCTCCCCTGGAACCTTTCTCCATCTCATATAACTAATAGGGAATATATCATAACTAGCTCCAAGAGCTCCTAAATAGCCCCCCAAAAGACCAGCAGCATATCCAATTGCTTGACCCTCTCGATTCCAATCTACGATCACTCTCTTCTCCTTAGGAAACGAAAACAAGTCTTGAACTTTTAGATGCTCTTCTTTAGGTTCTCCATCTCCAACTAAATATAAAGTAAAACAAAAAATCAAAAATTATAACTCATTAGAAATTATTAATTAATCCAAACCAATAAGAAGTAAATCATTAGAAATTATAACTCATTAGAAATTATAACTCATTACCAATGACTTTAACTGGCCACCATTTATTGGGCTTTTTTAGTCGATGAGGTAAAAACTTCCATCTTCATCCTCTAGGTCATTTTCAAATCCAAAGGATGGGTCAAAATCATCTAGAGGATCACTTTGAGAATTATCTTGAACTTCAGCAGGTGCAGATTGAGTTCTGGGAGTAAACCTCTTTTTCTTAACCATTTCTGCAAGAGAGTATGAAATTAAAACATAATGTAGTTTCAAGTGAGAATGTAATAAGTTGAATGGTGACAAATTTCAGCTACCTATTGTTTTAGTTAAGATAAATGCAGTAGATATAAGATAAAAAAAAATCACTACAACTATGAAATCCATTCATATGCAACCTGTTGTTAAACAACACAAACTATGAAATCCATTCAAAAGGGAAACTCTTCCAAAACAGAATGTAATAATAATTAATTACAAATTCAAGGGATTAGACATCATACAAAAAAAATGAAAGACACTATGTTGTGCACTAGTGTTTGTTACATAACCATATTGTCATTACAATCATCAACATTTTCATTCAAGGCTGATCTTGGAGGATCATCATCTATATCAGCTCTTGCTAATTGTATGTATGTTGTATCATCGGGGAAGATTTGTTCTAAGTTTTGTGCTTCATGAACTTCATTAGACATCATTATCTCTTCATTATCTTCACCCATGTCATACAAGTCTCTTGGCTTCAAAGGAATAGGTATGACCCATCCCTTTTCTTTCTCATCATCTACATAATAAACCATTTGCGCTTCGATGCTTTGATATATGGCTCATCACTTTCAAGGACACGGTATCTCTTAGCCTCAAAAAGTTGATTGAGGTAAAACCCAAATCATCTTTTTCATGCCTCTTGAAGTAGTGGTATTAGCCCATTGACATTTAAATAAAGTAAGCTGTAAATACGCCATTATAGCTAAGCTCAATGATGTCTACTAATTTACCATAGTAAGGTACCCTCCAAACCTCATTTGGGTATCATCATTACTTGAATAACTTCTTGTTCCAAATGTGCAAAAAACCCCACTATTTTGAGTTTTTAATCTTTGATCTCGTCCAAGGTTGAAATTTATATCCGTTGACATTATATGCAAGTGAATCTTCTAGCTTTGTCAATAGGACCTCTAGCAAGCCAAGGAAGAACATCTTTATCTGGTTCAACAAGATTGTCCATCTCTTTAAGAATCTGAAATAAGATTTTTGTTGGTTTAGTAACATGCATATTAACAATACACATGCAACATACACATGGCATCGAGTGAATTTTTGCTTACATGATTAGAGAACCAACTAACGAACTCTCTATGGACCTTCTTGTCTACCTCAGTAGTACTCCTTGTGCGGCTCCTTAATTGTCTCCGGACAATATATGGGTTAAAGTTAATAGACGCACTAAAGGATAATCTAGATACTTAAATTTCATCAAGTACTTACTGGAGATAGGGATCAACTGCAGAGCAGTTGGTTAGCACATGTCGATGAGCTTGTAACTTTTCAGTGGATGTAAGAGTGAAGTGTGAACAACCACCAACGGGTTTTCCTTCTTGCGGGAACAATTCATCTATTCGTGTTTTAGGTTGTGTATCACTAGGTCCGTCATCTACACGACCAACTCGATTCCATCTTGTCTCAATATCATCAAGATACCTTGAACAGAATGTTAAGATCTCTTGCATTAGGTATCCTTACGCTATATAGAGCCTTCGTCGCATACATTACGTACATAGGATTTCAATGATCCTAAGTACCTATCAAATCATAACAACTATTTTTATTCATATAATCATCCAAATCATTATTGAATTTAAAATGACAGGAAACTTACCTTTCAATAGGATACATCCACCGATAATGTACAGGGCCTCCAAGCTTAGCTTCTTCAACAAGGTGAACAATTAGGTGAACCATCACGGTGAAGAATGAAGGGGGGAATAACATTTCCATGTGGCATAAAGTGAGCACAATATCATGTTGCATTTTGTCTAAAGTTGAAACACTCAACACTTTATCACATAGTTGCCTAAAGAATGAGCACAATTCATTTAAAGCTGCGAAACCTCTTTTGGCAATCCTACTCGCATATTGCGGTAGAAATTGCTCTACTAATACATGATAGTCATGACTTTTTAGCATCCCATTCAGCGAAGGTTGTCCACATCAATGCACCTAGAAAAGTTGCTCGAATAACCATCCGACACAAAGACAATATTCTTTAAAGTTGTTAAAAAGACTTCTTTCCTTGTTTAGTCATTGTATAAATTGCTAGAGGATACTTTCCATTTTCATCGGCCAAAGATCATGCCTAAAGCCCATTGATTGTAGGTCCCTTCGAGCACCAATGTGATCTTTTGACTTTGCACTATCATTTTAGCAGGTATAAATAATATTATCGCACACATTTTTCTCAATATGCATAACATCAAGATTATGGCGTAACAAATTATGCTCCCAATACGGAAGCTCAAAAATATACTTTTCTTTTTCCTTCGTTGAGTACCATCTTGCAAGGTACGTCCATCACCACGTGATCTTTTCCCCTTCCACTTGCTTCAAATTTGTTTGACCAAAGGTGACATTGATATTCTTAACTTGTTCAAGGATTTGAGAACCGGATAAAAGTTTAGGTGGATTGCGCATATCTTGTTCTCCATTAAACCGAATCCTATTCGGTCTAAATCGTATGCGTGATCTAGAAACCGCGGTGACCCATAAAACACCACTTCCTACTATGTGGCAAGCGACAAGGAATAGAGTCAAAGTTACAAGTTGGACAAGCTCGTCCGGTATATGTGTTCCACCTGAGAGAGTTCCCAACCCAGAAAGTCACTAATCGTCCACATCAAAGCAAGCGTGCAATTTGAACATCTCTCGAGTTGAAGCATCATAAGCTTCTACACCGTCGTGCCATAACTCCTTAAGCTCTTTTACTAAAGGTTGCATGTAGACATCTATATTATTTCCGAGGCATTTTTACCGGGAATTATCGTTGAAAGGATAAATGATGTCGACTTCATAGAGACCCATGGTGGGGTGTTGTAAGGTATGAGAATAATTGGCCAAATCTTTGTAACTTGTGCTTAAATTACCAAATGGATTAAAACCATCCGTAGCTAATCCGAGGCGAACATTACGTGGATCGATGCAAATAACATGTTTGTTGAGTCAAATGTCTTCCAAGCCTTTGAATCTCTTGGATGTCTCATCATGCCATCACTATTATTATCCACAAACATGCCATCTCATATCCTCGGTGTCTTTGAAGACAAAAACAATCTCTGCAAGCGCGGTTTAAGAGGGAAGTAACGAAGAACTTTGCAGGCACCTTCTTCTTATCATTTCCATCATTGGGACGCCTCGGACTCACCATCTTTTGTCCTGGATTTCCATCCGCCCTTGTTACATACTTTACATGTTTGCCTATCTTCATCTTCACCCCAATACAACATACAATTATTTGGACATGCATGTATCTTTTGACAATCCAAACCAAGCTTCGATATAGTTTTCTTTGTCTCATAGAATGAACTTGGAATTTTTGCATGCTCAAATGCATCATTTAGTAGTTCTAAGATCATTGTCATAGCCTTATCGGTCATCCCACAAAGGCATTTGATATGATACAACTTCACTATAAAAGCAAGTTTAGAATACTTTGTGCACCCTTCATACAAAGGTTGTTCTCCCTCTCTAGCTAATTCATAAAATTCTCTAGCTTCCCTCCCTTCTTGAGTTACATTTGGAGTCACTCTTTCACCTTGTGTGGTGTCTTCATTTGTATCATTTCCAAGATGCCTATCAACTCCAAATGCATCGTTAATGATGTTCGAATTGGATCTTGAGCGACCACAGTTTCTTGTGCCACATTTTGCACATTTCCACTTGCAACATTAGTAGTGTGTCCTTGGTGGACTCCCCATGAAATAACCAAGTGGTATATCCTCTTGGGAATGGTTTAACAACTAAATGTTCATACGTGACACGCCTAGTTTGGCGTCTTCTAAAACCACACAAGGAACAAGGACATTTTATTTTGCCATCAACGGCAGTACGTTCATAAGCAAATTGAATAAATTCCCGAACCCCTTGCTTATACTCACGTGAACTTTGTGGCATTGTAATCCATGACTTATCCATTCTATAATAAAATAAAAACATCAAATTGTTTGTATACAAAAGAAAAAACATCAAATTGTAATCCATGACTTATCATCCATTGAACCTCATGTTAATATTGATTATGGATATTATATTCAATGAATACCAACAGAGATATAAAAAACATAGCAATATTTCAAGAACAATAAAAAGCATGCCATCGATTCAGCTCCTCTATAGGGAGCAATACACTTTAGAGCATAAAGTAAGTGATATCATCCATCGAGAGAAAAACCAACTAAACTCAGAGTTTCACAACAACAACAACATAACAGTCACTTGAACACAACAACATAACAGAGCAAAAAATATATATGATCTCCAGCATTTCAAAATCAAATCCTTGGCATGCGGCGGTTCAAAAAAAGCTCACAGTTTCACAACAACATAACAGTCACTTGAATCCCAACTAAACTCAGATAATTCTAAGCATTATATTCAAGAAAAACTCAGAGTTTCACAATATTAATTGGTTGAAAACGTGCAAAACAGAGTGAGAGGGTGGTAATTATGACGACACCCACGTTAATCACCAATTCACCTGACATTGGTGGTGGCCAATATTAATAGTAATCTTAGTTGATCCAATGTTGGAAACATAACCATTAAGCTAGCACATTCCCCTCCCCTGCATCAAGAACTTATACAACAAATTAATGCTAAAAGCCTAAGACTATATTTGAACAAACTAGAATGTATGCAATAAATGGAAGTGGTCAAAGAGACACAAGTAACAGAGAATGTTTCTGGTCCCAGAGACTAGAAAGCATGACCACACTAGAAGTTTCATGTGTTAGCTTCCAACATTCTTCATCAACATGTTTAACATTAGATTAGACCCTCAAATCATGGTTCTGTTTTTATTTTGCACCACTAGAGGTAAATGATTTTTTAAGTTTTATCTTAGTGCATAAAAAGACAAACTCATTATGGAATATCATGATGAGTTGAAGGGAATAATCGATTAGTAGCTCACTCATTCAAATTTTTTAAAAAGACAAATGTGAATTTGGTAAATTTGGACCCCTTTGTCGAATATTTGAAGACATTGAAAACGAGGGGTGAAAGAAAGAAATGAAGCGCTTTACACTACACTACTTCCCTTCTTCATTTCTTTTATTCTCTACTATACCAATGTTACCTAGTTCTCCTAAATTACTTACTTTCATGTGCCCCTGTTACCCCTTCATTTTCCACATTCCAATACCATAACGCCAAGGTAGGTGTGTGTGTGTGGACAAGGCTAGATGCAATTTTATGTGTGCCTATAAGCAAAAACTAGATTCAACTTTGCAATTTGCAAAACCACTCAAATTCGGGGTTCCAAACCCTTGTTGAACATTAGTGCAAAAACAACTTGTATAACTCTACTATATAGTGTAAAATTCATTCATACATGATATGATAGATCTCTAACTTATCCGGTGACCAATTAAACTAAAATACTTGATCACAAAGTGCCAAATTGATCAATTTAATGAATTCTATTCATTGATAATTCACAATTTCACATATACATAAATAAATACTCCTACTCAATAAGCATTTCGTGTGTGATGAAACCAGATACTAGTTAGCAATTGTATAAAGATCTTTTGGTAAAAGTTAGGCAACCCAAACAGAAGCAAAACTAAATATAAGGCCAAGATATGAAAAGTGGCACTATTGAATAAAGTATCGATTTTTAATAAAAATCACGATGAGTGATTTTTAATAAAAAAAGATATGAAAGAAAGACTTGCTTTGCTGTAAAATTGGATGATGAAATGTTGACAATGGCAAGAATGGCTCACTAAGACCAATAAACAAAAATCGTGACTCACTAAGTTCTTTGGTTTTGTTTAATCTGTTTGAATTAGAAGCTATATGTGAATCAACTAAACCAGCATGATTATAGTGCCCCAAATTACTCATACCAATAAACAAGGATCTTTAAAAAGACAAGAATTTTTTTTCTAAATCATGACACTACTATTATTAGTTGTATAAACAAGGTTCAAAGTTGTTAAACTCCATGAATTGCATCTGCAAATCAAATCTCCAATTTTCAAACAAATGAACTCCAATCATCATGCATAAGCATAATTCAATGCGATTACTATCGTAATCAAACTCGATTGTACAAAGGATCACGACAAAATGAAGTGATTTCACATAATCAAAAGCTAAATTACCTATTCTTTGAGTAACAAGAAGCAAGAAAACATTCAACCAAGTTGCTCGTTCTTTTATCGGATCGGCATTTAGAAATGTTTCACTCTCAAATGAGCAAAATATCTGATTTCTCTAAGAAATTATTCAACAATATTTCCTCCACTAAATGCTAGATTGTTAAGTTACTACACTTTGAAAATTTTCATCGATCCTCTATATCTATAATTCCTATTGGAAAACTCAAATGTTTTATTTGGCATAGATAAAATTTCGCATCTGATTCGATGTAATTGAAAAAGAATAATAAAAAGGAATGAATATTCCATTACAAGCTTCAGTATTCAAACAGATTAAACAAAAATCACATATAGCAAACCATATAATCATGAACAAGAAGCATATACATACCTTGTGATTTAAGCTAGAACTTTGTATCACGAAATCCAATCTCAAACTTCCTGGATGTACAAAGAAACATAAAACAACAAATCATGAATCAAAGCTCCTAAATCGAAACTGAAATCAAAATCGTAACCGAAACTGAAATAAGAGAGATTGTCGAGAGAAACTGATATCTATTCTTAAAAAGATATCAGTTTTTAATAAAAAATCGCGCTTGCATCATCCAATTTGATGTGGAATTGAACCAGAAATTGAGTTCTGATATAACTACTGAGTTCTGTGACTCACTCTAATTCCCTATCTCTTCTAATCTATTATAACTATGCAAAATTGGCATTTTTAATACTGCACACCAAGTAACATTTAGCATGGAACCAAAGAGAAGTAGAACTTGAATAACTATGATAAAAACAACTGCTAGAGACAGATAGTATTACGAGTTTCGACGGTATTCGTGTGTAATTAACTAATTATCATGCAAACCAATTGATACCGTCAATTTATCTATGGTAAATATATGAGAAGTCTCAAAAAACTAAAATAACAACTAAAATATGCGGACCAATCTATTATCCAACTTTGCAGTATAAAACGACCTCCAAATTTTGTTCCCTAAGTTCTCTTGACTATTCAAATATGTGCAGACCTGGGTATGAGAGGCATTTTAAAAGATCACCAGACACCTCATTACAAAAATCAGATTATGTCACTCAAAATACAACTGACAATGGGAAGAAATAAAAAATCGTTTAAGATACTTAATAAAATTTTATAGACAATCACTTGAAACCTCTCAAAGAATGAAGGAAAAAGTTGTGTACATGAGGAAAGTAGGAAACCAATCAAAAACTCCTAACAGCTACAAAGAGATTGTGAATACCACTTCATTACAGCATGGTTCAAAAAATTCAATTTCATTATGTACACAATATACCACTTCATAGTTGAGGACACACAGAGGTTCCAAAATCTCAAGGAACATTTTTTCATCAACCTCTTCCACACAAGCAATCTCAAGGTTCCAAAATCCCTCTATTATTATTTGAAAAAACTCAGCATTTTTCCAATGCATAATAATCTTCTGTACAAAATGTTGAATATGTAATCACAGAATAACTGCAAGTTCACTGTCCATAACATCAAATTGTTTTTATACAAAATAAAAAACCCTAAATAAAAATTGTGAAGTGAACAAAAGACAAAGATTAAAAGACAAACATTACTGTTAATCACCCAAAGCAGAGAGGCATACATACATACACATACATAGGATCTAAAGTTAAATTTGACAGTGATTAAAACAAGAACTCCACCACTGACATTGTGGTAGAACTAGGCCACGGCACTTGAACCCTCACCATTCTATCATCATAATGAAATTAGGATAAACCCTAAATAAAAATTGTGAAGTCAAATTAGGACAAATCGAAATTGTGAACTGAAATCAGGATAAACCCTAAATTGAAATTGTGAAGTGAACAAATGCTAAAGAAAGAGAGAACGAGAGAGAGTGAGAGAGAGAGAGAGGCGCACCTGGTGTGAGTGTCACGGAGGCGAGAGAGAGCGAGAGATTGAACGGAGTCGTGAGAGAGAGAAAGGCGCATACGGAAAAGCGAGCATGCGTGAGAAAGAGTGAGAGAGAGAGAGAGAGAGAGTGATAGAGAGAGAGAGTGATAGAGAGAGAGAGCGCACACTGGTGGCGGAGCTTACGGAGGCGAGAGAGAGAGAGAGAAAAATGGAGCTTACGGGCGGTGGGTTTCACGGGCGAGAGAGGAAAGGTTTCTGTGTTTTTTTTTTTGATCAACAAAGTTTTGTTTGTAAAGTTTTTTTTATTAATTAAAATAAAAAAAATAAAAGAGGCGCTTAATGAAAAAAAAAGGGGGGAGTTTTTTAGGCGAAAATTTGCAACCGCTTGCATGATATAACCCCTAACGCCGCTTGACAAAAAAACTCAAACCGCGCGACTTACCAAATAACATTGCCGTTCTTTGTTGCCTAAGCGAGGCGATCAAGTTAACCGCCGAACAAACCGCCGCTAAATGATAAGCGGCGGCGGTTTTCCCAAAACCGCCGTAGAATGACCGCCGCCGATTACCAATTTTGTTGTAGTGTGTGATATTGTGATTGAAAGAATAATCACAAACCACTCAATTGATTGAACTTCATTCCTAGAAGAGAATGAATTAAATTAAAAGTTTGGGTTACAACAAAAGTTGTGATTATGATCATTGGTAAAATAAAGGTTACCATCATCCTTTATTAAATATTTCTTTGAATATTTTTGACCACCAAAATATGTTTGATTTGTAGTCAAGTTTGTAACACCCCCTTTCTAATACAACTATCTAAATGAATAAAAATCAGAGTTTTCGAAGTCCTTTTCAATGCAACCACAAGAGGGTGTTACACTTTCACCAAAGTACATAAAACAACACCTGAATGCTCATAAAACAATAGAGTATGTGATACATAGCACATCAATAGGGACGAACCATCAGAAACACCTGTTTAGTGACATTACAGTTTACTTAATCACCACGCAACGGAATAAGACATGTTTCATAAAACATATTCAAATACATCACCAAATAAACAGTTCAAACAACTTCAATTAAAACAACTAATAAACTAATCCCCCCGATTACTACGTATCGAGCAAGACACCACAACCGGACTAAGGTAGGTAGAACCTTCACTCGGGATCACACGCACGTTGTTTTACAGCAGAAGCAACATAGAAAGCGGAAGGGTGAGTCTACAGCACATATAAAAGAATTTATGATAAACATCATGTTAGAGAAAGGCAACTAGAAACATCACTGCTCAATAGACAAACACACAACATCAATTTATAACACATCAACTCATAATCATCAAGAGACATCGCCAATTGCATGAGTATATGCATGAATGCAACCCAACACCAAGGTTATATGCATGTGGTACCATCACCGTCACAAATATCGCCATTCGAGCATGTCCGTCATAATCATTAATAATATCAAGGATGAAGCCTACACCGTCAGTTTGATGCATATGCACTACAAGAATAAGCTTGATTTGCCACAAACTTTTGCCACAAACGGATTCCGTCGCCAATTTGCGACGGCCTTGCGACGGATTTGCCACGGAATCTATTGTGAGAAAAGACTTGGTCAGTTTGGTAAGGATTTGCCACGGACGTTGATAATTTGCCACGGACGTTGATATTTTGCCACGAGACGATCGTCGCAACGCGTGGCAAACGTTTCAATTGGGATTTAAGTAAAAGGATCTCTCTCGACCCTTTCCTTCACTCTCACTCTCACATGACCTTTCATTCTCACTCTCCCACCTCACACCTCACACCTCCGCGCCTCCCTCACCTCCACCGCACCACCACCGCGCCTCCTCACCTCCACCGCACCACCACCGCGCCTCCGTTTTCTTTCTTCTTCTCCCTATCTCAAAGACCTCCCTCCATTCACTCCGTCGTTTTCCTTCTTCTTCTTCTCCTCTCAGCGCCTCCCTCCTCTCGATTTTTAATTCCCTCCCTCCTTAATCAAAACCACTCCTCAATCTTCCAAATCGTTTAGTTCCACTTAACTCTCAACCTCTAAATCGAAACCCTAGCTTCCAAATTGATCGGTTCCTCTCAAGGTGAAATCTAGGGTTCCAAATTGATCGGTCTCGAAGTTCGCAGTATCGCGGCGTTTCGCTTTCGATTTTACACGCTATCTAGTTTTGTTTGTTTTGAATCCACTCTATTGTTTTTGGTGTATGTGCAGGGATTGTGGAAATCAAGTTTACTTGGGTGAGGAAGCAACGCCGATGATTGTAGATGATTGTGTTTTATATTAAGTGCTTGAGCAAGGTAGTATATTTGATTTTCGTCTTCAGTTTTATAAATTAGGTAACTTACGATATCGTTGTTGTTTATGATTATGTGCGGACCAAATCTAAATTATATTTGATTTTGGACTTTATTAATGGAGGACATCTTTTCTTTCACTTATGTCGACAGGGAATTTTCAGGTATCTATCTATGTTATCTTCTTGTTCATCTAACTCAATATTAAAGTTTGTCTTTTTAATTTGTGGCTATGTAATTTGATGAGTAGTGAGGATGAGGCAAGGATTTACACTGGTGAGATAGTATCTGCTGTTTCACATCTTCATAAGAATGGCATCGTTCATCGAGATCTTAAACACGAAAACATACTCATGGATCTTGATGGCCATGTAAATAACATCTACTTTACTTGAATTAATGTGTTTTGTTAATTGTTATTATATACTTCCTCAGGTTCATTTTATAAGAAGCATGTCACTGAGTAATCCCTTTATATTGTGATTCATTGAATATTCCATCCAAAGATCGTCTTTGATTTGAAGATTTTGATTTCAAAATTTCTTTGCAGATTGCATCGGAAGGAATCTAATTCAAGCATTTCTAATCATACTCATCACGAGATATTTTCTGGGGTAACTTCCTTTTCCAACTTGGTAGTTGCTATCCATTCTATAAAACTTGATTTCTAATGAATTCTTGATGTTGCTTACTGTATGACATTTTCTAAGTATCCATGCATTACAAAGAAGTATTTTAGCATTAGAAATGTATCATTACTATGAAATTTGTAACAGTTTATGCACATGTGACTTCTTAATCATCAATGACCTAATAATTAGGATTAGCTAGTGAACAAATGTTATTTCTGAAGTATAAGACTAACAGAAGAAAAATACTAGTGGAAGCCAACTGCCAATATCATCCTGGATCTGTGGGTTACTTTTAATGCATATGGTTCCACTAAGTATTGTCAACAACTTAACATTTTGAATGTCCCCTTGAAGATAGGGAAACTAAGGTTTTTGCATTGTATCCAGGTGACAATGCCTAGGGATGCTTTACATCACGGAGGTGTGGAACATCGGGAGTTGCACAATGCCTATGGATATTACTTCCACATGGCAACGGCTGAAGGGCTATTGAAGCGTGGTGAAGGGAAAGACCGGCCATTTGTTTTGTCAAGAGCATTGTGACTCCATGAACAATGCATCAACCACAAACAATCATATCATGTATGAATTAACACTATCACTAGATTCATCACCGACATTTAATCCACCGTCATTAAATACACCGTCATTAGATACACCGTCATTTAAGTCACCAATACATCATCAATTAATAGCTCTATGGCTAACACCAATACATCAATCAATAGCTCTATGGGTAACATCAATACATCAATCAATAGCTCTATGGCTAACATCAATACATCAATCAATAGCTCTATGGCTAACATCAAACTCACCGGATACATCAACACCAAAAGTCATGGACTAAACTGTCACTACAAGGACCAAACCGTCACACAAGGACTAAACCGTCACTACAAGGACTAAACTGTCACATAAGGACTAAACCGTCACATAAGGACTAAACTGTCACATAAAATGGCACCTGGTGGCAACACAGGCACCACCGGCAGCCACACAGCACAAGTGCTGAATTCCTACAGCAGCGCACCTACTTCGGCGAATTAATTAAAACAAGCAAACGACATCGGATTTCAACAAAAGACCACTCATTAGAAAGCTCTCTGAGTTTAGTTTCTACCTATGATTTTAGTTTTTCAAAATAAGTATCCATTTGGTACAGTTTTTCAAAACACTACACTGAGGTACCAAAATCGGACAGAACTCTTTACCCAACTTGCAATCAAATTTTCTTTCTCATTTCTTAATTAAATTTCGTGAAACCAGTGCCTATTTCGTAGAGAATTAAGTCTACTTTTCAATGAAACAAGAATCATTCAAAACGGAGTTCAATTGAGAACACAAAACCTGCAAAAACCGAACATACTCACAGTTTGACTCCAGAAATTTGACCTAACTTTGGTGACTCATAACTTGAGCTACACAACTCCAAATTGAACGAAACCAGTGCCAAAACGACCGGCCTTAAGTCTATTTTCAAAAACAATCAGCCACACAATTTTTCGATCAACCAAACAGTACCAGTTTCAGAAAGATCGAAACAGTGTCCAGAAACGCACAGAAACCATAAGCAAGTAAAACTCATCATCAACACCCAATAAAATCAACATGGCATTTCATCAAACACCTAACATGTACTCTAGACAACACTTACACATTTTATCAAACACCTAGTGTTCATCAATTCACCATCAAATCATACACAAGTCATTAACACCAAAACGGAATTAAACACCACATAAGCATAGTAAATTCACCTTCAAAACTCATAGAGTAATATCATCAAACACCTTGTAGGCAACATATGTTCATAGTTCATTTCAACACCAAAACACCACAATTTCACCAAATTGAATCAAACACAACATCAATCACACAATTAACAACACAATCAATTCAATAATCATCCTAGAGTCTAACCCATACATAATCCTCATCATATACCCCATTATAGGTGAAAGAGAGACCCCTTACCTTAATGGATTGAAGAAAACAAGCACTGTCTCCACCAAGACTCCAAGAATCACCAACAAGCAAGCTTCTCTTCCTTGCCTTGAATTCTCTACGCCAAAATCTTCTCTTCCTCTCCCTTGGAGCCGTCGCACCCCTCTCCCTCTTCTCACTTTCTATTTTTTTTCTTTGCTTTGGTTGAAATGAGCACTCACCCTAGACTCCTTAGCTTATTACATGAATATGGGCCTAACTAATGGATCATGGGCCTTTATTTACACATCCTCAATTACTCAAACACCTCCTGAATAAAATAAAACTCCAAATTAATTATTTGACTTAATAAAATGTTGTAAGCCTTAAATAACCCAATTAAATAAATAATTGAATTATTTTTGGGGCTTACAACTTCCTTAAGAACCACCTTTAGAGCGTGATTAAAATTTGTAAGATTACTTGATCTAGTATTCTTTGAAACAAAGAAAATTGAGAAAAACAAGTAATTTATTTCTACGTTCTCACAATTATACTTTAGAAGTTTTATATTTTGCTACTTAAGTGATCAAAGTTTAATACAGTTTTTTTTTCATTCTCATCTTAAATATATGAGAGAAACATTAAAATTATGCTATAGCAAACCAGATGTTTGCTATGTGTTCCTGGGTGTATTAGCAAATACGAGGATCGCCAGCAAAGAATTGGACTCGCGGCCCAGCCCATCTCGATCGGCCCAAATACGCTGCTGGAGCGCAATTCTCGCCGCCGAAATCTTCGCGTAGCGGTCGGACTCACAAAGTATATATCGCCATTCGCACATGGCATCGTGCACGTTCTCTAACCTTGTGCTATCCGCGGCGACCTCTCACTAGATCGTCGGAGTGTCTTTGCAGTACCACCCGAGGTGCTCAACGCCAGCGTGAAGCCGGGACCGGTCCTTTCAACCTCTCAACGCCGGCCCATTAGGCGAAGCAACAACAACTACAACACTTTATTGGTCAAGGTACGATCAATTGGCGACCACGATGGGAGGCCCGTGCGCTATCCTACCTCATTCATGGCTCCACGCGGCCCTGACGCGGGCCACTTTCGACTCAATCCCTCGGGCAGAATCAACAGCAGATTTTCGAGGGCGTGGCGCCACGATCCACGAATCTCGAGGACTTCCACGACAAGAACCCGGTACACAGCGGCCGTGGACCGGTCCTCAGCGAGATCCATCCGCCGTTCACGGAGACTTGCCGCCCGAGCGATTGAAGCGGGCATCCGAGAACTCTCTGCGGACCATGTTACTCAAGCCGTTTTGCAGATCTTGCAAAACAAGAATCAGGTGATCGCAGACCGAGATGCACTCATCTCCCAGTATGAAAGAGGTTCGGTTCCGGGCCGCCCGCGTGCGGAAGACGGAGAACCTTCAGCTCGCCGACGACCGGCGCGAAGACACCGCTCCCCACCTCGAAGGAGCATTTCACGCCGAGAGAGCACTACTCATCGTTCTCCGGCCAGAAGAAGCAGGGCACACAGGTCGCCCCCGAGCAGGAACGCGCGTAGACGCCGTTCAATGTCCGATGACTATGAAGATTCCAGCTACCGCCCCGACACGGCCGTCGCCGCCCACGAATACTCCTCTAATGAGTCGTCCGGGTCACGTCGGTCGAGAAGCAGATCTTGGGATTCTCGTGAAGAGCTGGAAGAATACAGAAATGGAAGAATTAGGGACGTTTCGCATCGGCCTAGGAGAGGCCAAAGCGAGCGGCCCAGAAGGCCTCAGCTACCGCCAACTGGCCCATCTGGAGGATTCTATGGAATGCCGGGCAACGAGGCATGCCTCGCAATGCAACCCCTTTGGGTCGAACGGCATTCGAGAATGAGCATGGCCCGTTCTCGGGGAGATCAGCGTTATAAGATTCCAAGAGATCTCCGCAAGCCGCCCAACCTCAACAAGTTTGACGGCCGAGGAGATCCGCATAAGCATCTCGTTACTTCAACAATTACTCGCCGCTATAGAGAGTTGGGACCGACCATGAAATGCGTGCTCTTTCCCCGTCTACGGGCGGCGACGCATTGGAATGGTGGGAGTCTCTGCGACCCAATTCCATCTCCTCGTGGGACGACTGATCGAGAATCTTCTTGTCTCACTACACCGCCAACCGGTGCCAATACCGATACGTCGAGGAATACTTGGACTCGGTGCGTTCAAGAGTGAGAATGAGGCGTTGAGGCGAGATATCGACCGGTTTAACACGGCCGAAGTCGTTCGTGACTTGTCGATAAGGACAAGTTGAAATATCTCGAGCGTGGCATTCGGCCAGGACCACCGGTTCGTGGAAGAGTTCACCCGAACCATTACCAAGATCTCGGCTACTTCTTGGCGAGCAAACGTCCATATGGCATATGAAGAGACCTTGGCTGCGAGAAAGGCGTCCGTCGCGCGCGCCTAAAGAAGAAAAACGATGGCGGCTAAAGAGGTATGAAAGTCGCCGCGACAATCGGCCTGACTTTCGTGATAAGAAGTTCGATCATCGCACTCGACTCAACACTTCTATTGCGCAGATCTATAGCGAGTGTCGAACAATGAGTTTGTGGGAGTTAAGCGGCACGAACCACTCGTGCTCAAGAAGGGGCACGACCAGGCCAAAAGATACCGCCGCTACCACAATAGTAAGGGGCACGATACCAACGACTGTATGGCCCTTAAAGATGACATCGAAGAGCTGATCCAGAAAGGCAAGTTGGGAAAGTATGTGAGGTCAGAGGAAGGCGACCGACCTCAAGAGAAACAGAAGGAAGCCGATCCGAGACAGAGGAAAGGGCCTCGGCCATAGAGGCACCCAAAACAAGGATCGATCTGAAGATCGTGACACTCGGCAGTCCAAAGGCCGTAATGTTGCGATGGTTATTCATGGTGGAAACCCCCTGGATCGCAGGGAGTCTAATAAAGCCACTAAGAGAAAGTGGGACGAGTTGTTAATGGTCGCATCCACTTCAGCACCACCGCCGGTCTCGAGCAGACCTCCCATCTCGTTCGGCGACAGCGACCTATACGACGGCAAGCCTAATAGTTATGTTCCATTGGTAATCAGGGCTGTCATGGCAAACACAGAAGTGCAGAGAATCCTGGTCGATCAAGGTAGCTCGGCCGATATCATGTTCGAAGACTTGATCGACAAGATAAAGGTTGATCGAAGCGAGATAATTCCCCAGGCCGAGCCTACTCCTCTAACAGGTTTCAATGGGGCGACGACCTACCCGTTGGGAACGATCGAGCTGCTGGTCACGTTTGGTGACGACACTGGAGATAGTACTCTGTACAGGACGGTCAGGACGACGTTCCTTGTACTCCCCCTCAAATCCTGCTATCAATGTATTATTGGTAGGCCGACTTTGGGTAAGCTAGAGGCCGTTACTTCGACGGTGCATCTAAAAATGAAATTCTATAGCAAGGACGACCAAGTAGTTACCTTGGCGGCCGACCTGGAATCAGCAAGAAGAAGCCACACTCTATACCAAGAAATATGTGACGAGGTAGATCGTGGCCCGAACGTTCAGAGCACTAGTGAAGGCCACCAAGTCAATGTCGCTGATTTGGACGCTCGATATGATCCAGACAGCGACCCAGAAGACAATGATGATGATTTGGCTCGAGAACTGAAACACAGGCTGATAAGACCAGAGCCTCATGGAGAGTTGGTAGATGTTCAATTGGGTGACGACCCATCCAAAACAGTGAAGCTCGGTAGCGACCTACCAGAGCAAGTGAAGCAAGATCTTGTACAGTGCTTAAGAGACTATCCGACTGCTCGCATGGCGGCAGCATCGGACATGCCCGGCATCCCTATCGAAGTGGCTCGCCATCAACTTTCGATCGATGAAGGGGTCGGCCGGTCGCTCGCTCGAGAAGACGTACTCGAGCGAGGAAAAATCTCAAGCGCATTTGCAAAGGCCGTTGAGGACCTCATAAAGGCCAATTTTATAGAAGAGATCAAATACACGACACGGCTATCCAATGTCGTCTTTGGTTAAGAAGAAGAATGGAAAGTGGAGGATGTGTGTGGACTATACTGATCTAAATAAGGCATGCCCGAAGGATGCCTTCCCCGTACCCAACATCGACAAGCTGGTCGATGGGGCCTCGGGCTATAAACTCTGTCGCTTCGGACGCTTACTCGATACAATCAGATCACGATGTATCCGCCCGATCGGCACAAGACGACCTTCATGACCGATCGGGAAATTTTCGATACAAGGTGATGCCCTTTGGTCTGAAGAACGCTGGAGCAACCTACCAGCGGATGATGAACAAGATTTTTAAAAGACAGATCGGTCGCATCTCAGAGGTGTATTTGGACGACATGATCATTAAAAGCGTAACCGACCCAGATCACGTGAGCGACCTCAGAGAAATATTTGAAGAAGCTAGGAGGAACTCACTTAGACTAAATCTGAAAAGTGTACCTTTGGGGTAAGGGTGGCGCAGATTCTTGGGTTTCCACCGATTGAAAGAGGATAGAAGCAAACCCTGAAAAGTGTAGGGCGGTCGCCGATATGAGGCCGCCCACATCGAAAAAAGAAATACAACATGTTATACCCCAATTTTGTCCGTATTCTTTTTTTTGGTTGTAGTCGTTTATTTTATTATTTGTTCTGAAGTCGCGCAATTACGAGAATTATTAAAAATGTGTCTCACTTAAGCCAATCTCAACTAACCAGTTCGACTAAGTTGAAATGTCATTATTTAAATTAAGAATGTGAGCGAATGATCGATCTTTTCGCACATTCTTTAGTTGAATATTTGTATTTAGGCCTAGTCGAACTTAGTTGGGTTCATCCGAGTCGTTTCCTTACAAACAGGCTTATTCGAGTTGTTTTCTCATAATTTGGCTCATCATTCGACTTCTTTTATTATTTCGAGCAGATACATATATATACAGTCCAAAAATGTCAAAAAAATTCTATTTAGTTTAATTTACAATTTAAAAGTACTTAATAGTCCAAAAAGTCCAAAAATACAAAAAATAATAATACTAAAAATACATAAAAAATAGAATACGAATATGGGCATGCAAGGAGCAAAACTAGGGTTTTCAGGCAGCATTCCCATCTGCTGCAACTGCTGTTGGGCTTGGATCAGGACCTGAAAAATTATTCAAAGCCCGGTCAAAAATCATAAATGCCTTAACCTAATTTCTACCTATAAATAAGCGGCTAGCCTAGAGTCTAAAACACACAGAAAAAAGGCAGAAAACTACTGCTAAAATCACCCAAAAAATAGGATTAGAGTTTCACATCGAAACCCTAATCCACTAAACACGGTTCTGAAGTTTCTGAGATCTAGACGAAGAAGCAGTCATCAACACAAAAGCAGTAGATCAGAGACCTCCACAATAGTTGTTGCAGTCATGAACAACGGTGCCAGGTGACACGAACAAAAGCTGGAATTTAGGTTATTTTGTTGTTAATACCAAAATTATAAAAAATATGTAAACGTTTAACCTGTCATGCTTTATCTTGTTTAGATGATTGTATGCTAGATAACATGTAGATATAGTGATTGTAAATATTTTCTTTATGATGTTTAGTGATATATGGTGTGCGTGAGCAAATGAACATAAATAAGATCAACAGTGGCTTAGGATAAACACGGTTAGCACCGGACTGGAAATTCACGTTAGGTTTCTTTATAAAATCAGTTTAATCATCCTCTTTTAGCAAGGTATTCTGATCAAGGTTTTCAAAGGTAAAAAGAATTAACATCAAGTAGTTTTTTAGTTAGAAAGAAGCTTGAAATCGTTTTAGAGCAGGCTGGCGTTGCTGCATCGTTTCCTCTTAGGATATGATGGTGAAACAATAAAAACCAGCAAACAAACAATGAAGAAAACGTAAAACAGAGAACAAAAACGAGGTTATTCAGGCAAGATCAGTGGAAGAAAAGGTGAAAAATCTAAACTGAAACCACCCCCTCCCGGTAGTCGTGAATTTGAAATCTTCCCCCCATCACCGCCAAAGAAGCCGACGCCGCCAAGGAACGCCGGGACGTCGTTCCCCTCTCTCGCCGTTCAAACTCTCTCTCTCTCCGGTCGGTGCCCACTCTCTCTCCCCATGGAAGTGGCGAAGATTTTGCGCAAAGCTCTCTTTCTCTCGTTCTCACGCTAGTGCGCAGTAAAGGGTAAAGGAAGGAAGGGGGAAATGAATGTTTCGGGTTAGGGATCCACGATGTTGGGCCTCTGTAGTCTCTGTCTTTTTATTATTATTATTTTTGTTTGAACACTATTCGCACCCCTTTATTTACGCGCACGCCTCCCCCACTTAAGCCCAGTTTCGCATACTGGGCTCTCCTATGCGAACTGGGCTTTCCTTTTTGCACCTCCAATTAATCATACTACCCCCTGCGACTAATAAAACCCCAATTTACAATTTTCACCCCCTTCTTCTACTTTAATTCTTTTCCAATTCAAATAATTGTTCCCTCGAAATTAAATAAGCGGCTAAATCGGTTGTACAACCGGATTAGTCATTATTTTAGGGCCAATGAGCTGTACAGTTCAGTAACCCTGAAAACAAATATAAATGCTTTTTTCTCTTAAAATTAAATAAACGGCTAAGTCGGTTGTACAACCGGGTTAGTCATCATTTCAGGACCAATGAGCTGTACAGTTCAGTAATCCTGCAAAAACTTAATAAAATATAAATAAATATATTTTTCCTAAAAATAGGGGATTAAGTCGGTTGTACAACCGGGTTAGTCAGCGTTCTAAAACTAATGAGCTGTACAGTTCAGGAGTTCTAGAATACCTATTCTAAAATCGACCCATCTCACAACTCCTTTCAAAAATTCAAAAATCATTTTCAAAAAGTAGGGGACTAAGTCGGTTGTACAATCGGGTTAGTCAGCGCCCTAGGAATCAGTGAGCTGTACAGTTCAAGGAATCCTAAGATCCCTACATTAAAAAACACCAACCCACAAACTTTTTTCAGGAAGAACTACGTAGCTTTGATTCCTCCATTGCATCCGGAGGTACGTAGGAGCAAGACTCAACTCTTGTCAAGCACTAAAAAAACAAAAATCTAAATAAGTCATTTTCTTTACAAATAAAAGGGTAACAATTAAATAAATCCTAAATTAATTAGACAATGGATGTCGTGGGGTGCTAATACCTTCCCCACACATAACGACTCCCGAACCCTAACAATGCCTCGTCCTAAAACTTAAAGGTATTTTCCGAATTTGCCCTTAAACTAAAATTTCGGTGGCGGCTTCCTATGAACCTCTCGAAGAATCCTTTTCCCGGATTTTTCGGTCGCTACACAACAGCTAAATGGCATGGTGGCCGCTCTATCCAGGTTCATCCCCAAAGCGGCCTGCAAGTCGCTTCCACTGTTTAGACTGCTGAAGAAGGAGGTGGACTTTGAATGGACCGAGCAATGCCAGCGAGCATTGGATGAATTAAAGCAAGCCTTGGTTAGCCCGCCGATCATGACCAAGCCGTTCACAAGGCGAAAGCGTTATATCCAGTATTTGGCCATAACGAGAAGAAGTTCTCGATCTTTGTGCTAGTTAGGAGAAACGATCTAAAGCGTAATCGATCTATTTCATAAGTAAAGTAAAGTACCCGAGGGCCAGTGAGATACCGGAAGATAGAGAAGTTTGCCCTTGCACTCCTAATAGTCGCTAGAAGGTTGAGACCCTACTTTGTGGCCCACTGTGTCGTGGTAAGGACCGACCGACCTATCGAGCAAGTCCTTCATCGGCCGGACACTGGCGGGACGAATGATAAAGGGCGGTAGAACTCGGTGAGTTTGGCATCAAATTTGAATCGGATCGGCCGCAAAAGCGCAGGTGTTGGCCGACTTCATAGCAGAAATGACTCCTACTCCAGAAGATCAAGCTGGAACGACCTGGATCTTGCACATAGATGGGTCGTCAAATAGTAAAGGAAGTGGAGCCGGCCTAATTCTAGAAAATTCTGAAGGCCTGGCCGTGGAGGTGTCGTTGACTTTCGCTTTCCATACGTCAAATAATCAGGCCGAATATGAGGCGTGTATAGCCGGCCTGCAGCTCGCCAGAGACTTCAATGTTGACCGGGTTGAGCTCAGATCAGATTCCCTACTCGTAGTCTCACAGATCAAAGAATTGTATGATGCTAAAGACGACGTGCTGAAAAGTTATCTAGCAAGAGTGAGAGAACTGCTCAAGCAGTTCGACCGAGCTGAAGTGGTACATGTGCCTCGAACCGAAAATGTTCGAGCGAGATATTCTATCAAAGTGGCAAGTACCAAAACTCGAGGAATCATAGAAGTGTGATTCAAGAAAGCGTTAAATCGACCGAAGCGTTTCAACCAAGCCAAGTCGCCGTTGGCGTTACGTGTGTCAAAGACAGATTCGATTGGATCGCCCCATCCTAAGGTACATTGTTGAAGGAGGAGCCGAACGATCCAAAGCAAGCTAAGTTGGTCGGACTCGAGGCGACCAAGTACTCGGTTATAGAAGGAAAGTTGTACAGAAGAGGATTTTCCTCTCCATTGTTAAGGTGTCTTACGTCGGTCGAAGCCGACCATGTGCTGAGGGACATTCATGAGGGTGTTTGTGGAAGTCACCAGGGCGCCCGTTCCATAGCTAAGAAGGCTCTCAGGGCCGGCTACTATTGGCCGACCATGGACGAGGATGCCAAGAAGCTCGTTGAAGTGCAAGAAATGCAAGTCCATGCGATGTTCACATTGCACCTTCCTCGGAATTACAAAGTCTTGTCTCACCTTGGCCGTTCGCCTGGTGGGGCATGGATCTTCTAGGCCCGTTTCCACCTGCCCCAGGCCAGTTCAAGTTCTTGATCGTGGCAGTAGATTACTTTACTAAGTGGATCGAGGCCGAGCGCTCGCAACAATCACATCGGCCAAAAAGTCGCAAGTTCTTGGACGATGTGTACTAGCCCGTTTGGGATCCCCGGCCAATTAATAACGCACAACGGCACCGGTTCACAGACAAGAGATTCGGAGAAATCTTTGGCCGACTTAGGGGTCAAAAAGCGGCGTTTCACCTCGATCGAGCACCCTCGACTAACGGCCAAGTAGGCGGCCAACGAGTTATCTTACGTGGTTTAAAGCGAAGGTTGGATGAAGCGAAAAGGAGGCGGGTCGAAGAGCTGCGATCGCTCGTGGGCCTACGGGGCGACCCCTCATTCATCGGCCAGAGTCACCCTTCGAGTTGGTGTACGGAATCGATCTTTGTGATACCCATAGAAATGGGCGAGCTAAATTGGAGGACTTCAAACCCCTACAGTGGTTGACAACGGCCATCGGGCTATCAGAAGATTTGGACCTAATAGAAGAAGCTGCGCACCCAAGCTTCGCTAAGAGAGCAATTGATCAAGCGGAAGGTCGCGGCCGGTACAACGCTCGAGTTCGGAAGAGAGAATTCTCGGTCGGCCGGCTTCGTTCTCTAAGACGGGCCGACGTGGGAAACAAGAATGCACGCCAAGGGAAGCTGGCACCAAATTGGGAAGGTCCGTATCGAGTTATCAAGAAGACTGGCAAGGGTGCATACGAGCTGGAAACCATGAATGGGGCGACTATCCCCAGAACATGGAATGCAGAAAAGCTTAGGAAGTATTACGTTTGAATGTAACAAATGATTTGAATGTAATAACGACCGACCTATGAATGAAAAGCAGGCAGGCGCTCTTTTTCCCACTGGGTTTTTTACAGAGGCCTGACCTTTAGAAATACGATGTGTTCTTTACTTTCTCGCAAGAATGTATGACCGGTCGCTCAAGATTGCCCGTGGCAAAGGAGCGACCGAAGACTTATCAAAGTTGCTTAGATCGTCGAAACGATCTAAATCGAGCGACCGTCGAAACGGTCCCAACCGAGTGCCATCGAAATGGCCCAAGGGTTAAAACCCGCAAACCTTAGATCGTCGAAACGATCTGAATCGAGCGACCGTCGAAACGGTCCCAACCGAGCGCCATCGAAAATGGCCCAACAACGCTAGGTCGTCGAAATGACCTACATCGAGTGCCGTCGAAAATGGCCCAAAGGTTAAGTAATAACCCATCGCGGTAGGCCGTCGAAAACGATCTACCTTAAATGCCATCGAAAGGGCCTGATAGAAGGTCGCCGAGCGATCCAAGGCCCCGTTGGGATATTAACTTATCAAAGAATAGATGCTTTCAAAATAAGCGCGAATGACGACCGAACGGTCTTAAAGCTCAAAGACTTAGAGAAAAATAAACATACAAGGCGCGCGAAGAAAAGCGACCAAAAACGAGCGCTATCGAAGTAGCACGAAACGGCCGCCGAGCGACTCACGAGTTCAAAATAAATAAGGCGAATAAATGAAAGTACGCAGACATAGCAGTATGAATTCGAACGAGCATAGTTAAAAACAAGTAAAGATTGTCATTACAAATATGGGACGCCCGGCCGATGCCGAGCGCCCACAAATTAAAGAACTGCACGAAGGCAGAAAAATTGTCAGGCCCGAAGGCAAGTTAAAGTTACAGAATTACACCGCTCGCAGGCGGGCTTCAAAAAGAGAATGGTGGCGAGGCGAACGGCGTTGCCCTCCGCGTCCGATTCTGCGAGCAACATGATCTTATTGTTGTCGACATAGTGCGTCGGCTTGATCATCTTGTCATCAAAATTAATCTGCAGATCGGCATTCAACGCCCGCGCCTGGCCAAGAGCGTTGTAAAATTGCTCGATGGCAGCCTGCTGACCGGCCTGGGCCACCACTAGGATCTTTTTCTCCAGCTCGGCATTCGCGGCCGCCAACCTGGCCTTCTCTTTCTCGACGGATTCAAGGTCAGCTTTCAGATTGTTCACCTGGCCGGCAAGCTCCTTGTTCCTCTTTGCCGGCAGCGGTCTTCCTCCCCGTTTGGGGCCTCCTTCTTCGACTGGAGAAGCTTGTCATATTTCTGCTGCGCCTCAGTCAAAGCCTTGCCCTTCCCTGCGAAATTTAGGTCGAAGGTTGGTTAGTCGGTCGAACAAAGGTAAGGTAAAGAGTATAAGACTAAGAAAATAAAATTACCATCAGATTCGGCCACCAGCTCGGCCATGACTTTCTCAACGCCCATGCAAAGAGAAGCGCAGAGCGCCATGGGTTTCCTTCGGTACTGCTCCAGATCGGCCGCACCCAAGCTTTCGAGCTGAATGATGGGAATCTCCTCCGTTGCAGGGGCCGAGACCCGACAATCACGCTTGGCCCGCTTGGGTGAGCGATCGGTACTGGGAGGAGGCGACCGAGGCCTTCCGACCGGCTTCTTCCCTTGGCTCTTGGGAGTTTGGTGGACTTTGGAGGAAGGTTCAGGATTATCCCCCGACCGAGAAGCGCCAGGTCCCTTAGCCCCTCCTTCAGGCTTCAGGACGGAAGCGAGCAGTTCCCAACTTTTGCCGGCCATCCTTTCTGCAAGATAACGAGTCATGAGTTAAAAGAAAAAAGAGAAAGTCAACAACAGAATATAAGGACGAAAAAGTGCAAAAGCGAACCAATCTCGGCCTCCAGTTCATAGCCTTCGTATAAGACAAAGGGCCGGCAAGGTATGTCGCCCTTAGGATCTGGACGCATCATGCCCGCCAGCGACTTTATCATCTCCAAAGTCTCCAGGTTGGCCTCTCCCAGATCTTTCACTGTATAGATGTAATCTCCCGGCCGCCTGCAGAAATGGGCCTCATTCCACATAATTGGGAAATAAGGGGGACCCAGCATCCCGTCCGGTTGAACCTCGCAAACGGCCTTGCCAGCTGCCTCAGTGGGAACGATCCAAAAATATTGACTTTTCCAGGCCGCTCCCAACGACTCCTGGAACGCTTTGAAAAAATGGTGGTGAGTCTTCTGCATCTTGAAGGAGACTTGCTCCCTTTTCTCCTTGTTGGCTTTCTCTCTGAGCCAGCTCAGCTCGAAGATAGCGAAGAAAAGCATCATCGATACCGGCCGACCCAGCTTGGTCAGCAAAACTTCAAAAGTCTTTAAAAACGCCCATGCGTTTGGATGAAGCTGTGAAGGGGCGACCCCAATGTGGCGCAGGACGTCGCGTTGGAATTCGGTAAAAGGAGGGGTAATCTTCATCTTCTCGAACACGAGCCGATACATCGTGAACTTGAAGTTGGAAGAGTAAGTCGCGATATCTTCGCCCTCCTTCATGCCTCTTATCCTCCAGCCCGGTGAGTCTTCAAGACGGCTCCGAAGATCGGGCAAGGCATCGTGGCCGACTGTAAGAATGCTCCTGTTAGAGCGAAGGGTTTCCGACACCCACGACATGTCAGACACATCTCGAGCCACGTCAGCTTGGACTTCGGCCTCAGCTTGAACCTCGGCCGACCCTTCATGCGACCCTCCGATGTTGGCTTCCAAACCAGAAATGTTGACTTCGGGCTGAACCACCTCTTCTCCTTGGATTTCTTCGGCTCGGCCGCCTTCGGCCGACACCATCTCCTCGTCTGCGCCTCGTCATCATCTATGATAATCGCCGTCGGCGTCTTCTTCTTCTCCTCCACTCGGATACGGCGCCTCGGGCGGTGGAGAGTTGCTCGGCCGCTTCGGCGAGTGGGACGGACACAGAACCAGTGCTCTTGGAGCTGGCCGATCCCCGACCGGAAGTACGAGAGCTCGAGCCCGTGCCGCTCGAGGAACTGCTGGAAGAGGTAGAACCTTTGTCGCCCGAAGACGACTGGGGCTCGCCCGGCCTCGACATGTATGTGGCAAAAAGATCGGGCGGTTTTCAGAATCTGAGCGATTAACCGTCCGTGGCATACACGGCACTTTTTGTGATAAAGGGATCGAGTCGGTCGATCGAGCAAAGCACTCATGAGAGGGGCGAGGTGGCCATCCTCGACGACACCCCTATCACGAGGCGTGGAAAAGCACGAAGTACTTTAAAGAAAAACTCAAGTTAAAAGAGTAAAGGGAGCGATCGATTCGTACCTTAAGCAGATGTTGAAGATCGGTCGCAAGTAGACAGAAACAGCTTCGAATGCAAGTCGGCGGCAGACGAGTCGGTCGTGAGCAGAGCAAATCTTGGAAGTGTGAGAAATGAAATCAGCAGAAGGGCTATTTATAGCACAGATCCCTGGCGCGAAGGGGACCGGGATGCGAAGAGTCACAACTCTTCGTCTTCTCACCAATGGTTGTCTCCAGACAGCCTCGGAAACACCAAACGTCACGTCTTAAATGTCAGGAAAAACCAACCGTCGCGACAGCACGGCCGATGGTTGACGAGCGGTCGACACCGCCCTTCAGAGAAAGCGAACGGCCGCGCCCGTTTCTTCAAGAGAACACTCCTGGGGGCATCAATTCAAGCCTCAGCCCGCTCTTAAGCGACCTAGGCTTGGGGGGCAACTGTTCCTGGGTGTATTAGCAAATACGAGGACTGCCAACAGCAATTGGACCTGCGGCCCAGCCCATCTCGATCGGCCCAAATACGCTGCTTGGAGCGCAATTCTCGCCGGCCGAAATCTTCGCGTAACGGTCGGACCTCACAGTATATATACGCCATTCGCACATGGCATCAGGTACGTTCTCTAACCTTGTGCTATCTGCCCGAGCGACCTCTCACTATATCGTCGGAGTGTCTTTGCAGGTACCACCCGAGGTGCTCAACGCGTGAAGCCAGGACCGGTCCTTTCAACCCTCTCAACGACCGGCCCATTAGACGAAGCAACAACAACTACAACACTTTATTGGTCAAGGTACGATCACTATGCACTTCTAAAAGAAAAGAAAATGTTTTTTAAACCTGAAGTTTAATAGTCTAAACTACGTGCACTATCTAGTTATGAAAAGAAGTCATAAAGTGGCGTAAGTTCTTATTATATACTTGCAACCAAAAGTTTGCAAAAGTGAAGGCTCTAGAAGAGCTAATTGTATTGTTACCTAGTTTGAAGAACAAAGTTTTTACACATTAATATTGTATTATATTCTCTTAAATATCATAGAAACTAATTGAGTCTCAAGGATATTCATCTAAGTAGATATATCCTATCGAAAGAAATCTCCAATGTCTGTATATCATGAGACTTACCTTAAACAACCGAAAGTTTATGGATTGTTTGTCGTTGGCAAGACTGGTTGGGCCATCCCGGGTCTTTCTGATGCAAAAAATAGTTAAGAATTTTCTTTTGAGAACTTGTATTGAAGAGCCTGTAGATTTTTCAATCCATTAACTTTTGTGTATTACCAGTTCCCAAAGGAAGTGAAGAATTTGAGGGAATAAGTCTCTCACATTTCTACAATGTGCTTAAGGTGATGTTTGTATGCAGATACACCAATCAGATGAGCCATTTAGATATTTTATTATTTTAATTGATGCATCAACTAAATGGCTACATAAATATAATTGTCATCAACTCACAACCAGAAGTTTGTGAGACTCTTTGCTCAACTAATTGAGCTCATTATGTGAATTATCTTGAAAGCATCTGATAAGTATTTTATGACTATTAGAGTTTATATTGAACATCACAAAGCATATTATCACTCATATAATGGTCTTGAAGAACCGTTCATTAGACACCTAAAGTTAATTATATGACTAATACCTATGAAATCGAGCTTCCAAAATTTCTACTTGGGAACATGAAATCTTGTAGACAGAGACATTGATACGCATCAAGCCAACAAGTTATCATATGTAATTTCTCCCCTTTACAATTGATTTTTGGTCAATGACCTAATGTTTTCCATCTGAGATATTTTTGATGTGTGTGACTATGATTCTATCATATAAAAAAGATATTAGGATTGACAACATATTTACAATAAGTAACAAAGTTCAAAACGCAAGGAATTAATTAAGAAAATTAATATGAGAACTTCTAAAGAATCTGTCACACCTATTCAAAATTAGGTTTGGATTGCATACATAGTTACTGAATTTGAATCCTTGAAAACTCTGGAAGGAATGATGTGTGGAACACCTAATGGATTCAACAATAGAAATAATGTATGGAGCACCTAATGCATTCAACAATACATAACTCTGCAAGTGAAATGTGACTTTTCATGTCCAACATCTCAAAATAAATAAACAAAGAGATCTTACTAAAATCATTCTTCAGTTATCAAAATGGATCACAAAATACTCTATTTGTCTTGCGACTTCAAGTAGGATCACAAAATAATTATTTAATAGCGAAAAGAAAAACATGAGAGATAATTCATGAAAGATCTTATACAACACAAGTTATAGTATCGTGATATAATCAAGAACCAATATTACCTTAGATTGTTAGAGTTTCGTACTGATAACGTGTTATGAAACTTTAGCAATATGAAGAACAAAAGAATCATAAGAGAAGGAGAGAATATAGTAGCCTTTGTATTTCTCTTCACAAGTGTATTTACACATAGGTGATAGCCCTATTTATAGGGTACGTAGAAGTGAAGTGAAAGATCAACCTATGTAAAGCCACTAGCAACCCATTACAAAAGGAGTAAATACAAGAGTAGTGGAAGAGGAAGAGAAGTGGACATCCATAAATTATTTCATAACATTGCCATATTTTATTTTTGTGTTTTCAAAAGTAAACTGTGTTATCTATCTATCTATCTATCAATCTATCTATCTTAATCTTAATCTTAATTATAATAAACCATGAATAGATGACGTGTGCATGACACGTCAGCAGACAAGAAAAATGACGCAGATTAATTCGTCAGCACGAAAATAATACATGACACTTTGAACGTTCACGATTTAATTCGCTGGAAAATCATAGAGAATCAGCAGCTGTTATTATTTCGGCTGTTTGATGGTATACGCAGGCGGTTACCACTCTCTCCATATGCGTATTCGTCAAAACCGTTTGATCTAAGCCCATCAATTAATGACATCAACGCACGACACACATCCAATAGAACCAACGGTTCATATTGATTTAGATTTTGGCGCCCTAATTTTATATTGTGGAAGACAAGAAAACAATGCAAGTTATTGCAAATCAAAACCGTTAATTATCGTTCAATATTGCAATTAATTGGTATGAATTGAAATTAATTGAAAATCCCTAATTCTCTCTCATCGGCTCCTATTCCTATATTCATTTCCTTCTCTCAGATTCGCTCCTCTCCCTCTTCTTCTCTCACACACACGCTCCTCTCCCTCTTCTTCTCTCTCATCTGCTTCATTCTCTCAAAATCCCTTGCTTCTCATACGGCAAAAATGAAAGGATCATCAAAATTTGTGTTAATTTTAACTTCTTAACAAGAACATAAGAGACCCTTGATGTGAAAAATTGTTTGCATTTCTTGAAACAATGAAAATGCTAAAACATTTTTTCCAGAGATGTTTAATCTTTTTTTTTTTTTTTTTTTTTGATAAGCAATGAAATTAATAAAAGGCACTGAGGGTGCCACAACCCTTACATATGGTGTCAGGGGCCTCATTAAAAACTCCAGGGCCAAAACCCATTGGGAAAAAAAGACCCAAGGAGAAAAGAGTACCCCCATAAAGTGTGGTTACAAGAGTGATAAACACCCCAATGGACAATTCATCCAATCAACAAAATTACATTTTGTCTTCCTACCCCCTTCTAGCAATAAACCACCCCCATGATACTTGTTTAATACAATTTATAATTGATACTTCACTCACCGCACGCCTTCAAAAGTACCCGGTTTCGCGCTTGCCAAATCGCCCAAATCGATGCCATCCAAATGATATATTTCGCCTCTTCAACTTCCAACCCTTCAAGCATGCCCTAAAAAAGACTGAAATGATCATTCACCTCTTGTTCCACGATCGAGGTTACGTCCCAACCAGCCAAGAATATGGCGCCAAATCCCTGCTAAACGCAAAGAAAGAACAAAACAGATGGTTTACGGTCTCTTCTTCTCCAAAACATAAAAGCAAAGCACCTCTCATGAGCATTTGTGATAATTCCTCTCCTTGCAAGCAAGTCACGTGTGGGCATCCCGTTGATAATCGTCTTCCACGCAAGGATTAGCACCTTTGTAGGCACATCACACTTCCACAACTTTATGCAATTCTCCACAATTTCCTGCTCAATATGCTATGTGTACTGCTGAGAAAATTCAACTGACCAAACCATAACAAGATTTAACAGAGAAATGTTTATTGTTTTCAATTTTCCACAACCACCTATCGTCTTTGTTATTGGACAACACATTATCATGTAGAATTGCCTTAAGCTCTCTTTGCTGCTCTTCATCGATATCGCAACAATCACCAAAAGCATCCCAATTCCATTCCCACATCCACCGATCCAATTTCCAAGCTCGCCACCATGATGTTCTTTTGATTAAAAGCTTGATACAATCTTTGGAAATAGCCTTGAGAAGGCTATCGGTCCACACCACCAAAGAAGTTGACCAAAATTTTGATTTATCCCCTCTTCCTATTTGTATTTTAGTGATTTGCCAAACCAAAAAGGATCTGTGTAAATTCGGTCCCAAGGTGAATTATATCACGCCACCGGAGGAGGTTCTTCATGAAACCATTACGTGTAATTTCACCATCCATCCACTTGCAAAGGTCACCATATCTACATTCCAATATCTTATGCCATAATTTGTTGCTACCGATCAAACACTTCCACCTCCACTTACTTAAAAGAGCAATGTTAAAGGCTTCCAAGTTCTTTATCCCTGACCCTCCCTTATCTTTCGGGAAGACAAACCACACTCCACTTAACCAAAGCCATTTTCTTCTTTTCGTCATTCCCACCCCCCATAAAATTGCCTCTTCAATCTAACGATCTCCTTAATTACTTTTTGGGAGCCTTATAAAAGGAGAAGAAGTAGAGTGGTAAAGCGGATAACACCGAAGTTGATCAACGTTACTCGACCACCAATAGAGAGTTGTCTACTTTTCCACATAGATAATTTTCCCCTCACCGCTTTCAATACCGGTTCCCATGTATCAAACCTTCTTGGGTTAGCACCCACCGGAACCAGAAATTTGAATGGAATACTACCAATATTGCAAGCTAAGAACGTGGAAGCACCAGAAAGACCCTCTCCTCCATATTAACGCCAAACACGTTACTCTTTGCAAAATTAATTTTCAAACCAGAGCACAACTCAAAACTCAGAAGAATCGCCTTCAAACACCATAAATTCCTCATATCCCCATCACGAGAAAATCATAGTATCATCGCGAATTGCAAAAAGAGATAAAGACACCTCATCGGAAACCGCAAATCCCCTTAAAGAAGTTACCATCCTCTCGCTTTCCTAATTAAAACCAACCAGCCCTCTCCGCAGCGATAAGAAACAAAAAGGGAGCAAGCGGATCGCCTTGTTTGATACCTCTACCAAGCAGATGAATTCACAAGATGGACTACCATTAATGAGCACAGATACCGAACTTGCGATTATAACGACCCACGCATCCATCTACGCCGGTGGGATTAAAACCAAGTCTAAGCATCATGTAATCTAGAAAAGCCCGATTCACTGAGTCGTATGCCTTTTCGGAAATCAACCTTTAGCGCCAAACACTTTTTCTTCTCCTCTTCGCCACATCCGAGGATCTCATTTACAACAACCACCCCTTCCAATATCTGCACGCTTGGTAAAAAGCGTTACGACAATCTGAAATAACACCCCTAGTACTTTTTCAATCTTCTGCCAACATCTTAGACAAAATCTTATATAGGCTACCAATTAGAGAAATTGGCCTAAACTCATTAAATTCCTGTGGATTAGCCTTTTTTGGAATAAGTGCTAAGAAGGAAGCACTAATGGCCTTTGGAAGAGTTGCATTGACAAAAAAACCATTAATGAAGTCCATCACTTCTGATTCCACAATACTCCAACAACTTTTGAAGAAATTGAGATTGAAGCCATCGGTCAGGGACTCTTATTTCCATCGCATTCCCACACTACCTCTTTGACCTCCTCAAGTAGTAAATGGAGCGGTTAGATAATGATTATCCTCCTCAGATATCTTTTAAATTGCACACCATCCAATACTGGCCTGTCAAATTTCTCTTCAACAAATTTCTTCTCAAAAAATTCCTTAGCCCACTCCTTGATCTTCTCGGGCCCTTCTAACCACTCCTCATCCCTCAAAATTTTAACTATCTGATTTCTCCTAATATTGTTCTTGATGCACATGTGAAAGTAGCGGGTATTCGAGTCCCCTTCAGCAATCCATTTAGCTCTAGATTTTTGAACTAAAAGACTCTCTTTACTTTTGAGTTGCTGCCAAAATTCTCCATTCAAAGCTTTTATTTTATCAACATCAATCATCTCTCCATTTGCTGCCCTTTCCTCAATAAAATTAATTTCTTCCACAATTTTATCAATATTTAGATCAAGCATACCAAAAATCTCCTTATTCCATTTCTTCAATTTTCCTTTCAATAGTTTCAGTTTCTCCTTTATCACAAAGGCTCCATTACCAACAACCGTAGTAAAAGCTTTCCATTCCTCCTCAACAAAACTCATAAATTGATCATGTTCGAGCCAACAATTGTTAAATTTGAATGGTTTGGGACCCCAATTTGCCTCAGGAAACAACCCACACAGGGCAATGATCCGAAATATCCGAACTCCAATCCACTCACGCAGATATTTTCCATTGGTCAACAAATTAACGCTTAATCGTGCTTTGTCTATTACGCTCATGCTTACACCGTCATGTCCAAACCATGAGAATTGCTTCCCCAACACTGGTGGTTCTACAAGTTCCATAGCATCCATGAATTGCCGAAATTCCCTCCTCTCCGAAGCGCTAGATGTTTCAGATATTCCTCTTCTCTCCTTTTTTGAGACTACTGCATTAAAGTCCCCTCCAACAAACCACTCCCCCTCCTCAACCGCCCCTTTCAGCTGTATGAGTTCATTCCACATTGTTCTTTTACCCGATAAAGTACATGGCGAGTATACATTTACCAAATAGATGATCCGGTTACTTTGTTTAGCCACTACTCCAAGAAAGCCATCACCGGAAAAGGAAGAAGTAACTTCCAACAAATCCTTTTTCCAAATGCTTATGAGACCACCCGAAAGGCCTATTGAGTCTTTCACCACCCATTCACAATCTCCAGATCCCCATACACTCCTAATAGACCGCTCAGTCAAAGAAGAACGTTTTGTTTCTTGTAGGAAGCAACAATCAAAATTTCCATTACGCAAAAACTCACGTAATCGTCGCCTCTTTGCAGCGACCCCCCACCCTCTCATATTAAAGGACACAATCTTCATTGAGCATTGTTTGTTGTCTCCCTCTGTGCCATAGCCCCTTGATCTCTACCTTCCATCTTCTTTACCATTCCAATGTAAAAGCTGTCATCTTCGGCACCCACCACCCCCAAATTGTTTTTTGCAAAACTCCATAACTTCTCCGCAATGTTGTTTTGATTATCCTCCCATATCCTGTTATTGCATCTCTGTATATCCGAGTCACCAACTGAAGCTTCACACAAAACCGATCCACCACTGAAGTGGGTACTTCCAGACTCGTCACTAATCTTTCCCCCACCACTTGAAGAAGAAAATGAACTCGATGAGCATGAGTAAGAACTTTCGCCTTCTTGTAATGTTCTTTGTTTTGCATTCTGGATTGCTTTGGTTTTACTCCTTGTGATTGGACCCGAACTGAAACACGAAAAGGACTTCCTGCTTCCTCTGCTCCCAACTGAAGGACTTGATCTTTTGACTGGCTCTTCATTTAGACTCACATTGTTTGGCCCATATTGTTGCGACGGATCATAATTTGCATCACTTTGGGTCGCTACATTTAACAGGCCCATTCCGCACTTACTGTCTTGTTTCGTCTCCATTTCATGAATGCTTACATCACCTTGTCCCACAACATTTGAGATTCCAGGCCCACCATCCTCAACTAATTGATGCATTCCACCGGTTAATGCATTTTGGGCTGCTCCATTTACCTCCATAGGCCCATAATTAATTCCATCATCTAACAAGTCCGTTGGGTCAATATTCATATCCCTTTTCTTATTTTCCCCTGACGTTTCAATTAACACATCACATGGCCCACTACTCTCATTCACTCCAATAGCCACATTCAACGTTTCCTCTTCCCCAGCAATTACTGCTCCACATTCCTCAAGAATCGGCGCATCATCACTCCACTTTTTGAGGTGTTTTTAAATTTTCAGTCATCATCACCTTTTAAGCTTTCAACAAACATCGTTGTTCACCCATGCGCCGTCATACATGCATGCATGCGATTCTTGTTTCATTAAAATTTTCACCACCTCCGAGACCAATCCCGGTGACCCACACCAATCCGAAACCACCCCATCATCCACCGGCCCCACCTTCATCCGGAGCTCGGACGATTCGTCAACCGCGGGACTAATCCGGACCATCGTCATCACGCGCCTTCGCCACTATCTTCGCTATCCTCACCATCCGATTCATCTATACTCCGTGATCCAATACGTCATGATCCTCCTTGCCGGTCTAGCCATAGCCCGACCATCTCGGTGGTCACACCATTCTTCCATCATTTTAATGGGAAGACACTCCCGATGATGGTAATGTGGAATGTCTGTTGATTACTCCATAGTGCCTTGTTCTTATCAAGAATCTTGCAACATCAAAAGATGACTTCTTCTTTCGTTGCCTCGTCGGCGTCCACATACGTCCCCATTGTTGAGGCCATCAAATGACAAATTCCTTCACCCCAAGCATGAATAGGAATTCCATGGCATCTTACCCATACCAATCTTTCATTATCCAGTAACATCGGGCTCCCATTTTCTTATGTCCTCAAACCATTCATAAATCCAATCGCTTCCTTCATCTTCCACCAAATCCTCAAGTGTCCCTTCTTCAATGTCTTCCAAGAAAGCGAATTTGCACCTATAGGTGTGACCTTAACCGAGAATACTCCTGCATCACTGAACCAATCTTGAATACGATAAGAAGTTAGGGTTGTTTGACATAGCCCACATACATTCTACTATGCCTCTGTATCTCCTCTTCGCTAACATCGTAACATAGAAGTCCCTTGAAGTCATTAGGACTCCTTTTCTTCCAACTCCTCTTACGGTTCCACACACGTCTAGCGTATGGTCTTCTTTTTCTCTGCTCCATTATGGTTAACATGGGTGCAGTAGTCTTGTTGAGCCTTATCTCTTCTTCCCTTTTCACCTTGATCACCTCTGCTTTGCCTCCATTCTTTTGTATCTTTGTGTGTCATCCACCATCTTACCAGTCTTGACAATGCGCACCACATCTTCTTTCTCGTCCCCCACCTCCTTCCGTTTGTGATCCCTGGAGTGATTAAGCTTGCGATCCTCATTGCGTTCCTCTCTCTTCGTCCGCATCGTATTGAGTATCTCCTCCATTTGGTGCGATCAACTTCTCTGTTAAATCTTGGACAATTAACATGTATTTTTGTTGATCCAATGATGATGTTGTCTAGTTTAACAACAAATCTGTCGGATCCCTTATATACCAGAATCGAACGAACCCGAATCTTCTTCCAAGTTTGTCACGCTTTGGAGGTATCACCACCTCAACAGCTTCCCCATACATCCTAAATATTCTGAGCATCTCTTTGGCACCATGGTCCTCCGGAAATTGTGAGAAGAAAAACGTTGTTGTACCTGCCAATCTACTCTGCTTATGATTTCCAGCTACATCTACCCTGTTTTGATTGAATCTTCTATAATTCTTGCGATGCACCACCGTTGTCCATCCAGCTTCTTCTGCCTTCTCCCGTCTCTTCATCGTGTTTTTGAGTGCCACAAAGACCTTAACCTCCCTTCTTATGAACACTTTAAAATGCTCCACCTTCTCCCTGTTGATAACTAATCAAATCATGAGGAGTAATGGTTCCATCTTCCATTAGTTGTTGTTATATCTTTGACTGACATTACCAGAGATGTTTAATCTAATTCATGGACTTTATTTCATGGTAATTTTTTTTAGAACTTTTCATTTCCGTTTCACTTTCACATGAATGTGAATTGATTATTTATTCTTTTTTCCAGGTATCCAAGGGAAGATGAGGACTACCAATTGGCTGGACTCAACTGGCTCATACGATTGTATGAGAATGGAATAAATGGAATTCTGGCTGATGAGATGGTATATGTTTGATTTTGGGCTTGCAGACATGTCTCATTGCATTAACTGATTGTGAATGCTATTGATTTGTCATATGTAGTATTTGCATGATTTGCTATTGATGAGTTGAATTTGTATATTAACAAATAAACAGCATTCGCAGAATATTACGTAGGGTTTAGAGGGAATCAGTTATATCAAGCACTATTGGTAATTGTAAGGTTGTGTTTTTTTAGGCTATGTGTGTTCTTCTCTTTCTTTATCTGTTAATTTCAATCTCTATTCCTTAAGTTGTGCTAATAATCATTCTAATTGGATTTAAGCTAACCAGGTTATAATGATTTACGGTCTTGCCTCTATGGGCCGGACTTCTCCATTCTTTTCCTTTTGTTCTCAAGAATATTTGACTTAGAGATGATAAATATTTAAAAGATTCTATATAGCATTTCAGATCATGGATCGTAAGGATGTTTATTCTGTTCATCTGAGAAGTTCTGGAAACATTTGTCTGATTATGTCTTGCGCTTGCATAAACATTTGTCTGATGTATTTACATGAAGAAGAGGCATGATCTTGCACGTCAAAATAAAAGAAGAGATAAGATCTTGGAGAAATTAACTTACATTGTTGTCTGGGATTCTGTTGAATGATTTCCAATCATCTACTATTCCACGAGAGTATGTCTTGGATTTAAATCAGGACTATGTTGCTGAAGCACATTATAAGTTTACTTAACTTGCCTATCTTTTATCTCACTTTTTCTATTTTCAATTTTTTTTCCTAATTATGTAAGTACTCTCCAAAGCAAGTGATAAATTTTATTTTGGCACATGTCAACTTTATGCATATATTTTTCTTTAAAAATAATAATTTATCTTTCGTCTCTACATTGGGAAGAATGTAGCATTTTTTATTGGATTTTATACTGTGTTTGTTCTTTACACATATCATAATCATAAGTATATACAATCAAGAGTTGTCCACCAAGACAATACACGTTCCAATGCTTGAAAAAAACCACACATTATTCCTGAAAAATACGTGATGGGCAACTCAGCATGTTGATCAATCTGAACGGGTGAAAATACATCCACGCAAACAATGTGAAAAATACGTGGCAGTTGTATCAGCATACAACCCAATCTCGACGGCTCACAGAGAAACGTACATCTCACACACAATCTTAACGGTTGTAATTTAATTTTCGAATTCGAAATCAATAATAAATACGATACTAATATTTCGGATCGAAATTTAATACCAATTTTTTTAAACATAATTATGATTATGATTACATACATCCACCCAAATTATTTTTACTATTCACAATTTAATACCAATTTGTGAATTTAAAGACGATGTTAATATTCGAATAAGGGTATTATAATTATGAATATACTATTCTATAAATATGAATACAATTATGGATATAATTATGTGATACAATATTCTTTATTATTAATTGGGGATGTAAGTAATTTTTGATTTATGTAATTGGGGACGTATGTAATGATGCTGTTTATTATTGATCATACCAGAGAATAGTATATCACATAATTATATTCATAATTATATTCAAATTGGTATTATAGTTATGTTTAAAAAAATTAATACCAAATCGGATGACAAAAGACACATTTTTTTTGGGTCAAACGCTACAAAAGACACATTTTAAAACAATTATTGAGATTACAAAGTGATATCTCTCCGAGGTTTCTCTCTAGGTGCCTTGCCTAGGGTTGTATTCCTTTGTGACAAGAGTCTCTCCTTGTGAGAAGGTTCCAGCTTTTGATTATTTGTGTAGTTGTTGGTGTACCGTTTGAAGCTATCGTGGTCATGGCAAGTGGGAGCAGCAGTAGACCGATGTTGGAGGTTGAGTTTGACGGTGACGAGGAAGAACCGAGGAGTGGGGTTGATATGTCCTTGACATTGGTAGGGCGCTTTCTAACTAACCGGCCGGTGCGTACACATATAATGAAGGAAAGGATGGCGGCGATATGGAGACCAGGGCGTGGGATCAACATAAGAGAGGCGGGGTTGGGGAGGTTTCTCTTTCAGTTCTTTCATCAACTAGACGTTCAGAAAGTCATGAAGCAAGGGCCATGGTCTTTTGACAAAAACCTCTTGATCTTGAGCGTCATTCCAGATGGGATGGCTCCGCGTGAAGTCCCATTGTATCAGATCCCATTCTGGGTGCAAGTTCATAATGTCCCTATTGGTTTTATGTCTGAAACGGTAGGGAAGCATATCGGAAACACGATCGGTACGTTCCTTGAATATGATCCAAAAAACTCTTCTGAATTTTGGAAGCTTTATATGCGGGTTCGTGTGTTGATCGACGTAAGGAAACCTCTGGTGAAAGATATGAGGTTGAAGAAGAAAGGTGGGGAAGCGAAGGAGGTGTGTTTTAAATATGAACGGTTAGATGTATTTTGCTACCTTTGTGGCCTGCTTGGCCACGCTGAAGGAGATTGTCAGCAACTTTTTAATCTACAAGTGGATGATGGGAAAAGAGAATGGGGACCAGAGTTGCGCGTCGAGGTGCGAAGGGGTGGAGGAAGTGGTGATGCACGGTGGTTGAGGGAGGAGAACCAGCCGTGGGAAGCACCAAATCAGAGCTTTAATGGCACAATTAATTATGGGAAGCAGGCTCCGAGTTCTTTGGATCGCCATAAAGGGAATTCAAATGGTGGAATAAAAACGGTCAGTAATAATGGTCAGAATAATGACTTTGCTAAATTAGTGGAAGCTTTCAGAAATCCTGAAATCCTTTTTCCTAGACCGTTACCACAATCGTCAAATGCCACATCAGAAGTTAATGAAGTGCGATCGGCGCCCTTTGTGACAATGATGGACGCTGACGTGGCCATTGTGGATGACAGAAAAAGAACTCGCGAAGAGGCCACTATAGGGGGTGACGCGAGCCAGACATGTGTTGACGCAGGAGGGGTTAAACGAAGCTCGGGGGTGATGATAGTTGTAACGCCCCAAAATTAATTCAATTATTTATTTAATTGGGTTATTTAAGGCTTACAACATTTTATTAAGTCAAATAATTCATTTGGAGGTTTCATTTTATTTAGGAGGTGTTTGTTTAAATGAGGAGAGGTGGTTAGTAAAAAGGAGTGGTAGTTTAATTAAACGAGGGAGTGGTGCAAGTAATGGAGGAGGTGTAAATAGAGGCCCATGAGAGTTAGGCCCATGTACATAATATAAGGAAGGTGTCGAAGGGAAGAACTTCATTCCAACCAAAATCAAAGAATAGTCAAAGAGTAAAGTAAGAGAGAGAGAGAGAGGTGCGAAAGCTTAGAGGGAAGAAGAGGAGATCTTGTAATGGAGGGCTCAAGTTCAAGGTAGAGGGGCTGGATTGTTGGTGATGGTTGGTGATTTCTTGGTGGAGAGAGTACTCGTGTTTTTCGTTGAGATAAGGGGGCTCTCTTTCATCTATAATAGAGTATATGATGAGTGTTATGTGTGGGTTAGACTAGGATGATTGTTGAGTGGTTTGTGTTGCTTGCCGCGTGATTTGATGTTGTTTTTGCTTCACTTTGGTGAAATTGTGATGTGTGTATGTATTGTTGGTGAGTTGGTCATATGAGAGACCTAGGAGAGAATTGGGAGTTGAGGAACCCTCAGTCCCAGGGCGTTATTTTTGGGTGTTGTCACCTTTGTTGAGTACTTTGAGGTGTGTTAAGCAAATTTCAAGTGAATAGGTGTTGTAGTAGTTGTAGTTTAAGTTTGATCATAGTGTGAGAATCAAAGGAACGAGGGAAGGTGAAGGTTAGGTGCCTAGGGCGCCATTCAAAGTGAAGTGTTGTAGGTGTTAGTGTAGTATTTGCGTATGCAGAAAGCGTAAGAGTGTCAGCGTAAGGGTGTGCGTCGTAGTATATGTGCGTTGAACTAAGGGTGTGCTGAGGAGCATAAGTGAGTTAGCGTAAAGGTGTGCGTTGTTGTATATGTGCGTTGAAGTAAGGGTGTGCCGAGGAGCATAAGTGAGTTAGCGTAAGGGTGTGCGTAGTAGTATATGTGCTTAAGTGTGGTGTGCTTAAGTGTAGTGTAACTGAGGTGAGTGATGAGGAAGTGAGGAGATGTAGAGTATATATATGCTGAAGTGTAGATGTCAGGGAGAGGTGTATATAAGCCTAAGTGTAGTTGTTGAAGTGTGGTGTATATAAGCCTAAGTGTAATTGATGAAGTGAGGTGTATATAAGCCTAAGTGTAGTTGTTGAAGTGAGGTGTATATAAGCCTAAGTGTAGTTGTTGAAGTGAGGTGTATATAAGCCTAAGTGTAGTTGTTGAAGTGTAGTGCATGGACGTCTAAGCTAGTATTGTTGAGGTGTAGGTGTGTTCAATTGTGGATGTATTTAAGTGAAGTGTAGTGTATCTGCGTCGAAGTGAAGCTGTCGAGGTATAGAGTGTATATACCGAGGTGTATGTGTTGAGGTGTAGATGTAACGAAGTGTAAGTGTATGGAAGTCGACGTGTAGTTGCCGAAGTGTAGAGTATGTATACCGAGGTGTAGTTGCCGAGAAGTGAGGTGTATGTAAGTCGACGCTAGTGTTGTCAGGCGTAGGAGTACAGGGTGTAGTGTTGTAATGGTGACGAAGGGTAGTGTGTGTTTCTTAGAGGTGCGGTGTGGTGCGCCGAGGTGCGGTGTGGTGTGACGAAGGGTAGTATGTGTGTGCCGAGGTGCGGTGTGGTGCGCCAAGTGCGGTGTGGTGTGACGAAGCGGTAGTATGTGTGTGCCGAGAGTGCGGTGTGGTGTGACGAGGGTAGTGTGTGTGTGCCGAGGAGTGCGGTGTGGTGCGCCAAGTGCGGTGTGGTGTGACGAAGGTAGTGTGTGTGTGTGCCGAGGTGGCGGTGAGTGTCTTAGGAGTCTTTGTTTTGAGGCGAGTAGTGCGGAGTTCTTTGCCGGGCCAATGTTAGGCGTTGTTGCGGTGCGAAGCACGTCTAAGTTGTTAAATTGTGAAGCACGTTTGGTCCTTAGGTGACGTTTTGGTCCTTATGTGATGGTTAGGTCCTTGTAGCGACCATTTAGTCTACTACTTTTGGTGTCGAAGTGCAGTGGGAGTGTGGTGAAGAGCAGGGCGCCATTGCGTGCTGCCCAGTGCGCCTGTGTTGAATTATGGGGAGCCGAGTTGTGCTGGTTTGGCGCTGTGTTGCGCGCGAGTTGTCTCGAGGAGCCGAGTTGTCTTGTTGTGGGCGTGTTGCGCCAGTGGTGTGAGGCGTCAAGTTGGGTCGCTACGGCGCCAAATGTGTGCTGCCAGTGTGGTGATGAGCTTGTTGTTGTTGAGGACGATGGGTCTATTGACCAAAGGCCGATGTGTCTGGTGAGTTTGAGGTTAGCCATAGAGCTATTGATTTAGGTGACGATGAGTTCGGTGAGTTGGACGTAGCCATAGAGCTATGGACCGGTGTGGTGATGCTAGCCTTAGAGCTATAATTGGAGGTGGTGTTAAGTGGTGATGTTCCTAGTGGGAAATTATTTATTGGTAAGCAGAAGGCTTCGGCCTTATTGGTGAGTGCCTTCAAGGCTGATATTGGTGATGGGTCTATGAACTCTTCTTGGTGATGGTGAGATAATTAATAGCAATGGTGAGTCTATTAATTATTGGTGAGTATGCATTATTTCTCATTATGGTGCATTGTTCATGGCGTCACATAAACCATGTGCATTTATTGGTGAGCAGAAGACTTCGGTCTTATTGGTGAGCAGAAGACTTCGGTCTTATTGGTGAGCAGAAGACTTCGGTCTTATTTTGGTGATGGATCCATTCATGCATATGCCCGTGGAGTTTGGGTTGCATTCATGCATACACTCATGCGCTTGGTGATGTGTCTTGTTGATTATGAGTTGATGTGTTTTGTCTATTGATGCCGAGGTATTCCTAGTTGTTTTCTTTAGCGTAATGTTTATCATACATTTTATTATATGTGTTAGAGACTCACCCTTCTGCTTTCTATGTTGCTTCTTATGTCGGCAACATGTAGGTGATTTCCGAGTGAAGGTTCTTCTTTACTCAGTCTTGGTGTGGCGTATTGCTCTGATGCGTAGCACTGTGGGGGGGGGGGGGGACGAGTAGTTATAGTTTTCTTGTTATTGTTTAGTTAGGGTTAAATATATTGGTGATGTAGGACGGGTTTCAGAAACCGATGTTTCGAGGGTTCTCCCCATTTAAGTCGTGCTGTGTATCACGCAATTACATTTATTATTGAAAAGTATTGTTGACTAGATTAAAGTCAAGTTTGTTGTGAACGTAGCATTCCCTTGAGGATGTGTTAATTAAAAGAAAAATGATTTTTGAACTCTGATTTTAAATTAAATTATAAATGAGGAAAGGGGGTGTTACAAGTTGGTATTAGAGCAGTTCGGTCTGTCCGGCCAAGTTTGTCTAGTCGTAGTGTCTCAGAGTCCCTTGTCGATCTCCGACTGAGACTTTGTTGTAGATTGTGTTTGGTGGTTTGTATCATTGAGATAGGTGTAACTAAAATAAATAAATCGATGGTTGTAGCATTGCTTGTAGTTGTTTGTATCGTTGTTTTTATTATTGAGGTGTGTGATTAGAAAGGTTTTAACGACGTCAAAAGAGTGGGAGTCGTGACGACGCCTTCGCACTTTAGACTGCGTTAAAAGTCTCTTAGTTGTGTAAATTTGAAAAGACGTAGTTTTGTGACCTTAACTAATTGGTTGTGTGAGTAGGAGGGACTGATCACCCCAATAACTCATCCCCAAGGAAAGAGGTAACAATAACTCGTGGTTATTATAAATTTTGGATATGTACTAATTTTAACTTGATTAATTGAGTGGTGTGTGCAATTTGGTTGATTCTTAATTTTAGATAAATAGGTGCCTTATGGATGTTTGTGTTTGATTTGGGGGTTGATAGTAGGGAGATGTAAAGATAAGGATCGACACTTTGAGTGTGAAGTTCATGCAAAGTAATAAAGCATGCCTTTTTGGAAAGAGTTTAGAAATGTGGTTTCTGGGAAACCTGAGGTGGAATAATTGTTATTAAGTGATTGGTAGTCGAATAAGTACCTATATAGGATCTGGGTGGTCGTGTGTAACTTTGGTGATTAAAGGATTAGAATTCAGTACGGAGAATAGGAATGCAGAGATGGGGAGAGCATTGTTTGTAGCTTGGATATGGGTTTACGTAAGAGATGAGCATTAGTACTTTAAGTAATTGCTATAATGTGGTTCCCTAAGGGTAGATTAATGGTGTTTGGATAATCGAGTGAGATTTTGGTGACCCTGAGAATAGAGTTTCAGTACAAGATAAGGGCGTAGAGAGGTGTGTATGTCCTAGTACTTAGTGTACAAGGAGACATTGTTGATAGTTGGGAGGCGCAGGAATAGGATTGATGGAATTGGTGTGTTCATATAATTGATGAGATTTTCGAGGACGAAAATATTCTAAGTGGGGGAGAGTTGTAACGCCCCAAAATTAATTCAATTATTTATTTAATTGGGTTATTTAAGGCTTACAACATTTTATTAAGTCAAATAATTCATTTGGAGGTTTCATTTTATTTAGGAGGTGTTTGTTTAAATGAGGAGTGGTGGTTAGTAAAAAGGAGTGGTAGTTTAATTAAAAGAGGGAGTGGTGCAAGTAATGGAGGAGGTGTAAATAGAGGCCCATGAGAGTTAGGCCCATGTACATAATATAAGGAAGGTGTCGAAGGGAAGAACTTCATTCCAACCAAAATCAAAGAATAGTCAAAGAGTAAAGTAAGAGAGAGAGAGAGAGAGAGAGAGAGAGAGAAGGTGTGAAAGCTTAGAGGGAAGAAGAGGAGATCTTGTAATGGAGGGCTCAAGTTCAAGGTAGAGGGGCTGGATTGTTGGTGATGGTTGTTCATTTCTTGGTGGAGAGCATACTCGTGTTCTTCGTTGAGATAAGGGGGCTCTCTTTCATCTGTAATAGAGTATATGATGAGTGTTATGTGTGGGTTAGACTCTAGGATGATTGTTGAGTGGTTTGTGTTGCTTGCTGCGTGATTTGATGTTGTGTTTGCTTCAGTTTGGTGAAATTGTGATGTGTGTATGTATTGTTGGTGAGTTGGTCATATGAGAGACCTAGGAGAGAATTGGGAGTTGAGGAACCGTCAGTCCCAGGGCGTTATTTTTGGGTGTTGTCACCTTTGTTGAGTACTTTGAGGTGTGTTGAGCAAATTTCAAGTGAATAAGTGTTGTAGTAGTTGTAGTTTAAGTTTGATCATAGTGTGAGAATCAAAGGAACGACGGACGGTGAAGGTTAGGTGCCTAGGGCGCCATTCAAAGTGAAGTGTTGCGCCGGTGTTAGTGTAGTATTACTGTGTACCGAGAAGCGTAAGAGTGTCAGCGTAAGGGTGTGCGTCGTAGTATATGTGCGTTGAAGTAAGGGTGTGCCGAGGAGCAAAAGTGAGTTAGCGTAAAGGTGTGCGTCGTAGTATATGTGCGTTGAAGTAAGAGTGTGCCGAGGAGCATAAATGAGTTAGCGTAAGGGTGTGCGTAGTAGTATATGTGCTTAAGTGTGGTGTGCTTAAGTGTAGTGTAACCGAGGTGAGTGATGAGGAAGTGAGGAGATGTAGAGTATATATATGCTGAAGTGTAGATGTCGGGGAGAGGTGTATATAAGCCTAAGTGTAGTTGTTGAAGTGTGGTGTATATAAGCCTAAGTGTAATTGATGAAGTGAGGTGTATATAAGCCTAAGTGTAGTTGTTGAAGTGAGGTGTATATAAGCCTAAGTGTAGTTGTTGAAGTGAGTTGTATATAAGCCTAAGTGTAGTTGTTGAAGTGTAGTGCATGGACGTCTAAGCTAGTATTGTTGAGGTGTAGGTGTGTTCAATTGTGGATGTATTTAAGTGAAGTGTAGTGTATCTGCGTCGAAGTGAAGCTGTCGAGGTATAGAGTGTATATACCGAGGTGTATGTGTTGAGGTGTAGATGTAACGAAGTGTAAGTGTATGGAAGTCGACGTGTAGTTGCCGAAGTGTAGAGTATGTATACCGAGGTGTAGTTGCCGAAGTGAGGTGTATGTAAGTCGACGCTAGTGTTGTCAAGGCGTAGGAGTACCGAGGTGTAGTGTTGTAATGGTGACGAAGGGTAGTGTGTGTTTGCCGAGATGTAGTGTGGTGCGCCAAGGTGCAGTGTGGTGTGACGAAGGGTAGTATGTGTGTGCCGAGGTGCAGTGTGGTGCGCCAAGGTGCAGTGTGGTGTGACGAAGGGTAGTATGTGTGTGCCGAGGTGCAGTGTGGTGCGCCAAGGTGCAGTGTGGTGTGACGAGGGGTAGTGTGTGTGTGCCGAGGTGCAGTGTGGTGCGCCAAGGTGCAGTGTGGTGTGACGAAGGGTAGTGTGTGTGTGCCGAGGTGGCAGGTGAGTGTACCGAGGTGTTGTTTTGAGGCCAGAGTAGCGCAGGTTGCTGCCAGGCCAATGTTGGGCGTTGTTGGGTGCCGAGTATGTCTAAGTTGTTAAATTGTGAAGCACGTTTGGTCCTTAGGTGACGTTTTGGTCCTTATGTGATGGTTAGGTCCTTGTAGCGACCATTTAGTCTACTACTTTTGGTGTCGAAGTGCAGTGGGAGTGTGGTGAAGAGCAGGGCGCCATTGCGTGCTGCCCAGTGCGCCTGTGTTGAATTATGGGGAGCCGAGTTGTGCTGGTTTGGCGCTGTGTTGCGCCAGGTTGTCTCAGGGAGCCGAGTTGTGTTGTTGTGGCGCTGTGTTGCGCCAGGTGGCCCAGGGCGCCAAGTTGGACTGTTCTGGCGCCAAATGTGTGCTGCCAGTGTGGTGATGAGCTTGTTGTTGTTGAGGACGATGGGTCTAGTGACCAAAGGCCGATGTGTCTGGTGAGTTTGAGGTTAGCCATAGAGCTATTGATTTAGGTGACGTTGAGTTCGGTGAGTTGGACATAGCCATAGAGCTATTGACCGGTGTGGTGATGCTAGCCTTAGAGCTATAATTGGAGGTGGTGTTAAGTGGTGATGTTCCTAGTGGGAAATTATTTATTGGTAAAGCGAAGGCTTGGCCTTATTGGTGAGTGCCTTCAAGGTGATATTGGTGATGGGTCTATGAACTCTTCTTGGTGATGGTGAGATAATTAATAGCAATGGTGAGTCTATTAATTATTGGTGAGTATGCATTATTTCTCATTATGGTGCATATGGTGTGGTATGGTGCATTGTTCATGGCGTCACATAAACCATGTGCATTTATTGGTGAGCAGAAGACTTCGGTCTTATTGGTGAGCAGAAGACTTCGGTCTTATTTTGGTGATGGATCCATTCATGCATATGCCCGTGGAGTTTGGGTTGCATTCATGCATACACTCATGCGCTTGGTGATGTGTCTTGTTGATTATGAGTTGATGTGTTTTGTCTATTGATGCCGAGGTATTCCTAGTTGTTTTCTTTAGCGTAATGTTTATCATACATTTTATTATATGTGTTAGAGACTCACCCATACGCTTTCTATGTTGCTGCTTATGTAAAGTAACGTGTAGGTGATTTCAGTGAAGGTTCTTCTTTACTCGATCTTGGTGTGGCGTATTGCTCACGATGCGTAACCTTTGTGTGGGGGCGAGTAGTTATAGTTTTCTTATTATTGTTTAGTTAGGGTTAAATATATTGGTGATGTAGGACGGGTTTCAGAAACCGATGTTTGAGGGTTCTCCCATTTAAGTCGTCTTTGTGTATCACGCAATTACATTTATTATTGAAAAGTATTGTTGACTAGATTAAAGTCAAGTTTGTTGTGAACGTAGCATTCCCTTGAGGATGTGTTAATTAAAAGAAAAACGATTTTTGAACTCTGATTTTAAATTAAATTATAAATGAGGAAAGGGGGTGTTACAAGTTGGTATTAGAGCAGTTCGGTCTGTCCGGCCAAGTTTGTCTAGTCGTAGTGTCTCAGAGTCCCTTGTCGATCTCCGACTGAGACTTTGTTGTAGATTGTGTTTGGTGGTTTGTATCATTGAGATAGGTGTAACTAAAATAAGTAACTGATGGTTGTAGCATTGCTTGTAGTTGTTTGTGACTGTTGTTTTTATTATTGAGGTGTGTGATTAGAAAGGTTTTAACGACGTCAAAAGAGTGGGAGTCGTGACGACGCCTTCGCACTTTAGACTGCGTTAAAAGTCTCTTAGTTGTGTAAATTTGAAAAGACGTAGTTTTGTGACCTTAACTAATTGGTTGTGTGAGTAGGAGGGACTGATCACCCCAATAACTCATCCCCAAGGAAAGAGGTAACAATAACTCGTGGTTATTATAAATTTTGGATATGTACTAATTTTAACTTGATTAATTGAGTGGTGTGTGCAATTTGGTTGATTCTTAATTTTAGATAAATAGGTGCCTTATGGATGTTTGTGTTTGATTTGGGGGTTGATAGTAGGGAGATGTAAAGATAAGGATCGACACTTTGAGTGTGAAGTTCATGCAAAGTAATAAAGCATGCCTTTTTGGAAAGAGTTTAGAAATGTGGTTTCTGGGAAACCTGAGGTGGAATAATTGTTATTAAGTGATTGGTAGTCGAATAAGTACCTATATAGGATCTGGGTGGTCGTGTGTAACTTTGGTGATTAAAGGATTAGAATTCAGTACGGAGAATAGGAATGCAGAGATGGGGAGAGCATTGTTTGTAGCTTGGATATGGGTTTACGTAAGAGATGAGCATTAGTACTTTAAGTAATTGCTATAATGTGGTTCCCTAAGGGTAGATTAATGGTGTTTGGATAATCGAGTGAGATTTTGGTGACCCTGAGAATAGAGTTTCAGTACAAGATAAGGGCGTAGAGAGGTGTGTATGTCCTAGTACTTAGTGTACAAGGAGACATTGTTGATAGTTGGGAGCAGGAATAGGATTGATGGAATTGGTGTGTTCATATAATTGATGAGATTTTCGAGGACGAAAATATTCTAAGTGGGGGAGAGTTGTAACGCCCCAAAATTAATTCAATTATTTATTTAATTGGGTTATTTAAGGCTTACAACATTTTATTAAGTCAAATAATTCATTTGGAGGTTTCATTTTATTTAGGAGGTGTTTGTTTAAATGAGGAGTGGTGGTTAGTAAAAAGGAGTGGTAGTTTAATTAAAAGAGGGAGTGGTGCAAGTAATGGAGGAGGTGTAAAAAGAGGCCCATGAGAGTTAGGCCCATGTACATAATATAAGGAAGGTGTCGAAGGGAAGAACTTCATTCCAACCAAAATCAAAGAATAGTCAAAGAGTAAAGTAAAGAGAGAGAGAGAGAGAGAGAGAGGTGTGAAAGCTTAGAGGGAAGAAGAGGAGATCTTGTAATGGAGGGCTCAAGTTCAAGGTAGAAATTTGGATTGTTGGTGATGGTTGTTGATTTCTTGGTGGAGAGTACTCGTGTTCTTCGTTGAGATAAAGGGCTCTCTTTCATCTGTAATAGAGTATATGATGAGTGTTATGTATGGGTTAGACTACAGGATGATTGTTGAGTGGTTTTGTTGTTGCTGCTGCGTGATTTGATGTTGTGTTTGCTTGATTTGGTGAAATTGTGATGTGTGTATGTATTGTTGGTGAGTTGGTCATATGAGAGACCTAGGAGAGAATTGGGAGTTGAGGAACCGTCAGTCCCAAGGCGTTATTTTTGGGTGTTGTCACCTTTGTTGAGTACTTTGAGGTGTGTTGAGCAAATTTCAAGTGAATAAGTGTTGTAGTAGTTGTAGTTTAAGTTTGATCATAGTGTGAGAATCAAAGGCAGACGGACGGTGAAGGTTAGGTGCCTAGGGCGCCATTCAAAGTGAAGTGTTGCGCCGGTGTTAGTGTAGTATTACTGTGTACCGAGAAGCGTAAGAGTGTCAGCGTAAGGGTGTGCGTCGTAGTATATGTGCGTTGAAGTAAGGGTGTGCCGAGGAGCAAAAGTGAGTTAGCTTAAAGGTGTGCGTCGTAGTATATGTGCGTTGAAGTAAGAGTGTGCCGAGGAGCATAAGTGAGTTAGCGTAAGGGTGTGCGTAGTAGTATATGTGCTTAAGTGTGGTGTGCTTAAGTGTAGTGTAACCGAGGTGAGTGATGAGGAAGTGAGGAGATGTAGAGTATATATATGCTGAAGTGTAGATGTCGGGGAGAGGTGTATATAAGCCTAAGTGTAGTTGTTGAAGTGTGGTGTATATAAGCCTAAGTGTAATTGATGAAGTGAGGTGTATATAAGCCTAAGTGTAGTTGTTGAAGTGAGGTGTATATAAGCCTAAGTGTAGTTGTTGAAGTGAGTTGTATATAAGCCTAAGTGTAGTTGTTGAAGTGTAGTGCATGGACGTCTAAGCTAGTATTGTTGAGGTGTAGGTGTGTTCAATTGTGGATGTATTTAAGTGAAGTGTAGTGTATCTGCGTCAGTGAGTTCGTCGAGGTATAGAGTGTATATACCAAGGTGTATGTGTTGAGGTGTAGATGTAACGAAGTGTAAGTGTATGGAAGTCGACGTGTAGTTGCCGAAGTGTAGAGTATGTATACCGAGGTGTAGTTGCCGAAGTGAGGTGTATGTAAGTCGACGCTAGTTTTGTCAAGGCGTAAGAGTACCGAGGTGTAGTGTTGTAGTGGTGACGAAGGGTAGTGTGTGTGTGCCGAGGTGCAGTGTGGTGCGCCAAGGTGCAGTGTGGTGTGACGAAGGGTAAGTATGTGTGTGCCGAGGTGCAGTGTGGTGCGCCAAGGTGCAGTGTGGTTTGACGAAGGGTAGTATGTGTGTGCCGAGGTGCAGTGTGGTGTGACGAGGGGTAGTGTGTGTGTGCCGAGGTGCAGTGTGGTGCGCCAAGGTGTAGTGTGGTGTGACGAAGGGTAGTGTGTGTGTGCCGAGGTGGAGGGTGAGTGTGCCGCGGTGCTGTTTTGTTGCCAGAGTAGCGCAGGTTGCTGCCAGGCCAATGTTGGGTGTTGTTGGGTGCCGAGTACGTCTAAGTTGTTAAATTGTGAAGCACCTTTGGTCCTTAGGTGACGTTTTGGTCCTTATGTGATGGTTAGGTCCTTGTAGCGACCATTTAGTCTACTACTTTTGGTGTCGAAGTGCAGTGGGAGTGTGGTGAAGAGCAGGGCGCCATTGCGTCTTTGCCAGTCTTGTGTTGAATGCGGGAGCCGAGAGTTGTCTTTGTTGTGGCGTTGTGTTGCGCCAGGTTGTCTCAGGGAGCCGAGTTGTGCTGTTGTGGCGCTGTGTTGCGCCAGATGGCCCAGGGCGTCAAGTTGGACTGTTCTGGCGCCAAATTTGTGCTGCCAGTGTGGTGATGAGGTTGTTGTTGTTGAGGGCGATGGGTCTAGTGACCAAAGGCCGATGTGTCTGGTGAGTTTGAGGTTAGCCATAGCGCTAGTGACCGATGGGTTTGACGTTAGCCATAGAGCTATTGATTTAGGTAACGATGAGTTCGGTGAGTTGGACGTAGCCATAGAGTTATTGACCGGTGTGGTGATGCTAGCCTTAGAGCTATAATTGGAGGTGGTGTTAAGTGGTGATGTTCCTAGTGGGAAATTATTTATTGGTAAGGAGAAGGCTTCGACCTTATTGGTGAGTGCCTTCAAGGCTGATATTGGTGATGGGTCTATGACCTCTTCTTGGTGATGGTGAGATAATTAATAGCAATGGTGAGTCTATTAATTATTGGTGAGTATGCATTATTTTTCATTATGGTGCATATGGTGTGGTATGGTGCATTGTTCATGGCGTCACATAAACCATGTGCATTTATTGGTGAGCAGAAGACTTCGGTCTTATTGGTGAGCAGAAGACTTCGGTCTTATTTTGGTGATGGATCCATTCATGCATATGCCCGTGGAGTTTGGGTTGCATTCATGCATACACTCATGCGCTTGGTGATGTGTCTTGTTGATTATGAGTTGATGTGTTTTGTCTATTGATGCCGAGGTGTTCCTAGTTGTTTTCTCTAGCGTAATGTTTATCATACATTTTATTATATGTGTTAGAGACTCACCCTTCTGCTTTCTATGTTACTTCTTATGTCGGCAACGTGCAGGTGATTTCCGAGTGAAGGTTCTTCCTTACTCAGTCTTGGTGTGGCGTATTCCTCTGATGCGTAGCACTGGGGGGGGACAAGTAGTTATATTTGTCTTGTTATTTTTTAGTTAGGGTTAAATATATTGGTGATGTAGGACGGGTTTTAGAAACCGATGTTTCGAGGGTTCGCCCCATTTAAGTCGTGCTGTGTATCACGCAATTACATTTATTATTGAAAAGTATTGTTGACTAGATTAAAGTCAAGTTTGTTGTGAACGTAGCATTCCCTTGAGGATGTCTTAATTAAAAGAAAAACGATTTTTTAACTCTGATTTTAAATTAAATTATAAATGAGGAAAGGGGGTGTTACAATAGCTGTAACGCCCCAAAAATAATTCAAGTATTTATTTAATTAAGTGGTATATTAGTTGGTTAAATTAAAATAATGATAGGGTATTTGATTTAAATGAGGAGTGGTGGTTAGTAAAAAGTGAGTGGTAATTTAATTAAAAGAGGGAGTAGTGCAAGTAATGGAGGAGGTGTGAATAGAGGCCCATGATAGTTAGGCCCATATCCATGATATAAGTTAGGTGTCGATGGTGAGAGAGTTCATTTCAACCAATGTGGGTTAGACTCTAGGATGATTGTTGAGTTGTTTGTGTTGTTGGTTGTGTGATTGATGTTGTGGTTGAGTCAATTTGGTGAAATTGTGATGTGTGTATGTGTTGTTGATGGTTGGTCATATGAAAGACCTAGAAAAGAAAATGGGTTTGAGGAACCCTAGGCGCAAGGGCGCCAGTTTTGGTGTTGTCACCTTAGTTGTTACTTTGGTGTGTGTTGGACAAGTTTTCGAATGAATATGTGTTGTAGAAATTGTGGTTTAAGTTTGATCATAGTATGAGAATCAACGAAAAGAGGGAAGATAAGGGTTAGGTGCGTTGTAGCTTGTGAAGGTCGAAGGTGTGTGCGTCGAAGGATAGTGAGTCGAAGTAAGGGTGTGCCGAGAAGCATAAGTGTGTCAGCGTAAGGGTGTGCGTAGTAGTATATGTGCGTCGAAGTATGTGTATGCCGAGAAGAGTAGGTGTGTTGAAGTGAGTATGTGTGCGTCTTAGTATGTGTGCGTCAAAGTATGTATGTGCTGAAGTGTAGAAGTACCGAAGTGTAGTATATGGATGTCAAAGCTAGTGTAACCGAGGTAGTGTAGTACCGAGGTGAGTAATGGTTAAGTGAGGAAGTGTGGCAAGGTGATTGATGGTCAAGTGAAGTATTGTAACCGAGGTAGTGTAGTACCGAGGTGAGTAATGGTTAAGTGAGGAAGTGTGACAAGGTGATTGATGGTCAAGTGAAGTAGTGTAACCGAGGTAGTGTAGTACCGAGGTGAGTAATGGTTAAGTGAGGAAGTGTGGCAAGGTGATTGATGGTCAAGTGAAGTAGTGTAACCGAGGTAGTGTAGTACCGAAGTGAGTAATGGTTAAGTGGGGAAGTGTGGCAAGGTGATTGATGGTGAAGTGAAGTAGTGTAACCAAGGTGAGTGACGGTGAATTGAGGAAGTGTAACCGAGGTATGGATGTAATGAAGTGAAGTGTAGGTATGTCGAATCTAGTATTGTCGAGGTGTAATGTATCTAAGTCGAAGTGAAGCTGTCGAGGTGTAGTGTATCTAAGCCGAAGTGTAATTGTCGAGGTATAGTGTATATATACCGAGGTGTATGTGTTGAGGTGTAGATGTATCGAAGTGTAAGTGTCGTCGTGTAGACGTGACGAAGTGGATCGAGGCCGAGCCTCTTGCAACAATCACATCGGACAAAGTCAGCAAGTTCTTCGGACGGTGTGTGTTAGCCCGTTTTGGGATCCCTCAGCAACTAATAACTGACAACGGTACCCAGTTCGCAGACAAAAGGTTCAGAGAAATGTTGGCCGACTTAGGGGTGAAACAGCGTTTCACCTCGGTCGAACATCCTCAGACAAACGACCAAGCTGAAGCGGCCAACAGAGTTATCCTACGCGGTTTGAAACGAAGACTCGATGAAGCGAAAGGGAGCTGGGTCGAAAGAGTCTGCGATCCGTTCTTTGGGCCTACTGGGGCGACCCCTCATTCATCGGATCGAGTCGCCCTTCGAGGCCCGGTGTATGGGATCGATCTTTGTAATACCCATAGAAATGGGCGGCCCAATTGGAGAACTTCAAATCCCCTACGATGGGCGACAACGCCATCGAGCTATACGAGAAGAATTGGACCTGATTGAAGAATTGCGCACCCAAGCATCACTAAGAGAACAATTGATCAAGCAAAAGGTCGCAGCTAGATACAACGCTCGAGTTCAGAAGAGAGATTTTTCGATCGGACAGCTCGTCCTAAGGCGTGCGAGATGTTGGGAACAAGAATGCCCGACAAGGAAAGCGGCACCAAATCGGGAAGGTCCATATCGGGTCGTTAAGAGGACCGAGCAAGGGGGCACATCGAAAGCCAGGAAACTGTAACATCCCTGCATCGCTTCTAGAATCGCTGATCGCCTCACGAACCAACACGAGTCTTTTCAACATGTTTTGTCCTCACTTGCATACTTTCCGGGAAACTTCCCAGAAGGTCACCCATCCCACTACTACTCCAAGCCAAGCACGCTTAACTATGGAGTTCTTATGGGATGAGCTCCCGAAAAGAAGATGCACCTTGTTGGTATAGGTAGTCCAAATCAATTCTTTTAAGCCTTCCTTCAATGCATGCAGTCCCATACCGCACTGACCTCGGGATCCCTCTCATTCCGGTGCGTATTCGGTTCATTCACGCGCCCTTCGCTTGAAGTCGCCAGAGCCGCTCTTTGCCATGCCACCTTTTTGGGCACCGGCGATCACTCCCCGCCCTCCTCAGCCCCGGATGTCACAGAAACCATGGAAGGGGCGACTATCCCCAGAACATGGAATGCAGATAAACTCAGAAAATATTATGTTTGAATGTAATGAACGACCGATCTATTAATGAAAGACAGGAAGACGCTCTTTTTCCCACTGGGTTTTTTACTGAGGCCTGACCTTTGAAAAATTACTTTGTACCTTACCTTTTTGCAAGAATGTATGCCCGGTCGCTCAAAAGCTCACAGCAGAAGAGCGACCGAAGAATAGTCAAACACGGATCGTCGAAACGATCTCAATCGAGAGCCATCGAAAATGGCCCAAGGGTTAAGTATGACCCACCATAGTAGGTCGTCGAAACGATCTACATCGAGCGCCATCGAAATGGCCCAATGGTTAAGTATTAACCCATCATAATAGGTCGTCGAAACGATCTACCTCGAGCGACCATCGAAATGGTCCCAACATGTGCCATCGAAATGGCCCAATCGAGTGCCATCGAAATGACCCAATCGAAGGTCGCCGAGCCGACCGGGTACCCCGTTGGGTTACTCTAATTTATTTTTAACGAGTGCTTTCTAAATGGCATAAAACGGTCGTCGAAGCGGCCTAAAAGTTCGAAAACTTAGAAAAATACAAGCATGCAAGATGGGCAAACTTAACGATGCAAATTCAAGTAGATGAAATAAAAGACAAGTTAAAAATGTCATTACAAAATAGAGACGCCCGGTCGAAACCGAGCGCTCAAGTATCTCACTGCTCGAAGGCAGTTTAAAAATTGTTGTGCCCGAAGGCAAGTTAAGCTATTACAAAAATTCTCCGCTCGCAGGCGGGCTTCAGAAGAGGACAGAGCTGGGGCGAACAACGTTACCCTGATCATCACGTTCCTCGGGCAGCATGATCTTGTTGTTCTCAACATAGTGGGCGGGCTTTATCATCTTTTCATCAAAATTGATGTTCAAATCTGCGTTCAGTGCCCGCACCTGACCGAGAGCATTATAGAACTGCTCGATCGCTGCAATCCGAGCATGCTCAGCTATTGTTCGAATTTGAGCCTCCAGCTCGGCCTTCTCGGTCCCCCACTCGGCTTTCTCCTTCTCCAGGACTTCAAGGTCAGTCTTCATATTTGCCACTTGACCAGCAAGTTCCTTGTTCCTCTTATCGCCAAGTATAAATACAGCGTTTCGCCCGGGGACGGCTTGGTCATAATCGGCGGGTTAGTCAAAGCTTCTTTCAATTCATCCAATGCACGCTGTCATTGGTCGGTCCATTCAAAATCTGTATCCTTCTTAAGGAGTCTGAACAGTGGAAGCGACTTGCAGGCCGCTTTGGGGATGAACCTGGATAAGGCAGCTACCATGTCATTCAGCTGTTGTATTTCTTTTTTAGTGGTGGACGGCCTCATGTCAGCGACTGCCCTGCATTTCTCAGGATTTGCTTCTATTCCTCTTTCAGTTAGGTGGAAGCCCAAAAATCTGCCGGCCCTCACCCCAAAGGTACACTTCTCTGGATTCAGTCTGAGTGAATTTTTTCTAGCTTCTTCAAAGATTTCCCTCAGGTCGTTCACATGATCTGGATCGGTCCCACTTTTGATGATCATATTGTAACACCCCCTTCTACATAGTCTATTATTTTAATAAATTCGAAAATCAGAGTCTACGAAAAACCTTTAGTGCGACCACTTGAGGGTGCCACATTTAAACAAACACATTTAAAAATTCCAAAATACTAAATAGAATGAACTCCAAGTTAAGATACATAGCACCATAACAGAAATCCGGGAATAAACACCATTTCAGTGGAATTAACAAAACTCAAATACGAGAAAATACTGCTTATCCAAATGAAAAGTCACTTCATAAAATAAACGACATATCCTAAATATCCCCAGGTGCTACGTGATCGAGTGACTCGACCATACTAGAAGAAGGTACTCACGTCACCTTCACCATCACACATCACTGCTGGCGTTGCCACATAAGAGCAACATTCCAAGCGAGAAAGGGTGAGTCTCTTTTCATAGAAAATAGTAAATAAAACAAGCAACTCAATAAGGCGGGCATTAGCACACCAAGCAGTGCAATCCAAACACTTTCGCCATTAATTATACACACCCAGACAACCACCATAAAATGTATGCAAGTGCATGATATGCAACCCAACGCCAAGGGTATATGCATGTGGATCCATCACCAAAAAGGCCCATAGGGCATTCACCATTCACCAAAGAGCCCGAAGGCATTCACCAAAATATTTTATGAGGCCGAGGCCTATTCACCAAAAATGCATATGATTATGCGACACCATGACTATGCACCATCACACCAAAACACCAAATTATGCATTAGAATGCTCACCATTAGTTTATTTACTCACCAATCATCAAGAGAGGTCATAGACCCTCAATCACCCAAAATATACTCACCATCAGCATGCATCACCACACCAAACAATCACCAAGAATCATACATAGAATAATCACCCTTAATTCTATTTACTCACACACCTCGGCACACCCTCACACAACTCGGCACCCACTCAAACACCTCGGCATCTCACCTCACCTCATTCACCTCGGCACCTCACCTCATTCACCTAGGTCACCTTGCACTCCTAGGCGCCAAAACAGGCACACGGGGCAGCCAAATGGCGCCCCATACACTATTCACGCACGCTCCAGCTCGTTCCTGCACAAACAGTGCACCAGGCGCCAGTTTCCTGTGGAAATGGCGCCCCCCCCCACCCTGCACTACACCCACCCACGCTGCAACACGAGCCAGCGCCAACCGTCCGAGCAAATGGCGCCCCCTGCGCCCATCATCGATCACACGAAACCCACACGAAACACCCACTGGGCGCCATTTTCTCGGGATTTGGCGCCCTTCCTCGCTCGCACAACACACACGGAACACTCACTAGAACACACCCAGGGCGCCATCTTCCTGGGGATTTGGCGCCCCCTCCCTGTCTGCAACACACCCTTAATCTGTCCTAGCCAAACTCCACCCCAGCGCGATTACCTCACTGGGTTGGCGCGCCTTGGTCTGCCCACCCAAAGAACCACATTACAATGACCAGCGCCAAATTCGCAATCTGGCGCCCCTGGCAAGGTCCACCTACCCCGATCCTAAAACTTCCTTAAACGCCATGGATTTATTATTATTCATTGTTCAAACTACCAATCTAACACCTATCACTCACCATCACCATCACCCAAGCATTTTGCTAAATTAAATTAGCTACAACAACTTTAATATACTAACAATCATTAATATACTCATCATTCAAGCAAGAACACCATTCCTATACACAAATAACATTGCCAAAAATTCACTCAAGCATAACACCAAACCCCTAACCTTCATCCTCAATTCTCCCTATTGTTTTTATTCCAAGTCATACAATTGACATGCCAACGCCACTCAAAATAACCTCATCAATTCAATTATCACATAAATACTCAATTCACTCATATATTCATTACATTCATCACCAAATCAATCAAACTAACATATAAGAATTCAATCAAACATTTCCTAACACTCAATCCTATGGTTCCATGTTTTATAAACTATTGACTATGGAAGAAACTCCCTTACGATTGCGAGTTGATTCCAATAGGATTAGCGAAGATCAATGACGAACTCTCGAGCATGCTATAATTCCAATTGCATAGTCGTTGACTCAAAAGCATATAATAAAACAAAAACATTCAATCAAATATCTAAAAAGAATAATAGGAAAATATTTACTTGATTAATTAGTCGTGTTTTGAAAGGAAGTACCTATCGAGTAGGCGGATTTGCGAGGGGATTGTTCGTATATGACATTTCATGCGATTTGAGAAAACACGAATCGAACTATCCAAAGGACCAAATCAATTGAATAGAGCGGGTAAGAACTTGTCTTGGAAGACTAGTCAACAATGGCGTAAATCGTTTTCCATCAAGATTGAGAACTAGAAAGCTGCGTGAAGTGATGTAGAGCAGAGTCAGAATGTGATTTACCACAAGCTTGCGGTGCTAGTTGATTCGCGATACATGGTGCGCAAAACGAAAAAGCCTTCAAACATACACCAAGTTACAGTCGATGGGAGGAGAGGAAGCTTCGGTTCATGTCTATTGCGGCCAACTGTGATTTCGTGGTTGAGCTACGATCGATCACGAATCACATGTGTGAGAGGAAGAAGAAACAAGGTTTGAGATGCCCAATTTGTGACGTTAATGGTGGATTTTCAATGCAACTCGAAACTTAATTGAAGGTTTACAAACACGAGAAAGAGGCTTCAATCGGTTGAAACGATACCAGAAACGGATTCAACGCGTGATTTCGAGTGGGTGGGTTGATTCTCGGGTCAAGCTGTGGTGTATTGATGGAGAACGAAATTGGAAGAGGGAGAGGGTTAGGTTTCGTTGTTGCTGCGTTTTCCGGTGAAGGAGGAAGAAGAAGAGAACGACTGGTCGGGTTTAGGGCGCGTTAGGTGGGTGGTGGCAAGTGGTGAGCAGGGGTTGCGCTTAGCAACCGAGGAGGGTGTATGTGAGTAAAAATGCTCAAAGTCCTATTTACATTATTTTCAAATCCCAATTCAACTACAACTATTATTTTAATATCTAGATAGCTTAAAATAATTTCTATAAGGAATTGATATCTCAAACACTAGTATTTTATAAAAATAAAATAAATGTATATTAATAATTGTATATCACCAATAGTATATAAAAATACATTTTAAAGTTTTCAACTAATTTTTATACCCCAACACACAACAAATTAAAATAATTTAATCATAATACTCCAAAATAGTTCATAAGGCAAGCACATATTAAAAAGTTACAACCCACGAAAATCGGGGTGTTACACATATCGTCCAAATACACCTCAGATATTCGACCGATCTGCCTTTTGAAAATCTTATTCATCATTCGCTGGTAGGTCGCTCCAGCGTTCTTTAGGCCGAACGGCATCACCTTGTATTGAAAATTGCCTTGATCTGTCATGAAGGCTGTCTTGTGTCGATCGGGTGGATACATCGTAATCTGATTGTATCCTGAATAAGCATCCAGAAAAGACAATAATTTGTAGCCCGAGGCACCATCGACCAATTTGTCAATGTTGGGCACGTGGAAGGCATCCTTCGGGCATGCCTTATTCAGGTCGGTGTAATCTACACACATTCTCCACTTGCCATTCTTCTTTTTAACCAATACGACATTGGATAGCCAGGTCGTGTATTTGATCTCTTCGATGAAGTCGGCCTTCACGAGGTCCTCAACGGCCTTTGCAGCGGCTTGAGATTTTTCCTCACTCTGAGTTCTTCTTCTTTGTGTGACCGGCTTAACTCCTTCATCGACTGAGAGTTGGTGGCAAGCGATTTCCACGGGAATACCGGGCATGTCAGATGCCTGCCATGCGAACAGGTTAGAATAGTCTCTCAAACATTGCACAAGGTCTTGCTTCACCTGCTCCGGTAGGTCGCTACCGAGCTTCACCGTTTTAGCTGGGTCGTCACCCAATTGCACATCTACCAATTCTCCATGAGGTTCTGGTCTTTTCAGCCTATTTTTTAGCTCTCGGGCTAAATCATCGTCGTTATCTTCTGGGTCGCTGTCTGGATCATAACGAGCATCCAAATCAGCGACATTGACTTGATGGCCTTCACTAGTGCTCTGAACATTTGGGCCACGATCTACCTCATCACAAATTTCCTGATATAGCGAGTGGCTTCGTCTTGCTGCCTCTAGGTCGGCCGCCAGGGTAACTACCTGGTTGTCTTTGCTGTAGAACTTCATCTTCAGATGCACTGTTGATGCAACGGCCTCTAGTTTGCCCAAAGTCGGCCTACCAATGATACATTGATAGCTGGATTTGATGGGGAATACAATGAACGTCGTCCTGACCGTCCTGTACAAAGTGTTTTCCCCAGTGTCATCACCAAACGTAACCAAGAGCTCGATCGTCCCCAACGGATAGGTGGTTGCTCCATTGAAGCCTGTTAGAGGAGTGGGCTCGGCCTGGGGAATTATCTCGCTTCGATCGACCTTTAACTTGTCAATCAAATCTTCAAACATGATATCGGCCGAGCTACCTTGGTCGACCAGAATTCTTTGCACCTCTGTGTTGGCCATTACTGCTCTAACTACCAACGGGACATAACTGTTCGGCTTACCGTCGTATAGATCGTTATCCCCAAAAGAGATGGGAGGTCTGTTCGAGACCGGCTGTGCTGCTGAAGTTGATGCGACCATTAGAAGTTCGTCCCATTTTCTCTTGGTGGCTTTGTTAGATTCTCTACGATCCAACGGATTTCCGCCGTGAATAACCATTGCTACGTTGCGGCCTTTAGACTGTCGAGTATCTCGATCTTCAGACCGATCTTTATCTTGGGTGCTCGTTATGACTAGAGCGCCCTTTCCTCTGTCTTGATCAGTTTCTTTCGTCTTCTCTTGAGGTCGGTCGCCTTCCTCCGACCTCACATACTTGCCCAACTTGCCTTTCTGAATGAGTTCTTCAATATCGTCTTTGAGGGCCATACAGTCGTTAGTATCATGACCCTTGCTCTTGTGGTAACGGCAGTATCTTTTGGTCGGTCGTGCCCCCTTCTTGAGCACGAGTGGATCGGGCCGCTTTACTCCCACAAACCCATTATTTTGGCACTCGCTGTAGATCTGCGCAATAGAGGTGTTGAGCCGAGTGCGATGATCAAACTTCTTATCTCTAAAGTCAGGCCGGTTGTCGCGGCGACCTTCATGCCCTTTGGCCGGCTTACTGTGTTCTTCTTTAGGTCGCGCACGGGCGGCCTTTCTTTCAGCCAAAGTCTCTTCATATGCCATGTGGACGTTTGCCCTTGTTAGGAAGTAGCTGAGGTCTTGGTAATGATTCAACGTGAACTCTTCGACGAACCTGTGGTCCGGTCGAATACCACGCTTTAGATACTTCAACTTGTCCTTGTCTGACAAGTCACGAACGGACTTGGCCTCAGTGTTGAACCGGTCGATGTACTGTCTCAGCGTCTCATTATCACCTTGAACAACAGAGTCCAAGTGTTCTTCAAATCGATATTGGCAGCGGTTGGCAGTGTAGTGAGACAAGAAAATTCTGATCAAGTCTTCCCACGAGGAGATAGTGTTGGGTCGTAGAGATTCCCACCATTCCAATGCTCGGCCGTCCAACGACTGAGGAAAAAGCCTGCATTTCATGGTCGATCCCAACTCTCTGTAACAGCAGTAATTGTTAAAATACCGAAGGTGTTTGTCTGGATCCCCACGGCCTTCGAACTTGTTAAGATTGGGCGGCTTTCGCAGATCCCTAGGAATTTTGTAGAGCCTGATTTCCCTAGTGAATGGGTCGTGCTCGTTCTGAATGCCGTTCAACCCAAAGGGTTGCATTGCGAGGCATGCCTTGTTTCCCGGCATTCCATAGAATCCTCCGGACGGGCCAGCTGGTGGAAGTTGAGGAGGCCTCCTGGGTCGCTCGCTTTGGCCTCTCCTTGGCCGATGCGAAACGTCCCTAATTCTTCCGTCTCTGTAATCTTCAAGTTCTTCTCGAGAATCCCAAGACCTGCTTCTCGACCGACGCGAACCGAACGACTCATTTGAGGAGTACCTGGTTGGCGAGCGGCCGGTGTCAGGGTGGTAGCTAGAATCCTCATATTCATCATAAGACATCGAACGGCGTCTACGCACGTTCCTGCTTGGGGGCGACCTATGCGCCCTGCTTCGTCTTGCCGGGGAACGGTGAGTGGTGCTTTCCCGGCGAGAGAGACTCCTTCGAGGGGGGGAGCGGTGTCTTCGCGTCGGTCGGCGACGAGCAGAAGGTTCTCCGTCTTCCGCACGCGGGCGGCCCGGAATCGACCCTCTTTCATAGCGAGAGATCAGCTCATCTCTATCTGCAATAACTTGGTTCTTGTTATGCAGGATCTGCAGAACGACCTGAGTGACATGCTCTGGCAATGGTTCCTGAATGCCCGCTTCAATCAGCTCGGGCGGTAAATCTGGTTGAGGAACAGGCGGCTGAATCTGTTGAAGGACCGGTCCGCGGCCATTGTGCACTGAAGGCTCTTGTCGTGGATGTCCTTGAGATTCGTGGATTGTAACGGCTACGCCCTCCGGAGTCTGCTGCTAATGATGTTGCCCGGAGGGGTTGAGTTGGGAAGAGGCCCGCGTCTGGGGCCGATCGCGTGGAGCCATGAATGAGGTAGGATAGCGCTCGGGCCTCCCACTGTGGTCGCCAATTGATCGTACCTTGACCAAAGAAGTGTTGAAGTAGTTGTTGTCCTGTCGACTGGGCCGGTCGTTGAATGGGTGAAAGGACCGGTCCTGGCTTCACGCTGAGCACCTCGGGTGGTACCTGCAAAGACACTCCGACGATCAAGTGAGTGGTCGCTCGGGCAGATAGCACAAGGTAAGAGAACGTACCTGATGCCATGTGCGAATGGCATATATATACTGTAGAGTCCCGACCGTTAGCGAAGTTTTCGGCCGGCTAGCGAGAATTGCGGTCCAAGCAGCTTACTTGGGCCGGTTGTGCTGGGCTGGGCCGACGGCCCAATTGCTATTGGGAGCCCTTGTAATTACTGATACACCCAGGAACAATTTTATTGATGATTTTATGCAAATATACATAGATGATGTGGTGGTTAAGTCATCCTCAGAAAGTGGTCATTTAGACCATCTTCGACGTTCTTTTGAACGAATGAGGAAATATGGATTAAAAATGAATCCAACCAAATGTGATTTCTGTGTACGTAGGTGAATTCTTGGGTTTTGTAGTACACAAGAAAGGCATAGAAATCAATCAAAATAAGACTAAAGCAATTATGGAAACGAAGGCTCCTTCGACCAAGAAAGAACTTCAGTCATTGCTGGGAAAGATCAATTTCCTTCGAAGATTTATATCAAATCTAAGTGGCAAAACACAAGCATTTTCGCCATTGTTAAGACTGAAGAGAGAAGATGAGTTCAAGTGGGAGCAAGTTCATCAAGCAACTTTTGATGCAATTAAGTCTTATTTAATGAAACCACCAATTTTATTGCCTGTTATTAGAAACAAAATGTTAAAATTGTATATAGCAGCTTCTGATAACACAATAGGTAGCATGTTAGCACAAGAGGATGATAATGGTGTCGAAAGAGCCATTTATTACCTTAGTAGGGTTTTGATTGATGCTGAAACAAGGTATAGTCCAATAGAAAAGTTATGCCTTTGCTTGTATTTCTCATGTACGAAGTTAAAGCAATATATAAAATCAGCAGATGTTTATGTCTATTCGCACTTTGATGTTATTAAACATATGTTATCAAAACCAATGTTGCATAGTAGAATTTGTAAATGGGCTTTAGCTTTGTTAGAATATAACTTAACCTATCAGCCTCTTAAATCAATCAAAGGACAAGTGGTTGCTGATTTTATAGTAGACCATTCCGTTGTCGAACATGAGATGAATTCGTTAGACATACGTCCTTGGAAGTTATATTTCGATGGCTCAAGCCATAAAAATGGAGTTGGTATTGGAATCTTAATTATTTCTCCAGATAAGATTCCAACGAAATATAGCTTTAAAATTCGAGATTTTTGCTCCAATAATGAGGCTGAGTATGAGGCTTTGATAGTAGGCCTTAAAATTTTATACGAATTGGGGGCAAGTCATGTCGAAATAAAGTGTGATTCTCAATTAGTTGTCAAACAATTGACAAAAGAATACAAATGCATCAGTGAACACCTTATTAAATATTTTGTTGTTGCCAACACTTTGTTAAAAAGGTTTACATTTGTACACCTAGAACATTTACCACGAATTGAAAATCATGTGGCAAATGAGTTGGCACAAATTGCTTCAGGCTACAAAGTTTCAAAACAAAGCCTAGAAGAGTTAATTGAGATAAAAGATAAACTTATTTCAAATGACTCTCTTTATAACAACACTCCTTCGACGTTATTGTCAACACCAAAAACTGGGGGGGCAATAAATACAAATGAAGTATTTGTCGAAAAACGTCACATTTTTGATGATATTGACTTAGCAGAAATTTTTGCTCTTGACAATATGATTGATAATGATTGGCGAAAACCTATTGTAGAGTATTTGCAAAATCCTACAGGAAACACCAGTAGAAAAATGAAGTACAGAGCTCTGAGCTATGTAATAATTGGAAATGAATTGTTCAAACAAACTCCTGAAGGGGTGTTATTAAAATGTCTTAGTGAGAATGAGGCATACTTAGCAATTTCTGATACGCATAGTGGAGCATGTGGTTCACATCAAGTAGGCCATAAAATGAAATGGTTATTGTTTCGACAAGGAATGTATTGGCCAACTATTTTGAAAGATTGCATAGAGTTTGCTAAAGGTTGCCAAGAATGCCAAAAGCATGCTGGAATACAACATGTGCCTGCAAATGAATTACATTCTATAGTGAAACCTTGGCCATTTAGAGGCTGGGCTTTAGATGTGATTGGAGAAATAAAACCAACTTCATCAAAAGGCCATAGATACATTCTTGTAGGAATCGACTACTTTACTAAATGGGTAGAGGCAATACCTTTAGCCAATGTTGATCAAGAAGCAGTAATAAGGTTCATTCAAAATCATATCATTTATAGATATGGAATTCCAGAAACCATTACTACAGACCAAGGCACTGTTTTTACTGGTCGAAAAATGGTAGAATTTTCTTCTGAAATTGGTTTCAAGTTATTAACTTCGACACCATACTACGCACAAGCCAATGGTCAGGTAGAAGCTGCCAATAAAATCATTATTAACTTGATTAAAAAGCACGTTGGACGTAAGCCCAAAAATTGGCATAGTACTCTTGACCAAGTATTGTGGGCTTGTCGAACTTCGCCTAAAGAATCTATCAACACTACTCCTTACAGGTTAACATTTGGACATGATGCAGTGTTACCTGTTGAAATTTGTTTACAATCAACAAGAATTCAGAAACAGTGGGAAATCCCTTCTGACCATTATTGGAATATGATGATTGATGAATTAGTTGATTTAGACGAAGAAAGGTTGTTGGCTTTAGAAGTGCTCATTCGACAGAAAGAGAGAGTAGCTAAAGCCTATAACAAAAAGGTTAAGTTAAAAACCTTTGAAGAAGGAGAATTAGTGTGGAAAGTTTTATTGCCTATGGACAAAAAAGATAGAGTCTTAGCCAAATGGTCACCAGGGTGGGAAGGCCCATTTCGCGTTTTGCAATGCTTTTCGAATGGTGCTTATGAAATCGAAGAGCTAGGCGACGAAAACAGAATATTTCGAATAAATGGCAAATACTTAAAACAGTATAGGCCAACATTAACTGAGATAAGAGTTGAACAAACGTAGATAAATGAAAATTGTTCATAAGTGGTAATGTATGATGCGAAATAAAAAGTACATAACCATTATAAAATTGCTAAACTATTACAAAATCTTAGAAATTCGTCAAAGTTTTTCTGAGCTTCTCAAGAATGTTGGCACTCAAAGAACTAGAAGTCTCAAGGAGGTTCAAGTCTCTTTCGAGTTCAACAAGAGTGGCTTGATGTTGGTTGGCTCTCTCCAAGTGATCTATGGCCGTCAACGCCTTAGTTACTTTATTCGACGAAGAAGAACTCTTCATTATTTCGACGATTAAGCTTTTCTGATACTCAGCATTCGACATTTTGGTTTGAAGTATTTTTATCTCTTTAGCGTAACGTGTGATCTTCGCTAAGAGAGGTGTTTGAAGAGCTGCAAATCAAACGGTTTGACGAACTTTGGAGACTCAACATGACCTTCAAAGCTGCCAAGGGGTCTTTCCTTTTCAGCTCAGCCAATTCTTGGTCACTGACAGCACTGTTAGTTGATTCTTTGGCAGAAATGTCTTGATTCTCATGTTCATCCCTTCTAAGTTCTTCTTGTCCTTGGCCAGTAATGTGCTCGTCAAGATTCTCATCAGAAATAGTCACTACTTCTTGTCCTTCACTTTCTGGGCCTTTGTTTCCCAAAGCTTGAGCATTTTCTTCAACAATGGCCTCTTGTTCGACGCCATCAGCATTGGTAATAGTTGCATCAAAAATGGGAAGTGCAGGCTCGACAATTTCTTGGAAAATTTCCTCAGCAGCTACACCAAGTGGTGACGAAGGCAAAGAAGGTCTTGTAGAAGACAACTCCCGTGCTGCAACTTCAGTCAACGACTCGACAGCAGGAGTAGCAACAGACTGTTCACCTACCTGTTTACAGTAAGTTATATTACTAAAGTAAAAAATTGGAAAGGTGCAAAACGAAAGAGGTGTGAAAATAAGGTCGAGAAAAATGTCTACCTTGAGTTTTTTGGAGGGAGGAGAGAGTTGGGATTCAGAAGGCTCTTCAATAACAATGCCTTTCGTTGCCCTGAGAGGGTCGAACAAAGTTCTCTTCCTTGATCTTTGAGTGAGAGGAACGGTATCGTCGTCACTTTCAGTATCCTGAAAAGAGAATTAAGGTTATGGTGCAAATAATACCATAAAAAAGTAAGTGGTAAGTCTGAACGAAGTCTCGACAGATTAACGAGGTGTGTATATAGTACCTCAGAACTGGAGGGAACAACTACTCTCTCTTTGGCTTTGAGCTTCTGAGGAGGTTTTGTTGCTTTGGTTATTTTCTGGAAGAAGAAATTTTTCGACGTGACTGAAAAGTCATATTCAGAAAAAAACTTAAGGTAAATAGATAGCAACGTACCTTTTTTGGAGTGAGATCTGGAGTAGGGCTTGCTTCCACTTTCTTCTTAGCTTGTGGGGAAGACTTCGTTGTTGTGGTCTTGCTTACTCTGCCCTTCAGCTTTGCTACAGGTTTTTCTGATGTCGAAAATATTTGATAAGTAAGCAAAAATGAATGTCAACTACAAGTGCATAAACCTTAGAAAACTTTAAGTGTCGAAGAAGTGTATACCTGTGGTTTTTGAAGGAAAAGCAGACTCCAATTTCTTCAAAAGATTTTCATCAAAGGTATCCCTGGCTTCTCCAGCAGCAACTGCGTAATACTTGGACCACCATTCATGAAACTTGGTAGTACATGAAAATCTTGGGTTGTATTTAAGGGGTTCAAAGTTTAAGGCTTTGTACTGAAATCTCTTAAAAGCTTGTTCATAAGCTTTCTCTGTTTCTGGGCTCATGAATTCTCGCCTGTGGAAACACACCGGCGCAGGTCGAATCTGGCAAAGCCCAAATTGCCTGGCAAAGTAACTTGGGAAATACCTGGTGATTCCCAAATTATTCTTGTTCTTGCTAGGTGTGAGTCTGGTGGAGAGGAGCGATGGAGAGAGATAGGCTTGCCAAATTTGGTTAGTTTCCTCAGCATGCTCGACAGTGGAAGAGGGAAATGGTTGTCTAAACCAAGTTGGACCATAAGGCCTTTGTACAAAGGGGGCCATAGAGTCTGTAAAATTGGCGCATTTCAAGAAGATTTCGAAGTAAATAGAGAAGGATTCTTCTGCAGAAAGGCCTATTTGTTTAGGTTTCAACTGCGCTAGTCGAACCCCTTCAGTCCTTCTAGTCTCTAGAGTTGGTCGAACTGATTTGGGAATATACAGGCCTAGTCGAGACTCAAAAGTAGCTAAAAGCCACAATTGTAACAACCACACAAGACCAGAAGCCAAAAATTTGGTTGTTGGTTCATCTTCTCTCAACTCTATGACAGCATTGTCGAGTTGTTGGTGAAGAGAGCCTAAAATTAGCTTGGCAAGATTGATGTTCTGTTGTGCGTGGAGTTGGATAGCTAGTGGAATGAAGGATTTGGAAACTTGAAGGGAACGTGTGCAAAAAACAAAAAGAGATAACCAGAGGGTTAGAAAAGCTACATGTTCTGCATTAGAAACTTCCTCAGTATCCAGATTGTGGTGATCACTAATGTAAGGAGCGAAAGAAGCATTATTGAAATTAAACTTATACTCGTAAGCAGGAAGTGTAGGATTAAAGGTCTCACCTAGAGGTTTTAAACCTGTAATGGCAGCAACATCTAGCAGAGTGGGGGACAACATGCCACATTTCAGGTGAAGGCTATGGGTAGCGCAATCCCAGAATTGCATAGCTGCCAAGATTAGGGTGCTATCATATTTGGCCCATACCTTGACAACTGAATAAGGTCGAAAATACCTTATTGTTGCCAGATAGTGGCTTTCTTAGCCTCTATCTTGTTAAGCCAATCTAGGTAGATTTGTTGTTCGATCCTAGGAGCAGATCTAAAGACCCTAGGGGGATTGTTCAAGAATTCTAAGTGGAAAGGCGTTTTAGCAAAAACCCTAGGTTGAAGACGATGAGGACTAGGGAAATTTTCTAAAACCTCATCGGTTTCCAACAGAATGTTAGGCAGAGGACCCAAAAAGGCATGGGTATAGAGCTCAGTTGAAGGAATCAGTACCTGGGTTTGCCAGAGGATCGTTCGGTCATCAGTGACATCAGGTTCATCAATGAAATCACCAAGGGGCTGGGTTTTTCTGGACTCGTCGTTTTTCTTCGAACCCGAATGCAGGTTTGAGTCTGAGTTGAGATTGAGGAAGAAGAGCGAAAGTTTGAAACTTTCGTAGATCTGGGTTTGTGCAAAGATTCAGAGATGAAGAATGCAGAGAGGCTGTTCACAGGGTTTCAACTGAGTAAAAAGGAATATGAAGGGATTTTAGCCGTTTATATATGTTTGGAAGCAACAGTTGTTAACACGTTCACCATTACTCGCACGTTTGCGACCTTTGAGGGACGTGATGGCCCACCAACTATATTACGTGTGCCAATGAAACGGTTCACTTTATTTGTGCAAGTCATGATGACTATTTTTTCTCTCACTGTTGAAGTGCAAAAGGCGGTAGAAGTGAGCATTGCACAGTATTCAAAAAATGCCCTTTCTTACCTTCATTCATCACTTCGTCGGAAGAAGCATTTTTTGGGGGGCAATCTGTTACCTAAAAATTTCGACAATACATTAAATGGAGTATTAAATGAGTTTGACTCTCCGTTATTGAGATCTTGGAAGCTACGAGTCAACATCAGGTTAATTCAATATCAATTCGACAGGGAAACTCTATGGGTGATGGCAATGTGAGTGAGCTTCGACAAGCCTGGCACTCAGAGTTGTGGAAATAAGCAAAGCAAGGAACCTTCGACAAGAGAAAGTTCAACCTTTCGACAAAGCAAGGTTCGATACTTCGTCAAGCGGTTGGCAACAGTTTAGTCGAAGTGCAAAGGAGCAAACAGTTAGTGGGCAGTTACTTCTCCTTATTTCTAGGAATCAGTTATTTTTTCCCACGTTTGTTTCCAAGAGTATAAATACTCTTTTGTAATAGAAAATCGAGGTCACAACATTACGCAAGAACTCTGAAAACTCAACTTCCAGACAATAGCGAAAAACGAGTGAACAGATTCATTGTACGTGCTTGTGAACCACTTTATTTTCGATTCAATGCAATCTTTACTTTCTTTTTACATTCATTGCAATTACTGCTTTGGTTTTACTTTCAATATCGTTCTTCGTATGATTTACTGTTCTTAAAATTGTCAAAAAACACAAAAAACACAAGGGCAATTGTCCAGAGATGTTCTAATTTGATCTCACAATTTCAACTTTTAAAACTAGTGATTGTTTGCTAAAAACACCAGCAAACACGCCCATAGTGGGGTAGCGATAAATGATCCGGGTGACTTCTTGCTTGTCACCCTCCAGCTGCACCTTCGTTGTTATTTTTTCTTTCAGAGCTTCAAAGGTGATGTCGTCGTTAAGCCTGCTTAAAATGGGGTTTGGACTCTCGATATGGACACCATTTTCTCTGTTTGTGATTGTGCCCTAATTGACGTATTGTTATTTAAATCGTAAATCGTTCGTATCGTATTTTAAAAATAAAACGCGTGTAAATCTTAATTTAATATACAAACTTTTTAATAAAAAAAAATTAAAAATTTCGGAGGGTATTTCGGATTTACAAGGTAAATCCGAAATACCCCATTTTTTGAACCGGAATTACCTTTTTTTGAGGTAATTTCGAAATTTTTAATTTTTTTTTAAAAAAACAGGGGTATTTTTAGGTTTAATGGGGTTATGAAGGTGTAGGAGAGAAGGAGGGGGGTGCGAAAAAAAAAAGCCTAATATAAGGCCATTCAAATCGGCAACACTCAGCATCAATACAGATATTAATGATGATGACACATATTTACCATAAACAATTTTTTTATTCATTTTGTTTTTTATTTTATTAGGATCTTAGATCTTACCATAAACAATGTTTTTGTTCATTTTGTTTTTTATTTTATTAGGATCTTAGATCTAACTCGTCATATAAAATGGCGTAAACATTATTTGGTCCCAACAAAATGAGAGAAAATTCATTTTAGACCCTGTAAAAATAATTTTTTTTAAAATGTCCCAGCAAAATGTTTTTTAATTCATTTTAGTCCCGAATTTGATTTTTAAGCTGATTTGACACATTTTAACACAACTGACAACATTGACGTGAATGTTTTAACACCTGTGCAATGTCATGTCACTTAAAAGTTAAAACAAATATTAAATGCCTATTATACACACCCACTTTCAATTTGGAGATAACTTCAATTTAGGGTATAATAGGAATTTAACATTTGTTTTAAGGGACTAAAATGAATTTCCACTCATTTTGCAGGGAACAAAATGATTTTTGAGCCTTATAAAATTGACTTGTAAGATCATAGATGTCATTTCTTTATAAATTATCTCAACTATAATATTCTATATGAGACTTATGTTTCTCTGCGTACACTCTTTAATGCCTAGCGTTATTGGATTTGGTGCATAGGTAATAATTGTTGGTGATCAAATAGATAAAGGATAGACTTTGATGTTATATTAATATTTTGGGTTTAGTTTATCCTAATATAATACTGGTTTTTTTTTTTTGGACCCCCACCCCATCCCCTCCCACCCCCACCCAATAACAAAAACCCCAAAATGCCCTTTGAAACTTAATTTTTTTTTTTAAAAAATAAATTAATCGTATATACCCCTTGAGTATGTATATACGATGGCTATTTTTTGTCCAATCGTATATACGTACTCAAAGGGGTATATACGATGCACTTTTTATTTTTTTTTAATAATTTGTTTTAATTTTTATTACTAAAAGGCTACTAAAAATTCGTTAAATAGTCAAAACTACTCCAAAAAATTATAAAAACACCACTAAAAATCTAACAAAACCAAAATAAGGCTATACAAATTTTTTCAGATTTTTTGGAGACTATGAAAAATTAAAAAAAATCGTAAAAAATAGTAAACGATGGAATTTGGGATTTTGAGGCCGTAGTCCCGTAAGAAGTCCCATAAGGCTATACAAATTTTTTCTTGATTTTTTTCGGATTTAATAGCTGTGGTTTCATTACGATCGGAGTATGTTGCCCGACAACCGATTTTTTAGCCTAAATTATACGTTCGACGTATAACATCGTCGCGTTTTAACGAACTACACACAAAACCTATTTTCAGGACTTATATAATTTTTATTTGACTTAAAAAAATTTAAAAAATACAATGGGGGTCGTATATACACCTGAGGGGGGTATATATACGACCTTATTTTTTGCCCATCGTATATACACCTCCCAAGGCGTATATACGATTGAGGTGGGGGATTTCCAATCATATATACGCCTTGGGGGGTGTATATACGATGCCCAAATGTAAGGGTCGTATATACACCCCCCAGGTGTATATATGATTGGCCAAAAATGTGTAAAAAAAAAATACGTTTTCAGAAGGGCATTTTGGGGTTTTCAGTGTGGGTGGGGGTTTATGGGGATGGGGTGGGGGTACAAAAAAAAAAACCCTATAATACTCCCTCTGTTCCGGCATGGGCTAAAAGGCCCACTTGGACTGGGTCGGGCCCAATTCGAACCTCAAATAGGCAACAGACAACGTCCGCACCCCGGTACTTCATGCCCGACGGTCAGGATTTTCCCTCCAAATTCGACGTTTAGGACCAGCCTCCTCCGTCTATAAATAGAGGTGCAGCTCACCATTTCCAGGTACGCTCTCATTCCTTGCAGATTTCGCCTCACTCAGTTACTGACTTAGGCATCAGAGTGTCTGTAGGTACACCCCACCCGACGTGGAACGGCGATTAACTCAGACCATCCGAGCTCGATCTTCAAAGACCCGACTCTAAGCTCCAAGGTTCGCGAATCAAGACCCTCAAGCTCCTTGGACCAAGTAATTCCCGAGATCCAAGACCGAACACCCTCCGTCTCAAAATATAAGTCCCTTTAATCACTTCACAAAATATAAGTCCCTTTAATCACGTCATTGTGTATTAGTTAGTTACCCTTTAAATGTCATTCCTCTCTCCTCTAATTAATTAATTTGGTATTCCAAGAGTTGTAACCATAGAGAATTAATTAGGGGTATTTAGTCAAGAAGTAATAAATGCAACAAACAACTTAAAAATGGGACTTATATTATGGGACAAATGAAATTCTCAAAAGGGACTTATATTTTGGGACGGGGGGAGTAGTCGAATAGCCCTAACTCATCTAGCCCTAACCACAATGGGAGCTCATCTTGCTTCTACCCCCGGCTTACAAGCAACATCAGCTCGCGTCATGCCTCCTCGAGGGCGTCCTCCGACCCGGGCTCAATCTAGAGCACAGGCCGCCAGCACCGTAGCTCCCCCACAGCCGACCAGACTCCAGAGGGACACGTCCAAACGTTGCCGTATGAAGAAGTTTCAGCAACACCAGTCATGGCCAAACCTTCGTTGCCACCACCTGCTTAACCAGTCGACCATGCACCGGCATTGCAATCTGTCAGTCACCTTTTGGATGTACTAGAGCGCCGTAACCGAGACGTGGTTCAGCAGGAACAATCCAGGTTGGAGATGGCCGCCCTAGCAAGGATTCCTACTGTTCAGCTCTCAGGGCGAGTTCAACCAGGCTCCCCTCAAACTGCAATCTCTCGTCAATGCCGGACCCCGTCGCGTTGCCTGCCTATGATTCGCCCGTCCGAAGAGAAAAACGACGAGGTAAACCTCTAACTCCGCCCTCTCCGCCTAGCTCGGAATCTGAAGGTGACTCCGGTAACTCCTCCTCGGATTCCTCATCTTCCCGAAGTCCATCTCCGAAGAAGAAAGCTTCCCACAAAAAGAAGTTTGTCCGAAAAGGACGCCGCTCTTGGGCAAGTCCCTTCGTCCCGAGCATAGAGCACTACAAGATTCTGAAATCATGGGAGAAACTGTAACACCCCTTCTAATTATACTATTAATTAATCGATAAATCAGAGTTTTCAAAAACTTTTCCACGCACCACAAAGAGAGTGCTACATTTCTTCAAACAACATAAGCGAGCACTTTAAAAATTCAAACACAACTAGTGAGTGATATATAGCACATCAAAAAAAGGGCGAACCCTCAAAAACATCTTTTTAGTCTTTACAACACTAGAATATAATTCACTAGCACAGCGGAATACCAACAAATCTAAGAATATTTAATACATCACTAAATGATAGTCTAACAACATCAAAACAAAATACTGAATAACTAAGGCCCCCATCCCCGGTGCTACATATCAGAGCTTGACCATAACCAGACTACGTCATTCGCTATCACCTGTAGGTTGCCGACATGAGAAGCAACACGAAAGCAGTAGGGTGAGTCTCTTTACATAAATAATAGCAAATAGGATAAGCATTATATTAGGGAAGGCAACTAGCAACAATCACATTCCAACAATTAGTATATGACAGCCTGCTACGCCTTAAAGAAAAGCTCGCTCTACGACTTCGCGATGAGAGAAGGAATCGAATCATATACAGATACAGATTGGTTTACGAATGTAGGGGCGGACTGCTCTACATTCAGCCACGCCACAGTGAGCCCCGAAGCGATCTTCTTAAAGTTGCGGCACGAAATCCGGGTTTGGGCTAGGTCGTTGCGCTCCTGCCACGTCTTGGCAAAGTAGGCTGATGGCAGTCGTGCAGCACTATACACGCGTTTCGGTCTTCTTATCTAACGCTGATAATTGGGCTTTGGCTTGTACTTGACTTGAATCGATCTTGCCTTGGTGTTCCTTTGACTGGATTCTGTCTACTAGCAGCTATTGGAATGGGAGACTGGCCTGTCGGTGAGCTCCGTTTGCTTCGAAAAGATGTTGTTGGGCAGGAAGCATTTGCAAGAATAGCATCCCTATGCGGGGAAGATCACGAAAGACAAAGATTATAAAGAGGGCCTCATGACGACTAATCCATGAGAACCCGTATTTATGCTTTCATTCACTCGTTCCTCATGGTCAGGAGAGGGAAGATCTTAAGGCTTTCTAGTTTTTGAATCCACTTCAGAATTTGATTCTGCCCATTGATTGTATGCCGAGGGAGAGAGCGATAGAGAGACGGGTGGTAACCTGCCTGACCTGGGACATCGATCTGGAGTTGTGGTCTCCTTCCCATCCTTGCGTATGCCTGGACCTAGAACGGAGGATCGAAAAATAGGTAAAAAAAATATGCTAGGTATAATATAGTATGTTGAGGAAATAAAAAAGAAGGACCAACGAGATAGAAAAACGGAATAATAAATAAAGTTCAGGTTCGAATTACATAGATAATATAGATAGTATTTATCTACTTGTCTAGAATCATAAAAAAAAATGAAAGACTTTCGAAAGATTTCATCCAATTGAAATTTTGATAATGACTGGGTTGACCTTGAAAATTCAATCATTGAGTATAGAATTGAAAAACAATTGAATTCGTTTTGGATGGTACCAAAAAAATAGATTATAGATTATTAACTGTTCGGCTCATCCTTATGCTTTCGGTTTTCGAGTTCAAATTGGGGAGACCTGTCAAGCTTTAGGATAGCTCTTTTCTTGTAATAGAAGCTAAGCTTTTATACCGCTGCCTACACGCGAATTAGCTTCCGAGGTCGAGCAGTCTCAATTTCACTACAGGATTTGCGAATGAATGCTGGGCTGGGCCACCTCGAATGGCTTTCTCCGCAAGATCTATTGTCATTTAATGAGAGTTCCCCCAGCAGAATAGCGTTTACTGTAGGTAAGGGATGGGAATACCGGTTAATGACTATCCGTTCCTATTTCTCTTTGTGGTCCGTGATATGCCCTAAAGCTTGACATCCTCCTTTATTTGAAAGATTTCAGTTGGCAGAGTTCATTCCTAAACCGGAAGGAAAGATCGTCCCAAACTAAGAGTCTACCAAACAAGGAAAGATCTTCCCAGCCTTCCACTAATGTTGTGTTGGCAAAGCCAACTTCTTGGGTTGCTTGCGGGCGGAGAGAAGAGCAGACGTGGGGACTCGCACAAGGCGCAGCGTAACTAAGAGAGCCATTCCATTTAGGGCGAGATGAGAATGGGCGCACGAGCGGTCTGGTGTCCGAGCTGTATGAGGCAGAAACTCGCAATCCCTTCTCCCGTAGAGTACCTGTATCCTGTCTTTCTGGCATATCTCTCTGTGCCTAGACATCTGATAGATTTTCTTTCATCTATATTGGATACCCATATTTGGTCAAATCAGAAATGATTCTATTATCTCTGTATCAAACCGCCTCCAAAAGCGGAGACCGAACAACCGCCAGGTTGTCGAAGACAAGACATGTCTGAAGAGGAGGCGGGCACCCTCTAAGTTGACCACCCTACCCACTAATTGGACTCAAAAGAAGGTGCCTACACTCAAGTGTACAAAGTGGCATAAAGTGATTCTTTTCGGGTTCGGTCAGGAGGGACAAAAGAGAGATGCTTTCTATCAGTCAAAAGAAGATACCGCCCCCCCTCATGCTCCCACGGTCCGCTTACCGAGGAATAGAAAGGGAGGACCGGGGGCCTGAGCAAGTTGGGTTGGGGTATAGAGCCGTAAGCGCGGTGGGGGGTTACAGAGGCGCAGGTGGACGTATCGAACCGAAATAAGATCTCAGATTGACATCTTGATAAACTAATTCACCATAATAATAATCACTGAACCAACTTGAATCTGAACTACGATTCAGATCGAGTCTTACCGAAATCGCATTTCCTTTTCGTGCCATATGCGCCTTTTGTTATTTACTTTTTCCCCTTTTTTCTTCCCAGTTTAATATTTGTTCTCACTTTTCCGCAAACTCTCCAAATTGTTGACCAACCTTTCCTTCAATGATAGAGGCTTCTGGTGAATCAGTGCTGTTTGCATTGCACTCATAGGCTCTGGGACTGATGACCTTACTCTTCTAGTCTTTTCCAGTAAGCCCTCGGCTCACTTCGGTTGCAAAGACTTTCTCCTTAGGCGCATGTCTCAGCAACACAAAACGAGGGTTTCGCTCGTTATAGGACTCTCTCCAAGTGTGTGACTCTTTAGGGGAAAATCCCGGCCTGGGGCCTTCGCGTCCGCCCTGTACTTTGCTTCAGCACTAGAACGAGCAACATTAGCGGTTAATACGTTGTAATTGGATAAGTTATTAGGAATATGACGGAACGAAAGACCAAGGAAAGAAAGAAGAATGCACCAAAATGGGCCCTCCATGACGCCGAAGACCTCGAAGAGGTCAAGGTCGAGATAATCAGGGGGATGACCCCCCTTGATCTTGAAGGGGATTGGCCGGGACGAGGAGCGCGGGCCCTCGACAACCCCCGCTCCTCCACGGGGGAGCCTTCCCTCAACAACCTATCTCGACTAAGGGATGGAGTTTTGAGAGGACGCCGCAACAATCGGGGTTGCGGGACCAGATGATTTGGCGGCGATCCGGCGCGGCGACGCGAATCCCACGCATAGGCCCTCCTTCCCTGCTCTGCTCTTGCTGTCGTGTACAACAACCTTAACCGCACAAGCCTGCCTGGGCCTCCCTTTGGAGCATTTTTTCAATCACAAGGCGTGCACATGGGTGCACCCCAATGCACGGAAAGCACGAAAGAGGCTCGATTTGCAAGCAAATAAACAAATTCCACCGTGCCATTTTCGAAGAAAAGCCCCATATATATATTAGTCAAGCGCGAAGATGCCCTCAAAATAAAGAAAGTTAAGGCTTTGCCTTGCTCGGTCAAAAAGGCGCAGGAAAAGTGGAAATCTTTGGAACGAAGAAAATCCCATAAAGGCATTTCACATATGGTGTGCAACATGCAAAGGACACCTAAAAGAGAGCAATGATGCCGCGGTTTGTAAGGGAAAATGCATTTTTATATGGTGGCGCGATGTTCTACGTGAATCCATGATGGAAGGACATCATACCAAAGTCGTACAATTAGGACCTCGATATGGTTACTAATGTTATTTCCATTACGGATGGCCAAATATGTTTATCCGCCGATCTATTCAATGCTGATTAGTGACGGAAAGGCATTCGGAAACTATTCAAGTGCGAGGAACTCTCCTTAATAAATGTAGCAAGGACCTACTTATAGCCCTATACAAACCTTAGAAAAGCGCTTCACGGGTAGTGAGACTTTCTATCTATTTTCACTGGTTCCATCCTTTCATACCTCGAGTCCGCCTTTGAAGTCGAGTCTGAGTAAAAAGAAAGTCGTGAGAGCGGGCTAGACATCGAGTAAGACAGCTAGGTCAATAGGAGCAATCCATCGAGTGGGAGAAAGACAGTTACACCAATCCCGTGAGAAATCCTCTTTGAAATAGTAATTCCAATAATCTGCCAGCCAAAGAAATGGTTGAATATAGGTACAGGACACCTTAAACAGCCATCAAACGGCCGTTAAAAGGCGTTTAAACGGGCTTGAAACCAACTTCATGGGCTGGCTGGCTGGCTGGCTTCCTGCTCGTGCTATCATTGGGGCCATATTCTCCTATCACTTCCCTACCCCCTTTCCACTCAGTCTCCTTTTCGGACTTTAGGAGCATTGAGTAAAGGTAGGCACGAAATGCCTGCAAGGGAAGGACATCGGTCTGTCCCCGACTCCTCTGAGACTTAGACGGATAGACTCGTTAGACACGCTATTTTCGGTGCCATGGAGCTAGACCAGTGAGCTACATTTCAAGTTCAATCTGAACCAATTAGTTCCGTTTACGGTTATTGCTTCTGTGAACATAGTAGCTAAATATGGCTCCTTCCACCCGGTCCTAAACATCAATACTCCTGGGTCTCCCCCTTTTGGTCATACCATGTTGCGTCTATTGCGATGCTTTGGGTCGGTTTCTTATCTAGAGCTGAACTAGCCTGAAGGAAGGGTTTAGATAAAGAGATTCGAGCCAGTCGTGGTAAAACCTGTAAATTGGATTGGATCTTTGAAACCCAAGATGTAATTTGGCACATCAACTCACAACCATCACAAAGGCAACACCAATCACATGAAGGTATGCATGTATGCACATGCATGTGGTACCATCAACCGTCACAAATTTTGCCCTGAGGGCACAACCGTCACAATAGATATCAACAACCGTCACACGATATCAAGGCCGAAGCCTACAACCACCATAATAGATATCAACAACCGTCACACGATATCAAGGCCGAAGCCTACAACCGTCATTTGATGCATATGAAACATGAGACACCATGAACAATGCATCAATCACACACAATCTCAACCGTCATAATAGATATCAACAACCGTCACACAATATCAACAACCGTCACAATAGATATAAACAACCGTCATACGATATCAACAACCGTCACAATAGATATTATTCAACCACCATCAAATATTAATCAACCATCATAAGATATTATTCAACCACCATCACATATTAATCAATCACCTTAAATTCATTAAGACCTCATCGACCACCAACTCTAGGACTAACACCAAAATCAAGGACCAACTCTCCTCTAAGGACTAGACTGACTCCCCAAAGGACTAAACGGTCACCTAAGGGACTAAACAGTCACATAGGGACCAAAACAACATTTTTGAAGGACCAATAGTGCATAGGGACCAAAATAACATTTTTAAGGACTAAAAAGGTTCGAAATATCAAAATAGCTTTTTTGAGGACTAAAAGTGTTCAAAGGACCAAAATAACATTTTTGCGGGCTAAAAAGTTCAAAAGGACCAAAATAGCATTTTTGGAACTAAGACCCAACATAATCTAGACATAATACTTCAACAACAATCTCAACACCAATTCACCATAATCACTCCCAATTAATTTTAATTGAACTCCTTACACAATTATCTCATTAGCACCAATTAATCCAACTACACATAAACTCCCATTCAACTCAACAACACATGAACACACATTTTAATTCAACAACACCTAAACACTCATTTATTTCAACAACACTTAGACATCATTTAATCCAACAACACATGAACATCAATTTAATTCAACAACACTTAGACACCATTTAATCCAACAATACATAAGCCCTCATTTAATTCAACAATACATAAACCCTCATTTAATTAGTCACACATAACATCAATTAATTCAAACAACTCATCAATAATCAATTAATTCAAACAACACATAAACAACAATTTATTCAAACAACACATAAACAACAATTTATTCAAACAACACATAAACAACAATTTATTACCCTAAACACCTAACCCACACATAATCACTAATCCTACAACCTATTATGTATGAAAGAGAGCCCCCTTACCTCAAAATTGAGAAACCCAAGTAGCCTCTCCTTCAACAACACAAGAACCACCAAAAATGGCTACTCTCCTACTTTGAGCTTCAAAACCCCATCCATGGCAAAGTGAAAAGGGAAAGGAATTAGTGTATGAAATTTACACTAAAAGATAGAGGAAGAAAAAATGGGGAAGATTGGTACCTCATACCACTTACCCCAAGCCAAAATGAAGAGAAGCTCATCCCTCCCCTTCAGGAACAGGCCGTCGGCCTTACTCCCTTCTCCCTCACCTTTTTTTTTCTTTTTCTTTCTTTCCCTGTTTCTCCTTTCTCTCTCTCTCGGACCCCTTTCTCCCCTTCTTTTATTATTTCTTTGACTTTTCTTACTTCTTTCCTTTCTTTTCTTATTTCTCCTTCTCCCTCCTCCTAGCTGCTGCCGTCCCTCCCTTCACTCTCTCCCTCTCCTTTTTCTTTTCTTTGTTTCAAATGGGTAGGAAAACCCTACCCCTAAAGTTATTCCCTTTAATTTGGGCCTATTAGTGGGTCTTGGGCCCTTTATTTGCACCCCCTAGTTACTTCAACACCTCCTGAAATAAATAAATTACCACTCCCTTATTTACTACCCAACACCTCTTAGTTATATTAAATACTCTATTATTTTTTTAATATAACTAGTCACTATAATGCCTCCTAAATAAAATAAAACTCCAACTTAATTAATTGACTTAATAAAATGTGGTACTTCTCAACTAACTTAATTAAACAAATAATTAAATTATTTTGGGGCGTTACAACTCTCCCCCACTTAGAATATTTTCGTCCTCGAAAATCTACGCCAAACTCATGAAATCAACCTCAAATTCTCCTTATCACTTCTAGACGTTCTCATCCACGTTCTATCGTACACGCAACTGACCAAATACCCTCCTCTACACTCTTACCCTCCAAATAGGTATTCTAACCTGTAGGTTACCAAAATCCTACCCGACTACCCAAACACCATAAAATAGGCATCTCGTGGCATCATCACCAATTAAGTAGGACCGAATCCTCGTCGTCGCTTTGAGACACTAAGTCGACATCGTTACTTTTAGATTACAAGTGCCTATATCGTCACTTTTATTTTCCTATTCAACCGAATGCCTACGCATGCGACACCAGAGACAACAACAATCATGGCCAGAGGCCCAACAACACCAACAATCGCAATTAACACAACGACACCAATCTCAACAATAGACTCAACATCACCAATATCACCAATTTATCATATACCAACAACATTCACATCAACAATTAACACGACCACAACAACAAAATTCAAGTTCAACCTATTCACAATTAATCATTTTATTCAACGTTCCAATTAATCTACCTAAACTCAGGTGCAGAAAATTCTGTAACTATGCGCCTACTTTGGCGAATTAATTAAAATAGTAAACGACCTCGGATTTCGACAATTAAATACTTGTTGGAAAGCCACGGATGTGTAGTTTCTGAATATATATTTAAAGTTTCAAAACAATGAGCCAATTAGTACAGTTTTTAGAAACAACCCGAACAGTTCCCAGACTGGACAGATTCTCTCCTCCTACTTCATTTCACTCTAAACTGACTTGAACTTGACCAAATGGGACAAAACCTTAGCCCGAACAAAACAATTTGGGTATAGTTTCTAATGGAAAAAGAATCGTTCAAAACGGAGTTCATTTGAAGATATAAAACTTGCAAAAACCGAACCTACTCATAGTTTGACTCTAGAAATTTGATCCGACTTTGGAGACTCATAACTGGAGCTATACAACTCCGAATTTAACGAAACTAGTGGCAAAACGATCGGCTTTAAATCTATTTTCGAAAACACTCAGCCACATAATCTTTGAATCGACCAAACAGTACCAGTTTTTAAAAGACTGAAACAGTGTCCAGAAACGCATAAAACCATAAGTGAGTAAAACTCATCATGATCAATCACCACAACCAGTTATAATCATCACATATTCATGCATTTCATCAAGCACCAAATAAGCATAGCCAATCATGCAAACAATTTAAACACACAAGCCCGAAAGGATTAAACATGTAGGCATTTTCTTCGATTTCTTTATTCCTAGGGATTGGCTAATATGCGATTTTACAACTTCCCTAGAAAATATCATGGGACATATAATTCTACTAAATTGAACCGATTTCATATCACAACGGAACATAACCAACACATGCATTATAGTACAATTGGTTTGATACAAGACTTGATATTAGTTTAAACAAACGAAATTAATACCCTTGTCAACACTTAGCAAAGAAACTAATCAAGTAATAGAAGTGCACAAAAGATCTCGTTGCACGGTTTCATTATTAGATTTTAGGAGCCACGTAACACAATTCAAGGAGTGACAAATAATAATAGTAATAGCAACAACAAAGGCCACAGTTAAATCATAAATCGAACAAAATTTTCACAATTGTAATCCACAGTTAGAAGGTACTTAAAATTGTATATATTTGTTTCTAAAACTTTGTCAATCATTATTGGACTCACCATTCACATATCATAAAAATCTATCTTATCTAACCATGCAATTAGTGTAAAACCTCATTATTTTCAAACAACATCAAACCATAACCTAATCGGTCCAAAAGCCAAAGTAATGTCACATTTTGAAATAAAAATCCTAAAACAACTTGGAAACAAGGTTCAACACTAATTTGACATCACATTCATTTTCCAATAGCATAAAATTTTCCAAGTAACGTCTTTGAAACCATAGGACTCACAATTTTGACAAAAAGAAACTATATGCGAATCCCAACCTCACTATCACTCGAGCATGCTCCCCCATAAACAACTACTTATTAACTCAAAATTTAATTTTCGACATAAACTTAGAAGGTGTTCCGGGGTATATCAGCAAAACCAGTAGGTGCAAATAGCATATGGGCCGTCGGCCCACGCAAGCATAACCGGCCCAAGCAAGCTGCTTGGACCGCAATTCTCGCAACCGGCCGAAATCTTCGCTAGCGGTCGGGACTCTACAGTATATATATGCCATTCGCACATGGCATCAAGTACGTTCTCTTACCTTGTGCTATCTGCCCGAGCGACCACTCACTTGATCGTCGGAGTGTCTTTGCAGGTACCACCCGAGGTGCTCAGCGTGAAGCCAGGACCGGTCCTTTCACTCATTCAACGACCGGCCCAGTCAACAGGACAACAACTTCTACACTTCATTGGTCAAGGTACGATCAGAAGGTAAAGAAAGTTAATCATTTAATTTTGGCAAATCACATCATGCTCACGAAACAAGCCAAATGGGAACACTAAAATGTCAAAACGTCAAGTTACGCAACCTTAATTGAGATAATGAAAACATAGCATTACACAACATTTCATTTTAGCATACTAACTTCGAAACAATTAAGCACAAGTCAAATTTAAACTCATATGCATCACAGGAACAATCAACCTATAGCAGAGACGTCAATTAAAGGCAACAATATTCAACAGGCAATCCTTCAAATATTGTCCAGTGTATAACTTACCAAGGTTAGGTCATATAAAAGTACCTTCTATATTCTAACAAGCTAATCAAGCAATCAATCAAGTTAAAATTAGTGCATGCATCCAAAGTTAATAATAACCATGAGTTATTGTCGCCTCTTTCATTGGGGATGAGTGATTGGGGTGATCAGTCCCTCCTACTCATGCAACCAACTAATTAAGGTCACAAAACTACGTTCTTTCAAATTTATAACTACCACATTAAAAGACTTCTAACGCAGTCTGGAGTGCGAAGGCGTCGTCACGACTTTCACTCCTCTGACGTCGTTAGAACTCTTTTAATCACACTTATCTAAATGATACAACAACAGTCGCAAACAACCAAAATCAATGCTACAACCAACAGTTACATATTTCAATCACACATACCTTAATAAATCAATATAATTTTCAATCGCTATCAATCAAATAAATTACAAGGCATTTCAATGAAAGAACAAACCAACAAAGGTAACAGCGATAAACAGCAACATAATTATGATTTAGAACGAGTACCAAGACTCGAGGGTTAACAGACTCGACAACTTGGCCGGACGGACCGAACTGCTCTAATACCACTAATGTAACACCCCTTCTAATTATACTATTAATTAATCGATAAATCAGAGTTTTCAAAAACTTTTCCACGCACCACAAAGAGAGTGCTACATTTCTTCAAACAACATAAGCGAGCATTTTAAAAATTCAAACACAACTAGTGTGTGATATATAGCACATCAAAAAAAAGGGCGAACCCTCAAAAACATCTTTTTAGTCTTTACAACACTAGAATATAATTCACTAGCACAGCGGAATACCAACAAATCTAAGAATATTTAATACATCACTAAATGATAGTCTAACAAAGATCAAAACAAAATCTTGAATAACTAAGGCCCCATCGCGGTACTACATATCGAGCTTGACCATAACTGGACTCACGTCATTCGCTATCACCGCAGTTGCCGACATGAGAATCAACACGAAAGCAGTAGGGTGAGTCTCTTTACATAAATAATAGCAAATAGGATAAGCATTATATTACGGAAGGCAACTAGCAACAATCACATTCCAACAATTAGTATATGACATTTAATTTGGCACATCAACTCACAACCATCACAAAGGCAACACCAATCACATGAATGTATGCATGTATGCACATGCATGTGGTACCATCAACCGTCACAAATTTTGCCCTGAGGGCACAACCGTCACAATAGATATCAACAACCGTCACACGATATCAAGGCCGAAGCCTACAACCACCATAATAGATATCAACAACCATCACACGATATCAAGGCCGAAGCCTACAACCGTCATTTGATGCATATGAAACATGAGACACCATGAACAATGCATCAATCACACACAATCTCAACCGTCATAATAGATATCAACAACCGTCACACGATATCAACAACCGTCACAATAGATATCAACAACTGTCACAATATATATTATTAAACCACCATCAAATATTAATCAACCATCATAAGATATTATTCAACCACCATCACATATTAATCAATCACCTTAAATTCATTAAGACCTCATCGACCACCAACTCTAGGACTAACACCAAAATCAAGGACCAACTCTCCTCTAAGGACTAGACTGACTCCCCAAAGGACTAAACGGTCACCTAAGGGACTAAACAGTCACATAGGGACCAAAACAACATTTTTGAAGGACCAATAGTGCATAGGGACCAAAATAACATTTTTAAGGACTAAAAAGGTTCGAAATATCAAAATAGCATTTTTGAGGACTAAAAGTGTTCAAAGGACCAAAATAACATTTTTGAGGGCTAAAAAGTTCAAAAGGACCAAAATAGCATTTTTGGAACTAAGACCCAACATAATCTAGACATAATACTTCAACCCCAATCTCAACACCAATTCACCATAATCACTCCCAATTAATTTTAATTGAACTCCTTACACAATTATCTCATTAGCACCAATTAATCCAACTACACATAAACTCCCATTCAACTCAACAACACATGAACACACATTTTAATTCAACAACACCTAAACACTCATTTATTTCAACAACACTTAGACAACATTTAATCCAACAACACATGAACATCAATTTAATTCAACAACACTTAGACACCATTTAATCCAACAATATATAAGCCCTCATTTAATTCAACAATACATAAATCATCATTTAATTAGTCACACATAACATCAATTAATTCAAACAACTCATCAATAATCAATTAATTCAAACAACACATAAACAACAATTTATTCAAACAACACATAAAAAACAATTTATTCAAACAACACATAAACAACAATTTATTACCCTAAACACCTAACCCACACATAATCACTAATCCTACAACCTATTATGTATGAAAGAGAGCCCCCTTACCTCAAAATTGAGAAACCCAAGTTGCCTCTCCTTCAACAACACAAGAACCACCAAAAATGGCTGCTCTCCTACTTTGAGCTTCAAAACCCCATCCATGGCAAAGTGAAAAGGGAAAGGAATTAGTGTATGAAATTTACACTAAAAGATAGAGGAAGAAAAAATAGGGAAGATTCGTACCTCATACCACTTACCCCAAGCCAAAATGAAGAGAAGCTCATCCCTCCCCTTCATGAACAGGCCGTCGGCACTTACCCCCTCTCCTCACCTTTTTTTTTCTTTTTCTTTCTTTCCCCTGTTTCTCCTTTCTCTCTCTCTGGACCCCCTTTCTCCCTTCTTTTATTATTTCTTTGACTTTTCTTACTTCTTTCCTTTCTTTTCTTATTTCTCCTTCTCCCTCCTCCTAGCTGCTGCCGTCCCTCCCTTCACTCTCTCCCTCTCCTTTTTCTTTTCTTTGTTTCAAATGGGAAGGAAAACCCTACCCCTAAAGTTATTCCCTTTAATTTGGGCCTATTTGTGGGCCTTGGGCCCTTTATTTGCACCCCCTAGTTACTTCAACACCTCCTGAAATAAATAAATTACCACTCCCTTATTTACTACCCAACACCTCTTAGTTATATTAAATACTCTATTATTCTTTTAATATAACTAGTCACTATAATGCCTCCTAAATAAAGTAAAACTCCAACTTAATTAATTGACTTAATAAAATGTGGTACTTCTCAACTAACTTAATTAAACAAATAATTAAATTATTTTGGGGCGTTACAGAAACCGCTGCCTCTTAATGCGTACGACGGAAAAGGAGACCCTGATGAGCACGTGGACGACTTCGTTCGCAGTTTAGATTACCACGGTGCCCCCGAGGAAGTTTGATGCAAGCTCTTCCCCATCACTTTCAAGAAAAGTGCCTCAAAATGGTACAAGGATCTTCCACCGGCCTCGATATCATCGTAGGACCAGTTCACCAAGCTCTTCACAACACGGTTCAGGGCATCAAGGCTGAAGCCGAAGTCCGTGGACATTCTGCGAACCATATGCTAGGGAGAGACAGAATCCCTCAGAGAGTATATAGAAAGGTATAACAAAGAAGTCGACGAAGTTCACAATGTGACAGACGAGGTACAAATGATGTTCATGAGGCACGACCACAGGAAAGACACTCTTTTCCACGTTAACGTCGGCTTGCGTCCTCCCAAGACCGTGGACAAATTCCTGAGGCGGGCTCAACACCACATCGATTAGGAAGAATCCAACGAGGCAATGGAGGCGACTGCCCCCTCGGCCCCGGGAAAAGGGAAGGAATCAAAGGAGAAATCTAAATAAGGCAGCGTTCCGAGCTCTAAGGAATGGCGCTCGAGGTTCACGGATTACTCACTCTTGAACGCGTCAAAAACCAAGATCCTCTAGGAGTGTGCTAATGCCGAATTCAATGATGTCAAATGGCCAGCGCCAATACCACAGAGGCACACCACCAACAAGAAGACTTATTGCCGATATCACAGGAGCCACGGGCATGGCACGAAAGATTGTCCAGTCCTGAAGGATGACATCGAGGACCTCATTCAACGAGGAAAGTTCAAGCAATACCTCAAAGATGATGAGAAGAAAAGGGAGCGCTCGCCCCGGATGTAACGCCCAAAATAATTTAATTACTTATTTAATTAAGTTATTTAAGGCTTGCAACATTTAATTAAGTCAATTAATTAGTTGAGTTTATTTTATCAAAAAGGGGTCTAATTTATTTAAATGGAGTAATTAAGTTGGGATTTATTTTATTACAGGAGGTGAATTGAATTAATTGGGGAGGTGTAAATAAGGCCCAAGGGCCATTAGTGAGCCCAATTTCTAGTCATAAACCTAGGGGTCTCTAATGTAGAGTCTCATTTGTGTCTCATTCAAAGAAAGAAAAGATGAAATTAGAGGGAGGAGAAGGAGGGAGGCCGACGCACCAAGGGGGGGAAAAGGAAGGGGCTTTTTCTTGAGTTTTGCTTGGTAAGTGGAGTTTCTTAGTTCATTATTCTCCATTTTTCTTCCTCTTTTTAGTGTTGTAGTCTTCAACTCCTCATTTCCATTTTTGTTGATTCTCCATTTTTACCCAAGGAGAGTGAGGCCACGGTTTCCAGCTGAAAGGAGGGTAGGAGTACTTCATTTTGTTGGTTTTTGGTGTTGGATTGAAGTTTCTACCTCATTCAAGGTTAGGGGGCTCTCATTTACATTTATAATAAGTTGTATGATATGCATTATGTGTGGAATAGCTCTAGGATGGTTTGATTGTTTGAGTTTTGTGTTAATCTTATGTTTGTTGTTGTATTTGAGTTTAATTTGGTGATACTATGATGCTTGATGTTGGAAATAAATGTGTTGTTAAATGTGCATGCAATGTGTTTGATAAAATGCTTCAATGTGATGAAATATGAGAATATGTTGATTTCATGATGTTGATTAAATGTCTAAGTGAGTGTTGTGGAAGTGGGTGTTTGGGGGATTGCTTGAATAGGAGAAGTTTTAGTGGTGTGGTGTTTGAAGTTTGTTTTCGGTTTGGTGTGTTGGGGGAGGGGGGGCGCCAATTTCACAGGAAAATGGCGCCTGTGTTGTTGTTTATTTTCGGTTGGGTGTTGCGCAGGGGAGGGGGCGCCAATTCCCTAGGAATCTGGCGCCAGGTTTACTGTTGATGTGCGCAGGGAGTGTTGCGCAGGGGAGGGGGCGCCAATTCGCTGGGAACTTGGCGCCTGTGTGCGTGCAGGAGTGGTGCGTGTGGTGTCTGGGCAGGGGGCGCCATTTGGCTGCCCCAGGACGCCAGTTGTGCGCCCGTGTCTGCGCCATTGTGTGTTGCTGGGCGCCATTTGGCTGCCCTGTGCGCCTGTTTTGGCGCCTAGAGGTGCAAAGGTGTCTAAGTGTGGGTTCAAAATAGTCCCTAAGTGTAAAATTGATCCTTATGGTGCCAAACTAGTCCCTAGGTGTCAAAATAGTCCTTAGGTGCTAAAATGGTCCTTATGGTGTGGGATTGGTCCTTAGGTGCTAAAATGGTCCTTATGGTGTTGGATTGGTCCTTAGGAGGTGATTTGGTCCTTAGGTGAGGGTTTAGTCCTTGGTGTGACATTTAGTCCAATAATGAGGTGTGTGGTGTTGTGGTGATGATTAAGCGGTGTGTAGGCTTCGGCCAAATATTGTGATTGGAGTTGAGTTGCGAAATGAAAAGTGGTGAGTTAATGATTGTTGTGGTAATGTATTGTGTTGTGGTGCATTGTCATGGTGTTACATGAATCATGCATATTCAGCGGAGATGTAGGCTTCGGCCATTGCGGTGTGTAGGCTTCGGCCATTGCGGTGTGTAGGCTTCGGCCAAAGCAGTGTGTGCCCTCAAGGCTTATTGCGGTGATGATGGATCCACATGCATATTTCATACATACATATACCCATGTCTGCGTGGTGAATTTTGGTGATGCTTAGTTGATCCGTTAATATTGTTCTTGATGTTATAATTAAATGATAAATGCATTAATTGTTGTGGATTAGTGTTACTAGTTGCTTTCCTAATGTAATGCTTATCCTACTTGTTATTATTTATGTAAAGAGACTCACCCTACTGCTTTTTATGTTGCCTCTCATGGGGGCAACGTGCAGGTGATACTGAGTGAAGGTATTCATGCCTTCTTTGGTTGGTCGTGTCAGCTCTGATATGTAGCACCAGGGGAGGGATGTCGTAGTACTGTTGTTTTTCTTTTAATGTATTAGACTGAGACTATTTGGTGCATTGTTATTATGTTCACTAGACTTGTTGTCATTCTGCGGTACCGGAGATTATTTTATGTGATGTAACTAAACAGGTGTTTGCGGGCTCGTCCCTAAACTATTGTGCTATATATCATGCTGTTTTGTTGACTTCGTGTCATATGATGTGTGTTGGTTTTTAAAGGGATGAAAATGTGACACTCTCTTGCATCGATTTTTGAACACTCTGATTTTATTTACATAGTAGTAATAGAAATTAGAAGGGGGTGTTACATTAGTGGTATCAGAGCAAAAGTTCGGTCTGTCCGGCCAAGTCTGTCTGTCATAGTATCTATGACAACTAGGTAGTATTAGTTTGGTTCTGAATTGGTGTTAATGCTGCAGTGTTAGGTTGAAATGGCTAGGAGGGTTGATGCTGCTCTTGCTGAAGCTTTGCAAGCTATAGCTCAGGCGATGGGGAACCAGCGGAATGGTGGAGGAGATGCTGAAGACCGTAAGTTGGCCACGTTCCAAAGGGAGAACCCACCCACCTTCAAGGGTAGGTACGATCCGGATGGAGCGTTGGCATGGTTGAAGGAAATAGAGCGAATCTTCCGTGTCATGGAGTGTACCACAGCTCAGAAAGTGAAGTTTGGAACTCATATGCTAGCAGAGGAAGCTGATGACTGGTGTAACACCCCCTTTTCTATTTATAATTTAAACGCGCAATTATCAGAGTCACCACGAGGGCGCCACATTTTTCACCATATAAAACGCCAAATTGATTTAAAATAAATCCTCAAAAACATAAATAATTAATCTCTAAGCAGCGGAATCACAAACTCATTTAACACCTCCAAAAATAATTAAACATTAAACCAAAACTCCAAAAATAAATGGTAATAGTTCGGGAAAGCGGTAACTAGACCCTCTCCAGGTGTTACGCATCGAGCCGACACGCACTCCAACGAGAAGGAGACTACACCTAGCAATCCTCCACGAGTACTAACGATCACTGCAGCGTTGCCACATAAGAGCAACATTCCAAGCGAAGAAGGGTGAGCTTAACGAAATAATAGGTAAAGATAGCGATATATAGCGGCGGGTAAATCACGATAACACGAGAAAGTCAATACATCATAACACCACGCAAACTCAAACTATTTAATTAATGGATATTACATCATCATGTCTCGTTATAACTCACTTCATAAAGATACCACGTATTGTAGCATCACGGCTACCTCAGAACGAAAACATCACACAAGACACCGACTCGTAAATACGTAAAGTCAACACCAAGACACGTTATATATTTATGTATGGACTATGCAACAATGCAACCCCTCCGGGCATATGCATGCGGTGCACCGATCTCAAACACAACTAAGCCACGACGGCGAGCGGCGAAGCCTATACCACCAACAACAATCTCAAGAGGCGAGCCTATACCACCAAGAACAATCTCAAGGAGGCGGAGCCTATACCACCAAGAATATTCACAAAGAGGCCAAGCCTATACCACCAAAAATATTCACAAAGAGGCCGAAGCCTATACCACCGAGAAATGCATATGATAATGCGACTCATGACTCATGCACCAACTACACAAACTCAAAGTATTTAATTAATAAATACTATAACATCATATCTCATTATAAAATCACTTCACAAAAATATCACGTGTTGTAGCATCACAGCTACCTCGTAATTCTCACCGGTTTACTGCATCACAACGCCACATCGCTTACACCTGCACCTCGACACACACTCGTTTCACTTCGTCACACACTCACTTCGCCTCGACACACACTCACTTCACTTCGACACACACTCACTTCACCTCGGCACACAATCAATTCACCTCGGCACACACCCACTTCACATCGGCACACACTCACTTCACCTCGGCACACACAAAATACACCTCGGTACACTCTCACACACCTCGGCACCTCACCCCATTCACCTCGGCACCTCATCTCGCCTCACTCACCTCGGTCACCAACCTCCTTCACCTCGGCACATCACCCTCATTCACCTCGGCACCTCACCTCACATCACTCACCTAGGTCACCTCACCTCATTCACCTCGGCACCTCACCTCACCTCACTCACCTACGTCACCTCACCTCACACACCTCGGCACATACTCACGCACAGGGCACAGGCACCTTGCGCCCAGCCCGTGCCACTCTCCCACGCCTCACACACCTCGGCACACACATTCACACACCTCGACAGACCCTCACACACCTCGGCACATACTCACACACAGGGCATAGGCGCCTTGCGCCCAACCCGTGCCACTTTCCCATGCCTCACACACCTCGGCACACACACTCACACACCTCGGCAGACTCTCACACACCTCGGCACATACTCACACACAGCCACGGGCGCACACTCAGCGCCCTTTCCCGGCACACAAGCGCACACAGATAAAGAACTCGGGCGCCGGGCGGCGCAACACACACAAGCACACACACCAGGCGCATGGGCTGCCAATTTTGGCGCCCTAGCCATGCCACAACGCATCCACTTGACGCAAACACTTCAATTTAACACATCAATTGAATAAAATCATGGCTCAATCACGAAATCAACATCATCACGCAAATAACAACCATAACGAAACCACAACATCATGCGAAAATCACCCAAATCCTAACTACCCACATACCCCCATCGCAACCCATTATAAATGTTAAAACCCACCCTTACCTCGAATGCGTAAGCTCGAACACGATGAAGGAACCACTTAACAAAACCTCAAAGAATGCCTTCCTTCTCCGCCTCGAGATTTCGCGAACTCTCTCTTTCTCTTCTCCTCCTTCGCTCCTCTCTCTCACACGGCGCACCCTACATTTCTCTTTTCTTTCGTTCCTTTCTTTTCTTCTTTTTCTTTCTTTCTCTCCAAGTTTCTAAGATCTTAACCCTAGCTTAAGTCATTGGGCTCACTTGACTTGGGCTCTTCTCGCCACCTAGTTAGTTACTAACACTACTCCTTTCTCTTAATTAAATTACCACTCACTTACTTACTAAACACCACTCCTCATTTAAATTAAATACCCTTTTATTATTTTAATACAATTAACCACTATAACACCTAATTAAATTAATTAAATAAACACTCAAATTATTTTTGGGGCGTTACAACTCTCCCCCACTTCGAATATTTTCGCCCTCGAAAATCTAACCAATACGGATATAGTAATGCTCTACCCAGTTCATACTCAAAGCTTACCTCTAATCCACCCAACGGCAAACAAACAAAATTCACAACAAAGTCTTCGTGAGAAAATTGACAAGAGACACGTAAAACACACGATCAAAGACATTACGATCATACGATAATATAGCACTTAAACGTTCGCAGCATGCGACAATGACAAAACAACAAGTAGCATCGGTATTAACAATAGATTCTAGCGGAGCACCCTTAACGAGACACGTACCTCTAGTACTACCATCATCCCTCCGTTGCCTCGTAACCCGCCAAAACAAACACCCTTCAAAGTGAGACCTTCCTTGCTTTGGTTTGGACATCGAGCACCGATGTGTCCTTCCTCACCGCAGCTTGAAACAGAGCGCCTCTCTTACGATCACGCTTAGTTGCCATATGGCCCTCTTTCCCACACTTGTAGCATCTCTTCACACCACCGGACAATCGGGCGTTTATGACCGACCTTCCCACACTTGTAGCATACCACACTAGCAAAGCAAAGATCTCCCCACTTGACTTCTTGCCCGAACTCTCCTCTCCCTTACCCTTACCACCGAAACCTCATAGGGCTTCCCACTAAACCGAGAATTCCTCTTTTCCTTCACGACCTTGTAAGCAAAGAAACTATCTTCTTCATAGATCCTACACTTATCAACCAATCTAGCAAAATCCCGAATCCCTCGATACCCAATTGCTTTCTTTATATCAGTATGAGACCACTCTCAAAATTGACACACTTGGAGAACTCCGAATCGGCATCATTGGCATAGTAAGGATGTAACTTGGCCAACTCCTCAAATTTGGCGGCATACTCGGCCACCGTCTTGTTTCCCGCTTTAGCTCTAGAAATTCCACTTCCTTCTTAGCTCGCACATCCTCGGTAGTACTTTCTCTTGAACTCTCTTGTGAAAACCTCCCAAGTAACTTCCTCACCGGCATTTTCTAACCTTCGCGACATTCCCAACCACGGTCATCCGCCTCTTGCCTAGCATATGCGTACTCAAACCTTACTTTCTTACAAGCAGCGCATAATCCATAACTGAAAAATTCTCTCGATCTCCTTCAACCATGCCAAAGCTCCATCGAGGATCATACCGACCTTTGAAAGTGGGCGGATTCTCCTTTGGAACGTGGCCAACTTACGGTTTGCCAAAGATCCTCTCCACCATTCCATTTGGTTCCCCATCGCTCGAGCTATAGCTTGCAAAGCTTCAAACAAGAGCAAGATCAACCCTCCTAGCCATTTCAACCTAACACCGCAAAGCATTAACACCAATTCGTAACTGTGCTAACACTACTTAGTTGTCATATACACTATGACCGACAGACGCACTTGGCTTTTATTGCATCGAACTTATGCTCGATACCACTAATGTAACACCCCTTTTCTAATTATAATTTAAACGCAAGAATTATCGAGTCACCACGAGGCGCCACATTTTTCACCATATAAAACTCCAAATTGATTTAAAATAAATCCTCAAAACATAAATAGTTAATCTCTACAGCGGCGGAATCACAAACTCATTTAACACCTCCAAAAATAATTAAACATTAAACCAAAACTCCAAAAATAAATGGTAATAGTTCGGGAAAGCGGTAACTACGACCCTCCCTGGTGTTACGCGATCGAGTCGATTACTGCACTCCAACGAGAAGGAGACTACACCTAGCAATCCTCCACGAGTACTAACGATCACTGTAGCGTTGCCACATAAGAGCAACATTCCAAGCGTAGGGGTGAGCTTAACGAAATAATAGTAATGATAGCGTATATAAGCAGCAGTAAATCACGATAACACGAGAAAGTCAATACATCATAACACCACGCAAACTCAAACTATTTAATTAATGGATATTACATCATCATGTCTCGTTATAACTCACTTCATAAAGATACCACGTATTGTAGCATCACAAACTACCTCAGAACGAAAACATCACACAAGACACCGACTCGTAATACGTAAAGTCAACACCAAGACACGTTATATATTTATGTATGGACTATGCAACAATGCAACCCCCTCCGGGCATATGCATGCGATGCAGATCTCAAACACAACTAAGCCACGACGCGAGCGGCGAAGCCTATACCACCAACAACAATCTCAAGAGGCGGAGCCTATACCACCAAGAACAATCTCAAGGAGGCCTGAGCCTATACCACCAAGAATATTCACAAAGAGGCGAAGCCTATACCACCAAAAAAATATTCACAAAGAGGAAGCTTATACCACCGAGAAATGCATATGATAATGCGACTCATGACTCATGCACCAACTACACAAACTCAAAGTATTTAATTAATAAATACTATAACATCATATCTCATTATAAAATCACTTCACAAAAATATCACGTGTTGTAGTATCACAACTACCTCGTAATTCTCACGACACAAAGATCACAGTGCCACATCGCTTACACCGCACCTCGACACACACTCATTTCACACGTCACACACTCACTTCGCCTCGACACACACTCACTTCACTTCGACACACACTCACTTCACCTCAACACACACTCAATTCACCTCGACACACACTCACTTCACCTCAAGACACACCCACTTCACATCGGCACACACTCACTTCACCTCGGAACACACAAAATACACCCCGGTACACACTCACACACCCTAAGACCTCACCCCATTCACCTCGGCACCTCATCTCGCCTCACTCACCTCGGCCACCAACCTCCTTCACCCTAAGACATCACCCTCATTCACCTCGGCACCTCACCTCACATCACTCACCTAGGTCACCTCACCTCATTCACCTCGGCACCTCACCTCACCTCACTCACCCACGCCACCTCACCTCACACACCCTAAGCACATACTCACGCACAGGCACGTGCACCTTGCGCCCGGCACTCGTGCCACTCTCCCACGCCTCACACACCTCGGCACACACATTCACACACCTCGCTGCAGACCCTCACACACCTAAGCACATACTCACACACAGGGCATAGCGCCTTGCGCCCAACCCGTGCCACTCTCCCATGCCTCACACACCTCTAACACACACTCACACACCTCGGCGGCACTCTCACACACCTCGGCACATACTCACACACACACCACGGGCGCACACTCAGCGCCCTTTCCCGCACACAGCAAGCGCTGCAGCAAAGACTCGGCGCCACCGGCGTACAAGAACACACACAAGCACACACACACCAGCGCATGGGTCGCCAATTTTGGCGCCCTAGCCATGCCACAACGCATCCACTGACGCAAAACACTTCAATTTAACACATCAATTGAATAAAATCATGGCTCAATCACGAAATCAACATCATCACGCAAATAACAACCATAACGAAACCACAACATCATGCGAAAATCACCCAAATCCTAACTACCCACATACCCCCATCGCAACCCATTATAAATGTTAAACCCACCCTTACCTCGAATGCGTAAGCTCAGAACACGATGAAGGAACCACTTAACAAAACCTCAAAGAATGCCTTCCTTCTCCGCCTCGAGATTTCGCGAACTCTCTTTCTCTTCTCCTCCTTCGCTCCCTCTCTCACTCAGCGCACCCTACTGCTTTCTCTTTTCTTTCGTTCCTTTCTTTTCTTCTTTTTCTTTCTTTCTCTCCAAGTTTCTAAGATCTTAACCCTAGCTTAAGTCATTGGGCTCACTTGACTTGGGCTCTTCTCGCCACCTAGTTAGTTACTAACACTACTCCTTTCTCTTAATTAAATTACCACTCACTTACTTACTAAACACCACTCCTCATTTAAATTAAATACCCTTTTATTATTTTAATACAATTAACCACTATAACACCTAATTAAATTAATTAAATAAACACTCAAATTATTTTGGGGCGTTATAACTCTCCCCACTTAGAATATTTTAGCCTCGAAAATCTAACCAATACTGGATATAGTAATGCTCTACCCGGTTCATACTCAAAGCTTACCTCTAATCCACCCAACGGCAAACAAACAAAATTCACAACAAAGTCTTCGAGAAAATTGACAAGAGACACGAGAAAACACACCGATCAAAGACATTACGGTCATACGGATAATATAGCACTTAAACGTTCGCAAAGATGCGACAATGACAAAACAACAAGTAGCATCGGATTAACAATAGATTCTAGCGGAGCACCCTTAACGAGACACGCACCTCTAGTACTACCATCATCCCTCCGTTGCCTCGTAACCCGCCAAAACAAACACCCTTCGGTGAGACCTTCCTTGCTTTGGTTTGGACATCGAGCAGCGATGTGTCCTTCCTCACCGCAGCTTGAAACAGAGCGCATCCTTACGATCACGCTTAGTTGCCATATGGCCCTCTTTCCCACACTTGTAGCATCTCTTCACACCACCGGACAACTGGGCGTTTATGACCCGACCTTCCCACACTTGTAGCATACCACACTAGCAAAGCAAAGATCTCCCCACTTGACTTCTTGCCCGAACTCTCCTCTCCCTTACCCTTACCACCGAAACCTCATAGGCTTCCTACTAAACCGAGAATTCCTCTTTTCCTTCACAAACCTTGTAGCAGCAAAACTATCTTCTTCATAGATCCTACACTTATCAACCAATCTAGCAAAATCCCGAATCCCTTGATACCCAATTGCTTTCTTTATATCGAGTATGAGACCACTCTCAAAATTGACACACTTGGAGAACTCCGAATCGGCATCATTGGCATAGTAAGGGATGCATTTGGCCAACTCCTCAAATTTGGCGGCATACTCGGCCACCGTCTTGTTTCTCGCTTTAGCTCTAGAAATTCCACTTCCTTCTTAGCTCGCACATCCTCGTGGTAGTACTTTCTCTTGAACTCTCTTGTGAAAACCTCCCAAGTAACTTCCTCACCAAACATTTTCTAACCTTCGCGACATTCCCAACCACCGGTCATCCGCCTCTTGGACTAGCATATGCGTACTCAAACCTTACTTTCTCACAAGCAGCGCACAATCCATAACACGAAAAATTCTCTCGATCTCCTTCAACCATGCCAAAGCTCCATCGAGGATCATACCGACCTTTGAAAGTGGGCGGATTCTCCTTTGGAACGTGGCCAACTTACTTGCCAAAGCATCCTCTCCACCATTCCATTTGGTTCCCCATCGCTCGAGCTATAGCTTGCAAAGCTTTCAGCAAGAGCAAAGATCAACCCTCCTAGCCATTTCAACCTAACACCGCAAAGATTAACACCAATTCGTAACTGTGCTAACACTACTTAGTTGTCATATACACTATGACGACAGACGCACTTCTGCGGACGGACCGAACTTATGCTCACGATACCACTAATGTAACACCCCTTTTCTAATTATAATTTAAACGCGCAATTATCGAGTCACCACGAGGCGCCACATTTTTCACCATATAAAACTCCAAATTGATTTAAAATAAATCCTCAAAAACATAAATAGTTAATCTCTAGCGGCGGAATCACAAACTCATTTAACACCTCCAAAAATAATTAAACATTAAACCAAAACTCCAAAAATAAATGGTAATAGTTCGGAAAAGCGGTAACTACGACCTCTCCCCTGTTACGATCGAGTGACATGCACTCCAACGAGAAGGAGACTACACCTAGCAATCCTCCACGAGTACTAACGATCACTGCAGCGTTGCCACATAAGAGCAACATTCCAAGCGAAGGGGTGAGCTTAATGAGAAATAATAGGTAATGATAGCAAGATATAAGCGGCGGCAGTAAATCACGATAACACGAGAAAGTCAATACATCATAACACCACGCAAACTCAAACTATTTAATTAATGGATATTACATCATCATGTCTCGTTATAACTCACTTCATAAAGATACCACGTATTGTAGCATCACAACTACCTCAGAACGAAAAACATCACACAAGACACCGACTCGTAATACGTAAAGTCAACACCAAGACACGTTATATATTTATGTATGGACTATGCAACAATGCAACCCCCTCGGGCATATGCATGCGGTACCGATCTCAAACACAACTAAGCCACGACCAAGAGCGGCAAGCCTATACCACCAACAACAATCTCAAGAGGCCGAGCCTATACCACCAAGAACAATCTCAAGGAGGCGGAGCCTATACCACCAAAAATATTCACAAAGAGGCCGAAGCCTATACCACCAAAAATATTCACAAAGAGGCCAAGCCTATACCACCAGAAATGCATATGATAATGCGACTCATGACTCATGCACCAACTACACAAACTCAAAGTATTTAATTAATAAATACTATAACATCATATCTCATTATAAAATCACTTCACAAAAATATCACGTGTTGTAGGATCACGGCTACCTCGTAATTCTCACGATTCACAAAGATCATGTTTGCCACATCGCTTACACACGCACCTCGACACACACTCATTTCACTTCACACACTCACTTCGCCTCGACACACACTCACTTCACTTCGACACACACTCACTTCACCTCCAAGACACACTCAATTCACCTCGGCACACACTCACTTCACCTCGGCACACACCCACTTCACACTCCGGCACACACTCACTTCACCTCGGAACACACAAAATACACCTCGGTACACTCTCACACACCTCGGCACCTCACCCCATTCACCTCGGCACCTCATCTCGCCTCACTCACCTCGGTCACCAACCTCCTTCACCTCGGCACATCACCCCCATTCACCTCGGCACCTCACCTCACATCACTCACCTAGGTCACCTCACCTCATTCACCTCGGCACCTCACCTCACCTCACTCACCTACGTCACCTCACCTCACACACACCTAAGCACATACTCACGCCAGGCACAGCGCTTGCGCCCGGCCGCCGTGCCACTCTCCCACGCCTCACACACCTCGGCACACACATTCACACACCTCGACAGACCCTCACACACCTCGGCACATACTCACACACAGGGCATAGGCGCCTTGCGCCCAGCCCGTGCCACTCTCCCATGCCTCACACACCTCGGCACACACACTCACACACCTCGGCAGACTCTCACACACCTCGGCACATACTCACACACAGCCACGGGCGCACACTAGGCGCCTTTTCCCAGACACAAGCGCACCCAGGGCAAGAACTTCGGCGCCACAGGCGCAAGAACACACACCAAACACACACACCAGGCGCATGGGCTGCCAATTTTGGCGCCCTAGCCATGCCACAACGCATCCACTTGACGCAAACACTTCAATTTAACACATCAATTGAATAAAATCATGGCTCAATCACGAAATCAACATCATCACGCAAATAACAACCATAACGAAACCACAACATCATGCAAAAATCACCCAAATCCTAACTACCCACATACCCCCATCGCAACCCATTATAAATGTTAAAACCCACCCTTACCTCGAATGCGTAAGCTCCAGAACACGATGAAGGAACCACGAACAAAACCTCAGCAACAGCTTCCTTCTCCGCCTCGAGATTTCACGAACTCTCTCTTTCTCTTCTCCTCCTTCGCTCCTCTCTCTCACGGCGCACCCTTCTGTTTCTCTTTTCTTTCGTTCCTTTCTTTTCTTCTTTTTCTTTCTTTCTCTCCAAGTTTCTAAGATCTTAACCCTAGCTTAAGTCATTGGGCTCACTTGACTTGGGCTCTTCTCGCCACCTAGTTAGTTACTAACACTACTCCTTTCTCTTAATTAAATTACCACTCACTTACTTACTAAACACCACTCCTCATTTAAATTAAATACCCTTTTATTATTTTAATACAATTAACCACTATAACACCTAATTAAATTAATTAAATAAACACTCAAATTATTTTTGGGGCGTTACAACTCTCCCCCACTTAGAATATTTTCGCCTAAAATCTAACCAATACTGGATATAGTAATGCTCTACCCAGTTCATACTCAAAGCTTACCTCTAATCCACCCAACGGCAAACAAACAAAATTCACAACAAAGTCTTCGTAGAAAATTGACAAGAGACACAGAAAACACACCAGTCAGCACATTACAGTCATACAGATAATATAGCACTTAAACGTTCGCAGCATGCGACAATGACAAAACAACAAGTAGCATCGGTATTAACAATAGATTCTAGCGGAGCACCCTTAACGAGACACGTACCTCTAGTACTACCATCATCCCTCCGTTGCCTCGTAACTCGCCAAAACAAACACCCTTCCAAAGAGACCTTCCTTGCTTTGGTTTTGGACATCGAGCGAGCAGCGATGTGTCTTTCTCACCGCGCTGATTGAAACAGAGCGCATCCTTACGATCACAGTTAGTTGCCATATGGCCCTCTTTCCCACACTTGTAGCATCTCTTCACACCACCCGGACAATCTGGGCGTTTATGACCAGCCTTCCCACACTTGTAGCATACCACACTAGCAGCAGCATCTCCCCCACTTGACTTCTTGCCCGAACTCTCCTCTCCCTTACCCTTACCACCTGAAACCTCATAGGGCTTCCCACTAGCGAGAATTCCTCTTTTCCTTCACAGCCTTGTAAGCAGCAAAACTATCTTCTTCATAGATCCTACACTTATCAACCAATCTAGCAAAATCCCGAATCCCTTGATACCCAATTGCTTTCTTTATATCAGGGCGCAGACCACTCTCAAAATTGACACACTTGGAGAACTCCGAATCGGCATCATTGGCATAGTAAGGACAGAATTTGGCCAACTCCTCAAATTTGGCGGCATACTCGGCTACCGTCTTGTTTCCCTGCTTTAGCTCTAGAAATTCCACTTCCTTCTTAGCTCGCACATCCTCAGGGTAGTACTTTCTCTTGAACTCTCTTGTGAAAACCTCCCAAGTAACTTCCTCACCAGCATTTTCTAACCTTCGCGACATTCCCAACCACCAGTCATCCGCCTCTTCAGCTAGCATATGCGTACCAAACCTTACTTTCTGCGCAGGCGTACAATCCATAACCCGAAAAATTCTCTCGATCTCCTTCAACCATGCCAAAGCTCCATCAGGATCATACCGACCTTTGAAAGTGGGCGGATTCTCCCTTTGGAACGTGGCCAACTTACGGTGCCAAAGATCCTCTCCACCATTCCGCTGGTTCCCCATCGCCGAGCTATAGCTTGCAAAGCTTCAAGCAAGAGCAAGATCAACCCTCCTAGCCATTTCAACCTAACAACTGCGGCATTAACACCAATTCGTAACTGTGCTAACACTACTTAGTTGTCATATACACTATGGACCGTGAGACGACTTGGCCGGACAGACCGAACTTATGCTCGATACCACTAATGTAACACCCCTTTTCTAATTATAATTTAAACGGCGCAATTATCGTGAGTCACCACGAGGCGCCACATTTTTCACCATATAAAACTCCAAATTGATTTAAAATAAATCCTCAAAAACATAAATAGTTAATCTCTAAGCAAATGGAATCACAAACTCATTTAACACCTCCAAAAATAATTAAACATTAAACCAAAACTCCAAAAATAAATGGTAATAGTTCGGAAAGCAGTAACTACGACCCTCCCGGTGTTACGCATCGAGCCGATTACTGCACTCCAACGAGAAGGAGACTACACCTAGCAATCCTCCACGAGTACTAACGATCACTGCGCAGCGTTGCCACATAAGAGCAACATTCCAAGCGTAAGGGTGAGCTTAACGAAATAATAGGTAATGATAGCGATATAAGCGGCGGGTAAATCACGATAACACGTAAAGTCAATACATCATAACACCACGCAAACTCAAACTATTTAATTAATGGATATTACATCATCATGTCTCGTTATAACTCACTTCATAAAGATACCACGTATTGTAGCATCACAACTACCTCAGAACTCTAAAACATCACACAAGACACCGACTCGTAATACGAGAAAGTCAACACCAAGACACGTTATATATTTATGTATGGACTATGCAACAATGCAACCCCTGCGGGCATATGCATGCGTGACCGATCTCAAACACAACTAAGCCACGACGGGCGAGAGGCCGAAGCCTATACCACCAACAAAAATCTCAAGAGGCCGGAGCCTATACCACCAAGAACAATATCAAGGAGGCCGGAGCCTATACCACCAAGAATATTCACAAAGAGGCCGAAGCCTATACCACCAAAAATATTCACAAAGAGGCCGAAGCCTATACCATCGAGAAATGCATATGATAATGCAACTCATGACTCATGCACCAACTGCACAAACTCAAAGTATTTAATTAATAAATACTATAACATCATATCTCATTATAAAATCACTTCACAAAAATATCACGTGTTGTAGTATCACAGCTACCTCGTAATTCTCACCAGTTTACAGCATCACAGCTGCCACATCGCTTACACCTGCACCTCGACACACACTCATTTCACTTCGTCACACACTCACTTCGCCTCGACACACACTCACTTCACTTCGACACACACTCACTTCACCTCGGCACACACTCAATTCACCTCGGCACACACTCACTTCACCTCGGCACACACCCACTTCACATCGGCACACACTCACTTCACCTCGGCACACACAAAATACACCTCGGTACACTCTCACACACCTCAGCACCTCACCCCATTCACCTCGGCACCTCATCTCGCCTCACTCACCTCGGTCACCAACCTCCTTCACCTCAAGCACATCACCCCATTCACCTCGGCACCTCACCTCACATCACTCACCTAGGTCACCTCACCTCATTCACCTCGGCACCTCACCTCACCTCACTCACCCACGCCACCTCACCTCACCACACACTAAGCACATACTCACGCACAGTGGCACAGCGCGCTTGCGCCCGGCCGTGCCTGCTCTCCCATGCCTCACACACCTCGGCACACACACTCACACACCCCTCGGCAGACTCTCACACACCTCGGCACATACTCACACACACCTGCACCACACGGCGCACACTCAGCGCCCTTTTCCCTGACACAAGCGCACAGGCAAAGAACTCGGCGCCACAGGCAAACAAGAACGCACACAAGCACACACGGCGCGCACATGGTCGCCAATTTTGGCGCCCTAGCCATGCCACAACGCATCCACTGAGCGCAAACACTTCAATTTAACACATCAATTGAATAAAATCATGGCTCAATCACGAAATCAACATCATCACGCAAATAACAACCATAACGAAACCACAACATCATGCGAAAATCACCCAAATCCTAACTACCCACATACCCCCATCGCAACCCATTATAAATGTTAAAACCCACCTTACCTCGAATGCGTAAGCTCCGGAACACGATGAAGGAACCACGAACAAAACCTCGAGCCATGACTTCCTTCCTTCTCCGCCTCGAGATTTCGCGAACTCTCTCTTTCTCTTCTCCTCATTCGCTCCTCTCTCTCTCTCACGGCGCACCCTTCTGTTTCTCTTTTCTTTCGTTCCTTTCTTTTCTTCTTTTTCTTTCTTTCTCTCCAAGTTTCTAAGATCTTAACCCTAGCTTAAGTCATTGGGCTCACTTGACTTGGGCTCTTCTCGCCACCTAGTTAGTTACTAACACTACTCCTTTCTCTTAATTAAATTACCACTCACTTACTTACTAAACACCACTCCTCATTTAAATTAAATACCCTTTTATTATTTTAATACAATTAACCACTATAACACCTAATTAAATTAATTAAATAAACACTCGAATTATTTTTGGGGCGTTACAACTGGTGGATGAGAAAGAAGCAGAGGTTAGAAGCTGCAGGTGAAGAGAGCACCTGGGATGTATTCAAGGAGGAATTCACAAGGAAGTACTACCCTGAAGATGTGCGGGCCAAGAAAGAAGTGGAGTTTTTAGAGTCAACGGGAACAAGATCAGAGTGAATATGTGGCCAAGTTCAAGAGTTAGTCAAATTGCGCTACTTATTATGACAATGAAGCCATTGAATTTTCCAAGTGTGTCAAATTCGAGAATGGTGCAAAACTGAGATATAAAGAAAGCAATTGGGTATCAAGAGATTCGGGATTTTGCTAAATTGGTTGACAAGTGTAGGATCTATGAGGAAGATAGTACCGCTGCTTACAAGGTTGTGAGGGAAAAGAGGAATGCTCAGTTTAGGGGAAAGCCCTATGATGTTGGTGGAAGTAAAGGTAAGTGGAAGACAAGTGCTGGTAAGGGTTCAAGTGGGGGAGGTGCCTCTGCGGGTGTCGTGTGTTTTACTTGCAAGAAACCTGGTCATAAGAGTAGTGAGTGCTCCGAGGTTCACTGTTTCAAGTGTGGTCAGAAAGGCCACAAGGCTACTAACTGTGAGAAGAAAGGGGTGGTTTGCTATAAATGTGATGAAGTGGGTCATGTTAGTGCTAATTGTCCTAAGCCCAAGAGGGAGAGAGCTAAAGGGAAAGTGTTTGCCCTGGCAGGATCCGAGGATGCTAACGAGATTAGAGGTACTTGTTTTATTAACGGTACTCCTTTGATTGCTATAGTAGATACCGGTGCTACTCATTCTTTCATTCTTTGCATTGTGTCTTTGAGAAATTGGGTCTTGTGTTGTCTTCTATGAGAAGGGAGATGGTTAGTGATACTCCAGCTAAGGGTTCAGTAACTACTTCCCTAGTGTGTGCTAAGTGTCCTCTGTCATTCTTCGGGAGAGAGTTTCTTGTTGATCTTATTTGTTTTGCGTTGGGAGGGTTGGACGTCATTCTTGGTATGGAGTGGTTAGTTGATAACCATGTGCATATTAATTGTTTTAGTAGATCTGTGAGTTTTCCTTCTTCCGAAGAGGAAGAATCTGTTTTGTTGCCTTCTGGTCAATTGCATAGAGCCATGAAGGAGGAAGCTAAGCTGTTTACTTTGATGGCGTCGTTATCCGTTGAGAGCCAAGCCAAGATTGATGAGTTGCCAATAGTTCGTGGATTTCCTGAGGTGTTTCCCGATGAAATCCCAGATGTGCCACCTGAAAGAGAAGTAGAGTTTGCTATTGATCTAGTGCCTGGTACTAGACCCGTGTCTATGGCACCCTATAGGATGTCTGCATCCGAATTGTCTGAGTTGAAGAGTCAGCTAGAAGACTTGCTTGAAAAGAAGTTCATAAGGCCTAGTGTGTCGCCTTGGGGAGCGCCAGTGCTGTCGGTGAAGAAGAAGGATGGGAGTATGCGGCTTTGTGTTGATTATCGACAGTTGAACAAGGTGACGATTAAGAATAAGTATCCACTTCCACGAATTGATGATTTGATGGACCAATTGGTGGGAGCTCGTGTGTTTAGCAAGATTGATTTGAGGTCGGGCTACCATCAAATCAAAGTGAAGGATGAGGATGTTCCTAAGACGGCGTTTAGGACTCAGTATGGTCATTATGAGTATTCGGTAATGCCATTTGGTGTTACGAACGCTCCGGGGGTATTCATGGAATACATGAACCGTATTTTTCATGAATATCTTGATCGTTTTGTGGTGGTCTTCATTGATGACATTTTTGTGTATTCTAAGTCTGAAGAGGAGCATGCCGAGCATTTAAGGTTGGTGTTGGAAGTCTTGAGGGATAGGAAGTTGTATGCTAAGCTATATAAGTGTGATTTTTGGTTGAAGGAAGTAAGTTTTCTTGGTAATATTATTTCTGGTGATGGAATTGCAGTAGATCCATCTAAGGTTGATGCAGTGATGCAGTGGGAGGCTCCTAAGTCAGTCACGGAGATTAGAAGTTTTCTTGGGTTAGCCGGTTATTATAGAAGGTTTATTGAGGGGTTTTCTAAGTTGGTACTCCCGCTAACTCAGTTAACATGTAAAGGAAAGGCGTTTGTGTGGGATTCCCGTTGTGAAGAAAGTTTCCAAGAATTAAAGAGAAGATTGACAACATCTCCTGTTTTGACGTTGCCTAAATCTGGAGAGCCTTTTATGGTGTATTGTGATGCGTCTAAGATGGGGCTAGGAGGTGTCCTGATGCAAAATGGTAAGGTAGTGGCGTATGCCTCGAGACAGTTGAGGATTCATGAAAAGAATTACCTTACGCATGATTTGGAGCTTGCGGCAATTGTCTTTGCTTTGAAGATTTGGAGGCATTATTTGTATGGTTCTAAGTTTGAAGTGTTCAGTGATCATAAAGGGTTGCAGTATTTGTTTGACCAGAAAGAATTGAACATGAGGCAAAGGAGATGGTTAGAATTATTGAAAGATTATGACTTTAGTTTGAATTATCATCCGGGAAAGGCTAATGTTGTAGCTGATGCTTTGAGTAGGAAGTCATTGCATGTGTCTGCAATGATGGTGAAAGAGCTTGAATTGATTGAGCAGTTTCGGGATTTGAGTTTAGTCTGTGAGGTGACACCTAAGAGTGTTAGATTAGGTGTGCTGAAGATCAATAATGAGTTTTTGGATGTTATTCGGGAAGCTCAGAAGCGAGACATTAAACTAGTTGAATTAGCAGTCGGGATTGATCACTCCGAGAGTAAAGATTATGAGTTAGATGCGCAAGATGTCTTAAGATACCGTGGAAGGATTTGTATTCCCAGTGATGAGGAGATTAAGAAGGCAATTCTCGAAGAGGGTCATCGAAGTAAGTTGAGTATCCATCCGGGAGCTACAAAGATGTATCAAGACTTGAAGAAGCTGTTTTGGTGGCCTGGTATGAAGCGTGATGTGGCTCAGTTTGTGTATGCTTGTTTGACGTGTCAGAAATCGAAAGTAGAGCATCAGAAGCCAGCGGGATTGATGCAGCCATTGGACGTTCCGGAGTGGAAGTGGGATAGTATTTCTATGGATTTTGTGGTGGTTTGCTTAGGAATACGAGAGGATTTGATGCTATATGGGTGATTGTTGATAGATTGTGAAGTCTGCTCACTTTTTACCGATTAATATTACTTTTTTGATTCAGAAGTTGCGAGATATCTATTTTAAGACAATTGTGAAACTGCATGGTGTTCCTTTGAGTATTGTGTCCGATAGGGATCCTAGATTTACTTCTGAGTTTTGCAAAAGTTTGCACGAGGCTTTGGGTTCCAAATTGAGAATGAGTTCAGCGTATCATCCCCAGACAGATGGGCAGACGGAGAGGACTATTCAATCATTAGAGGATTTGTTGAGGGCATGTGTTCTTGAGCAAGGAGGTTCATGGGATTCTCATTTGCCATTGATTGAATTCACTTATAATAATAGTTTTCATTCGAGTATTGGGATGGCGCCTTTTGAGGCATTGTATGGAAGAAGGTGTAGGACTCCGTTGTGTTGGTATGAATCGGGAGAAAGTGTGGTGCTAGTGTGGATATCTTGTGTTGCAGGTTAAGTTTTGATGATGAAGTAATCTAAGACAAAGTGACAAATGGAATTGCAAGGCTCAACCAACCCAAGAAGTAAGTCTGTGTTAAGGGTAGTTGCTAGAAAGTCGAGTCGTGTCTTAGGAATAAATTGTAAACCGCTTTTGAGGATCGGCTCAAATCACTCTACACACTAACACACACACAAGCAAACCTAATATATGTCTTCAATTGTTAAAAACAATGTTAAATAGGTTAGGCACTTGTTTTTAAAGGAATAGATTCATGGCTTAGTGTTTTAAAAGATATTGTTTTTGAAGTAAAGAATCGATTCTTGATTTGGTATTTTAAAGCTAGAAATCGATTTCATTCTCATTAGTTAAGCCAAAAATCGATTTCCATTCATATTGTTTAAAACACCAAATCGATTTCTGACCTGTATATTAAGGAAGAAAATCGGTTTGCAGCCTGTTTTCTAAAGAGGAAAATCGATTTACTTCTTGCCTCCCTTGTTTCTATAAAGCTAACAATCGATTGTCTACTTACCTTATTAAAGCACAAAATCGATTGTTCACTTGATTCCACAAGCAAGAAATAAATTTTCTACTTGCATTTGTGAAGCACAAAATCGATTGTTCACTTACCTCATTAAAGCACACAATCGATTCTTCTCTTATTTCTTAAAGCACACAATCGATTCCTCTCTTATGTTTCTTAAAGCACACAATCGATTCTTCTCTTATTTCTTAAAGCACACAATCGATTTTCAACCAAGTTATTATAAGCAACAAATCGATTATCCACTTATTCATAAACTATTCCAACGGTCATATTTTACAACCTCTATAAATAGAGACTTAGGGCTTCACAAAACACACAACCTACAATTCTCAAAAGCAGAACGTGATCTATTCATTGTCACACTCGTTCTTCACGTTCTTCATCACTTTGAGCTGATCTCTCTCAAGGGTTAGGTTGGGAATCTTCAAGTTGTTGTATTCACCTTCTTAGAGGTATTGCTATTCTTCTTGTAATTTGATTTTACTGTAATTGGTTTGACTAGAGAGTGGGGAATCTCTCTAGGATTTTGACTGTAACAAGGGTGGGGTATCTCTTGTATGTCAATTGGTTGTACTAGAGAGTGGGGTATCTCTCTAGGGTTTTTGATTGTAACAAGGGTGGGGTATCTCTTGTTGTAATTGTTGTTAAGGGCTCTTGCACAAGGTGGGGTATCCTAGGTGAGGAGCGCCTGAGTTTGTAAGGGTTGTAAAGCACCCGTTTTAAGCTTTGTTTTGATAGTGAAAATCTCACAAAGGGTTTGTGAGGACTGGAGTAGGTCACTAGGAGGTGGCTGAACCAGTATAAATCTCTTGTGTTATTTACTCTTTTTGTTTCTAATTCGTTCATTCCATAAACCTGCGCAAAAATTAATCTAAGTCATTTAAAAAGGGGAAAAGTTTTTAAAGTCTCAATTCACCCCCCTCTTGAGACTGAAGCCACTTGGTAACAAGTGGTATCAGAGCTAGACTCTTGTTTAAAGGGCCTAGTGACTTCAAGAGAAATGGCTTCAGGTTGGTGTATGCGCAAGAGGTGCATCTCTTACAGTCCTCCAGGGATTCAATGGGAAAGATTATGCATATTGGAAAGAAAGAATGAGAATATTCATTGAAGGGGTAGATATAGATGTATGGGATCTTTGTGGAAAATGGACCCTATGTCCCCACACACTTGGTAAGCGGTATTCTCACTTTGTCAAAGAAAGAGTGAATGGGTGATAATGATAAGAAAAAGGTTCAACACAATCTCAGGGCCAAAAACATTATTACTTCCGCACTAAGCCCTGATGAGTTCTTTAGGGTGTCGAATCGCAAAACTGCTCAAGAAATGTGGGACAATCTTCAAGTCACTCATGAAGGTACTAGTGAGGTAAAAAGGGCAAGAACAAACACTCTTATCCGAGAATATGAATTATTGAGAATGAATCCGGGAGAAACCATACAAGAAATGCAAAAGAGGTTCACTCACATAGTGAATCAATTGGGTTCTTTAGGAAAATCATTTCTGCAGAAGACTTGATCAACAAAGTCTTTGAGATGTCTAAACAGAGAATGGCAACCAAAAGTAGCTGCTATATATTTGAATCAAGGAATTTAGCTACAATGAAACTCGCCACTCATTTTGAGAAACTACAAGAGCACGAGTTGGAGCTCACTCGTCTAGCTGAACATGAAGAAAAAGACAAGAAAAATAAAAGCTTAGCTCTCAAGGCTTCTAGTTCAAATCCAACTGATGATAGTGATGATTCGGAAAATGAAGATGATGAAGACGATGAGTATATGGATCTAATGGTTAGAAAATTCAAAAAGTTCATGAGAAGGAAAAGCTTCCCCAAGAAGAATTCTTCACCCAAAAGAGTCTCAAGCAAGGAAAACTTCTCAAGTCCACCAACTTGCTACGAATGTGGCAAATCCGGACACATGAAGATGGAGTGCCCGAACTTACAAAGAAAACTGTCAAAGTTTAAGAAAAAGGGATCCAAAGGAAACAAGGGTAGAAAAGCCTACATAGCATGGGAAGACAATGACATGAACTCATCAGATGATTCAGAAAGTGAAGAAGCTCAAATTGCTCTCATGGCCGACCACGACAGTGAAAATGAAACTGAGGTAGATTCTAACTCTGAAACTTCACAAAATGCATATGATGAATTACATGAAGCATTTCTTGAATTGCATAATGATTCTTTAAAATTAGCTAAAGCATTAACCCAATCAAAGAAAATTGTTGCTCATCTTCAAAACGAAGTTATTGCTTTAACTAAGGAAAGATTAGAACTTGGAAATGAAAATTATAGTCTTAGTTGCTTTAAATAAAATTATGTATGTGATAAGTGTGCTGAATATGAAATTAAAATTCATGAGCTTGAATGGACAATAGGAAAAATGTCCAACACACAACATGTGCATCCTAGGTCTCCAAGAAATAATTTCATGAAAAGACATGTGCATTATAGACCTAAGTTCACTACTAGTCCATATATTAGATGTTATTACTGTGCCAAACTAGGACATACTGCATCTGTGTGTATGGCTAGAAGAAGAGGAGTTGTGGGTGTCAGCTCTGATGTGTAACACCGGGGAGGGATTTAGTTTTCGTTTTTCAAACTGTCACTGTTATTTTGGAGTTTTGGCTTAATGCCTATTTATTTTTGAAGTGTGACCTAATGTCTTATTTATGTTGGAGATGTTCAATAACTTTGTGATTCCGCTGCTTAGAGATTAATTATTTATGTTTTTGAGGATTTATTTTAAATCGATTTGGAGTTTTATGTTGTGAAAAATGTGACACCCTCGTGGTGACTCTGATAATTGCGCGTTTATTTATAATTAATAGAGGGGGGTGTTACAGACAATGACATGAACTCATCAGATGATTCAGAAAGTGAAGAAGCTCAAATTGCTCTCATGGCCGACCACGACAGTGAAAATGAAACTGAGGTAGATTCTAACTCTGAAACTTCACAAAATGCATATGATGAATTACATGAAGCATTTCTTGAATTGCATAATGATTCTTTAAAATTAGCTAAAGCATTAACCCAATCAAAGAAAACTGTTGCTCATCTTCAAAACGAAGTTATTGCTTTAACTAAGGAAAGATTAGAACTTGGAAATGAAAATTATAGTCTTAGTTGCTTTAAAGAAAATTATGTATGTGATAAGTGTGCTGAATATGAAATTAAAATTCATGAGCTTGAATGGACAATAGGAAAAATGTCCAACACACAACATGTGCATCCTAGGTCTCCAAGAAATAATTTCATGAAAAGACATGTGCATTATAGACCTAAGTTCACTACTAGTCCATATATTAGATGTTATTATTGTGCCAAACTAGGACATCTCGCATCATCTGTGTGTATGGCTAGAAGAAGAGGAGTTGTGAAAAAGGTCTGGGTTCCCAAAGGGACTCTACCAAGTACTAACCCACAAGGACCCAAAGAAATTTGGATACCAAAATTTGCAACTTGATCTTAATGCAGGTATGCTTCAAGGTATGGGGGAAAATCAATATGTAACACCCCTTTTCTACCCTTATATTACGTGTCATTTATCAGAGTAATTCCTTTTTCTTAAAAATAAATTTTCGTTATTTGATAGAAAAGAAATGCTACACTTCATTAAAAACTCATCAAATAATGCACTCTTCAATTTGTGCAATCAAACATCAAGTTATGGAAAATCCCATTCTCATAAAACACAATCGCAGCGGCCTAAACACCGACTCACCAAATACTCTCAAACACGTCTCAATATAACAAATAAAAATTCAGCATACAACTACTAATAAATTATCCAACTCCACGCCCCTAGGTGTTACAGTATCAGAGAGCGACACAACAATACTTCCCAAAACTAAAGAGTAAGGCAGCAAGTCCTTCACTCGTGGTACTGCTGACGTTGCCACAATGGAGCAACATTCCAAGCAGAAGGGGTGAGAATTTCAAAGGAACATAATCAGATACACAATAGAGTAATAAGAAGGGACAATCACAAGGTATCATCACCACATCATAATTACACAACACTAGCTCAAATCACAACAGCACCACTCACAATTATGTTTATGTATGAAGATGCAACCCACACGCGGGCATATGCATGATGGTACCATATCATATTTAAAGACCACTCAAGGCATATCTTCATTATAGAAGAGAACCACTCAAGGCATAACATCATCAATATAAGTCATAGTATGCACATGCCATGAAATCCTATAACACATGTGCAATTCAACCAACACCCACTCGGGGTACTTACCATCATCATCATAAAATAAATAACCACTCAAGGTATGTCATCATAAAACACTCGTAGAGTGTACTCGTCATTCACATCACACTCATTAAACAACACATCATCATAAAACACTCGTAGAGTGCATTCGTCATTCACATCACAATCATTAAATAACACATCATCATCGATCACTTATCTTTTAGTTTTGTGGGTTATAAAATAGTAAACTGATTGACTATGGGATTACTCAGGTAACTGGTACTACTCGCAAGAGGCATTGGCCACATTTGCAAGGCTCTCAGTGATGCCTTTGTAAATACACCAGTGAAAGAAATTCTGGCCTTAGTGGTAAACCACAGTCTAGCCATAGTCAAGGAGTTCACTAGTAGTATAACCTCTTACGGCCATTCAATCATAAAAACGACTCAGAAAATTCGGTCCTTGACCAACAACAAAATTAGAGACAACAGAGGCTCCTATTCTCGAAAAACAGCAACTTGTGTTCATAAAACAGCATCAATTTAATAACCAACAGCAGCTTATATTTTTGAAAATCTGCACTATATATTTCGTAAAATGGCATTGATTTTAGTGACAAAACAGCAACTTATAATTTTTGAAAATCTGCACTATATATTTTCATAAAAACAGCAACTATACTCAATTATAAAAATCTGCACTATATATATTTTCATAAAAACAGCAACTATACCCAATTATAAAAATCTGCACTATATATTTTCATAAAAACAGCAACTATACTCAATTAGAAAAATCTGCACTATATATATTTTCATAAAAACAGCAACTATACCCAATTATAAAAATCTGCACTATATATTTTCATAAAAACAGCAACTATACTCAATTAGAAAAATCTGCACTATATATATTTTCATAAAAACATCCATTATTTGTTAACAAACAGCAACAATTTAATAATCAAAACAACACCTTATATTTTTCTGAAAAACAGCAACTATATTCCACTTAAAAACAACAATAACACATGATTTAACAAAGCAAACAGCAACAATTTTAATTCACCAAAAACAGCACCTTGTATTTTCAAGAAAATCAGCACTATACCCAATTAAAACAACCACCACGCCTAATTAAACAAGGCAAACAGCAACAATTTAATCAACAACAACATGGGAATCGATTTTAACCCCATCAACTCACACAATTCGAAACTCAATTCACCATCCCATAATTTTAATCACGTGATAACAACAACAATACATCATACGACACCCAAACCCAACAAAACCCATCATATATCCCATTATGTTAGATGAAACGCTCACCCTTACCTTAAATTAAATCGGAGGACTCCTGACACCAAAAATCACCCAAATCGCAAGCTTTTCCTTCCTCTCCTTCGAAACCAACGATGGGTGCTCCTTCTGAGCAACTTGCGAACCACAACAACAAGCAATGAGTGATTGAAAATCACTACAATGAAAAAAGGGAAAAAAATTGAGAAAGAAAGGACCAAAAACCCTTACCTTGAGCAAACTTGAGAAATTTCTCTCTTCTCCTTCCTCTCTTCTCCCACTACAGCAAACCCTATGTTTTTCTCTTCGTTGTTTTGTTTTTCTTTTCCTTCCGATTCAACTAACCTTGGTCTATTTATATATTGGGCTCAAACGGTTTGGGCCCTTTTACACCCCCTTCCAGTAGCTTCCACCACTCCCTAGCACAATAAAATAATTACCACATATTAACTCAATGTAATTAAATTTAGTGCAACACTTCAAATAATTTAATCAATCATTTAATTAAATTATTGAGGTGTTACAACTCTCCCCACTTAGGAAATTTCGTCCCTCGAAATTCATACACTGAGTCAAATAGTTACGGATAGGACTCCTCATCCCCGCTCTCTAGCTCCCAAGTCATACTCTCACGGCGAGCTCCCACCACACTCCCTTGACCAAGGCAATGTCTTTCCTCTCAACACCTTCACTTCTCTATCATCAATCCTCACCGGCATAGTCTCCACAGGTGAGGTTTTCACGCACCTCCACATCATCCATGTGAATCACATGAGACGGGTTCGGAATATACTTCCAAGCCGTGACACGTGAAAAACATCGTGCAAGTTCGAAAGATTGGGTGGCAAGGCCACCTATAAGCAAACCTTCCATCCCTCTCGGTGATCAGTGCGGTCCAATAAACCTTGGAGTCAACTTCTTTGCCTTGAGCACGCCCAACACCGGTCATAGGCGTGACCCTCAAGAACACATGCTCACCCACTGAAACTCCAAGTCCTTCCGCCTCTTATCATGATAACTTTTCTCGGCGGCCGGGACTCTTTCATCTTCTCTCTCGATCATTTTCACCTTCTCGATGCGTCTCCCTAACCAACTCCGGTCCAAGAACAACACTCTCACCGGACTCATGCCAACACAAAGGAGTTCTGCACCTCCGCCCATACAGCGCCTCAAAAGGAGCCATCCCAATGCTCGAGTGATAGCTGTTATTATAAGTGAACTCAATCAGTGGAAGGTGTGTATCCCACGCACCTCTCCTCGCTCCAAAGACACAAGCTCTCGGAAGATCCTCCGAGACCGGATGGTTCTCTCTGTCTCGACCATCATCCCCGAGGATGATAAGCTGAGCTCAACCTCAGCTTAGACCCCAAAGCCTCCTGCAAGCTCCCCCAAAACTCTGATGTAAACCGCGGGTCTCTATCCGACACAATGCTCTTCGGGACCCCATGAAGCTTCACAATCACCTGAATGTAAATCCTAGCCAACTTTGGCACCGGAAAGGTGATGTTGATAGGAATAAAGTGAGCGGACTTGGTCAACCTATCCACAATCACCCAAATAGTGTCGGACCTCTCACAAGATTTGGCAACCCATCCACGAAATCCATGGAAATCTTTGTCCCACTTCCATTAGGAATCTCTAAAGGTTGCATCAACCCCGCCGGCCGGTGCTCAATCTTTGACTTTCGGCAAGTCAAACATGCATATACAAAGCTGCGCAACATCCTCTTCATACTGTGCCACCAAAATAGTTTCTTGAGATCATGGTACATCTTAGTAGCACTGGATGAATGCTCAACTTACTCCTATGGCTCTCCTCAAGTATCATCTTCTTTAACTCAAAGATCATCCGGAACACAAATTACGTCCCCCGAACCTCAACACACCCTGGGAATCCAACCTGTAATCCCCATCAACAGCTTGCTCACCAGCAACCAACAAATCTACCAACTTCACATCTAACTTCTGGGCGTCTCTGATACTAACCAAGAAGTCATTCCCAATCCTTAGCATACCCAACGACACTGGGTGTCACCTCACAAACTGGACTCAAGTCGCGGAATTGCTCAATCAACTCCAACTCCTCACCATCATAGCTGACATATGCAAAGTTTTCCGACTCAAAGCATCACCACGACATTAGCTTTGCGGGGTGATAGTTCAAGCCGAAATCATAGTCCTTCAGCGGCTCTAACCAACGTCTCTGTCTCATATTCACTCCTTCGGTCAAACAAGTACCAGGACTCTTGTGATCACCGAACACTTCGAATCTAGTACCATAGAGATAGTGCCTCCAAATCTTCAACACAAACACAATCGCGACCCAACTCTAAGTCATGAGTAGGATAGTTCTTCTCATGGGTCCTCAACCGCTCGGACGCATAAGCAACTACCTTCCCATCCTCGCATCAATACACCTCCCAAACCCATCTTGGAAGCATCACAAGACACAACAAAAAAGGTCCGATCTGAGACAGCAAAGACTAGCACCGAGATGTTGTCAACCTCCTCTTTAGCTCTTGGAAGCTCTCTTCACACTTTGCGCCCCACACAAATGCCTTTCCCTTACTGGTCAATCGAGTCAATGGAAGGGCTAGCTTAGAGAGAACCCTTCAATGAACCTCTGTAATAACCACCAACCCCAAGAAACTCCCGATCTCGATCCACAGACTTTGGGCTCTCCCATCGCAACATGCATCAACCTTTGCTGGGTCCACGGCTATACCATCACGAGAGATAATGTGACCCAAGAAGCTTACCTCTTTTAGCGGAACTCACACTTTGACAACTTGGCATACAACTTCCTCTCTTTCAAGACCTCTAGCACCAACCTCAAGTGCTCTGCATGCTCTTCCTCGATTTTGAGTACACCAAAATATCATCAATGAAGACCACCACAAACCGATCCGGATAGCTATGGAAAATTCGCTTCATGTACTCCATAAACACCCCGGTGCATTTGTGACACCAAACGGCATTACAGAGTACTCATAATGCCCATACCTTGTTCTCGAATCTTTGTCTTACGGATATCCTCATCCTTCACCTTAATCTGGTGATACCCGGACCTCAAGTCAATCTTGCTAAACACTTTAGCACTCCACCGGTGATCCATCGGATCATCTATCCTCGGGAGAGGATACTTATTCTTGATAGTCACTTTATTCAACTATGCGTAGTCCACGCACGCACGCATACTCCCATCCTTCTTCTTTACTAACAAAACTGGAGCTCCCCATGGTGACACACTAGGCCTCACAAATTTCTTCTCAAGAAGCTCTTCTAACTGCTTCTTCAATTCAGACAACTCAGAAGCTGACATCCGGTACGGTGCCATAGACACAGGCCTAGTACCAGGCACAAGCTCAATCCCGAACTCAACTTCTCTGCGGGGCACACTAGGAATCTCATCAGGGAACACTTCAGGGAACTCACACACCACCTGCAACCCATCAACCACAGCTTGGTTCTCAGCAGACATGGACGCCATCAAAGCAAACAACTGACCACCCTCTTTCATTACCCCGCGCAATTGCTCAGCAGACAGCAAAGCAGACTCTTCCTCCTCAGGAAGAAGAAAACTAACAGACTTACTAGGGCGGTTGATGTGCACATGGTTATCTACTAACCGACCCATGCCCGTAATCACATCTAACCCACCCAAAGGCAAACAAATCGAGATCAACGAGAAAATCTCTCCGCCAAGACCGACAGAGGACACCTAGCACACATCGAGAAGTAGTTACGGACTTTAGCCGTGAGTGTCGATAACCATCCTCTCTCCATAATGCAGACAACACTAATTTCAACTTTTCAAAGACAAATGAAGCAATAAAAGAGTGCGTAGCACCCAGTGTCAACAATAGCAATTAAAGGTGTACCATAGATGAAGCATGTACCTTTAATCGCATTGGGTCCCTCCGAACACCGCCAAAGTGCAAAAACTCTCCCCGGTGGACTTCTCTTTCTTTGGCTTTGGACACCGTGGTGCTCGATGTGACCACTCTCCCACAATTGAAGCACAACACCTCCTTCCTATCACGGTTGGAAGCCATGTGTCCCTCTTTTCCACACCTGTAACATCTCTTTTTCTCATTATTTGGACAATCACGGACTCTTATGGCTGCTTTCCACACGTGTAACAAGTAACACTTGGCTGCAAGATCTCCCCACTTCGCTTAGACCCACCAACAAATTTACCAACAGACTTCCCTTTGCCCTTACCAAAGATGCACCTCATATGGCTTTCCCAGACCGAAAAATTCTTTTGCTTTTCCTTCATAGCTCTAGAGAAAGCATTATTGTCCTCTTCAAAGATTCTCGCACTATTAACCAACAACGGAAATACTCGGATCTGCTGATACCCTATGGCTCTCTTAATATCAAAGACGCAACCCGTTCTCAAACTTGATGCATTTGGAGAACTCAAAGACCTCTCCATCATAGTGTGGATAAAACTTGGACAATTCAAGAAATTTTGCAAAGATACTCGATTCTGATCATGCTACCTTGCTCAAGTCTCAAAAACTCCACCTCTTTCTTTCCACGGACATCTTAGGATAGTATTTCCTCCCGAACTCCCTCTCAACATCGCCCACGTGATCGCCTCATTGGCGATCGTCAACCCCGACTAGTTTGTTCTCCACCAATCATAAGCCTCTTTCTTCAACATGTGTGTGCCATAGCGAACCATCCGAGCATCGGTGCAATCCATGACACGGAATATCCGCTCCATCTCACTTAGCCACTCAAGGGCACCATCGATTATACCCGCCTTCAAAAGTAGGAGGGTTCTCACGCCGAACGTGGCGGACTACGCGTTCCATCACCCGTAGCATTACCCACAACCCCAGAATAGCTCGCAGCAAAGCAGAGCAAGTGCGAAGATCGTTCCGCCCCGCCATTCTAGTATCGCAATGAGAAAACAAAAATCGAAACGAGTAACAAAGCTCAAATGTTACTCAACTTGATGACTCAACCACCGTACGGACAGGATCAATCGCTCACGATACCACTAATGTAACACCCTTTTCTACCCTTATATTACGTGTCATTTATCAGAGTAATTCCTTTTTCTTAAAAATAAATTTTCGTTATTTGATAGAAAAGAAATGCTACACTTCATTAAAAACTCATCAAATAATGCACTCTTCAATTTGTGCAATCAAACATCAAGTTATGGAAAATCCCATTCTCATAAAACACAATCGCAGCGGCCTAAACACCGACTCACCAAATACTCTCAAACACGTCTCAATATAACAAATAAAAATTCAGCATACAACTACTAATAAATTATCCAACTCCACGCCCCTAGGTGTTACAAAGACGTAGAGTGACACAACAATACTTCCCAAAACTAAAGAGTAAGGCAAAGACAAGTCCTTCACTGGTACTGCTGCACGTTGCCACAATGGAGCAACATTCCAAGCGTAAGGGTGAGAATTTCAAAGGAACATAATCGGATACACAATAGAGTAATAAGAAGGGACAATCACAAGGTATCATCACCACATCATAATTACACAACACTAGCTCAAATCACAACAAAGACCACTCACAATTATGTTTATGTATGAAGATGCAACCCACACGCGGGCATATGCATGATGGTACCATATCATATTTAAAGACCACTCAAGGCATATCTTCATTATAGAAGAGAACCACTCAAGGCATAACATCATCAATATAAGTCATAGTATGCACATGCCATGAAATCCTATAACACATGTGCAATTCAACCAACACCCACTCTGGGGTACTTACCATCATCATCATAAAATAAATAACCACTCAAGGTATGTCATCATAAAACACTCGTAGAGAGTGTACTCGCCATTCACATCACACTCATTAAACAACACATCATCATAAAACACTCGTAGAGTGCATTAAATCATTCACATCACAATCATTAAATAACACATCATCATCGATCACTTATCTTTTAGTTTTGTGGGTTATAAAATAGTAAACTGATTGACTATGGGATTACTCAGGTAACTGGTACTACTCGCAAGAGGCATTGGCCACATTTGCAAGGCTCTCAGTGATGCCTTTGTAAATACACCAGTGAAAGAAATTCTGGCCTTAGTGGTAAACCACAGTCTAGCCATAGTCAAGGAGTTCACTAGTAGTATAACCTCTTACAGCCATTCAATCATAAAACAAGCTCAGAAAATTCGGTCCTTGACCAACAACAAAATTAGAGACAACAGTAGCTCCTATTCTCGAAAAAGCAAAGAACTTGTGTTCATAAAACAAAGATCAATTTAATAACCAACAAAGAAACTTATATTTTTGAAAATCTGCACTATATATTTCAGTAAAATGGCATTGATTTTAGTGACAAAACAAAGAACTTATAATTTTTGAAAATCGCACTATATATTTTCATAAAAACAAAGAACTATACTCAATTATAAAAATATGCACTATATATATTTTCATAAAAACAGCAACTATACCCAATTATAAAAATCTGCACTATATATTTTCATAAAAAAAAAGCAACTATACTCAATTAGAAAAATCTGCACTATATATATTTTCATAAAAACAGCAACTATACCCAATTATAAAAATCTGCACTATATATTTTCATAAAAACAAGCAACTATACTCAATTAGAAAAATCTGCACTATATATATTTTCATAAAAACATCCATTATTTGTTAACAAACAGCAACAATTTAATAATCAAAACAACACCTTATATTTTTCTCAAAAACAGCAACTATATTCCACTTAAAAACAACAATAACACATGATTTAACAAAGCAAACAGCAACAATTTTAATTCACCAAAAACAACACCTTGTATTTTCAAGAAAATCAGCACTATACCCAATTAAAACAACCACCACGCCTAATTAAACAAGGCAAACAAGCAACAATTTAATCAACAACAACATGGGAATCGATTTTAACCCCATCAACTCACACAATTCAAACTCAATTCACCATCCCATAATTTTAATCACGTGATAACAACAACAATACATCATACGACACCCAAACCCAACAAAACCCATCATATATCCCATTATGTTAGATGAAACGCTCACCCTTACCTTAAATTAAATCGGAGGACTCCACCAACACCAAAATCACCCAAATCGCAAGCTTTCCCTTCCTCTCCTTCGAAATCAACGATGGGTGCTCCTTCTTGAGCAACTTGCGAACCACAACAACAAGCAATGAGTGATTGAAAATCACTACAATGAAAAAAGGAAAAAAATTGAGAAAGAAAGGACCAAAACCCTTACCTTGAGCAAACTTGAGAAATTTCTCTCTTCTCCTTCCTCTCTTCTCCCACACAGCGCAAACCCTATGTTTTTTCTCTTCGTTGTTTTGTTTTCTTTTCCTTCCGATGCAACTAACCTTGGTCTATTTATATATTGGGCTCAAACGGTTTGGGCCCTTTACACCCCCTTCCAGTAGCTTCCACCACTCCCTAGCACAATAAAATAATTACCACATATTAACTCAATGTAATTAAATTTAGTGCAACACTTCAAATAATTTAATCAATCATTTAATTAAATTATTGAGGTGTTACACAATACCTTGATAGCAAATGCTCAAAGCACATGACTGAAGATATGACAAAGCTCTTAACACTCACCCCCAGAAAAAGCGGTCATGTGACTTGTGATAACAGCAAAAGAGGAAGAATCCTCGGCGAAGGTAAGATTGGTAAAGACTTATCCACCTCTATTTGCATTGTGCTTTATGTAGAATATATTAAGCATAAGTTACTGAGCATTAGACAAATATGTGATTATCATTGTCTGATTTTGTTTTATGCACCATTGAGGACTAATCAATAAGCAAGTTAGAATAATAGAAAATAGTGTAAACAACATCTCAACTATGGTGTCGATATAAATCACATTAATCTATAGAAGAACCCCGTTCAACATTCTAGAACAAAGCATATAGATCGTAGACATCATTTTCTTAGAGATCATGTTCAAAAAGGTGATTATGTGATTGCTTAGTTGAGCATTCAAAACCGCAAGCTGATATTTTTACAAAACCATTGCAAAAAGAAAATTTCTTTTTCATTCGAAGAAAAGAAAACTTGGAGTCATTAAGTTATCATTTAGCTGAATGAAATATGAACTGTTGATTGAATTATGTTTGGCTATCTTGTGTTGAAACTCGACTCTCATGTCATTTTGTGGTTTATGCCTATTTTTAAAAATGCAATGGACTCTCTGTTACTATGAGCTGCGTTTTCGACTCACCAACTATGTTTCGCATTAACCCTTTTGATCATGACAAAAAGGGGGAGAAATATAGGATTGTCACTTTGCATTTAGATAGGGGGAGCATCAAGTAAGGGGGAGTCTAGATACATATCTTTAATATTAGCGCATTGTTTTTGCTTGATGAACTAACCTCCCACCTAAGATGAATTAAAATTTTGTCATCATCAAAAAAAGGGGAGAATGTGGATATCTTGTGTTGCGGAGTTAAGTTTTGATGATGAAGTAATCTAAGACAAAGTGACAAATGGAATTGCAAGGCTCAACCAACCCAAGAAGTAAGTCTGTGTTAAGGGTAGTTGCTAGAAAGTCGAGTCGTGTCTTAGGAATAAATTGTAAACCGCTTTTGAGGATCGGCTCAAATCACTCTACACACTAACACACACACAAGCAAACCTAATATATGTCTTCAATTGTTAAAAACAATGTTAAATAGGTTAGGCACTTGTTTTTAAAGGAATAGATTCATGGCTTAGTGTTTTAAAAGATATTGTTTTTGAAGTAAAGAATCGATTCTTGATTTGGTATTTTAAAGCTAGAAATCGATTTCATTCTCATTAGTTAAGCCAAAAATCGATTTCCATTCATATTGTTTAAAACACCAAATCGATTTCTGACCTGTATATTAAGGAAGAAAATCGATTTGCAGCCTGTTTTCTAAAGAGGAAAATCGATTTACTTCTTGCCTCCCTTGTTTCTATAAAGCTAACAATCGATTGTCTACTTACCTTATTAAAGCCCAAAATCGATTGTTCACTTGATTCCACAAGCAAGAAATCAATTTTCTACTTGCATTTGTAAAGCACAAAATCGATTGTTCACTTACCTCATTAAAGCACACAATCGATTCTTCTCTTATTTCTTAAAGCACACAATCGATTCCTCTTTTATGTTTCTTAAAGCACACAATTGATTCTTCTCTTATTTCTTAAAGCACACAATCGATTTTCAACCAAGTTATTATAAGCAACAAATCGATTATCCACTTATTCATAAACTATTCCAACGGTCATATTTTACAACCTCTATAAATAGAGACTTAGGGCTTCACAAAACACACAACCTACAATTCTCAAAAGCAGAACGTGATCTATTCATTGTCACACTCGTTCTTCACGTTCTTCATCACTTTGAGCTGATCTCTCTCAAGGGTTAGGTTGGGAATCTTCAAGTTGTTGTATTCACCTTCTTAGAGGTATTGCTATTCTTCTTGTAATTTGATTTTTATCAGTAATTGGTTTGACTAGAGAGTGGGAATCTCTCTAGGATTTTGACTGTAACAAGGGTGGGGTATCTCTTGTATGTCAATTGGTTGTACTAGAGAGTGGGGTATCTCTCTAGGGTTTTTGATTGTAGCAAGGGTGGGGTATCTCTTGTTGTAATTATTGTTAAGGGCTCTTGCACAAGGTGGGGTATCCTAGGTGAAGAGCGCCTGAGTTTGTAAGGGTTGTAAAGCACCCGTTTTAAGCTTTGTTTTGATAGTGAAAATCTCACAAAGGGTTTGTGAGGACTGGAGTAGGTCACTAGGAGGTGGCTGAACCAGTATAAATCTCTTGTGTTATTTACTGTTTTTGTTTCTAATTCGTTCATTCCATAAACCTGCGCAAAAATTAATCTAAGTCATTTAAAAAGGAGAAAAGTTTTTAAAGTCTCAATTCACCCCCCTCTTGAGACTGAAGCCACTTGGTAACAGCTAGGCCCCGAGCTTGTGCGTGAGACCACATAGAAGGTGAAGATGATTCGTGAGAAGATGAAAGCTTCGCAGAGTAGGCAAAAGAGTTATCATGATAAGAGGAGGAAGGATCTAGAGTTTCAAGCTGGTGATCATGTATTCTTGAGAGTTACTCCAATGACAGGTGTGGGTCGTGCGTTGAAGTCTAAGAAGTTAACCCCTCGTTTTATCGGACCATATCAGATTTCAGAGAGAGTTGGGAATGTTCCTTATCGGGTGGCCCTGCCACCTAATCTTTCTAATCTGCATTATGTATTCCATGTGTCTCAGTTGCGGAAGTATGTTCCTGACCCGTCGCATGTAGTTCAAATGGATGATGTGGAAGTGAGGGAGAACCTTATGGTGGAGACTATGCCAGTTAGGATTGAAGATCGTGAGGTGAAGGTTTTAAGAGGCAAAGAGATTAATTTGGTGAAAGTGGTTTGGTTGGGAGCTGTTGGTGAAAGCATGACTTGGGAGTTGGAAAGTAAGATGAGGGAAGCATATCCAGAGTTGTTCGATTCAGGTAATTTCGAGGACGAAATTCTCTAAGTGGGGGAGAGTTGTAACGCCCAAAATAATTTAATTATTTATTTAATTAAGTTATTTAAGGCTTGCAACATTTAATTAAGTCAATTAATTAGTTGAGTTTATTTTATCAAAAAGGGGTCTAATTTATTTAAATGGAGTAATTAAGTTGGGATTTATTTTATTACAGGAGGTGAATTGAATTAATTGGGGAGGTGTAAATAAGGCCCAAGGGCCATTAGTGAGCCCAATTTCTAGTCATAAACCTAGGGGTCTCTAATGTAGAGTCTCATTTGTGTCTCATTCAAAGAAAGAAAAGAAGAAATTAGAGGGAGGAGAAGGAGGGAGGCCGACGCACCAAGGGGGGGAAAAGGAAGGGGCTTTTTCTTGAGTTTTGCTTGGTAAGTGGAGTTTCTTAGTTCATTATTCTCCATTTTTCTTCCTCTTTTTAGTGTTGTAGTCTTCAACTCCTCATTTCCATTTTTGTTGATTCTCCATTTTTACCCAAGGAGAGTGAGGCCACGGTTTCCAGCTGAAAGGAGGGTAGGAGTACTTCATTTTGTTGGTTTTTGGTGTTGGATTGAAGTTTCTACCTCATTCAAGGTTAGGGGGCTCTCATTTACATTTAAAATAAGTTGTATGATATTCATTATGTGTGGAATAGCTCTAGGATGGTTTGATTGTTTGAGTTTTGTGTTAATCTTATGTTTGTTGTTGTATTTGAGTTTAATTTGGTGATACTATGATGCTTGATGTTGGAAATAAATGTGTTGTTAAATGTGCATGCAATGTGTTTGATAAAATGCTTCAATGTGATGAAATATGAGAATATGTTGATTTCATGATGTTGATTAAATGTCTAAGTGAGTGTTGTGGAAGTGGGTGTTTGGGGGATTGCTTGAATAGGAGAAGTTTTAGTGGTGTGGTGTTTGAAGTTTGTTTTCGGTTTGGTGTGTGGGGGGGGGCGCCAATTTCACAGGAAAATGGCGCCTGTGTTGTTGTTTATTTTCGGTTGGGTGTTGCGCAGGGGAGGGGGCGCCAATTCCCTAGGAATCTGGCGCCAGGTTAACTGTTGTTGTGCGCAGGGAGTGTTGCGCAGGGGAGGGGGCGCCAGTTCACTGGGAACTTGGGGCCTGTGTGCGTGCAGGAGTGGTGCGTGTGGTGTCTGGGCAGGCGGGGCGCACAGGCGCCGTGTCCGCGCGCGGTGTGTGTTGTTGTGTTGCTGGGCGCCATTTGGCTGCCCTGTGCGCCTGTTTTGGCGCCTAGAGGTGCAAAGGTGTCTAAGTGTGGGTTCAAAATAGTCCCTAAGTGTAAAATTGATCCTTATGGTGCCAAACTAGTCCCTAGGTGTCAAAATAGTCCTTAGGTGCTAAAATGGTCCTTATGGTGTGGGATTGGTCCTTAGGTGCTAAAATGGTCCTTATGGTGTTGGATTGGTCCTTAGGAGGTGATTTGGTCCTTAGGTGAGGGTTTAGTCCTTGGTGTGACATTTAGTCCAATAATGAGGTGTGTGGTGTTGTGGTGATGATTAAGCGGTGTGTAGGCTTCGGCCAAATATTGTGATTGGAGTTGAGTTGCGAAATGAAAAGTGGTGAGTTAATGATTGTTGTGGTAATGTATTGTGTTGTGGTGCATTGTCATGGTGTCACATGAATCATGCATATTCAGCGGAGATGTAGGCTTCGGCCATTGCGGTGTGTAGGCTTCGGCCAAAGCGGTGTGTGCCCTCAAGGCTTATTGCGGTGATGATGGATCCACATGCATATTGCATACATACATATACCCATGTCTGCGTGGTGAATTTTGGTGATGCTTAGTTGATCCGTTAATATTGTTCTTGATGTTATAATTAAATGATAAATGCATTAATTGTTGTGGATTAGTGTTACTAGTTGCTTTCCTAATGTAATGCTTATCCTACTTGTTATTATTTATGTAAAGAGACTCACCCTACAGCTTTTTATGTTGCCTCTCATGGGGGCAACGTGCAGGTGATACTGAGTGAAGGTATTCATGTCTTCTTTGGTTGGTCGTGTCAGCTCTAATATGTAGCACCAGGGGAGGGGTGTCGTAGTACTGTTGTTTTTCTTTTAATGTATTAGACTGAGACTATTTGGTGCATTGTTATTATGTTCACTAGACTTGTTGTCATTCTGCGGTACCGGAGATTATTTTATGTGATGTAACTAAACAGGTGTTTGCGGGCTCGTCCCTAAACTATTGTGCTATATATCATGCTGTTTTGTTGACTTCGTGTCATATGATGTGTGTTGGTTTTTAAAGGGATGAAAATGTGACACTCTCTTGCATCGATTTTTGAAAACTCTGATTTTATTTACATAGTAGTAATAGAAATTAGAAGGGGGTGTTACACCGGAAATCGAAAGTGGCCATCACTAAAGTAGCGAAGTCCCTCTCTGATGATAGCGACTCGGCGGAGGACACGCCGAGGTAGCAGCGTCAGCGCCAGCGCCGTATCCCGATGGTGATCATGAGGATTAACCTTGAAGGTCGGCGAGATATGCCGCTCTATGAAAAGGAGTTGGAATGACTTACTTTACATTAGGAAGAATCTGACCTCGGTTATGGTCAAAACTGACAGACCCCCTCTCTCATTCGATGACTCCGACCTGCTCAAAGGCAAGGCGATCAAATGGCTACCCCTTATCATCTCTACCGTAGTGGTAGGGACCAAAGTCAAAAGGATATTGGTCGATCAAGAAAGCTCGACGGATCTCTTGTTCAGAGAACTGCTCCCTAAGCTCAAAATATTCGAGTCCAACCTGTCGGCTTATGATGGCGAAGGCCTCACCGACTTCAACTGTCTGCGTACAACACCCTGGGATACATAGAGCTGCAAGTGATGTACGGGGACGACGAACTCTCTAAGACTATAAAAGCCCGATTCCTCGTGCTCCTCGCCGTCTCCATATCAATGTATCGTGGGGCGCCGACTTTAGGCAAACTCAAGTCGCTACTTCCACTATTCACCTTAAGATGAATTTCTTCTCAGAAAGCGATGAAGTTGTGACAATCCCCTCAGATGCAGAAGCAACAAGATGATGCCACTACCTCTGCCTAAAGGAAGAACGGCGCGCCGAGAAAGAAGCCGCTCGCAAGTCGGAGTCGACCAAAGGGGAAAAGGAGTAAGAGAACACACACTAATGATCAATGAGGTACTTACTCCTCACCATGATGACAATGATGTAATATTTACCATTTTGCAATAAAGAAAAGATTGCTGAAATGCTCTTGTCAATTTTACGAGTACTACTACTTGTATATTTCTGCGTCACTAACATGCAGGTACATCGGCGACCAAGACTCCCGACACGACACAACGCCCCTCTCCCCAGAATTTGACACTGAGTTGGCCACTCGGCGGATGATGGGATTAGGGGAGGCCGTCAATGAAAGTCCTCCATGATCCTGAGCTCATACGCTTCGTCGTGGGGTGCTGGCGATTGTGCCTTCCACTTTGGTGTCCGATGTACTCATCTCCATAAGATGGCGAAGGAAGAAGTCCTTGCGGATTCACCCCCTCTTTCGCCCCATGAGATTGTGCCTCCCCTTTTGGTGTCTGAGGTACTCATCTCCACCAAAAGGCGAGGAAGAAGTCCCTGCGTCTTCGGACAAAGTGAAGGTCCAGATCCACAGGGATCCCGGTAACAAGTGAAGGCATGGATCCACAACGATCCCGGTACCAAGATCTCTCTAATGTCATAACTCAATGTTTCATCAGAGAGCCCAGTGGACGCTTGCAGCGGCTTCGAAGCAGAGATCGAGGTAACTCACTTAAATATTTACTACATCGGCATCCCAATTGTTATGGCTATGGCTTTCTCTTTCTTAAAAACCTCACCACGCGAGTATCGCCTGATCCGGCGTCGGTGCAGTAAATAGAAAAGTAACAATTGCTGAATAAATAAAAAGTCGATCGGTTTATATTTCATGAGTAAAGGTTCTTACATTGTTACATCAAAAGAGTCTTTACACTACAAAGAAAAGAAAAATACAAAAACCTAGCTACTACTAATGGACCGGGATTCTTCCAAAGAATTGGAGTCGGTCTCCTCCTCTTCTTTTGCAGATGAAGCTTCAAAGATTACCTCGTCATCATCAAGAGACGTCCCCTCCCTAGACTTCACAATATTGCCTTCATATACCTCATGGCAGGGGTTCAAGTGCTCCAGAGACACCTCGGGGTGAACCACTCGAATCAGATCTTTGTAGTGCTTAAATCCAAGATGGGCGGAGTCCGACACTTGTTTGGCCAAAGCAGTCTTCTCGGCCTCTTTCTCCTCTAAGGCGACCTGACCAGCGCTCATGCATCTGGCTCCGAATGTTCTCTGCCTCCGCCATAACAGTGTTTAGCTCGTTCTCCAAGGCATCGTACTGATCGACATCCTCCTGAAAAGCTATGTGCTGAGCTTCCAAAGAAACAATATCTTCTTCCGCCGACTTGAGAGATTCAAACTGGCCCCAAAGAGTCGAGTTCTCGTCGTAAAGCTACGGAATAAGCTCGCACCAGGCGTATTTCAGCTTATCCTCTTGGTCCAGGAAATCTCCTTCAGTCCAGAGATTTTGCTTCTCAAGCTTCCTGATATTTGCTTGAAATCGAGAAACAACCGAGTTCAAGGCTTGCTGCTCAAGCTTTCTAAGAAGAGTCTTTCCGGCCTCGGCAATCCGAGCAGAGACCTCAAAGTCAGCATTGGAGGGAGTTTGGATGGACTCTTCTTCAGTCAGGATCTTCACAATCTTGCCTCCTGAAAAGCTATCAGCTGAGCTTCCAAAGAAACAATATCTTCTTCCGCCGACTTGAGAGATTCAAACTCGCCCCAAAGAGTCGAGTTCTCGTCGTAAAGCTACGAAATAAGCTCGCGCCAAGCGTATTTCAGCTTATCCTCTTGGTCCAGGAAATCACCTTCAGTCCAGAGATTTTGTTTCTCAAGCTTCCTGATATTTGCTTGAAACCGAGAAACAGCCGAGTTCAAGGCTTGCTGCTCAAGCTTTCTAAGAAGAGTCTTTCCGGCCTCGGCAATCCGGGCAGAGACCTCAAAGTCAGCATCGAACGGAGTTTGGATGGACTCTTCTTCAGTTAGGATCTTCTATTTCTTGGAGGCAGGCGCGCTCGAGCTCAGGGCATCCTGTCCCCGACTTGGGGCCGTTTTTCCTTTGCCTTTCTGTGTGGTACAAGGTCAGGCCACCGACGGTTGGGGAAGAATCCCGAGGTCAACTGCACAAGGAAGGCCAAGAAAAGTCAGGAATTTCAAGTGCGCTAAAAAGGAAAACGTAAAAGTACGAATGAGCCAAAACGACTTACCAAGGACCGAATTCAGAGCCACCTCGGAGCAGCACTTCCTGTTCTCTCCACGAAGTTTGACAGCCCACCTCGTCAACAAGTTGAAGGTTACGGCATCCTCCCCAGTCATAGTTGTCGAATTGTAGTAGTAAGTACTGCCCTTCGGCCCGAAATGACCTGCCGACCAGGAAAGCGGAAAGTGGGGATGATATTGCTCTTTGCTCTCATAGTCGCAGATTACTTTCTTTGCGGCGGTATTGACGACCCTCACAAAGAATAAGACCGACTTGAAGCCCTTGTTCGAATCGTTCACCGGTTTGAAGAATGTCTCATCCCGGTAAAATCAGAAGGCAATGTGCGCGTGGCCACCGTTGTCGTCTTTCTCCGGCACGCGGTTAGTCTCGATCAGGGAAAAGAAGACCCGAACTGACAAACCACGTTTCAGGTATCCCATCAAGATCTCGAAGGTTCGGATGTAACCCTAAGCGTTGGGGGCTAATTGACTTGGCGCCAGCCGAAGATGCGCCAATACTGCTTGTTGGAATGTTGACAAAGGGATTCGGATCCCCATCTTCTCTAAGGTCCTCCCGTGGAAGAAGTAACCAATTTCCTTTGGGAGAACGGTGCAGATTTCCTTTTGAACCACGGTTAAACACCCTTTGTTTTGTTTGATAACAAATTACAATCTGTTTACTAATGGTTATAGTTGAACCAAAGCACAGGGCTTGAACCAAAGTACAGGAATGAACCAAAGCATATGGCATGAACCAAAGCGCTTGACATGATATCTTAAAGTGTAGCAGCTCGAAGAAGAAACTACACAAGCATTCAAGACTAATGTGTTATATCGCTTTGCATAGGACACGTGTAAGATCCCATCACTTAAGCTTTATGACTTTTGTAGTTGAGAGATGATCTTTAAAAATGGAATTGAGCTAGGCTTGGTAAAATAGGTTAGACACAAATAATAGATTGTTGTTTTTTTAAGAAAAAAGATTCTTGGCTTAGTGTTTTAAGAGAATTTGTATTTGAAGTAAAGAATCGATTCTTGACTTGTTACCTTAAAGCTAGAAATCCATTTTGATTGAGCTGGTTAGTTTAAAGAAGAAAATCGATTTTGAGCTTGTTGGTTTAAAGCTAGAAATTGATTTTGAGCTTCCTTCTTTAGATAAGAAAATCTATTTATGGCTTCACTTTTTAAAGAGAAGATCGATTAATGGCTCTATAGTGTAATACCCCAATTTTGTCCGAGTTCTTATTAATAGTTTTTAATTTGGACTTTTTCAACCATTTTATTTTGGACTCTTTCTGAAAATTACAAAAAATAGTAGTTTTTTTGCGTATTTTTGGGTGTTAGTTTTTAGCTACTATTCGAAGGAAATTTCTCTCTCCTTGGACCTCGTTTTTACGATCTGAACGGTCAAAGTGAAGACACATTTCCCACGAACCCACTGTAAAAAAATGAAGACGATCCGACGGTTAACGAATCCAGAATCGCACTTTTACAATGAGAGGTTTGAGAAAAACGGACCAAAAACTGCAGTTATTGCGAAGGCAATTTCTCTCTCATCAGGCCTCATTTCAACGATCCAAACGGTGAAAGCGTAGATATATGTCTCATGAACCTACTGCTAAAAAGGAAGACGATCCAACGGTTAAGGAATCCGGAATCGCAATTTTACGGTGACAGGTTTGAGAAAAACGAGAATTGTGTTTTAAAGGGGAATTACTTTCTCTACCTTGTTTTAGCCCCACATCGTTCACAAGAAACAAGAGCTCCCTAGCAATTGGATATAAAAGGGGTTGAAAGGTGAAGTCTGTAACACCCTAAATGATTTAATTAAACTAATTGATTAATGTAATATTTTATTCTAATTGAACGGAGTGGTATTGGTAATACTGGGACTGCGAGTATTGGCCCAAGAGCCCAAGCCCAATGACTTAGGCTCCTAGGGTTAGTGCATTTCACACCAATTGAGAAAAGAAAGAAAGAAACGAAAGGAGAGAAGAGAAAGGAGAAGAAAATCGACGCAAGCAAGAGAGCAAGGGAGAGAGTGAGATCGCACAAGGGAGAAAGGAAGGAGAAGGAGCTCTGTTGCTGAGGTTTTGTAGGTGACTCTGTGAGAAGGACTTTCTACGGTTTAATTAAGGTAAGGGGAGTCTCACTTTATAATAGAGAGTATAATAGGTCGTATATAGATCATAGGGTCCTTATTGGTATTCGTTGATGATGAATTTGATGGTTGTATGCTTGTTTTGATGAATTTGAATTTGAATAGAGCATGAAATCGATTCATATGTTAGAGTTAGGATTTATAATGTGTTGATTTCGAATTTGATGTATGTTTGTTGATTGAGACGCTTAATTGACGTGTTGGCATGATTATAAGGTGTGTTGGAGTGGTAATTGATGATTAGAGTTGAGGAAAATTGGATGAATTTGAGTTAGGACACTCTAGGTACCCTAGGGCGCCAATTTCCTAGAGAAATGGCGCCTGTGTCACTGTTGCTGTGTGTGTGTTGCGTGTTTTGCTGCATGGGCGCCAAGTTGCTGGGAAAATGGCGCCACGGCATCGTGTGGTGTGCTCGTGTGTGTGTGCTGATCGGGCGCCAAGTGTCGCCCAGAATGGCGCTGGTGGCGCTCAGATCATCTGTTTGGAGTGCAGGGCGCTAAATGGCCGCTGCCAAGCGCGCCGAGAATGGCGCTGTGTCTTTGGTTGAGTGGTGTGTGTCTTGTGTGCCCAGGTGCGTGGCGCCAAAATTGGCCGCCCAATGCGCTGGTTGTGCTGGTTCTAGTGTGGGGCGCCCAGTGGCTGCCTGTGGCGCTGTGTTGGCGCCAGTTGCCGGGTTGTTGGATGGTGTCAAGTGTCGGGCGCCATTTTGCTGCCCATGGCGCCAGGTGGCGCGCTGCACTGTGTAGCAGTGTGTGTGTGCATGTGGCGCAAAGACAGGCGCCAAATGGCCGCCTGTTGCACTGTGTTCAGGCAGGCGCCAAATGTGCGCCCATGGCGCTCGAATGCGCTTCGTGTTCAGACCGTGTCTCGCTTGTGTCTTAGTTTGTGTCAGGTCTGTGCTTTGCCCGGGGCGCCGAATGTTGTGTTTTTGGCGCTGTGTGGTCAGTGTGTGCCGGGCGCCAAGTTTTTGGAGTTTTGGCGCCCGTGTCTTTGTGTTGCACCTGGGGCGCCGATTTGTTGGGAAAATGGCGCTGCATCGCCTTGTGTCTAAGTGTGTGTTGTTTTGGTCCCTAGGTGTTGTTTTGATCCCTATGTGGTGTTTTGGTCCTAAGGGTGTGGTTTTGGTCCCTAGGTGTTGTTTTGGTCCCTAGGTGTTGTTTTGGTCCCTAGGTGATGGTTTGGTCCTAAGGGTGTGGTTTTGGTCCCTAGGTGTTGTTTTGGTCCCTAGGTGATGGTTTGGTCCTAAGGGTGTTGTTTTGGTCCCTAAGTGCTAATTTGGTCCTAAGTGGTGTTTAGGTCCTTGAGTGAGGATTTAGTCCTCTAGTGGAGTGTAGTCCTTGGGACATGAGTTTAATGATTAAGTGAATAATGTTAATAATGATGATGCCATGGGGGCTAGAGCCATGGGGGCTAGAGCCATGGGGGCTAAAACTGAGATTGACAATGAGGTGAGAAATAATGTATGAATTGTGATATTATAAATTGTGCTGTGGTATGTTCATGGAGTCTCATGCATACATTCGACTGCGGTCGCGACGTATATTTGTGATGATGAGACCATGGGGGCCATAGCCATGGGGGCTAATACTGTTGATGATGAGGCCATGGGGGCCAATGGTACCACATGCATGACTGCACTGCATTGCATACATTATCATAATTGCACATACTGCTGGTTGATGGTTATTATGAATAACGTTGTTGTATGACTGTATGAGTGTGATGCTTTGAATTATATACTGCTTATTATAGTCTTTATTATGTGGTTTGAGACTCACCGCTTTCTGTTGTTGTTTACCACAGGTAACCATGAGTGAAGGCTTATCTCCTTCACTTTCCCGAGTCGGCCCGCTCGATACGTAGCACCTAGGGGATGGGTTTAGGATCATGATTTATTTTAGTCCTTTTGCTATTGAACCTTGTATTTTGTTGTTTTACATATTTGATGAGACTGTTGTTTGTCTCCTAGAGATTATGTTTATTTCCGCTGCGTGTTGTATGAGTTTTCCGGTGCGTGGACTAAAACAATATATTATGAGAATCCTATTTCCACGTGTTTTTCTGGTGTTACGTATTAATCTAGTGTTATGAGTTAAATTGCTTGTTGTTGTTATTTTGATGAAGTAAGTGTGTAACATCCCATTGGATGATTTCAATTAAAGAAATAAACTTTTATACTCTGATTTTTGATTTAAATTGCCGGGTAGAATTGGGGTGTTACATTAGTTGTATCAGAGCAAAAGTTCGGTCTGTCCGGCCAAGTCTGTCTGTCATATTGTGTATGACAATTAGGTGTTCTTAAATTAGTTCTGAATTGTTGCTCATGCTGCAGTGCTAAGTTGATATGGCTAGAAGGGTTGATGCTGCTCTTGCTGATGCTTTGCAAGCTATAGCTCAGGCTATGGGGACCCAGCAGAATACTGAGACTCGTAGTCTGGCTACATTCCAGAGGGAGAACCCTCCTACTTTCAAGGGGAGGTACAACCCAGATGGTGCTCTGGCATGGCTGAAGGAGATTGTGAGAATCTTCCTGGTGATAGGCTGCAATGATGAGCAGAAAGTCAGGTATGGTACGCACACTCTAGCTGAGGAGGCTGATGACTGGTGGTTAGAGGTCAGTGAGAGGCTAAGGGATGCGCATGAGGAGGTTACTTGGGCTGTGTTCCGAAGGGAATTCTTGAGGAAATATTTTCCGGAGGATGTCAGGGGGAAGAAAGAGCTAGAGTTCCTCGGTGAGCGCAGGAAGCATGATCATTATCGAGTATCTTTGCCAAGTTCACAGAATTGGCTAAGTTCTATCCCCATTATGGGGGTAATGTTGACAACTCGGGGGTGGTGAAGAATGGCCCAGGAAGCCCAAGCCCAATAGCTTAGGCGCTCCTGAGGCTCCTGAAGCTAAGAGGGTTAGGGTTTGGCGCCTCAGTCCTTGCATCAGAGAAAGAAAACAAAACTTGAGAGAGTGAGAAGAGAGAGAGCTCAAATTTTGGCCACCGAGAAGAAGAGGAAGGAAGGAATCGTCTCAAGTTTTCGTTAGGTAAGAGCTCTCAATCATTCATTATCGTTTTTTCTCCTTTTCCTAATGATGTAGCCTTTAATCTCTAATTCCCGTGGTGTTGATGTTTTCATTGATCAAAGAGGAGGAAATCACGAATTGTCAAGGGAGAAGGAGAAGCTTGTTCGATTGAGTTGCTGTGGTTTTGTGTACGTGCTTTCATTCATCTTCCCGGAGCGTTCATATTCAAGGTAAGGGTGAGCGTTTCGGTTTAACATGATTGGGTATATAGTGGGGTTTTGTGGGATTTGATTTTGTGGCTGAGATTGATGTTGTTTGATGATTTTGTATTGTTGAAGAGTTTGGTTAATTTTGATGAAATTGATGATGTTTGATGAATTGACATTGTTTATGAAATTGATGACGTTGAATGAATTCATATTGTTGAAGAATTTTGGTGTTGTTTTGATGAATTTGATGCATTGGAAGTATTCGATAACTGATTGGATAAATAAAACGTGCATTTTGGTGTTGATTTTCTGAAATTCCTGCACAGTGCACTGCTGCTGCTCAATCGCGCCTCGCTTGCGCGTGAGTCGCGCTCCAGGCGCAAGTGCACTGCGCAGCAGTACCGATATCCTCGCCCAATCGCGCCCTGCGCTACCGACTCGCGCGCTCCGGCGCGAGTCACTGCATTTTTTTCACCGCTTTAAAGTCTTTGTCACGTTTTGAAAACTTGATATCTGGCGAACCGGGAACCCGATTGAGGTGTTCTAAGATGCGTTGGAAAGCTTATTCAGAGGCCTAACTGAATATTATATTTTTAAGGCAAAATAATCTGTTTTGTGGTAGCTGTTATACGAATGAAATGCTGCTGTGTGCCTAAAAATAAAGTGTTGTAATGTTTTTTTTTAAAAATTGATATCTTGCGAACCGGGAACCTGATTGAGGTGTTCTAAAATGCGTTGGAAAGCTTATTCAGAGGCCTAATTGAATATTCTATTTTAAGGCAGAGTAAATTGTATTGTGTTGCCGTTTATATAAATGAGTCGCGGTGAAATGTTATACTACTAGTGTGCTAATTGACTATGGCTAGATTATGGTTTACCACTAAGGTCAGAATTTCTTTCACTGGTGTATTTACAAGGGCATCACTGAGAGTCTTGCAAAGGTGGCCACTGCCTGTTGCAAGTAGTATCAGTTACCTGAGTAATCCCATAGTCAATCAGTTCACTATTTTATAACACACTAAGCTAAAAGACAACTGAAATCTATACATATATATATATATATGCTCAATGATGATGAGAAAAAGTATGACTGTGATGATGTTGCTATATGATTTTGACGAATATGACGAGTTCACTCTATGAGTGATTATGATGATGTGATATATATATATGATGTTGATGACTATGACGAATACACTCTATGAGTGTTTTATGATGGTGATGATGAGTACTCCAGGTGAGTGTTTGATGAATTGCACATGTGTTCACAGAGTCTCATGGCATGTGCATACTATGACGAATAGGCTTCGGCCTCTTATGACGAATAGGCTTCGGCCTCTTATTATGACGAGTATGGTACCATCATGCATATACCCGCGTGTGGGTTGCATTTACATACATAATCATGACTGTGAATTGTTGTTGTTTGTGATTAGAGCTGGTGTTGTGTGATTATGATGTGGTGATGATGATGATACCGTGTGATTGCTCGCTCTCATTTTCTATTATGTATCCGATTATGTTTTATTGAAATTCTCACCCTTCTCGCTTGGAATGTTGCTCTTTGTGGCAACGCCGCAGTAACCGCGAGTGAAGGTCTTCACGCTTCGTGTTAGCTATTCAACGTCTCGTCGAAGTCGCTCTCTGATACCGTAGCACCTAGGGGGCGTAGTTGACGTTTATTAGTTATTAATTTACTGTTTAATGACTATGTTGAAATTATAAAATATGTTTTGAGAGGCTTAGTGAGCTAGTATTTATTTCCGCTGTGACATTTTGATTTATGAGGTTTACCTTTATGACGGTGGTTTTACTGCACAAACCTTGATGAGTTTTTTTGTATTGTGACGAGGTAGCATTTCTTTTCTACCAATTAATTAATATTTTTGAAAAGGGAATTACTCTGATAATGACGTGTAAATGAGGGGTAGAAAAAGGGTGTTACATTGAGGGCTGATATCAAGCAAGCTATTGGGTATCAGAAAATCAGAGTGTTTGCTGATTTGGTTGACTGCTGCAGGATTTATGAGGAGGACAGCAATGCTCGCTCTAGAGTCATGAGAGACCAGAGGGGTAAGTTCCAGAACCGGGGTAAGCCATATGAGGTGTCTGATGATAGAGGTAAATAGAGGTATGCTGGTGGTAGCAGGTATGCTGGTGGTAGTAGGTCTGCTGATGGTAAGAGGTCTGCTGAGGGCAAGAAGCCAAGTGGGGGAGATGCTCCTGCTGATATTGTGTGTTTCAAGTGTGGCAAACCGGGTCACAAGAGCTTTGAGTGCAAGACTGGGGGAAAAATATGTTTCCGTTGTGGGAAGGAAGGTCACATGACATCCGATTGTGATCGCAAGGAGGCAGTATGTTTTAATTGTGGTGAAGCTGGTCACTTTAGCTCCAAGTGTACTAAACCGAAGCAGGAGAGGTCCAGTGGAAGAGTTTTTGCACTAGCAGGTTCAGAGGAGGCCAATGAGATTAGAGGTACTTGCTTTATTAATGGTACCCCTTTAGTTGCTATAGTTGATACGGGTGCTACGCACTCTTTTATTGCTGCTGTTTGTGCTGAAAAGTTGAATTTAGTTTTATCTACTATGAAGAGGGGGATGGTTATCGACACTCCAGCTAAGGGTTCGGTGACTACCTCTCTATTGTGTGCGAAGTGTCCTCTGTCAGTCTTCGGCAGAGATTTTCTAGTTGATCTTATCTGTTTGCCTTTGGGTGGGTTATACGACATTCTTGGTATGGAATGGTTAGTAGATAACCATGTGCACATCAATTGTTTCAACAAGTCTGTGAGTTTCCTCCCTCCTGAAGAGGAAGAGTCTGTTTTGTTGTCTGCAGGTCAGCTACATAAGGTAATGAAGGAGGGTGGTCATTTGTTTCCTTTGATGGCATCTTTGTCTGCTGAGAACCAGGCTATAGTTGAAGGGTTGCAGGTGGTGTGTGAGTTCCCTGAGGTGTTCCCTGATGAGATTCCTAGTGTGCCACCAGAGAGGGAAGTAGAGTTTGGGATTGATCTTGTGCCTGGTACTAGGTCTGTGTCTATGGCATCGTCTGGGATGTCGACCCTCGAGTTATCCGATTGAAGAAGCGCACTAGAAGAGTTACTTGAGAAGAAATTTGTGAGGCCTAGTGTGTCACCATGGGGAGCTCCGGTTGTGTTAGTGAAGAAGAAGGAAGGGAGTATGCGCCTTTGTGTGGATTATAGGCAACTGAATAAAGTGACTATCAAAAATAAGTATCCTCTGTAATGCCGTTTGGTGTCACTAATGCACCAGGGGTGTTTATGGAGTACATGAACCGTATCTTCCATAGCTACTTGGATCGGTTTGTGGTGGTTTTCATAGATGATATTCTGCTGTACTCTAAGTCTGAAGAGGAGCACGCAGAGCACTTAAGGTTGGTGCTTGAGGTGTTGAAAGAGAAGAAGCTTTATGCTAAGTTGTCAAAATGTGATTTCTGGCTGAATGAGGTAATCTTCTTGGGTCATATTATTTCTGGTGATGGTATAGCTGTGGACCCAGCCAAGGTTGATGCAGTATTGCAGTGGGAGAGCCCAAAGTCTGTGAATGAGATCAGAAGTTTCTTGGGGTTGGCTGGTTACTACAGGAGGTTCATTGAGGGTTTCTCTAAGCTAGCCCATCCGTTGACTCAATTGACGTGTAAGGGAAGAGCTTTTGTGTGAGATGCAAAGTGTGAAGAGAGCTTCCAAGAGTTGAAGAGGAGGTTGACAACGTCTCCAGTGTTAGTGTTGCCTGTGCCGGATCAACCGTTTGTTGTGTATTGTGATGCTTCCAATATGGGTTTGGGAGGTGTATTGATGCAGGATGGGAAGTTAGTGGCTTATGCGTCCAGACAGTTGAGGACACATGAGAAGAATTATCCTACTCATGATTTGGAGTTGGCTGCTATTGTATTTGTGCTGAAGATTTGGAGGCACTATTTGTATGGTACTAGATTTGAGGTATTCAGCGACCACAAGAGTTTGAGATACTTGTTTGATCAGAAGGAGCTGAATATGAGACAGAGACGTTGGTTAGAGCTGCTGAAAGATTATGATTTCGGCTTGAACTATCATCCCGGCAAAGCTAATGTCGTGGCTGATGCTTTAAGTCGGAAAACTTTACATATGTCAGCAATGATGGTGAAGGAATTGGAGTTGATTGAGCAATTCCGTGATTTGAGCTTGGTTTGTGAAGTAACACCACAGAGTGTTAGACTGGGTATGCTGAGGATTGGTAATGATTTCTTGGTGAGTATCAGAGACGCCCAGAAGTCAGATGTGAAGTTGGTGGATTTGTTGGTTGCGGGTGATCAGGCCGTGGATGGGGATTTCAGATTGAATTCCCAGGGTGTATTGAGGTTCAGGGATAGGATTTGCGTTCCTGACAATGCTGAGATGAAGAGTGATCGTACCTTGACCAATGAAGTGTTGAAGTAGTTGTTGTCTCGTGATCGGGGGCGGCCGTTGAATGAGTGAAAGGACCGGTCCCGGCTTCACGCCTAGCACCTCGGGTGGTACCGCAAAGACACTCCGACGATCTAGTGAGAGGTCGCTCGGGCGAGATAACACAAGGTAAGAGAACGCGTGCACGATGCCATGTATGAATGGCGATATATACCGCGAGGTCCGACCCGTTTTGCGAAGTTTTCGCCGGCGAATTGCGCGCCAAGCAGCGTGTTTGGGGCGGTCATGATGGTCGGGCCGCAGCCCAATTGCTGCTGGCGATTCGATTCGCCGATACACCCAGAGAACAGCTTGCCCCCAAGCCTAGGTCGCTAAGAGCGGCCGAGTCTTGAATCGATGCCCCGGAGTAATGTTCCCTTCTTTGAGATGGACGCGCCGTTGGTTCTCTTGGTTGAACGGTCTCGGCGCTCGTCCAACCGTCGGCCGTCGGCCGACGACGACGTTGGTCTTTACCGACATTTAAGACGTGGACGTTTGATGTTTCCGAGGTTGTCCGAAGGCGGCTATTGGTGGGAAGGTGAAGCGTTGCGACGCTTCGTCTCCGGTCCCCTTTCGCGCCATAGGTCCTCACTATAAATACCCCGTCGATTGAGATCATTTCTCACACTTTCACGAATTGCTCGCCGGCGATCGACTCGTCTGCCGCCGACTTGCATCCGTAGCTACTTTTGTCTTTTCGCGACCGATCTACTACATCTGTTTAAGGTATGGATCGATCTCTTTTGCTTTTTAACTTGAGTTTTTCGTTGAATGTACTTCGCGCTTTTCCACGCCTCGTGGTAGGGGTATCAGTCCGGGATCGGCCATGTCGCCCTCTCACGAGTATTCTACTCGATCGACCGACTCGATCCTCTATCACAGTGCTTTTGCATGCCTGCATTTAAACCGATCGCGCCCGCCTTCCCTGCAGACCGTTTCAATCTTTTTGCTACCTACATGACGAGGCCGTCCGAGCCCAATCCCCATGAAGAGGAGTCTAAGTCGTCTTCGGGCGACAACCATTCTGGTTCTTCGAGTAGTACGAGCTCGAGTTCCCACTCTTCTGGCCGAGGGTCGACTAGCTTGAAGAGTTCTAGCTCTAAGTCCGTCCATTTCGACGTTCGGCCGTGCAACACTCCACCACCGGAGAGACAACCGTGTCTCGGAAAGGGAGTAGAGGAAGATGTAGAGGTGGTGATTATTGATGACGACGAAGTGCAAAGTACCATCCAAGCCGCGGACGAGGGGATGGTGGAAGTCGAAAGTGGCCGAGCTGAAGAAGCCAACGAGGAGGCGGTAGTTCAGCCCGCGGCTAGCTCTTCTGGTCGAGAGGCCAACGACGGCGAGGTCAAACGAAGAGGCGCCGACGCTCAAATCGATGTAGCCCGAGACCCGTCGACATGTCTTGGGTGTCGAGACTCTTCGCCACACCGGAGTATACTTACGGTCGGCCACCTCGCCTTGCCCGACCTTGAGTGCTGCCTCAATGAATCACCGGGCTGGAGGGTGAGAGGCATGAAAGATGGAGAAGACATTGCAACTTATTCCAGCAATCTTAAGTTCACGATGTATCGGATCGTGCTCGAGAGGATGAACATCGTCCCACCTTTCACCGAGTTTCAACGTGACGTTCTGCGTCATATCGGTCGCCCCTCTCAACTCCATCCCAATGCTTGGGCCTTCTTAAAAACTTTCAAGTCCTCGTTAACCAAACTTGGTGGCGGTGTCGATCATGCTATTCTTTGCCCTCTTCGAGCTAAGCTGGCTCAGGGAGAAAGCGAACAAAGAGAAGAGGGAGCAGGTCTCTTTCAAGATGCAGAAAACTCAGCACCGGTATTTCAAAGCTTATCAAGAGTCACTGGGCGCGGCCTGGAGAGGCCACTACTTTTGGATCGTTCCCACCAAGGAGGCCGGTAAGGCCATATCTGAGGTCCAACCGGACGGGATGCTCGGTCCCCCTTACTTCCTAATAATGTGGAATGAAGCTCACTTCTTCAGAGGTAGGCGATTACATCTATTCGCCAAAGATTTGGGCGAGGCCGACTTGGAATCTTTGGAGATGATTAAAGCTTTGGCGGGCATGTCGCCCCTGCACCTGGCGGAGACATACCTTGCCGTCCCTTCGTCTTGCTCGTCGGCCGCTGGAGGCCGAGATTGGTTTTTTCGACCTTTGCCTTTATATTTTATTGTCAATGTTCTCTTCTAACTCTTAAGTTGTTGTGTTGCGAAAGAATGGCCGGAAAAGTCGGGCCGTGCTTGAGTCGGTTCAAACCCGCTGCAACTCCAGGGGCCAAGAGGTTTGAAGGACCTCGCCCAAGGGCGATCTGGAAGGGTCTCAAAGGTGCCCCTACTCCCAAGAGTCGTGAAAAAGCCAATTTCAGCCGTCCGCCGCCCCTCGCCAAGACGATCGCTCCCCAGCGGGCCAAGCTCGATGATCGGAGCTTGAACCTGGCTAAGGAGGAGATTCCTATTCTCTCGCTCGAGGGTTTAGGGACAGTCGAGTTGGAGTGGTTCAGGGAAGAAACCCATGGCGTTCGGGCTTCTCTCTGCATGGGAGTAGACAAAGTCATGGAAGAGAGTGGGAAAAGTGAAGGTATTTTACTTTTTATTTTCCTAGCCCGCTATACTTTCGTCTTTGTTCGACCGACTAACAATCCATCGCTCTTTGCTTGTAGGGGCTCGGGCTGAGAAAGAGAAGGCCTTGGCTGAGGCGCAGCAAAGGTATGACAAACTTGCCAAAGCCAAGAAAGATGCTCTTCAGCGGGGAGAGGAGGACCCAGGCCAAACTATCCAAGAGGAACAAGGAACTCATTTGGTCGGTGACAATCCAAGACCGACGTCGTAGCCTTAGAGAAGGATAAAGCCAGTGGAGACCAAGAATGCCGAAGTGGAGGCTCGAGTTCGAACAATAGCCGAGCATGCTCGGACGCAACGATCGATCGAGCGGTTCTACAACGCCTCGGTCAAAAAGCGGGATCGAATGCGAGATCTAAAGATCAATTTTGATGACAAGATGATAAAGCCCGCCATTACGTTGATAACAACAAAATCATGCCGCCCGAGGAACTTGATGATCGGGGTAATGTTGTCCGCCCGCCCGGTTCTTTTTTCAAGCCCGCCACGGCGGTGTAATTTTTGTAATAGTTTAACTTGCCTTCGGGCACAACAATTTATAAGTCGCCTTGAGCGGTGAGATGTTTGAGCGCGCTTCGGTGTCGGCCAAGGCGTCTCGGCTTTGTATCGAATACGAAGCGCCAACAAAGAATTGGGCTCGCGGCCTAGCCCATCATGACCGGCCCAAACACGCTGCTTGGAGCGCAATTCCACTACTAGAAAAAAGACTTTTTATATCGGTTAAAAAAGACTTTTCATATCGGTTCCGTAACCGATATAGATAAAGGGGATATTAAAAACAGGCGCTTTCTATATCGGTTAAAGAACCGATATGGAAAATGTTTTTTATATCGGTTCCCGTGAGAACCAGTTATGGAAAGTCGCTTTTTAAACCTATAAAACGCTTTTTATATATCTGTTTCTTAGTTGAACCGATATTGAAAATCACTTTTTATATCAGTTATTTAAAGGAACCGATATGAAAAGTCTTTTTTTTTAAAATAAAAAATAAAAAATTCCTCAATTGGATATACAGCAAACAACAAAATCTCAACAAATACAATATTTATATAAAAATACAAAGATCTCAAATTATACTCAATATCCATATCCAAAAATACAAAAAATGAATATAATACACACACTATCTATATTTTACTAACCACTAAAAAGCAAGAAAGAGCTAATGAGTAAACATATACATAATAGTTTAGCCCTTAGTAACTACTCAAACCATAAGTGAAGCAAGAAGCAGCTAATGAGTAAACATATACACCAACATGTAGAGTCGCAACAGAATCCAAAACAAGACTTCAGGATTGTCACCACCACTTGTTTTGTTTGTTGTGGCTCCAACCTCAAGTGCAGAAGCTAGATCAAGTGTACGGTTTGGACTAGTAGCATCCTGCATAATCATATCAATAATATAAGACAAAGAAAAAAGAAATAAAAATCCTTGCTTAAAAAAGAAAGGGAAGCATTTTAAGACTTATCGTGGCAGAACCAAGAGGTATGATGCGAAAACCAGAAGGCAAAATGGGTACAAAGTGTAACATACAAGGTAATTCTACATTGCCTATAAAGTGTAACATACAAAGTGTAAAAATTCATCAAAGACATGATACAATTTTTCCACTTACCCCTCTTAGTCAAATTACGTTATCCTAGAAGGCATATTGTTGGCTATAGATATCAGAGTATCAGCCTAGCTAGCTGATTCACATAACCTAGTTAATGGACCACAAACAACTGCCAAAGGATAACATAAAAGCCTTATCTTCCATCAGGTAACAAGTTAAACAGTTGACTGATATATAAGATCTCAAGGAACACGGTTTTGGACCCTACTGCAGGCACAATTAGCAGCATCCTTCAAATGACACACCAGATTACTAAGAATTAATCCAAATTAAAATTTTGGATCCAATATATATATATATATATATATATATATATATATATATACACACACACACACTTGAATTCTGTTAAATGTATCAAATGGTACAAGGTGTTTTGGTAGCTCTGTTGTTCCAGTGTAGCCTCTATTCTATCAAATGGTACAAGGTGTTGTGGTAGCTTTAGTATGTCATGGTGTAGTACTTTGGTGTATCTTAATTCATTTTTCTTTGTAAAAATGAAATTTTATTAATAACATTCTCTACTTGTTGAAAAAAAAAGGTATCAAATAGTCTTCTTTACATTATCCACTCACCATTCTTATTCTGTTTTTGGAACAGCAAAGTTGATTTCATGCATTACCAAGTCTTCAATGGAGAATGTTGACAATAAGTCTATAGTCATTAAATCTCTATAGACTGTGTTGTTTTCATGATCAACTCATGGCATAATCAAAAAAGTCAGAATCATGATTTAAGGCTATTCTCACACAAAGAATTAGCAAAATGAGTGGTGACTCTATTACTAACATAATCACCATTACCAAGCTAGAAAAAATATCACAAGCATTAAGCTAGTAGCAAAACCACGCTCCCACTTCAATTGTAAGGACCAAAAAAGAAGAAACAATCGATCATCAATTTTACTGACACTTTTAGTCCACTATAATCTCAAATGATCAAAAATACAAGACACCATATTTAACCACACAAAAAAATTAAATCACCACCATACTAGTGCCCCTAATAAAATATGGAAATAAGAAAATGTGTACATCTATTTTAGCTACCTATATCAAAACACAATCTGTCAAACAAAGTATATGCATATATACCAAATAATGCGATTGGTTGTCCGAGATGAGCATTCTATACTTCTTTGTTCAAATCCAAAAGTACAAAGATTGCCTGCTCATAGAAATTTGAAAAAACTTATTTCAAAGGTTATGAAAAGAATATTATCAAAACAATAACTAGCATGAAGACTAAAAGAAAAGAGAGATTTGCAAGCAACAAAAAAACTATTCTCTAAAGAAAAGGGTAAAGAATCATAATAGTACATTCTCTAGGCCAGCAAGATCAGAATAGTACTTCTTAAAGAACTAGTAGAATCCAAATTTGTAAGCACCTTGTGCACTGTAACCAAGCAAGGTAAGTACCCATCCACAGAAAAAGCCCTTGACTCCCTGCTCCTTGAACAAAACTCCAAATCCAGAAGAGATACTCTTGTACTTGGCAGGGTCAATCTGAAACCAATAATCGATTCAAACATTACAAACACAAATGTAACTAACAAGCAAGTAAACAATCCTAATTCCAACTCCAACTCCAACATAGTGAAAAAATGTTAGAACTAACAAATCAAGGACTTGATCAAAGAAACTGCAAATCAATACAGTAAAAAAACAACAACATCTCAAAACTTCAGACAACAAACATTCTTTTACTAAAATCATCAATATACTTCAACTTGAAAGAACCACAACACCAAGCTATTACATCTATTTCACCTAAACAACATCATCATGATCATAACTCTTTACGTAACATAGCATTTGAAGAGAGAGGAAATCGCAGATCTAAACAATCACGAAGCCAAACCCTAAAAAATGGCAGAATTTAACAGAAATTTGGTTTAAACCCATAAAATGACCACTATACAGTACACTATCAAAAAACCCTAAACCGAGCGTCAAGGTTTATGTTCCAACAACACGTGTCAACTCACACACACTATTAGCATTCTCATTCTTTCAGATAATACTCCTCCATTCCAAAATCTCAGAGAGAAACAGAGAAAAAGGAGAAACTAGGAATCATAATTGTGAGTGTGAAAAACAAGAAAGATGAAAAAGAAACAGAGAACTGAGGATAGTACAAGGTGGTCGAAAGAGGAAATTGACGTTGCTCTACTCCTTCGCACGCTGCCTCGGTGTCAGACATGGTTCTTCGTTGGTCAAATGCCTTACAACCCCACGGCCAGAGATCCTCGCCGCCGCAACTCACCGCTGCCGCCGTAGCTCCTCCGCAACCCCGTCGTTAAAGAACATGCTTGAGTCCTAATACTCCTCTTTCTTTCCCAGCCACCGAATCGATGAGAAAACAGAACCTTCACAAAAGAAATCGTCTCTCAAAAGGGTATTCACTATTCAAACTTATCTTCATGAACTCGCCATACTCCTTAGGAGAGGAGCAGTGGTGGTAGGAGAAGAGGTGGCGGAGGCACCGAGTTGAGGATCTGGTTGAGTGGTAGGGTTTTGTTGAAATATCGTAAAGGAAGGAAGCAATGGTTCATATTGTTACTGGCGAGAAGAATTTGATGTGCTTTCACTTCTTTTTCTTTAGTATATTAGCGTTTTCTATAACGGTTATAGTATAAACCCAATATGAAAGACTTAAATTAGCGTTTGCTTATATCGGTTTGAGAGGCAAATGATATAAATATTGTAAAAATAATTACAAAATCGCCACTGGCGTCATTTTTAATATCGTGTCATTTTTAACCGATATGAATTGGTCGATATAAAATGCATTTTTTCCACTAGTGTTCTCGCCGGCCGAAAACTTCGCAAAACGGTCGGACCTCGCAGTATATATACGCCATTCATACATGGCATCAGTGCACGTTCTCTTACCTTGTGTTATCGCCCGAGCGACTCTCTCACTAGATCGTCGGAGTGTCTTTGCGGTGTACCACCCGAGGTGCTCTCATGGCGGCCCCTATTCCTCATCAACGACAGAGAGCGCAGGAGCCACGAACAACATCTTCACTTCATTGGTCAGGTACGATCAAAGAGGATGATACTTGAGGAGAGCCATAGGAGCAAGCTGAGTATTCATCCAGGTGCTACAAAAATGTATCATGACTTGAAGAAGCCGCTCGTGGCCTAGTATGAAGAAAGATGTAGCACAAGCCAGTGTATGCTCGCTTGACTTGCCGGAAGTCAAAGATTGAGCACCGAAGCTCATGGGTTGATGCAACCATTAGAGGTTCCGGAGTGGAAGTGGGATAGCATTTCCATGGATTTTGTGACTGGGTTGCCAAACACTGTGAGGGGATTTGATTCTGATCGTACCTTGACCAATGAAGAGTTGAAGTGTTGATTGATTCGTCTATGGGCCGGCCGTTGAATGAGTGAAAGGACCGGTCCACGGCTTCACGCGTGGAACACCTCGGGTGGTACCGCAAAGACACTCCGACGATCTAGTGAGAGGTCGCCGCGATAGCACAAGGTTAGAGAACGCACGAAGCCATATGCGAATGGCGATATATATCGCGAGGTCCGACCGCTTTGGCGAAGATTTCGCCGGCGAATTGCGCTCCCAAGCAGCGTGTTTGGGGCCGACGAGACGGGCCGGGCCGCAGTCCAATTCTTGCTGGCGATCCTCGTGATTTGCTAATACACCCAGAACACGCTTGCCCCCAAGCCTAGGTCGCTTAAGAGCGGCCGAGGCTTGAATCGATGCCCCAGGAGTGAAGTTATCTTGACGAAAGCGGGCGCGACCGTCGCTTCTCTCGCAGGGCGGTGTCGACCGCTTGTCAACCATCGGCCGTGCTGTCGCGACGGTTGGCTTTTCATGACATTTAAGACGTGACGTTTGGTGTCTCCGAGGTTGTCTGGAGGCAACCATTGGCGAGAAGACGAAGCGTTGTGACTCTTCGTATCCCGGTCCCCTTCGCGCCAGAAATCTGTACTATAAATAGCCCTTCTCACTGAGTTCATTTCTCACACTTACAAGAATTGCTCGCTAACGACCGACTCGCTCGTCCGCCGACGACTTGCATTCATAGCTGTTACTGTCTACTTGCGACCGATCTTCAACATCTGCTTAAGGTATGAATCGATCGCTCCCTTTACTCTTTAAACTTGAATTTTTATTTGAAAGCACTTTGTGCTATTCCACGCCTCGTGATAGGGGGTGTCAGGTCGAGGGATGGCCAAATCGCCCCCTCTCATGAGTGCTCTGCTCGACCGACCTGACTCGTTCCCTTTACCACAGGTGTTTGCATGCCACGGACGAAACTTACCGCCCGTATTCCCGGAAAACCACCGCAATCTTTCGCTACATACATGTCGAGGCCGGGCGAGCCCGATGTCCACGAAGCGGAGTCTGAGTCGTCTTCGGGCGACAAAGGTTCTAGCTCTTCAGCGGTTCCTCGAGCAAAGACGGGCTCGAAGTTCTCGTTCTTCCGGCCGAGGATCGCCGGCTCAAAGAGCATCGGTTCCGTGTCCGCAATTTCTGGCTGAGCGGCCGAGCAACTCTCCACCGCCCGAGGATGTTATTTCTCGAGTGGAGGGAGAAGAAGAAGATGCTGATGTGATTATCATTGATGATGAAGAGCCTAGCGCCGTCCCGGTCGCGGACGAGGAGATGGTAGAGGCCGAAGGCGGCCGAGGTGGAGCGGCTCACGAGGAAGAAGTGATTCACCGAAGTCAATATTTTCGTCCGAAGCCAACGTCGGAGGGTCGAACGAAGGATCGGCCGAAGTCCAAGCTGATGTAGCTCGAGATATATCTGACATGTCTTGGGTGTCGGAGACTCTTCGTTCTAACAGGAGCATTATTACCGTCGGCCACGATGCTTTGCCCGATCTACGAGCCGCCTTGAAGACTCACCGGCGGAGGGTAAAGAGGCATGAAGGAGGCGATGATATCGCAACTTATTCTTCCAACTTCAAGTTCACGATGTATCGGCTCGTGTTCGAGAAGATGAAGATTACCCTCTTTTACCGAATTCCAACGCGACGCCCCGCGCCATATTGGGGTCGCCTTCTTCTCGCCTTCATCCAAACGTGGGCATTTTTAAAGACTTTTGAGGTGCCTTGACTGCCGGGTCGGCCGGTGTCGATGATGCTTTTCTTTGCTCTCTTTGAGCCGAAATGGCTTAGAGAAGGCTAACAAGGAGAAGAGGAGCAAGTCTCCTTTAAAATGCGTAAGACCCACCACCGGCTTTTTCAAAGCATTCCAGAGTCGCTGGAGCGGCCCGAAAAGCCAAGATTTCCGGATCGCTCCCACCAAGAGGCCGTAAGGCCGTGTCGGAGGTCCGGCCGGTCGGGATGCTCGGCCCACCTTACTTTCCCATCATGTGGAACGAGGCTCACTGGCAGCGCGCCGCGATTATATCTACTCGGTGAAAGACTTGGGCGAGGCCGGCCGACGGAGACTTTGGAGATGATAAAGTCGTTGGCGGGTATGATGCGCCCGGATCCTAAGGGCGACATACCTTGCCGACCCTTTGTCTCTCAGACGAAGGCCAAGACACGGAGGCCGAGATTGGTTCGCTTTTGAACTTTTTTGTCCTTATATTCTCATCATTGATTTTTTCTTTTAACTCATGACTCTGGTGATTTTGCGTAAAGAATGGCCGCAAAGCGGGACTCGCCGCTTGGCCCCAAGCTTTGAAGGAGGGCTAAGAGATTTGACGCTTCTCACGGGGATATCCTCGAATCTTCTCAAAAGTCCCCCAAACTCCTAAGAGCCAAGGGAAGAAACCGGTCGGCAGGCCTCGGTCGCCTCCCCCCAGTGCCGATCGCTCACCCAAGCGGGCCAAGCGTGATGGTCGGGTCCCGGCCCCTGCAACGGAGGAGATTCCTATCATCTCGCTTGAAAGTTTGGGTACGGCCGATCCGGGAACGAAGATGTATGAAACCCATGGCGCTCTGCGCTTCTCTCTGCATGGGGGTCGAGAAATTCATGGCGGAGCTGGTGGCCGAATCTGACGGTAATTTTATTTTCTTAGTCTTGTACTCTTCATCTTACCTTTGTTCGACCGACTAACCACCCTTCGACCTGAATTTTGCAGGAAAGGACAAGGCTTTAGCTGAGGCGCAGCAAAGATATGACAAGCTCGTCCAGTCGAAGAAGGAGGCCCTCAAACGGGGGGAGGACGACCGTGCTAAGCTTGCAAAGAGGAACAAGGAGCTTGCTGCTCAGGTCGCTACTTTGAAGGGCGATCTTGATGCTACGAACAAGAAAGAGGCTGCCTGGGCGGCCGATAAGGCCGCGCTGGAGGCAAAAATTCAAATGGTAGCCAGGCGGTCGGCCAGAGGCAGCGATCGAAAGCGCTTCTATAATTCGCCGGGCAAAGTGCGGGTATTGAATCAAGATCTGAAGATCAATTTCGATGACAAAATGATCAAGCCCACGCACTATGTTGACGACAACAAGATCATGCTGCCTGCAGAAGTCGACGAGCAAGGCAATGTCGTTCGCCCGGCCACCATTCTCTTTTAAAGCCCGCCGCGAGCGGTGTAATTTTTGTAATCATTTAACTCGCCGGGCACAACAATTTTTCTCGCCGTGCGCTTTTTCAATTCGTGGCGCTCGGCAAGGCCCCGTGTTTGTAATGACAATTTTTACTTGCCTTTAATTACGCTGCTCAAATTTATATTGCTATGTCTCGCGCATTTCTTGCATTTATTCGCTTTAGTCATTTCGAACTTGTGGGACGCTCGGCGGACGCTTTCGTGCTACTTCAATAGCGCCGCTTATGGTTGCTTTTCTTTACGCGCCTTGTATGTTTATTTTCTCTAAGTCTTGAGTTTTAAGACCGTTCGGTCATCGCTTGCGCTTATTTTCAAAGCATTCATTCTTTGATAAGTTTTAATATCCCAACGGGCCTTGATCGCTCGGCGACCTCTAATCGTGCCCTTTTGATGGCATTTATTGGGACCATATCGATGGTCGCCGAGATAGGTCGTTCGACGGCCTAATAGGATGGGTTATTGCTTAACCCTCAGGCCATTTCGATGGCACTCGGTTGGGACCATTTCGATGGTCGCCGATTTAGATCGCTTCGACGATCTAAGGTTTCATGGTTTTAACCCTCGGGCCATTTCGATGGCACTCGATTGGGACCATTTCGATGGTCGCCGATTTAGATCGCTTCGACGATCTAAGGTTTGGCGAGTTTTAACCCTTGGGCCATTTCGATGGTTTCGAGGTGGATCGTTTCTACGATCCAATCAACTTTGATAAGTCTTCGACGCCTCCTTTGCCACGCAATCTTGAGCGACCGCATACATTCTTGCGAGAAAGTAAAGAACACATCATATTTCTAAAGGTCGCCTCGTAAAAAACCGAGTGGGAAAAAGAGCGCCGCCGCTTTTCATTAATAGGTCGGTCGTCATTACATTCAAATCATTTGTCACATTCAAACGTAATATTTCCTAAGTTTTTCTCGCATTCCACGTTTTGGGGATAGTCGCCCATCCATGGTTTTCCACTCGTAAGCCCCTTTTCCGCCTTGTTGATGACCTGTATGGACCTTCCCAATTTGGTGCGAGCTTTCCTCTTGGCGTGCATCCTTATTTCCCACGCCGGCCCGTCTTAGAACGAAGTGGCCGACCGAGAATTCTTTTGAACTCGAGCGTTGTACCGGGTCGCGACCTCTCGTTTGATCAATTGCTCTCTCGGTGAAGCTTGGGTGCGCAGCTTCTTCAATTAGGTCCAATTCTTTCTGATAGCTCGGCCGCTTTCAACCACCGTAGGGGTTTGAAGTCCTCCAATTTAGCTCGCCCATTTCTATGGGTATCACAACATCGCCTGCATACCAACTGGGCGGCGACTCGGCCGATGAATGAGGGTCGCCCCGTAGGCCCACGTAACGGATCGCAGCTCTTCGACCAGATTCCCTTCGCTTCATCCGGTCTTCGCTTTAAACCACGTAGATAACTCGCGTTGGCCGCCTGGCTTGGCCGTTAGTTCGAGGGTGCTCGACCGAGGTGAAACATTTGCTTTACCCCTAAGTCGGCCAACATTTCTCGAATCTCTTGTCGTGAACCGGGTGCCGTTGTCCGTTATCAATTGCCGGGGATCCCAAACGGGCTAGTACACACCGTCCAAGAACTTGCCGACTTTGGCCGATGCGATTGTTGCAAGCGGCTCGGCCTCGATCCACTTAGTAAAGTAATCCATCGCCACGATCAAGAACTTGAACCGGCTCGGAGCGGGTGGAAACGGGCCTAGAAGATCCATGCCCTACCAAAGCGAACGGCCAAGGTGAGACAAGACTTTGTAATTCGAGGAAGGTGCAATGTGGACATCGGCATGTACTTGGCATTTCTTGCACTTCAACGAGTTTCTTGGCATCCTCGCCCATGGTCGGCCAATAGTAGCCTACCCCGAGAGCCTTCTTAGCTATGGAACGAGCGCCCGGGTGACTCCTACAAACACCTTCATGAATGTCCTCAAAGACATGGTCGGGCTTCGACCGACGAAGACACCTTAACAATGGAGAGGAGAATCTCTTCTCAGACAACTTTCCTTCTATAACCGAGTACTTGGTCGCTCCGAATCGACCAACTTAGCTTGCTTTGGATCGTTCGGCTCCTCCCCTTCAACAATGTACCTTAGGATGGGGCGATCCAATCGAACTCCGGCCGACACACGTAACGCCAACGATCGACTTGGCTTGGTTGAAACGCCGGCCGATTTAATGTTTCTTGAATCACACTTCTATGATTCCCCGGAGTTTTGGTACTTGCCACTTTGATAGAATATCCGCCGAACATTTTCGGTTCGAGGCACATGTACCACTTCAAATTTCGGCCGAATCGCTGAGCGGTTCTCTCACTCTTGCTAGATAACTTTTCAAAGACGTCGCCTTTAGCATCATATAATTCTTTGATCCGCGAGACTACGAGTAGGGAATCGATCCGAGTTCAACCCGGTCGACATTGAAATCTCTAGCGAGCTGAAGGCCAGCTATGCATGCCTCGTACTTGGCCTGGTTGTTTGAAGTGTGGAATGCAAAGGTTAAAGAGACTTCAACGGCGAGGCCTTCTGAATTTTCCAATATTAGGCCTGCTCCACTCCCTTTGCTATTGGACGACCCATCTACATGCAAGATCCAGGTCGTCTCACCGCTCTTCCGAGATAGGAGTCATTTCACTATGAAGTCGGCCAACACCGCGCTTTTGCGGCCGATCCGGATTCAAATTTGATCCCAAACTCACTGAGCTCCACCGCCCACTTTATCATCCGTCCCGCCAGGTCTGGCCGATGTAGGACTTGCCTGATAGGCTGGTCGGTCCTTACCACGACCTGGTGGGCCACAAAGTAGGGTCTCAACCTTCTAGCGGCTATTAGGAGTGCAAGGGCAAACTTTCTATCTTCTCGGTATCTCACTCGGGCCCTTGGAGTACTTTACTTATGAAATAGACCGGATTCTGCTTTCGCATCGTTTCTCTCGACTAATCACCGCACTTAGCACCTCTTCCGTTATGGCCAAGTATAAATACAAGGTCTCGCCCTAGCAATGCGCTTAGTCATAATCGGCGGGCTAACCAAAGCTTGCTTTAATTCATCCAATGCTCATTTGGCATTGTTCGGTCCACTCAAAGTCCACCTCTTTCTTGCCAGTAGCCTAAATAATGGAAGCGACTTGCAGCCGCTTTGGGGATGAACTCGGATAGAGCGCCACCATGCCATTTAGTCGTTGTATTTCTTTTTTCGATGTGGGCGGCCTCATATCTCGCGATCGCCTCTACACTTTTCGGGTTTGCTTTATCCTCTTTCGGTCGGAAACCCAAGAATCTGCGCCTACCACCCCAAAGGTACACTTCTCGTGATTTAGTCTAAGTGAGTTCCTCCTAGCTTCTTCAAATATTTCCCCGAGGTCGTTCACGTGATCCGGGTCGGCCACACTTTTAATGATCATGTCGTCCAAGTACACCTCTGAGATTCGACCGATCTGTCTTTTAAAAATCTTGTTCATCATCCGCTGGTAGGTCGCCCCAGCGTTCTTAAGACCGAAAGGCATCACTTTGTACTGAAAATTTCCCCGATCTGTCATGAATGCTGTCTTGTGTCGATCGGGGGGATACATCGTGATCCGATTGTATTCGAGTAAGCGCCCGTAAAAGACAAGAATTTGTAGCCCGAGGCCCCATCGACCAGCTTGTCGATGTTAGGCACGGGGAAGGCATCCTTCGGGCATGCCTTGTTCAGATCGGTGTAGTCTACACACATCCTCCACTTTCCGTTCTTCTTCTTAACCAGCACGACATTGGATAGCCAGGTCGTGTATTTGATCTCTTCTATGAAATTGGCCTTTATGAGGTCCTCAACGGCCTTTGCAGCGCGGCTTGAGATTTTTCCTCGCTTAGCACGCCTTCTTTGAAGCGGCCAAGCGACCCTTCATCGATGAAAGTTGATGGCAGCTACTTCGATAGGAATGCCGGGCATGTCCGATGCCCGCCATGCGAAGCAGTCAAGATAGTCTCTCAAACATTGCACAAGATCTTGCTTCACTTGCTCCCGCAGGTCGCTACCGAGCTTTACCGTTTTGGATGGGTCGTCACCCAATTGAACATCTACCAACTCTCCATGGGGCTCGTCTTTTCACCTGCTTTTTCAACTCTTGAGCCAAATCATCATCATTGTCCTCCGGGTCATTATGCGGATCATACCGAGCGCCCAAATCGACATTGACTTGATGGCCTTCACTAGTGCTCGAACGTTCGGGCCACGATCTACCTCGCCACATATTTCTTGGTATAGAGCGTGGCTTCTTCTTCACGATTCGAGGTCGGCCGCCTGTGGTAACCACTTGGTCTTCTTTGTCAGAGAATTTCATTTTGGATGCACCGTCGATGTAACTACCTCTAGCTTACCCAAAGTCGGCCTACCAATAATACATTGATAGCAGGATTTGAGGGGGAGTACGAGGAACGCCGTCTCCGACCGCCCCGCATGCAGTACAATCCCCGTGTCGCCACCAAACGTGACTAGCGGCTCGATCGTTCCCAACGGGTAGGTGGTCGCCCCATTGAAACTGTTAGAGGGTAGGCTCGGCCGGGGAATTATCTAGCTCCGATCAACCTTTATTTTGTCGATCAAGTCTTCAAACATGATATCGGCCGAGCTACCTTGATCGACCGTGATTCTCGCACCTCTGTGTTTGCCATGACGACTCACGATTACCAATGGAACATAACTATTGGGCTTGCCGTCGATGAGTCGTCACACCGAACGAGATGGGGGTCCGCCGAGACCGGTGGTGGTGCTTTGAAGTGGATGCGACCATTAACAACTCGCCCCACTTTCTCTTGGTGGCTTTGTTAGATTCCCGCGATCCGTGGGGTTTCCACCATGAATAACCATCGCAACATTACGGCCTTTGGATCGCCAGAAAGTGTCACGATCTTGGATCGATCCTTGTTTTGGGTGCTCTCTATGGCCGAGGCCCCTTTCCTCTGTCTCGATCAGCTTCTCTCGCTTCTCTTGAGGTCGGCCGCCTTCCTCCGACCTCACATACTTTCCCAACTTGCCTTTCGAATAAGCTCTTCAATATCATCTTTGAGGCCATACGATCGTTAGTATCGTGCCCTTACTCTTGTGGTAGCGGCAGTATCTTTTAGTCGGTCGTGCCCCTTCTTGAGAGCACGCAGTGGATCAGCCGCTTAACTCCCACAAACTCATTATTCGACACTCGTAGATCCGAGCAATAGAGGTGTTTAGCCGAGTGCGATGATCGAACTTCTTATCACTTAAAGTCGACCGATTGTCGCGGCGACCTTCATGTCCTTTGGCCGCTTATCGCTTTCCTCTTTAGGTCGCACGGACGGCCTTTCTTGGCCGCCAAGGTTTCTTCATACGCCATGTGGACGTTAGCCCTTGTTAAGAAGTAGCCGAGATCTTGGTAATGGTTAAGAGTGAATTCTTCTACGAACCGGTGGTCCGGTCGAATACCACGCTCAGATATTTTAGCTTGTCCTTGTCTCGACAAGTCACGAACGGACTCGGCCTCGGTGTTAAACCGGTCGATATCTTCGCCTCGCTGTCTCATTATCTCCTTGAACAACAGAGTCCAAGTATTCTTCATACCGATATTGGCGGTGGTTTGCGGTGTAGTGAGACAAGAATATTACGATCGGTCGCCCCACGAGGAGATGGAATTGGGTCGCAGACTCCCACCATTCCAATGCTCGGCCGTCTAGCGATCGGGGAAAAAGCTCGCATTTCATGGTCGGTCCCAATTCCTATAGCAGTAATTATTGAAGTAACGGAGATGCTTGTCCGGATCTCCTCGGCCGTCAAACTTGTTGAGATTGGGCGGCTTGCGGAGGTCTCTCGAATTTTGTAACGCCCGATCTCCCGGAGAACGGGCGTGTTCATTCTCGAATGCCGTTCGACCCAAACGGTTGCATTGCGAGGCACGCCTCGTTCCCGGCATTCCATAGAATCCTCCGGATGGGCCGATTGGTGGAAGTTCGAGGAGGCCTTACGGGTCGCTTCGCTTTGGCCCTCCTAGGCCGATGCGAAACGCCCCTAATTCTTCCATTTTCGTAATCTTCCGGCTCTTCGTGAGAATCCCAAGATCCGCTTCTCGACCGAGCGTGACACGCATTTACTCGTTGGAGGAGTACACTGTAGGTGAGCGACGGTGTCGGGGACGGTAGCTAGAATCTTCATAATCATAGGACATCGAACGGCGTCTACGCTCGCTTCTCGCAGAAGCGTCTGTGTGCCCCCGCTTCTTCTTGCCGGAGAGCGATGAGTAGTGCTCTCTCGGCGAAATGCTCCTTCGAGGAGGGGAGCGGTGTCTTCGCGGCCGGCGGCGGAGCGAGCGGTTGTTCTCCGTCTTCGCCCCGTGGGCGTGCCCGGAATCGAACTCTCTCGATCGAGAGATGAGCGCATCTCGATGCGATCACTTGATTTTTGTTTTGCGGAGCCGCAAAACGGCTTCGAGCGACATGATCTCGTAGAGGATCTCGAATGCCCGCTTCAACCGGCTCGGGCGCAAGTCTCCGAGAACGGCGGTTGAACTCGTTGGAGGATAGGTCCGCGACCGTTGTGCATCGACGGTTCTTGTCGCGCGAAGTCTCGAGACTCGTGGATCGTGACGGCCACGCCCCGGTCTGCTGGCTGATTCGCCGGAGGGATTGAGTCGAGAAGTGGCCGCGTCCGGGGCGGTCGCGTGGAGCCATGAAAGAGGTAGGATAGCGCTCGGGCCTCCCATCGTGGTCGCCAATTGATCGTACCTTGACCAATGAAGAGTTGAAGTGTTGATTGATTCGTCTATGGGCGGCCGTTGAATGAGTGAAAGGACCGGTCCTCGCTTCACGCGTGGAACACCTCGGGTGGTACCGCAAAGACACTCCGACGATCTAGTGAGAGGTCGCCGCGATAGCACAAGGTTAGAGAACGCACGAAGCCATATGCGAATGGCGTATATATACCGCGAGGTCCGACCGTTTTTGCGAAGATTTCGCGGCGAGAGTGCGCTCCAAGCGGCGTGTTTGGGCCGTCGAGACGGGTGGGCCGCAGTCCAAATTCGCTGTGGCGATCCTCGATTTGCTAATACACCCAGGAACAGATTCTATTTGGGTGATTGTGGATAGGTTGACTAAGTCTGCTCATTTCATTCCTATCAACATAACCTATCCGGTGCCGAGGTTGGCTAAGATATACATTCAGGTGATTGTGAAGCTGCATGGGGTCCCGAAGAGTATTGTGTCTGATAGAGACCCTAGGTTCACTTCTGATTTTTGGAGGAGTTTGCAGGAGGCATTGGGGTCCAGATTGAGGTTGAGTTCAGCTTATCATCCTCAGACTGATGGACAGACAGAGAGAACCATTCAGCCCTTGGAGGATTTATTGAGATCATGTGTGCTAGAGCAGGGAGGTGCGTGGGATACACATCTCCCATTGATTGAGTTCACTTACAACAACAGCTACCATTCGAGTATAGGGATGGCTCCTTTCGAGGCACTGTATGAGCGGAGGTGTAGGACTCCTTTGTGTTGGCATGAGTCTGGTGAGAGTGTTGTTCTTGGACCTGAAGTTGTTAGGGAGACCACAGAGAAGGTAAAGATGATAAGGGTGAAAATGAAAGAGTCACAAAGTCGGCAGAAAAGTTACCATGATAGGAGGAGGAAAGACTTAGAATTTCAGGCTGGTGAGCATGTATTCTTGAGGGTCACGTCTATGACTTGTGTTGGGTGTGCACTGAAAGCAAAGAAATTGACTCCTAGATTTATTGGACCGTACCAGATCACTGAGAGGGTTGGAAAGGTTGCTTATAGGGCGGCTTTGCCGCCTAATCTTTCGAACTTGCACGACGTGTTCCACGTGTCACAGCTTCGGAAGTATATTCCAGACCCGTCTCATGTGATTCACATGGATGATGTGGAGGTACGTGAGAACCTCACTATGGAGACTATGCTAGTGAGGATTGATGATAGAGAAGTGAAGGTGCTGAGAGGGAAGGACATTGCTTTGGTCAAGGTAGTGTGGTTGGGAGCTGCTGGTGAGAGCATGACTTGGGAGCTGGAGAGTAGGATGCGGGAGTCTTATCCAGAGCTATTTGACTCAGGTATGAATTTCGAGGACGAAATTTCCTAAGTGGGGGAGAGTTGTAACACCATAAATGATTTAATTAAACTAATTGATTAAATTATTTAAAGTGTTGCACTATTTTTAATTATATTAAATTATAATGTAATATTTTATTCTAATTGAAGGGAGTGGTATTGGTAATACCGGGACTGCGAGTATTGGCCCAAGAGCCCAAGCCCAATGACTTAGGCTCCTAAGGTTAGTGCATTTCGCACCAATTGAGAAAAGTAAGAAAGAAACGAAAGGAGAGAAGAGAAAGGAGAAGAAAATCGGCGCAAGCAAGAGAGCAAGGGAGAGAGTGAGATCGCACAAGGGAGAAAGGAAGGAGAAGGAGCTCTGTTGCAGAGGTTTTGTAGGTGACTCTGTGAGAAGGACTTTCTACGGTTTAATTAAGGTAAGGGGAGTCTCACTTTATAATAGAGAGTATAATAGGTCGTATATAGATCATAGGGTCCTTATTGGTATTCGTTGATGATGAATTTGATGGTTGTATGCTTGTTTTGATGAATTGAATTTGAATAGAGCATGAAATCGATTCATATGTTAGAGTTAGGATTTATAATGTGTTGATTTCGAATTTGATGTATGTTTGTTGATTGAGACGCTTAATTGACGTGTTGGCATGATTATAAGGTGTGTTGGAGTGGTAATTGATGATTAGAGTTGAGGAAAATTGGATGAATTTGAGTTAGGACACTCTAGGTACCGTAGGGCGCCAATTTCCTAGAGAAATGGCGCCTGTGTCACTGTTGCTGTGTGTGTGTTGCGTGTTTTGCTGCATGGGCGCCAAGTTGCTGGGAAAATGGCGCCCTGTGCACTGTGTGGTGTGCCTGTGTGTGTGTGCCAATGACTGGGCGCCAAGTGCTGCCCAGAATGGCGCCTGGTGGCGCCTGTGTCACTGTTTGTGAGTGCAGGGGCGCCAAATGGCTGCCCCAAGGCGCCCAGAATGGCGCCTGTGTGCTAGTTGAGTGCTGTGTGTGCTGTGTCTAGGTGCAGGGCGCCAAAAGTGGCTGCCCAATGCGCCTGGTTGTGCTTGGTTCTAGTGCAGGGCGCCAAGTGGCTGCCCTGTGGCGCCTGTGTTGGCCCCAGGTTGCTGGTTGTTGGATGGTGTCAAGTGTTGGGCGCCATTTTGGCTGCCCATGGCGCCTAGGGTGGCGCCAGAATTGTGTAGCAGGGTGTGTGTGCATGTGGCGCAGCACAGGGCGCCAAATGGCTGCCCTGTTGCACCTGTGTTGCTGCCTGTGTCTAGGAAGGGCGCCAAATGTGCTGCCCATGGCGCCTGGGAATGCGCCTGTGTCTGAGGCTGTGTCTCAGTTTGTGTCTTAGTTTGTGTCTAGGTCTGTGCTGCCCAGGGGGGCGCCAGAATGTTGTGTTTTTGGCGCCTATGTGGCTGTGTGCCACAGGGGGCTCCAAGTTGCTGGAGTTTTGGCACCCATGTCTTTGTGTTGCCTGGGGCGCCGGGCCAGGGGAAAATGGCGCTGAGTCTTTGCCTTGTGTCTAAGTGTGTTTTGTTTTGGTCCCTAGGTGTTGTTTTGGTCCCTAGGTGGTGTTTTGGACCTAAGGGTGTGGTTTTGGTCCCTAGATGTTGTTTTGGTCCCTAGGTGTTGTTTTGGTCCCTAGGTGATGGTTTGGTCCTAAGGGCGTGGTTTTGGTCCCTAGGTGTTGTTTTGGTCCCTAGGTGATGGTTTGGTCCTAAGGGTGTTGTTTTGGTCCCTAAGTGCTAATTTGGTCCTAAGTGGTGTTTAGGTCCTTGAGTGAGGATTTAGTCCTCTAGTGGAGTGTAGTCCTTGGGACATGAGTTTAATGATGAAGTGAATAATGTTAATAATGATGATGCCATGGGGGCATGAGCCATGGGGGCTAAAACTGAGATTGACAATGAGGTGAGAAATAATGTATGAATTGTGATATTATAAATTGTGTTGTGGTATGTTCATGGAGTCTCATGCATACATTCAGCTGCGGTCGCGACGTATATTTGTGATGATGAGGCCATGGGGGCCATAGCCATGGGGGCTAATACTGTTGATGATGAGGCCATGGGGGCCAATGGTACCACATGCATGACTGCACTGCATTGCATACATTATCATAATTGCACATACTGCTGGTTGATGGTTATTATGAATAACGTTGTTGTATGACTGTATGAGTGTGATGCTTTGAATTATATACTGCTTATTATAGTCTTTATTATGTGGTTTGAGACTCATCCCTTTCTGCTGTTGTTTACCACAGGTAACCATGAGTGAAGGCTTATCTCCTTCACTTTCCCCGAGTCGGTCTGCTCTGATACGTAGCACCTAGGGGATGGGTTTAGGATCATGACTGTTTAGTCCTTTTGCTATTGAACCTTGTATTTTGTTGTTTTACATATTTGATGAGACTGTTGTTTGTCTCCTAGAGATTATGTTTATTTCTGCTGCGTGTTGTATGAGTTTTTCGGTGCGTGGACTAAAACAATATATTATGAGAATCCTATTTCCACGTGTTTTTCTGGTGTTACGCATTAATCTAGTGTTATGAGTTAAATTGCTTGTTGTTGTTATTTTGATAAAGTAAGTGTGTAACATCCCATTGGATGATTTCAATTAAAGAAATAAACTTTTATACTCTGATTTTTGATTTAAATTGTCGGGTTGAATTGGGGTGTTACAAAGTCAAAGGGAGGATCATTGGCGGGTTAAGTGATCTTTTGGGTCAAAGCGTTCGCGGCTCATTTCACTAAAAGCCCGTGTTTGATCATTTGGACGTTTTGAGTCGGCTTTCCGATTCTCAAAGCGGTTCTTGCGGTCTTGGGGTCAAAATGAACCAGATAGGAGTTCGGTTCGCGATTGACACGGGTCGATCGCTTTGGTTCGGTTTAAGACTCGTCAAGTCCAAAGTTAGTTTTGTATTTATTTTGTTTATTTTTATGTACATATTTATTTATCATTTATTTATAATATAATCTATTTATTTATTTGTTTATGTATATATCTATTCATATTTATTTGTGTATATAGTTATTTATTTGTTTATTTGTTTTTTTAGCTTAGTCTTTATTAATTATCAGTTTTTGTCTTTTTTTATGCACAAATTAGTTTATTTCTTCAAAAATCAAATAAAAGACTAAGTCGGTTGTACAACCGAGTTAGTCATCATCCTAGGACCAATGAGCTGTACAGTTCAGTAATCCTAAAAATTTATAAAAATATAAATAAATCATTTCTCCAAAAAATAAAAGACTAAGTCGGTTGTACAACCGTCATCATCCTAGGACCAATGAGCTGTACAGTTCAGTAATCCTAAAAACTTATAAAAATACAAATAAATTATTGTTTTCTAAAATAAAAGACTAAGTCGATTGTACAACTGGGTTAGTCATCATCCTAGGACAAATGAGCTGTACAGTTCAGTAATCCTAAAAACTTATAAGTAAATAAATAAATCACTTTTCCTAAAATAGGGGTTTAAGTCGATTGTACAACCTGGTTAGTCAGCGTTCTAGAACTAATGAGCTGTACAGTTCAGGAGTTCTAGAATACCTATTCTAAAACCAACTCACCTCACATCAAACAAACTTCTTTCATAAAACCTCAAAAATACTTTCAAAAGTAGGGGACTAAGTCGGTTGTACAATCGGGTTAGTCAGCGTCCTAGGAATCTGTGAGCTGTACAGTTCAAGGAATCCTAGGACCCCTACACTAAAAAATACCAACCCACAAACCTTTTTCAAGAAGAACTACGTAGCTATGATTCCTCCATTGCATCCGGAGGTACGTAGGAGCAAGAGTCCACTCTTGTCAAGCACTAAAAATTAAAAATTTAATCAAGTATTTTTCACTATAAATAAAAGGGTAGATATTAAAGTATAATTAATTAGACAAAGGATGTCGTGGGGTGCTAATACCTTCCCCACGCATAATGACTCCCGAACCCTATACCTGCTTTGTCCTAAACCAAAAGAGATTTTCCGAATTTGCCCTTAAACTAAAATTTGGTGGCGGCTTCCTATGAACCTTCGAAGAATCCTTTCCCGGATTTTTCGGTCGTTACATATAGTTTAAAGAAAACAATCGATTCATGACTTGCTTTCTCTTAAGCAAGGAATCGATTTGCCTTCTATTATTTTGAAAGCAAAAATTGTTTTTGAAACTAGCAATCGATTTCTCTCTTATTTCATTAAAGCTAGAAATCGATTCCTCATTTATTTCTTTAAGCAAGAAATCGATTTCTCTCCTATTTCTTTTAAGCAATCAATCAATTTCTCACTTATCACAACAATGTCACAAATTGTTTCAACGGTCATATTTTCACAATCCATATAAATAGGACTTAGGGTTTTCACGATGTTGCTGAACAAACTACAAATCTAAAAAGAACGCAAACACTCACTGTCACACTTCTTTTTACGTTCTTCATCTAGGGTTTCAAATCTCTCATCTCTCTCAACTACATCTTGTTATATAGCTTGAGTGATTGGATTCTAGTTTTTATCTGTAAGTATAAACTTGGTTGTTGTGAAATCCTGGGAAGCTTTCTTGGGAAATTCAATTAGGGAGATTGAATTGTAGCGAAATCCTTTGCGGGGAGCTTGGGTTTTCTATTTGGGAAAAATTGAGATTGGTATAGTAGCTATAGAGAAGTTGCTTGCTTGTAAAACATTGAAGAAGTTCTTCTCTTATAGTAGTGATTACCAAAGTCCGAAGGTTGCAAAGTTGGAGGTCGAGGAGTAGGGCTTTTATCCCGAACCTTGCTAAAATTACGGTGTACTCCTTTCCCTTATCTTTACTTTGATTTTCCTTTATACTAGTTAGTTATCTTTGCATTTGATATTATTGAACTTAGGTTTCGTTATCATTGTAACTGTTTCTGCCATTGTTATAGCTTGCATAGCTATTGCATATAGTTTAAATCCCCTTTTCCGCATTCGATTTAAACTAGCATCGTTAATTTTCGAAAATCAAAAATATTTATTTATTACCATATAACCTTATGCACCCCCCCCCCCTTAAGGTTTTCATGTAGTCCAACAACTGGTATCAGTAGCTAGAAATTGCTTATAGAGCTTAACATCTCGCAATTTTTTATTATGGGTTCATTTATGAAAGAGGGGATGTCCTTCTATAGGCCACCCCTGTTCGATGGGACTAAATATGACTATTGGAGTAGTCGAATGAAATGTCATGTGCAAGCTATAGATTTTACTTTTTGGAGGATCATTGTTGATGGACCACTTACGCCTATGAGAATCAAGATTACTAAACTTGGTGTTGCTGTTGAGGGAGATACTACCAAATCTCTAGCCACTGGTAGAGCTGAGGAAGTACCTATAGAAGATATTTATTCCATTGATTTGAGTGAGCTGAGAAATTCTGAGCTGGAAAAAATATCTCTCAATGCCAAAGCAATGAATATTGTTCACCTATCTCTATGTGAAGAAGAATATGGAAGGGTGAAAGGATGTCAGACAACAAAGGAAATTTGGGACTGTCTGGAAGCGACACATGTTGGTACGAGTCAAGTGAAGGATACAAAGATTAGAGTTCTCACTTCTGAGTATGAAGCTTTCAAGATGAAGGAAGGTGACTCTGTTGCAGCTATGCACTAAAGATTGAACCTGATAGTGAATAACTTGAGGGCACTTGGGAAGAAGTATTCAATGAAGTATTTTGATCGTACCTGATCAATAGAGGTTAAGTTGTCGTTGTTGCCTCGCTGCCCGGTCGCTGTGAGTGAGCTCGGACCGATCTTGAGAGCGCCTCGGGTGGTACCTGCAAAGACACTCCGACGCTCGAGTCAAGGTGTGCTAACGGGCATGATTCACAGGGTAGGATTACATACCTGGTACTGTAGATGAGGGTAGTATTTATACCCATGGCCACCTGGCCGTTGCGCGGAATGCGGCCTGGGAGTGTGAATTGCGGACCACGCCATGAACTTGGGCCGTATCTGTAACACCTAAATAATTTAATTAAGTAATTGATTAAATTATTTAAAGTGTTGCACTAATTTTAATTATATTGAGTTATAATGTGGTAATTATTTTATTGTGTTAGGGAGTGGTGGAAGCGATGGAAGGGGGGTGTAAAAAGGGCCCAAACCTTTTGAGCCCAAAATATAAATAGACTAGGTTTAGTTGCATAGGAAGGAAAAGAAAAGAAAAGCAACAGAAGAAGAAAAGGAAGAGGTGGTGCGCCGTGGGGAGGAGAAAGAAAGGAGAAGAGAGAAACTTCTCAAGTTGCTCAAGGTAAGGGTTTTGGTCCCTTCTTTCTCAAAATTTTTCCTTTTCCTATTGTGGTGATTTTCAATCCCTCATTGCTTGTTGTTGTTGGTTCGCAAGTTGCTCAAGGAGGGACAGCCATTGTTTTTGCGAAGGAGACGAAGGGAAAGCTTGCTATTTTGGGTGATTTTGGTGTTATTGGAGTCCTACGGTTTAAATTAAGGTAAGGGTGAGCGTTTCGTTTAACATAATTGGGTATATGATGGGTTTTGTTGGGTTTTGATGTTGTATGATGAATTGTTGATGTGATCACGTGATTAAATTTATGGGATGATGAATTGAGTTTCGAATTGGGTGAGTTGATGGGGTTAGAATCGATTTCCATGGTTAGGGTGATGAAAGGGTTGCTGTTTGCTTTGTTAAATTATGTGTTGTTGTTGTTTTTAATTGAATATAGTTGCTGTTTTTCAAAAATATAAGGTGCTGTCTTTGGTTATTAAATTGTTGCTGTTTGCTTTGTTAAATTATGTGTTGTTCTTTGTTTTTAATTGAATATAGTTCTTTGTTTTTCAAGAATATAAGGTGCTGTTTTTGGTTATTAAATTGTTGCTGTTTTGTTAACAAATAATTGATGTTTTCATGAATATATATCTACGCTGTTTGCTTTGTTTCTCAAAAAGAATGTTCTTTGTTTTTTCAAACGAAAATCTGCTGTGTTAGCAAGCTAAAAACGCTGTTGTTTGCCCGGAAAATAAGTCGTTGCCTTGCGGTTATTTTTATACATGAGTTGCTGTTTTACGAAGAAAATGTACTGCTGTTTTATAAAAAAAAAAAAAAATGAAGCGCTGTTTTATGTGTAATTGTGCTGTTTCTTGTTGCTGTTTGCGCTAAAAGGACACTGTTTTACTGCTGAATTTGGCGCGAAAAATTCTGCCGTTTTGGTTACCGTTACGCGCCTAAAAAGTCACTGTTTTCTCTATTTTGTGGCTGGTCAAGAACCAAATTTTCTGAGTTTATTTTGTTAACAAAAGGGCGTGTTAAAGTGGCTGAATTTATAAATAAGATGGGCTGATATTTTATTTTATCGGTTGCAAATTAAATGGGAAGTTCTCAAATTAAAATTATGATGTTTTCTCAAACGTAAGTACAATGTTTTCCAAACCAAATGGGTTGTTCCCACTACTAAAAATGTGATTGTTATGTTTATATAATTGAATTGCTGTAAGAGGTTATACTACTAGTGTACTCCTTGACTATGGCTAGACTGTGGGTTACCACTAAGGCCAGAATTTCTTTCACTGGTGTATTTAGAAGGGCATCACTTAGAGCCTTGCAAATGTGGCCAATGCCTCTTGCGAGTAGTACCAGTTACCTGAGTAATCCCATAGTCAATCAGTTTACTATTTTATAATCCACAAAACTAAAAGATAACCGTAATGTATATATATATATATATGCTTATGATGACGTGACTATATGATGTTGATGAATGTGTCGGTTCATGCTATGAGTGATTTTGATGATGTGTATTTAAGATTGTGATGTGAATGACGAATGCACTCTACGAGTGTTTTATGATGATGTGTTATTTAAGATTGTGATGTGAATGACGAATACACTCTACGAGTGTTTTATGATGACATACCTTGAGTGGTTATTTATTTTATGATGATGATGATGAGTACTCCGAGTAAGTGTTGATTGAGTTGCACATGTGTTTTAGAGTTCCATGGCATGTGCATACTATGACTACTATTGATGATGTTATGCCTTGAGTGGTTTTCTTCTATGATGAAGATATGCCTTGAGTGGTTTTTAAAGAGGATATGGTACCATCATGCATATGCCCGCGTGTGGGTTGCATTTTCATACATAATCATAACTGTGAGTTGTTGCTGATGTGATTTGAGCTGGTGTTGTGTATTTATGATGTGGTGAGGATGATGATACCTTGTGATTGTCTGTTCTCATTTCTCTATTATGTATCTGATTATGTTCCATTGAAATTCTCACCCCTTCTGCTTGGAATGTTGCTCTATTGTGGCAACGCTGCAGGTACTCGTGAGTGAAGGACTTGCTGCCTTATTCTTTTAGTTTTTGGGGTGTATTGTTGTGTCGCTCTCTGATACTGTAACACCTAGGGGCGTGGAGTTGGATAATTTGTTTAATGGTTGTATACTGATTTTTATTTGTTACATTGAGACGTGTTTGAGAGTATTTGGTGAGTTGGTATTTATGCCGCTGCGATTGTGTTTATGAGAATGGAATTTTCCATAACTGATGTTGATTGCACAAATTTGAAGAGTGCATATTTGATGAGTTTTTAAGGAAGCTGTAGCATTTCTTTTCTATCAATTGAAACAATTTCATTTTTGAAAAAGAATTACTCTGATAAATGACACGTAATATAAGGGTAGAAAATGGGTGTTACAGTATCGGTCCTATCCTGCTGGATTGGACTGCTGGCCAATCTCGTGGTACAACGCTGCATTGGGCTTTCTAGCCCACTCCGGAACAGTTGTCCCCCAAGCCTAGGTCAATTAAGGGCGGGCTGAGGCTTGAATCGTTGCCCCCCAGCAGTAGCTGCCGCTCTGGATTGACCTTTCGTGCGTGACGTTCGGCCTTTGTCAGCTCGGTTTGACAGGATAATGATTGAGGTGACCTTTGCATTTCTTGAGACCTCTTCTCACTCATTGCTCCAAGCATTTGATGATGACGTCAGCATGTCAAGTTGCAAGTGCAAGTTGTACAAGTGGCAAAGATGCGGCTTCAAGTTAATGCATCTCACCAACAAATTGGAAGTACACTTGGCGTAAGGTTATTAGACCTCCCTTCTTAGTTGGTGAAGCTTCCCATCAATCACATTTGAGCAAGTGGCTGAGCTACTTGAGCTTCTTGGCGCCAAAGGCAACTCATTCATGGAGCCTATAAATACTCCTCATTCTCTTCATCAAAGGAATCACTCAAGTTTTACTTCACTTAGATAATAGTTTATTTTCATTGTAAGGAAAGAGAGAGAAAGTGACAACTTCTCTCTACTTTAGTTTACTTTTCTTGTTGCGGTTCTGTTGCTGAGAGGTTCATTGCCCCAACATTGTTAGGCTGAAGGTACAAAGGAGTGGCAATTGTGTAATGTACCACCTATCTTTTCTCATTTGTATTTCCTTCCTTATAAACATGATTTCTCTTGTTTGTAAGTGTTTAACAATGTCAAGCATGAGCTAAACTACCCTTGGTTGGGATGCTTTAACTATATAATGAAGCTTTGAGTAGTTTTTATGTTACATATGATGTCTTGCAATTTAGTTCTTGTATGATAATTCTTTCTGATCGTACCTTGACCAATGAAGTGTTGAAGTTGTTGTTCTCCTGTTGACTGGGCCGGTCGTTGAACGAGTGAAAGGACTGGTCCTGGCTTCACGCTGAGCACCTCGGGTGGTACCTGCAAAGACACTCCGACGATCTAGTGAGAGGTCGCTCGGGCAGATAGCACAAGGTAAGAGAACGTACCTGATGCCATGTGCGAATGGCATATATATACTGTAGAGCCCCGACCGTTAGCGAAGATTTCGGCCGGTTTCGAGAATTGCGGTCCAAGCAGCGTGTTTGGGCCGGTTTCGTTGGGCTGGGCCGAAGGCCCAATTGCTATTGGCAGTTCTTGTAATTGCTGATACACCCAGGAACAGTTGCCCCCCAAGCCTAGGTCGCTTAAGAGCGGGCTGAGGCTTGAATCGGGGCCCCCAGGAGTGATATTATTTTGATGAAACGGACGCGGCCGTTTGCTTTCTTGATAGGACGGTTTCGACCGCTCTCCAACCGCCGGCCGTGCTGACGCGACGATCGGTCTTTACTGACATTTATGACCTGACGTTTGGTGTTTCCGAGGTTGTCTAAAGGCAGCTATTGGCGAGAAGGCGAAACGTTGCGACGCTTCGTCTCCCGGTCCCTTTCGCGCCATGGGTCTGCACTATAAATACCCCTTACATCTGTAGCTGTTTTCTTGTTTCTCGTCTTTGCTTTCACGACCGATTCACAACATCTGTTCAAGGTATGGATCGATCTATGCTTTTACTTTTTAAATTTGAGTTTTTCTTTGAATGGACTCCACACTTTTTCACGCCTCGTGATAGGGGGTGTCAGGTCTGGGGACGGCCAAGTCGCCCCCCTTTCACGAGTGCTCTGCTCGACCGACCTGACTCGATCCCTTTATCACAGGTGCTGGCGCGGACGAAAAAGACCGCTCGTATTCCCGGAGGACCGTCTCAATCTTTTGCCGTCCATATGTCTAAGCCGTCCGAGGCTGCTTCCCCGGAGGAGAAGTCCAAGTCGTCTTCGGTCGACAAAAATTCTGGCTCTTCGAGCAGTAGTTCTTCGAGCAGTACGAGCTCGAGCTCCAACCCTTCTAGCCAAGGATCAGCCAGCTTGAAGAGCTCTGGCTCTAAGTCCGTTCATTCTGATGATCGGCCGTGCAACCCTCCACCACCGGAGAACGTCATATCTCGAGCGGGAGGAGAGGATGAGGTGGAGGTGGTGATTATAGACGATGACAAAGTGTTGAATGTCGTCCAAGCCGCGGACGAGGAGATGGTGGAAGCCGAAGGCGGCCGAGCTGAAGCAGCCAATGAGGAAGCGGTAGTCCAGCCCGCAGCTAGCTCCTCTGGTCGAGAGGTGAATAATGAAGGAGGATCGAACGAAGAGGCGGCCGACGTTCAAACTGATGTAGCCCGAGACCCATCTGACATGTCTTGGGTGTCAGAAACTCTTCGCTCACACAGGAGTACCATTACGGTCGGCCATTTTGCCTTGCCTGATCTGCAGAGTCACTTCGATGAATTACCGGGCTGGAGGGTGAGAGGCATGAAAGATGGAGAAGACATTGCAACTTATTCAAGCAACCTTAAGTTCACGATGTATCGGCTCGTGTTCGAGAGGATGAACATCACCCCACCCTTCACCGAGTTTCAACGTGACGTTCTGCGTCACATCGGGGTCGCCCCCTCTCAACTCCATCCCAACGCTTGGGCGTTTTTAAAAACTTTTGAAGTCCTTTTAACCAAACTTGGTCGGCCGGTGTCGATCATGCTTTTCTTTGCGCTCTTCGAGCTAAGCTGGCTCAGGGAGAAAGCGAACAAAGAAAAGAGGGAGCAGGTCTCTTTTAAGATGCAGAAGACTCAGCATCGGTATTTCAAAGCATATCAAGAGTCACTGGGCGCGGCCTGGAAAGGTCAATACTTTTGGATCGCTCCCACTAAGGAGGCCGGTAAGGCTATATCTGAGGTCCAACTGGACGGGATGCTCGGTCCCCCTTACTTCCCAATCATGTGGAACGAAGCTCACTTCTTCAGGAGGCCGGGCTACTATATCTATTCTGTCAAAGATTTGGGCGAGGCCGACTTGGAATCTTTGGAGATGATCAAGGCGCTGGCGGGCATGATGCTTCCAGACCCTAAGGGCGACCTACCTTGTCGTCCCTTTGTCTTGCTTAGGGGCCGGGCTCTGGAGGCCGAGATTGGTTCGCCTTTGAACTTTGCCTTTATATTTTTGCTGTCAATCTTTTCTTCTAACTCTTAACTCGTTATTTTGCAGAAAGAATGGCCGGTAAGTCGTGGGCCGTGCTCCCACTCTGGTCACCAATTGATCGTACCTTGACCAATGAAGTGTTGAAGTTGTTGTTGTCCTGTTGACTGGGCCGGTCGTTGAATGAGTGAAAGGACCGGTCCTGGCTTCACGCTGAGCACCTCGGGTGGTACCTGCAAAGACACTCCCATGATCTAGTGAGAGGTCGCTCGGGCAGATAGCACAAGGTAAGAGAACGTACCTGATGCCATGTGCGAATGGCATATATATACTGTAGAGCCCTGACCGTTAGCGAAGATTTCGGCGGTTATAGAATTGCGGTCCCAAGCAGCGTGTTTGGGCGGTTGCCATTGGTCGGGCGAAGGCCCAATTCTTTGCTGGCAGTTCTTGTAATTGCTGATACACCCAGGAACACTTTCAAAAGCTTATTTTGAGGTTGATCGCTTAGAATAAGTAGAATCATAAATACAAAAATGGTTTATGGTATGAACTCAAGAACTAATATGGGTAAGAGGTTTAATAAAAGGAAACTTTGTTAAATCCAAGCTAAATCCTAGACATAGGCTAGCTTAGTCCATACAATGATACTGTTGGAGCTTCAAATACAAGGGTGAACTTATTCAAATGCTTAGATATAAGCTAGGTAATGAAACTCTGAAGGAAAGTTGCTAAAAAGCACAAGAATTTATTTTAGCAGCATTCATTGCAAGTGCAATCATTGCAGGAGCAATTATTGCAAGAGCAATGATTGCAGGAGCATCATAAGTAGCATCAAAATCTCAAAGTGAATTTATATAGGAAAATGCATCTCCACCATCTCTCTCATCTGAATTACAACATCTTTTATCTTTATATACATATCCAAACATTCCTCATGTTTTACACTTGAACTCTTTCATCACTAAGCAACACTACTATGATAAAACACTAGTAAGATTAATACAATCCCTCTGGGTTCGACCTTTCTTATCACTTTATTACTTGTTTCAGATTGTGTACACTTGCACAACCTTTTTCCAGAACAGTGTGTCATGGACTTCCGCGACCGACGGCCAGGATCAATCGTATATAAATAGGGGCGCAACCCATCCTTTTCAGGTACGTCCTCATTCCTTGCACATTCCGCCTCACTCAAATACTGACTTAGGCATCGGAGTATCTACAGGTACACCCCACCCGACGTGGGACGGAGACTAACTCAGACCATCCGAGCTCAAAATTCAAAGACCCGACTCTCATCTCCAAGGTTCACGAAGCAAGACCCTGAAGCTCCTCGGACCAGGTAATTTCCGAGATCCAGGACCAAACATTGGCGACCACAGGTGGAGCATAAACACTTGCTTCCACCCCGACATACGTTTGACAGAAAAAACATCTGTCATGGAGCTATATGGAGGCTACTCCATCTCATCTGGCGTAATGAAGCGTGCGGTGAAACGGAAATGGCGGGAGATTGCTCATCTGACTTCTACTTCTCGCCACAGGACTTTTCCCCCGAGACAACCGTTGTTCTTTTCTGATGACGACTATCCCCTCGGGGAACCCAACGAGCACATTCCTTTGATCATCTCGGCAACCATATCCGGTGTTGAGGTAAGGCGAATCCTCGTCGACCAATGAAGCTCCGCCGACCTCATGTTTCGGGACCTCCTCCCTGCTTTCGGTTTTCCCCTGATAGTTTGAGCCCCTACTCAGGGCCAAATCTTATGATCTTTGGTGAAAAGATCGGACGACCCTTGAGTTACTTCGACACCTTTGTAACTTATGGGGAAAAGAAGCTCGCCCGGGCAATCAAGACTACATTCTTAGTAATACCCATGGTTTCTCCCTACCACTGTATCATCGGGAGACCAACTTTGGCGAAACTCGGCGATGTCGCCTCAGCTGTTCATTTGAAGCTAAGATTCCACTCCCTCGACGGCGAGGTCGTAAAAATTCCAGCCGACCTGGAGGCTGCAAAGCACTGCCATTTTATCACTTTGCTTGGAACCCGATCTCAACCTCAAGAAGTACCAGGACCCCGGCGACGGCCCTCAAGGTAAACCTCTCCGAGGTAGATGCCCACTACAATCCCGACAGCTTTGAAGACAAATCTGATGATGAACTGGATAAAGAGGTCAAAAAGAAGAACAAACGCCCCGAGCCCTAGGGCACTTTCCTCGAGATCCCTTTGGGCGAAGATCCCAACAAAACGGTCAAGATAGGAGCCAACCTCAGCGACGCAGTAAACGAAGCTCTAACTGCCTGCCTGCGGTGTAACGCCTATCGTTTTGCATGGTCCGCTTCCAAGATGTCGAGCATTCCACTCGAGGTAGCATGCCGCTATCTAGCGGTAAATCCCAGCGCCAAGTACGTGGCCCAGCGGCGAATAGTTCAAAGCGAAGAAAAGGCAGAAGATGCCTCCAAAGCAGTGGACGATCTAATATTGGCAGGATTCGTCAAAGAGGTAAAGTACACTACGTGGCTCTCTAACATTGTCTTAGTGAAAAAGAACAACGGGAAATGGAGGATGTGAGTTGACTACACCAATCTCAACAAGGCTTGCCCGAAGGATGCTTTCCCGGTGCCGAACATCGATAAACTGGTGGACAACGCTTACGGCTTTCGCCTACTCTTCTTTTTGGACGCCTACTCTGGCTACAACCAAATCGCGATGAACCCACCAAACCAGGAAAAGACAACCTTCATGACTGATCGGGGCAACTACTACTATAGGGTCATGCCTTTTGCCCTAAAAAATGTCGTGGCAACGTATCAACGCATGATGAATAAAGTTTTCCGCGATCAAATCGGCAAGGTCATCGAAGTCTACCTCGACGACATGATTGTTAAAAGCAAAGGAGACGAAGGCCATGTGTCCGACCTCGAAGAAATCTTCCGAGGCTCGGAAGAACAACCTCGAATTCAATCCCGAGAAGTGCACTTTCGGGGTCAGAGTAGGGAAATTCCTTGGTTTCTGTCTTATTGAGAGAGGAATTGATGCAAACCTAGACAAATACAGAGCCGTAACCAACATGCGTCCCCCAACGACCAAGAAATTAAGAAGTATAGAAGCTGACTGGGATGATTGCCGCCCTATCATGATTCGTCTCCAAGGCAGCCAATCGATCGCTCCCCTTCTTCAAAATCTTAAGGAAAGGGGTTGAATTCAAGTGGACGCCGAACTGTGAAAACATGCTTTTCGAACTTAAGCAGATACTCTCGAAACCGCCGATACTGCTGAAACCGACGAAAGGGGAAACTCTATACATGTACCTCGCCGTGGCGAGGAAAGCTGCTCGATGCGGTCTTAATCGAAAGCAGAGGATGGATAACGACCCACATTTAGTAAGTAAGGTATTGCAGGGGGTGAGTCGTGATACCAAAAAATAAAAAAGTGGCACTCGCTCTGGTGGTGGCTGCCAGAACGTGGTTTGAACAGATCAACCTATCCGCCAAGTCTAGAATCGCCCCGACCTAGCGAGCAGAGTCATTAAGTGGGCAATCAAACTCTCCAAATTCGACAACAAGTACGAAGCCCGGTCCGCCCTTAAGGCTTAGGTGCTGGCCAATTTCATTGCGGAAATGACCCCGGCTCCCTCTAATTTGGAATCCTTACATTGGACCCTCCACGTCGAAGGATCTTCGAATTCAAAAGGAAGCGGGGCTGAGCTGTTACTGGAGAACTCGGAAGGCTTAATAATAGAGGTCTCCCTAAGCTTCGCGTTCACAACCTCCAACAATCAGGCCGAGTATGAAGCATGTACCGCTGGGTTGAAACTGGCCTCAGACTTTGGCGCCAAGATCATCGAACTAAACACAGACTCATCATTGGTCACTTCCCAAGTCAAGGAAGATTTTGTGGCAAAAGACCCTGTCCTACAACGCTACTTAGCCCGAGTGCGAGAGCTGCTCCTTCAGTTCGAAAAGGTAGAGCTAAGGCACGTTCCCCGGTCAGAAAATGCCCGGGCAGATGTCTTGGCGAAACTGGCTAGCACCAAACCAACGGGTAACCTCCGACGCATCGTCCAAAAGAAACTGGCAAAACCTAGCGTCGACCTCACTCTCCCCTCCCTATGATCGATGTCCATGCCATAGTTGAGCAAGAAGGATGGATACAACCAATCAAAAATTACATCGAATCCGGCCTCGAACCATCCGACCCCAAAGAAGTCGCCGTTATTCGCAAAAGAGCAACCTCTTTTACAGTAGTCGATTGTAAGTTGTTCTGGTGAGGCCTCTCCTCTCCATTGTTGAAATGTGTGGAAGGAGAAGAAGACGAGTACGTGCTCAAAGAAATCCATGAAGGCATTTGTGGATAACACCTAGGGGCCCGAGCTCTTTCGAAGAAAGCCCTCAAGGCTGGTTACTTCTGGCCAACGATGGTAAAAGAATCCACAGATTTAGTCAGGAGATGCGACACCTGCGAATGATACGCCGATGTACACAATGCTCCCCCAGCCGAGCTCACCTCTCTCTCAGCGCCATGGCCTTTCTCTCAATGGGGGATAGATCTGCTTGGACCATTCCCAATAGCCCGCGACGGGGTCAAATTCCTCATCGTTGCAGTCGTCTACTTCACAAAGTGGATCGAGGCCGGACCACTTGTGTAGATTACTGCCAAGAACTGCATCAAATTCATCAAGAATAACATCTTAGCCAAGTTCGGCATCCCTGCTGTCATCTTCACCGATAACGGGACAATCGCGCGATGCTGAAAGGTCTGAAGAAGAGATTGAAAGGGGTAAAAGGGGCATGGCCCAACGAATTGCCATATGTCTTATGGGCGTACTGGACGACACCACATTCAACCACCGGCGAAACGCCCTTCCGACTAACATACAGAACAGAAGCAGTTATACTCGTCGAGGTCGGCGAATCCACTTGGAGAACATTATATCCTCTCAACAGCGAAGGAAACTGTTGCGCCCCGAAAAATCTGATTTGGACTTTTCAGTTTGACAACGTGAAAATAGTAGAGCCGCCACCAATATTTATTTAGGAAAACATTGAAAAAACCTTTTTGGAAAAGCAGGTGGTCTTTCGAAAACTTAGAGATGTAGGTTCGGGGGTCGGTTGCGCATGGGGAAGGTATTAACACCCCACACGCCCTTTCTACCGAAAGGGAACCATTAACTTGATGTGGTTTTGAAATTGTTTGATTTGAAAATAAATCGTTCTACTTCTTTTCTTTTCTTTTCTTTCTTTTGTGAAATTGCTTTATTAAAAAAAATGGGGAAAAAGGAATGTTTTTGGTATCTTTGAAAAGCGGATCAAAACAAAGATTTTTTTGAAAAGAGTGCTTGACGGGACATGAACCCGGTCCTACGTACCCTCACTGGCTGAGGGATCAAAGCTACGTAGTTCTCGTTTTTAGTGATTTCTTTTTGAAAGGTGTGTTCGGTTATCTTTGAAAAGCGGAACAAAACAAAGATTTTTTTGAAAAGGGTGCTTGACGGGACATGAACCCGGTCCTACGTACCCTCACTGGCTGAGGGATCAAAGCTACGTAGTTCTCGTTTTTGCGTTTGAAAACGGCTTAGGAGTTTAAGTTTTGGAGTTTTTGAAATAAGACTCGAGTGTTCGTGAACACCAAACAAGCAAAGGCTTCGAGTGGCGTTCAATACTAACTCGGAAGAAGAGAGAGTTGGAACCAGTAACCAAACAAGCAAAGGCTTTGAGTGATTACCAGTGACAACGTTGTATTATTTTTCTGAAGAATTGTTTTGAAAGAGTGGCGAGCATCAATGATAATTATTACTAATAGCTCATGTTATTTTGGAAGTTTGAATTGGTTCTTTTTGTTGTTTAATTAATGTGTGGGAGTCTTCATGATAGTCAAACAAGCAAAGGCTTCGAGTGACTATCACTACTAACTCCTCATTAGCGATCAAATAAGCAACAGCTTCGAGTGATGGCTAATGATTTGTTTAAGAAAATGCCTAAGGGTTTTTATTTGGAAAAGCATGTAATTTCGAGCTTGAGAAGACGTAGAACATTTCAAATCCTTTTTCAAGTCAAAACCGAGACACAATGTTTACCGGTTGGCAAGCAGAGTAAACAACAATTGGAACACAAGCATACTCATTACCATTTACAACAACAATGCACAAGAATGATATTGAATCATCAACAATTAACGGTATGAATATGTGAGACCAAACGAAAACCAAGTAAGTTGCAAAGAAATGCTCACAAGAACAACATTGCGAAAACATAAGTCAAGTTTTGAGCCCTAGGCCGAATTGAAAGCAAACATAAGGAGTATTCACAAGTTGCCCTAAACAATTAACAAATGGAAGCACAAATTTGCATTGGAATTTAAAAGCAAGTTGAATCATTTGAAGTAATCTTCCACTCCATTAGGTATATGCCTTTAGGCATAAGTGGGAATCCTTTTACACATCATCAACAATTAAACAAATAGCACAAAAATGGAAGATTGAACCATGTTAAGCAATCATCTCACTTAAGTTAAAGTGCATGAAGCACAAGTGAGCCTCATATTGCCAATCTTCAACCAACCACAAATGACAAGCAAATCATGTCATAACAACTTGAGAAAAATCATTTTTTACAACCCATTTCAATTTGGTTTACAAGTGAGGACACAAACCCTAATTCACATCATAAGTTGCAAAACACAAGAACTTTGAAACTATTTTTATTTTCACAAGACTTAGCAACAATTATTTTTGTGGTTCAAGCATATTAAATAGGCATGAAAGGGTTACAAGGCCGAAACCTATTGTCATTCCAAACCAACATTTTTCCATGCAAAAATCAAAGGAAAGACAAAGCAACAAAACCCTAAAAATTTGCTTGAGCCTAAGGCCTTATTTACCCCAAAAATCATCAAATTCTTTCATCAAAATTTACCCAATCACATAGATAAGCATGAATACATGATGGACAACAAAAAATAAGCAAGAACCCTAAAATTGGGACCTAAAACCGAAGCCATACCCCCCAAGATTCAAGCTCAAAACATCAAGATTCAACAACAAGTATAACTCATCATTCATTCACAAAATTAGCACAATTAATCATGCATTATTCAAACTTCAAACCATGTAATGAACAAGAACAACAAAAGGATCATGAGTTAGGCCCAAGGCTAAGGCAAAAAGAAGAGGAAAACATGTTTTTATTTGGTGAAAATCACATGAGCAAAGGACAAATCACAAGAACAACACATAATCAACACATAGTCACAAGAACAAATTATTTAGTGGGTGATGGACCAGCTCTCACCCACAACAGCCCCTAATCTACATTTGAAATGATGTTACGAGATGCAAATATAAGTTGAAAAAGGTTTTGATGCAAGAAAATTGATGAAAATGCAAAGGGTTTAGATTATACCTTAGTTCCAAGCTAAACAAAGGTAGAAATGAAGATTAAGAACAAATCAACTACAATCTTCACAAACCAACAACAAAGGTCACGCAAACTTGAAGAAAGCAAGCTCTTTAGTGATGTAAAAATGGAATTAAGGATGAAAGGAAGAAGATATATGAATATGGAAGGAGTTTGAGGTGATTTGGTGGATGAAACTTGAAAAGAAAATGGAGGAGGAAGAAGAGGGAGGGTTGGGCCTTGTGAGAGGGAGGAGAGGAGGAAGAGGTTGGTTGCTAGGGTAAAAATGATAGTGTGTTCCTCTTTGATCTAATTTTTGGGTTTTTATATGGGGTGAAAACTTAAGGGTATTTATGACAATGTGCTTCTTGCAAACCAATAGGATTTGAGATAGAATTTGAATCAATGGTCAAGATGCAATGTCACATGGATTAAGGGCAATAAAGTGAGGAGAGAGAGGGCTGGGTGTGCAGCATAAGGAGGGTGGTGAAGGATAAGCTCATTTACAAAATTGTATTTTTCCATGAAGCTTATTACACAAGTGTCATTTTAATTCAAATGAAGGGTGAGGATTGCATTTCACACTTAAATGGAAGGCCAAGATTCAAACACAATTTGCAACCAATAAAATAAATCAAAAATGCATGGAATATGGCTGTTATGCGCAGCTAAGGGAGTGGGAGGGTGAGTGGAATTGCAAATTGTACTATTGTACTATACATGACCTTTCAAAATTCAAAAGAATATGGAATATTCCCTTCTAGATAATTCTTCTAAATTCATGCCATTTTGGGCCATATCCCATGATTCAATGATTGGGCTCTGAATTTTATGATCTCACCAATCCCAAAATTGATTTATTTACCTCACCTCAAAGGAAAAGACCATTTTACCCTTCTATCCAAGAATTTGATTTTTATGCCAAAAGGTTTAATATTTATGCACAAAAATAATCACAATTAAGCACAAATATTACTCAAATAGATTATTGATGATGGTTCAGTGATTTGGGACAAAAGACCATTTTTGTTGTGAAATGACCAAAATGCCCTTTCACCCTAAAAACCCTAGTTATTTGCCCAAAACACATTTTCACTTCAAAAATGACTTTTCCCCCTAGGAATGACCTCTAATACCTCAAAAATGCATGTTGAATGACTTGTCCTGAGAAATTGTCCCTTATTTGCAAAATGACCAAAATACCCTTTTGCACTGAAAAACCCTAATTTGTCCAAGAAGTGCATTCCAACTCCAAAAATGATTTTAGAAGCTTTGAAATGACTTTTAGGACCCTAAATGCAATGCATGATGCTTTTTTCTTCTATTTATTTATTTTTGGGGAAAATTAGGGTTTTAACCTAAGCCGGACAAAATTGGGGTATGACAGAAACGACAGAGCCATCAGCGAAGAGATCGACCTGATTCAAGAGGTCAGCAACAAGGCCCTGTTGGCCGATGTAACACCCCCTTTTTTCTCAACGGTAATTTAATTTAAAATCAGAGTTCGAAAATCGTTTTTCTTTTAAAAATACATCCTCAAGAGAATGTTACATTCACCAAAAACATCACTTTAATCTAGTTAACAATACTTTTCAATAATAAAAATAATTGCGTGATACATAGCACGACTTCAATGGGGCGAACCCTCAAAATACCGGTTCTTTAAGTAATTCTTACATCACCAAGTTACAATTCAACCCCTTAAGTTAAGACAACTAATAGACTACACGTCCCTCCAGTGCTACATATCAGAGCAAGACACCAAAACCAGACTGAGGAAGGAAGAACCTTCACTCGGGATCACTTGCACGTTGCCGACATAAGAAGCAACATAGAAAGCAGAAGGGTGAGTCTCTAACACATATAATAGGATGTATGATAAACATCATGTTAGAGAAAGGCAACTAGAAACACCACTGCTCAATAAACAAACACACATCATCAAGTTATAACACATCAACTCCTAATCATCAAGACACCGTCACTGGATTTACCTCTGTCATTTAATCCACCGGCATTACATCGTCGTCACACCGTCGCTACACCGTCGCTACACCGTCACTTAATTCTCCAAGACATCATCAATAGCTCTATGGCTAACATCACTACATTGGTCAATAGCTCTATGGCTAACATCAACACATCAGTCACTAGAGCTATGGCTAACATTAACCTCACCGGACACATCGACACAAAAATCAATAGCTCTATGACTAACGTCAATACCTCAATCAATAGCTCTATTGCTGATATCAAACTCACCGGACACGTCGACACCAAAAGTAGTGGACTACACTGTCACTACAAGGACCAAACGTCACCTAAGGACCAAATGTCACCTAAGGACTAAACTGGCTCCACCATTCAGCCACTTAGATGTACTCAGCACCAAACAACACCCAAATTTGCGCCTGGCAGCAACCTGCGCCACACTGGCGTCAAAACAGCATCTCGGCACACTCACACTGCACCTCGGCACACATACACTACCCTTCGTCACGACACACTGCACTTTGGCACACCACACTGCACCTCGGCACACCTACACTACCCTTCGTCACACCACACTTCTTCACATCCACACTTAGACACCTACACGTCGACACCTACACTTCGTCACCACTACAACACTACACTTCGGTACTCCTACACCTTGACAACACTAGCTTCGACATACATACACACCTCACTTCGGCAACTATACTTCGGTATACATACTCTACACTTCGGCAACTACACGTCGACTCATATACACTTACACTTCGTCACGTCTACACGACGACACTTACACTCCGATACATCTACACCTCAACATATACACCTCGACACATCTACACGTTGACTTCCATATACTTCGACCCACTACACGTCGACACTTACACTTCACCATACATACACTACACTTCAATTCATCTACAGTTCGGCAACTACACTTCGGCTTATATACACTACACCTCGACCACTACATTTCGACTTAGATAAACTACACCTCGACAGCTTCACTTTGACTTAGATACACTACACCTCGACAGCTTCACTTCGACTTAGATACACTACACCTCGACAGCTTCACTTCGACTTAGATACACTACACCTCGACAGATTCACTTCGACTTAGATACAGTACAACTCGACAGATTCATTTCGACTTAGATACACTACACCTCGACAACTTCACTTCGACTTAGATACACTACAACTCGACATCTTCACTTCGACTTAGATACACTACACCTCGACAGCTTCACTTCGACTTAGATACACTACACCTCGATTACACTACCTTGCCACGCTTCCCCACTTCACCATCACTCACCTCGGTTACACTTCCTCACTTAACCACCTCTCACCTTGCCACACTTGCTCACATAACCACCACTCACCTTGGTACTACACTTCGGCACATACATACTTTGACTCACTATCCTTCGACGCACACATCCTACAACGCACCTACCCTTCTCGGCACACAGTAATACTTCACTTCGAATGGCGCCCTAGACGCCTAACCCTCATCTTCCCTCTTTTCTTTGATTCTCATACTATGATCAAACTTAACCCGCAATTTACCCAACGCACATCAAAGTAACAACGAAGGAGCCAACACCAACAATAGTGTCCTTGCACTTAGGGTTCCTTAGATCCCATTTCTTCTCTAGGTCTTTCATATGACCAATCATCAACAACACATACACACATCACAATTTCACTAAATTGACTCAACCACAACATCAATCACACAATCAACAACAGAATCAATACAACAATCCTCCTAGAGACTAACCCACACATAACACTCATCATATACTCTATTATAGGTGAAAGAGAGCCTCCTTACCTCAATAGATTGAAGAACAAGTACTCTCTCCACCAAGAACTACAAGATCAACCATCAAACAAGCTTCTCTTCCTTGATCTTGAACTCCCCCCGCCAAGATCTTCTCTTCTTCTTCCTTAAGGCTATCAAACCTCTCTCTCTCTCTACTCACTTTACTCTTTGACTTTTCTTTGTAATTGGTTGCAAATGAACTCTCTAACCATCAACACCTAAACTTATCTCATGGATATGGGCCTAACAATCATGGGCCTCTATTCACACCTCCTCCATTACTTGCACTACTCCCTCTTTTAATTAAATTACCACTCACTTTTTACTAACCACCACTCCTCATTTACATTAAATACCCTATCATTATTTTAATATAACCAACCAATATACCACTTAATTTAATAAATACTTGAATTATTTTTGGGGCGTTACAACTCTCCCCCACTTAGAATATTTTTGTCCTCGAAAATCTCATCAATTATATGAACACATCAATTCCATCAATCTTATTCCTGCTCCCAACTACCAATAACACCTTCTTGTACACTAAGTACTAAGACATACACACCTCTCTACGCCCTTACTTTGTACCGAAACTCTATTCTCAGGGTCACCAAAGTCTCACTCGATTATCCAAACACTATTAATCTACCGTTAGGAAACTACACTATAGCAATTACTTAAAGTACTAATGCTCATCTCTTACGTCAATCTATATCCAAACTACGAACAATGCTCTCCCCATCTATGCATTCCTATTCCCCGTACTGGATTCTAATCCTTTAATCATTAAAGTTACTCACGACCACCCAGATCCTATATAGGTACTTATTCGACTACCATACTCTTAATAACAATTATTCCACCTCAGGTTTCCCAGAAACCGAATTTCTAAACTCTTTCCAAAAAGGCATGCTTTATCACTTTGCATAAACTTCAAACTCAAAGTGTCGATCCTTGTCTTTACATCTCCCTACTATCAACCCCCAAATCAAAGACACAAACATCCATAAGGCACCTAATTATCTAAAAATTAAGAGTCAACCAAACTTGCAAACACCACTCAATTAATCAAGTTAAAATTAGTACATATCAAAAATTTATAGTAACCACGAGTTATTGTCGCCTCTTTCATTGGGGATGAGTTATTGGGGGTGATCAGTCCCTCCTACTGACGCAACCAAATAGTTAAGGTCACAAAACTACGTCTTTTCAAATTTACACCACTAAGAGACTTTTAACGCAGTCTAAAGTGCGAAGGCGTCGTCACGACTCGACTCTTTGGACGCCGTTAAAACCCTTTTAATCACACACATCCCAAAGATACAAACAACAGTTGCAAACAACCAAACAAAATCTACATCAAAGTCTCTGTCGGAGATCGACAAGGGACTCTGAGACACTACGACTGGACAAACTTGGCCGGACGGACCGAACTGCTTTGATACCAACTTGTAACACCCCCTTTTTCTCAACGGTAATTTAATTTAAAATCAGAGTTCGAAAATCGTTTTTCTTTTAAAAATACATCCTCAAGAGAATGTTACGTTCACCAAAAACATCACTTTAATCTAGTTAACAATACTTTTCAATAATAAATATAATTGCGTGATACATAGCACGACTTCAACGGGCGAACCCTCAAAACACCCGGTTCTTTAAGTAATTCTTACATCACCAAGTTACAGTTCAACCCCTTAAGTTAAAACAACTAATAGACTACTCGTCCCCCCAGTGCTACATATCAGAGCAAGACACCAAAACCAGACTGAGGAAGGAAGAACCTTCACTCGGGATCACCCGCACGCGTCGACATAAGAAGCAACATAGAAAGCAGAATGGTGAGTCTCTAACACATATAATAGGATGTATGATAAACATCATGTTAGAGAAAGGCAACTAGAAACACCACTACTCAATAAACAAACACACATCATCAAGTTATAACACATCAACTCCTAATCATCAAGAAACATCACCAATATGCATGAGTATATGCATGAATGCAACCCAACACCAAGGGTATAATGCATGTGGTACCATCACCATCGCTATTTTGCCATTCGGGCGTCTCCGTCGCTAATGATATGAAGGACGAAGCTTACAATATCGAGGCCGAAGCCTGTCTCTGTCACTTTGATGCATATGAGGCATGAGACTCCATTACAATGCATCAACCACAAACAATCATACCATGTATGAATTGACACCGTCACTGGATTTACCTGCGTCATTTAATCCACCGGCATTACATCGTCGTCACACCGTCGATACACCGTCACTTAATTCTCCAAGACATCATCAATAGCTCTATGGCTAACATCAACACATCGGTCACTAGCGCTATGGCTAACATTAACCTCACCGGACACATCGACACCAAAATCAATAGCTCTATGGCTAACGTCAATACCTCAATCAATAGCTCTATGGCTGATATCAAACTCACCGGACACGTCGACACCAAAAGTAGTGGACTACACTGTCACTACAAGGACCAAACGTCACCTAAGGACCAAACGTCACCTAAGGACTAAACTAGCTCCACCATTCAGCCACTTAGACGTACTCGGCACCAAACAACACCCAAATTTGTGCTGGCAAAGAACTCGCGCCACATCAAGGCAAAAAGCAAGACCTCAAAGACACTCACACGCGCACCTCGGCACACATACACTACCCTTCGTCACACCACATTGCACTTTGGCACACCACACAGCACTTTGGCACACCACACTGCACCTCGGCACACTTACACTACCCTTCGTCACACCACACTTCTTCACATCCACACTTAGACACCTACACATCGACACCTACACTTCGTCACCACTACAACACTACACTTCGGTACTCCTACACCTTGACAACACTAGCTTCGACATACATACACACCTCACTTCGACAACTATACTTCGGTATACATACTCTACACTTCGGCAACTACACGTCGACTCATATACACTTACACTTCGTCACGTCTACACGACGACACTTACACTCCGATACATCTACACCTCAACATATACACCTCGACACATCTACACGTTGACCTCCATATACTTCGACCCACTACACGTCGACACTTACACTTCACCATACATACACTACACTTCAATACATCTACAGTTCGGCAAGTACACTTCGGCTTATACACACTACACCTCGACCACTACATTTCGACTTAGATACACTACACCTCGACAGCTTCACTTCGACTTAGATACACTACACCTCGACAGCTTCACTTCGACTTAGATACACTACACCTCGACAGCTTCACTTCGACATAGATACACTACACCCGACGACCTTCACTTCGACTTAGATACACTACACCTCGACAGCTTCACTTCGACTTAGATACACTACACCTCGATTACACTACCTTGCCACGCTTCCCCACTTCACCATCACTCACCTCGGTTACACTTCCTCACTTAACCACCTCTCACCTTGCCACACTTGCTCACTTAACCACCACTCACCTTGGTACTACACTTCGGCACATACATACTTTGACTCACTATCCTTCGACGCACACATCCTACAACGCACCTACCCTTCTCGGCACACAGTAATACTTCACTTCGAATGGCACCCTAGACGCCTAACCCTCATCTTCCCTCTTTTCTTTGATTCTCATACTATGATCAAACTTAACCTGCAATTTACCCAACCGCACATCAAAGTAACAACGAAGGAGCCAACACCAACAATAGCGTCCTTGCACTTAGGGTTCCTTAGATCCCATTTCTTCTCTAGGTCTTTCATATGACCAATCATCAACAACACATACACACATCACAATTTCACTAAATTGACTCAACCACAACATCAATCACACAATCAACAACAGAATCAATACAACAATCCTCCTAGAGACTAACCCACACATAACACTCATCACATACTCTATTATAGGTGAAAGAGAGCCCCCTTACCTCAATAGATTGAAGAACAAGTACTCTCTCCACCAAGAACTCCAAGATCAACCATCAAACAAGCTTCTCTTCCTTGATCTTGGATATGGGCCTAACTATCATGGTCCTCTATTCACACCTCCTCCATTACTTGCACTACTCCCTCTTTTAATTAAATTACCACTCACTTTTTACTAACCACCACTCCTCATTTACATCAAATACCCTATCATTATTTTAATATAACCAACCAATATACCACTTAATTTAATAAATACTTGAATTATTTTTGGGGCGTTACAACTCTCCCCCACTTAGAATATTTTCGTCCTCGAAAATCTCATCAATTATATGAACACATCAATTCCATTAATCTTATTCCTGCTCCCAACTACCAACAACACCTTCTTGTACACTAAGTACTAAGACATACAAACCTCTCTACGCCCTTAGTTTGTACCTAAACTCTATTCTCAGGGTCACCAAAGTCTCACTCGATTATCCAAACACTATTAATCTACCGTTAGGAAACTACACTATAGCAATTACTTAAAGTACTAATGCTCATCTCTTACGTCAATCTATATCTAAACTACGAACAATGCTCTCCCCATCTATGCATTCCTATTCCCCGTACTGAATTCTAATCCTTTAATCATTAAAGTTACACACGACCACCCAGATCCTATATAGGTACTTATTCGACTACCATACTCTTAATAACAATTATTCCACCTCAGGTTTCCCAGAAACCGAATTTCTAAACTCTTTCCAAAAAGGCATGCTTTATCACTTTGCATGAACTTCAAACTCAAAGTGTCGATCCTTGTCTTTACATCTCCCTACTATCAACCCCCAAATCAAAGACACAAACATCCATAAGGCACCTAATTATCTAAAAATTAAGAGTCAACCAAACTTGCAAACACCACTCAATTAATCAAGTTAAAATTAGTACATATCAAAAATTTATAGTAAACACGAGTTATTGTCGCCTCTTTCATTGTGTAACACCCTAAATGATTTAAATAAGCAATTGATTAAATTATTTAAAGTGTTGCACTATTTTAATTATATTAAATTATAATATAGTGTTTTATAATTTAGCATTTTATTTTAATAGAAGGAAGTGGTATTAGAAATACCGGGGCTGCAAGGATTGGCCTAGGAGCCCAAGCCCAATGACTTAGGCTCCTAGGGCTAGTGCATTTCGCACCAAAGGGAGAAAAGAAAGAAAAAAACGAAAGAAAGGGAGAAGAGAGAAGAGAGAACGGCGCACCAAGAGAGGAGAAGAGAAAGAGCTTGATCGCAAGGGAGAAAGGAGAAGAGGAAAGCTCCATTGTTGCTGTGGTTTTGGTGGTGACTCAGTAAAGAAGGTTTTCTACGGTTAATTTGAGGTAAGGGGAGTTTCACTCTATAATAGAGGATATAATAGGTTGTATAGGAGTCATAGAGTCCCTATTTGATGATAATTGATTGATTGATTGAATTGTGTTGGGTGAATTTGATAATTTGCATGCTAAAATCGATTTGGGGCTTTAATTTAGGGTTTTGTGTTCTTGATTTGGCTTTGATTGATGATTGAGTGTTAAATTGTGAAATTGGGAGTGTTAGCATGATTATAACGTGTTTTAAGATTGTTGTTGATGAATGGGTTTGAGAGAAATTGGTTGAAAATCGTTTTAAGGGACTTTAGACACTTTAGGGCGCCAATGTGCTAGAGAAATGGCGCTCCGGTAATCGTGAAAGTGCGAGGAGTTTTTGTGTTGTGTTGCTGTGCAGGGCGCCAATTTCCTAGAGAAATGGAGCCTGTGTCATCAGAGTGATGGGTATGCCCGGGCGCGATTTCTTTGGGAATATGGCGCCCTGTGCACTTTTCATGTGCACATATGGGGTAGTTTGAGTGAAACTTAGAGTTCTGAGCATATTTTACCGTGCCATCTTTTGCAGTTGCCTGCCCAAAATCAATTTTAAACATTTTGGCTCGAGTAGTTTTATTTTAACATGTGTCATTTGCGGGATGTTCTGGTGGGTATTGTTGTGGCGCTATATGTGTGCGCCTATGGGGTGGTTTAAGTGAAACTTAGAGTTCTGAGCATATTTTACCGTGCCATCTTTTGCAGTTGTCTGCCCAAAATCAATTTCAAACATTTTGGCTCTAGTGGTTTTCTTTTTGCATGTGTTGTGTGTGTGTCGTGCAGTGTGGCGCTAAAAAAGCCGCTTCAGTGGCGCCAGTAAAGCGGCGCGTGGTTCGAGATCGTGTCTCGCCTTTGTGTCTTAGTTTGTGTCTAAGACTGTGTTGCCCAGGGGGGCGCAAGATTGCTAGGAAAATGGCGCCAGATGGTGTGTGTGTTGCCACGGGCGCCAAGTTCTTTGAAGTTTTAGGCGCCTAGTGTTGTGTTGCACAGGGGGGCACCAGAATGTGGGAAAAATGGCGCCTAGTGCTGCCTTGTGTCTAAGTGTGTGCTGTTTTGGTCCCTAGGTGACTGTTTGGTCCTAAAAGTGTGTTTTAGTTCCCTGAGTGAGGTTTAGTCCTGAGGAAGTACTTTCCGAAGGATGTCAGAGGGAAGAAAGAGATGGAGTATCTTCGAAATGAGGCAGAGGTAGTAGTATGACCTATCCTGAGTATCTTCGCTAAGTTTGCCGATCCGCTAAGTTCTATCCACACTACTCGAGAAGTGGGTCCGAATTCTCAAAGTGCATAAAATTTGAGAATGGGTTGAGAGTCGATATCAGCGTGCTATAGGCATCGTAAGATCGAGTGTTTCACGATCCGGTTGGATCGCCGCAGATCTATGAGGATGACAGCAATGCCAGTGCTAGAGTCATGAGAGACCAGAAGGGTAAGTTTCAGAACAAGGGTAAACCATATGAGGTGTCTGCTAGTAAGGGTAAACAGAGGTATACTGGTGGTAGCAGGTATGCTGGTGGTGGTAGGTCTGCTGAGGGCAAGAAGCCAAGTGGGGGAGATGCTCCTGCTGATGTTGTGTGTTTCAAGTGTGGCAAGTCGGGTCACAAGAGTTTTGATTGTAAGTCTGGGGGAAAGATATGCTTCAAATGTGGGAAGGATGGTCACATGGCATCCGATTGTGATCGCAAGGAAGCAGTGTGTTTCAATTGTGGAGAAGCTGGTCACTTTAGCTCCAAGTGCATTAAGCCATAGAAAGAGAGGTCCACTGGGAGAGTTTTTGCACTGGCAGGTTCAGAGGGACCCAATGAGATTAGAGGTACTTGCTTTATCTATGGTACACCTTTAGTTGCTATTGTTGACACGGGTGCTACGCACTCTTTTATTGCTTCATGCGTCTTTGAAAAGTTGAATTTAGTTTTGCCTACTATGGAGAGAGGGATGGTTATCGACACTCCAACTAAGCGGTTGGTGAACTACTACTCTAATGTGTGCTAGGTGTCTCTCTGTGGAGTCTTTGCAGATATTTTTCAAGTTGATCTTATATGTTTGCCTTTGGGTGGGTTGGATGTGATTTAGGTATGGGATCAAGTTAGTAGATAACCATGTACACATCAATCGTTTCAACAAAAGTGTTAGTTTCCTTCCTCCAGCAGAGGAAGAGAGTCGTGTTGTTGTCTCGCCACCAAGCGCGTGAGGTAATGAAGGAGGGTGGTCAGCTGTTTGCTTTGATGGCATCTATGTCTGCCGAGAACCAAGCCGTAGTTGATGGGTTGCAGGTGGTGTGTGAGTTCCTTGAAGTGTTTCCTGATGAGATTCCTAGTGTGCCACCAGAGAGGGAAGTTGAGTTTGGAATTGAGCTTGTGCACTCGTACTAGGCTCCTCGTGTCATGGCACCATACTGGGATGTCGGCCGAGTTGTCTCGAGCCAAGAAGCAGTTGGAAGAGTTACTTGAGAAGAAGTTTGTGAGGCCTAGTGTGTCACCATGGGGAGCTCCAGTTTTGTTAGTGAAGAAGAAGGATGGGAGTATGCGTCTGTGCGTGGATTACAGGCAACTGAACAAAGTAACTATTAAAAATAAGTATCCTCTCCCGAGGATTGATGATCTGATGGATCAGCTGGTGGGTGCTAAGGTTTTTAGCAAAATTGATTTGAGGTCAGGGTATCACCAGATTAAGGTAAGAGATGAAGACATTCAGAAGACAGCGTTCAGAACGGGGAATGGACACTATGAGTACTCTGTAATGCCGTTTGGTGTCACTAATGCACCAGGGGTGTTTATGGAGTACATGAACCGTATTTTCCATAGCTACTTGGATCGGTTTGTGGTGGTCTTTATAGATGATATTCTGGTGTACTCAAAATCTGAGGAAGAGCATGCAAGGCACTTGAGATTGGTGCTAGAGGTGCTGAAAGAGAAGAAGCTTTACGCTAAGTTATCCAAATGTGAGTTCTGGTTGCGTGAGGTGAGTTTCTTGGGTCACATTATTTCTGGTGATGGTATAGCTGTGGACCCAGCCAAGGTTGATGCAGTGTTGCAGTGGGAGAGCCCAAAGTCCGTGGATCGAGATCGGGAGTTTCTTGGGGTTGGGTTTGGTTACTACAGGAGGTTCATTGAAGGGTTCTCTAAGCTAGCCCTTCCGTTGACTCAATTGACCTGTAAGGGAAGAGCTTTTGTGTGGGATGCCAAGTGTAAAGAGAGCTTCCAAGAGTTGAAGAGGAGGTTGACAACATCTCCAGTGTTAGTGCTGCCTGTGTCGGATCAACCTTTTGTTGTGTACTGTGATGCTTCCAAGATGGGTTTGGGAGGTGTATTGATGCAGATGGGAAGGTAGTTGCTTATGCGTCCCGACGCTTGAGGACACATGAGAAAAACTATCCTACTCATGATTTAGAGTTGGTCGCTATTGTATTTGTCTGTCAAGATTTGGAGGCACTATCTCTATGGTACCGCATTCGAGGTGTTCGGTGATCTCTCCAGTCCGAGATACTTGTTTGACCGTAAGGAGCTGAATATGAGGCGCAGGCGTTGGCTGAGAGTCTTTGAAGGATTATGATTTCGGCTTGAACTATCATCCCGCAAAGCTAATGTCGTACGATGCTTTAAGTCGGAAAACTTTACATATGTCAGCTATGATGGTGAGGGAATTGGAGTTGATTGAGCAATTCCGTGATTTGAGTCTAGTTTGTGAAGTGACACCCCAGAGTGTCAGATTGGGTATGCTGAGGATTGGGAATGACTTCTTGGTTATTATCAGAGACGCCCAGAAGTTGGATGTGAAGCTGGTTGATTTATTAGTAGCTGGTGATCAGGCTGTGGATGGGGATTACAGGTTGGATTCCCAAGGTGTGTTGAGATTCGGGGACGTAATTTGTGTTCGATGATCTTTGAGTTCAAGAAAATGATACTTGAGGAGAGCCATAGGAGCAAACTAAGTATTCATCCAGGTGCTACGAAAATGTATCATGATCTGAAGAAACTGTCTTGGTGGCCTGGTATGAAGAGGGATGTAGCGCAATTTGTATATGCATGTTTGACTTGCCAGAAGTCAAAGATTGAGCACCAGAAGCCTGCGGGGTTGATGCAACCTTTGGAGATTCCGGAATGGAAATGGGACAAAGATTTCCATGGACTTTCAGGATTGGGTTGCCAAACACTGTGAGAGGGTTTGACACTATTTGGGTGATTGTGGATAGGTTGACCAAGTCTTCCCATCTTATTCCTATCAACATCACCTATCCTGTCCCAAAGTTGGCTAAGATTTATATTTAGGTGATTATGAAGCTACATGGGGTCCCGAAGAGTATTGTGTCAGATAGAGACCCGAGGTTTACGTCTGAGTTTTGGGGAAGCTTGCAGGAGGCATTGGGGTCCAGATTGAGGTTGAGTTCAGCTTATCATCCTCAGACTGATGGACAGACAGAGAGAACCATCCAGTCCTTGGAAGATCTTCTGAGAGCTTGTGTGCTAGAGCAGGGAGGTGCGTGGGATACACATCTCCCACTAATTGAGTTCACTTATAATAACAGCTACCATTCGAGTATAGGGATGGCTCCTTTTGAGGCACTCTATGGGCGGAGGTGTAGGACTCCTTTGTGTTGGCATGAGTCCGGTGAGAGTGTTGTTCTTGGACCGGAGTTGGTTAGGGAGACTACAGAGAAGGTAAAGATGATCAGAGAGAAAATGAAAGAGTCTCAGAGTCGGCAGAAAAGTTACCATGATAGGAGGAGGAAGGACTTGGAGTTTCAGGCTGGTGAGCATGTGTTCTTGAGGGTCATGTAACACCCCGGAAAATAATTGAATTAAATCATTTAATTGAATTATTGATTTTATTGGAAACGTGATTAAATTAATTAAAATGACGGGCGTGGTTCGTAGAAGTGGAACGAGTATTGGAGGTAATGTTGGCAACTCGGGGTGGTGAAGAATGGCCCAGAAGCCCAAGCCCAATAGCTAGGCGCTCCCGAGACTCCCCGGCTAAGGGGTTAGGGTTGGCGCCTCACTCCTTGCATCGAGAAAGAAAACAAAACCCGAGAGAGTGAGAAGAGAGAGAGCTCGGCTAAGAAGAAGAGGAAGGAAGGAATCGTCTCAAGTTCGTTAGGTAAGAGCTCTCAATCGCTCATTATCGTTTCTCTCCTTTTTCCTAATGATGTAGCCTTAATCTCTAATTTCCGTGGTGTTGATGTTTTCATTGATCATAGAGGAGGAGATTGCGAATTTTCAAGGGAGAAGGAGAAGATCGTTCGATTGAGTTGCTGTAGTTTTGTGTACGTGTTCTCATTCATATTCCGGAGCGTTCATATTAAAGGTAAGGGTGAGCATTTCGTTTAACATAATTGGGTATAGGTAGAGTTGTATGGGGTGTTGTGAGTTAGATATTGTTGATGAATTGATATTACTTATGATGAGTTGATGAGATCGAAATTTCTACTGAATTGGATGTTGACTTGCTGAAATTGATGTTTTGATATATATGATTGATTGAGTGTGCCTGGATAATTCTGAACTGTTATGTTTGTAATTGTGATTCGTAAACAAATATAAGAATCGAGTAATTTTTCCCAAAGTGAAGCTTAAAAATCGATTCTGGGCTCTATCTGAGAGCTTTAAATCGATTCTTCCTCCTTTAGACATATGAGCAAGAAATCGATTCCCTCTTTAGAAAATGGAAGTAAGGAATCGATTTCCCACTTCAAAAGGGAAGTAAGGAATCGATTTCCCACTTCAAAATGGAAGTAAGGAATCGATTTCCCACTTCAAAGTGGAAGCAAGGAATCGATTCCCCCTTTAAAATAAAAACAAGGAATCGATTTCCCATTTTAAAAATGAAAGGTATGAATCAATTCCTCTTTTGAAAACAAGTAGCTATAAATAGATTACTCTTTTGAACGTCCTAGGTGTTTTTCCCGAATTGAAACGTGACGATTCTTAACAAAAAATTTGTGATGCTATGTTATATAAATGAGTCTCGGTGAACTGTTGTTGTGCGAAAAGTAGTTGTGCAAGTGTACACAATCGCAACAAGTAATATACTGATAAGTAGAGTTCGTCTCCACAAGGATTGGTATTAATTTTAGAGTTTAAAAAGGAATTACACTTTAGAGGAACAAGTAGCAAATAGTTTGAGTAACAAAGTTTCAGTTGAACAAAGATTGTTAAAGTAACAAGTTAACAGTGAGTTAAAATATGAGAGAAATAAGTTGGATTGCTTTCACTATGTAAATTCCCAGAAACAAGACGCTATAACGTCACACGCTATAGCGTTAAGCGCTGTTGCAAATATTTTGTGCCTTTCAGGTCACTAGCGCTGTGGTTTCATTACAAGATGCCTATGTCTAGGTTCTAAATAAGTTCACCCTGTATATTTAAGATCCCACGGCCTTAAGCTTTATAAACTATTGCAACTTCTATGTCTAGAGGAAGCAAAAATTGGCTAAATGTCTTTAACCAACCTTCTCGTTTATATTAACCCTTGAGTTCTTTCTATGGTTCATGTCTGAATCCACAGAAGTTCTTGTTTTACGTGGCCAAATATAAAACAAGATTGAAAGAATTATAACACAAGGATTAAAACACAAAACGTGAGAAATTATATATGTAGTATTAAAGGTTCATTACAAGCTTATAGCAACCCAACTCAAAGAGTTTAGCTCATGTTGAGCATCATCAAAATAACACAAATACAAATACTTGCATTACCGTAGGTAAGAAGGAAAATACAAGTGCAAAAGATACAAGCTTGAAGTCTCCTAATCATCCACGCAGAGATGGTACACCATCAGCCTTACACCGTGAGAAAATACAGAAAAATTACAAAAGAAAGAAAAATGCAAAAGCTTCAAAAGTGTATCAATGGAGAAGAAGAAATGTCACGTTCTCTCTCTCTACCAATACTCTCTCTAACTCTCGAATATCCTAAGGTATGGGAAAGAAATCAGCATATCTAGTATATCTAGCATGAGGTACAAAACTTCTCCAAAAGTCAAGAAAGGTGATGTTTGCTTTTTCACCAACTCCACTATTCCTTTACTCATGCAATGACAAGTGTCCACACAAATCCAATAAAATCCGCACATGTCAGCAAGCACAGTGGACACAAGATATGGAACATGGATTAATGAGCTTGGCGCCAAAATTGCACTTTTACTTTAGATGCTCAGCTGATCTGCCTTCTTGACGCTATAGCGCTAAACACTGCACTACTTCACAAAATACATCAAAACAATCACAAGGGCACCAAACGTGCCAATTTCATAGCAAAGCAGTGTTTAGCCCTTCCTCACCTAATATAAACAGTAAATACAATAAATACTATACTAATATTACTTGGGAACTTACTTAATTTAATGATTAGAGGCATAAATAACTCATATAAATATGAGTTATCACACCCCCAAACTTAAACCATTGCTTGTCCCCAAGTAATGACACTTGCAAAGACAAAACAAACCGACACTTATTCACAAACACAAGACACGATCAAGAATTCACTTCTAAGCATACTCATTCAAATATTTTCTCAATGGGCTAACAATTGATTCACACTCACACCAACACACCAATGCATTTTACTCAACTTCTAAGCTTATTACTGCTCAATAGTGTGTGTGTGATCTCTGACTCATCTCAATTCCTAGCTAGATTCAGATTTCTCTTAGCCTTGGGAAGAGTGGCCTTCTTTTGGTGAAATCAAGAACTTTTTCAAAACAATGACTAGATTAACATTTTCACACAGAAATGGGGGAGTTTCAAGCATGACAAAGGGTTTAACTAGGCATTTCAAGTCTATGGTCAGTGCTCCTAACTTATTGAAACTGAACAACTCACGCTATAGCGTTTGGCGCTATAGCGCTTTGAACACTGATAACAGATTTATTTACTAGCTGCAGCCCCCTCATTACTCGGCTCCACAGCAATTATATATATATATATATACATTTTTTTTTTATTAATTTTTTTTTTTATATGAGGCTTTGCCTCTTTGCCTTTGGGACAGCCGAGCTCTTGTTTCGGGAAACTACAGCTTTACAACGTATTTACACTGAACTTCTAAGTCACTGACCACCCAAACACCCCCAAACTTTGCTTCAAAAACTCTTCAAGTTTTTAGTCAAGCCTTGATGTCACCTTGGTTAACCAGGACTAACCTAAGCATCAGATAGTCCTAGGCTAACTAAGTTTTTCCTTAAGCACAGAGATTTTTATGTGTGGGAGCAATAATAAACAAAGATTTTATCTAAAAGCATGGCTCTCTTACTCACTCACACAATCATCACTAAAACTAGCCCAAAGAGAATGCATTCAATGATTATACTTAAAAATGAAACACATGAAACAGATCATTGAAAACTTTAGGTCCTCCCCATTAACAAAAGTGAGCAAAGTGTCCTCCTTTGCTCTTAAAGAACTAGGGGGAAGCCCAAGACAAAACAGAAACAAGATAAAACAAGTCTTTAAACACTTGTGAAGCGCAAGACAGACGCTATAGCGCTTCACCACTTATTGGAACATACATCAAAATTAAAAATCATTTCTTTATTAGACTAGACCTGGTCCTTGAACTGACACGAGTTGGTTGAGGAGGCTTTGCAGCCTTTTTCTTCTTCTTCTCTCCCTTCTGGCCTTCCTCAGCGCTATAGCATCGACGCTATAGCGCCGCCATCGGGGCTTCCTTCTCTTTAGCCGCTTCATCATCTCGCTAACTTGCTAGCAGCTTCAGCTTCTTGATCAGATACCTCCTTTTCAGCTTCTTGTGCTTCTGGCTGCACACTTTCTTGATCATCTTCCTCAATCACAGCAAGTTTTACTCCTGGGCTCTTTCTGGCAGATACATATGTTGGCCTCTTTGTTGCCACGTGCTTCTCTTCGAATCACGGCGGTGTGTGCGGATGGCACCGGGCCTGCTGACTACCTTCCTTGGAGGTCATCACCATGGCCCGAGCTTCTTCTTCGTAACTCCGCAAGAATATTAACCTTTGATTGAGGGCTCCTTTGGGCTCTTTGCTTAAGCCTAGGAGATTTTGTTGTACTTGACACAGATGATGATGGACTTTTCTATGCTGCAGGCTGTCATACCCCAATTTTGTCCGGCTTAGGTCAAAACCCTAATTTTCCCCAAAAATAAATAAGTAGAAGAACAAAGAGCATCATGTATTGCATTTAGGTTTTTAAAAGTCATTTCCAAGTTTCTAAAATCATTTTCGGAGTTGGAATACACTTTTGGAGCAAATTAGAGTTTTTTAGGTCAAAGGGTATTTTGGTCATTTTGCAAAAAGGGTAATTTCTCAGGAAAAGCCATGGAACATGCATTTTTGAGTCCTAAAAGTCATCTCATTGTTTTTAAGATGATGTTTGGAGTTGGAAGACATGTTTTATGCAGAGAGTTGAGTTTTGGGGCAAAATTACGGTTTTTTGACCAAAAGGGCATTTTGGTCATTTCACTAAGACCAATAATTTCTCAGTAAAAACCACTATACAGCTCTTGGGGAATTTATTTGGGTCTAAAAGGGTGGAGGTTGTGCATTTTTGTGCACCATTGAAATATTTTTGGCATGGAATTCAAGTTTTGAACAAAAGGGCAAAATGGTCATTTCCTTTGAGGTGGGGTCAACAAAATCAATTTTGGGATTGGTGAGGTCATGGAATTCAGAGCCCAATCATGGAATCATAGGATAGGGCCCAAAATGGCATGAATAAGAAAGAAAGATCTAGAAGGGAATATTCTACATTTTGAATGATGAAAGGATAAGGATTAGTACAAAAATGACAACTTGCAAGTTTTCCACTCATTCTCTCACTTGTGTGCTGCGAATTTCCTCTCATTTCCAGCTCATATTTTGTGCTTTTTCATGCCCATGATCCTTGTGAAATGATCCTTAGCCATTGATTAAAATTTTTGATCAAATCCTAGGCCATAACTCAATGTAAAAAGACCTAAATGCCCCCAACAATTTTTGCTCTCCAAGACCACTCCAAAAACGTGTACAACCAGCTGATTTGTGCTTCTTGAGTGTCCCTAATCCTTGTGCATTGCAATCTTGACCCTCCATTTAAATTCTATCTCAAATCCTAGTGGTTTACAAAAGCACATTGTCACAAATGCCCTTAAAATTGGTCCTCATATAAAAGCCCAAAAATTAGAGACTCACTCACACACACTCTCATTTTCTCAAAACCTAGAAAACAATTCTCTCCTCTCTTCTCTAGCATCAGGCCGTAACCTCCCTCTCCCTCTCCCTTCCTTCATTTTTGATTTCTTCTTCATTTCTCACCATCAAACCTTCAATACACTTCATCCTAACAATAAACCACCTTCAAAACTTCCCTAATCCTTCAAGATCCATCAAAATCCACCCAAGAGGAGGCACTTTGCGTGAGATTCAAAAGGATATAGGGGCTGTTCTTCAAGTTACTTTGCTTCATTTTGCTTCTTGCTCCTTTTTCTAGCTAGTTCTTGAGGTAAGTTTTTCATCCTTTGCATTTTCTTTAACTCTCATGATGTAAATCCTTCTTCTACCCCTCTTTTCCTTCTCAAAGGCTTAGAGGACTTGTTTCCAACACTATGACAAGGACATTGGGAGCCTTGGGTGTTGGCAATGAGTCCTTGGCCTAGAGAGGGATTTTCTTGTGTTTTCACCATATTATGTGCATTTCATACTCATTTTTCCATGTCTTCCTTGCATATTTCATTTTGTTGGCACCATTTTTCAAATTAAAAATTCATTTCTCATACATAGAGGTTTGGCCTAAAGCAAAAAATTAGGGTTAATATGTGTTCTTGATCATTTCATGGTTTGAAGTTGGAAGATGGCTTGATTTTGAATATGTGTGGTTTAGGGTTTTGGTTTCAAAAATTAGGGGTTTATGTTTCCTTTTGTTTTTCTTAATGTTTAGTGTGAACAAAATATATGAGTTGCTTGATTGTTGTTTAGTGGTATAGCATGACAATTTAGGGTTTTATCTTGTGTATGGTTCTATGTGTTGATTATGCAATTAGTATGAAATAAATTGGTGTTTAGGATATAGCATGGTTTTCGGCCTTGAGGGCCATTTTTGTGCAATATTTTGTGCTTAAAATGTGTGTTTTATCTTGTGTAGATAAGTATAATTGTGTTAATGTGTTTTTAACCTTTCACCACTCATTTACTTTTTACCCTACCATTTCACTAACTTTTACCAAAAAGTATAAAAACATTTTACCACCTACTTACTCTTTACTTTACTACCTCATTAACTTTTTACTTTTTATATTCTTACTTTACCATCTCATTAAATAATTACCATTTACCTCATGCATCTTTTTACTTTACCATTCATTAACTTTTTACTAAAAGTTTTTACTACTTATCAATTTGCAAAAATACCCAAAACATTTTTACACTTTGCATTTCATCACTTGTGTGATACATACTTGTGTTTGCACATTAATACTTGCATGCTTTCATATGCTCACACGCTCATGCATTCTCATATGCTTATGCCTATTGCATTCTCTTACTCTCTTACATGATCATACATTCATTAATATTATATCATCCATTCATAAATAAAATGTTCATGCATCTTTGTATATGCTCATTCTTGCATTCATTCTCAAATGTTCATACATTCCCATATGCTTATGCCTATTGCATTCATTAACCTTATGTTACACATTCATTCTTACATGTTATGCCTCTTGCATTCATGCTTACATGTTCATGCATTTATTTATACCATGTCTTGCATTCATGCTTACATGTTCATGCATTCATTTATACTATGTCGTGCATTCATTGATGCTCATTCATTCATTGTATGCTCATGCACAGTTACCTCGTGTGCATTCATGTCTACATGTTCATTCATCCAAACTAGGAATATCCTATGCCTATGATCAATTGCATTCTATTGTCTATGATGCCATTTAAATGTCTTGATTTAATTGTGTGCCCTTTCATCCCCTTGTATGACCTCCTAATGAAGACGTAAGCCTACATGCATGTTGTAGCACGAGTAATTAGGGTAAATACACCTCTTTCTCACACACACGCACACAATTGTCTTGAGAAATTTGCCTTGCATCTTTGACAATTGAATCCTTTGATTATATTGGCATGTTTAATCTTGGTTGGTGAATAACATGTCCATGATTGCTTGATTGTGGAAGTATGAGTCTTATTCATTCATTTGCACTTGGTTATGGATTTAGAATTGATTGAAATGTTCTACTTGTTTTCGTAAATCTTTTCCAAACCAAATTCTTTTCTAAAATAAATTTTCAAAGCAAAATCAAATGTTTTTCCAATAAAAACCCCTTTTCCTAAAAACTCATAGGAGGCAAATCGGACGACGGCCGATGTTGTCTAGCGTCCTGAGACCAGAGCTGTACAGCTCAAACGTCTTAGGATACTTATGAGAAATAAAACAAATAATTGAAAATTTCAAACCCTTTTTCCTAAATGAGCAAGGTATCGATTCGGATGTACTTCCGATATTGGTTAGCGTCTTAGGGTTAGCGAGCTGTACAGTTCGTGCGAGCCTAAGATACTTGCTCAATAAAAGCAATCAACCTTGCAACAAACCCTTTTTCTAAAAAAAATCAAAAAGATCATTTTCCAAAAGTAGTGGGGCACGTCGTCCGTACGGGCGGGGATGTCTATGTTTTAGGTCTTTTGGACATGCGATCTAGGACCGAGAACCCTACAATAAAAAACACCAATCCGCTTCTTTCATGAAAATCACAAAAGCCGTCTTCGGGCGCAAAAAATACTTTTTCCAAAAAAATCACAAAAGCCGTCTTCGGACGCACAAACGAGAACTACGTAGCTTTGATCCCTCATCTCAGTGAGGGTACGTAGGAGCGGGTTCCTGTCCCGTCAAGCACGCTTTTAAAAAAATCCTTGTTTTGTTCCGCTTTTCAAGGATATCAAAAAAATATTCTTTTTCTCATTTCCAATAAAATATTTTCTCAATCAAAAGAAAAGAAAAGAAGTAGAACGATCGTTTCAAATCAAACATTTCAAAACCACACATCAAATTAAAGGTTCCCTTTCGGTAGAAAGGAGTGCACGGGTGCTTATACCTTCCCCGCACCTAACCGACCCGAACCTACATCTCTTGTTTTGAAAAGACCACCCGCCTTGTATAAAAAGACGTTTTTTCAATGTTTTCGTCTCAAAACTAAAATATTGGTGGCGGCTTCATATTTTCCCACGTTGTACATCGAGAAGTCCAAACCGGATTTTTCGGGGTGCAACAGCTGGCGACTTCACTGGGGATCTTTTTTTTTAAAAAAATAACGAGGGTCAAGCCTAATTAATTTGATGCGTGGTTTAAATTGTTTAATTTGAAAAATTCGTTCTATATCTCTTCTTTTTCCTTTTTTTCTTTTTCTTTCTCGTGATGCTCGATGATTTCTCTTGCATTATTATTGTGTTGCATTCATGTGCATTTGTTTATTTCTACACTTGTTTCTTGTTTCTTCTCCTACCCTTTCTTTTTTCTTTACTTATGCATCATATTCCCTTTATCTCGCATGTTCCCCTCTTCTTCGCTCCCTTTCTTTGGTAAGTTCATGCATTTTTTCCCCTTCTATCATGATCCCCTCTTCTTAGCTCCTCTTCTTAAGGTAAGTAGGGTTTAGATGATTGTTAATACCTTAGGTTGATTTCTTGCTTAGACTTGAATGATATGTGCAAAACCCTAGGGTAGATGACTCTCTTTGTCTGGACTGTTTCTGGATTTTCTTTGCAGGTGGGGGGGTATATGCATCATTATGCTCCTACACACACTTTCACTGTTTTTACCCTTGTGTGATTTTTAGTGAGACAGCCCTATACCCGGGCTAGAGTATATCTCAGGCTAGAACGAAGTCATTAGTGGCTGCACACTGGACGACGTCTTTCGCGTGTGGTTGCGAAGACTTCACCTAGAGTTTGGCTTTGTTCGAAGGGCTCATCACTGGACGCACGTCCCCGCTGATCGACGGCGCTTTCGGATGAGGTCGTTGGCTCTAGGAACCTTATTTAGGGCCCTCTTGTTAGTGCTTACCTTGAAGTACCCCTTAGAAAAGCCTTAGATCCTGTCTCTAAGAAACCCTGTAGGACACAAAGGAGCTGCATACCCCCGCATCCAAACTTTTTTGAAAAAAATGCATATATTTTTCCAGAAGTATGAAGTTCCAGCTTTTGAAAATCCTATGTTGTAAATAATTTTCTTTCAATCATCCTCATCATGCATTTGTTCATGCATGTCAAGTCGCTGCGTTATCATTTGTCATCTTCATACAAAGACATCATTTGCATTGCATAAAACAAAAACTTGATAAAATTCATACATGCATTTTTTTCTCTATCTCATTAAGGTTTGTTAAGAGCGCATTCTCCGCACGTGTGCATTTCCATTCATTAAGGCTTTTTCCCCTAATTGTCTCGAAAGATCCAAAAAAAAAAATTGTGTCTTATTAGGGGCGCGTCTCATGCATCATTGTTTTCCTTTTTCACACATCATGAAAAAATAATACATTAACCTCTCATTTTGCATGCAATTCCATTCAATAAAAAAATCATGTCTTTCCATGCATTTTTTTTTTTTTATCATTGTGAGTATCATGCATTTCATTGCACAAAAAAATGAAAACAAGAAAGCATTTCATTCATAATCATGAACAAAAATCATCATCAAATTTATTCAAAATATAGCATTCATGCATCATTTCATTAACCTCATCACTTTAGTTTAAATACATCATTCCTCCATACATGCATCTTTCAAAAAAGGGAAGGGGCATTGGCATTTCATACTTTGCCTTGCCTTTAAAAAAATCATCATTTAGGAAAAAGCATCATTCCTGCATCTTTCATCATGTAAAAGAAAAGGGGGCATCGGCATTTCATATTTTGTCTTGCCTCTATAAAAAAATCATTTTAAAAAAAAAAAGAAATATCTTGCATCCTACATCGTTGCATCATTTGCAGTAAATAAAGTTCTAATTTTGAATCATTCGTCTTGCATTCCATTTCATTACATAAAAATGAAAACAATTATCGTCTTCATAGCATAAGCATTTCATTTATAATCAAAAAAGAGGAAAAAGCTCCTCGCCAAGTTCATCCAAAACATGGCATTCATGCATAAACATTATTTCAAAAAAGGGACACAGTAGAACTACGTACGCTTTGATTCCTCATCACAGGGAGGATACGTAGGAGCGGGTCCGCCCCGTCAAGCATAACAAATAAAAATTTCATTTTTGAAAAAGTATCTTTCTCGCATCATTCAAAAATGCATTTCATTTTGCATCAAAATCATAAAAACCTTTTAGAATAATTACACTTTTCAAGTGATCATTTTTTCCACTTGCATATCATAGTGTTTTCACATACAATAAAGAGTTTTGATGAGAGACGAGATGGTCTTGCAAAATAATCATTCTTTCAAAATTTCAAGGTGTTCCAAGGTGCTCGATTTCCCGAGTCAAGAGCTCATAAAATCAAAAATATTGCATCTCATCCATTCCATGATAAAAGACTGAAATAGTTCATCAAAAAGTTTTTATATCATGTTTTAACTAATGTTAATCTTCCGTGAAGCGTTCTTCTAGTAAGCATGCATGCCACGTGCATTTTCTCTTGTTTGAGTCAGTCAATTTCCTTCAATCATCATCATCCCCATCCAAGTCTAATCCCGCCCGTCCCACCCATAAAGTGCATGTTTCTCTCCATCGGTGCGTGCATTTGACTTTTTGGTTCATTCTCGCTAACACTTTAAGTCCTCCATGTGAAGCAATTCAGTGATCACTAATTTCCCTTGTTAAATATCATATTCCTTCATTGCAAGTCTTTCAAAAAATAATAATAAATAAGAAAATAAGCTCGCTAGGTTGAAAACCCGCAAAAGGCGGCCTAGACACACAAAAAGCGCGCTGGTGGATTGAAAACTCGCAAAGAGCGGTCGAGTGCAAAAGTTAGGGCATAAAAAAAAAAAAAAGGGAGAAAAAAATGTAAAGAAAGGAGCAAGCACATATAGATAGATGAACAGTTTTCATGATTTACAAAAAAAAATAAATAAGCAATCAGGATTTGAAATGAAGTTTGGCCATCTCCTCAAAAATCCCAGAAAGTCCCTTTCCTACCCACCTTAAGCCAAGAAAGACCAAAATCCAAAAATCACCCTAGACAAGGATCACCTCAAATATAAAAAAAGCAGATTGCATCACTTCTTATCACTCACCCGAGTCAAAGAAAGAATCAAAAAAAAAAAAAGGAAAAAAAGAGAAAGAAAAAAGGGGATTCAAAAATGAAAATCCCAAAGCTAAGGAAAATACAAGAGAAATGTAAGTGGTGAGCTGATACATGTTACCACAAAACACAAGAGATCCTTGTCTCAATAAATCTTCCAACACCTTCTTTGTGTATAACTACCCCTTCTTCCATAAATCGCAAACACTTCCTCGGCACCTTGCCCTCCACAAACCCTTAGCCCAGAATAAAACTTCCAAACACCTCATCAAGCCAAATAACCATCATAAATCATCGATCGTCACCAACGCTCGAATAAAAATCATCCTACCATTACCCCCAAATACTTCATTAAGCCCAATCATCCTTCGTCCACAAAACACCACAATCCCGAAAAGTCCATTCCGATCAATGACTGATTGCTGTTGTTTTCTCAAATTTTAAATCTTAGAACAACTAAGTTTATCTGTCTACGATGTGTTTGCTCAAAAAAAAAAACAAATGATCGAGAAAAAGAAAGTCGATCAAGAAAAAACAAACCCTCGGAAAAGAAATGAGGGAATAAAACAAACAAAGAAAAAAGAAAGTCGACAAAATAAAAAGAGGGACTTGCACTCCGAAACCCATTCAAGCTGCATTAAAACAAGGTTTAGCGATCACCAAGTGAGGCTTCTTTCACGCTAAAAGTCAAGACATTTGCACTGAGAACACTACTCAGATCCAAAAGATGGGGCACTCTCTTCACCTCCCGCCCACCCTGGTCTTGGGAATGTCTATTCAATGCCCTCCCATGTCACTCCAGTTGTCAATACCTCCCAAGCAGGGGCAAGGACGTTCCCATTCCTTCACCTCATTCAACCTCACCGGGCAATCTCTCAACTTACTATCCTAAACAAGGCCTGTCATTCTAATTGGGGCGATTTTGTCCTTGTTATGACCGGGCAACATCAAACTTTATGGGTTGAGACAAAATCTCTTCTCGCCCCACCTTTCATTTTTCAAAAGTCAAGCATTCCCAATTCATCATCTTCTACACCCTAGTTGTTGTCACCACTAGACAGGGGCAAGCTATTCACTCATCAAAGACACGAATTGGGGCAATCTTGTATCTCTTGATCCTCATGAGCTTTGACAATAATCGTATCATCATTCCTTCACTCGTCATGAATGTCCATCCCAAGTGAACTGACTCACTCATTCACATTTGCACTCCTATGCATGCTTACTAGACAATGCTTCAAAAAGAGAGAACACAAGTTGTTTACGTGGTATCTGAAATTCAGTCATCATGGAAAGGAAAGAGAAAACAAATGAGGCTATTTGTAACACCCCCTTATATTTAAAGCTAATTCAATTAATTAAAATCAGAGTTTTTCAAAATCTTTCCACGCACCTCGAAGAGGGTGGTACATTTCAAATAAAACATCATCAAAACATAATCAAATCCAAACGCATCAACGCGTATCATGCATAACATAGTCAAGTGGTTACAATCCTCAAAATAACCTGTTTAGCGTTTACATTAATCCATCAATAGTTTGCAGCACAGCGGCAATAAAATTGAGTTCACATACTCAATACATAGGTTCAAAATAAGTTTAATACATAACCATAAATAATACTAAGACCCAACCCGGTGTTACTATCGAGTGACTCAATAAAACCCCAGAGGCACAAAGACCATCACTCGGAATCACTGTTTGTCGCCACGAGCGAGCAACAAGAAATGCTAGGGTGAGTCTCTTTACATAATTTATAACAAGTAAGATAAGCATTATAATTAGGAAGCATCTAGCAATAACGATTACATAGTAATCATGCTAATTGCCATTCAATTATAATATCCACAACACAAGAAGATTCATCATTTAAGCACCAACAAGATTTCTATGAATGTATGAATGTCAGCATGTATGCAATATGCATGTGGATCCATACTCACCACCAAACCCCGTCGGGCAACACACCACCAATTTTTTTTTTTGGCCGAAGCCACATCACCATCCTCACCTTCGCGTAATGCATATGATTTATGTGACACTATGACAAATGCATCATCACAGTCCATCAAAATATATATTAAATTACCTTTGGGACCGAAGCCCACGTCATTTGTTAACTCACCACCATTGTCAATCATTGACCATCACCATCTCAATTATTAATCACCACCACCTCAATTATTAATCACCATCACCTCAATTATTAATCATCACCTCATCATTTATTAATCATCACCTCATCATTTATTAATTATCACCTCATCATTTATTAATTATCACCTCATCATCTATTAATTATCACTTCATCATTTATTAATTATCACCTCATCATTTATTAATTATCACCTCATCATTTATTAATTTAAATCACACCTAAGGACCTTTTCTTCACTTAGGGACCAATTTGACACGCCAAAATTAATTTAGGAACTTAGGAATTCAACAGCACAAGGTTTTGGAAGATCCCCACTGGAGGCGCACACATTGGCGCGCAGAAGAGAGGCGCGCAAGAAGGCGCGCGGGTAGGTCGCTCTAACTCTCAAAGTTTTCGTCCTTGGTGAGAGAGGTGTGCGCGCGCGAGGTTACGCTGGGCAGGGCCGCGCGCAAGATGGGCGCTTGATCATGATCAAGCCTTGGCCATCTTGCGCGTAAGTTTTTGCGCGCTACAAGATGATGGCGCAAAGACACCATTTCGCATACACGGCTACAAGATTGAACACTAGGCGCCAATTTGCCTAGCAAATGGCGCCCCCCCCCTTCCCGCCAACACGCACACGCCTACAGTTCGGTCACAGCGCCAAGTTGCCCAAAGAAATGGCGCTTCGCACAACACACACACGCACAATTTTAATCACCAGGCGCCAAGTTGCCCAAAGAATGGCCCCCGCACAACACACCACACGCATAATTTCAAGAATGACCAGCGCCAAAATGCTAGGCATTTGGCGCCCCCTTTTCCAACCTATACTCAAACACACTTCAAAACCTAATTTCTCCCAAACAAATTATTTCTCACACAACCACACCAACATAGCCATTGAATTATTAATACTAATCATCATATTTACATGCTCATGCTCATATAATCCAATCATCAAACATATAATATGCATCAATCACAACTCATGCTTCCATTGCAACAATCAACATGTCATAACCAAAACAAACACTTCAAACATAAATCAACATGTAAGCAACACAAGTTCACACAACACATTATTCCTAGAATTATTCCTACTACAACACACATCCTACAAGTTATCAAAAATGTAATGGAGATTCCCCTAACCTTGGGTGAGCTAAAGCTTCAATCAACCACCAAGAAAACAACCAAATGAGGCCTCCAAAACTGATTTCCAGCCCCCAACGAAAATAACCTTGCTTGGTGACAAATGGAAATTCAAAATAATGAGAATGGGTCTATGGGACTCATGGAAATGGGACATGCAAGGGTAATGGGGGTGATTAGAACCAAGGTTTTCACTTACCAACACAAAACTTGAGAAAAGTTTCCTCCTTTCTCCTCCTCAATGCTGAAAACGTGAGCTTCTCCTTCTTGGGTAGCCATGGAAAATTCAAAAATGGAAGGAATAAGCTTAAGGGGCTTAAAGGAATGGAACAAGGAAGAGAAATGGTGAAGATTGAGAACAAGAATGTGACTTACCACCAAGAATCAAAGCCAAGCTTCCACCTTCTCCTCCCTCTCCTCTTCACCGTCGACTCCCTCTCTCTCCCTCTCTACTTCTAATTTTTCCTTCTTTCAAAATAAGGGTTTTGGTTACCCTCCCTTAGGACCCCTACCCTTTATGTCTAGAATTGGGCCTAAATAATGGCCCTTGGGCCTTATTCTCCACTCCTACTTTTAATTCATCACACCTCCTGGAAATAAAATAAATCCAACTCAATACTCCTACTTAAAATAAATTAGACCCCTTTTAAGTAAAATAAACCCAACTTAATTAATTGCTTTAATTAAGTGTTGCAACTCTTAAATAACTTAATTAATTAAATAATTAAATTACTTTGGGCGTTACACTATTTGTAAATAAAAACCTTGAGAACACCAGAGTTTGAATCAAATTCAACTTTTCAACGGAATGGTCAATAATCATCTCAATTCCTTGCATCCAAAGTCTCGCATCTCGTCATCACAAAAATGTTTACCTCATGCATCTAGACATTTCAATCTATTCATCATAGCATATGCATCAAAGCATTACATTTGCATCTTCACATTTTGTGCATTCATCACATTGCAAAAACAAACAAGGTGTTCCACGTCAGTTGCACCATATTAATATTTGCATTTCATAGAGGAAAATAGTAAAAAGAAAAAGCAAAAATCTTTTCATTGCATTGGCATCATATTAATGTTTCGCCTCTTCATAAAGAGGAAAAGAACAAAATCATTTCATGTCATATCATGCATCAAAGTATTGCATTTGCATCCTCACATAGAAAAGTATGGAAAATTTCTTTAACCAGTTATCTTGGCGCATGAGGGTCGCCCAAAGTTGACCGCTTGTAGGGCTTTAGTGCTCGCCTTTATCGTTAGGGATTAGGTTGTATCTTGTAGGGCTTCAGTGCTCGCCTTCATCCTTAGGGATCAGGTTGTTATCCTGTAGGGCTTTAGTGCTCGCCTTCATCCTTCGGGACTAGGTTGTATCTTGTAGGGACTTAAAGTGTTGACCCTCAAAAAAAAAAAAAATAAATAAATAAATAAATAAATAAATAAATAAAAAAAAAAAAATAATAAATAGAAGAAGAAAATCAAAACATTCCCTGTCATCCAACACTCCATATCATTCATCATTACACCAAAATCATAGCATGGCATGCATTTGCATAACACACCCTTGCATAACATGCTTTCGCATAACATGCATCCACACTCCATCTCAATTCCTCGCATCGGTGATGTATGCGGTACCTCAATCCGGTCGCGGTAGCATTGGCCATTTCAATCAATCACCACCAACAGATTCGTGAATCCCTTCAGGGAAGCGCCCTTCAGACCAAGCGCCCTTCGGACTTCACCTCGTATTCGAGCCACGAGTAAGTCCTTCGGACTCGTTAGGTCCAAATCGAAAAGGATAAATTGTGTCGGCCTAAGGCGAGCGCAATCCTAGAGAAGTATCGAGATCTAGACTTGGTATTGTCTCCCCCCGGTCGCTCTTGAAGACCACCTCGCCCGTTGGCAAACTCGGATCGTGCGCGGTTCGTTAAAAGGCTTTTAGCGACCTCGGTGTCGGTTTCATCGAGGACCGATACCTTCTTTCTCGCTTTCTTTATCGCTTTCTTTATTGCCTTATTTCCTACTTTTTCCGGGCTTATCGAGGGTTGGCACCAATTCATTTCTTGCTTTCGTCGGCCTCACGAGGGTTGACAATTCATTTCTGCTCGCTTACCGAGGTTGGCACCAATTCATTTCTTGCTTTTTGTCGCCATCGAGGGTTGACAATTCATTTCCTACTTTTCGCTGGCTTACTGAGGGTTGGCACCAATTCATTTCTTGCTTTCGTCGGCCTACTGAGGGTTGACAATTCATTTCCTGCTTTCGCTGGCTTACTGAGGGTTGGCACCAATTCATTTCTTGCTTTCGTCTACTCCGAGGGTTGACAATTCATTTTCTGCTTTATTGGCTTCTGCGAGGTTGGCACCAATTCATTTCTTGCTTTTTGTCGGCCATCGAGGGTTGACAATTCTTTTCTGCTTTATTTGGCTTCTGCGAGGGTGGGCACCAATTCATTTCTCGCTTCTCTGGCTTCATCGAGGGTTGTTGATTCATTCATTAAAAAGAGAAAGGGAAAATTCGGGTTTCTCCAAATGGACAAAATTGGTATAATTTTTGAATTCTTTATTTCTATTTTACCTTCAAATATGTCTCGCGCAATTCACATTTCTTGGTAAAATCCAAATAAAGAGGGCAAATTATCATACCCCAATTTTGTCCGGCTTTAGGTCAAAACCCTAATTTTCCCCAAAAATAAATAAGTAGAAGAACAAAGAGCATCATGTATTGCATTTAGGTTTTTAAAAGTCATTTCCAAGTTTCTAAAATCATTTTTGGAGTTGGAATACACTTTTGGAGCAAATTAGAGTTTTTAGGTCAAAGGGTATTTTGGTCATTTTGCAAAAGGGTAATTTCTCGGGAAAAGCCATGGAACATGCATTTTGAGTCCTAAAAGTCATCTCATTGTTTTTAAGATGATGTTTGGAGTTGGAAGACATGTTTTATGCAGAGAGTTGAGTTTTGGGGCAAAATTACGGTTTTTTGACCAAAAGGGCATTTTGGTCATTTCACTAAGACCAATAATTTCTCAGTAAAAACCACTATACAGCTCTTGGGGAATTTATTTGGGTCTAAAAGGGTGGAGGTTGTGCATTTTTGTGCACCATTGAAATATTTTTGGCATGGAATTCAAGTTTTGAACAAAAGGGCAAAATGGTCATTTCCTTTGAGGTGGGGTCAACAAAATCAATTTTGGGATTGGTGAGGTCATGGAATTCAGAGCCCAATCATGGAATCATAGGATAGGGCCCAAAATGGCATGAATAAGAAAGAAAGATCTAGAAGGGAATATTCTACATTTTGAATGATGAAAGGATAAGGATTAGTACAAAAATGACAACTTGCAAGTTTTCCACTCATTCTCTCACTTGTGTGCTGCGAATTTCCTCTCATTTCCAGCTCATATTTTGTGCTTTTTCATGCCCATGATCCTTGTGAAATGATCCTTAGCCATTGATTAAAATTTTTGATCAAATCCTAGGCCATAACTCAATGTAAAAAGACCTAAATGCCCCCAACAATTTTTGCTCTCCAAGACCACTCCAAAAACGTGTACAACCAGCTGATTTGTGCTTCTTGAGTGTCCCTAATCCTTGTGCATTGCAATCTTGACCCTCCATTTAAATTCTATCTCAAATCCTAGTGGTTTACAAAAGCACATTGTCACAAATGCCCTTAAAATTGGTCCTCATATAAAAGCCCAAAAATTAGAGACTCACTCACACACACTCTCATTTTCTCAAAACCTAGAAAACAATTCTCTCCTCTCTTCTCTAGCATCAGGCCGTAACCTCCCTCTCCCTCCCCTTCCTTCATTTTTGATTTCTTCTTCATTTCTCACCATCAAACCTTCAATACACTTCATCCTAACAATAAACCACCTTCAAAACTTCCCTAATCCTTCAAGATCCATCAAAATCCACCCAAGAGGAGGCACTTTGCGTGAGATTCAAAAGGATATAGGGGCTGTTCTTCAAGTTACTTTGCTTCATTTTGCTTCTTGCTCCTTTTTCTAGCTAGTTCTTGAGGTAAGTTTTTCATCCTTTGCATTTTCTTTAACTCTCATGATGTAAATCCTTCTTCTACCCCTCTTTTCCTTCTCAAAGGCTTAGAGGACTTGTTTCCAACACTATGACAAGGACATTGGGAGCCTTGGGTGTTGGCAATGAGTCCTTGGCCTAGAGAGGGATTTTCTTGTGTTTTCACCATATTATGTGCATTTCATACTCATTTTTCCATGTCTTCCTTGCATATTTCATTTTGTTGGCACCATTTTTCAAATTAAAAATTCATTTCTCATACATAGAGGTTTCGGCCTAAAGCAAAAAATTAGGGTTAATATGTGTTCTTGATCATTTCATGGTTTGAAGTTGGAAGATGGCTTGATTTTGAATATGTGTGGTTTAGGGTTTTGGTTTCAAAAATTAGGGGTTTATGTTTCCTTTTGTTTTTCTTAATGTTTAGTGTGAACAAAATATATGAGTTGCTTGATTGTTGTTTAGTGGTATAGCATGACAATTTAGGGTTTTATCTTGTGTATGGTTCTATGTGTTGATTATGCAATTAGTATGAAATAAATTGGTGTTTAGGATATAGCATGGTTTCGGCCTTGAGGGCCATTTTTGTGCAATATTTTGTGCTTAAAATGTGTGTTTTATCTTGTGTAGATAAGTATAATTGTGTTAATGTGTTTTTAACCTTTCACCACTCATTTACTTTTTACCCTACCATTTCACTAACTTTTACCAAAAAGTATAAAAACATTTTACCACCTACTTACTCTTTACTTTACTACCTCATTAACTTTTTACTTTTTATATTCTTACTTTACCATCTCATTAAATAATTACCATTTACCTCATGCATCTTTTACTTTACCATTCATTAACTTTTTACTAAAAGTTTTTACTACTTATCAATTTGCAAAAATACCCAAAACATTTTTACACTTTGCATTTCATCACTTGTGTGATACATACTTGTGTTTGCACATTAATACTTGCATGCTTTCATATGCTCACACGTTCATGCATTCTCATATGCTTATGCCTATTGCATTCTCTTACTCTCTTACATGATCATACATTCATTAATATTATATCATCCATTCATAAATAAAATGTTCATGCATCTTTGTATATGCTCATTCTTGCATTCATTCTCAAATGTTCATACATTCCCATATGCTTATGCCTATTGCATTCATTAACCTTATGTTACACATTCATTCTTACATGTTATGCCTCTTGCATTCATGCTTACATGTTCATGCATTTATTTATACCATGTCTTGCATTCATGCTTACATGTTCATGCATTCATTTATACTATGTCGTGCATTCATTGATGCTCATTCATTCATTGTATGCTCATGCACTGATTACCTCGTGTGCATTCATGTCTACATGTTCATTCATCCAAACTAGGAATATCCTATGCCTATGATCAATTGCATTCTATTGTCTATGATGCCATTTAAATGTCTTGATTTAATTGTGTGCCCTTTCATCCCCTTGTATGACCTCCTAATGAAGACGTAAGCCTACATGCATGTTGTAGCACAGAGTAATTAGGGTAAATACACCTCTTTCTCACACACACGCACACAATTGTCTTGAGAAATTTGCCTTGCATCTTTGACAATTGAATCCTTTGATTATATTGGCATGTTTAATCTTGGTTGGTGAATAACATGTCCATGATTGCTTGATTGTGGAAGTATGAGTCTTATTCATTCATTTGCACTTGGTTATGGATTTAGAATTGATTGAAATGTTCTACTTGTTTTCGTAAATCTTTTCCAAACCAAATTCTTTTCTAAAATAAATTTTCAAAGCAAAATCAAATGTTTTTCCAATAAAAACCCCTTTTCCTAAAAAACTCATAAGGAGGCAAATCGGACGTACGGCCGATGTTGTCTAGCGTCCTGAGACCAGAGCTGTTCAGCTCAAATGTCTTAGGATACTTATGAGAAATAAAACAAATAATTGAAAATTTCAAACCCTTTTTCCTAAATGAGCAAGGTATCGATTCGGATGTACTTCCGATATTGGTTAGCGTCTTAGGGTTAGCGGTACATGCATACCAGTGCGAGCCTAAGATACTTGCTCAATAAAAGCAATCAACCTTGCAACAAACCCTTTTTCTAAAAAAATCAAAAGATCATTTTCCAAAAGTAGTGGGGCACGTCGTAAAATGCAGGCGGGGATGTCTATGTTTTAGGTCTTTTGGGTGCATGCTGATCTAGGACCGAGAACCCTACAATAAAAAAACACCAATCCGCTTCTTTCATGAAAATCACAAAAGCCGTCTTGAGCGCAAAAATACTTTTTCCAAAAAATCACAAAAGCCGTCTTGGACGCACAAGCGAGAACTACGTAGCTTTGATCCTCATCTCGGTGAGGGTACGTAGGAGAGCGGGTTCTGTCCCCGTCAAGCACGCTTTTAAAAAATCCTTGTTTTGTTCCGCTTTTCAAGGATATCAAAAAATATTCTTTTTCTCATTTCCAATAAAATATTTTCTCAATCAAAAGAAAAGAAAAGAAGTAGAACGATCGTTTCAAATCAAACATTTCAAAACCACACATCAAATTAAAGGTTCCTTTCGGTAGAAAGGAGTGCACGGTGCTTATACCTTCCCTCAGTACCTAACCGAACCAGAACCTACATCTCTTGTTTTGAAAAGACCACCCGCCTTGTATAAAAAGAGCGTTTTTCAATGTTTTCGTCTCAAAACTAAAATATTGGTGGCGGCTTCATATTTTCCCACGTTGTACATCGAGAAGTCCAAACCGGATTTTTCGGGGTGCAACACAGGCGCTATAGCATCAGACGCTATAGCGCTAGCAGATTCTTCAGCAGGATTTTGGGGATTGGGCTGTTGTGGTGATGCAGGTGGTGGACTTGGTTCTTTTCTTGCTATGGGAGATTGGACAGGTGGTTCTGGTTGTGCTGGCTCATTTAGATTTGGTGGTTCTTTGTGGTAGTGGGGGTGATGTTTCTTTTGTTGGGATGGGTGGAGAGATGGTTGCTGCAGATTGGGGTGTTTCAGGAATAGTTTGATCTTGGGAAATTTGGTGGTGAAGGTATTTGTGGTGAAGGTGGTCTAGTGGGGCTAGGTGTGGGATCGTGAGCAATTCCTCATATTCTTCACTCTACGATCCTTCCTCCTTTTCTCAGGCTCTCCTCACCGATTTCTCCTCACTTTCAGAATCTTCCTCTTCCTCGAGTCATTTACTTCCTTCATCGACCTCCTCGTTTCCTCTTCATCTTCTTCACCGAGTTCCTCCAAATCTTGAGTGTTTAAGGATTCTTCACTTTGCTCACCTTTGTTTTCTTCTTAGCGAGGACTCCTTCCCTTCTTCAAGGCAGGCTCCTTGGTCTCTTTTTGAGTGCCTCATCGCAGAGGCCTTTTTACTTACCTTTTTCTTCTTGTTGAGGTGGCTCCTTCACACCTTCTTCCTCAATCAACCACCTGGAAACACAGGGGTTCCAATAATTCCTTTCCCTGGACAACTTCTCCATGATGCCTTTTTCCCACTCAAACTTTGCCTTCACAAACTTGCACAAGGCTTGTTGGTTCTTTTCAATCGATTAAGTGCTATAGCATCGACGCTATAGCGCTAGCACTTCTTTGCACAGGCTTGAACACACGCGAGGATATCTCCTTGAGGAGTTCTCCTCTCATCACGAATCTCAATTTCTACCTCACCGCTTACACAAACTCGGTAATTAAACACGGAAAATAAAGATTACCATCGGTCTTGATGCGCTTTTCTAAATCTCCCTTGCAATGATCTTGCCTACATCAATGCTCTCTCCTTCCAAAATAGAATCCAAAGACTATTAACCTGTCCTTCTCCACATTGGTTGTGTGGGAAGTAGGCATGAGTGAATGCACGATAAACGTAAACCACATGGCAGCCTCATCCACCAGAAATGCTTTCTTCACCTTAAATTCAGATCCAAACCTTTCCCACGTAGCTTCCTCTACACAGATCCTCTTCTTGACCTCCTCCATTTCGTCACAGCCCCATGTATCAAGCTTTTTCTCCAATGCTTTCCCGAATAACCTAGCTTGAAGTGTTCATTGATGGCACTTGGGTGAAATCAACCATTTCACCCCTAACCATGGAATAGGTTTGGGGCTTTCCCCTTTTGGAGGAGGAATACCTTTGTAAAATTCTCGCACCAATGGCACCACATATTCCCCTCTGTGCTTGATGAATTTCTGCCACCCTAGCGCTATAACAGTAGACGTGAACACATCAGGGTCTTTTTATGTTTTAAAACCCCTTTCTGCGATGAAATTCATCTTCCAGTAACGCGCAGGATCGTCTTTTGGGTCTATAGCTCTAGAGGAGGCTGGTTACGAGGTCTTGGTCTTTCTCTGGGGTTTTTCAATTAAATGCTTCTTCACCATTTTGAGATTTTTGAAGAGATGAAAGTGATTTGTGAATTTCTGAACTGGAATGCGAGATCGGTTGCAGAGAGAAAAGGAATGAAGTTATGGCAGGATGGGGGTTAGGGAAGGAGAAGAAGAATCAACGGTTAGAAGGAAAGAAAGACAGGGGAGTGGTTGAGTGAGAGGTTATTGGGAATTGAATGAGGTGGCCGTTGTTGATGGGGCGGAGTGGATCAAGTGATTGAAATTTTGTCACGTGGGCGCATAGGGCTAAGCAGTTGAAGTGTACAGAGCGCGCGTGCCACGTCATTTATAACCGTCCCATAACTTGAAATAAAAATTTCTTCTTCCTGCCAGCTACCACCTCTTGACGCTATAGCGTCAATATCACACTTTGGGTCTTCAATTTTCCAAATTCCTCAACACAAAAATTTTCCTCCTGCACAATAAAAATAAAAATAACAGAAATGTTAATTAAAATCTTGGGGTGCCTCCCAAGAGCGCTTGTTTTAAGAGTCTTCAGCCTGACTTCTTCATTTGATGTTAGGGATCTTGAAGATCAATTGAGGTCTTGGCCCTCATCACAGTGTCACCATGGTACTGTTTTACTCTCTGTCCATTCACCTTGAAAGTGGTGTTGGTTGCTTTATCATATAAATCCACGGCACCATGAGGGTAGACCTTGACTAATTTAAAAGGGCCAGACCACCTGGACTTAAGCTTGCCAGGAAACAATTTTAATCTTGAATTAAAGAGAAGCACTTGGCCTCCTTCAATCAGCTCTCTGTTCTGGATCTTCTTATCATGCCACACTTTGGTTTTCTCTTTGTAAATGACTGAACTTTCATAGGCAGCATGCCTAATCTCATCAAGTTCATTTAATTGCAGTAGCCTAGCCTTACCTGCCCTATCAAAATCAAAGTTGAGCTTTTTTATGGCCCAATGAGCTTTGTGTTCCAATTCAATAGGGAGGTGGCAAGCTTTCCCAAACACAAGTCTATAGGGAGACATTCCCAAAGGTGTCTTGAAGGCTGTCCTGTAAGCCCATAACGCATCATCCAAATGGATTGACCAATCCTTTCTTGAAGGTCCCACCATCTTTTCAAGCATCCTCTTGATCTCTCTATTGGACAATTCAGCTTGCCCATTTGTTTGTGGGTGGTATGCAGTGGCAATTTTATGCCTCACTCCATATTTTCCCAATAGAGACTCAATCAACTTGTTACAGAAGTGAGAACCCTCATCACTGATAATTGCTCTTGGCGTACCATATCTGGTGAATATGTTCTTCTGAAGGAACTTGCTGACTGACTTGGCATCATTGTTGGGGAGAGCCACAGCTTCAACCCATTTGGAAACATAATCCACAGCCACCAGTATGTACAAATTCCCATGAGAAGGAGGAAAGGGACCCATGAAATCCATGCCCCACACATCAAAGAGTTCAATCTCTAAAATGTTGGTTAAGGGCATTTCATGCTTGTTTGAAATGTTCCCGATCCTTTGACACTTTGCACGACTCTTTACCAATTCCCGAGCATCCTTGAATAATGTAGGCGATAATACCCACATTGCGGCACCTTTGCACTGTTCTAGTTCCTCCAAAGTGTCCACCACATGGTGAAGCATGACAATGCTCTAACACTTGAGGTTGTTCTTCTTACGCAAGGCACATTCTTATCACTTGATCTTGACACTTCTTGTAGAGAAAAGGTTCATCCCAATAATAATCCTTCACTACATGGAAAAACCTTTTTCTCTGTTGATAATTCAGATCTGCGAGCACAATTACGCTTACGGGTTATTCACAATGTCAAGAAACCACGAGCAAGTATCTTCGGACGCTATAGCGTCGGCGTTATAGCAAAGAACCGCTATAAGCGTTACAATTTTTGCAGAATCATCAACAATTTCTCATCCGGGAAGATTTCCGATTTCACCCTGTAATGTACGCACCTTCAAGCCTAGATAAATGGTCGAAGAACTGGTTCTCCACCCCCTTCTTATCACGAATTTCCAAGTCAAATTCTTGGAGGAGGAGAACCCATCTTATCGACCTTGGTTTTGCATCTTTTTAGAGATCAAGTACTTGATGGCGAGTGGTGTCTGTAAAAACAATAACTTTTGTGCCCACCAAGTACGATCCGAATTTATCAAATGCAAACGCCACGACCAATAGCTCTTTTACGTGATGGTGTAATTTAAGCGTGCTTCTACAAGTGTTTTGCTTGCATAATATATAGAATGAAAGATTTTGTCATACCTTTGACCAAGCACAGCTCCCACAAAGATAGTCACTTGCATCACACATCACTCAAAAGGTTTACTCCAATCGGGAGTGACAATAACAGTGCGAGTGACTAATCTTTGTCTTTAATTTCTCGAAATGCCTCAAGACAGGCCTCATCAAAATTGAATGTGATGTCATGTTGAAGGAGTTGACATAGAGGCTTTGAGATCTTTGAGAAGTCTTTAATGAATCTCCTATAGAAACCAAGCATGCCCAAGGAAACTTCTTATACCTTTGACACTTGAGGGGGGTGGCAATTTTTCAATAACTTCAATCTTGGCCCTATCCACCTCTAAGCCTTTCTTGGAGATCCTATGCCCTAGTACAATTCCTTCTTGCACCATGAAGTGACATTTCTCCCAATTAAGCACAAGATTTGTTTCTTCACACCTTATCAGTATCTCCTCCAAGTTGTCCAAACACTTCTGAAAACTATCCCCAAACACAGAGAAGTCATCCATAAAAACCTCCATAGATTTTTCAATGAAATCAGAGAATATGGACATCATACATCTCCGAAAGTTGCGAGGGCATTACACAGTCCAAAGGGCATTCTTCTAAAAGCAAATGTGCCATAAGGACATGTGAATGTGGTCTTTTGCTGGTCTTCAGGAACTATTGCTATTTGATTATAGCCAGAGTAGCCATCAAGAAAGCAGTAATAGTCCTTACCAGCAAGTCTGTCCAACATTTGGTCAATAAAAGGGAGAGGAAAGTGGTCCTTCTTTGTGGCCTTGTTCAATTTCCTATAGTCCATGCAGATTCTCCAACCAGTCACTGTTCTTGTGGGAATTAACTCATTTTTGTCATTTGTGATCACAGTGACACCACCTTTCTTGGGAACACACTGCACAGGGCTCACCCATGCACTGTCAGAAATAGGATATACAATCCCTGCATCTAACCACTTGAGGATTTCCTTCTTCACCACTTCCTTCATTATGGGATTAAGCCTTCTTTGTCCTTCAATGCTATGTTTAGCATTTTCTTCCAACACAATCCTGTGCATGCAGATTGTAGGACTTATCCCATGTATATCAGACATTTGCCAACCTATTGCCTTCTTGTGCCTTTTCAGAGTTGCAATGAGCTCCACCTCTTGGTTTTGATCCAAACTAGCAGAAATGATGACAGGTAGAGTCTCATTTTCCCCCAAATACGCATACTTTAGGTGCTTGGGTAATTCTTTCAACTCTAGATCAGGTGGTTGAATAATAGAAGGCACACTCTTCTTCTTGAGGTTTGAGTTTTCTTGCTCTAGTGACTCATATCTCACCGCCCAAACCTCATTCACGGTTTGTTTTTCTATTGGAACCTCCTCTTCTTCCAACAATTCATGTTCCTCAGTATTGTTAAGCACCTTTCCCAAGTGGTTGTTAGTTTTCTGAAAATGTTTTTGCACCACAAAGGAACACTCTTCAGTATTGACATCTGGAAGCTTTAATGCATTCAAAACATTGATCTTAACTTCTTGATCATTGACTCTCATTGTCAATTCCCCTTTTTGTACATCAATGAGTGTCTTCCCTGTAGCCAAAAAGGGTCTACCTAAAATGATAGGTACCTCTGCATCTGCTTCAAAATCTAGAATAACAAAGTCAACAGGAAAAACAAATTTATCTACTTTAATTAATACATCCTCCAGTATTCCCTCAGGATAGGCAAGTGACCTATCAGCTAACTGGAGGCTTACAGAAGTAGGTCTACCCAGTCATTGCCACAGTTTCAAATTCTCCCAACCTTCTTTTCTTTGTCAAAACATCTTTCATAAATTTGGCATAGTTGGGCATTTGTTGTAATGCCTCAACTAGAGGAACATTAATGTGCAATTATTTTAACACCTCAAGGAATTTATTAAATTGTTTGTCCTCATGTGCCTTTTTTAACCTTTGAGGGTAAGGGGGAGCAGGATATTCAGGCACCAATTTAGGTTCAGGTGTTCTGTTTGCATTTGACGCTATAGCGTCAGGTGCTATAACGTCTGGAAAATTCTTTTCATTTTCAGCAACACTTGACTCTAAATTCTTGGGTGCAGTAGTTACCTCTTTACCACTTCTGGTGGTTATTGCTTTCACATGCTCCTTGCCTGGTGCATGAGTTGAGGAAGGTTCAGTAGTAGATGGGAGTCCACCGTTCTGCCTTTGAGTGAGAGCAGATGCAATCTGTCCCACTTGATTCTTCAGAGTTTTGATTGATGCTTCATGAGTCTGCATTGTTGTTTTACAATCAGCGATGAATGACCTTAGCGAGACTCCATTGAATTATCCATAGCAGAGCAGGAGCATTACTGTCTTGGAGGCGATTGTTGTTGTCTTGGAAAACACGGGGAATAGCAGGAGCATTTGTGCTTGTGTTAGCATTATTTCCTCCCCCCCACCTGAAGTTAGGATGATTCCTCCAACCAGGGTTGTATGTATTAGAATAAGGGTTGTTACCCTTGTTGTAACCCACATAGTTGACAGAAGCAGGGTTTGTTGTACATTCTTCATACGATCGCCCCACGAGTATACATGAATCGGCTTCTCCGGGAGGAGCTTGTTCAATTCTTCTTCATAGATTGTCTTTTCAGGCGCTATAGCATCAGACGCTATAGCGTTGGCATTGTTCAACTCCTTTATCATGTTTGTTAGAGTGGCCACTTGGGCTGAGAGAGCAGAGACCTCACTCACTTCATGAACCCCAGCTACTTTCCTTGTAGAATTCAGCCTTTCAGTAGGCCATGAAGAACTGTTAATGGCAATGCGCTCTATGAGCTCACAAGCGTCATTATATGATGAGTTCAGAATTACACCTCCAGATGAGGCATCCAACATGGACCTAGTAGGTGCCTCTAGCCCATTATAAACAGTCTCCATTTGAATTACTATGGGAATTCCATGATGTGGACATTTCCTAAGCAACTCCTTCCACCTTTCCCAAGCCTCATGTAATGATTCACCCTCTTTTTGCTTGAAGGATGTGATGTCATTCCTCATCCTTGCATTTTTGTTTGGTGGGAAATACTTCTCCAGAAACTTCTTTGTCATATCTTCCCAAGTTGTGATAGAATTGGACTCCAAGGAGTTCAACCAAGCTTTTGCTCTGTCTTTTAAAGAATAAGGGAACAGTTTCAGCCTGAAAGCATCCTCACTCACCCCTGGGATAATGAAATTACTGCACACTTCAAGGAAGTTTCTCAGATGAGCAAAAGGATCTTCTTGAGAAGAACCTCCAAATTGTCCAGTTGTTTGGAGCATTTGGAACATCATAAGCTTGAACTCAAAGTGAGTAGCGATCACCACGAGCCTAGTGATGCTTGTTTCCATGGAATCGGGTCAAACACAACATAATCTCTCATTGGCCTGTCTCTGTCATTCACCATTTGATCAGGTCCTTGATTAATGAATCTGTCTCTGTACCAGTATTCATTATCAACTTCAGTATGGGTAAAAGGACCTTGCCTTCCACCTCTTGGCATTCTTCCTCCTATTTGTGAGGAGTTCTTCCCCAAGTGTGCTGTACGATCGATGAGAGTGTTGGACATAGTTAGTCCGAGTTGTTGTAACCTTTGTTGGCGTCTTAACCTTATGAATCTTCTCTCGGTTCGGGATCAAACTCAAAAGTGGGTGGTTACGATGCGGGCATACGCTATAACGTCAAACGCTATAGCACTTCCTGTAACACACCACAGACAATTGCCAAAGGTAAAACCTCCTAAGGATGTAATAATTTCTAAACAATAAAAATTAAATGCAATCCCCGACAACGGCGCCAAAAACTTGTTGTTGTGCGAAAAGTAGTTGTGCAAGTGTACACAATCGCAACAAGTAATATCTTGATAAGTAGAGTTCGTCTCCACGAGGATTGGTATTAATTTTAGAGTTTAAAAAGGAATTACACTTTAGAGGAACAAGTAGCAAATAGTTTGAGTAACAAAGTTTCAGTTGAACAAAGATTGTTAAAGTAACAAGTTAACAGTGAGTTAAAATATGAGAGAAATAAGTTGGATTGCTTTCACTATGTAAATTCCCAGAAACAAGACGCTATAACGTCACACGCTATAGCGTTAAGCGCTGTTGCAAATATTTTGTGCCTTTCAGTCACTAGCGCCAGGGTTTCATTACAAGATGCCTATGTCTAGGTTCTAAATAAGTTCACCCCTGTATATTTAAGATCCCACAGCTTAAGCTTTATAAACTATTGCAACTTCTATGTCTAGAGGAAGCAAAAATTGGCTAAATGTCTTTAACCAACCTTCTCGTTTATATTAACCCTTGAGTTCTTTCTATGGTTCATGTCTGAATCCACAGAAGTTCTTGTTTTACGTGGCCAAATATAAAACAAGATTGAAAGAATTATAACACAAGGATTAAAACACAAAACGTGAGAAATTATATACATAGTATTAAAGGTTCATTACAAGCTTATAGCAACCAAACTCAAAGAGTTTAGCTCATGTTGAGCATCATCAAAATAACACAAATACAAATACTTGCATTACCGTAGGTAAGAAGGAAAATACAAGTGCAAAAGATACAAGCTTGAAGTCTCCTAATCATCCACGCAGAGATGGTACATCATCAGCCTTACACCGTGAGAAAATACAGAAAAATTACAAAAGAAAGAAAAATGCAAAAGCTTCAAAAGTGTATCAATGGAGAAGAAGAAATGTCACGTTCTCTCTCTCTACCAATACTCTCTCTAACTCTCGAATATCCTAAGGTATGGGAAAGAAATCAGCATATCTAGTATATCTAGCATGAGGTACAAAACTTCTCCAAAAGTCAAGAAAGGTGATGTTTGCTTTTTCACCAACTCCACTATTCCTTTACTCATGCAATGACAAGTGTCCACACAAATCCAATAAAATCCGCACATGTCAGCAAGCACAGTGGACACAAGATATGGAACATGGATTAATGAGCTTGGCGCCAAAATTGCACTTTTACTTTAGATGCTCGGTGATCCGCCTTCTTGACGCTATAGCGCTAAACACTGCACTACTTCACAAAATACATCAAAACAATCACAAGGGCACCAAACGTGCCAATTTCATAGCAAAGCAGTGTTTAGCCCTTCCTCACCTAATATAAACAGAAATACAATAAATACTATACTAATATTACTTGGGAACTTACTTAATTTAATGATTAGAGGCATAAATAACTCATATAAATATGAGTTATCAACTGTTATACTACTAGTGTGCTAATTGACTATGGCTAGACTGTGGTTTACCACTAAGGTCAGAATTTCTTTCTTTGGTGTATTTACAAGGGCATCATCGAGAGTCTTGCAAAGGTGGCCAATGCTGTTGCAAGTAGTATCGATTACGAGTAATCCCATAGTCAATCGATTGCACTATTTTATAACACCCTAAGCTAAAAGATAAGCGAAAATATATATATGCTTAATGATGATGAGAAAAAGTATGATTGTGATGATGTTGTTATATGATTTTGATGAATATGACGAGTTCACTCTATGAGTGATTATGATGATGTGATATATATATATATATATATATATATATATATATATATATATATATATATATATATATATGATTTTGATGACTATAGCGAAATACACTCTATGAGTGTTTTATGATGATGATGGTGAGTACTCGGTGAGTATTTTGATGAAATGCACATGTGTATATAGAATCTCATGGCATGTGCATAAATGTGAAGAATAGGCTTGGCCTCTTGCGAAGAATAGGCTTGGCCTCCGGTGAAGAATAGGCTTGGCCTCTTAATTGTGATGAATATGGTACCATCATGCATTATGCCACAGTGGGGTTGCACTTTCATACATAATTATAAGCGTGAATTGTGCTTTGTTTGTGATTGGAGTATCGTTGTGTGACCATGAATTGGTGATGTTGATGATGCTATGTGATTGCCTGCTCTCATTCCTCTATTATGTATCTGATTATGTTTTATTGAAATTCTCACCCCTTCTGCTTGGAATGTTGCTCTATTGTGGCAACGCTGCAGGTAATCGCGAGTGAAGGTCTAGCTGCCTTCTTGTTAGCTGTCGGGAAGTCTGTTTGTGTCGCTCTCTGATACCGTAGCACCTAGGGGGCGTATTTTTGGGATTTGATGTTAAATTACTTAACTGTATGAGGTTTATTTGAGGATTATGAGACGTGTTTGAGTGGACTAGTGAGTCAATATTTATTTCCGCTGTGGTGAGATGATTTTTGAAGTTTTAACTTTATGATGTATGCGTTGTTGCACGAACTTAATGGTGCATACGATGAGTTTATTTTGATGAAGACGTGACATTTCTTTCTACTACTTAAATAATATTTTGAAAACAGTAGAATACTCTGATAATGACGTTGGAAATTAAGGGGTAGGAAGGGGTGTTACATTAGTAGTATCGAGCAAACATACCTCTCCCGATGCGGTGTGGTTCGAGGACGAACCAAGTGGGAAGTGGTGGGCATGTGACATCCGGGGTGAGGAGGCGGGAGTGATCGCCCGGTGCCCAAAAAGGTGGCATGGCAAAGAGCGGCTCTGGCGGCTTCAAAGCGAAGGGCACGTGAATGAACCGAATACACGCACGGAATGAGAGGGATCCCCTGCCGCGTGCGGTATGGGGTATGCATGAGTTGAAGGAAGGCTTAAAAGAATTGATTTGAACTACCTATACCAACAAGGTGCATCTTCTTTTTAGGAGCTCATCCCATAAGAACTCCATAGTTAAGCGTGCTTGGCTTGGAGTAGTAGTGGGATGGGTGACTTCTTCGAAGATTTCGGAAAGCATGCAAGTGAGGACAAAGCATCTTTGAAAAGACTTGTGTTGGTTCGTAAGAGGCGATCGGCGATTCCGAAGCGATGCAGGATGTTACAAATGGTATCGAGCGATTCGATCTGTCCGTACGGTGGTTGAGTCGTCAAGTTGAGTAACATTTGAGCTTTGTTACTCGTTTACGATTTTTTTTTACATTTGCAAGTACTAGAATGGCGGGGCGGAACGATCGCGCTAACTGTCGCGCCTTGCGAGCTATTCTTTGGGGTTGTGGGTAACATACCCAATGCTATTGGTGATGGAGCGTGAGTCCGCCACGCGTTCGGCGTGAGAACCTCCTACTTTTGAAGGCGGGTATAATCGATGGTGCCCTTGAGTGGCTAAGCGAGATGGAGCGGATTTTCCGTGTCATGGATTGCACCGATCGAGAAGGTTCGCTATGGCACACACATGTTGAAGAAAGAGGCTTATGATTGGTGGAGGCGGCTAGTCGGGGTTGACGATCGCCAATGAGGAGATCACTTGGGCGGTATTTGAGAGGAGTTCAAGAGGAAATACTATCAGGAAGATGTCCGCGGAAAGAAAGAGGTGGAGTTTTTGAGACTTGAGCAAGGTAGCATGGTCAGAATCGAGTATCTTTGCAAAATTTCTTGAATCTGTCCAAGTTTTATCCACACTATGATGGAGAGGTCTTTGAGTTCTCCAAATGCATCAAGTTTGAAAGCGGGTTGTGTCTTTGACATTAAGAGAGCCATAGGGTATCGCAGATCAGTGTATTCCCATTGTTGGTTAATAGTGCTGAATTTTGAAGAGGACAATAATGCCTTCTCCGAGTTATGAAGGAAAGGCAAAAGAATTTTTCGGGTCGTGGTAAACCATATGGGGTGCCTCTTAAGTAAGGCAAAGGAAGTTTGTTGGTAAATTTGTTGGTGGGTCTAAGCGAAGTGGGGGAGATCTTTGCGGCCAGTGCTACTTGTTACACGTGTGGGAAAGCGCAGCCATAAGAGTCCGGATTGCCCAAGCAAGGAAAAGAAGCGATGTTATAAGTATGGGAAGGAGGGACACATGTCCTTCAACCGTGATAAGAAGGAGGTGGTATGCTTCAATTGTGAAGAGAGTGGTCACGTCGATTACGCAGTGTCCTAAACCCAAGAAAGAGAAGTCGTATGGAAAGGTGTTCGCTCTAATTTGGGTCCGACGCGTAGTGAGCGAGATTCGAGTGCGTGCTATATCAATAATACTCCTCTTGTTGCTATTGTTGATCTTTGGTGCCACCCATAGTTTTATTGTTCTTTGCATGTGTTGAGAACTTAAGCCTTGTTTTATCGATATGTTGAGGAGATGGTTATCGATACTCGGCTAAGGGTTCGGTGACTACCTCTCGTTGTTTGTGCTAAATGCCCTGTATCTATGTATGGTAGAGAATTTTTAGTTGATCGATCCGCGTTTGCCACCGAGGGGATGGATGTCGTGCAGGTATGGGTGGTTAGTTGATAACCATGTTCACATCAATTGTCGTGAAAGAAAGGGTGTGAGTTTTGCTTCACGGAAGAGAAGTCGGGTTTGCTATCTCTGGGTCACTACGGGATGATGAGAGAAGAGGTTCAGCTGTTTTCTCTATTAGCATCGTTGTCTGCTGAGAGCCAAGCGAAGATTGATGAATTGCCAGTAGTGCGTGAGTTTTCTGAGGTGTTCCCTGATGAGATTCCCGATGTACCACCAGAGAGAGAGGTGGAGTTTACTATTGATCTGGTTCCTGGCACTAAGCCTGTGTCTATGGCACCATATAGAATGTCTGCACCTGAAGTGGCGAGAATTGAAAAAGCAACTTGAAGATTTGTTAGAAAAGAAGTTTGTGAGACCAAGAGTGTGTCACCTTGGGAGCCCTTGGTGTTGCTAGTGAAAAGAAAGATGGTAGTATGAGGTTGTGTGTAGACTATCGGCAGTTAAATAAAGTTACAATCAAGAATAAGTACCCGTTGCCGAGGATTGATGACTTGATGGATCAATTAGTGGGTGCTAAAGTATTTAGCAAGATTGACTTAAGGTCTGGTTATCACCAGATCAAGGTCAAGGATGAAGATGTTCGAAGGCGACATTGAGGACAAGATATGGGCACTACGAGTATTCCGTTATGCCTTTCGGTGTGACTAATCTGTTGGGAGTATTCATGGGATACATGAACCAAATTTTTCGTGAGTACTTGGACAAGTTTGTGGTGGTTTTCATTGATGACATTCGATTTACTCTAAGTCAGAAGAGGAGCATGCGGAACATCTGAGGTTGGTGTTAGAAATTCTGAGGAGTCGAAAGTTATATGCCAAGCTGTCCAAGTGTGAGTTTTGGTTGAAAAGGGTCAGTTTTCTCGGTCATGTGATTTCTAGTGAAGGGATTGCAGTGGATCCTTCCAAAGTTGATGCGTTCCTTGCAGTGGGAGTCTCCAAAGTCAGTTACTGAAATAAGGAGTTTTCTAGGATTAGCTGGCTATTATAGAAGATTCATTGAGGGGTTTTCGAAGTTGGCTCTGCCATTGACCCAATTAACTTGCAAGGGCAAAGCTTTTGTTTGGGATGACCGATGTGAAGAAAGTTTCAATGAGCTGAAAAGAAGATTGACTACATCTCCAGTGTTGACCTTACCTAGTCCGGTCGAGCCGTTTGTAGTATACTGTGACGCTTCCAAGATGGGTTTGGGTGGCGTGCTTATGCAGAATGGGAAGGTGGTCGCTTATGCGTCGAGGCAATTAAGGACTCATGAGAAGAATTACCCTACTCATGATCTAGAACTTGTTGCTGTGGTATTTACATTGAAAATCTGGAGGCACTACTTGTATGGATCGAGATTTGAGGTGTTTAGTGATCCAAGAGTCTACGGTATCTGTTCGATCGAGGAAAGAATTGAATATGAGGCGTGGCGGTGGTTGGAACTATTGAAAGATTATGATTTTGAATTGAGTTATCACCCGGGTAAAGCTAATGTGGTTGCAGATGCTTTGAGCCGGAAGACTTTGCATATGTCGGCATTGATGGCTAGAGAGCTTGAGTTGATTGAGCAATTCAGGGACATGAGTTTAGTTTGTGAAGTCACACCTCAGAGTGTCCGGTTGGGCATGTTGAAAATTGGCAATGATTTTATGACTAGTATCGGTGAAGCGCGAAGTTAGATGTGAAATTGGTTGATTTGATGAGTGGGATTGGTCGATCGGGAATGAGGACTTTGAGATAGATGCGCATAATGTGTTGAGATATCGAGGAGAATTTGTGTTTCGAAGATGAAGAAATGAGGAAGAAGCGATCCTCGAGGAGGCCACAAGAGTAAGGCGAGTATCCATCCGGAGCAACAAAAATGTATCAAGATCTCGAAAAAGATTTTTACGTGGCACTGGATTGAAGCGAGATGTGGCGCAGATTCGTGTACTCGTGTTTGACTGTCGAAATCGAAGGTCGAACACGAAGCTCGGGAATGATGCAACCGTTGAATGTCCCAGTGGAAGTGGGATAGTATCTCTATGGATTTTGTGGTGGGTTACCCAATACGGTGAGAAGGCATGATTCGATTTGGGTAGTTGTGGATAGATTAACGAAGTCGGCTCATTTTATTCCTATCGGTATTAAGTATCCGGTGTCGAGATTGGCTGAAATCTACATTCGGTGATTGTGAAGTTGCATGGTATTCCTTTGTGCATTGTGTCGGATAGAGACCCAAGGGTTACTTCGAATTTTGGAGTAGTTTGCGCGAAGGAGTTGGGTTGAAATTGAGGTTGAGTTCAAATTTTATCATCCTCAAACCGACGGGCGACAGAGAGGACAATTCAATCATTGGAAGATCTGTTGAGGTCGTGTGTTCTTCTAGAAGCGAGGAGGTGCATGGGATACTCATCTTCCCTTGATCGAGTTTACATACAACAATAGTTATCACCCGATGTCGGGATGGCACCGTTTGAGGCATTGTATGGTCGGAGGTGTAGGACTCGGTATGTTGGTACGAGGCGGGGAAAGTTTAGTGCTTGGACTGGTGGTGGTTAGAGAAACCACCGAGAAAGTGAAGATGATCCGAGAAAATGAAAGCGTCTCGAGTAGCGCGGAAGAGCTACCATGATAAGAGAAGAAAGGATTTAGAGTTTGAGGCGGGTGACCACGTGTTCTTGAGGTCACCCCCTATGTGGCGTCGGCGTCTTGTTGAAATCAAAGAAGTTGACTCCTCGTTTCATTGGACCGTATCAGATTATGGAAAGAGTGGGAAGTGTTGCATATCGGGTGGCGTTGCCACCTAATCTTTCGAACTTGCACGCGTGTTTCACGTGTCGCAACCGGAAGTATATTCGGACCGCCCCATGTGATTCAGTAGGATGATGTAGAGGTGCGGGATAATCTCACCGTGGAGACCGTGCTCGCATGCGAATTGAGGATTGGGAAGTGAAGACCTTCGAGGTAAAAAGATTAATTTGGTGAAGGTTGTTTGGCTCGGAGCAACTGGAGAAAACCTGACTTGGGAGCTGGAGGATAGGATGCGAGAGTCGTATTCGGAGTTATTTGAACCAGGTATGTTTTTGAGGACGAAAAATCTTAAGTGGGGAGAGTTGTAACACCCGGAAAATAATTGAATTAAATCATTTAATTGAATTATTGATTTTATTGGAAACGTGATTAAATTAATTAAAATGATGGGCGTGGTTCAGGAAGTGGAACGAGTATTGGAGGTAATGTTGGCAACTCGGGGGTGGTGAAGAATGGCCCAGGAAGCCCAAGCCCAATAGCTAGGCGCTCCTGAGACTCCACGAAGCTAAGGGGGTTAGGGTTGGCGCCTCACTCCTTGCATCGAGAAAGAAAACAAAACCTGAGAGAGTGAGAAGAGAGAGCTCAGCGCTAAGAAGAAGAGGAAGGAAGGAATCGTCTCAAGTTCGTTAGGTAAGAGCTCTCAATCGTTCATTATCGTTCTCTCTCCTTTTTCCTAATGATGTAGCCTTAATCTCTAATTTGGTGGTGTTGATGTTTTCATTGATCATAGAGGAGGAGATCGCGAATTGTCAAGGGAGAAGGAGAAGATCGTTCGATTGAGTTCTTTGTAGTTTTGTGTACGTGTTCTCATTCATATTAGGAGCGTTCATATTAAAGGTAAGGGTGAGCATTTCGTTTAACATAATTGGGTATAGGTAGAGTTGTATGGGGTGTTGTGAGTTAGATATTGTTGATGAATTGATATTACTTATGATGAGTTGATGAGATCGAAATTTCTACTGAATTGGATGTTGACTTGTTGAAATTGATGTTTTGATATATATGATAGATTGAGTGTGCCTGGATGATTCTGAACTGTTATGTTTGTAATTGTGATTCGTAAACAAATATAAGAATCGAGTAATTTTTCCCAAAGAGAAGCTTAAAAATCGATTCTGGGCTCTATACAGAAGCCAGAAATCGATTCTTCCTCCTTTAGACATATGAGCAAGGAATCGATTTCCCACTTCAAAAGGGAAGTAAGGAATCGATTTCCCACTTCAAAATTGAAGTAAGGAATCGATTTCCCACTTCAAAGTGGAAGCAAGGAATCGATCCTCCCTTTAAAATAAAAACAAGGAATCGATTTCCCATTTTAAAAATGAAAGGTATGAATCAATTCCTCTTTTGAAAACAAGTAGCTATAAATCGATTACTCTTTTGAACGTCCTAGGTGTTTTTCCCGAATTGAAACGTGACGATTCTTAACAAAAAATTTGTGATGCTATGTTATATAAATGATTCTCGGTGAACTGTTATACTACTAGTGTGCTAATTGACTATGGCTACACCTTGTGGTTTACCACTAAGGTCGAAATTTCTTTCATTTGGTGTATTTACAAGGGCATCATCGAGAGTCTTGCAAAGATGGCCAATGCTGTTGCAAGTAGTATCGATTACTGAGTAATCCCATAGTCAATCGATTGCACTATTTTATAACACCCTAAGCTAAAAGATAAGCGAAAATATATATATGCTTAATGATGATGAGAAAAAGTATGGTATTGTGATGATGTTGTTATATGATTTTGATGAATATGACGAGTTCACTCTATGAGTGATTATGATGATGTGATATATATATATATATATATATATATATATATATATATATATATATATATGATTTTGATGACTATGACGAATACACTCTATGAGTGTTTTATGATGATGATGGTGAGTACTCGGTGAGTATTTTGATGAAATGCACATGTGTATATAGAATCTCATGGCATGTGCATAAATGTGAAGAATAGGCTTCGGCCTCTTGCGAAGAAGAATAGGCTTGGCCTCCAGTGAAGAATAGGCTTGGCCTCTTAATTGTGATGAATATGGTACCATCATGCATTATGCCCTCAGTGGGGTTGCACTTTCATACATAATTATAAGCGTGAATTGTCTTTGTTTGTGATTGGAGTTTGTTGTTGTGTGACCATGAATTGGTGATGTTGATGATGCTATGTGATTTACGCTCTCATTCCTCTATTATGTATCCGATTATGTTTTATTGAAATTCTCACCCTTCTCGCTTGGAATGTTGCTCTATTGTGGCAACGCCGCAGTGTCGCGAGTGAAGGTCTATTTGCCTTCTTGTTAGGTGTCGGGAAGTCTGTTTGTGTCGCTCTACGATCACTGTAGCACCTAGGGGCGTATTTTTGGGATTTGATGTTAAATTACTTAAGCTGTATGAGGTTTATTTGAGGATTATGAGGCGTGTTTGAGTGGACTAGTGAGTCAATATTTATTTCCGCTGTGGTGAGATGATTTTTGAAGTTTTAACTTTATGATGTATGCGTTGTTGCACGAACTTAATGGTGCATACGATGAGTTTATTTTGATGAAGACGTAACATTTCTTTCAACTACTTAAATAATATTTTGAAAACAGTAGAATACTCTGATAATGACGTTGGAAATTAAGGGGTAGGAAGGGGTGTTACAGGTCACGCCTATGACTGGTGTTGGGCGTGCCCTGAAAGCAAAGAAGTTAACTCCGAGGTTTATTGGACCGTACCAAATCACTGAGAGGGTTGGAAAGGTTGCTTATAGGGTGGCCTTGCCACCTAATCTTTCGAACTTGCACGATGTATTCCACGTGTCACAGCTTCGGAAGTATATTCCAGACCCGTCTCATGTGATTCACATGGATGATGTGGAGGTGCGTGAGAACCTTACTGTGGAGACTATGCCAGTGAGGATTGATGATAGAGAGGTGAAGGTGCTGAGAGGGAAAGACATTGCCTTAGTCAAGGTGGTGTGGTTGGGAGCTACCGGTGAGAGCATGACTTGGGAGCTAGAGAGCAGGATGCGGGAGTCGTATCCAGAGCTGTTTGACTCAAGTATGAATTTCGAGGACGAAATTTCCTAAGTGGGGGAGAGTTGTAACACCCTAAATGATTTAATTAAGCAATTGATTAAATTATTTAAAGTGTTGCACTATTTTAATTATATTAAATTATAATATAGTGTTTTATAATTTAGTATTTTATTTTAATAGAAGGAAGTGGTATTAGAAATACCGGGGCTGCAAGGATTGGCCCAGGAGCCCAAGCCCAATGACTTAGGCTCCTAGGGCTAGTGCATTTCGCACAAAAGGGAGAAAAGAAAGAAAAAAACGAAAGAAAGGGAGAAGAGAGAAGAGAGAACGGCGCACCAAGAGAGGAGAAGAGAAAGAGCTTGATCGCAAGGGAGAAAGGAGAAGAGGAAAGCTCCATTGTTGCTGTGGTTTTGGTGGTGACTCAGTAAAGAAGGTTTTCTACGGTTAATTTGAGGTAAGGGGAGTCTCACTCTATAATAGAGGATATAATAGGTTGTATAGGAGTCATAGAGTCCCTATTTGATGATAATTGATTGATTGATTGAATTGTGTTGGGTGAATTTGATAATTTGCATGCTAAAATCGATTTGGGGCTTTAATTTAGGGTTTTGTGTTCTTGATTTGGCTTTGATTGATAATTGAGTGTTAAATTGTGAAATTGGGAGTGTTAGCATGATTATAACGTGTTTTAAGATTGTTGTTGATGAATGGGTTTGAGAGAAATTGGTTGAAAATCGTTTTAAGGGACTTTAGACAGTACTTTAGGGCGCCAATGTCCTAGAGAAATGGCGCCACAGGTCTTATGTGAGGGAGTTTTGTGTTGTGTTCTTTGTGCGGGCGCGCCAATTTCCTAGAGAAATGGCGCCTGTGTCACTGTAGCAGTGAATGTGTGTGTGTGTGTGCTGTCTAGGCGCCAGTTTGCTGGGAATATGGCGCCCTGTGCACTGTTCATGTGCACATATGGGGTAGTTTGAGTGAAACTTAGAGTTCTGAGCATATTTTACCGTGCCATCTTTTGCAGTTGCTTGCCCAAAATCAATTTTAAACATTTTGGCTCGAGTAGTTTTATTTTAACATGTGTCATTTGCGGGATGTTCTGGTGGGTATTGCTGTGGCGCTATATGTGTGCGCCTATGGGGTGGTTTAAGTGAAACTTAGAGTTCTGAGCATATTTTACCGTGCCATCTTTTGCAGTTGCCTGCCCAAAATCAATTTTAAACATTTTGGCTCGAGTGGTTTTCATTTTGCACGTGTTGTGTGTGTCTTGTGTCGTGCGTGGCGCCAAAAAAGTCTTGCCCAGGCGCCTAGCGGCGCTCGTGTCTGAGCGTGTCTCGATTTGTGTCTTAGTTTGTGTCTAAGACTGTGTTGCCCAGGGGGGCACCAGATTGCTAGGAAAATGGCGCGATGGTGGGTGTGTTGCTGCTGAGCGCCAAGTTCTTGAGTTTTAGGCGCCTAGTGCTGTGTTGCACAAGGGGGCGCCAGAATGTGGGAAAAATGGCGCCTAGTGCTGCCTTGTGTCTAAGTGTGTGCTGTTTTGGTCCCTAGGTGACAGTTTGGTCCCTAGGTGTCTGTTTGGTCCTAAAAGTGTGTTTTAGGTCCCTGAGTGAGGTTTAGTCCTCTAATTGTGATTAGTCCTTGGGACTTGATTATGTTGAGTTAGTAACTGAGATGATTGAGGATGCCATGGGGGCATGAGCCATGGGGGCTATAAATGAGATTAATAATGAGGTGAGAAATAATATATGAATTGTGATACTGTAAATGTGCTTGTGATGTGTTCATGGAGTCTCATGCATACATTCGGCTGCGGTCGCGACGTTTATAAATTAATTGTGAGGCCATGAGGGCCAGGCCATGGGGGCCAGAGTCATGAGGGCTCAAGTTGATAATGATACTGCCATGGGGGCAAATGGTACCACATGCATAGCTACATTGCATACATTCTCATGAACGCATAAATGTTATTAAGTGATGATTGGTATGACTGGTCGTGCTGTGAACTGTGACTGTATATATTGCTTATTATCACCTTTATTATATAGTTCGAGACTCACCCTTTCTGTTGTTGTTTACCACAGGTAGTCTTGAGTGAGGGCTTGCTACCTTCACCATTTCCCGAGTCGGCCTGCTCTGATACGTAGCACCTAGGGGATGGGGTTTAGACTTTTATTTGCTTTGTTTTGCTCATTGTTGAGCTTTCATACTGTTATACTAATTGTTGAGACTTGAGGATTATTCTTTTGAGCTGTAGTTTTATTCCGCTGCATGATATGAGTTTATATCCCACGTTTTGTATGGTGTTATGTATTTATTCATATTAATGAGCAGAACCGACTGTTTGAGTGTTTTTAAGAGATAAGTGTAGCATTCCATTTAATGAAAATGAATTTTTATGTACTCTGATTTTTGATTTAAATTCCCGGGTAGAAATGGGGTGTTACACATTGGGGATGAGTTATTGGGGTGATCAGTCCCTCCTACTGACGCAAACAATTAGTTAAGGTCACAAAACTACGTCTTTTCAAATTTACACCACTAAGAGACTTTTAACGTGATCTAAAGTGCGGCGTCGTCACGACTTCGACTCTTTGGGCCGCCGTTAAAACCCTTTTAATCACACACATCCCAAAGATACAAACAACAGTTGCAAACAACCAAACAAAATCTACATCAAAGTCTCTGTCGAAGATCGACAAGGGACTCTGAGACACTACGACTGGACAAACTTGGCCGGACGGACCGAACTGCTTTGATACCAACTTGTAACACCCCCTTTTTCTCAACGGTAATTTAATTTAAAATCAGAGTTCGAAAATCGTTTTTCTTTTAAAAATACATCCTCAAGAGAATGTTATGTTCACCAAAAACATCACTTTAATCTAGTTAACAATACTTTTCAATAATAAATATAATTGCGTGATACATAGCACGACTTCAATGGGGCGAACCCTCAAAACACCGGTTCTTTAAGTAATTCTTACATCACCAAGTTACAGTTCAACCCCTTAAGTTAAAACAACTAATAGACTACTCGTCCCCCCAGTGCTACATATCAGAGCAAGACACCAAAACCAGACTGAGGAATGAAGAACCTTCACTCGGGATCACCTGCACGTTGCCGACATAAGAAGCAACATAGAAAGCAGAAGGGTGAGTCTCTAACACATATAATAGGATATATGATAAACATCATGTTAGAGAAAGGCAACTAGAAATGTAACACCCTAAATGATTTAATTAATTACTTGATTAAATTATTTATAGTGTTGCATTATTTTAATTATATTGAATTATTAATATAGTCTTTTATTTTTAATTGAAGGGAGTGGTAATCGGTAATTCTGGAGTGGTATGGAATGGCCCAAGAGCCCAAGCCCATTGACTTAGGCTCCTAGGCATTAGGGAGTGTTGCAATTCGAATCATTTGTGAAAGAAAGAAAGAAAGAAAGAAAGCGTAAGAAGAAGAGAGAAAGAAAGGAAAAAGCGGCACAACCCTAGAGAGAGAAGAGAGAAGAGCAATCGCACAAGGGAGAAGAAGGAAAGGAAGGAGCGGTTCTTTGTGGTTTTTGCACGTGACTCGATGAGAAGGGCGTTTCTACTGTTAATTTGAGGTAAGGGTGGGTCTTGCTATATAATAAGGGATATAATGGGTTGTATGTTGGGATTTAGGGCTTAGGTCACTTTGTTCTTATGAATTTTAATGATTGTTGATGTTTGATGATTGTTGATGAATTTTGATCTTTGTTGATGAATTTGGATGATGTTGATGAATTTTGATGAGGTTTGTGATGTATGATTGTGTTGGTGAAGATGTGATGTTTGCTATGTGTTTTGATTGTTTTCGTTGTTTTAAAGAACTGTTCTTGGAAAGGATCGATTGATTGATGATTTAGTGTATTAGAGCAAAGAATCGATTGATGCCTTGTGTTTAGGAAGCTAGAAATCGATTGATGCCTTGTGTTTAGGAAGCTAGAAATCGATTGATGCCTTGTGTTTAGGAAGCTAGAAATCGATTGATGCCTTGTGTTTAGGAAGCTAGAAATCGATTGATGCCTTGTGTTTCGGAAGCTAGAAATCGATTCATGACTTGTGTTTTAAAAGCTAGCAATCGATTTCTGGCTTTGTGTTTTCAGAGTAGGGAATCAATTCTGGCCTTGTACTCTTAAAGCTGTTTATCAATTTTTGGTCCTTGTATTTCAGAGAAAACAATCAATTTTTGGTCCTTGTATTTGGAGAAAACAATCAATTTTTGGTCCTTGTATTTTCAGGGAAAACAATCAATTTTTGGTCCTTGTATTTTCAGAGAAAACAATCAATTTTGATCCTAAATGTGCTGTGTTGGTCCCTAGGTGATGTGTTGATCCTAAAAGTGTTGTGTTGGTCCCTAGGTGATGTGTTGATCCTAAAAGTCTTTGTGTTGGTCCCTAGGTGATGTGTTGATCCTAAAAGTCTTTGTGTTGGTCCCTAGGTGATGTGTTGATCCTAAATGTCTTTATTTTGGTCCCTAGGTGAGGTTTTGGTCCCTAGATGATTGTTTTGGTCCTAAATGGTGGTTTAGGTCCCGAGAGAGGTTGAGTACTCTAGAGGAGAATAGTCAGGGTGGGACTCAATGGTGTTGAGGGTCTATAATGAGGTAATTGAGCATGCCATGGGGGCATGGCCGGAGGCCAAGCCGGAGGGCTATAGAATGATATTAACACCGAGGTAAGAGTTAATGGGGGTATTGATTTATTTGAAATGGTGTTTGTCTTTGTACATGGAGTCTCATGCATACATTGGCTGTGGTCGTAGAGTTTATAATATGATTTGTGAAGCTTTGAGGCGCAGGGGGGCCTTATAAAATGATTGTGAAGTTTGAGAGGCGCGGGAGGGCCTTATAAAGTGATTGTGAAGCCCGAGGCGGCGGTGGGCAAATGGTACCACATGCATCTGAGACATTGCATACATTCCCATTAGTGCATGAATACGTGGATTGATGATTGGTGTGTTTGAGTATCTTTGTAAACTATGCTTATATATTACTTATTATCACTTTTATTATATAGTTCGAGACTCACCCTTTCTGTTGTTATTTACCACGTGTAGTCGGGAGTGAGGACTTTCTACCTTCACTACTCCCCGAGTCGGTCGCTCACGTCACGTAGCACCTAGGGGTTGGGGTTTAGATCATTATTGCTTGTTTTGCTCCATGTTGAGCCTTTTATGTATTTGTTTTGAGATTCTTTGAGTATTACTTTGAGATGTAGTTTGTTTCATTTGCTTGACACGAGATTTTACCCCACGTGTTGTAATGGTGTTATGTATCTATGCATGTTTCGAACCGATCATTGTTGAGTTTTGATAGAGGAGCGTAACACTCCATTAGTGAAAATGATTTATGTTATACTATTAGTGTCTTTGAATGACTATGGCTAAATTGTGGTTCGCCACTAAGGTCGAATTTCGTTATTTGGTGTATTTACAAGGGCATCATCGAGAGCCTTGCAAAGGAGGTTAATACATTGCTGCAAGTAGTATCGATTACGAGTAATCCCATAGTCAATCGAGTGCACTATTTTATAACACACTAAACTAGAAGATGATCGAGAAAAGATTTTTGTATACTCGATTTTTGATTTAAATTACAGGGTAGAAATGGGGTGTTACATTAGTGGTATCGAGCAAAAGTTCGGTCTGTCTCGGCCAAGTGTGTCGATCATCATAGTGTGTATGACAACTAGGTGTCTTAAAGTAATTCAGGCCCGGTTGTTTATGCGGCGGTGTTAGGTTGATATGGGCGGAAGGATCGATCATCGCTCTTTCGAGGCCTTGCGAGCTATAAGCGCAGTTGTGGGTACCCAATGAGAATAATGAGACCATGATGCGCAACGTTCGAGAGAGAGAACCCCTACCTTCAAGGGAGGTACAACCGGATGGTGCCTTGACTTGGTGAAGGAGATTGAGAGGATCTTGGGGTGATTGGTTGCACCTTGATGAGCGAGAAAGTCAGTGCAGTACTCATACTTTATCGAAGAGGGTGATGGTGGTGGCTAGAGACCAGTGAGAGATTGGGTCTTTGCGGGAGGAGATCACTTGGGTGTGTTCGAAGGGAATTCTTGAGAAAGTATTTCCGGAGGACGTGAGAGGTAAGAAAGAGTGGAATTCCTTGAACCGAGGCAGGAAGTATGATCATTCATCGAATATCTTTGCCAAGTTCACGGAGTTGGCCAAGTTCTATCCCCACTATCTTGAAAGTGGGCTGAATTCTCAAAGTGCATCAAGTTTGAGAATGGACCGAGAGCCGATATCAAGCGGTGTGGGGTATCGTAAAATTAGAGTATTTCGCGATCCGGTAGATTCTTTGCGAGGATATATGAGGAAGACAAAGAATGCCCGCTCTAGGGTCATGAGAGACCGAGAGGGGAAATTTCATCACGCAGGTAAGCCTTATGAGGCGTCTGCGGACAAAGGGAAGCAAAGGTATTCGGGTAGTAACAGTACAATGGTGGAGACAGATCTGCGAGGGTAGGAGGCACCATGAGGGCAAGAAGCCAAGTGGGGAGACGCCCATCGATATTGTGTGTTTCAAGTGTGACAAGCCAGTGTCACAAGAGCTTTGATTGTAAGATGGAAGTGAAGAGATGTTTTAGGTGTGGAAAGAGTGGTCACATGGCATCCGAGTGTGATCGCAAGGAAGTGTATGTTTCAACTGTGGTGAAGGCTGGTCACATTAGCTTCAAGTGTCCCAAGCCCAAGAAGGAAAGATCCCTTTGGGAGGTGTTTGCATTGGCGAGTTGAGAGGGACCTAATGATATCCGAGGTACATGTTTCATCTACGGTACACCTTTAGTTGCTATTGTTGACACGGGTGCTACGCACTCTTTTATTGCATCTGTTTGTCTTTGAAAAGTTAAATTTAGTATTGTCTACTATGGAGAGTGGGATGGTTATCGATACTCCGGCTAAGCGGTCCGTAACTACTTCTACGATGTGTGCTAGGTGTCTCTGTCGGTCTTCTCGGAGATTTTTTAGTTGATTCGATTTGTTTGCCTTTGGGTGGGTTAGATGTGATTACGGGCATGGGTGGTTAGTAGATAACCACGTGCACATCAAGCCGTTCGATAAGTCTATTAGTTTTCTCCTTCCCGAAGAGGAAGAGTGCGCTCTATTTGTCTCACGAGCAATTGCGTGAGGTAATGAAAGAGGGTGGTCGGTTGTTTGCTTTGATGGCGTCTATGTCTGCTGAGAACCAAGTGTGGTTGATGGGTTACGAGTAGTGTGTGAGTTCCTGAAGTGTTTAGGATGAGATTCCTAGTGTGCCCTTTGAGAGAGGAAGTTGAGTTCGGGATTGAGCTTGTGCACAGTACTAGGCACGTGTCATGGCGTCAGGATGTCACTTGAATTGGTGAATTGAAGAAGCGATTAGAGGAGCTTCTTGAGAAGAAGTTTGTGAGGCCTAGTGTATCACCATGGGGAGCTCCAGTTTTGTTGGTAAAGAAGAAGGATGGAAGTATGCGTGCGTGCGTAGACTACTGACGCAGTTGAATAAAGTGACTATCAAGAATAAGTATCCTCTCCCGAGGATAGATGATCTAATGGATCGGTGGTGGGTGCTAAAGTGTTTAGCAAGATTGACTTGAGGTCGGGTATCACCGCGATTAAGGTGAAGGATGAGGATATCCGTAAGCGACATTGAGAACAAGGTATGGGCATTATGAGTACTCTGTAATGCCGTTTGGTGTCACAAATGCACCGGGGTGTTTATGGAGTACATGAACCGAATTTTCCATAGCTATCTGGATCGGTTTGTGGTGGTCTTCATTGATGATATTTTGGTGTACTCAAAATCGAGGAAGAGCATCAGAGCACTTGAGGTTAGTGCTAGAGGTCTTGAAAGAGAGGAAGTTGTATGCCAAGTTGTCGAAGTGTGAGTTACAGTTGCATGAGGTGAGCTTCTTGGGTCATATTATTTACGGTGATGGTATAGCTGTGGACCCACCAAGGTTGATCTGATGTTGCGGTGGGATAGCCCAAAGTCCGCGCCCGAGATCGGGAGTTTCTTGGGGTTGGTGGTTATTACAGGAGGTTCATTGAAGGGTTCTCTAAGCTAGCCCTTCCATTGACCCGATTGACTGTAAGTGGAAAGGCATTTGTGTGGGATGCAAAGTGTGAAGAGAGCTTCCAAGAGTTAAAGAGGAGGTTGACCACGTCTCGGTGTTAGTGTTACTGTGTGCGAGCAACCATTTGTTGTGTATCTTGTGATGCTTCCAAGATGGGTTTGGGAGGTGTATTGATGCGAGGATGGGAAGGTGGTTGCTTATGCGTCCCGACAGTTGAGGACCCATGAGAAGAACTATCCCACTCATGATTTAGAGTTGGCTGCGATTGTGTTTGTATTGAAAATTTGGAGGCACTATCTCTATGGTACTAGATTCGAAGTGTTCAGTGATCACAAGAGTCTGAAGTACTTGTTTGACCAGAAGGAGCTGAATATGAGACAGAGGCGTTGGTTAGAACTGTTGAAGGACTATGATTTCGGCTTGAACTATCACCCCGGCAAAGCTAATGTCGTGGCTGATGCTTTGAGTCGGAAAACTTTGCATATGTCAGCTATGATGGTGAGAGAATTGGAATTGATTGAGCAGTTCCGTGACTTGAGTTTGGTCTGTGAGGTGACACCCCAGAGTGTCAGATTGGGGATGCTGAGAATTGGGAACGAATTCTTGGTTAGTATCAGAGACGCCCAGAGACTAGATGTGAAGGTGGTAGACTTCGCTGGTTGCGGGTGAGCAAGGCTGCAGAGGGGATTACAGGTTGGATTCCCAGGGTGTTTTGAGATTCAGGGACAGAATCTGTGTTCCAGATGATCCTTGAGTTGAAGAAGATGATACTTGAGGAGAGTCATAGGAGTAAGTTGAGCATTCATCCAGTGCCACTAAGATGTACCATGATCCGAAGAAACTATTTTGGTGGCTTTGGTATGAAGAGAGATGTTGCGCGATTTGTATATGCATGTTTGACTTGCGAGAAGTCAAAGATTGAGCACCGAAGCTCTGCGGGGTTGATGCAACCTTTGGAGATTCCGGAATGGAAGTGGGGACGGCATTTCCATGGATTTTGTGACCGGATTGCCAAATATCGTGAGAGAGGTCGACACTATTTGGGTGATTGTGGATAGGTTGACCAAGTCCGCTCACTTTATTCCTATCAACATCACCTTTCCCGTGCCAAAGTTGGCTAGGATCTACATTCAGTGATTGTGAAGCTTCATGGGGTTCAGAAGAGTATTGTGTCGGATAGAGACCCGCGGTTTACATCGAGTTTTGGGGAAGCTTGCGAGGAGGCTTTGGGGACCAAGCCGAGGTTGAGTTGACTTATCATCCTCGACCGATGGTCGGACAGCAGAGAACCATCCGGTCTTTGGAGGATCTTTTGAGAGCTTGTGTGTTAGAAGCGAGGAGGTGCGTGGGATACGCATCTTCCATCGATTGAGTTCACCTATAATGCGGCTATCATTCGAGCATCGGGATGGCTCCTTTTGAGGCCTTTGTATGGGCGGAGGTGCGAACTCCTTTGTGTTGGCATGAGTCGGTGAGAGTGTTGTTCTTGGACCGGAGTTGGTTAGGGAGACGATCGAGAAGGTGAAAATGATCGAGAGAGAAGATGAAAGAGTCTCGTAGTCGGCGAGAAAAGTTATCATGATAAGAGGAGGAAGGACTTGGAGTTTGGTGGTGAGCATGTGTTCTTGAGGGTCACGCCTATGGTGGTGTTGGGCGTGCTCAAGGCAAAGAAGTTAACTCAAGGTTTATTGGACCGCACCGGATCACCGAGAGGTTGGAAAGGTTGCTTATAGGGTGGCCCCGCCACCCAATCTTTCGAACTTGCACGATGTTTTTTCACGTGTCACGCCTTCTAAGTATATTCGGCACTCCGTCTCATGTGATTCACATGGATGATGTGGGAGTGCGTGAGAACCTCACCGTGGAGACTATGCCGGTGAGGATTGATGATAGAGAAGTGAAGGTCTTGAGAGGAAAGACATTGCCTTAGTCAAGGTAGTGTGGTTGGGAAATTTCTTGGTGAGAGTATGACTTGGGAGCCTGGAGAGCAGGATGCGGGAGTCGTGATCCGGGAATTTGTTTGGCTCAGTATGAATTTCGAGGACGAAATTTCCCAAGTGGGGAGAGTTGTAACACCCTAAATGATTTAATTAATTACTTGATTAAATTATTTATAGTGTTGCATTATTTTTATTATATTGAATTATTAATATAGTCTTTTATTTTTAATTGAAGGAGTGGTAATCAGTAGTGCAGGTGGTATGGAATGGCCCAAGAGCCCAAGCCCATTGACTTAGGCTCCTAGGCATTGGGAGTGTTGCATTCGCATCATTTGTGAAAGAAAGAAAGAAAGAAAGAAACGTAAGAAGAGAGAGAGAAAGAAAGGAAAAACGGCACAACCACAGAGAGAGAAAGAGAGAAGAGCAATCGCACGAGGAGAAGAAGGAAAGGAAGGAGCGGTTCTTTGTGGTTTTTGTACGTGACTCGGTGAGAAGGGACGTTTCTACGGTTAATTTGAGGTAAGGGTGGGTCTTGCTATATAATAAGGGATATAATGGGTTGTATGTTGGGATTTAGGGCTTAGGTCATTGTTCTTATGAATTTTAATGATTGTTGATGTTTGATGATTGTTGATGAATTTTGATCTTTGTTGATGAATTTGGATGATGTTGATGAATTTTGATGAGGTTTGTGATGTATGATTGTGTTGGTGAAGATGTGATGTTTGCTATGTGTTTTGATTGTTTCGTTGTTTTAAAGAAGCTGTTCTTGGAAAGGATCGATTGATTGATGATTTAGTGTATTAGAGCAAAGAATCGATTGATGCCTTGTGTTTAGGAAGCTAGAAATCGATTGATGCCTTGTGTTTAGGAAGCTAGAAATCGATTGATGCCTTGTGTTTAGGAAGCTAGAAATCGATTGATGCCTTGTGTTTAGGAAGCTAGAAATCGATTAATGCCTTGTGTTTGGAAGCTAGAAATCGATTCATGACTTGTGTTTTAAAAGCTAGCAATCGATTTACGGCTTTGTGTTTTTCAGAGTAGGAATCAATTTCGGCCTTGTACTCTTAAAGTCATTTATCAATTTTTGGTCCTTGTATTTCAGAGAAAACAATCAATTTTTGGTCCTTGTATTTTCGGGGAAAACAATCAATTTTTGGTCCTTGTATTTTCGAGAGAAAACAATCAATTTTGATCCTAAATGTTTGTGTTGGTCCCTAGGTGATGTGTTGATCCTAAAAGTCTTTGTGTTGGTCCCTAGGTGATGTGTTGATCCTAAAAGTCTTTGTGTTGGTCCCTAGGTGATGTGTTGATCCTAAAAGTCTTTGTGTTGGTCCCTAGGTGATGTGTTGATCCTAAATGTCTTTGTTTTGGTCCCTAGGTGAGGTTTTGGTCCCTAGATGATTGTTTTGGTCCTAAATGGTGGTTTAGGTCCCGAGAGAGGTTGAGTACTCTAGAGGAGAATAGTCAGGTGGGACTCAATGGTGTTGAGGGTCTATAATGAGGTAATTGAGCATGCCATGGGGGCATGGGCGGAGGGCCAAGCCGGGAGGGCTATAGAATGATATTAACACCGAGGTAAGAGTTAATGGGGGTATTGAAATTTGTTTGAAATGGTGTTTGTCTTTGTACATGGAGTCTCATGCATACATTGGGCATGGTCGTAGAGTTTATAATATGATTTGTGAAGTTTGAGGCGGCCGGGGGCCTTATAAAATGATTGTGAAGCTTTGAGGCGGCGGAGAGGCCTTATAAAGTGATTGTGAAGCCCGAGGGGCGGGTGGGCAAATGGTACCACATGCATACTGGACATTGCATACATTCCCATTAGTGCATGAATACTGTGGATTGATGATTGGTGTGTTTGAGTATCTTTGTAAACTATGCTTATATATTACTTATTATCACTTTTATTATATAGTTCGAGACTCACCCTTTCTGTTGTTATTTACCACAGGTAGTCAGGAGTGAGGACTTTCTACCTTCACTACTCCCCGAGTCGGTGCGCGCTCGATCACGTAGCACCTGTGGGGTTGGGGTTTAGGCTCATTATTGCTTGTTTTGCTCCATGTTGAGCCTTTTATGTATTTGTTTTGAGATTTTTGAGTATTACTTTGAGATGTAGTTTGTTTCGCCGCTTGACACGAGATTTTACCCCACGTGTTGTAATGGTGTTATGTATCTATGCATGTTTCGAATCGATTGTTGAGTTTTGATAGAGGAGCGTAACACTCCATTAGTGAAAATGATTTATGTTATACTATTAGTGTGCTGAATGACTATGGCTAAATTGTGGTTCGCCACTAAGGTCAGAATTTCGTTCGCTGGTGTATTTACAAGGGCATCACTGAGAGCCTTGCAAAGGAGGTTAATACCTGTTGCAAGTAGTATCAGTTACCTGAGTAATCCCATAGTCAATCAGTGCACTATTTTATAACACACTAAACTAGAAGATGATCAGAAAAGATTTTTGTATACTCTGATTTTTGATTTAAATTACCGGGTAGAAATGGGGTGTTACATTCTACAAGGGGGGTAGAAAAGATCGTGAGGTAATAGCGCTGGGGTGGCCGCTGCGGTGGACCTGGGCTGTTACAAGAAACACCACTGCTCAATAAACAAACACACATCATCAAGTTATAACACATCAACTCCTAATCATCAAGAAACATCACCAATATGCATGAGTATATGCATGAATGCAACCCAACACCAAGGGTATAATGCATGTGGTACCATCACCATCGCTATTTTGCCATTCGGGCGTCTCCGTCGCTAATGATATGAAGGCCGAAGCTTACAATATCGAGGCCGAAGCCTGTCTCTGTCGCTTTGATGCATATGAGGCATGAGACTCCATGACAATGCATCAACCACAAACAATCATACGATGTATGAATTGACGCAAATCCTTTCGGATTTACTGCGTCATTTAATCCACCGGCATTACACCGTCGTCACACCGTCGCTACACTGTCACTTAATTCTCCAAGACATCATCAATAGCTCTATGGCTAACATCAACACATCGGTCACTAGCGCTGTGGCTAACATTAACCTCACCGGACACATCGACACCAAAATCAATAGCTCTATGGCTAACGTCAATACCTCAATCAATAGCTCTATGGCTGATATCAAACTCACCGGACACGTCGACACCAAAAGTAGTGGACTACATCATCACTACAAGGACCAAACGTCACCTAAGGACTAAAGCGTCACCTAAGGACTAAAGCGGCTCCACCATTCAGCCACTTAGACGTGCTCGGCACCAAACAACACCCAAATTTGTGCTGGCGAAAGAACTGCGCCCTGCGGTGTCAAAACGAAGACCAAAGACACTCACACCGCACCTCGGCACACATACACTACCCTTCGTCACACCACATTGCACTTTGGCACACCACACTGCACTTTGGCACACCACACACCGCACCTCGGCACACCTACACTACCCTTCGTCACACCACACTTCTTCACATCCACACTTAGACACCTACACGCCGACACCTACGCCGTCACCACTACAACACTACACCCGGTACTCCTACACCTTGACAACACTAGCTTCGACATACATACACACCTCACCCGACAACTATACTGCCGGTATACATACTCTACACTTCCGGCAACTACACGTCGACTCATATACACTTACACGCCGTCACGTCTACTCGGCGACACTTACACTCGATACATCTACACCTCAACATATACACCTCGACACATCTACACGTTGACCTCCATATACGCCCGACCCACTACACGCCGTCGACACACACTTCACCATACATACACTACACTTCAATACATCTACGGTTAAGCAACTACACGCCCGGCTTATATACACTACACCTCGACCACTACATTTCGACTTAGATACACTACACCTCGTGACTTCACGCCGACTTAGATACACTACACCTCGGCGACTTTACCCGACTTAGATACGATTACACGCGTCGACTTCACGCCGACTTAGATACACTACACCTCGACAGCTTCACTTCGACTTAGATACACTACACCTCGACAGCTTCACTTCAACTTAGATACACTACACTTCGACAGCTTCACTTCGACTTTTTGGCAAGTGTACCAAATCGTGCAAGTAATAAAACCGGTAAGTACCGGGATATCGCCCTCAAGGATCGAAGTTATTTTACTAAATACGTTAACAGCTACTAATAGGAACCAAGTTTCAAGGGGGTTTTTGTTTGATGATTGTTGAGCTATCAAGCTCGAATGAAAGCAATAAATTATTTTTGTGTTTTTAGTAATAGAAACCGAAGAGCGAGTTGAAAAGGATACGATGGTAAGAGATGCTAGGGATGAATTCCTATTGATTTCACACTATTGCCACTGATTTAATTTGAAGATAATCTCTCTCTCTAATTTTGCTAACAAACTCACACATTAACCAATTCCTAGTTCCTTAGGTAACTAGTCCTTTGTTGATAACTAAAAGCCCTAATCCCTTAGGTGATTCTAATTAACAACAAGCATTAAATCAAGAGTTTGCACTATACAACAACTAATAGATTATTCCTAAGCTATCAATTGACGGTATCGAATTTCAAACATTCAAGAATAAAATTTCCATCTCATAATTGAACAAAAGATCATTGTATAAGTTTTCCAACCATAAAAAGCATTAAGCGTAGAAATTCGATACACAAAATATGAGAGAGTACGATATAAATATGATTCTAAACATCAATACTCATTCATCCCTAACATAAAAGAGTTTAGCTATGCATGATTAATGAAGAGAAACAAGAAAAATTACAAGTGGAAGATGATGATGAACACATATGAAGCTTCAATTCTTGTTCCCAAGTCTTGAATCTCCTGTAGCCGTCAGCCGGAATCGCTCCTCTTTCAGTTCTAGGGTTCCAAAAACGTCCAAAAGTCCCTTTCAAACAGTAAATTCGCGATTTTAATTATTTTTCGCCCGGCCATGCGGCCACATAAAGATCCGCGCCGATTTCGCGCCGACTTCTTTCTTCCACGACTTGGAGCGCGAATTCTGGCGCGTCCGCGCCAGCTTCCTTATTTTCCTGACTTGTGGCGCTGATTCCGGTAGCGTCAGGTGCCATGTCCCGCGCCCAAGTAAGAACACTTCATGTCCCATGCGCCCATCTTTGCGTGCCTCGATGCCCATTTCGCGTGCCATGGAAATTTTCCTTGACTCGCACCACTTGTTCTTCAAGACCACAGTAATTCCACGGGCACAAAAACACACAAGAACCCCAAGCGTAAACACTGCATAATACATAAGCCTCTAATAACACAATTTGCTAAATTCTCCTAACACTTCACATTAATTCATCAAAACTTCAAAGTAACATCCCTTTTTAATATTGAAAAACATCATGTGATGGGGATTCATCACAACCCCCAACTTGAACATTTGCTTGTCGTCAAGCAAAGACAATGCAAGACCAGACTCGACAACCCAATACCGGATAACATGCAATCAAGTATGAATCCACTAATTAACACTAATATCACAGAAACAAGTTGAGCGTCAACTTTCAGACTGGCCACTCAAATGCAATCCCACATATGGTACTTTCACTAGCACATACTTGCTCAATAGTGTGTGTGTGACATTTAACTGAATTGGAACAGAGCTCAAAATGCATCTAACTAAGACTAGAGGGCTTTCTTCCGAGACCGCCAAAGATGTTTCAAAACAAAGAGTAGACTAACGTTTCCACATAAGATTGAGGGGCTTCAAAGCAACGACAAAGGGTCTTAATTAGGCATTACAGATTGGACCAGTGCACAACTACTTCAATACACACACAACACAAACCACACACATAGAGTTTTTGGCTGCAACCTCCTCATTACATCAAAAATTTAGATTTACTCAGCAGTTACTTCGGAAGATTGCAACAATTACACAGCTATGTGGATTTTTCCACTTATTCACGAACACACTTAAACACACACGGCATACACTACATACGTTACGGGTGTAGACGCTGCGTTGTTGCACTCACGCGCACACACACACCGGCGGCATACACTACGTTACGGGTAAGACGCTGCGATCTTTGCACTCACACACACCGACACCACGGCATACTGCCTGGCGTTACGTGTAGACGCCGCTGCGATCTTGCACTCACGCACACTGACACCCACACGTGCACTGACCATCCTACAATCTTCATACCCAACCTTATTGTAACACCCCCTTAAATTAATACTACTTAGCAAATTAAATCAGAGTTTTCAAAAACCACTCAAGGAGTGCTACATTTTTCTACATGAATTTCAACCAAGCAAAACATTATAGATAATTGCGCAGCTAAACAGTGTAGTGTGATGTACATACAACACCTCGGCTTAGAAGGAACCGAGCTCAACAATTAACAAGTTATTAGTTACATCACAGTCAACATAATACATGTTCCAAAAGACCTAGGTTTATAACTCAAAATGAATCTACATAACAGACCACTACACTACTCGGCCCCCGTGTTACACTACCAGAGCAATGACGACGCCAAAACGACACTGAGTGAGGACTGACCTCTACTCGGGAATACCTGCAAGTTGCCAACATGAGAAGCAACATAAAAGCAGTAGGGTGAGTCTCTAAACACAAAATAAGGTTTATGACAAGCATTATGCTAAGTAAACACATATAAACATCTCGGCACAACACACAACTAACACAATCATTTAGTGCATGAGTTATATGCATGATGCTGGACCAAAACTCAAGGGCATATGCATGATGGATCCATTAAGACCGAAGTCTTCTGCTATCACCTTAGGACCGAAGTCCTCTGCTTTCACCATAGGACTGAAGTCCTCTGCTTTCACCATTATGCTTATGATTTATGCGACACCATGAACAATGCATAACACACAGCATATACATTATTCAATTTAATCATAACACAACTCCGGTAACTCACCATTAAGACCGCAGCCTTCTGTTCATTAATTAGGACCAAAGTCCTCTGCTCACCTCTAGGACCGAAGTCCTCTGCGTTCATCCTTTTCGTTTTATTTAATGCCCCTCAGGGACTTCACCATTTATTACTCCTCTACTCGTAGCCCTACGGCGAAACCAACTCTCATACATCATTACGGCACTAAGGCCGACGTCTCTGTATCGACCTACAGCACTAAGACTGTCGCCCTCAACTCACCGATCACCTCGGTTCCAAGTGGTGGACCAAAGAGTCACCACGAGGACTACCATGTCACTTAGGACTAAAACGTCAAATAGGGACTAAAATGACTACACCACTTAGCCCCTCACGCACTTGGCACTCAAAACGACGCTCACAGTTGCGACCAGCAACAGCCTACGCTACACTAGCGTTAAAACAACACCTCGGCACCTATAGCACCTCGGCACACTCAGCACCTCGGCACGCTTGGCACCTTGGTACGCCCACACTCTACTCCACTCATAATCACTTCCATTCACGCGAAGTACTTTACTTCCTCTATAACAACACCTAGTCACTCTACGCTTGGACACACCGCGCTTAAACGCAACATCTCACCTCGGCAAGTACACCTAGGTATGATATACTCTACGTCTCGGCCATAAGACCTCGGTTACTACAAGCTATACGTTATCAACGGCACTTCAGCATCTACGCCTAAGTACTCTATCTCGGCCTAAGTATCTCGGCCTACTTACCCTACACTTCGGCAAGTACAGACCGATACTTATACCTAGTCTCAGGTACTCATACACTTAGTTACTGGTGCTCTATCACTCACCTCAGTTCCTATGACCTCGTTACTCACGTTCTCGACACTTACGATTATTCACTTAAGTTCCAGCTTACGCATGGTAGGTAACTTCACCTCGGCAATCCTAAACCGACTACTCCATTTAACTCAAACGCACGCTCGTCACTTTATGATGTACTTTTCAGCTACTCCTTTGTTATCCTAAGCCTACTCTTTAAGGACCTCTCCAAGATTATGTTGCTCACCTCTAACTCACTCTCGCTCACTCTCGCTCACTGGGACTGAGAGTTTCCTCAGCTCCCATTTCACTCCTTGATCCTTCGTATGATCAACTCCCTCATCCACTCCACACAACTCCACTGAAGTGAGCCAAAACACAACATCAAAAACATCAAAACACATCAAGCATGCAAAATGTAACACCCCAAATAATTTAATTAAGAAATTGATTAAATTGTTTAAGTGTTGCACTATTTTTAATAATATTAAATTATAATATGGTGTTTATAATTTACTATTTTATTTTAATAGAAGGGAGTGGTATTGGAAATACCGGAACTGCTATTATTGGCCCAGGAGCCCAAGCCCAATGACTTAGGCTCCTAGGGATTGTGCATTTCGCACCAAAGGAGAGAAAGAAAGAAAAAACGAAAAGAGAGAAAGAAAGAAAAAGGAAGAAAAGCAGCGCAACCTAGAGGAGAAGAGAGAAGAGTAGATCGCACCACTCAGAAGAAGAGAGAAGGGAGCTCTTGTTCTTTGTGGGTTTTGTACGTGACTCGGAGAAAGAGAGTTTCTACGGTTTAATCCAAGGTAAGGGGAGTCTCACTCTATAATAGAGGAGATAATGTGTTTTATGTAGATCATAGGCTTGGATTTGTGTTAATTGATGATCGTTTGGTGAATTGAGTCATTGAATTGAATAAATTGCATGTAGAATCGATTTAGGGCTTGAAATTGGGGTTTTATGTTCTTGATTGGGTTTTGATGCATGATTGAGTGCTATGATGTGAAATTGAATGTGTTGACATTATTATACAATGTATTTGAGTAGTATATGATGATTAGAATTGAAAGGGTTTGTGAATTGGGGGTTTTTGGGTCATGGGGCGCCAATGTGCTAGGGATTTGGCGCCCTGTGTACTGTTCACGTGCGGGAAAATATGTGATTCTGAGTTGTCTCTGCCAGGGCGCCACATTGCTGGGAAAATGGCGCCACGGCAACTTTATTCATGTCTTTGGAATGTGTTCTTTGTGTGCAGTGTGTTCTGCCAGGCGCCAAGTTCTTTGGGAGAATGGCGCCCCGTGCCAATTTGCGTGTTGGGTGTGTGTGTGTGTCAATGACGAGGCGCCAAATCTTTGCTCAGGGTGCCCAGAATGGCGCTGTGTCACCTTTATGCTTGATGGACCGTGTGTGTGTGTTCTTTGTCTGGCGCCACATTCTTTGGGAAAAGAGGCGCCCCGGTGCTAATTGTTTTTAGTGTTTTTGGCTCGAGTGGTTTTACGGTTTTCCGTGCCAACTTTTGCATTCACCGCCCAAATCCAATTTTAAGTGTTTTGGCTCGAGTGGTTTTCTCAGTTGCGGTGTTATTTTACAAATGTCCGGTGGGGGTGGTTTTGTGTGTGTAAATGGGGTGGGTTGAGTGAAACTCACATTTCTCGAACATATTTTTCCGTGCCAACTTTTGCATTCACCGCCCAAATCCAATTTTAAGTGTTTTGGCTCAAAGTGGTTTTCTGGTTGTGTCATACCCCAATTTTGTCCAGGCTTAGGTAAAACCCTAATTTTCCCCAAAAATAAATAAATAGAAGAAAAGAATCATGCATTGCATTTAGGGTCCTAAAGTCATTTCAAAGTTTCTAAAATCATTTTTGGAGTTGAAATGCACTTTTGGACAAAATAGGATTTTTAGGGTAAAGGGGCATTTTGGTCATTTTATAACAGGATAATTTTCTCGTCAAAAGTATGCACATACCAAAAGTACATTTTTCTCTTATCCAAGATAATTTTTGTACAATTTTTAGAGAGAATATCCTAGCCTAAAATAATTAAAATGCATTTTCCCTATTTTTATTGCATAAAAAATATTAAAAGACCATTTAATATTCCCCAATTACTAAATAACAATTTTGTTTGTCTAGAGTAATTAGGGAGACTATTTTATGGTGCCCAAAAATATGTAACACATTTTCAATAGGTGCATTCCCATTTTGCATGCCCAAAAATTCAAATTTCAAAAATGCAAAAATGGGAAGTGTCCTCAATAAGACAAAAAGACCAAAAACAAGTTTTTTTTTCTAATTTCCCTCTCCATGTTCAGCCTATGCACGAAAATATCTCTTCCTCTCTCATAAAAATCTTCTACACACTTCTTTTCTTACTCACCAAGTTTGGATTTGATCATATCTTCATTTTGCCCATTTTGGTAAATTATTCCACACACTTACACTAACCTCTTCACCCAAAAATGCATTCTTTCCTTTTTGATAACATCCCCTCACCAAATTACCCCTAACCCTATTCTAGATCCTTCTCACAAGAGTCACCATTCCATAATTAGATTTTTGTTCACAAATTTCCCCTTCTTTTTTGTTCACACATGCGCCCCACTCTCTCACACACTCACCTTCACTTGTGTTTTCTAAATACCCCTAATCCATGTGACCACCAATCTTAGCCATCCATTCAAAAATAAAATCAAATCCTAGTGGTTTACAAGAGATGCATTGTCACAAATACCCCTAAGTTGTCACTTCATATAAAAGCCCAAAATAAGACCTAACACACACACACCCTCTCATTTTTACCCTAGCAAATCTCTCCTCTCCTCCTTCCCTCTCTAGGCCGTAGCTACTACACCCCTTTCCTTCCATCTTTTCTTCATTTTTCCACCATCAAAACTCCATAATTCTTTCATCATTAAAAGATCTCCTCATAAGCTTCAATAATCATTCAAGTTTGATCAAAGAGAAGCCATTTGCGTGGGGTTTCAAGGTTGTTGAGGTTGTGTTCTTCAAGTTCTTGCTCTCTTTTTCATTTCCTAGTTATTTTGAGAGGTAAATAAATTCTCCTTTGCATTTTTTCACTTTTCACCATGTAGATCTCTTCATCTCTCCGCTTTCCTCTCTAAGAGGCTTAGAGGGTTCATTTCAAGCACTATGTCAAGGACTTTGGGAGCCTTGGGTGCTTGAAGTGAACCCTTGGCCTTGAGGAGAGGTTTCTTGTGTTTTCATCATATTGTTCTTGCATTTTTCATACTCATTTTGTCATTTTTGCATGAATAAAAATTTCCACATGAGATATGCATCCCATTGTTCATGTTATAAACTTGCAAGTTGAGATTTGGTTTGATTTGTGAGGTTGAGGTTTCGGTTTTAGGTTCCTAAATTAGGGTTTCATCATCTCTTATTTTCTTTGATTTTGTGAGTTGAATAAATAATGAAATGATGTTTGTTTGAGTGTGATACACATGTGTAGATCTTAGGGTTTATGTGTGTGTGTCTAATGAGGTGATTTGGTTGCAAGAAATTTGTTGAAGTTGAGCATTGTTGTATATATATGGGTTCGGCCATAGAGCCATTTTTGTGACCAATTTGCTTACTCAAATTCGTTGTTTGATCTTGTTTGGTAAATTAATTGTTGTGAATTGTGTTTTTCACTTTTTACCTTTTAGTTTTTATCATTCACTTAAGTGTTACTAAATAGTAAAAACATTTACCTTCACTTAAATAATTCACCTCCTTCCCTTAAGTAAGTTACCATTTCATTAATAATTTACCTTTACTTTTACCTTCCTTAAATTACAAAAGACCCAAAACATTTTCTAGTTTACATTTATAACTTTTTAACTTTATAAAATCAACCCAAAAATACTTTTTACTACCTTTTCCTAAGACTCTAAAAACACAAAAACATTTCACCATTTCCTAAGAATAAGGTAACTAAACTTTTACCACTTTTTATGACACACTCTCACATTCTTGCACTTAAATAAAACCTCATTCACTCTCTTGCATTCTCATTTGCATACCCTCTTGCTTTAACCTTCATGCTTTTTCATATATTCATATCTCTTGCACACTCATTTGCACTCTCACTTGTTAGTACCTCATGCATCCTTACTTGTTTATACCTCTTGCATTCTCACATGTCCATTCATAATTAAATAACCATGCATCCTCACATGTCTATGCATTCAATAATGTCATACATTGCCTTCCACTTTTGTATGCTCATGCATTTAATTATGCATTCAATAATATTATGTCTTGTATTCTCCAATTGCATGCTCATACACTCATGTGTTTGTTTAATCATGTATTCATAGCAACTTGTAAATATTCTTCATGTTTGCTTTGCCTATACTCATGTTGTTGCCTCGGTTTGGAATAAAAAAAAGATTTGTTATGTTCTACTTTCTTTTCAAGTCCAAAATCAAATGTTTTCAAATAAAAACCTAAGGCATTTTTCATAAGCAAATCATTAGCCATCACTCGAAGCCATTGCTTGTTTGATCGTTAATGATGGAGCTACTAGTGGTAGTCACTCGAAGCCTTTGCTTGTTTGACTATCATGAAAACTCCCACACCTTAATCAAATACAAGTTAGTTAAAAAAACTCAAAAACAATATGAGTCGTTAGTGGTAATTATCACTAAGATTCATCCTTTTCCAAAACAATTTCAAAAAGATAATAAAACGTTGCGACTGGTAATCACTTGAGTAATTGCTCGACTGATTATCGGTTCCAACACTTTTCTTTCAAGTTAGTAGTGAACGCCACTCGAAGCCATTGCTTGTTTGGTATTCATGAACGCTTGAGTCATATTTCCAAAAACCCAAAAGATAAGATAAAAACAAAACACAGATTTTTTCTCAAAAATTAAGAATTAAGAACTACGTAGCTTTGATCCCTCAGTCATTGAGGGTACGTAGGACCGGGTCATATCCCGTCAAGCTCGCTTTCAAAAAATCAAAACAAAGAATTAAGAACTACGTAGCTTTGATCCTCACCATTGAGAAGTGCACGTAGGGCTGGGTCATATCCCGTCAAGCTTACTTTCAAAAACCTTAGTTTAGTTTCACTTTTCAAAAATCCCAAAAAGATTTCTCTCTCTTGTTTTCTAAAAACATTTTCAAATAAAAAGGAAAAGAAAAGAAGTAGAACGATTATTTTCAAATCAAACAATCCAAACCACACATCGAATTAATGGTTCCCTTTCGGTAGAAAGGAGGTGTGGGGTGCTAATACCTTCCCCACACCTAACCCGACCCCAGAACCTACATTTTACATTTTGAAAGACCACCGCCTTTTTGTAAAAAAAGACCTTTTTCTAATGTTTTGGTCTAAAAACTAAAATATTAGTGGCGGCTTCACAATTCTCACGTTGTACACTGAGAAATCCCAAACCGGATTTTTCGGGGCGCAACAGCTGGCGACTTCACTGGGGATCGAACCCACAATCTCTGGTTCAAAGTGGGTCAAGCCTAATTAATCCGATGTGTGGTTCAAAGTGTTTGATTTGAATTTTCATTTTACTTCTTCATTTCCTTACTTTTTTCTTTTCTTTCTTTATATGCTTATAACTATGCATGCTTTCCCCCATCTATCATAATCCCTTCTTCTCTGCTCCCTTTCTTGAGGTAAGCTCTATATGGTTGTTGACGACACCTTAGGTTAGTTCATTTGTTTTGAAGTGATGCTAAACCTTAGGGTAGACGACATATTATCGCTTTGCTTGTCATGCGGGTGTGCGGCTTTTTCTTGCGGGTGGGGAGGGTAGATTTTAGAAAGTATGTGCTCAATCACACACTTTCACACCTTACATTTTGTATGTTATGAGTGGGCTCCTATACCCGGATCCAAAAACACCTAGGAGAGTGGAGGCGATTAGTGATTGTCATTCGAGACTTTTGTCATGTCGATACTCATGAAAGTCTCAACCAGAGTACGCTTTCTCATGACGCTTCACACTTGGTAGTTCTCTACATTTGTGGATGTCGCCATGAGGATTCTATAGCTCTGGTAGCCATAGTGAGGGTGTGAATTAGAACTACATGGAAGGAACTTTTGAAGTTGCCCTAGAGCTTAGGATTCCCACCTTTGTAGGACACGAGGACATACAAATTGTGTGTTGCATTGTAGTTTAGACATGTCTTTCCTAAAAAAAAAAGAAAAGAAAAAGAAAGATTTTCAAAAAAAAAGGGGGCATCTTGCATCGTGGCATCATTACATCATTGCATCATTTGCATTAAATAAAGTTTCAATTTTGAAAAAATCATTCATCTTGCATTCCACTTCATTGCATAAAATGAAAAAACAATTATCATCTTCATAGCATAAGCATTTCATTTATAATCAAAAAGAGGAAAGAGCTCCTCGCCAAGTTCATCCAAAACATGGCATTCATGCATAAGCATAATTTCAAAAAGAAGTCACGGTAGAACTACGTACGCTTTGATTCCTCATCGCAAGTGAGGATACGTAGGAGCGGGTCCACCCCGTCAAGCATAATAAATAAAAATTTCATTTTGAAAAAGCATCATTCTTGCATCATTCATCATCCAAAAATGCATTGGCATTTCATATTTCGTCTTGCATAAAAAGGAAACATCAATGAGAAAATTTTTAAAATAATCACACTTTTCAAGTGAACATGCTTTCATGCATTTCATTTTCATCATGTATACATCATAATGTTTTCATCCATGCATTGCAATAAAGAATTTTGATGAGAGACGAGATTTTCTTGCAAAATAATCTTTCCTTTTTTTGAAAAGTTTTTGCAAACTCAAGGTGTTCAAGGCGCTTAGTTTTTCACCTCGATAGCTCATGAAAGACTGAAATAGTTCATCAAAAAAAAAAAAAAAAGAAGTTTTTATCGGGTTTTTAACCGATGATAACTCTTTGTAAAGCGTTCTTCTAGTAGGCATGCATGCCACGTGCGATTTCTCTTGTTTGAGTCGGTCAATTTCCTTCATTCATCATCATTCCCCATCCAAGTCTAAACCCGCCCGTCCACCCATAAAGTGCATGTTCTCTCCCATCGGTGCATACTTGACCTTTTTGGTTCATTCTCACTAGCACTTTAAGTCCTCCATGTGGGGCAAGTGCGTGATCACTAATTTCCCTTGTTAATATCATATTCCCTTAGTGCAAGTCTTTCAAAAATAATAATAAACAAGAAAATAAGCTCGCTAGGTTGAAAACCCAAAAGGCGGCCTAGGCAAAAAAGCGCGGTGGATTGAAAACTCGCAAAGAGCGATCCAGCAAAAATTAGGGCATAAAAAGGAAAATGCGAAGAAAGGAGCAAACACATATAGATAGATGAACTGTAGTCATGTTTAAAAAAAAAAAATAAATAAGCAATCGGGATTTGAAATGAAGTTTGGCCATATCCTCAGAAATCCCAAAATCCCAGAAAATCCCTCTCCTACACACCTTAAGCCAAGAAAAACCAAAATCCAAAATCACCCTAGACAAGGATCGCCTCAAATATCAAAAAAATGCCTCATCTTTTTATCAGCTCACCTGAGTCAAAGAAGGAAAGGTATCATAGAACAAAAAAGAGAGAAAATCAAAAAAAAGAAGAAAAAAAGAAGAATCATAAAAAAAAAATCAAAGAAAATCAAAAAGGGATTCAAAAATGAAAATCCCAAAACAAAGGAAAATACAAAAGAAATGTAAGTGGTGGTGATACACGAGATCCTTGTCTCAATAAATCTTCAAACACTTCATCATTCCCATACACCTCTCCTTAGTAAACCTTAAACACTTCCTTTGGCCTCAACATCAAACCCTTAGCCATCCTACCATGAGACACAAATTTGCCATAACAAAGCCCAAACAAGCCCAATAACCATTTCCTCATAGACCATTAACCGTCAATCAACGCCGAACAAAACTCATCCTCCCATTAGCCTCAAACACTTCATTAAGCCTAATCATCCTTCCTCCACAAAACACCACAATCCCGAAAAGTCCATTCCGATCAATGACTGATTGCTGTTGTTTTCTCAAATTTTAAATCTCAGGACAACTAAGTTTATCTGTCTACAATGTGTTTGCTTAAAAGAAAAACAAATGATCAGAAAAAAGAAAGCTGATCAAAGAAAAAACCCTTAGGAAAAATAAATGAGGGAACAAAAACAAACAAGCAGAAAAAAGAAAGCTGCTCAAAAAGAAAAAAAAAACAAACAATCAAAAAGTTAGAAGGACTTGCACTCCAAGATACATTCATGTTGCATTGAAACAAGGTCTAATGATCACCAAGTGAGGCTTCATTCACACCAAAAGTCGAGACATTCACAGAGAACCAAAAGATTTGCACTAAAAGTTGGGGGGCATTCTCTTCACCACCCACCCACCCTGGTCTTGGGAAATTTTGTTCAAATGCCCATCCCATGTCACTCCAGTTGTCAATATCTCCAAACAGGGGCAAGTCGTTCATTCATAGTTACCAAAAGCTTGAATTGGAGCAGTTTTGTCCTTGTTATGACTAGGGCAACATCAAACTTTATGGGTTGAGACCAAATCTCTTTTGCTTCACCCTTCATTTCGAAAGCCGAAGCATTCCCAATTCATTATCTTCTACACCCCTAGTTGTTGTCACCACTAGAGCGAGGGGGCAAGCTATTCACTCATCAAAGACACTGAATTGGGGCACTCATGAGCTTTGGCAATAACCATGTCTGTCATTCCTTCACTTGCCATAAATGTCCATTCCAAGTTGACTGACTCATTCATTCACATTTGCACCTCTATGCATGCTTACTAGACAAATGCTTCAAAGAGAAGAGAGCACAAGTTAATTACGTGATATCCAAAATTCAGTCATCATGGAAAGAAAGAGAAAGCATAAACGAGCTTGTTTGTAAATAAAAACCTTGAGAACACGGGGTTTAAATCAAAATTAGCTTTTTCAGAAAGAATGATCAGGATTCAATTTCACTTTTTGCATCCACAGTCTCGTGTCTCATCATTACAAAAATGTTCATCAAAACCAAAAATTCATGTCACATCATGCATCAAAGCATTGCATTTGCATTCCTCACATAGCAAAATATAGAAAAGTTCTTTAACCAGTTATCTTGGCGCATGAGGTCACCCAAAGTTGACCGCTTTTAGGGCTTGGTGCTCGCCTTGATCCTTTGGGATTTGGTTGTATCTTTTAGGGCTTCGGTGCTCGCCTCGATCCTTAGGGATTAGGTTGTTATCTTGTAGGGCTCTAGTGCTCGCCTTCATCCTTAGGGATTAGGTTGTTATCTTTTAGGGCTTTAGTGCTCGCCTTCATCCTTAGGGATTAGGTTGTTATCTTTTAGGGCTTTAGTGCTCGCCTTCATCCTTAGGGATTAGGTTGTTATCTTTTAGGGCTTTAGTGCTCGCCTTCATCCTTAGGGATTAGGTTGTTATCTTTTAGGGCTTTAGTGCTCGCGCTTCATCCTTAGGGATCAGGTTATTATCTTTTAGGGCTTGATTGCTCGCCTTCATCCTTAGGGACTAGGTTATAAACGGTAGGCTTAAAGCGTTGACCCTCAGCCAAAAACAAAAAAAAGAGAAAAAACAATAGAAGAAGAAAATCAAAACATACCATCCAGCATTCCACTAAGATCATCGCATCACATGCATTCGCATAACACGTCTTTGCATTACATTTGCATCATATAGATATCTGTAGTTCTTGGTAAAATGTAAATAAAGAAGCGACTAGCGGTTTGCCTCATGCATCTAGGCATTGCAATCTATTCATTACAAAGATATGCATCAAAACATTACATTAGCATTTTGTGCATTCATCACATAACAAAAATGGTCCACGTCGGTTCGCCATATTAATACTTGCATTTCATAGAGGAAAATAATAAAAGAGGAATCTTTTCATTGCATTGGCATCATATTAATGTTCGCCCTTCATAAAAAGGAAAAAATAAGATCATTGCATGTCATTCATCATTAGAGCATCACATTTTGCATTAGACATTTCATAGAAAAAGGCAAAAAGAAGAGTTCTCCATTGCATGTCATCCGCCATCTCATCAAAACACAAGAGCATTACATACTATCAAACACCATAAATTTTGCATTAGCATACTGAACAAATAAAGTCATGCATTACATTCATCAAGCATAAAACCATGCACTCATCGGACATAGAAAATAAAGAAAAGAGAAATTTAGGTATTTGCATTACATTCATCATAAGAAAAAGGAAAAGAAAATAACAATCATGGCATTTGCATTGCATGCATTGGTTCTTTCTTTTCATTTGCAAATAAGTGGGAGAGGATAAACACCTCGGTGTTAATGCTCGCGTCGCTTTCTAGAAAGCGCTTCCCTAGTTAAGAGTTTAAAGAAAACAAAAGAAAACAAGGAAGGAGAGAGAAAAGAAAAAGAGAAAGAGTTCAGAGGAAAGAAAGAGGCAAGAGGAAGAGTTCAGAGGAGGAGAGAGAAAAAGAAAGAGAAAGCAGAGAAAAAAGGAGAAAAGAGAAAGCAGAAAAGGAAAAAAAGAGAAAGAGTTTAGAGAAAATGAAGGGAAAAAAAAGAGAGAAACAAAAAGAAAGAGAAAGAGTTTAGAGAAAAGAAAAGAGAGAAAGAGTTTAGAGGAAAGAAAAAAGAGAGAGAGAGAGAGAGAGAGAGAAAAGAAAAGAAAAGAAGAGAGAGAAGGAGAGAAAAGGAAAAAAAAGAGTCCAGAGAAAAAGAGAGTCCGAGAAAAGAAAAAAAGAGTCGGAAAAAAGAAAGAAAAGAGTCTAGAGAAGAGAAAAAAAAGAGAAAAAGAGAAAGAGAAGAAAAGCAAACGAAAAGATAAGAGAACGCCCAAGCGCACAAGAAAAAGAAAAGAGTGCGTCCAAGCACGCAAGAAAAGATAAGAAAGCGCCCAAGCGCACAAAAGAAAAGATAAGAGAACGCCAAGCGCACAAGAAAAAGAAAAGAGTGCGCCCAAGCACGCAAGAAAAAAAACAGAGAGCGCCCAAGCGCAAGAGAAGAATAGAGCGCCCAAGCACGCAAGAAAAGAACAGAGAGCGCCCAAGCGCGCAAGAGAAGAATAGAGAGCGCCCAAGCACGCAAGAGAAGAACGAGAGCGCCCAAGTGCGCAAGAAAAGAATGAGAGCGCCCAAGCACGCAAGAGAAGAAACAGAGCGCCAAGCGCGCAAGAGAAAAGAGAGCGCCCAAGTGCGCAAAAAGAGAGGTCTCACATCGATACGAGCAACGCGATGGACGCGCAGCCCATGCGAGGCATAGTGGAATAGTTGTATCAAGCCTAAGATACGATGGGCGCCTGATTGATCTCGTATATCGATTCGAGTCGATAACGATCCCCTGGCCGCTCGAAAGACCGAGAGATTCGGGAAGAACGTGCTCCTCAAAGCTACGTGCAAGCTCGGATTCGTCAAAAGTTCGTTCAAGGATTACGAGTTTTAGGCAACTGGGCATTTTACCGCTTTTTGCACGCTAAGTGTCCATTTATGCAAGACGACGCAGTACCCCTTTTATCTTTTCGTCAAAAAAATAATAATAATAATAAATAAATAATAAAAAAATAAATAATAAAAAAAGAGGAAGAAAAAAAAAAAGAAATCGAAGTTTCCCCAAATGGACAAAATTGGCATGATTTCTGAATTCTTTATTTCTATTTTATCTTTGAAATATGTCTTGCGTGATCCATATTTCTTGATAAAATCCAAATAAAGAGAAATTTATCATACCCCAATTTTTAAAACTAAAGTAAAACCCTAATTTTCCCCAAAAATAAATAAATAGAAGAAAAAGAATCATGCATTGCATTTAGGGTCCTAAAGTCATTTCAAAGTTTCTAAAATCATTTTTGGAGTTGAAATGCACTTTTGGACAAAATAGGATTTTTTTAGGGTAAGGGGCATTTTGGTCATTTTACATAACAGGATAATTTTCTCGTCAAAAGTATGCACATACCAAAAGTACATTTTCTCTTATCCAAGATAATTTTTGTACAATTTTTAGAGAGAATATCCTAGCCTAAAATAATTAAAATGCATTTTCCCTATTTTTATTGCATAAAAATATTAAAAGACCATTTAATATTCCCCAATTACTAAATAACAATTTTGTTTGTCTAGAGTAATTAGGAGACTATTTTATGGTGCCCAAAAATATGTAACACATTTTCAATAGGTGCATTCCCATGTTGCATGCCCAAAAATTCAAATTTCAAAATGCAAAAATGGGAAGTGTCCTCAATAAGACAAAAAGACCAAAAACAAGTTTTTTTCTAATTTCCCTCTCCATGTTCAGCCTATGCACGAAAATATCTCTTCCTCTCTCATAAAAATCTTCTACACACTTCTTTTCTTACTCACCAAGTTTGGATTTGATCATATCTTCATTTTGCCCATTTTGGTAAATTATTCCACACACTTACACTAACCTCTTCACCCAAAAATGCATTCTTTCCTTTTTGATAACATCCCCTCACCAAATTACCCCTAACCCTATTCTAGATCCTTCTCACAAGAGTCACCATTCCATAATTAGATTTTTGTTCACAAATTTCCCCTTCTTTTTTGTTCACACATGCGCCCCACTCTCTCACACACTCACCTTCACTTGTGTTTTCTAAATACCCTAATCCATGTGACCACCAATCTTAGCCATCCATTCAAAAATCAAATCAAATCCTAGTGGTTTACAAGAGATGCATTGTCACAAATACCCCTAAGTTGTCACTTCATATAAAAGCCCAAAATAAGACCTAACACACACACACCCTCTCATTTTTACCCTAGCAAATCTGTCCTCTCCTCCTTCCCCCTCTCTAGGCCGTAGCTACCACCCCTTTCCTTCCATCTTTTCTTCATTTTTCCACCATCAAAACTCCATAATTCTTTCATCATTAAAAAGATCTCCTCATAAGCTTCAATAATCATTCAAGTTTGATCAAAGAGAAGCCATTTGCGTGGGGTTTCAAGGTTGTTGAGGTTGTGTTCTTCAAGTTCTTGCTCTCTTTTTCATTTCCTAGTTATTTTGAGAGGTAAATAAATTCTCCTTTGCATTTTTTTCACTTTTCACCATGTAGATCTCTTCATCTCTCCGCTTTCCTCTCTAAGAGGCTTTAGAGGTTCATTTCAAGCACTATGTCAAGGACTTTGGGAGCCTTGGGTGCTTGAAGTGAACCCCTGGCCTGAGGAGAGGTTTCTTGTGTTTTCATCATATTGTTCTTGCATTTTTCATACTCATTTTGTCATTTTTGCATGAATAAAAATTTCCACATGAGATATGCATCCCATTGTTCATGTTATAAACTTGCAAGTTGAGATTTGGTTTGATTTGTGAGGTTGAGGTTTCGGTTTTAGGTTCCTAAATTAGGGTTTCATTATCTCTTATTTTCTTTGATTTTGTGAGTTGAATAAATAATGAAATGATGTTTGTTTGAGTGTGATACACATGTGTAGATCTTAGGGTTTATGTGTGTGTGTCTAATGAGGTGATTTGGTTGCAAGAAATTTGTTGAAGTTGAGCATTGTTGTATATATATGGGTTCGGCCATAGAGCCATTTTTGTGACCAATTTGCTTACTCAAATTCGTTGTTTGATCTTGTTTGGTAAATTAATTGTTGTGAATTGTGTTTTTTCACTTTTTACCTTTTAGTTTTTATCATTCACTTAAGTGTTACTAAATAGTAAAAAACATTTACCTTCACTTAAATAATTCACCTCCTTCACTTAAGTAAGTTACCATTTCATTAATAATTTACCTTTACTTTTTACCTTCCTTAAATTACAAAAAGACCCAAAACATTTTCTAGTTTACATTTATAACTTTTTAACTTTATAAAATCAACCCAAAAATACTTTTTACTACCTTTTCCTAAGACTCTAAAAACACAAAAACATTTCACCATTTCCTAAGAATAAGGTAACTAAACTTTTACCACTTTTTATGACACACTCTCACATTCTTGCACTTAAATAAAACCTCATTCACTCTCTTGCATTCTCATTTGCATACCCTCTTGCTTTAACCTTCATGCTTTTTCATATATTCATATCTCTTGCACACTCATTTGCACTCTCACTTGTTAGTACCTCATGCATCCTTACTTGTTTATACCTCTTGCATTCTCACATGTCCATTCATAATTAAATAACCATGCATCCTCACATGTCTATGCATTCAATAATGTCATACATTGCCTTCCACTTTTGTATGCTCATGCATTTAATTATGCATTCAATAATATTATGTCTTGTATTCTCCAATTGCATGCTCATACACTCATGTGTTTGTTTAATCATGTATTCATAGCAACTTGTAAATATTCTTCATGTTTGCTTTGCCTATACTCATGTTGTTGCCTCGGTTTGGAATAAAAAAGATTTGTTATGTTCTACTTTCTTTTCAAGTCCAAAATCAAATGTTTTCAAATAAAAACCTAAGGCATTTTTCATAAGCAAATCATTAGCCATCACTCAAGCCATTGCTTGTTTGATCGTTAATGATGGAGCTACTAGTGGTAGTCACTCGAAGCCTTTGCTTGTTTGACTATCATGAAAACTCCCACACCTTAATCAAATACAAGTTAGTTAAAAAAACTCAAAAACAATATGAGTCGTTAGTGGTAATTATCACTAAGATTCATCCTTTTCCAAAACAATTTCAAAAAGATAATAAAACGCTTGATTGGTAATCACTTGAGTAATTGCTCGTGATTATCGGTTCCAACACTTTTCTTTCAAGTTAGTAGTGAACGCCACTCGAAGCCATTGCTTGTTTGGTATTCATGAACGCTTGAGTCATATTTCCAAAAACCCAAAAGATAAGATAAAAACAAAACACAGATTTTTTTCTCAAAAATTAAGAATTAAGAACTACGTAGCTTTGATCCCTCAGTCATTGAGGGTACGTAATCAAATACAAGTTAGTTAAAAAAACTCAAAAACAATATGAGTCGTTAGTGGTAATTATCACTAAGATTCATCCTTTTCCAAAACAATTTCAAAAAGATAATAAAACGCTTGCATTGGTAATCACTTGAGTAATTGCTCGTGATTATCGGTTCCAACACTTTTCTTTCAAGTTAGTAGTGAACGCCACTCGAAGCCATTGCTTGTTTGGTATTCATGAACGCTTGAGTCATATTTCCAAAACCCAAAAGATAAGATAAAAACAAAACACGATTTTTTCTCAAAAATTAAGAATTAAGAACTACGTAGCTTTGATCCCTCGATCATTGAGGGTACGTAGGACCGGTCATATCCCGTCAAGCTCGCTTTCAAAAATCAAAACAAAGAATTAAGAACTACGTAGCTTTGATCCTCACCATTGAGGGTACGTAGGACCAAGGTCAATCCCGTCAAGCTTACTTTCAAAAAACCTTAGTTTAGTTTCACTTTTCAAAAATCCCAAAAAGATTTCTCTCTTGTTTTCTAAAAACATTTTCAAATAAAAAGGAAAAGAAAAGAAGTAGAACGATTATTTTCAAATCAAACAATCCAAACCACACATCGAATTAATGGTTCCCTTTCGGTAGAAAGGAGGTGTGGGGTGCTAATACCTTCCCACACCTAACCGAACCTAACCTACATTTTTGAAAGACCACCCGCCTTTTTGTAAAAAAGACCTTTTTCTAATGTTTTGGTCTAAAAACTAAAATATTAGTGGCGGCTTCACAATTCTCACGTTGTACACTGAGAAATCCCAAACCGGATTTTTCGGGGCGCAACAGGTTGCAGGTGTTATTTTACAAATGTCCCGGTGGGGGTGGTTTTGTGTGTGTAAATGGGGTGGGGTGAGTGAGACTTGCATTTCTGGGCATATTTCACCGTGCCATATTTTGTATTTACCTGCCCAAAAACATTTTTAAACATTTTGGCTCGAGTGGTTTTCGGTTTGCAAGTGTTGTGTGTCTTTGGGTCGGTTGTGGGCGCCAAATTGTCTTTGCCCAGGCGCTAGGCTGTGCTGCTGTCCTCGAGGCGTGTCTCGAGGCGTGTCTTAGTTTGTGTCTAGGTGTGCTTTTGCGCAGGGGCGCGATTGCTAGAAAAGTGGCGCCAGTGGGCCGTGGTTGCCACGTGGGGCGCCAAGTTCTTGAAGTTTCGCGCTAGTCTTTGTGTTGCACCAGGGGGCGCCAGAATGTGGGGAAGTTGGCGCCTAGTGCTGCCAAGTGCCTAAGCGGGTGTTGTTTTGATTCCTAGGTGACAGTTTGGTCCCTAGATGATTGTTTTAGTCCTAAATGGTGGTTTAGGACCTTGAGTGAGGTTGAGTCCTCTAGATGAGATTAGTCCTTGGGACTTAATGGTGTTGAGCGTGTACCTTGAGATGACTGAGGATGCCATGGGGGCATGGTAGGAGGGCCAAGCCATGAGGGCTATAAATGAGATTAATAATGAGGTAGGAGTTAGTGAGTAAATTGAGATGTTTGAGAATGTGTTTGTGTTGTTACATGGAGTCTCATGCATACATTTGGCTGCGGTCGTAGAGCTTATAAACTGATTGTGAAGCCTGAGGGCAGGCCGGAGGGCCAGAGTCATGAGGACTCCATTTGATGATGAGACTGCCGGAGGGCAAATATTGAGAATGCCGGAGGGAAAATGGTACCACATGCATAATTACATTGCATACATTCGCATGAATGCATGAACATTAGTGAGCGATGATTGGTATGATTGATTGTGCTGTGAACTGTGATTGTATATATTGCCTATTATCACTTTTATTATATAGTTCGAGACTCACCCTTCTGTTGTTGTTTACCACAGGTAGTCATGAGTGAAGGCTTGTCACCTTCACTATTCCCTGAGTCGGTCTGCTCTGATACGTAGCACCTAGGGGATGGGTTATGAACTTTATTTTGATTGTTTTGCTCAGTGTTGAGTTCTTTACTGTTGTACTATGTATTTTGAGATTGAGAATTATTCTTGTGAGCTGTAGTTTTATTCCGCTGCATGATATGAGTTATATCCCACGTTTTATATGGTGTTATGTATTGGTTCATATTTTCTGAGCTGAACCGACTGTTTGAGTATTTTTAAGAGAGGAGCGTAACACTCCATTTAATGAAAAAATGATTTTTATACTCTGATTTTTGCTATAAATTACCGGGTAGAAATGGGGTGTTACACAAAACAACTCAGCAAACATAACTACAATCTACTCACACATAACAACTCATCATAACACAAAATTATACGTGAGAAGAGAGCCCCCTAACCTTGTTCAGTTGAGTAGAACACTCTATCTTCACTGCAACTCTCCAGTTAACACTCGCAGCAACTCTTCTCCCTTTGAACTTGAGCTTCTTCTTCGCCGGAAGCTCTCCCTTCTCTCTAGAAAATGATCTCACCTACCAACTTCTCTCTCTTACTTCTCTTTGACTTTTCTTAGATTCCTTTTTGGTGAAAACATGCTCCCTCTCCTTCGACACTTTCATTTAAGGCACACACTTGGGCTTCTAATGGCTCATGGGCCTCCAATGGCTCATGGGCCTCTACGCCCACCTTCTCCATTCACTTAAGCATCTCCTAAATGAAATAAACTCCTAATTAATACTTGGCTTAATTAAAAAGTTGTAAACCTTAAATAACTCAACTAAATAATTAATTGAACTATTTTGGGGTGTTACACTTAGTACAACCGATGCACCCCCAACTTAGCTTCTACAGCTACCCTAATTTTTAGTAAAAATTTGGCACTCCCATGGTCCACCAAACAGCTAGCTTAGCTAAAATCATTTCTAGGATCACTAAGTTCCACCTGAGTTAATGTTTTGAGTGTGGAAGCAAGATTGCATAAGTTCCTTCACCACATGGGATACTATTCGCTCAATTCTCACAACATCATCACTAAGTTTGCTCAACTAATTTCAAAAATTTTAACAGGAAATTCACCATATGATTGCATTTTATTCATGAAACTGACGATAGGTCCTCCTCCCACTTAAACACAGCAGTGTCCTCACTGATTGATTTAGGGGAAGACCTATTTACAAAGACTAAGGCAAAAACAAAAATAAAATTAAAAACGACAACTAACCTAAGGAAAAATAATGCGAAAAACTAAAAAGATAAGGGTTGAGAAAATTGGGTTGCCTCCCAACAAGCGCTTCTTTAACGTCACTAGCTTGACGTTACCTCCGGTTTTAAGAGTCGCTTAAAACCAATTCCAGCTTTTCTCTCTCTACCACTTCACCCAAGTACGACTTCAACCTCTTCCAATTTGGTCAAAGAGCTACTAATGATAGCTGGATGAAGATCATCATTTGCAAGGAAAACATACTTCAGATGAGAGGGGAGTTGCTTCAATTCAGGAATCTTTTTCTCGGGACTCTCCCCCCTATCTAGCTCTTCTTTTTTCTTTGACACATTTTCTATCTGAGAAGCTTCAAACTGCAACATACAATCTTCTATTTCACTCCCCAGATTCTCTTCTGCTTCTTCAATAGAGTTTACAATTACATTCTCCAATGGAGGAGATGGTACTTCCTGTCTGAAGGTCTCTTTCACAGAATTATCAAGTACATCCACCCTAAAACACTGTCCTTTGTCATCAGGATGGCACATAGCTTCAAAAACATTAAAGTGATCTTCTCATCCTGGAACCTTAAGATCAGCTTCCCTTGTTGCACATCAATCAAAGCTCGCCCTATGGCTAAAAATGGCCTACCCAGGATAAGTGGTACCTCTACATCTTCCTCCATGTCAAGTATCACAAAGTCTACCGGAAATAGGAATTTATCAACTCTGACCAGAACATCTTCCAACACTCCATAGGGATATTTTCTTGATCGATCGCCAAGTGTCGAGACATTCTAGTCGGTTTCACCTCACCACCACCAAGTCTCTTCAAAGATAGACAATGGCATAAGATTAACACCGCCCTGAGGATCACGAGAGAGCTTTGCCAATGGCTATGTTGCCAATTGCACACACGGAATGGTGAAGTTTCCGGATCTTTCATTTTTCGAGGAAGCTTCCTTTGAATTATGGCTTTGCACTCTTGATCAAAGCCACTTTGTTTCATCTTCTTTGAATTTCCTCTTCTTTGTCAAGAGCTCCTTCATGAACTTGGCATAGATGGGCATTTGTTCTAGAGCTTCTGCGAATGGGATATTAATTTGAAGTCGCTTGAAAATCTCCATGAACTTTGAAAACTGCTCATCTTTTTGATTTTTCTTGCTCGCATGAGGGTATGGCAGCTTCACTTGAGGAGAGGATGCTTTGGGTTTCTCTTGTACCTGCACATCAAAGAACAAATTGTTTTCATTAAGGTTAGACTTCACACCTTCTTCACTTTGCTCGTTTTCAACTTCCCCAATTTTTTTATTTTCATTTTTTTCACTCAACTCATTTTTTTCATTTTCTACTTCCACCTTCTTCTCACAAGTCACCACAGGCGTTTTCTGTAACGCCCCAAATTTTATTAGAAATTATTTGGAGTTAATTTGATAGGGTAGCGGACCAAATTGGAGAGTTTTTGGCATAGGGACCACGTTGAGAATGACTAAAATTGATGTTAGAAATACTTAATATATGATTATTATTATTATTATTATTATTATTATTATTATTATTATTATTATTATTAAAAGCAAGTTTCTAGAGAAAACCAGAGTTGTTATGGGAGGGAGGAAAAGTAGGAGGAAAAGTGGGAGGAAAAGTAGTGTATGGTTGAGAATTAAAAATCAAATTAAAAAGGGTTAGAGTGTTTATGCTCATTTAAATTAAGGAGTGGGGTGTAGTAAATAAATGGGGAGTATTATAATTAAATAAGGAGGATATGAGAAAGTAATTAGGGGTGTGCAATTAAGGCCCATTGGAGTTAAGTGGCCCAAACCCAAATAATAAAAACATTAGGGTCTTAGGAGAAACCCTCATTAGAAGCAAAAGATCAAAAATTAGAAAGTGAGAAGAGGAGAAGAGAGGGACCGCGCGGCTAGGGCTAGAGAGAGAGATCTTGCGTGAAGAATCAAGGAGGAAGGAAGAATCTTGGAGTGTTGGTGTCTTGGAGGGGTTTGCTTGAGAGCTTTAGTGTTATCTCCTTCAAATTAACAAGGTATGGGGGCTCTCTTTTGTAGTTAATAATTTATAGAACATGAAACCATAGGGATTAGGTGTTAGGAGAAATTGTATAATTGATTCTTGGTGTGCTTGAACGATTGATTTGAATGACTATACTACTATTTTCATGTTTTATGTTGTTTGTTTCTTTGTTTGGGAGATAAAAGTTGTTGTTTTTATGTTTTATGGTGCTATTTCTTTGTTTTGGAAAATAAAAAGGGTGTTGTTTTTATGATTTATGTGCTGTTTGTTGTTTTGGAAAATAAGGGGTTGCTGTTTTTCATAAATCAATGTTGCTGTTTTTTTATTGAAATATGAGCTGCTGTTTTCCTAATAATAAAGTGCTGTTCTTTGTTGGTCTAAAAATAAAGTGTTGTACTATTTTTGTAAAGTTGATATCTTTCAACCAGGAACCCGATTGAGGTGTTCTAAAATGCGTTGGAAAGCCTATTCAGAGGCCTAACTGAATATTCTATTTTTAAGGCAAAATAAACTGTTTTGTGTCGCTGTTTATACAAATAAAATGCTCTTTGTTTTCACACTATTTGATCTCTTGTGTTAGCGCAAAATTCTCATTTTTTTGGCGCATAAAAGGTGATGTTTCCTTCTAAATTTTAAATGTGTTGTTACTAAATTCTAAATGGGTTATTTTCTCAACTTTAAAGGTGGTGTTTCTTCCTAAATTATAAATGTGATGTTTCTTTCTAAAATCTAAAATGTGTTGTTACTAAAAATCTAAAGGTGTTATTTTTCCTCAATTTTTAAATGTGGTGTTTATGATGATGCGGTGATATAATTGTGATGGTTATGACTGTGATGTTATGATGATGTTGTGATATAATTGTGTTGGTTTAGTCCCTGGCGTTGACTTTAGTCCTTTGGTGTGGAATTGGTCCTTGGTGTTCTTTTAGTCCCTGTAGAGTTAATATTTATGGTGTCATATATTAAATGGTGATTATATTGTGGTGATGAGAGGTCTATGACTCTCCTTGGTGATTGGTGAATATATATAATTGTTGGTGAGCATATTAATGCATTATTTGGTGTTCTGGTGTTATGGTGCATAGTCATGGTGTCGCATAATCATATGCATTTTTGGTGAATAGGCCTCGGCCTCATAATATATTTTGGTGATTGGTGAATTCCCTCAAGGCAATTTTGGTGATGGATCCACATGCATATGCCCGTGGAGTTTTGGGTTGCATCTCATGCATTACATTCATTTTATGGTGACTGATTTGGGTGTTCATAAACTAATGGTGTACTTGACTTGATTGTATTTCGTGTACTTGACTTGATTGTATTTCGGTGTACTTGACTTGATTGTATTTTGGGTGTACTTGACTTGATTTGTATTTCGGTGTACTTGACTTGATTTGTATTTATGGTGTATTTGATGGATTGTATTTACGGTGTGCTAGCTTGCCTATTCTAATCGTGTTTTCTTGTTTTATCTATTATGATCTATGTAAAGAGACTCACCCTCTTGCGTCGTGTTGCCTCGTATGTCAAGAACTGCGGGCAGTGACGGGATGAAGGTGACTAAAGATCCTTCTTCTAGTATGGTCGAGTCGGCTCGATACGAGTAACCGGGGATGTTTAGTTGTTATTTTCTTTATATTTTGAACTATTGCTTAAGTCGTTATTTTCCACTTCATTGTAATACTTATTCCCGGAGTTTATTGGTGCTATGTATCCTAAGCTTTGGAGTTTTATTTTTAATTAATTAATTTGGAGTTTTGAAAGGTGTTTTGTTTTAAATGTGACACCTCGAGTGGTCGCACTAAAAATTTTATTGCACTCGATTTTTGAATAATTCAAATAGTAGTTACTGTGAGAAGGGGTGTTACATTAGTGGTATCAGAGCAGTTCGGTCTGTCCGGCCAAGTTATCGAGTCGTCGAGTCTATTAACCCTCGAGTCTTGGTAGTCGTTCTAAGTTTTAGTTATGTTGTTGTCTATTGCTGTCGAATGTTGTGAACGTTTAAGTCTTGTATTGTCTGCTATGATTGATCTTGTATTGCCTGGTGTGTTCTCTGTGTCCCTTGTCGATCTTCGACAGAGACTTTGTTACAAATTTTTGTTTGTCGTTGGGTGGGGTAATTGTAATCTTGGGTATGAACTGGTTAGAGCATAACCATGTTCCTATTAGTTAAATTTTCGAGGACGAAAATATTCTAAGTTGGGGAGAGTTGTAACGCCCCAAATTTTATTAGAAATTATTTGGAGTTAATTTGATAGGGTAGCGGACCAAATTGGAGAGTTTTTGGCATAGGGACCACGTTGAGAATGACTAAAATTGATGTTAGAAATACTTAATATATGATTATTATTATTATTATTATAAGCAAGTTTCTAGAGAAAACCAGAGTTGTTATGGGAGAGAGGAAAAGTAGGAGGAAAAGTGGGAGGAAAAGTAGCGTATGGTTGAGAATTAAAAATCAAATTAAAAAGGGTTAGAGTGTTTATGCTCATTTAAATAAGGAGTGGGGTGTAGTAAATAAATGGGGAGTATTATAATTAAATAAGGAGGATATGAGAAAGTAATTAGGGGTGTGCAATTAAGGCCCATTGGAGTTAAGTGGCCCAAACCCAAATAATAAAAACATTAGGGTCTTAGGAGAAACCCTCATTAGAAGCAAAAGATCAAAAATTAGAAAGTGAGAAGAGGAGAAGAGAGGGAGCGCGCGGCTAGGGCTAGAGAGAGAGATCTTGCGTGAAGAATCAAGGAGGAAGGAAGAATCTTGGAGTGTTGGTGTCTTGGAGGGGTTTGCTTGAGAGCTTTAGTGTTATCTCCTTCAAATTAACAAGGTATGGGGGCTCTCTTTTGTAGTTAATAATTTATAGAACAAGAAACCATAGGGATTAGGTGTTAGGAGAAATTGTATAATTGATTCTTGGTGTGCTTGAACGATTGATTTGAATGACTATACTACTATTTTCATGTTTTATGTTGCTGTTTGCTGTTTGGGAGATAAAAAGTTGTTGTTTTTATGTTTTATGGTGCTGTTTGCTGTTTTGGAAAATAAAAAGGGTGTTGTTTTTATGATTTATGTGTTGTTTGCTGTTTTGGAAAATAAGGGGTTGCTGTTTTTCATAAATCAATGTTGCTGTTTTTTTTATTGAAATATGAGCTGCTGTTTTCCTAATAATAAAGTGCTGTTGCTGTTGGTCTAAAAATAAAGTGTTGTACTATTTTTGTAAAGTTGATATCTTTCGAACCGGGAACCCGATTGAGGTGTTCTAAAATGCGTTGGAAAGCCTATTCAGAGGCCTAACTGAATATTCTATTTTTAAGGCAAAATAAACTGTTTTGTGTCGCTGTTTATACAAATAAAATGCTGCTGTTTTCACACTATTTGATCTTTGTGTTAGCGCAAAAATTCTCATTGTTTTAGCGCATAAAAGATGATGTTTCCTTCTAAATTTTAAATGTGTTGTTACTAAATTCTAAATGGGTTATTTTCTCAACTTTAAAGGTGGTGTTTCTTCATAAATTATAAATGTGATGTTTCTTTCTAAAATCTAAAATGTGTTGTTACTAAAAATCTAAAGGTGTTATTTTTCCTCAATTTTTAAATGTGGTGTTTATGATGATGCGGTGATATAATTGTGATGGTTATGACTGTGATGTTATGATGATGTTGTGATATAATTGTGTTGGTTTAGTCTCTGGCGTTGACTTTAGTCCTTTGGTGTGCAATTGGTCCTTGGTGTTCTTTTAGTCCCTGTAGAGTTAATATTTATGGTGTCATATATTAAATGGTGATTATATTGTGGTGATTAGAGGTCTATGACTCTCCTTGGTGATTGGTGAATATATATAATTGTTGGTGAGCATATTAATGCATTATTTGGTGTTCTGGTGTTATGGTGCATAGTCATGGTGTCGCATAATCATATGCATTTTTGGTGAATAGGCCTCGGCCTCATAAAATATTTTGGTGATTGGTGAATGCCCTCAAGGCAATTTTGGTGATGGATCCACATGCATATGCCCGTGGAGTTTTGGGTTGCATCTCATGCATTACATTCATTTTATGGTGACTGATTTGGGTGTTCATAAACTAATGGTGTACTTGACTTGATTGTATTTCTGGTGTACTTGACTTGATTGTATTTTCGGTGTACTTGACTTGATTGTATTTTGGGTGTACTTGACTTGATTGTATTTACCGTGTACTTGACTTGATCAGTATTTATGGTGTATTTGATCGGATTGTATTTTCGGTGTGCTAGCTTGCCTATTCTATCTGTGTTTTCTTGTTTTATCTATTATGATCTATGTAAAGAGACTCACCCTCTTTGCGTCGTGTTGCCTCGTATGTCAAGCAACCGCAGTGTGATGGATCGAAGGTGACTAGAGATCCTTCTTCTAGTATGGTCGAGTCGGCTCACGATCACGTAGTCTTGGGGGGATGTTTAGTTGTTATTTTCTTTATATTTTGAACTATTGCTTAAGTCGTTATTTTCCACTGCTGTAATACTTATTCCCGGAGTTTATTGGTGCTATGTATCCTAAGCTTTGGAGTTTTATTTTTAAATAATTAATTTGGAGTTTTGAGAGGTGTTTTGTTTTAAATGTGACACCCTCGAGTGGTCGCACTAAAAATTTTATTGCACTCTGATTTTTCGAATAATTCAAATAGTAGTTACGGTAGAAGGGGGTGTTACATTTTCAACTCCCGACCACTTCTTAGTGAAATAGCCTTAGCAGTTTCATTCTTTGGGTTATCAACGGTGGTAGCGGAGAATCCACTACCAGATGATTCAGCAAGCTGCTTTGATAATTGCCCAATTTGAGTCTCTAAGTTCTTTATGGATGCTTCATGATTTCTCTCCATATGCTTCATAGTCTGCTCTTGTGATTGAAAAGTGGTTTTGGTCATTTGCATGAATTGAGTTAAAGCATCCTCCAATTGAGAAGATTGTCTTTGTTGTTGAGGAGGTGCTTGAGATTGCTGCTGTTGGTTTGAACTTGCGGTATCATTATTTTTCCAAGAGAAGTTGGGATGATTCTTCCACCCAGGATTGTAGGTGTTAGAATACGGGTTCCCACCTTGCTTCTGAAAGTTCCCCATGTAATTAACTTGTTCACTGTTATCACCATGAGTAGCACAATCACCTTCATGAGCGTTTCTGCCACAGAAGTTACATGCCCCTGTTTGCACTGCTTGAACGGTTGCAGAATTTTTAGATCCACTTGGCAAAGCAAAGAACTAATCGTTTAGTGAGGGCTTCAATCTGAAGTGACATTACCTTTTGTTGAGCCAATACAGCACTATTAGAATCCAACTCTAACATCCCTTTCTTCACTGTGGCACCCCTATCATTTTGAATTTTGTACTCATTAGAGGCCATATGCTCCACTAACTGCCTTGCTTCCTCTCGCAGCTTTTAGTACCCAAAGATCCTCCGGTGAGGCATCTAACATCATCCTTGTTTGAGGTCGCAAACCATGACAGAAAGTTTGCAAATCAAGAAAATCATCAATACCATGCCTGGACATCTTTTTAATAATGACTTGAACCTTTCCCAAGCATCATAAAGCGACTCACCATCTCTCAGAACACCCCCTTACTTTTAATACTACTTAGCAAAATTAAATCAGAGTTTTCAAAAACCACTCAAGGAGTGCTACATTTTCTACATGAATTCAACCAAGAAAAACAATATAATAATTGCGCAGCTAAACAATTGTAGTGTGATGAACATACAGCACCTCGGCCAAGAAAGGAACCGAGCTCAACAAGTAACAGGTTATTAGTTACAACACAGTCAAAATAATACATGTTCCAATAGACATAGGTTTACAACTCAAAATAAACCTACATAACAGACTCACTATACTACTCGCCCCCAAAGGTCACACTACCAGAGCAAAATGACGTCAACTACGCAGAGTGAGGACTGACCTCTACTCGAGGATACCTGCAAGTTGCCACGAGAGCAGGCAACATCAAAACAGTAGGGTGAGTCTCTAAACACATATAATAAGGTTTATGACAAGCATTATGCTAAGCAAAACACATATAAACACCTCGGCACAACACACAAATAACACAATTATTTAGTGCATGAGTTATATGCATGATGCACTCCAAAACACCAAGGGCATATGCATGATGGATCCATTAGACCCAAGTCTTACGCTTACACCTTAGGACCAAGTCCTCTGCTTTCACCATAGGACCGAAGTCCTCTGCTTTCACCATTATGCTTTATGATCTAATGCGACACCATGAACAATGCATAACACACAGCATATACATCATTCAATTAAATCATAACACATTCTCAGTAACTCACCAATTAGACCGCAGCCTTACTGTTCATAAATAGGACCTAAGTCCTCTGCTCACCTCTAGGACCCAAGTCCTCTGCATTCACCATTTTCATTTATTTTAATGCCCATCGTGGACTTCATCATTTATTACTCCTCTACTCAGTAGCCATAAGGCCAACAACACACATACGTCATTCTCGTGCTAAAGGCCGACGCTCTACACATCGGCCAACAAAGACTAAGGCGTCGCGCCTCACTCACCAAACACCTCGGCACCTAGTAGTGGACCAAACAGTCACTACGAGGACTACAATGTCACTTAGGACTAAAACGCCACTTAGGGACCAAACTGACTACACCATTCAGCCACTCACGTGAATCGCCGCTTAAAACGACACTCTCCGCTGCGCCCAAAGAACAACTCGCGCGCTACACTAGCCTTAAAACAACACCTCGGCGCTTATAGCACCTCGGCACACCTACACTCTACTCCACTCATAGTCACTTCACTTCGCACGAAACGCACTTCACTTCCTCTACAACACCACCTGGATTACTCTACGCTTGAACACACCGCACGTAAAACACAACATCTCACCTCGGTAAGTACACCTAGGTATGATATACTCTTCATCTCGGCCATAACGCCTCGCATTACACGCTATACGTTATCAACTAAGACTTCAAAGACTAAGCCTAAGTACTTTACCTCGGCCTAAGCATCTCGGCCTACTTACCCTACACCTCGGCAAGTACAAACCGATACCTATACCTAGTCTCAGATACTCATACACTTAGTCACTTGTGCTCTATCACTCACCTCGGTTCTTATGTTATCGTTACTTACGTTCTTGACACTTACGATCATTCACTTAAGTTCCAACTTACGTATGGAAGGTAACTTCACCTCGGCAATCCTAAACCGACTACTCCATTTAACTCAAACGCACGCTCGTCACTTTATGATGTACGTTTTCAGCTACTCCTCTGTTATCCTAAGCCTATTCTTTAAGAACCTCTCCAAGATTATGCTCCCATTTCACTCCTTGATCCCTTGTATGATCAACTCTCCCATCCACTCCACACAACTCCACTGAAGTGAGCCAAAACACAACATCAAAAACATCAAAAAACACTCCAAACATGCAAAACAGCTTAGAAAACATAACTACAATCTACTCACACATAACAACTCATCATACTACAAAATTATATGTGAGAAGAGAGCCCCCTAACCTTGATCAGTTGAGTAGAACACACTCTCTTCACTGCAAATCCTCCAGTTAACACTCGCAGCAACTCTTCTCCCTTGAGCTTGAGCTTCTTCCACGCCAAATGCTCTTCCTTCTCTCTAGTAAGTGATCTCACCTACCAACTTCTCTCTCTTACTTTCCCTTTGACTTTTCTTTCTCAAAACACTTTGCATGCATGCTCCCTTTCCTTTGACACACTCCTTTATTGCATTAGCTTGGGCTTCAAATGGCTCATGGGCCTCCAATGGCTCATGGGCCTCTACGCCCACCTTCTCCATTCACTTAAGCATCTCCTAAATGAAATAAACTCCTAATTAATACTTGGCTTAATTAAAAAGTTGTAAACCTTAAATAATTCAACTAAATAATTAATTGAACTATTTTGGGGTGTTACAACTCTCCCCCACTTGGAATATTTCGTCCTCGAAATCTTACTCAAGAAAATAACTCGATAAGCTTCTCGCATCTTGCTCTCCCGGCTCCCAAGTAGCATTCTCACCAAAAGAGCTCCAAACCAAACCACCTTCACTAGCTTGATCTCTTTTCCCTTAAAGTCTTCACTTCTCGGCCTTCAATCTCGACGCAGACTGCTCCACACGATCAAGTTCTCCCTTACTTGCACGTCGTCCATCCGAATTACATGGGGACTGGTCGAAATATATTTCCTCGGTGAGACACATGGAACACATTATGCAAATTTGACAACAGTTAGGTGGCAAAGCAACTCGGTAAGCCACCTTCCCAACTCTCTCTAGGATCCGTATGGACCAATAAAACGAGGGGACAACTTCTTAGCCTTCAAAGCTCGACCCTTTTGATTCTGGGATTGACTCTCGAAACACATGTTCACCTACACGGAACTCCAAATCTTCTCTCCTCTTGTCATGGTAACTCTTCCGCTATTCTGCAGGAGGCCTTCATCTTCTCTTGAATTAGCTTTACCTTCTCGGTGGTCTCTCTAACGATCTCGGGTCCGAGCACCACACTCTCACCAGACTCATACCAGCACAACGGAGTCCTACACCTCCGCCCATACAACGCCTCAAAGGGTGCCATCCCAATGCTAGAATGACAGCTATTATTATAAGTGAACTCAATTAGAGGAAGATACAAATCCCATGCACCACCATGCTCAAGCACACAGGCCCTCAATAAATCTTCTAATGACTGGATGGTCCTCTCGGACTGACCATCAGTTTGGGGATGATATGCCGAGCTCAAACGCAACTTGGACCCCAACGCTTCTTGCAAACTCTTCCAAAATGCTGATGTAAACCTAGGATCCCTATCTGAAACAATGCTTGAAGGAACTCCATGAAGCTTCACAATCTCTTTGATGTAAATTTCTGCTAACCTCGGCACCGGATACGTGATGTTAATAGGAACAAGTGTGCCGACTTAGTTAGCCTATCAACAACAACCCAAATAGCATCATACCTCTTCACAGTACTCGGCAGACCAGTTACGAAATCCATAGCAATACTGTCCCATTTCCACTCCGGAATCTGTAATGGTTGCATCAACCCTGCCGGCTTCTGGTGCTCTACCTTGGACTTCTAACAAATCAGACAAGCATAAACGAACTGAGCTACATCCCTTTTCATACCTTGCCACCAAAATAACCTCTTCAAATCTTGATACATCTTTGTAGCTCCTGGGTGAATACTCAATTTACTCCTGTGACATTCTTCTAGAATTGCCCTCTTCATTTCCTCTTCATCAGGAACACAAATTCGACCTCGGTACCTCAACAAACCTTGAGTATCTACCTCAAAATATTTATCTTCAGCTCGGCCAATTCCCACTACTATATCCACAAGCTTAACATCCAACTTCTGAGCCTCCCTAATGCTAACCAAGAACTCGTTAGTAATCTTCAGCATTCCCAACTTAACACTCTGAGAAGTTACTTCACGCACAAGCTTAAATCTCGAATTGCTCAATTAATTCCAAAGCTCCTTAACCATCATGGTCGACACGTGCAAAGACTTCCTACTCAATGCATCACTACTACATTAGCCTTTCCCTGGGTGATAGTTCGCATCGAAGTCATAATCCTTCAACAGCTCTAACCACCTCCTCTGCCTCATGTTCAACTCCTTCTGGTCAAACAAATATTGTAGACCCTTGTGATCACTAAACACTTCAAACCGAGAACCATAAAGGTAATGCCTCCATATCTTCAACGCAAACACCACGGCAGCAAGCTCCAAATCATGCGTAGGGTAGTTCTTCTCATGAATTCTCAATTGCCTTGAAGCGTAAGCAACTACCTTACTGAGTCTTGCATCGAGAGACGCAGCCCAAACCCAACTTAGACGCATCACAAAATACTACAAAAGACTCACTTGGATTTAAGAACGTCAAGATTGAAGACGTCGTCAATCTCTTCTTCAGCTCTTGGAAACTTTCTTCACAATTATCATCCCACACGAATGCCTTACCCTTGCAAGTCAACTGAGTCAACGATAGCGCCAACTTGGAAAAACCTTCAATGAATCTCCTGTAGTAACCGGCCAAACCCAGAAAACTTCTTATCTCGGTGGTTGGATCGACTTGGCGTCCCCCATTCCAATCGACCTCAATCTTGAAGGATCTATCGCAATACCACCACCAGGTAATCACATGACCAAGGAAATTCACTTCTCTCAACCAAAACTCACACTTGGATAGCTTCGCATACACAACCGCTATCCTTTAAGACCTCCAGCACTAGCCTCAAGTGCTCGGTATGCTCCTCCTCGGACTTAGGGTAAACCAAAATGTCGTCAATGAACACTACCACAAACCGATCCAAATATTCATGAAAGATATGATTCATATACTCCATGAATACTCCAGAGCATTAGTAACACCAAATGGCATCACCGAATACTCGTGAGTGTCCATACCAGGAGTTCTAAACGTTGTCTTAGGAACATCTTCATCCTTCACTTTGATTTGATGGTAACCCGACCTCAAGTCGATCTTAGAAAACACTTGCGCTCCCACCAATTGGTCCATCAAATCGTCTATTCTTGGAAGTGGATACTTATTCTTAATTGTTACTTTATTCGGTTGACGATAGTCAACGCAGTCTCATACTCCCATCCTTCTTTTCACTAGCAAAGATTTGGAGCTCTCCCAGGGGACACACTCGGCCTAATAAACTTCTTCTCCAACAATTCTTCAAGCTGCTTCTTCAGCTCGGATAGCTCAGACGCAGACATCCTATATGGTGCCATAGACACCGGCCTAGTACCAGGTACTAAATCAATGGTAAACTCGACCTCTCTCTCAGGTGGCACATCTGGAATTTCATCTGGAAATACCTCTGGGAACTCTCGCACCACCGGTACTTCATCAATTTTAGCTCGGCTCTCTGCAGACATTGTCACACTCAACGCAAACAACGTAGCCCCTTCCTTCATTACCATGCGCAGTGCTCGGCAGACATCAGAACAGATTCTTCCACCTCGGAAGAAGGGAAACTCACAGTCCTCTCAAAGCAATTGATATGGACTTGGTTATCCACTAACCAATCCATACCGAGGATGACATCCATCCCCTCCAATGATAGGCAAATCAAATTAACAAGGAAGTCTCTGCCAAAGACTGACAGAGGACACTTCGCACACATCAGAGAGGTAGTCACCGGACCCTTGGCTGGAGTACCGATAACCATCTCCCTCATCATAGAAGACAATGCTAAACCCAACTTCTTAACACACAAAGCAGAAATGAAAGAATGCGTGGCACCAGTATCCACTATTGCAATCACAGGAATGCCATTTATAAAACACGTACCTTTTATTTCATTCACCACCTCGGATCCAGCAAGAGCGAACACCTTTCCACCATTTTTCTCCTTCTTTGGCTTAGGACACCTCGAACTAATATGCCCTGCCTCCCCACAGTTGTAGCAAACCATGTCCTTCTTCTCACAGTCAGGAGCCTTGTGGCCTTCCTTGCCACACTTAAAACACTTAATAACTGGGCACTCAAAACTTTTGTGGCCAGGTTTTCCACACTTGAAACACACTATACTCGGAGGAGCGTCTCCCCTACTGGGCGCCTTGCCCTAACCAGCTTTCCACTTTCCTTTACCCTTTCCACCAGAAACCTCGTAAGGCTTAGCACGATACTGAGAATTCTGCTTCTCTCTTCCAATCTTATAGGTAGCAGTTGCAGCTATTTTGTCCTCCTCAAAAATCCTACAACCGTCCACTAGCTCAAGCAAACACACACGATCTTCTCGATATCCAATCGCCTGTTTGATGTCAGGCCTTAAACCATTCTCAAACTTAATACACTTGGAGAACTCAGCAGTAGCTCCAGTGTAATGGGGGTAGAACTTCACAACCTCGATAAACTTTGCCGCATACTCGGCCACTGACTTACTCCCCTGCTTCAGCTCTAAGAATTCCATTTCTTTCTTTCCCTTAACATCCTCAGGGTAGTACTTCCTCATAAACTCCCTCTTGAAAATATCCCATGTGATTTTTTCTTCAGTAGTTTCCAACCTCTGAAGGGCTTCAAGCCACCAGTCGTCTGCCTCCTCGGCTAGCATGTGAGTACCAAACCTCACCTTTTGAGCAGTCGAACACTCCATCACTCGAAAGATCCTCTCTATTTCCTTTAACCATGCCAATGCTCCATCAGGATCATACCTCCATTTGAAAGTAGGAGGATTCTCCCTCTGAAACGTGGTCAACCTCCTCGCTCCAGCATCCTCGGCTGTCCGCTGAGGCTGATTCCCCATAGCAGTTGCCATCGCTTCCAATGCAGCAGCTATAGCAGCGTCATCCCTCCCAGCTCTTCCAGCCATTACACTAAACATATAAACAAAATCTACTTAGAACGAGCTATAAGACTCGAAGCTTTGGGAACTCAAGACTCAATACTTGGTCGGACAAGACCGGACTTTTGCTCTGATACCACTAATGTAACACCCCCTTACTTTTAATACTACTTAGCAAAATTAAATCAGAGTTTTCAAAAACCACTCAAGGAGTGCTACATTTTCTACATGAATTCAACCAAGCAAAACAATATAATAATTGCGCAGCTAAACAATTGTAGTGTGATGAACATACACCACCTCGGCCAAGAAAGGAACCGAGCTCAACAAGTAACAGGTTATTAGTTACAACACAGTCAAAATAATACATGTTCCAATAGACATAGGTTTACAACTCAAAATAAACCTACATAACAGACCACTATACTACTCGGCCCCCAGTGTCACACTACCAGAGCAAAATGACGTCAACTACGCAGAGTGAGGACTGACCTCTACTCGAGGATACCTACAAGTTGCCACGAGAGCAGGCAACATAAAAACAGTAGGGTGAGCATGAGTTATATGCACCTCGGCACAACACACAAATAACACAATTATTTAGTGCATGAGTTATATGCATGATGCAGACCCAAAACACCAAGGGCATATGCATTATGGATCCATTAAGACCGAAGTCTTCTGCTTACACCTTAGGACCGAAGTCCTCTGCTTTCACCATAGGACCGACGTCCTCTGCTTTCACCATTATGCTTTATGATCTAATGCGACACCATGAACAATGCATAACACACAGCATATACATCATTCAATTAAATCATAACACATTCTCAGTAACTCACCAATTAGACCGCAGCCTTCTGTTCATAAATAGGACCTAAGTCCTCTGCTCACCTCTAGGACTGAAGTCCTCTGCATTCACCATTTTCATTTATTTTAATGCCCATCAGGGACTTCATCATTTATTACTCCTCTACTCGTAGCCATAAGGCCAACAACACACATACGTCATTCTCTGTGCTAAGGCCGACGTCTCTACATCGGCCAACAGCACTAAGGCTGTCGCCCTCAGCTCACCAAACACCTCGGCACCTAGTAGTGGACCAAACAGTCACTACGAGGACTACAATGTCACTTAGGACTAAAACGCCACTTAGGGACCAAACTGACTACACCATTCAGCCACTCACGTAACTGTCGCTTAAAACGACACTCTCACTTGCGTCCAACAACAACCTGCGCTACACTAGCCTTAAAACAACACCTCGGCGCTTATAGCACCTCGGCACACCTACACTCTACTCCACTCATAGTCACTTCACTTCGCACGAAACGCACTTCACTTCCTCTACAACACCACCTGGATTACTCTACGCTTGAACACACCGCACGTAAAACACAACATCTCACCTCGGTAAGTACACCTAGGTATGATATACTCTTCATCTCGGCCATAACGCCTCGGTTACTACACGCTATACGTTATCAACGGCACTTCAGCAGCTAAGCCTAAGTACTTTACCTCGGCCTAAGCATCTCGGCCTAAGCATCTCGGCCTACTTACCCTACACCTCGGCAAGTACAAACCGATACCTATACCTAGTCTCAGATACTCATACACTTAGTCACTTGTGCTCTATCACTCACCTCGGTTCTTATGTTATCGTTACTTACGTTCTTGACACTTACGATCATTCACTTAAGTTCCAACTTACGTATGGAAGGTAACTTCACCTCGGCAATCCTAAACCGACTACTCCATTTAACTCAAACGCACGCTCATCACTTTATGATGTACGTTTTCAGCTACTCCTCTGGTATCCTAAGCCTATTCTTTAAGAACCTCTCCAAGATTATGCTGCTCACTCTCACTCACTCTAACTCACTGGGACTGAGAGTTTCCTCAGCTCCCATTTCACGTGAGAAGAGAGCCCCCTAACCTTGATCAGTTGAGTAGAACACACTCTCTTCACTGCAAATCCTCCAGTTAACACTCGCAGCAACTCTTCTCCCTTGAGCTTGAGCTTCTTCCACGCCAAATGCTCTTCCTTCTCTCTAGAAAGTGATCTCACCGACCAACTTCTCTCTCTTACTTTCCCTTTGACTTTTCTTTCTCAAAACACTTTGCATGCATGCTCCCTTTCCTTCGACACACTCCTTTATTGCATTAGCTTGGGCTTCAAATGGCTCATGGGCCTCCAATGGCTCATGGGCCTCTACGCCCACCTTCTCCATTCACTTAAGCATCTCCTAAATGAAATAAACTCCTAATTAATACTTGGCTTAATTAAAAAGTTGTAAACCTTAAATAATTCAACTAAATAATTAATTGAACTATTTTGGGGTGTTACAATCTCCTTGCTCAAAATTTGATATTTCAGCCCGTTTCTTGATGAACTTAGAAATTGGATCGAAGTTAACTTTTTGGCAAGTGTACCAAATCGTGCAAGTAATAAAACCGGTAAGTACCGGGATATCGTCCTCAAGGATCGAAGTTATTTTACTAAATACGTTAACAGCTACTAATAGGAACCAAGTTTCAAGGGGGTTTTTGTTTGATGATTGTTGAGCTATCAAGCTCGAATGAAAGCAATAAATTATTTTTGTGTTTTTAGTAATAGAAACCGAAGAGCGAGTTGAAAAGGATACGATGGTAAGAGATGCTAGGGATGAATTCCTATTGATTTCACACTATTGCCACTGATTTAATTTGAAGATAATCTCTCTCTCTCTAATTTTGCTATCAAACTCACACATTAACCAATTCCTAGTTCCTTAGGTAACTAGTCCTTTGTTGATAACTAAAAGCCCTAATCCCTTAGGTGATTCTAATTAACAACAAGCATTAAATCAAGAGTTTGCACTATACAACAACTAATAGATTATTCCTAAGCTATCAATTGACGGTATCGAATTTCAAACATTCAAGAATAATATTTCCATCTCATAATTGAACAAAAGATCATTGTATAAGTTTTCCAACCATAAAAAGCATTAAGCGTAGAAATTCGATACACAAAATATGAGAGAGTACGATATAAATATGATTCTAAACCAGTGACAATATTGTTACATCAATACTCATTCATCCCTAACATAAAAGAGTTTAGCTATGCATGATTAATGAAGAGAAACAAGAAAAATTACAAGTGGAAGATGATGATGAACACATATGAAGCTTCAATTCTTGTTCCCAAGTCTTGAATCTCCTGTAGCCGTCAGCCGGAATCGCTCCTCTTTCAGTTCTAGGGTTCCAAAAACGTCCAAAAGTCCCTTTCAAACAGTAAATTCGTGTTTTTAATTATTTTCTCGCCCAGCCGCGCGGCCGCGCCAAGATCCGCGCCAGTTTCCGCGCCAGCTTCCTTCTTTCCCTGACTTGTGGCGCGAATTCTGGCGCATCCGCGCCAGTTTCCGCGCCAGCTTCCTTATTTTCCTGACTTGTGGCGCGATTCCGGTAGCGTCTGCGCGCTCATGTCCCGCGCGCGCAGAAACACTTCAGTCCCGTGCGCCCGTCGCTGCGTGCCTCGATGCCCAGTCGCGTGCCATGGAAATTTTCCTTGACTCGCACCACTTGTTCTTCAAGACCCTGTAATTCCTGGGCACAAAAACACACAAGAACCCCAAGCGTAAACACTGCATAATACATAAGCCTCTAATAACACAATTTGTTAAATTCTCCTAACACTTCACATTAATTCATCAAAACTTCAAAGTAAAATCCCTTTTTAATACTGAAAAACATCATGTGATGGGGATTCATCACCCAACGCACATCAAAGTAACAACGAAGGAGCCAATGTAACGCCCCAAAATAATTTAATTATTCATTTAATTAAGTTATTTAAGGCTTGCAACATTTATTTAAGTTAAATAATTAATTTGGAGATTTATTTATTTCAGGAGGTGTTTAAGTAGCTAGGGAGTGTAAATAAAGGGCCCAAGGCCCACTAATAGGCCCAAGTTCAAGGAATTAAACTAGGGGTAGGGTTTTCATTCAATTAGAAGCAACAAAAAAAAGAAAATAAGAGAGGGAGAGAGCTGCTGGAAGCCGACGCAGCAATAGGAGGAGGGAGGAAGAAGAGAAATTTCATTTTCTTGCTTGAGTAAGTTGATTTTGGTACCAATCTTCTCCATTTTTCTTTCTCTATCTTTTAGTGTAAGTTTCATACACTAATTCCTTTCCATTTTCACTTTGCCATGGATGGGGTTGTGAAGCTCAAAGTAGGAGAGCATCCATTTTTGGTGATTCTTGTGTTGTTGAAGGAGAGGCTTCTTGGGTTCTTCAATTTTGAGGTTAGGGGGCTCTCTTTCATACATAATAGGCTATAGGATTAGTGGTTATGTGTGGGTTAGGTTTTTAGGGTAATAAAGTGTTGTTTATATGTTGTTTGAATCAAATTGGTGTTTATGTCTTGTTGAATAAATTGTTGTTCATATGTTGTTTGAATTAAATTGGTGTTTATGTGTTGTTAACTTAAATTGGTGTTTATGTGTTGTTGATTGCATGTTGTTTGAATTAAATTGATGTTTATGTGTTGTTAAATTAAATTGGTGTTTATGTGTTGTTGAACTTAAATGGTGTCCATGGGTTGTTTTGAATTAATTGGTGTTATGTTGAACTACTTTGAGGTACCAGTGGTGTTGTTGTGAAAGTGGAGTTTGAAATGCTAATTCTATTATAATTGGTGTTAATGTGATAATTGCATGAAGATTAATTAAAACCAATAGGAGAAATTATGGTGGTGATTGGGTGTTGATGAATTGCTTGAATGAAGTGTTTTGGATGGGATGTGTGGGTGAGTACCAATCGGTTTGCTGTGAGACAGGGGGAGGGGGCGCCATTTTGCCCCCAGGTGTGCGCCTAGTGGCGCCAGGGGTGTGCTGAAGTGTGCTGGGCGGATCGGGTAGTGCAGGGCACAGGCAGGGGCGCCATTTTGGCGTGCCCCGCGCGCCCGTGTGGTGTGTGCATGTGTGTGTTAGTGCGTGGCGCGAGACTGGGCGCCATTTTGGCGTGCCCAGTGCGCCTGTGTTGCACCTAGTGGTGCGTGTGTGCATGTGTGGGCAGGCAGGGGCGCCAAGTGTGGCAGCCCCATGCGCCTTTGTGTGCGTGATTGTGCACCTATGTTGTGTCTTAGTTCCAAAAATGTTGTTTTGGTCCCTCTGAACTTTTTAGTCCTCAAAAATGCTATTTTGATCCTTTGAACCTTTTTTGTCCTTAAAAAATTACTATTTTGGTCCCTATGCACTATTGGTCCTTCAAAAATGTTGTTTTGGTCCCTATGTGACTGTTTAGTCCCTTAGGTGACCGTTTAGTCCTTGGGGGTGTCGGTTTAGTCCTTAGATGTGAGTTGGTCCTTGACTTTGGTGTTAGTCCTCGAGTCAGTGGTTGATGAGGTCTTAATAAATGTAAGGTGGTTGTTTAATATTTTATGGTGGTTGAATAATATGTTAAGGTGGTTGATTAGTGTTTTATGGTGGTTGATTAATACTTGATGGTGGTTGTTTAATACCTTAAGGTGGTTGTTTAAGGTAGTTGATTAAGGTGGTTGATTAATACTTGATGGTGGTTGTTTAATACCTTAAGGTGGTTGTTTAAGGTAGTTGATTAAGGTGGTTGTTCAATGGTGGTGGTTTTTTGCACACAATGACATTGCATGTGATTGATGCATTGTCCATAGTGTCTCATGTTTCATATGCATCAAATGACGGTTGTAGACTTCGGCCTTGATATCAATGGTGGTTGTGATATCTATTATGATGGTTGTGCCCCCAGGGCAAATTTATGAAGGTTGATGGTACCACATGCATGTGCATACATGCATACATTCATGGAATTGGTGTTGCTTTATGGTGTTTGTGAGTTGATGTGCCATACTTAATGCCATATGCTAATTGTTTGAAATGTGATTGATGTTAGTTGCCTTCCCTAATATAATGCTTATCCTATTCGCTATTATTTATGTAAAGAGACTCACCCTACTGCTTTCGTGTTGCTTCTCATGTCGGCAACCTGCAGGTGATAGCGAGTGAAGGTGATGCTACATTCTAGTAGGTCATTGAGTCATGCTCTGATATGTAGCACCAGGGGCGGGAAGTTTAGTCATTTTAGTATTTTGTTTTGATGATTATCAGACTGATATTGATTATGTATTGGATATGTTAAACTTGTTGTTTTCCGCTGTGCTAGTGAACTATTTTCTGGATTGTTGTAAACTTAAAACAGGTGTTTGAGGGTTCGCCCCGTTTTGATGTGCTATATATCACGCACTAGTTGCGTTTGAGCTTTTAAATGCTATTTTATGTTGTTTTGATGAAAATGTAGCACTCTCTTTGAGGTGCTTGGAAATGTTTTTGAAAACTCTGATTTTTAATTGACTAATTAGTAGTAATTAGAAAGGGGGTGTTACAGCCAACACCAACAATAGCGTCCTTGCGCTTAGGGTTCCTTAGATCCCATTTATTCTCTAGGTCTTTCATATGACCAATCATCAACAACACATACACAGATCACAATTTCACCAAACTGACTCAACCACAACATCAATCACACAATCAACAACACAATCAATACAACAATCCTCCTAGAGACTAACCCACACATTAACACTCATCATATACTCTATTATAGGTGAAAGAGAGCCCCCTTACCTCAAGAGATTGAAGAACAAGTACTCTCTCCACCAAGAACTCCAAGATCCACCATCAAGCAACCTTCTCTTCCTTGATCTTGAACTCCCCCCGCCAAGATCTTCTCTTCTTCCTCCTTAAGGCTATCGCACCTCTCTCTCTCTCTACTCACTTTACTCTTTGACTTTTCTTTGTAATTGGTTGCAAATGAACTCTCTCACCATCGACACCTAAACTTATCTCATGGATATGGGCCTAACTATCATGGGCCTCTATTCACACCTCCTCCATTACTTGCACTACTCCCTCTTTTAATTAAATTACCATTCACATTTTACTAACCACCACTCCTCATTTACATCAAATACCCTATCATTATTTTAATATAACCAACCAATATACCACTTAATTAAATAAATACTTGAATTATTTTTGGGGCGTTACAACTCTCCCCCACTTAGAATATTTTCGTCCTCGAAAATCTCATCAATTATATGAACACATCAATTCCATCAATCTTATTCCTGCTCCTAACTACCAACAACACCTTCTTGTACACTAAGTACTAAGACATACACACTGTAACGCCCCAAAGATTATTGGAGATTTATTTAATAAATTATTGGGGATTAGATTGTGGAAAAATATCAGAAATAAAAATAAGGTATTTTTATATGCTATTGGTAATATATGATTAATAATATTACATATTTATTTTATTTCTATTAAATGCTAGTGCTGGAGATATTATTTATCTAGAGAATTATTTTGGTCTATTGAGGTGGTGTTAAAATAATAGTTATAGTGATATTGGGATTTAAAAGTGTTTAAAATGGGTTTTGGTTATTTTACTCGCATACACCTCTCCCGTCACTCTTTGGGCACTTCCCACCGCAACTCACTTAAGCCCACGCACTTGCCCGACCCACGAACGCCGACCACCCACCGCTCTCCTTCTCCTCGCCGTGAAGTCGCACACGAAGCAGGGAACCCTATCCGCCTCCCTCTTCCACTTCGTTCTCCACCCACACGCCACAATCGAACCCGAATATCCACCCTCCCACTCGAAATCGCGCTCTGAGTTCGATTCCGACGTCCTTTTAGCCGTTTGGGGACTCCATCTCGTGTTTTATTCACCCTCTTGGAAGAAAGAAACACAAGAAGAGAAGAGAGAAGAGGTGAAAGCAGCGCGACCATAGAGGAAGAAAGAGAGTGTGATCGGCGCGAGGGAAGGAGAGAAGAAGAGCTCATTGTTGCCGTGGTTTTGTTGGTGACTCCGTGAGAGAGAGCTCCGTCTTCGGTTTAATTTGAGGTAAGGGGAGTCTCGCCTTATAATAGAGAGTATAATAGGGTGTATGTAGGTCATAGGGTCTCTATTGTTGTTAATTGATATTGAATTTGATTGTTGATTGAGTGTTTGAATTGATTAAATTGGATAATTGCATGAAAAGCGATTTATATGTTGATGTTAGGGTTTCATGACTTTGATTTCGTGTTGATGTGTTATTGATGTTTAAAATGAGTAATTGAAGTTGTTGATACGATCATAGTGTGTTTTGGATTGGTGTGGGTGATTTGTTTGGGAAAAATTGGTTGAAAATGATTTTTGGGACCCTAGGTACTCATGGGGCGCCATATGGCTAGAAAATATATGCGCCTGCATTATGTGATGAGGCTATGGTCTTTGTGTTCTTTATTCGGGCGCCACTTTCTTTGAGGAATTGGCGCTGGGTTCTTTGTTCATGTCTTTGGAATTGTGTGCGTGTGCGGTGTTCTTTGCTCGCGCCAAGTTCTTTGGGAAATGGCGCCAGCAATCGCTTTGAGTCTTTGGGAGGGTGTGTTTCTTTGTGCTGGGCGCGGTTGCTAGGAATGTGGCGCCACGTGCAATTGTTCACGTGCACATAGAGGGTGTTTGAGTGGGCTGGATGTTCTGTGCATATTTCACCGAGCCAAATTTTGTATTCACCGCCCAAACTTCATTTTAAACACTTTGGCTCGGGTAGTTTTGGTTTTGCACGTGTCAATTGGGAGATGTCCTAGTGAGCAATTTCAGTAGCGCTATACGTGTGCGCTATAGGGTGGGTTAAGTGACACTTAGAGTTCCAAACATATTTTATTGTGCCAAATTTTGTATTCACCGCCCAAACATATTTTTAAACGTTTTTGGCTCGAGTAGTTTCTGTTTGCGTGTGTCCTTTGAGAGATGTCCTAGAGAGCATTCTTTGTGGCGCCAAAAGTGTGCGCTGAGGGGTGGTTTGAGCGAAACTTAGAGTTCTAGGCATATTTTACCGTGCCATCTTTTGCGCTTGCCTCGCCCAAAAACAATTTTAAGCATTTTTGGCTCGAGTGGTTTTCTGTTTAAACGTGTTGTGTGTCTTTGGGTGGTCGTGTGTGGCGCCAAGCAACGCCGCCTGTGAGTGCACAGGCGACGCCGTGTGTCGAGTTTGTGTCCGAGTTGGTGTATGCAGGTTTATGTCTAGGATCTGGCTTTGCCCAGGGGCGCAGATTGCTAGAAAAGTGGCGCCCAGTGGTGTGTTGCCACAGGGGCGCCAAATTGCTGAAGTTTACGCGCTAGTGTTGTGTTGCACCAGGGGGCGCCAGAATGTGGGGAAAAGGGCGCCTAGTGCTGCCAAGTGCCTAAGCGTGTGTTGTTTTGGTCCCTAGGTGACAGTTTGGTCCCTAGATGATTGTTTGGGTCCTAAAAGGTGGTTTAGGTCCTTGAGTGAGGTTGAGTCCTCTAGATGAGATTAGTCCTTGGGACTTAATTATGTTGAGTGTGTATCTTGAGATGACTGAGGATGCCATGGGGGCATGAGCTGGAGGGCCAAGCCATGAGGGCTATAAATGAGATTAATACTGAGGTAAGAGTTAGTGCGTGGATTGAGATGTTTGAGAATGTGTTTGTGTTGTTACATGGAGTCTCATGCATACATTGAATTTGCGATCGTAGAGCTTATAAAGCGATTGTGAAGCTTTGAGGGCGGTAGGAGGCGAGTCATGAGGACTCAAGCAAATAATGAGATCTATGGAGGGCAAATAATGAGATCGCGGAGGGGGCAAATAATGAGACTGCCGGAGGGCAAATGGTACCACATGCATGACTGCATTGCACTGCATCCATTCTCATAAAAGCATGAGTGCTGTTGGTTGATATTGGTGTGACTAGTTGTGCGGTATAACTGTGTTTTGTTTGAGGCTATGATTAAATATACTGCTTATTATAGTTTCTATTATGTGGTTTGAGACTCACCCCTTTCTGTTGTTGTTTACCGTAGGTAGCCATGAGTAAAGGCTTAGCCCCTTCACTCCCCCGAGTCGGTCTGCTCTGATACGTAACACCTAGGGGATGGGTTTAAGATTTTAGTCATTTCCTCTTTGTTGACTATTAAACTACTTTATTTGAGATTGATGTTGTCCATCTGAGACATTATTCTATTTCCGCTGCGTAATGTTTACCCTTACAGTGCGTGGAATTATTTAATAAAGTGTTGAGAAATTTCATCTGTGAGTGGTGTTGCGTACTATAGTATTTTATGAAGTAATTGTGTATATTTGTTGTGGTTGAGTGAAGTGAGTGTAGCACTCCATTTGAAAATGATTTTTATACTCTGATTTTTAATTTAAATTTAGGGTAGAAATGGGGTGTTACATTAGTGGTATCGAGCGATTGATCTGTCCAACCAAGTTGTCCTGGTCGTAGAGTCTTTTATTCCTAATCGTTGTTTACGTTGTAGTGCAAGTCGGCCCTAACTTAGGACCATTTGTATTAATTGTTGTGCCTTAGATGTGTGAACTCGAATAGTGTTGAATGTACCGTTGTTGATTCTTGGAAGTCGTGAAGCTAACTTGATTTAGTTGGTTAAATCTTCAAGCGAATGTGATGTGCTATATGTATTCTTTGATTTGTAAGGGTGGGTTAACATTTATAAAGGGTTATGATGGGGTTTATGGGTAGTTAGGGTTTGAGGATTGAATTGTGATGTATTAATGTGCAAGTTGATAAATTGAATCTTGATTTGGGTGATTCCATGAGAATTGGAGTCAAATTCATGTTGTATAGTGATAAGAGCATGTGATTGAGTGGTTGAGGTATGAGTTATCGTGTGATATAATTTTGATTGAATATTGAGACATATGTAGTAATTAATTTGTATGATTATGATTGTTTGAGTGATACAATGAGATTGAGGATAAATTGAGAGAAGTGGTAATAGGATTAAAAGAGGTTAGGTGTTGTGTAGTGGCATCATTAAATTGGATATGAAATTGTATACTTGAGATGTGAATTATGGTGTGTTGTGTATCGCGGTTGTTGCTGTTTTAAAACACTGTTGTGCTGCTGTTTATGCAATTAAATGTTGCTGTTTTTGAACTGATTTTACTGTTGTTTTTATAAAAAAAAAAAAAAAAAAAAAAAAGGTGCTGCTGTCTTTATAAGAATGTGCTGCTGTTTCCATAAGAGTTATGTGCTATTTTGCCGTTTTTATTAGAAACATGTGCTGCTGTTTTTATAAAAACAAGTACCTTGTTGTTTTGTAAATAATAAGTGTTGTCTTTGCAATTTAATGTCATTGTTTTCATGTTGTATTATTGTGGTTTTATAATAGAACATGTTGCTCTCTTCTCGAAATAAATAGTGTTGTTTTATAAGGGAACATGTTGCTTTTCTTTTTGAAAATAATAGTGTTATTTTGCACTAGAATATTTTACTATCTTGTGAAATAAATGGTGCCGTTTTTATGTTGTTGATGTTGCTGCTTTTGCTGCTGTTTTTGCAAATTGATGTATGTATTTTTGTGATTGTGACTAAGTATATGACGGGAATAGGAAATATAGATTAATTATAGTTGTAAGTTTAGTTGAGACTAATTAGAAATGCTATGTATTATTGAATTTGTAATTATATAGAGAGAGCAAAGTTAAGTTAGTAAAGATAGAGCGAGGTGAATTTTATATATGAGAGAAGGGAAATTAAATTGAAGTAGGACAAGATGAATTTTATAAATAGGAGAATGCAAATATCACCTGAGTTGATAGATTATATGTTGTTATTCGTCTGTAATTTTGAGGGGTCTAGCGTTTAAGATGTTAATGTTATTTTAAACATATTAGGCCAAGACCTTGACTTCTAGTTGTTTATAGAGTAGATTGATTATGTGATATTTTAGTTATTTTAGAATTCACATTGTTAGTTTGAAAATATGGGCATTAGATTCTTTACAGTTGCGGGACTAACCAATTGTGTTGAAGGTCTGTTGTCCTTTATGTGTGTAAACTTATATTGAACTAGTTTTTATTATTAAGTGTTCACATTGTACCACATATATTTGTTTTAATTAGTACCAAGTCTTGAAAATAATCATTTGTTATAACATGTGTATATTTGTATGATGTGCGTTACGACCTGATTTCCAGGTTTGAGATGTGAGTTAGTACTAGCATGACATAGTTGAGAGAATTATTGTTTTGTCAAGTATTTTCCTTTAGCAAGTTGCCTTGCAGTTTAATAGACTTAAAGACCTGATGCGAATTTACATTTTGAAATTTGTTCGAGGGAATATTTTACAAATTGACCACATAGACAAATCATTCAATTGTTTTCTTTTGTCACATGTAAAGCTCTTGTATTTTGTAGCTAGTGTTGTTTGCCTTGATGCTTTCTAACTACAATATCCTTACTTTAGACTGTCTTCAATTTGTTTTTATAAATTTCATCTTCTTTTGAGTATAAAAAAAAAAAAAAAAAAGAGAAAAGAACTTGTGTTGTGTAAGCCACTTTCTATGTTGTTTAAGTTGTGTGGGAGTTGTATTATGTATTTGTGTTTTGAAGAATCAAAATTTCAATGCTATATAGTGCACTTTTACATGAATCAATAATTAATATATGTGGATAAAATCCTACGTATGTGATCTTTGAATTTGTTCAAAATCGTTATTATAACAATATCCCTGCGTTAATGTACTCCATGGATTTGAGCGACTTATGTGTAACGTGGTTGTTGTGCTTGCGTGACTTCACGCCTTCTTGGTATTTTATTTTTAGTAGTGAGTTCATAGTTGCTCCATATTAAGCGGTTCTATGTCGGGTTGTGTGACCGTTGCTTGGCTTGGATTTGGTACTATCGTAATTTCCTTGTTGTTGTTTACTCGCCCGTTGAGTCCGATGGGGATGGAGTAGTCATCTCTTGAGGTAAGTTTGTATGAATGGGTGCAGTTATTATTTCTTGAGTTACTGGTGAAGAAGTAGGAGGATGACGCCTAATCACTCACCGCCGGTAATCAATGAAATGATAATCAGCAGGATAGATAGCATTAGTTGTCTAGAGAGGTTGTAGTTTGTTAGTGGGAGGTTGTTTAGTTTTGGTAGGTAAGTTTAGAGGACGAAACATTCTAAGTGGGGGAGAGTTGTAACGCCCCAAAGATTATTGGAGATTTATTTAATAAATTATTGGGGATTACATTGTGGAAAAATATCAGAAATAAAAATAAGGTATTTTTATATGCTATTGGTAATATATGATTAATAATATTACATATTTATTTTATTTCTATTAAATGCTAGTTTGGAGATATTATTTATCTAGAGAATTATTTTGGTCTATTGAGGTGGTGTTAAAATAATAGTTATAGTGATATTGGGATTTAAAAGTGTTTAAAATGGGTTTTTGGTTATTTTTACTCGCATACACCTCCTGCTGCCTGCTGGACGCACCCCCCACTGCAACTCACTTAAGCCCACGCACTTGCCCAGCCACGACGCCCGACCCGACCCACCGCTCTCCTTCTTCTCCTCGGCCGTGAAGGCGCACGTAAAGCAGGGAACCCTATCCGCCTCCCTCTTCCACTTCGTTCTCCACCCACACGCCACAATCGAACCCGAATATCCACCCTCCCACTCGAAATCGCGCTCTGAGTTCGATTCCGACGTCCTTTTAGCCGTTTGGGGACTCCATCTCGTGTTTTATTCACCCTCTTGGAAGAAAGAAACGCAAGAAGAGAAGAGAGAAGAGGTGAAAACGGCGCGACCATAGAGGGGGAAGAAGAGAGTGTGATCGGCGCGAGGGAAAGGAGAAGAAGAGCTCATTGTTGCCGTGGTTTTGTTGGTGACTCCGTAGAGAGAGCTCCGTCTTCGGTTTAATTTGAGGTGAGGGGAGTCTCGCCTTATAATAGAGAGTATAATAGGGTGTATGTAGGTCATAGGGTCTCTATTGTTGTTAATTGATATTGAATTTGATTGTTGATTGAGTGTTTGAATTGATTAAATTGGATAATTGCATGAAAAACGATTTATATGTTGATGTTAAGGTTTCATGACTTTGATTTCGTGTTGATGTGTTATTGATGTTTAAAATGAGTAATTGAAGTTGTTGATACGATCATAGTGTGTTTTTGGATTGATGTGGGTGATTTGTTTCGGGAAAAATTGGTTGAAAATGATTTTTGGGACCCTAGGTACTCATAGGGCGCCATATGGCTAGAAATTATGCGCCTCGCGCATCGAAAGCTTTATGCTATGATGAAGCTATGGTCTTTGTGTTCTTTGTTGCGCGCCACTTTCTGCCGAGGAATTGGCGCCTGGGTTACTGTTCATGTCTTTGGAATTGTGTCCGTGTGCGAGTGTTGTTGCTTGCGGGCGCCAAGTTCTTTGGGAAATGGCGCCCAAGGCACTCGTTTGAGTCTTTGGGAGGGTGTGTTTCTTTGTGCGGGCGCCGATTTGCTAGGAATGTGGCGCCACGTGCTGCTGTTCACGCACATGTAGAGGGTGTTTGAGTGGAACTGGATGTTCTGTGCATATTTCACCGAGCCAAATTTTGTATTCACCTGCCCAAACTTCATTTTAAACACTTTGGCTCGGGTAGTTTTGGTTTTGCACGTGTCAATTGGGAGATGTCCTAGTGAGCAGTGCAGAGCGCTATACGTGTGTGCTATATAGGGTGGGTTAAGTGACACTTAGAGTTCCAAACATATTTTATGTGCCAAATTTTGTATTCACCGCCCAAACATATTTTTAAAGCGTTTTGGCTCGAGTAGTTTTCTTTTGCGTGTGTCCTTTGAGAGATGTCCTAGAGAGCATTGCTGTGGCGCCAAAAGTGTGCGCCTAGGGGGTGGTTTGAGCGAAACTTAGAGTTCTAGGCATATTTTACCGTGCCATCTTTTGCAGTTGCCTGCCCAAAAACAATTTTAAGCATTTTGGCTCGAGTGGTTTTCTGTTTAAGCGTGTTGTGTGTCTTTGGGTCAGGTGTAGAGGCGCCAAGCAGTCTTGCCAGTGCACAGGCGGGCGCGCGCTGTGTCGCGAGTTTGTGTCCGAGTTGGTGTGCAGGTTTATGTCTAGGATTGTCTTTGCCCGAGAGCGCGCAGATTGCTAGAAAAGTGGCGCCCGATGGGTGTGTTGCCACGAGCGCCAAATTCTTGAAGTTTACGGCGCCTAGTGTTGTGTTGCACCAGGGGGCGCCAGAATGTAAGGAAAAGGGCGCCTAGTGCTGCCAAGTGCCTAAGCGTGTGTTGTTTTGGTCCCTAGGTGACAGTTTGGTCCCTAGATGATTGTTTGGGTCCTAAAAGGTGGTTTAGGTCCTTGAGTGAGGTTGAGTCCTCTAGATGAGATTAGTCCTTGGGACTTAATTATGTTGAGTGTGTATCTTGAGATGGACCGAGGATGCCATGGGGGCATGAGTAGGAGGGCCAAGCCATGAGGGCTATAAATGAGATTAATACTGAGGTAAGAGTTAGTGCGTGGATTGAGATGTTTGAGAATGTGTTTGTGTTGTTACATGGAGTCTCATGCATACATTCGGCTGCGGTCGTAGAGCTTATAAACTGATTGTGAAGCTCGAGGGCGGGCGGAGGGGCGAGTCATGAGGATCGCGGAGGGCAAATAATGAGATCGCTAGGAGGGCAAATAATGAGAGGCGCCGGAGGCAAATGGTACCACATGCATGATCGCATTGCACTTTGCATCCATTCTCATAAAAGCATGAGTCTTTGTTGGTTGATATTGGTGTGACTAGTTGTGCGGTATAATTGTGTTTTGTTTGAGGCTATGATTAAATATACCGCTTATTATAGTTTCTATTATGTGGTTTGAGACTCACCCTTTCTCGTTGTTGTTTACCACAGGTAGCCATGAGTAAAGGCTTAGTCCCTTCACTCCCGAGAGTCGAGTCTGCGCTCGATATGTAACACCTAGGGGATGGGTTTAAGATTTTAGTCATTTCCTCTTTGTTGACTATTAAACTACTTTATTTGACATTCTACGTTGTATTTGAAATTGATGTTGTCCATCTGAGACATTATTCTATTTCCATTGCGTAATGTTTACCCATACAGTGCGTGGAATTATTTAATAAAGTGTTGAGAAATTTCATCCGTGAGTGGTGTTGCGTACTATAGTATTTAATGAAGTAATTGTGTATATTTGTTGTGGTTGAGCTGAAGTGAGTGTAGCACTCCATTTGAAAATGATTTTTATACTCTGATTTTTAATTTAAATTGCCGGGTAGAAATGGGGTGTTACACACACCTCTCTACGCCCTTACTTTGTACCGAAACTCTATTCTCAGGGTCACCAAAGTCTCACTCGATTATCCAAACACTATTAATCTACCGTTAGGAAACTACACTATAGCAATTACTTAAAGTACTAATGCTCATCTCTTACGTCAATCTATATCCAAACTACGAACAATGCTCTCCCCATCTATGCATTCCTATTCCCCCTGCTGAATTCTAATCCTTTAATCATTAAAGTTACACACGACCACCCAGATCCAATATAGGTACTTATTCGACTACCATACTCTTAATAACAATTATTCCACCTCAGGTTTCCCAGAAACTGAATTTCTAAACTCTTTCCAAAAAGGCATGCTTTATCACTTTGCATGAACTTCAAACTCAAAGTGTTGATCCTTGTCTTTACATCTCCCTACTATCAACCCCCAAATCAAAGACACAAACATCCATAAGGCACCTAATTATCTAAAAATTAAGAGTCAACCAAACTTGCACACACCACTCAATTAATCAAGTTAAAATTAGTATATATCAAAAATTTATAGTAACCACGAGTTATTGTCGCCTCTTTCATTGGGGATGAGTTATTGGGGTGATCAGTCCCTCCTACTGACGCAACCAATTATTTAAGGTCACAAAACTACGTCTTTTCAAATTTACACCACTAAGAGACTTTTAACGCAGTCTAAAGTGCGAAGGCGTCGTCACGACTCCACTCTTTGGACGTCGTTAAAACCCTTTTAATCACACACATCCCAAAGATACAAACAACAATTGCAAACAACCAAACAAAATCTACATCAAAGTCTCTGTCGGAGATCGACAAGGGACTCTGAGACACTACGACTGGACAAACTTGGCCGGACGGACCGAACTGCTTTGATACCAACTTGTAACACCCCCTTTTTCTCAACGGTAATTTAATTTAAAATCAGAGTTCGAAAATCGTTTTTCTTTTAAAAATACATCCTCAAGAGAATGTTACGGTCACCAAAAACATCACTTTAATCTAGTTAACAATACTTTTCAATAATAAATATAATTGCGTGATACATAGCACGACTTCAATGGGGCGAACCCTCAAAACACCGGTTCTTTAAGTAATTCTTACATCACCAAGTTACAGTTCAACCCCTTAAGTTAAAACAACTAATAGACTACTCGTCCCCCCAGTGCTACATATCAGAGCAAGACACCAAAACCAGACTGAGGAAGGAAGAACCTTCACTCGGGATCACCTGCACATTGCCGACATAAGAAGCAACATAGAAAGCAGAAGGGTGAGTCTCTAACACATATAATAGGATGTATGATAAACATCATGTTAGAGAAAGGCAACTAGAAACACCACTGCTCAATAAACAAACACACATCATCAAGTTATAACACATCAACTCCTAATCATCAAGAAACATCACCAATATGCATGAGTATATGCATGAATGCAACCCAACACCAAGGGTATAATGCATGTGGTACCATCACCGTCGCTATTTTGCCATTCGGGCGTCTCCGTCGCTAATGATATGAAGGCCGAAGCCTACAATATCGAGGCCGAAGCCTGTCTCCGTCGCTTTGATGCATATGAGGCATGAGACTCAATGACAATGCATCAACCACAAACAATCATACCATGTATGAATTGACACCGTCACTGGATTTACATGCGTCATTTAATCCACCGGCATTACTGATAACTCATATTTATATGAGTTACTTATACCTCTAATCATTAAATTAAGTAAGTTCTCAAGTAATATTAGTATAGTATTTAGTATATTTATGTGAATATTAGGAAAGGAAGGGCTAAACACTGCTTTGTTATGAATTTGGCACAATTGGTGCCCTTGTGAGTGTTTTGATGAATTTTGTGAAGTAGTGCAGTGTTTAGCGTTATAGCGTCTAACGCTATAGCGTCAAGTAAGCAGATCAGCTGAGCATCTTTAGGGAAAGTGCAATTTTGGCGCCAAGCTCATTAATCCAAGCTCCATATCTTTTGATCACTGTGCGTGCTGACATGTGCGGATTTTATTGGATATGTGTGGACACTTGGCATTGCGTGAGAAAGAAATAGTGGAGTTGGTGAAAAAGCAACTATCACCTTTCTTGACTTTTGAGGAGATTGTACCACATGCTAGCAAGGCTAGAAGATTTGTGCTGATTTTTCTTTTCCCCTTCCCACGGATATTGTTGGTGGGAGATAGTGAGTTTTTTAGAGAGAGTATTGATAGAGAGAGAAAGTGTGACACTTCTTCTTCTCCATTGATACATCTTAGAACTTTTGCTATTTTACTTTCTTCCTTTGTATTTTTCTGTTTTTGTACTCATGGTGTAAGGTTGATGATGAGCCATCTTCACGTGGATGATTAGGAGACTTCAAGAGTGTATCTTTTGCATTTGTCATTTCCTCTTTATTTACGGTAATGCAAGTATTCTCATTTGTGTTATTTTGATGGAGCTCAACATGAGCTAAACTCTTTGAGTTGGGTTGCTATAGCTTGTAATGAACCATTAATGCTTCGTATATAATTTCTCACGTTTTGTGTTTTAATCCTTGTGTGATTATTCTTCCAAACTTGTTTTATATTTGGCCACGTAAAACAAGTATTTCTGTGGATTCAGACATGAACCATAGAAAGAACTCAAGGATTAATATAAATGATAAGGTTGGTTGAAGACATTTAATCAATTTTTGCTTCTTCTAGACATAGATGTTGCAATAGTTTATAAGGCATAAGCTGTGGGATCTTGATTATACAGGGGTGAACCTATTTAGAACCTAGACATAGGCATCTTGTAGTGAAACCCTGGCGCTAGTGACTGAAAGGCACAAAATATTTGCAACAGCGCTTAACGCTATAGCGTGTGACGTTATAGCGTCTTGTTTTTGGGGACTTACATAGTGAAGGCAATCCAACTTATTTCTCTTATATTTTAACTCACCGTTACTTGTTACTTTTATAACCTTTGTTAAACTGAACTTTGTTACTCAACATATTTGCTACTTGTTTCTCTAAAGTGTAATTCTTTTTTTAAACTCTGAAATTAATACCAATCCCTGTGGAGACGAACTTTACTTATCAATATATTACTTGTTGCGATTGTGTATACTTGCACATCACCTTTTCGCACAACAAGTTTTTGGCGCCGTTCTTAGGGATTGCATTTAATTTTTATTGTTTAAGAAATTATTACATCCTTAGGGAGGTTTTACCTTGGTATTTTTTCGTGGTGTGTTACGGGAAGTGCTATAGCGCCCGATGCTATAGCGTATGCCCGCATCAGAACCACCCACTTTTGAGTTTGATCCCGAACCGCAGAGAAGATTCGGAAGGCTAAGACGCCAACAAAGACTACAACAACTCGGACCAACTATGTCCGAGCACTCTAATCCTACTGTTAGAGGTTCAATGGGTGGAAGAACACCCTCTCAAATAGGAAGACGAGGCCAAAGAGGTGGAAGGCAAGGTCCTTTTACCCATACTGAACCTGATGATGAATACTGGTATAGAGAAAGGTTTTTGAACCAAGCTCCAGATCAAATGGTGAATGACGAGACAAAGCCAATGAGAGATTATGTTTGTGTTTGATCCACAGTCCATGGAGACAAGTATCACTTAGCTGTTGTGGACTGCTACTCATTTTGAGTTCAAGCCTATGATGTTCCAAATGCTCCAAACAACTGGACAATTTGGAGGTTCCACTCAAGAAGATCCTTTTGCTCACCTGAGAAACTTTCTAGAAGTGTGCAGCAATTTCATTATTCCAGAGTGAGTGAGGATGCTTTCAGTGAAGTTGTTCCCTTATTCTTTAAAAGACAGAGCAAAGGCTTGGTTGAACTCCTTGAGTCAAATTCTATTACAACTTGGGAAGATATGACAAAGAAATTTCGGAGAAGTATTTCCCACCAAACAAAAATGCTAGGATGAGGAATGACATCACATCTTTCAAGCAAAAGAAGGTGAATCATTGCATGAGGCTTGGGAAAGGTGGAAGGAGTGCTTAGGAAATGTCCACATCATGGAATTCCTATAGTAATTCAAATGGAGACTTTCTACAATGGACTAGAGGCACCTACAAGGTCTATCTTTGGATGCCTCATCCGGAGGTGTGATCCTTAACTCTTCATACAATGAAGCTTGTGAGCTTATAGAGCGCATTGCCATAGCAGTTCTTCATGGCCTCTTGAGAGGCTAACTTCTACAAGGAAAGTAGCTGGGGTTCATGAAGTGAGTGAGGTTTCGCTCTCTCGGCCCAAGTGGCTACTCGACAAATATGATAAAGGAGTTGAACATCGCCAACGCTATAGCGTCGATGCTATAAGCGCTCGAAAAGGTCAGCTGCTGCAGCAATTGAACAAGCCCCTCTGGAGAAGCAAGTTGTGTTTATTGTGGAGGAGCTCATTTGTATGAAGATTGCACAACTAATCACCATACATCAACTATGTGGGGTACAACAAGGGCAACAACCCTTATTCCAATACATACAACCACGGTTGGAGAAACCATCCTAATTTTAGGTGGGGAGGAAATAATGCTAATACAAGTACAAATGCTCCTGCTATTCCCCAGGTTTTCCAAGACAACAACAACAAAGACAACCTCCTAGACAAAATGCTCCTGCTCCTCCAATGGATAACTCAATGGAGTCTCTGCTAAGGTCATTCATCGGTGATTGTAAAACAACAATGCGGACTCATGAAGCATCAATCAAGACTACGGAGAATCAAGTGGGACAGATTGCATCCGCTCTCACTCAACGGCAAAATGGTGGACTTCCTTCTACCATCGAACCATCATCATCTCATGCACCGTGCAAGGAGCATGTGAAAGCAATAACCACCGGGAGTGGTAAAGAGGTAACTTCGCACCCAAGAATTTAGAGTCAAGTGTTCTTTGGAAATGAAAAGAATTTTCCAGACGTTATAGCACTGACGCTATAGCGTCAAATGCAAACAGAAACACGAACCTAAATTGGTGCACGAATATCTGCTCCCCCTTTCCCTCAAAGGTTAAAAAAGGCACATGAGGACAAACAATTTAATAAATTCCTTGAGGTGTTAAAACAATTGCACATTAATGTTCCTCTAGTTGAGGCATTACAACAAATGCCCAACTATGCCAAATTTATGAAAGATGTTTTGACAAAGAAAAGAAGGTTGGGAGAATTTGAAACTGTGGCAATGACTGGGAATGCAAAGACATGTTGATGCAAAACAAACTCCCCAGGAAATTAAAGGACCCTGGTAGTTTCACAATACCCTGTTCCATTGGAAATTTTTATTCTAGTCGTGCTTTATGTGACTTGGGTGCAAGTATAAACTTAATGCCCAAGTCCATTTACACACAATTGGGTATAGGAAGCGCTGAGCCTATTTCTCGTAAGCCTCGGTTAGGTGACAGTCACTTGCCTATCTGAAGGAATCTTTGGAGGATGTTTTAATTAAAGTAGATAAATTTGTTTTCTGTTGACTTTGTTATCTTAGATTTTGAAGCGGATGCAGAGGTACCTATCATATTAGGTAGACCATTTTCGCAACAGGAAGACACTCATTGATGTACAAAAAGGAGAATTGACTATGAGAGTTAATGATCAAGAAGTTAAGATCAATGTTACGAATGCATTAAAACTCCCGGATGTCAATCTTTGAAGAGTGTTCCTTTGTGGTTTCTCTTGACCAAGTGGTTCAAAAACATTTTGAAAACTAACAACCACTTGGGAAAGTTGCTTAATAATTACGAAGAACATGACTTGTTGGAAGGAGAGGAATTTCAAGAAGGCAAGCAAGTCTGTGAATGAGGTTTGGGCTAGAAGATATGAGTCACTAGAGCAAGAGAACTCAAACCTAAAAGAAGAGTGTGCCTTCTATTGTGCAACCACCGAATTAGAGTTGAAGGAACTACCCAAGCACCAAGTATGCATACTTGGGGAGAATGAGACTCTGCTGTTATCATTTACGCGGTTTGGATCAAAATCAAGAGGTAGAGCTCATTGCAACTCAAGAGGCACAAGAAGGCAATAGGTTGGCAAATGTCCGATATACATGGGATAAGTCCTACAATCTGCATGCACCGGATTGTGTTGGAAGAAAATGCTAAACATAGCATTGAAGCACAAAGAAGGCTTAATCCCATTATGAAAGAGGTGGTGAAGAAGGAAATCCTCAAGTGGCTAGATGCACGGAATTGTATATCCTATTTACGGCGGTGCATGGGTAAGCCACGTGCAATGTGTTCCCAAGAAAGGTGGTGTCCTTTGTAATCACAAATGACAAAGATGAATTGATTCCCACAAGAAGCAGTGGATGGTTGGAGGATTTGCATGGACTACGGGAAGTTGAACAAAGCCACAAAGAAAGACCATTTCCTCTCCCTTTCATTGACCAAATCTTTGGACAGACTTCTTTGGTAAGGACTATTATTCGCTTTCTTGATGGCTACTCGGCTATAATCAAATAGCAATAGTTCACGAAGACCAACAAAAGACCACATTCACATGTCCTTATGGCACATTTGCTTTTAGAAGAATGCCCCTTGGACTGTGCAATGCCCCCTGCAACTTTCCAGAGATGTATGATGTCCATATTCTCTCGACTTCATTGAAAAATCTATGGAGGTTTTTATGGATGACTTCTCTCGTGTTTGGGGATAGTTTTTGAAGTGTTTAGACAATTTGGAAGAAATATTAATAAGGTGTGAGGAAACAAATCTTGTGCTTAATTGGGAGAAATGTCACTTCATGGTGCAAGAAGGAATTGTACTAGGGCATAGGATCTCCAAGAAGGGCCTAGAGGTGGATAAGGCCAAGATTGAAGTTATTGAAAAATTGCCACCACCTTCAAGTGTCAAAGGTATAAGGAGTTTCCTTGGGCATTTGGCTTCTATAGGAGATTCATTAAGGACTTCTCAAAGATCTCAAAGCCCCTATGTCAACTCCTTCAACATGACATCACATTCAATTTTGATGAAGCCTGTCTTGAGGCATTTCAGAAATTAAAGATGAGATTAGTCACTTGACTGTTATTGTCACTCCCGATTGGAGTAAACCTTTTGAATTGATGTGTGATGCAAGTGACTATCTTTGTGGGAGCTGTCTTTCGGTCAAAGGTATGAGAAAATCTTTCATTCTATATATTATGCAAGCAAAACACTTGTAGAAGCACAATTAAATTACATCATCACGTAAAAGAGCTATTAGTTGTGGTGTTTGCATTTGACAAGTTCGGATCGTACTTGGTGGGCACAAAAGTTATTGTTTTTACGAGACCACTCGCCATCAAGTACTTGATCTCTAAGAAAGATGCAAAACCAAGGTTAATTAGATGGGTTCTCCTCCTCCAAGAATTTGATTTGGAAATTCGTGATAAAAGGGGTGGAGAACTGTGTTCTTTGACCATTTATCTAGATTGGAAGGTGCGGTACATCACGGGGTGAAATAAAAGAAATCTTCCCGGATGAGAGCTGTTGTGATGATTCGTGCAAAAATGTAACGCTATAGCGGTTGCCTTGCTTATAACTTGTGACGCTATAGCGTCTCAAGATGATGCTCCACGGTTTGCGGACATTGTGAATAACTTGGTGAGCGAGAATTGTGCTCGCAGATCTGAATTACCAACAAAGAAAAAGGTTTTCCATATAGTCAAGGACTATTATTGGGATGAACCTTTTCTTTACAAGAAATGTCAAGATCGGTTGATAAGAAGGTGCTGGCGAGAAGAAGAACAACCTCAAGTGTTAGAGCATTGTCATGCTTCCCCATGTGGTGGACACTTTGGAGGCACTAGAACCGCTGCGCAAAGGTTTGCAATGTGGGTATTCTTCGCCTACATTATTCAAGGATGCTCGGGAATTGGTTAAGAGCTGTGCAAAGTGTCAAAGGACCGGGAACATTTCAAACAAGCATGAAATGCCCTTAACCAACATCTTAGAGATTGAACTCTTTGATGTGTGGGGCATGGATTTCATGGGTCCCTTTCCTCCTTCTCATGGTTATCAGAGATGAAGGCAGAGAAAGAGAAGGCAGCACCTGGTGGCAGCGCTATAGCGTCTGAGGCTATAGCGCCCGAGGAAGAAACGAAGGAAGAAGAAGAAGAAGAAAAAGGTCAGTAAAGCCTCCTCACCATCCGTGTTAGCTCAAGGGCAGTGCAGTGCGGTTAAGAAGTGAATTTAATTTTCACTTTGTATAAGGTTAATGTTTTGTGAACAAGAATAAATTGTGAAGCGCTATAAGCGTCATGTCTTGCGCTTCACAAATGTTTTAAGTCTTGAATTACTTTATTGTGTGTTAAGTTCAGGCCTCTCCCTAGTCTTTAAAGAGCGGTGAGGACCTTTGCTCACTTTTGTTGTGGGGAGGACCTAAAGTTGTTAATGTTTTTGTTAATGTTTTTCAAAATGTTCTGCTTCAAGTGCCTCATTTTTAGGTATAGTCATTGAATCGTTCCCTTTGGGCTAATTGTAATGATAATGGTGTGAGTGAGTAAGAGAGCCGTGCTTTTGATGAAATCTTTGCTTATTATTGCTCTCACACGTAAAATCTCTGTGCTTAAGAAGAAACTTAGCTAGCCAAGGACTATCCGAGGTTTAGGCTAGTCCGAGTTAACCAAGGTGAGATCAAGGCTTGAATAAAAACTTGAAGAGTTGTTGAAGCATAAGTTTGGGGGTGTTGGGCTATATAAAGGTTAGGTACAAAGGTTTTAGGGTGGTCGATGACTTAAAAGTTTAATGTAAATATGTTGTAAAGTTGTAGTTACCCAAAACAAAAGCTAAGTGTCCCAAAGGCAAAGAAAGAGGCAAAGCCTTATGTAAAAAAAAAAAAAAAAAAAAAAAAAAAAAAAAAAATATATATATATAAAATAAATAAATAGAATAATTGCTGAGGAGCCAAGTAATGAGGGGGCTACAGCTAGTAAATCTGTTATCTTTGTCCAAGCGCTATAGCGCCAAACGCTATAGCGTGAGTCATTTAGATTCAATAAGTTAGGAACACCGACCATAGACTTGAAGTGCTTAGTTAAACCCTTTGTCATGCCTAAAAATCCCCATTCTGTGTGAAAATGTTAATCTAGTCATTGTTTTGAAAGAGTTCTTGATTTTACCAAAAGAAGACCATTCTTTCCAAGGCTAAAGAGAAATCCAAATCTAGCTAGGAATTGAGATGAGTCAAGAGATCACACACACACTATTGAGCAATAATAAGCTTAGAAGTTGAATAAATGCATTGGTGTGTTGGTGTGAGTGTGAATCTGAATGTTAGCCCATTGAGAAAATGTTTGAGTGAGTATGCTTAGAAATGAAGTGTTGATCGAGCATGTGTGTTGTAAATAGTGTCGCTTTGTTTGTCTTTGCAAGTGTCATTACTTGAGGACAAGCAATGGTTTAAGTTTGGGGTGTGATAACTCATATTTATATGAGTTACTTATACCTCTAATCATTAAATTAAGTAAGTTCTCAAGTAATATTAGTATAGTATTTAGTATATTTATGTGAATATTAGGAAAGGAAGGGCTAAACATTGCTTTGTTATGAATTTGGCACAATTGGTGCCCTTGTGAGTGTTTTGATGAATTTTGTGAAGTAGTGCGGTGTTTAGCGTTATAGCGCCTAACGCTTATAGCGTCAAATGTATCATCGGTGAGCATCTTTAGGGAAAGTGCAATTTTGGCGCCAAGCTCATTAATCCAAGCTCCATATCTTTTGATCACTGTGCGTGCTGACATGTGCGGATTTTATTGGATATGTGTGGACACTTGGCATTGCGTGAGAAAGAAATAGTGGAGTTGGTGAAAAAGCAACTATCACCTTTCTTGACTTTTGAGGAGATTGTACCACATGCTAGCAAGGCTAGAAGATTTGTCTTGATTTTTCTTTTCCCTTCCCACGGATATTGTTGGTGGGAGATAGTGAGTTTTTTAGAGAGAGTATTGATAGAGAGAGAAAGTGTGACACTTCTTCTTCTCCATTGATACATCTTAGAACTTTTGCTATTTTACTTTCTTCCTTTGTATTTTTCTGTTTTTGTACTCATGGTGTAAGGTTGATGATGAGCCATCTTCACGTGGATGATTAGGAGACTTCAAGAGTGTATCTTTTGCATTTGTCATTTCCTCTTTATTTACGGTAATGCAAGTATTCTCATTTGTGTTATTTTGATGGAGCTCAACATGAGCTAAACTCTTTGAGTTGGGTTGCTATAGCTTGTAATGAACCATTAATGCTTCGTATATAATTTCTCACGCTTTGTGTTTTAATCCTTGTGTGATTATTCTTCCAAACTTGTTTTATATTTGGCCACGTAAAACAAGTATTTCGTGGATTCAGGACATGAACCATAGAAAGAACTCAAGGATTAATATAAATGATAAGGTTGGTTGAAGACATTTAATCAATTTTTGCTTCTTCTAGACATAGATGTTGCAATAGTTTATAAGGCATAAGTCGTGGGATCTTGATTATACAGGGTGAACCTATTTAGAACCTAGACATAGGCATCTTGTAGTGAAACCCGGCGCTAGTGACCGAAAGGCACAAAATATTTACTAACAACGCTTAACGCTATAGCGTGTGACGTTATAGCGTCTTGTTTTTGGGGACTTACATAGTGAAGGCAATCCAACTTATTTCTCTTATATTTTAACTCACCGTTACTTGTTACTTTTATAACCTTTGTTAAACTGAACTTTGTTACTCAACATATTTGCTACTTGTTTCTCTAAAGTGTAATTCTTTTTTTAAACTCTGAAATTAATACCAATCCCTGTGGAGACGAACTTTACTTATCAATATATTACTTGTTGCGATTGTGTATACTTGCACATCACCTTTTCGCACAACAATTACACCGTCGTCACACCGTCGCTACACCGTCACTTAATTCTCCAAGACATCATCAATAGCTCTATGGCTAACATCACTACATCAGTCCATAGCTCTATGGCTAACATCAACACATCGGTCACTAGCGCTATGGCTAACATTAACCTCACTGGACACATCGACACCAAAATCAATAGCTCTATGGCTAACGTCAATACCTCAATCAATAGCTCTATGGCGTATATCAAACTCATCGGACACGTCGACACCAAAAGTAGTGGACTACACTTTCACTACAAGGACCAAACGTCACCTAAGGACTAAATTGGCTCCACCATTCAGCCACTTAGACGTACTCGGCACCAAACAACACCCAAATTTGTGCCTGGCAGCAACCTGCGCCACACTGGCGTCAAAACAGCACCTCGGCACACATACACTACCCTTCGTCACACCACATTGCACTTTGGCACACCACACTGCACTTTGGCACACCACACTGCACCTCGGCACACCTACACAACCCTTCGTCACACCACACTTCTTCACATCCACACTTAGACACCTACACGTCGACACCTACACTTCGTCACCACTACAATACTACACTTCGGTACTCCTACACCTTGACAACACTAGCTTTGACATACATACACACCTTGTGTAACACCCCAAATATTAATTAGGGGAAATTATTTAATGTATTTGCTTAGGTGATTAATTAATTAATTTAATTAATTGAGTATTTGACTAATTCAATTAGATAGTATTTTAGTTGGCTATATTAAAAATAAATTAAGGGTAAATAATTAATTTAAGGAGAGGTGTAGTAAATAAATGAGAAGTATTTTAGTGAAATTGGGATGATGTGTTGGAGTATCTAGGGGGTGCTAATAAAGGGCCCAAGTCAACTAGTGACCCAAGCCCAATCACCTAAAACCCCTAAAACCTAAGGGAGGGTCTCATTATCCCCATTTTGGAAAGAAAAGCAACGAAGGGAATAGAGGAGAAGGAAGGACAGCAGCTGCGTGAGAAGGGAGGAAGGGAAAGGTGGAAGCTTGCTTGGGTTTTGGTTGGTAAGTGATGATTTTGACCTCTTTCTTCACCATTTCTTTTCCCATTCCATTTCCTTAAGTTCCATGAGCTTATTCCTTTCATTTTGAATTTTTCCATGACCACCCAAAGAGGAGGAGCTCACGTTAAACTTGGAGTTAGGGAAAGGAGGGAACTTTCTCAAGTCTTAGTGTGGGTAAGTGAATACCTTAGTCCTAATCACCTTTATTTTCCTTCCATGTTCCATTTCCATGAGTTACATAAGCTCATCCTTGTTATTTTGAATTCTCCATGGCTACCCAAGTGAGAGAGCATTCGGCCATATCCACAATTTGAGGGGAACTTGCTGTGTTTGGTGATTTTGGTGATTGTGTGAAGTTTTCAAGCTCACCCAAGGTTGGGGATTCTCCATACATCTTTTATAGCTTGTAGGATGTGTATTATAGTGAGAATAGCTCTAGGAATGATTGTGTTGATTGTATGTTGATTGTATGTTGATTGTATGATTGATGTTTAAATGCTTGAATTTGGTTATAGCATGTTGATTGTTGTTTTGGAAGCATGAGTTGTGATATATGCATAGTGTATGTTTGATGGTTTGGTCATATGAGCATGAACAAGTAAATATGATAATTAGCATTAATAATTCATTGGCTATGTTGGTGTGGTTATGTGAGAATTAATTTGTTTGGAAGAAATTAGGTTTTTGAGGTGTGTTGGGTATAGGTTGGAAGGGGGGGGCGCCAAATGCCTAGCATTTTGGCGCCGTTCACTGAAATTGTGCGTGTGGGGTTGTGGAGGGGTGCGATTCTTTGGGCAACTTGGCGCTCGGGATTAAAACGTGTGTGTGTGAGTTGTGTGGGGCGATTCTTGCCGGGCAACTTGGCGCTCGTGTCCAAGAACCGTGTGTGTGTGTGTGTGGGGGGGGGGCGCCGATTCTTTGGCAACTTGGCGCCGTGGTCGAAATGGTGTCTTTGCGCGCCATCTTGCGCAGCGCAAACTTACGCGCAAGAAGGCCAAGGCTTGATCAAGATCGGCGCTATCTTGCGCGCGCATCCTCAAGCACAGTAACCTCGTGGCGCACACCTCTCACGTAAGACACGAAACTTTGAGAGTTAGAGCGACCTACCCGCGCGCCATCTTGCGCGCGCTTCTCTTCTGCGGCGCCGGTGTGTGCGCCTCCGTGGGGATCTTCCAAAACCTTGTCGTTGAATTCCTAAGTTCTTAAATTTATTTGGTGTGTCAAAATGGTCCTAAAGTGAGGAGAAAACCCCTATGGGGTGGTGTTGGTTCTTAGGTGAGAATTAATAAATACTTGGTGAGGTGATGCTAAATATTTGGTGAAGAGATGCTAAATGATCGGTGAGGTGGTGTTGATAATTTATGATGTGATAATAAATAATTGATGTGGTGTGCTTGGTGTGGAGTGATGCATTGTCATAAAGTCGCATGAATCATATGCATGGCTTCGGCCAACAGGTGATGGAATACCCTTCGGGGAGGTGATGGAATACCCTTCGGGGAGGTGATGAGATACCCGACGGGGTGGTGAGGTGAATATGGATCCACATGCATGTTGCATACATGCATATAATCATACATTCCCTAGCTGTTTGTTAATGTCCAATTAATCTGTTATGGTTGCTTGCGTGATATCTCATGTGAAGGGTAAATGCCTTGTTCTGTGAATCTCTATTGCTAGCTAGTTCTTACTATACGGCTTATTTTACTTGTTATAAATTATGTAAAGAGACTCACCCTAGCATTTCTTGTTGCCCGCTCTCGTGGCGACAAACAGTGATTCCGAGTGATGGTCCGTGTGCCTCCGGGTTTTATTGAGTCACTCCGATAAGTAACACCGGGTTGGGTCTTAGTATTATTTATGGTTATGTATTAAACTTATTTTGAACCTATGTATTGAGTATGTGAACTCAATTTTATTTCCATTCAGGCCGCAAACTATTAATGGACTAATGTAAACGTTAAACAAAGTTATTTTGAGGATTGTAACCCACTTGACTATGTATGCATGATACGCGTTGATGCGTTTGGATTTTAATTATGTTTTGATGATGTTTTATTTGAAAAGTACCACCCTCTTCGAGGTGCGTGGAAAGTTTTTGAAAAACTCTGATTTTTAATTAATTGAATTAGCATTAGATATAAGGGGGTGTTACATTAGTGGTATCGAGAGCGATTCGGTCCGTCCTAGCCAAGTTGTCAAGTCTGTTAACCCTCGAGTCTTGGTACTCGTTTTAAATCATAATTATGTTGCTGTTTATTACTGTTAATTTTGTTGGTTTGTGCATTAATTGACGTGCCTTGTGACTTAATTGTGTTAGATTACGATTGAAAATTATATTGCATTATTGAAGTATATGTGATCGAATCGTAAATCGTAGTTATACCATTGATTTTGTCTGCTCGTGGATCGTTGTTTGTATCATTAAGAGGTGTGATTAAAAGAGTTCTAACGAAGTCAAAGGAGTGAAAGTCGTGGACGATGCCTTCGCACTCTGCATCGCGTTAAAAATCTTTTAATGCGTTAGTTATAAATTGAAAGAAAGTAGTTTTTGTGACCTTAATTAGTTGGTTGCATGAGTAGGAGGGACTGATCACCCCAATCACTCATCCCCAATGAAAGAGGCGACAATAACTCGTAATTATTATAAATCTTGAGTATATACTAATTTCAACTTGATTGATTGAGTGGTGTGTGCAAGTTGATTGACCATTAATTATAGAAAAATAGGTACCTTATGGAAGTTTGAGTTTGAATTGGGGTTTGATAGTCGGGAGATGTCAAAATAAGGATTGACGTAAGATAGAAGCATTGGTATTTAAATGATTGATATGGCGTAGTTCCCTAGCGATAAATTAATGATGGTTGGAATAAATCGAGTGAGACTTTGGTAACCTGAAAATAGAGTTTTGGCACAAAGTAAAGGTGTAGATTTAGTATGCCTAAAGGTGTTGTAACCTTCGTGAAATTCTTAATGAGTATAGGACTAGTGGTGAAGGAAAGTGTTTAGTAGTTGGCTCAAGTATGATCATAGTATGAAGATCAAAGGAAAGAAGGGAGAGGAAGGTTAGGTACATAGGACTACATATGAACTGAGGTGTAGTTGCTTAACCATAGGTGTGTTGCAATGTAATAGGCATGCGACGTAGTATGTGGGAGTCAAAGTATGTAGTACCGAGGTTTAGGTACGTTTGAATAGTAAGTGTAGTGAAGCTTAGCGTGACGAGTGTAGAGAACCGAGGTACCAAAAGAGTGTACCGAGGTGTTGTGAAGTGTAATGGCCGAGGTTAGGGAGTTCTTAGGTGTAGTGTGCCTAAGTGTAATAGTCAAAGGTGAAGTGACTAAGTGTAGTTGATGAAGTGAGTTGTGAATAAGCGTAAGGGTAGTGGATAGACAATATTTGAAGGATTGCTTGTGAATATTGTTACCTTTGATTGACGTTTTGCTATAGGTTGATGTTTCTGTAATGCACGTGAGTTTAATTTTGATTAGTGCTAAATTGGTTGCAAAAGATGTACTTGAAATGAAATGCGGTGCTCGGTTATAACAATTAAGGTTAGGATTCGCGTATAGTCTCCTTTTTGGCAAAGATGAAATGATTGACTTTTCTAACTTCTGAGTTTATGTCGGAAAACTAAATTTTGAAAATAATAAGTGATTGTTTTGTGTGGCAACGTGTTCGTGTTATAAAGAGATTTGGAGTTACGTATAGTTTTCCCTTTTTGGACAAAATTGTGAATTCTATAATTTTCGGAAAGAAACGGTACTTGGAAAATTCTGTGTTTTTGGGAATGAACGTAACGTCAAGAATTGTGTTAAATTCTGTTCCAAGTTGTTTAGAATTTTATTACGAGATGTGACGTGATTTTAGCGTTAGGACCGATTAGGTCATGGATTGATGTTGTTTGAAAATGACGAGGTCTTACAATAATTTCATGGTTTGACGAGGTAAAATCTTTCGAAACAAAAAGGTGAGTTGTACTCACGTTTAGGGAAATTTTAAAATGTTGTTTATGTTATGTTTGAACGGTTTTCGAAAATTGGAGTTTCGTGAATTTTCGAATCAAAAACGCTATTTTGAGAAATTATGTTTGTTTGAAACTTAAGAACGAAACCATAAAGATTTGACTGTTTAATTGTTATGCTTGAATATGGATTTCGATTGCGGGTCTGTGTTAGTTGAATTTACAAATCTTTTGGAAAACCGAAAATTTTATATATGTGCGAGAATTAATGAGTTTTGAACAAGAATTGATGTCCGGATGGTTATACAGTAAAAATATTTTTGGAATGTCCATATTTCAGGAAACTCTGCGAATTTTCGTTAGGAATTTTGATATATGTTCAAAGTGGTAATTGAATTGTGTGATTAGAAGGTAAGTGAAATTGAGAAAATGTTATGTGTAGTGATTTAAATTGTATATTTGTTTTGTTATCTAAAAGTCTTTGGTTTGCAACTTAGCGTTGCTGTTTTTGAGTTGAATTTTCGGCCGTCCTTATAGATAAAAAGGGTGCGGTTCATTGCTGTCTTTATAAATACAAAGGTGATTGATGAGTGAGTGTCGAAGTGTATAGGTATCGAAGTGTGGTGTTAACTAAGTATGGATGAGTCGAAATGTAAGCATGGTCGAAGAGCAGAGTTATTGAAATAGGTGTAAATATCTAAGTGAGGAGTATGTCTGTCGAAGTATATATATTGCCGAAAATCTAGTATGGTACAGTTATGGAGATATTGAGGTAAAGTGTAAGTCGAAGTTAGTGTTTGTCGAAACGTAGGTAAGTTGGAGTATTGAGTTGTTGACATGAGTAATGTCTAAGTACATTTCTCTAAGTTGGAGTGGAAGTGTCGAAATATTGAAGTTGCCAAAGTATAGTGGGATGTATATAAACTAAGTGTAAAGGAGTGGGTGTTTAAGTATACTGTATATCTACCGGGATGAAATGTTGCGTTTACGATAGGACTTGAATGATAACGGTCAGCGAAGGTAAGAACAGTGGATGTTAATTCATGAGTTAGCGTAGATCTTCGAGGGGGATATCAATCGTTCGTACGAGATAGTGAAGGAGAAGTGGAGTTCTCGGGTAGTAGGAAGCCTGTGATGTGTCAGGTGGTAAGGGTAAGAGAGAGGAGAATTTGGGCAAAGAGCCAAGTGGGGGAGACGCTACTGTAGGAATTGTGTGCCAATCTCGAACCTGTAGTGGCGAATTATGCTTAGAATGAAAGTGCACGGTTATGTAACCTAAGCGGTGGAGTCAATATATTAAGTTGAGACCCGTGAGGAGAAGTAGACGCATACGTTAGTATTTCACATACCAAAGGATAGAAGCTTGAAAGGGTTGTAGGTGGACGTACCGGGTTAACATTAGGATTTAAATCGTGTAAGTTTCGAAGGGTTTAAGTGCGAACTAGATTCATCTTGTTGTTAGGATTAGCGTGATTTTCGAGGACGAAAATATTCTAAGTGGGGGAGAGTTGTAACACCCCAAATATTAATTAGGGGAAATTATTTAATGTATTTGCTTAGGTGATTAATTAATTAATTTAATTAATTGAGTATTTGACTAATTCAATTAGATAGTATTTTAGTTGGCTATATTAAAAATAAATTAAGGGTAAATAATTAATTTAAGGAGAGGTGTAGTAAATAAATGAGAAGTATTTTAGTGAAATTGGGATGATGTGTTGGAGTATCTAGGGGGTGCTAATAAAGGGCCCAAGTCAACTAGTGACCCAAGCCCAATCACCTAAAACCCCTAAAACCTAAGGGAGGGTCTCATTATCCCCATTTTGGAAAGAAAAGCAACGAAGGGAATAGAGGAGAAGGAAGGACAGCAGCTGCGTGAGAAGGGAGGAAGGGAAAAGGTGGAAGCTTGCTTGGGTTTTGGTTGGTAAGTGATGATTTTGACCTCTTTCTTCACCATTTCTTTTCCCCATTCCATTTCCTTAAGTTCCATGAGCTTATTCCTTTCATTTTGAATTTTTCCATGACCACCCAAAGAGGAGGAGCTCACGTTAAACTTGGAGTTAGGGAAAGGAGGGAACTTTCTCAAGTCTTAGTGTGGGTAAGTGAATACCTTAGTCCTAATCACCTTTATTTTCCTTCCATGTTCCATTTCCATGAGTTACATAAGCTCATCCTTGTTATTTTGAATTCTCCATGGCTACCCAAGTGAGAGAGCATTCGGCCATATCCACAATTTGAGGGGAACTTGCTGTGTTTGGTGATTTTGGTGATTGTGTGAAGTTTTCAAGCTCACCCAAGGTTAGGGGATTCTCCATACATCTTTTATAGCTTGTAGGATGTGTATTATAGTGAGAATAGCTCTAGGAATGATTGTGTTGATTGTATGTTGATTGTATGTTGATTGTATGATTGATGTTTAAATGCTTGAATTTGGTTATAGCATGTTGATTGTTGTTTTGGAAGCATGAGTTGTGATATATGCATAGTGTATGTTTGATGGTTTGGTCATATGAGCATGAACAAGTAAATATGATAATTAGCATTAATAATTCATTGGCTATGTTGGTGTGGTTATGTGAGAATTAATTTGTTTGGAAGAAATTAGGTTTTTGAGGTGTGTTGGGTATAGGTTGGAAGGGGGGGGCGCCAAATGCCTAGCATTTTGGCGCCTGGTTGCTGAAATTGTGCGTGTGGGGGGTTGTGGGGCGCCGATTGCCGGGCAACTTGGCGCCTGGGGATTAAAACGGTGTGTGTGTGAGTTGTGCAGGGGGGCGCCAGTTGCTGGGCAACTTGGCGCCTGTGTCCAAGAACTGTGTGTGTGTGTGTGTGTGGGGGGGGGGGCGCGCTTCTTTGGCAACTTGGCGCTGTGGCCGAAATGGTGTCTTTGCGCGCCATCTTGCTTGCGCGCGCAAACTTACGCGCAAGAAGGCCAAGGCTTGATCAAGATCGCGCTATCTTGCGCGCGCATCCTGCTGGCAGAACCTCGTGCGCACACCTCTGCTGAATGACGTAAACTTTGAGAGTTAGAGCGACCTACCCGCGCGCCATCTTGCGCGGCGCTCTTCTCGCGCCCGATTGCAGGCGCGCCTCAGCTGGGGAACTTCCAAAACCTTGTGCCGTTGAATTCCTAAGTTCTTAAATTTATTTGGTGTGTCAAAATGGTCCTAAAGTGAGAGAAAACCCCTATGGGGTGGTGTTGGTTCTTAGGTGAGAATTAATAAATACTTGGTGAGGTGATGCTAAATATTTGGTGAAGAGATGCTAAATGATCGGTGAGGTGGTGTTGATAATTTATGATGTGATAATAAATAATTGATGTGGTGTGCTTGGTGTGGAGTGATGCATTGTCATAAAGTCGCATGAATCATATGCATGGCTTCGCCAATGGTGATGGAATACCTTTCGGGAGGTGATGGAATACCTTCGGGGAGGTGATGAGATACCCGACGGGGTGGTGAGGTGAATATGGATCCACATGCATGTTGCATACATGCATATAATCATACATTCCTAGTTGTTTGTTAATGTCCAATTAATCATATGGTTGCTTGCGTGATATCTCATGTGAAGGGTAAATGCCTTGTTCTCGTGAATCTCTATTGCTAGCTAGTTCTTACTATACGGCTTATTTTACTTGTTATAAATTATGTAAAGAGACTCACCCTAGCATTTCTTGTTGCCTCGCTCTCGTGGCGACAAACAGTGATTCCGAGTGATGGTGTGCATACTCGGGTTTTATTGAGTCACCTCGATGATAGTAACACCGGTTGGGTCTTAGTATTATTTATGGTTATGTATTAAACTTATTTTGAACCTATGTATTGAGTATGTGAACTCAATTTTATTTCATTGTACGCAAAACTATTAATGGACTAATGTAAACGTTAAACAGGTTATTTTGAGGATTGTAACCCACTTGACTATGTATGCATGATACGCGTTGATGCGTTTGGATTTTAATTATGTTTTGATGATGTTTTATTTGAAAAGTACCACCCTCTTCGAGGTGCGTGGAAAGTTTTTGAAAAACTCTGATTTTTAATTAATTGAATTAGCATTAGATATAAGGGAACACACCTTGTAACACCCCCTTACATCTAGTCTATTATTTTAATAAATTCGAAAATCAGAGTATACAAAAAATTTTAGTGTGACCACTTGAGGTGTCACATTTTCACAGTCACATTCAAACTCCAAAAATAATAGTTATAATAACTCCAAAACGTGATACATAGCACCATAAATCCGTACGGGACAATTACCGTGAGTAAAATGAAATAACAAATGAAGTACAGAAATGCAATTATCCAAATAAAAGTTAAATCATAACATAAACGACAAAGTCTAGTTATCCCTCCCCGGTGCTACGTATCAGAGCTGACTCGACAATACTAACAGAAGGTACTCACGCCACCTTCATCCATCACACTGCGGCGTTGCCACATAAGAGCAACATTCCAAGCAGAAAGGGTGAGTCTCATTTCATAGAAAATAGTAAATAAAGCAAACAACTCAATAAGACAAGTATTAGCACACCAAAACCGTACAATCCAAACAATTTCACCAATAGTTATACACACCCAGACAGCCACCAGAAAATGTATGCAAGTGCATGATATGCAGCCCAACGCCAAGGGCATATGCATGTGGATCCATCACCAAAAGGCCCAGAGGGCATTCACCATTCACCAAAAAGGCCCAGAGGGCATTCACCAAAAAGGCCCGAAGGCATTCACCAAAATATTTCATGAGGCCGAGGCCTATTCACCAAAAATAATGCACATGCCTATGCAACACCATGACTATGCATCACCACACCAAACAATCACCAAAAATCATATATAAAATACTCACCTTTAGGTTTATTTACACACCAACCGCCAAAGAGAGGTCATAACCCCCAATCACCCAAAATGTACTCACCATTAATACCCGTCATCATTTAAGATAGCCCACCATGGCTAAACGCAACACCAAAAGGACTAAAAGAACACCTAGGACCAAACATATCACCTAAGGACTAAATCAACACCTGGGGACTAATTCCTAACATTCAAGGACCTTTGTGACACCTAAGGACCATTTTGAACACATAGGGACCATTTTGACACTGTAATAATTAATTTAGCACCTAGGGACTATTTTGAGACCTTAATAATTAATTTAGCCTAGACACAGGCGCCACCAGCGTGACTGGGCAGCAAATTGGCGCCCGCACTATTCGCAAGACAACCCAAAGATGTTCTCGCACAAACAAGCACCAGCGCCCGATTTCTGTGGAAATGGCGCCCTCTCGCACTACAACCTCCCACGCTGCAACTCTCAGAACTAGGCGCCAACTTCCCAGCTAAGTGGCGCCCCCTCCCTGTCCATCACTGCACACACACAGGGCACACACCAGGTGCCATTTTCCTGGGGATTTGGCGCCCCCCCCTGCCCTTCACTGCACACAGCCCAGAACTCTGTCTTAGACAGACTTGCACCCCCAAGCGCCATTTTCACTGCAGATTGGCGCCCTATCCACACCCAACAACTCACCAATGACCACAATAGCAGATCACTAGGCGCCAAATTCCTTGCAATTTGGCGCCTTGGCACTGATTTACCCACACACCGATCCTAAGACTTCCTTACACGCCATGGATTTATTTTATTGTTCAAGCCTCCCATCTAACACCTATAACCCACCACTTAATACCACCATCAATATACACAATCATTAATACCTTCAACACCCAATCAAATGCACATTCACATACATAGGTAACATTACTAAAATTCACTCAAGCATAACACCAAACACCAAAATCATCATTCTCAATTCTCCCTATTGTTTTCATTCAAAGTCATACAATTAACATGCCAACACCACTCAAAATACCTTATCACTTCGATTATCACATGAAAACTCAATTCGATTACATATTCAGTACATTCATCACCAAATCAATCCATTTAGCATATACGAATTCAATCAAACATCCCCTAACACTCAAATCCTATGGTTCCAAGTTTTATAAACTATTGGCTATGGAAAGAGAGTCCCCTTACCTTTGATAATTGAAGAAAATACCCAACGATCCAAGCTTTCTTCTTCCATGACCTTCTTGCGATCGCCCTTCTCTCATCCTCCTCTCACGCTCCTTTCTTTCTTTTGAAACAATGCAAGGACGAGTAACGCGCTCTTGAACATGATCTTAATCCGGTGCAAGACAAGAATCCCGCTCGAACGCTGCACAATTATACGACTACAATATTCTAATAGTTATTCACTACAAACTTAAAGATACTTAATTGAGCGATTGATAAATTAAAATCATTTAAGAGTAATATAATAAAACATAGTTTGAAATATTAGATTAGATCATTATATCATAATCTGAGGTCAATATGAAGCTCAAAAGACACTCTTCTATAAGTCTTCTTAATTGTGTAATTACAAAAGAGCTATTAAAGTGTTAGATGCATCTACTTCCATATATCATATACATATATAAAATAAACTAAGCTAATGCACCTTCTTGTTGGAAGTCAGTATATACTACGTAAGGATCTCTTTTAAAAATATACCAAACTATTAGTAGAGCTAGTTGCCTAAAAATATATAAATCATCTTCTAATAATAAAATAGATTGAGAACACCATCACTTCATCGATGAGTAATGTCGTCATTATGGGCTCGGGCTCACACACAGCAAGGTTTGTAACGATCGAAAATGGCGGAACACCTTTTGTTTGGGGTAGTGGGGCGTGGCTGCCACTAACAGAATGGAGCACCAAACAACGAAACTAAGGCCAGAAACGGAATCAGTGGCAAAATCCGAGTGGGAAGGTGAAGTTTGGGGTTCAACCGTGGAGAAGGGAGTGAGAACGCAAGAGAGAAGGAAAAATGGCGTGAGGGTTCTTTTTTGGAGCTGTTGCTGCGTGAGGAAGAGGAAGAAGAAGGAACCAGCGCCGGGTTGGGTCTTGGCTGCGTTCGTGGTCGGGCGCTATTCTATGAAGAATTGGTTTAAAAACGGGGTGCAAGCAACAAGGAAGAGAGATGTATAAGTAAAAATGTCTAAATACTGATTTTAATCCATTTTAATTCATTTTAAAAACTCAATTTCACTGCAACTATTATTTTAACACTTCAATAGCACCAAATGACTTTTTAAATATAATTAACGTCTAAATAGTAATATGTTTTATAAAATAAAGTAATCAAATAAATGGAATAAATATAAATATATAGTAACAATCACATATTATCAAGAGTATATAAAAATACATTTAAAAGTGATTTTAACTAATTTTCATACTCAAACCCACAATAAATTAAAATAATTTAATCCTATCAATATAAAATAATTCATAGAGTAAGTACATACTAAAAGAATCACAACACACGAAAATCGGGGTGTTACACACCTCACCTCGACAACTATACTTCGGTATACATACTCTACACTTCGGCAACGACACGTCGACTCCCATACACTTACACTTCGTCACGTCTACACGACGACACACTCTGATACATCTACACCTCAACATATACACCTCGACACATTTACACGTTGACCTCCATATACTTCGACCCACTACACGTCGACACTTACACTTCACCATACATACACTACACTTCAATACATTTACAGTTCGGCAACTACACTTCGGCTTAGATACACTACACCTCGACAGCTTCACTTCGACTTAGATACACTACACCTCGACAGCTTCACTTCGACTTAGATACAGTACACCTCGACGCCTTCACTTCGACTTAGATACACTACACCTCCTAATGTACCTTCACTCGACTTAGATACATTACACCTCGACGCCTTCACTTCGACTTAGATACGAAGACACCTCGACAAACTTCACTTCACCCGACTTAGATACACTACACCTCGACACTTCACTCCGACTTAGATACACTACACCTCGGCGACTTCACTCGACTTAGATACACTACACCTCGGCGACTTCACCGACTTAGATACACTACACCTCGACAACAACACCGACTTAGATACACTACACCTCGATTACACTACCTTGCCACGCGCTCCCCACTTCACCATCACTTCACCCTACACTTCCTCACTTAACCACCTCTCACCTTGCCAAGCTTGCTCACTTAACCACCACTCACATTGGTACTACACTTCGGCACATACATACTTTGACTCACTATCTTTCGACGCACACATCCTACAACGCACCTACCCTTCTCGGCACACAGTAATACTTAACTTTGAATGGCGCCCTAGACGCCTAACCCTCATCTTCCCTCTTTTCTTTGTTTCTCATACTATGATCAAACTTAACCCACAATTTACCCAACGCACATCAAAGTAACAACGAAGGAGCCAACACCAACAATAGCGTCCTTGCGCTTAGGGTTCCTTAGATCCCATTTCTTCTCTAGGTCTTTCATATGACCAATCATCAACAACACATACACAGATCACAATTTCACCAAATTGACTCAACCACAACATCAATCACACAATCAACAACACAATCAATACAACAATCCTCCTAGAGACTAACCCACACATAACACTCATCATATACTCTATTATAGGTGAAAAGAGAGCCCTTACCTCAATAGATTGAAGAACAAGTACTCTCTCCACCAAGAACTCCAAGATCCACCATCAAGCAAGCTTCTCTTCCTTGATCTTGAACTCCCCCCGCCAATATCTTCTCTTCTTCATCCTTAAGGCTATCGCACCTCTCTCTCTCTCTCTACTCACTTTACTCTTTGACTTTTCTTTGTAATTGGTTGCAAATGAACTCTCTCACCATCGACCCCTAAACTTATCTCATGGATATGGGCCTAACTTTCATGGGCCTCTATTCACACCTCCTCCATTACTTGCACTACTCCCTCTTTTAATTAAATTACCACTCACTTTTTACTAACCACCACTCCTCATTTACATCAAATACCCTATCATTATTTTAATATAACCAACCAATATACCACTTAATTAAATAAATACTTGAATTATTTTTGGGGCGTTACAACTCTCCCCCACTTAGAATATTTTCGCCCTCGAAAATCTCATCAATTATATGAACACATCAATTCCATCAATCTTATTCCTGCTTCCAACTACCAACAACACCTTCTTGTACACTAAGTACTAAGACATACACACCTCTCTACGCCCTTACTTTGTACCGAAACTCTATTCTCAGGGTCACCAAAGTCTCACTCGATTATCCAAACACTACTACTCTACCGTTAGGAAACTACACAATAGCAATTACTTAGAGTACTAATGCTCATCTCTTACGTCAATCTATATCCAAAATACGAACAATGCTCTCCCCATCTCTGCATTCCTATTCCCCGTACTGAATTCTAATCCTTTAATCATTAAAGTTACACACGACCACCCAGATCCTATATAGGTACTTATTCGACTACAATACTCTTAATAACAATTATTCCACCTTAGCTTTCCCAGAAACCGCATTTCTAAACTCTTTCCAAAAAGGCATGCTTTATCACTTTGCATGAACTTCAAACTCAAAGTGTCGATCCTTGTCTTTACATCTCCCTACTATTTGTAACACCCCATTTCTACCCGGAATTTAAATCAATCATCAGAGTGCAAAAATTAAATTCTTGAATTGAAAGCATTCAATGGAATGTTAGACATGTCTCTTAAAATTACTCAAACAGCCATTTCAGCTCATAAATATAAATCAATACGTAACACCATAAAACACGTGGAAAATAATCTCATAACATGCAGCGGAAAATAAAGTTACATCTCAAAGAATAATCAGCAACCTCAACAATGCATAGTATATCAAATACAAAGCTCAGCAGTGAGCAAAATAAAATAACTAAAGTCTACAAATCCCCTCCCCTAGGTGCTACGTATCAGAGCAGACCGACTCGGGGAAGTGATGCAACTAGGCCCTCACTCATGACTACCTGTGGTAAACAACAACAGAAAGGGTGAGTCTCGAACTATATAATAAAGATGATAATAAGCAATATATATACAATCATTGCATCACACGGCACAGTCTACTGTACACAAATCAAACCATTCATTAATCAATAGCACTTATGCGTTTATGAGAATGTATGCAATGTATTCATGCATGTGGTACCATTTGTCCCCATGGCAGTATCATCATCAAATTGAGCCCCCATGACTCTGGCCCCCATGGCCTCACAATCAATTTATAAACGTCGCGACCGCAGCCGAATGTATGCATGAGACTCCATGAACATATCACAAGCACATTCATAATATCACAATTCACACCTTATTTCTCACCTCATTATTAATCTCATTTATAGCCCCCATGGCTCTAGCCCCCATGGCTCATGCCCCCATGGCATCATCAATCACCTCAGTCTCTAATTCAACACAATCAGGTCCCAAGGACTAATCATAACTAGAGGACTAAACCTCACTCAGGGACCTAAAACACCCTTTAGGACCAAATCAACACTTAGGGACTAATCTGTCACCTTTAGGACCAAACTGTCACCTAGGGACCAAAACTACACCCTTAGGACTAAACTGTCACCTAGGGACAAAAACAGCACACACTTAGACAAAAGGCAGCACTAGGCGCCATTTTCCCCCCTGGCCCGGCGCCACTGCAGGCAACACAAAGACTAGCGCCTAAAACTTAGCAACTTGGCGCCCCCTGTGGCAACACAGCCAATGGGCGCCATTTTCCTAGCAATCTGGGGCCTCCCTGGGCAACCCAGTCTTAGACACAAACTAAGACACAAACTGAGACACAGTCTCAGACACAGGCGCATGACTAGGCGCCTGGCAAAGACTTTTTGGCGCCTCGCTAGACACACAGTAAAGAACACAGCGCAAGGCAGGCGTACTGGCGCCCGTCGCCGCGCCACATGCACCCACACACTCTTGTCTCACTATATGGCGCCACCCCAGGCGCCAAGGGCAGCCAAAATGGCGCCCAAGACTTAGACACCCACGCACCCACTCACCTAGGCGCCACTACAGGTGCCCTGCACTTGGCACAACACACCCAGGCGCATTGGGCAGCCACTTTTGGCGCCTTGCACCTAGACACAGCACCCACAACACGTGAACAGTGACACAGGCGCCATTCTAGGCACCCTGGGGCAGCATTTGGCGCCCCTGTCTACATATAACCCATTATCCTCCTTATTATAGAGTGAGACTCTCCTTACCTTAAATTAACCGTAGAAATTGCTTCTCACCAAGTCACGTACAAGAACCACAGCAACTAGAGTCTTCTTCTCCCTCTTCTTGCTTGGTGCGAAGCCCTTCTCCCTTCTCTCTAGGGTTTGTGCGCCGTTTTCCTCCCTTTCTCTCTTCTCTCTATTCGTTTTCTTTCTTCCTTTTCACAATGATGCGAATTGCATCACTCCTAGGAGCCTAAGTCATTGGGCTTGGGCTCCCGGCCAATCTCTCAGCTCCAGATTTCCAATACCACTCCCTTCTATTAAAATAAAATACTATATTATAAAACACTATATTATAATTTAATATAATTAAAATAGTGCAACACTTTAAATAATTTAATCAATTGCTTAATTAAATCATTTAGGGTGTTACAACTCTCCCCCAGTTAGGAAATTTCGTCCTCGAAATTCATACCTGAGTCAAAGAGCTCTGGATAAGACTCCCGCATCCTGCTCTCCAGCTCCCAAGTCATGCTCTCACCAGCAGCTCCCAACCACACTACCTTGACTAAGGCGATGTCTTTCCCTCTCAACACCTTCACCTCTCTATCATCAATCCTCACCGGCATAGTCTCCACAGTGAGGTTCTCACGCACCTCCACATCATCCATGTGTATCACATGAGATGGGTCTGGAATATACTTCCGAAGCTGTGACACGTGGAATACATCGTGCAAGTTCGAAAGATTAGGTGGCAGAGCCACCCTATAAGCAACTTTTCCCACCCTCTCAGTGATTTGGTACGGTCCAATAAATCTCGGAGTTAACTTCTTTGTTTTCAGTGCACGCCCAACACCAGTCATAGGCGTGACCCTCAAAAATACATGCTCACCAGCCTGAAACTCCAAGTCCTTTCTCCTTCTATCATGATAACTTTTCTGCTGACTCTGGGACTCCTTCATTTTCTCCCTGATCATCTTTACCTTCTCTGTAGTCTCCCTAACCAATTCTGGTCCAAGAACAACATTCTCGCCAGACTCATGCCAACATAACGGAGTCCTTCACCTCCGACCATACAATGCCTCGAATGGAGCCATTCCTATACTCGAATGGTAGTTGTTGTTGTAAGTGAACTCAATCAGTGGAAGATGTGTATCCCACGCACCTCCCTGCTCTAGCACACAAGCTCTCAGAAGATCCTCCAAGGACTGGATGGTTCTCTCTGTCAGTCCATCAGTCTGAGGATGATAAGCTGAACTCAACCTCAATCTAGACCCCAATGCCTCTTGCAAGCTCCCCCAAAACTCAGATGTAAACCTCGGGTCTCTATCTGACACAATACTCTTCGGAACCCCATGCAGCTTCACAATCACCTGAATGTATATCTTAGCCAATCTAGGCACAGGATAGGTGATGTTGATAGGAATAAAGTGGGCAGACTTGGTCAACCTATCCACAATCACCCAAATAGTGTCAAACCCTCTCACAGTGTTTGGCAATCCAGTCACAAAGTCCATGGAAATGTTGTCCCACTTCCATTCCGGAATCTCCAAAGGTTGCATCAACCCTGCAGGCTTTTGGTGCTCAATCTTTGACTTCTGGCAAGTCAAACAAGCATAGACAAACTGCGCAACATCCTTCTTCATACCAGGCCACCAAAACAGCTTCTTCAAATCATGATACATCTTGGTAGCACCTGGATGAATACTCAACTTGCTCCTATGGCTCTCCTCAAGTATCATCCTCTTCATCTCAGCATCATCAAGAACACAAATTCTGTCCCTGAATCTCAACACACCCTGGGAATCCAACCTGTAATCCCCATCCACAGCCTGATCACCAGCTACCAACAAATCAACCGGGGCCACATCCAATTTCACGGGCGTCTCTAACACTAACCAAGAAGTCATTCCCAATCCTCAGCATACCCAGTCTGACACTCTGGGGTGTCACTTCACAAACCAGACTCAAATCACGGAATTGCTCAATCAACTCCAATTCCTTCACCATCATAGCTGACATATGCAAAGTTTTCCGACTTAAAGCATCAGCCACGACATTAGCTTTGCCGGGGTGATAGTTCAAGCCGAAATCATAATCCTTCAGCAGCTCTAACCAACGCCTCTGTCTCATATTCAGCTCCTTCTGGTCAAACAGATACCTCAAACTCTTGTGGTCGCTGAATACCTCAAATCTAGTGCCATACAAATAGTGCCTCCAAATCTTCAACACAAATACAATGGCAGCCAACTCTAAATCATGAGTAGGATAGTTCTTCTCATGTGTCCTCAACTGTCTGGACGCATAAGCAACTACCTTCCCATCCTGCATCAATACACCTCCCAAACCCATCTTGGAAGCATCACAGTATACAACAAAAGGTTGATCCGGCACGGGCAATACTAACACTGGAGATGTTGTCAACCTTCTCTTCAACTCTTGGAAGCTCTCTTCACATTTAGCATCCCACACAAAGGCTCTTCCCTTACAGGTCAATTGAGTCAACGGAAGGGCTAGCTTAGAGAACCCTTCAATAAACCTTCTGTAGTAACCAGCCAACCCCAAGAAACTTCTGATCTCAATCACAGACTTTGGGCTCTCCCACTGCAACACAACATCAACCTTAGCTGGGTCTACAGCTATACCATCACCAGAAATAATGTGACCCAAGAAGCTCACCTCTCTCAGCCAGAACTCACACTTTGACAACTTGGCATACAGCTTCTTCTCTTTCAACACCTCTAGCACCAATCTCAAGTGCTCTGCATGCTCCTCCTCAGACTTAGAGTACACTAGAATATCATCAATAAAAACAACCACAAACAGATCCAAGTAGCTATGGAATATACGGTTCATGTACTCCATAAACACCCCTGGTGCATTAGTGACACCAAACGGCATTACAGAGTACTCATAGTGCCCATACCTCGTTCTGAACGCTGTCTTCTGGATGTCTTCATCTTTCACTTTAATCTGATGATACCCTGACCTCAAATCAATCTTGCTAAAAACCTTAGCACCCACCAGCTGGTCCATCAGATCATCAATCCTCGGAAGAGGATACTTATTTTTAATAGTTACCTTGTTCAGTTGCCTGTAATCCACACACAGACGCATACTCCCATCCTTCTTCTTCACTAACAGAACTGGAGCTCCCCATGGTGACACACTAGGCCTCACAAATTTCTTCTCAAGTAACTCTTCCAACTGCTTCTTCAGTTCAGATAACTCAGAAGCTGACATCCGGTACGGTGCCATAGACACTAGGAATCTCATCAGGGAACACCTCAGGGAACTCACACACCACTTGCAACCCATCAACTACAACTTGGTTCTCAGCAGACATAGACGCCATCAAAGCAAACAGTTGACCACCCTCTTTCATTACCCCACGCAGTTGATGATGACAGACAAAGAAATGTACTCTTCCTCTCTCGGAGGAAGGAAACTAACTCGACTTTGAAGGCGGTTGATGTGTACATGGTTATCTACTAACCACCCATACCCTAATCACATCCAACCCACCCAAAGGCAAGCAGATAAGATCAACTGTAAAAAATCCAAGACCGACAGAGGACACCTAGCACACATTAGAGAAGTAGTTATCGAACCCTTAGTTTGGAGTGTCGATAACCATCCCCTCTCCATAGTAGACAAGACTAAATTCAACTTTTCAGCATGCATGAAGCAATAAAAAGTGCGTAGCACCCGTGTCAACAATAGCAACTAAAGGTGTACCATAAATAAAGCAAGTACCTCTAATCTCATTGGGTCCCTCTGAACCTGCTAGTGCAAAAACTCTCCCAGTGGACCTCTCTTTCTTTGGCTTAGTACACTTGGAGCTAAAGTGACCAGCTTCACCACAGTTGAAACATACAGCTTCCTTACGATCACAATCAGATGCCATGTGACCATCCTTACCACAACGGAAACATATCTTTCCCCCAGCTTTGCAATCGAAACTCTTGTGACCCGGCTTGCCACACTTGAAGCATACAATATCAGTAGGAGCATCTCCCCCACTTGGCTTTTTGCCCTCAGCAGACCTACCACCACCAGCATACCTGCTACCACCAACATACCTCTGTTTACCCTTACTAGCAGACACCTCATATGGTTTACCCCTGTTCTGAAACTTACCCCTCTGGTCTCTCATGACCCTAAAGCGGGCATTGCTGTCATCTTCATAGATCCTGCAGCAATCAACCAAATCAGCAAACACCCTGATTTTCTGATACCCTATAGCCTGCTTGATATCAGCTCTCAACCCATTCTCAAATTTAATGCACTTTGAGAATTCAGAACCAGCCTCAGAATAATGTGGGTAGAACTTAGCCAGCTCCGTGAACTTAGCAGCATACTCAGTAACAGTCATACTACCCTGCCTAAGCTCAAGGAACTCCAGCTCTTTCTTCCCCCTGACATCCTCTGGGAAGTACTTTCTCAAGAATTCCCTCTTGAACACAGCCCAAGTAACCTCCTCATGTGCAGCCCCTAACCTCTCACTGGTCTCCAACCACCAGTCATCAGCCTCCTCAGCTAAAGTATGAGTACCATACCTGACTTTCTGCTCATCATTGCAGCTAATCACCCGGAAGATCCTCTCAATCTCCTTCAGCCAAGCCAGCGCACCATCTGGGTTGTACCTCCCCTTGAAGGTAGGAGGGTTCTCCCTCTGAAATGTAGCCATACTACGGGTCTCAGTATTCTGCTGAGTCCCCATAACCTGCGCTATGGCTTGCAAAGCCTCAGCAAGAGCAGCATCAACTCTTCTGGCCATCTCAACCTAGCACGGCAGCATAAACAACCATTCAGAACTAATTCAAATGACACCTAATGGTCATACACAATATGACAAACAGACACACTTGGCCGGACAGACCGAACTTTTGCTCTGATACCACTGATGTAACACCCCATTTCTACCCGGAATTTAAATCAATCATCAGAGTGCAAAAATTAAATTCTTGAATTGAAAGCATTCAATGGAATGTTACACATGTCTCTTAAAATTACTCAAACAGCCAGTTCAGCTCATAAATATAAATCAATACGTAACACCATAAAACACGTGGAAAATAATCTCATAACATGCAGCGGAAAATAAAGTTACATCTCAAAGAATAATCAGCAACCTCAAGTCTACAAAGCTCAGCAGTGAGCAAAATAAAATAACTAAAGTCTACAAATCCCCTCCCCTAGGTGCTACGTATCAGAGCAGACCGACTCGGGGAAGTGAAGGAACCAGGCCCTCACTCATGACTACCGTGGTAAACAACAATGAGAAAGGGTGAGTCTCGACACAAAGACTAGGCGCCTAAAACTCAAAGAACTTGGCGCTCGTGGCAAAAAAAACCATCGGGCGCCATTTTCCTAGCAACTGGCACCACCTCAGCAACCCGGTCTTTAGACACAAACTAAGACACAACCGAGACACGCCTCTGACACAGCGCATGACTAGCGCCTGGCAAAGACTTGGCGCGCCCGCCTGACACAGTAAGAACACAGCGCGCAGAGGCGGCCGCTTTGGCGCTCTGGCCGCGCCACATGCACCCACACACTCTTGTCTCACTATATGGCGCCACCCCAGGCGCCAAGGGCAGCCAAAATGGCGCCCAAGACTTAGACACCCACGCATCCACTCACCTAGGCGCCACTATAGGCGCCACAGGGAAGCCATTTGGCGCCCTGCACTTGGCACAACACACCCAGGCGCATTGGGCAGCCACTTTTGGTGCCCTGCACCTAGACACAGCACCCACAACACGTGAACAGTGACACAGGCGCCATTCTGGGCACCCTGGGGCAGCATTTGGCGCCCCTGTCACTGGCACACACCCACAGCCACACAAACAGTGCACAGGGCGCCATTTTCCCAGCAACTTGGCGCCCTGGCTGAACACACCTGCACAAAACACAACCCAGCACATAAACAGTGCTCAGGGCGCCATTTTCCCAGCAATGTGGCCCCCTGTCAGTGACATTCCAGCACAAACACACAACACACCCCATGAACAGTACATTGGCGCCATATTCTCAAAGAAATCGCGCCAGACAAAGAAACACACACACAGTCATCGCATGGTGACACAGGCGCCATTTCTCTAGGAAATTGGCGCCCAGGCAGCACAACACACCCACCCACTCTCTGCTACAGTACACAGGGCGCATTATTCCTAGAAATTTGGCGCCCCAAACTCCAAAATCCCAAATTCTCCAAATTCTCTCAAACCAATTCACTCCATAATCATTCTAATACTCCTAATTTCGTATTCTAACAATCAATTGCATGCTCAATCATCAAACACATATTAAAAACACAAAATCACATACTATAAACCCTAACATAAGCCCTAAATCGATTTTGTCAAGAAATTCATCAAATCCATCGATTCAAATCATCATGTAATCATCAATTAACATCAAACAACACCTATGATATACATATAACTCATTATCCTCCCTATTATAGAGTGAGACTCCCCTTACCTTAAATTAACCGTAGAAATTGCTTCTCACCAAGTCACGTACAAGAACCACAGCAACTAGGGTCTTCTTCTCCCTCTTCTTGCTTGGTGCGAAGCCCTTCTCCCTTCTCTCTAGGGTTTGTGCGCCGTTTTCCTCCCTTTCTCTCTTCTCTCTATTCGTTTTCTTTCTTCCTTTGCACAATGATGCGAATTGCATCACTCCTAGGAGCCTAAGTCATTGGGCTTGGGCTCCTGGGCCAATCCTTGCAGTTCTGGTATTTCCAATACCACTCCCTTCTATTAAAATAAAATACTATATTATAAAACACTATATTATAATTTAATATAATTAAAATAGTGCAACACTTTAAATAATTTAATCAATTGCTTAATTAAATCATTTAGGGTGTTACACTATCAACCCCCAAATCAAAGACACAAACATCCATAAGGCACCTAATTATCTAAAAATTAAGAGTCAACCAAACTTGCACACACCACTCAATTAATCTAGTTAAAATTAGTACATATCCAAAATTTATAGTAACCTCGAGTTATTGTCGCCTCTTTCATTGGGGATGAGTTATTGGGGTGATCAGTCCCTCCTACTGACGCAACCAATTATTTAAGGTCACAAAACTACGTCTTTTCAAATTTACACCACTAAGAGACTTTTAACGCAGTCTAAAGTGCGAAGGCGTCGTCACGACTCCACTCTTTGGACGTCGTTAAAACCCTTTTAATCACACACATCCCAAAGATACAAATAACAATTGCAAACAACCAAACAAAATCTACATCAAAGTCTCTCGCTTGAGATCGATGAGGACTCGAGACACTACGACTGGACAAACTTGGCCGGACGGACCGAACTGCTTTGATACCAACTTGTAACACCCCCTTTTTCTCAACGGTAATTTAATTTAAAATCAGAGTTCGAAAATCGTTTTTCTTTTAAAAATACATCCTCAAGAGAATGTTACGGTCACCAAAAACATCACTTTAATCTAGTTAACAATACTTTTCAATAATAAATATAATTGCGTGATACATAGCACGACTTCAACGGGCGAACCTCAAAACACCGGTTCTTTAAGTAATTCTTACATCACCAAGTTACAGTTTCAACCCCTTAAGTTAAAACAACTAATAGACTACTCGCCCCCCAGGTGCTACATATCGAGCAAGACACCAAAAACCGGATTGAGGAAGGAAGAACCTTCACTCGGGATCACCTGCACATTGCCGACATAAGAAGCAACATAGAAAGCAGAAGGGTGAGTCTCTAACACATATAATAGGATGTATGATAAACATCATGTTAGAGAAAGGCAACTAGAAACACCACTGCTCAATAAACAAACACACATCATCAAGTTATAACACATCAACTCCTAATCATCAAGAAACATCACCAATATGCATGAGTATATGCATGAATGCAACCCAACACCAAGGGTATAATGCATGTGGTACCATCACCGTCGCTATTTTGCCATTCGGCGTCTTCCGTCGCTAATGATATGAAGGCCGAAGCCTACAATATCGAGGCCGAAGCCTGTCTCCGTCGCTTTGATGCATATGAGGCATGAGACTCAATGACAATGCATCAACCACAAACAATCATACCATGTATGAATTGACACCGTCACTGGATTTACATGCGTCATTTAATCCACCGGCATTACACCGTCGTCACACCATCGCTACACCGTCACTTAATTCTCCAAGACATCATCAATAGCTCTATGGCTAACATCACTACATCAGTCCATAGCTCTATGGCTAACATCAACACATCGGTCACTAGCGCTATGGCTAACATTAACCTCACCGGACACATCGACACCAAAATCAATAGCTCTATGGCTAACGTCAATACCTCAATCAATAGCTCTATGGCGTATATCAAACTCATCGGACACGTCGACACCAAAAGTAGTGGACTACACTTTCACTACAAGGACCAAACGTCACCTAAGGACTAAATTGGCTCCACCATTCAGCCACTTAGACGACTCTCGGCACCAAACAACACCCAAATTTGTGCTCGGCAAAGAACTCGCGCCACATCAAGCGCCAAAAAAAGACACCTCAAGCACACAAACACTACCCTTCGTCACACCACATTGCACTTTGGCACACCACACTGCACTTTGGCACACCACACTGCACCTCGGCACACCTACACAACCCTTCGTCACACCACACTTCTTCACATCCACACTTAGACACCTACACGTCGACACCTACACTTCGTCACCACTACAATACTACACTTCGGTACTCCTACACCTTGACAACACTAGCTTCGACATACATACACACCTTGTAACACCCCCTTACATCTAGTCTATTATTTTAATAAATTCGAAAATCAGAGTATACAAAAAATTTTAGTGTGACCACTTGAGGTGTCACATTTTCACAGTCACATTCAAACTCCAAAAATAATAGTTATAATAACTCCAAAACGTGATACATAGCACCATAAATCCGTACGGGGACAATTACCGTAGTAGCGGAAATAACAACTGAAGTACAGAAATGCAATTATCCAAATAAAAGTTAAATCATAACATAAACGACAAAGTCTAGTTATCCCTCCCCGGTGCTACGTATCAGAGCTGACTCGACAATACTAACTGAAGGTACTCACGTCACCTTCACTCACGTCACCTTCAGTCACGCCACCTTCAGAAGGTACTCACTGTCACTAAAACGCCCCCCGGTGCTACGTATCAAAGCTGACTCAACCAAACTAGAAGAAGGTACCTAATCACCTTCAATCGCTGTCACCTGCACATTGCCGACATGAGAAGCAACATAAAGCAGTAGGGTGAGTCTCTTTACATAAGTAATAACAAATAAGACAAGCAACAAACAAGAGCAGGCAACTAACACACCAAACCACAGTCTTATTAACACACCAAATTACAGTCTTATTCAAGTACACCTCTAATTCATAATCACCAAAGAAATCACCAGATGCATGTTAGTGTATGAGATGCAACCCAAAACTCCACGTGCATATGCATGTGGATCCATCACCAAAATAGCCTTGAGGGCATTCACCAAAATTTATAATGAGGTCGAAGCCTACTCACCAAAAATGCACATGATTATGCGACACCATGACAATGCACCATAAACACCAAAATCACCAAAATATGCAATAGCATACTCACCAATAGTCTTATTGACTCACCAACACCAAATGAGGTCATAGACCCCAATCACCAATATTTATTCACACCATTTAGTACACATCACCTATACAACAGCACCACAAGGACTAAAAACATCACCAAGGACTAAAATAGCACCAAAGGATTAAAGCAGCACCAAAGGACTAAACAGCTCCAAGGATCAAAAACAACACTAAGGACTAAAGCAACACCAAGGACTAAAATAGAACCTACGGACTAAAACAGCACCTACGGACTAAAACAGCACCCAGAGCTAGGCAACAGTACCTTTGACACTAGTTAAGACAAAACTAAGACACCACCTAGACACCAACCTAGACATCGGCCTAGACACCAACTTAGACACCAGCTTAGACACCAACACACAGGGCTGCAAAAACTGGCGCCCCACACCTAGACACAGGCGCATCCTCCTGTGCCATGGGCAGCCAAAACGGGCGCCCTTGCATCAGACACAGCACACCACACACAGGGCAGTCACATTGGCGCCCTGCACTCAGACACCAAAGAAGACACCACACCTGGGCGGCCAAATTGGCGCTCGCACCTAGACACCAAAGACATACAAGAACGCAGGCGGCCAAATTGGCGCCGCGACTTAGATTCTGAAGACACGCGCGACTTGGGCGCCACACAATTGGCACCTCAAGGCCAACACTGCACACGCACACCCAAAGACAACACACACAGCGCAGTGGCTGCGATCACTGCGCGCCCGCCTGCGTGCACACACCAAGACCACACGCCACACACCCGGCGCACGGGGCACGCCAATTGGTGCCCCTGCCAGCGCCACCTCCCTACGCACACACACAGCGCATTGTGGCATGCCAATTTGCCCCCCCCCCTCCCCACAACATACACCCAATTACCATCACCAACACAACACCTTCAATATATTGTTCAGTCAAGCACTTTGACAAACACCTAACAATCATTATATCCCTCCTATTCAACTTACATTGAATCAATACAATATACACCTTCACACCAATTACAATAAAATCAACAATTCAATTTCATAATGATCAACCCCAAATCAACATATTCAATCATACAATAGTATCAACCAATCAAACACACCATAATTCAATTTAAGCAATCTCTCCTAACACCTAAACAATCACCACATTCTCTCCTATTTAATTTCATTGAATCAATATAACAATCACCAATTAAAATAGAACCACAATTCAACTCCCATGATATTCACCCCAAACACATATTCATTCAAACAAAAATACCAATCAATCAAAAATACTCCAATTTCAATTTAAGAGAATCTCTCCTAAAACCTAACTCCTATGGTTACTAGTCCTATGAGTTATTAAGAATGAAAGAGAGCCCCCTAACCTTTGTTAATTGAAGAAAACACCCAAGCTTCTAGCAATCCCTCCAAGACCAACGATCCAAGCTTCCTCCCTTAATTGCTTAGATGCCTCCTGATCTCCAAATCATTATTGTTCTTTTGACACCATGCAAGGACAAACGACGAGCTTCCAAGCGTGATCTGAATCCGACGATGTGACCATCGACTCGCACTCATATAGTTAGACAACAATATCACTCAATTAATTACTCAGTAAATATTAAAAATGACTAATCATGTATTAGAAAAAGTACATATCGAAAAGTACCCGAACGAGATGATGATTCGAAGTCGAAAGCCGGAGGACTCAAGGAGCTGAACATTTACGTTGGTCTTATGTTGAAGTTGTTGTAGCAGTGGTCATAGCGAGGGTCCATGTTTAGCAATTTGGGGTTGCTGTCACGAATTGGGAAGACACGGGTTAACATCGAATAAGTCCCAATTTGAACAAGGAAGAGGTCAGTATATGCAAGGCTATCCTCTATGCAACTCGCATCTGAGATGAGTTATTCAAACCACCACAGTTGTGAAGGAGAAATCGCGGCGGAGAGGAAAGGAATGTGGGGGGAAACGCGGTTTATGGCGCCGTTTTTCTCAACAAACGAAGCCATAATCGTTCAAACAGAGGGCATAAATGGATTCCTTGCTAAATTTCGAGTGCGAGATCGAGTTCTTGGGATATCTCGGTGGTGTAGAGAGGAGGAACGCGTGAAAGAAAGGGAGGCTGCTAGGTTTTTCGCTAGTCCAGGCGCACACCGGAAGAAAGAAGAAGGCGGAAAGCGGGTCGGGTTGGTTCATGGGCCACACGCTGGGTTGAATCAGCTTCAGGTCTGGGAATGTTTGTTTTACCAACAGGGGGTGCAAGAATCAAGGGGAGGGCTGTATGCGAGTAATGAGTACAAATTCACCTCTAAATCATTTTAAAAACCCCCAATTTCACTACAACTCTTATTTTAATACCTCAATAACTTAAAATAATTTCTATAATAAGTAACATACCAAATACTAATATTTATAAAAGTAAAATAAATAAATATAAATATATATATATATATATATAACAATCACATTCACAAATAGCATATAAAAATAAAAATACATTTGAATGTGACTTCAACTAATTTTAATAACACAAACACACGATAAATCAAAATAGTATAATCTTATCAAGTCAAAATATTGCATAAAATAAGCACATACAAACAAAATCACCACGCACGAGAATCGGGGTGTTACAGAACTGCTTTGATACCAACTTGTAACACCCCCTTTTTCTCAACGGTAATTTAATTTAAAATCAGAGTTCAAAAATCGTTTTTCTTTTAAAAATACATCCTCAAGAGAATGTTACGTTCACCAAAAACACCACTTTAATCTAGTTAACAATACTTTTCAATAATAAATATAATGGCGTGATACATAGCACGACTTCAATGGGGTGAACCCTCAAAACACCGGTTCTTTAAGTAATTCTTACATAACCAAGTTACAGTTCAACCCCTTAAGTTAAAACAACTAATAGACTACTCGTCCCCCCAGTGCTACATATCAGAACAAGACACCAAAACCAGACTGAGGAAGGAAGAACCTTCACTCGGGATCACTTGCATGTTGCCGACATAAGAAGCAACATAGAAAGCAGAAGGGTGAGTCTCTAACACATATAATAGGATGTATGATAAACATCATGTTAGAGAAAGGCAACTAGAAACACCACTGCTCAATAAACAAACACACATCATCAAGTTATAACACATCAACTCCTAATCATCAAGAAACATCACCAATATGCATGAGTATATGCATGAATGCAACCCAACACCAAGGGTATAATGCATGTGGTACCATCACCGTTGCTATTTTGCCATTCGGGCGTCTCCGTCGCTAATGATATGAAGGTCGAAGCCTACAATATCGAGGCCGAAGCATGTCTCCGTCACTTTGATGCATATGAGGCATGAGACTCCATGACAATGCATCAACCACAAACAATCATACCATGTATGAATTGACACCGTCACTGGATTTACCTGCGTCATTTAATCCACCGACATTACACTGTCGTCACACCGTCGCTACACCGTCACTTAATTCTCCAAGACATCGTCAATAGCTCTATGGCTAACATCACTACATCGGTCAATAGCTCTATGGCTAACATCAACACATCGGTCACTAGCGCTATGGCTAACATTAACCTCACCGGACACATCGACACCAAAATCAATAGCTCTATGGCTAACGTCAATACCTCAATCAATAGCTCTATGGCTGATATCAAACTCACCGGACACGTCGACACCAAAAGTAGTGGACTACACTGTCACTACAAGGACCAAACGTCACCTAAGGACCAAACGACACCTAAGGACTAAACTGGCTCCACCATTCAGCCACTTAGACGTACTCGGCACCAAACAACACCCAAATTTGTGCTCGGCAAAGAACTCTCGCGCCACATCAAGGCGTCAAAACAAAGACTCTCTAAGACACTCACACTGCACCTCGGCACACATACACTACCCTTCGTCACACCACATTGCACTTTGGCACACCACACTGCACTTTGGCACACCACACTGCACCTCGGCACACCTACACTACCCTTTGTCACACCACACTTCACTTTGGCACACCACACTGCACCTCGGCACACCTACACTACCCTTCGTCACACCACACTTCTTCACATCCACACTTAGACACCTACACGTCGACACCTACACTTCGTCACCACTACAACACTACACTTAAGTACTCCTACACCTTGACAACACTAGCTTCGACATACATACACCTCACTTCGGCAACTATACTTCGGTATACATACTCTACACTTCGGCAACTACACGCCAACTCCCATAAACTTACACTTTGTCACGTCTACACGACGACACTTACACTCCGATACATCTACACCTCAACACATACACCTCAACACATCTACACGTTGACTTCCATATACTTCGACCCACTACACGTCGACACTTACACTTCAGCATACATACACTACACTTCAATACATCTACACTTCGGCAATTACACTTCGGCTTATATACACTACACCTCGACCACTACATTTCGACTTAGATACACTACACTTCGACAGCTTCACTTCGACTTAGATACACTACACCTCGACAGCTTCACTTCGACTTGGATACATTACACCTTGACAGCTTCACTTCGACTTAGATACACTACACCTCGACAGCTTCACTTCGACTTAGATACACTACACCTCGACAAACTTCACTCGACTTAGATACACTACACCTCGTGACTTCACTCGACTTAGATACACTACACCTCGATAGCTTCACTTCGACTTAGATACACTACACCTCGACAGCTTCACTACAACTTAGATACAATACACCTCGATGCCTTTACTCGACTTAGATACACTACACCTCAAGCGACTTCACTCGACTTAAATACACTACACCTCCACGCCTTCACTCCGACTTAGATACACTACACCTAGACAGCTTCACTTCGACTTAGATACACTACGCCTCGACAGCTTCACTTCGACTTAGATACATTACACCTTCACTTCGACTTAGATACACTACACGGACAACTTCACTCGACTTAGATATACACACACCGACAAACCTTCACTCGACTTAGATACACTACACCTCGACGACTTTCACTCGACTTAGATACACTACACCTCGGTGACTTCACTCGACTTAGATACACTACACCTCGATTACACTACCTTGCCACGCTTCCCCACTTCACCATCACTCACCTCGGTTACACTTCCTCACTTAACCACCTTGCCACGCTTGCTCACTTAACCACCACTCACCTTGGTACTACACTTCGGCACATACATACTTTGACTCACTATCCTTCGACGCACACACCTTCGAAGCACACACCTTCGACGCACACATCCTACAACGCACCTACCCTTTTCGGCACACAGTAATACTTCACTTCGAATGGCGCCCTAGACACCTAACCCTCATCTTCCCTCTTTTCTTTGATTCTCATACTATGATCAAATTTAACCCACCATTTACCCATCGCACATCAAAGTAACAACGAAGGAGCCAACACCAACAATAGCGTCCTTGCACTTAGGGTTCCTTAGATCCCATTTCTTCTCTAGGTCTTTCATATGACCAATCATCAACAACACATACACACATCACAATTTCACCAAATTGACTCAACCACAACATCAATCACACAATCAACAACACAATCAATACAACAATCCTCCTAGAGACTAACCCACACATAACACTCATCATATACTCTATTATAGGTGAAAGAGAGCCCCCTTACCTCAATAGATTGAAGAACACGTACTCTCTCCACCAAGAACTCCATGATCCACCATCAAGCAAGCTTCTCTTCCTTGATCTTGAACTCCCCCCGCCAAGATCTTCTCTTCTTCCTCCTTAAGGCTATCGCACCTCTCTCTCTCTACTCACTTTACTCTTTGACTTTTCTTTGTAATTGGTTGCAAATGAACTCTCTCACCATCGACACCTAAACTTATCTCATAGATATGGGCCTAACTATCATGGGCCTCTATTCACACCTCCTCCATTACTTACACTACTCCCTCTTGTAATTAAATTACCACTCATTTTTTACTAACCACCACTCCTCATTTACATCAAATACCCTATCATTATTTTAATATAACCAACCAATATACCACTTAATTAAATAAATACTTGAATTATTTTTGGGGCGTTACAGCCGAGGCCGTAGTCAAAGCCCGGATAGCACGACGCTACAATCAAAGGGTCATCACCCGGGATTTCAGCATTGGGGACCTCATTCTTCGACGGGCTAATGTAGGCAATAAAATTGCCAGAGACGGCAAGTTGGCTCCAAACTGGGAAGTTTTGAGATAAAATCCTTTTTGATATATGGTTTTAATGATAACAAACCTTATGAACTAAAGCTTAAGTATTCTGAATAGTGTTCTACTAATGGGTGCTCTTGAGTTTGTTGAAAAGAACAGGTTTCCTATAAGTGGACATGCTAGAAGCAAATTAGATCAATCCAATGCATGTCATTATCAACAACTGAAGAATCAAAGTAGAACCAACAAAGAATTTGTTGAGAGAATAAATTTCCTACAAATGGACATGCTAGAAGCAAAATTAGATCAATCCAATGCATGTCATTCTCAACAAATTGAAGAATCAAAGTAGCACCAACAAATAACAAGAATAGTAATGCAAGCCTCATGAAGACATAATATCTTTACTATTAAATTACAACGGTGTTGGACAAGGAATTCACAAAGAGAAAAGAGAAGACATTAGGCAATCAAGAGAAAGTTCAAATCATCTAAGTGAATTCCTATCAAGAGGAGTCCTAAGAACCTAATGACTAGATTGATCAAAGGAGTCTACAAGTCTTTGCATAGAAGATTCTCATAGTCATTAATTGGGTTATATTCTACCAATGCTCTCTTACTCAAATGTTTAAAAGCTTATCTAGAAGCATATCAAAGAGCATGACTAAAACATGCAAGAAGTCAAGGGTAGAAATAAACATAAGAAGGTTCACGTATGAGAAGGTTCAACAACTAAAGAAGGTTAAAACAGTTGAACAAGGTTCAAAGATAAGAAGGTTCAATTAAACAAGCAACCTACTCTATCTAGGAAACTTCAACAACTCAAGAACAATCATTCTCATTGATGAACTGAAGAAGAGGTAATAAATGATTCTTCCTAGGAGCATCAAAGTTTATTTGTTTAAGGAATAATCAATTGAGAAAGTTTGACTAAGTCAATAGAAGGTTTGACAAAGTCAAGAGAAGGTATTAAATGAAGAAGAGGTAATAAATGATTCTTCCTAGGAGCATCAAAGTTTATTTGTTTGAGGAATAATCATTTGAGAAGGTTTAACCAAGCCAAGAATTAGCAAACTAAGGTACTACCAAGGCTCTACCGTGGTATAAAAATATTGGTATATTATAAAGGTAGAAAGGCCTTGAGAAGGTTAATTTATGAGAAGTTTAAATTAAGTCAAAAGAAGGTTTGACCTTTCTATAGAAGGTTGACTCAAAGTCAACAGAAGGTTGACCAATAGTCAACAGAAAGTTTGATTGAAGTCAAAAGAAGGTTGACCTATTCTAAGATATAGTAAAGAAGGTTGTTTAGTGAAGAAGGTTAAAAGAAGGATAAATGAATTCAAGCTTCTGTTTCTGGGAAACCATATCAATTTATCCCAAACACATTAATTCTTCTTGAATGATCTTAAGGTGCATCAAATGAAGATTGCAAGTCATAAAATGTGCTGGAATTTGAAACATAAAAGAGGATAATACATGATTTTTCCTATGGCACATTTTAGGTGTTTGTTCATGCAAGGAAGCTTGAGAAGGTTACTTTAAATCAATTCCGGGCTGTCCAACAGTTACAACCTGAAGCATAGTTGTTTAGTAGACTACTAGGGGAGTATTGTGACTGTCATAGAAGGTTTTCCATGACAGCTAAAGCACCAAAATATGTTGAAGAAGGTTGACGGGCTACAACTAAAGCACAAAGTCATCATTTCTTATCTACAAGCCTAGAACAACTTTCCAACGGCTATCTTCAACTCCATTCAAACTTCTAACAGCTATATTCAGTCCCCATGTCTATTTAAAGGCTGGAATTTGAAGTTTCAATGCATGAGATTGGGTTGGAACCTCTCATCATTCAAACTTCTCAAAGAACATCCAACCTTCTCATCCCACACTCAAACTTCAAATGTAAAATTTTTGGGATTCTTTTAGTGAGTGTGTGTTAGCTTGATAATCATTGTATACACTTTGTGTAATCTATTCTCAAATTCTTAAACATTCCAAATTACAAAACCCTTATTGTAAACATTATCTTGTAAACATCTCACCAAACTACCTAGAAGAAAGGTGAGGGTTGGTGGTGATTATACTTGATAAGGTGATTCTTAGGAAACTAGTGGAGGGTTTCTAAGAGAGTGTGAACAGGTAGGCATGGCTGTGTAAGAGTACACTAGGTTGTTGTGTGTGATCAAAGCTAGTGGTGGTGAAGTCTTTTGTGTGTTGATCAAAAGCAAGTGTAATAGCTATTTAGGAAAATAGTGGAAATACCCACGTGGACGTGGCGAGAGGAGTAGCCAGGTTTGGGTGAACCTCTATAACTCTACTGTGTTATTTACTAGCTTTCATTACTATCTTCTAATATTCTATAACGTATTCACCATTGTTCAAACTAAGAGAAGGTTAATTTATTCAATCTTCTCAAAACGGTTTTTAACTAAGAACTTATAATCTATGATTTAATCTCAAGTTAAAACCAACATATCTCTTACAAGCTAATATTCATGACTATCCCTCATTATTAAGAAGTTAGTATCCTATATTGATTATCTATTATTACTAACGTTCTTCATTGAGTAGTTAGTATTTTATATTGATCATCTATTGTTACTAACCTACTCATGTATTTTATGCATAAATCATATACTGTTTTAAAAGCATGTAAAGAAGCTTCAATCTGAAATAATTTCATCCTCATAAGCTTATCTACATTAAAGAGTTTATCCTTCACATATATATCTCTTGATAATATGCTACTCAAGTTACCAAGCACTAAATGATCATGTTCAACAAAAGGATAAATTTCATATGATGTACAAAATGTTTCTATGCATAAATACAACACAAGACTCATTATGAATTGTACTTACTTAACTAGAGAAGGTTCATTGTGTGGAACCTACTCAACATAAAGAAGGTTCAATGCATGGAACCTACTCAAGAAGAGTATGTCTTGTGAAATTGTTTTACGCTAACTATCTCATCTCCAAGTATAAACTTGAGAGGACATTTTCTAAGTTGCAGGATATAAATTTTCAAAGGGTCGCCATTCAAACCCCCTTCTTGTGACTCTATATATCACTTCAATTGGTATCAGAGCATGTGCTCTTAGGGGTTGAACACACTTAACGTGTGAAGAGATGGAGATTCTGGAACAAGTGATGACCAACATTGGAGATGAAGAACATGTCTTAGAAGGTTGATTTACAAATAGATTTGTGATATGCAGAAAACAATATTGATGAGGAAGAAGTTGACAAGGTGGGATAGATGGAAAATCAATATGCCATGATCAACAAGTAAGCTTGTTTTAATTTTACTTTGAATATTCTATACATATTAAAACAAGTCTATAAGCCACTAGAATAAGAAGCTATTAGAGATGAGTTTTCTCTAAATAGAAAAACATAGATAAAAGGGTTTTTAGCTACTAATTTGAAAAGCCATCATAAATCCTTTTTACTCTCATAATCAAAACAAAAAATGCCACAAGGTACTGTTTTATAAGCTACTTTTCAAAAATCTCACAATACCCATCTTTGACAATTTAAAAGAGAAATGTGAAAGTCAAAATGATGTGTTGTCTTGCTTGTTCTAACATACAAAGTGATGAACCACATGCTTTACATATTGATAAAGTACTAGTAGGTACTTGTTGCATGCTAGTCAAAAAGTAAATGTGGAGAAAATCTATAGTGAATAACAGCCCACTTGTATGAATTCTTCCAACTTATATTTTGTTGCTTCCTTGATCCTTACATAGTGTACTAAAAGGAATGGGGAATTTAAATTCTTGTTCTTTTTGAGTTTTTCTAAAGCAACCTATTATGATAAAAAGTGGATGAGAGTTGTGTTTTGCAAGAATCTAAAATCTTGCATTATATTGGCAAACATAAGAAAAATGTTTGAGAATGAAAACCCGTGGAGTCTTTGAAATTTGGTGAAGCTTAACATATTGTGCTTTCAAGAAAATAATTTCTCTTTGGCTTCCAAAATTTCTGTCATTCATTCACAACTCTGAGCATAATTCTTCAAGATAAGCCAACAAGAACATATTGAAAAGAGACCACACAAAGCATCATACAAATGATGCGACCACATCTGATAAGAGAGATGTCAAGGTAACCTTCATGTGATGAATGAAGCTCTGTTTACAAAATGAAAAATTCATGAAAGAGCCACATGGACTGAGTCATGTGACAAAGTTAGAACCAATGAACTCAAAATCTTGGAAAGGTCGCACTCTACTAAGAATGACCATTACAATGCTTGCCAAGATCCATGAATTTGCAAAAAATGTGGTAAGTTTCATGACAACATGATAGTTAGTAAGGTAAGAGCATTAGAATTTTACATGAAATTTTAATTGTCTATTATCTTACTCATTGGCTGGATTTTACATGTTTTATTCATATGCCAAGAAAACAATCATGAATGTCTAAGGGCTAGAAATATGTGATTTATGCAACAAAGGTTATATGCCCCAAACTAACTGTTTCTGGAAAAATATAATTCATGTGTATCATTCTTCTTTTCAGAAACTTGGTAAAAACTTATTGGCTAAACCACATTTATCTCTTGTTACAAAGCAACAAGTCTTGTGCTTATTTCTTACATGATTAAAATGATTTTCATATGAACTAAAGTTCATGATGCATCAATATCTCTGTACATCTTTTTAAAATACTAATTGGATATTGATATTCATGTGTTTTGAAAAATGGTTCATTCATAAATAAGAAAAATTCTCTTTACACTATTGCATAATGTTATCTTAAAAATTGTGCTTTCTAAGATATCAACTCATTCTTTTAAAAAGGAAATTGAAATTTGGGTGTAGCGACCGAAAAATCCGAGAATGGATTCTTCGAAGTTTGGATGGAAGTCGCCACCAAAATTCTAGTTTGAGGGCAAATTCGGAAAATCCCTATAGGGTTTAAGATAAGGCTGCGTTTAGGGTTCGGGAGTCATTATGCATGGGGAAGGTATTAGCACCCCACGACATCCTTTGTCTAATTATTTATTCTTTATTAATATTTACCCTTTTTATTTATAGTGAAAAAGACTTAATTAAATTTTTAATTTTTAGTGCTTGATAAGAGTGGACTCTTGCTCCTACATACCTCCAAATGCAATGGAGGAATCAAAGCTACGTAGTTCTTCCAGAAAAAGGTTTGTTGGTTGGTGTTTTTTAGTGTAGGGGTCCTAGGATTCCTTGAACTGCATCTGACTCATCGATTCCTAGGGACGACTAACTGATTGTACAACCGACTTAGTCCCCTACTTTTGAAAGTATTTTTGAGGTTTTTTGAAAGAAGTTTGTTTGATGTGAGGTGAGTTGCTTTTAGAATAGGTATTCTAGAACTCATGAACTGTACAGCTCATTAGTTCTAGAACGCTGACTAACCCGGTTGTACAACCGACTTAGTCCTCTATTTTAGGAAAAGTGATTTATTTATTTACTTATAAGTTTTTAGGATTCTTGAATCATGTACTCATTTGTCCTAGGATGATGACTAACCCGGTTGTACAACCGACTTAGTCTTTTATTTTAGAAAAAAATGATTTATTTGTATTTTTATAAGTTTTTAGGATTACTGAACTGTACAGCTCATTGGTCCTAGGATGATGACTAACCCGGTTGTACAACCGACTTAGTCTTTTATTTTGAATTTTGAAGAAATAAACTAATTTGTGAATAAAAAAAAGACAAAAACAGATAATTAATAAAGACTAGGCTAAAAAAATAAATAAACAAATAAATAACTATATATATAAATAAATATGAATAGATATATATATATAAATAAATAAATAAATAGATTATATTATAAATAAATGATAAATAAATATGTACATAAAAATAAACAAAATAATTACAAAACTAACCTGGACTCGACGAGTGCCGAACCGAACCGAGCAGTCTGATCAGGTCAATCGCGAACCGGACTCCTATCTGGTCCAGTTTGTCCCCAAGACCGCAAGAACCGCTTTGAGAATCGGAAAGCTGACTCAAAACGTCCAAATGATCAAAGACGGGCTTTTAGTGAAATGGGCCGCGAACGCTTTGACCCAAAAGATCACTTAACCCGCCAATGATCTCCTCCTTAATCTTCACCTCTCAACCCCTTTTATAGCCAATTTCTAGGGAGCTCTTGTTTCTTGCGTGCGATGTGGGACTAAAACAAACTAGAGAAAGCAATTCCCCTTTAAAACACAATTCCCATTTTTCTCAAACCGGTCACCGCAAAATTGTGATTCCGGATTCGTTAACCGTTGGATCGTCTTCCTTTTTTGACAGTAGGTTCGTGAGACATATATCTCCGCTTTCACCATTCGGATCGTGGAAACGAGGTCTAAGGAGAGAGAAATTGCCTTTGCAATAGCTGCAGTTTTTGGTCCATTTTTCTCAAACCCCTCACCGTAAAAGTGTGATTCCGGATTCGTTAACCGTTGGATCATTTTCATTTTTCGACAGTAGGTTTGTGAGACATATATCTCCACTTTCACCGTTCGGATCGTCGAAAAGAGGTCTGAGGAGAGAGAAATTGTCTTCGCAATAGAGCTGCAGATTTGGGTATTTCATCTTCTTGTTCTTATTTTGTAAGCTCTTGTGCTTTGCTTCACTTGCTTTTTCAATTACTCAAAGAGGGTAAAAAGGAAATAACATGTGGGATGATTGACCAAGAATCAAATCATGCATCTTTATTTCAACTTTATATTAGTTGTGGTTGATATGCACAAGCTACTTATCTTTTACTTGAGTGCATAGAAACGTTTGTTGCACATACACTACTTAATAAAATAAAAATATATATATATATATATATATATATATATATATATATATATAACAATGATATAAGAACTCGGACAAAATTGGGGTATAATAATTTGCCTCTTTATTTATATTTTACAAAAACTTTTTAGTAGAAATAGAAATAAAGATAGAATAAACGTCAATTTTATCCGCTTTAGGGAAATAGAGGGTTTGAGAATAAGCAGGAGTGGTTAACACTTGGCGTATTAACCCAAGACAAACTAAAGGACCACTAATGGTCCAAGGAGCACTAAGGCTCACTCAAAGCCCACTCTGAGTCTGAAGGAGCACTAAGGCTCTAAAGGACAACTAAAGTGGTCCAAGGAGAACTAAGGCTCACAAGGACCACTGCGGTGTGGAAGGTCGCCTAGGCCTTATTTGAAGGACCATCGTGGTGCGAAGGAGCGCAACTAGCTACGGTACTAGTTAAACGGTCTATAGGGGCCTTTATACTCGAGCGGCCATGATGGGTCAAGATCAGGTCTAGAATTGATATGTTGACCATGAAGGACGTCCACTGTGTCTTAGGCTGACACAACTAGTCTGAAGGACCACACGGGGTCTGCGAAGGTCCGTCGGGCTCGACTCCGACGTTGCGACCTGGGCCACTTAGGGCACCGCTCGAAGGACCACTTGGGGTCTATAGGGTCCGAGGATCAACACGGTGATCTGCGTGATACGATATGAGATCAACGCTTAAAGCGCTGATATTAGAGGAACAAAATATGGGGATTGACACTTTATGTGTTTATCTGAGCACATCTACTGAGAAGGGGAAAACCAGTCTACGTTTGATGAAGCAATTAATGATGCAAGCAATGATTGGTATCTGGTAGGATGTGGAATGACTTTTTCTCTTTTTTCTTTTTGCTTATTGCTTTACGCTTTTTTTGTTTTTTGTTTTTTTTTTTTGAAAAATGATGAATTCCAAATGTGAATATGATGTAAATGAAATGGTCGGGTGCAAATGCTATGATGCATGAGGTGATGATATGATATGGTGGCTGGTATACGGAAACATTTTTTTTTAATGATGAGATGCGAGAAGCAGGGGCGAATATTGATCATTCTTTGGAAAAATTAGTTTTGATTCAAACTTCGGCAATCTCAAGGTCGTTATCTACAGACACTGATATGAAAAAGTACTTGACCGTATTTGCAGGCTCGCTTATTTTTTATTCTATTATGATGCCCCATGATGACCGAAGTTTATGTCCACGAAATTTGTAACACCCCCTTCTATAATACCATTTATTTATAAAAAAGATGAATCAGAGTTCTTCAAAAACGACTCACGATAGAGTGCTACAATTCAACTACATGGAAACCGACTAACCACAAAAGGGCAACACAACATTATATAGCAAGATAAAGGCACCTCGGCCAAAAGGGACAAGCCCACAAATCACATGTTTTTAGTTTATACACAGCGGAAACAAAACAAGTTTTACAATATCAGTAAGTTACAGACCAGTAACCAAGTTCAAAAGACTACTATCCTACTCGGCCCTAGTGTTACACTACCAGAGCAAGACTCCATAACTCGACATAAAAGGAAGAACCTTCACTTGGAATACCTGCATGTTGCCAACATGAGAGCAACATAAAAGCAGCTACGGTGAGTCTCTTTACATAAATAATAAAATGTATGATAAATCTTATGATAGAGAAACACCACACACCCCTCAAAACAACTCGGCTAAAACAACAACACGCTACTTAGCAACTCGGCCAAGACAACCAACATACCTCCCCAATGTAGGACACTTCAACTCATAAACAACAACAAAAAAACATCATCCCAACTGTATATGTTTGTGCATGAATGCAACCCAACAACAAGGGTATAATGCATGTGGTACCAATCAACGTAACAAGCCTTTGTGGCTTCAACTTTCAACGCTGAGCAAAGCTCTAGGACCGCAGCCCACAACAACGTAATATGCTTATGTCATGCATGAGGACTCTATGAACATCAACCCCGAAACATCAACACACCCAATGCGACATGCGCAACAACGTTCAACACCAACATCATCAACGTGCAGTCTTAATTGACTTACCTCAACAACATCAACGCATTAGCCTTATTAGACTCATCATACAACGTCAACGTAATTAGCCTATTTAGACTCAACACAACTCATCAAACTACTCGGTCTGTAGCCCTATGGCACCCTCACTGACTTCGGCGTGCACCAACTTCACCTCACCTCGCCTCGTATTCTATTACTACACTGGCGTCGACATGTATACCTCTCAACTCGGCCACTACACATCGACCCCCACGCTTACGTTTCGTCACTTAGCCATTACTCACCTAGGTACTAACCACCTCGGTTACTCTTAGGGACAGCACCTTATCACACTTCAACTCAGCTACTACTCCTTGGTCACTCGTAATGACAACACCTTGTCACCACCCATCCCTCGACACTTACACTTCGACGTACACTCTCATCTCACAACACTTACACTTCGACGTACACTTTCATCTCACAACACTTACACTTCGACGTACACTCTCATCTCTCGACACTTACACTTCGACGTACACTCTCATCTCTCGACACTTACACTTCGACGTACACTCTCATCTCACAACACTTACACTTCGACGTACACATTCATCTCTCGACACTTACACTTCGACGTACACATTCATCTCTCGACACTTACACTTCGACGTACACTCTCATCTCACAACACTTACACTTCGACGTACACATTCATCTCTCGACACTTACCTACTTTAACACCCATGTCCTTCGACGCACAAGCCTACGACGCGTACATTCACAGCACCCACACCCTCAGAACCCAACGAGGGTGGCAAATACCAGCCATCACTTCACACGGACTTCCACGACGGTAACAACCCAACGCAACTCACCGGAAACTCCACGAAAAAGACAACACAACAACAACTCTTTGGGGGTGAGTATTCCTCGGCTCCCATTCCCTCTACGGTCTCTCTCACACGACCGATTCATCAAAGAAAACACCTCGGATTCACCAAGGTGAAGTAAAACAACACAACCAACATACTAAAACAAATTTCGAGTAAAACATTCCAAGTATAACTCACACACAACACTTATCATATACATTATCATGAATGAAAGAGAGCCCCCTAACCTTAGATTTGGAGCAACGAGTGCTCTTACTACTCCACGCTTCAAGATCCCCTACCAGCTAGCTCTTCTCCCTCGGATTTGAGCTTTCCACGCCAAGCTTCTTCTTCTTCTCTCTAAAGAAGATCTCACCTACCACTTCTCTCTCTTACTCTACTTTTTCTTTAAATTATGGTAGAAAAATGGTCTCCTTTCCTACGGCATGTCCTTTATATTAAGGACTTGGGTCAGCCTAAGGATAATGGGCCTCTTACGAACTCATGGGCCTCTAACCTCACCTTTATCCATTACTTAGACACCTCTTAAGAGAAAGAAACTCCCAATTACTCATTTGGCTTAATTAAAATGTTGTAAACCATAAATACCCATTTAAATAAATAATTGAACTATTTTGGGGTGTTACAAAATTACCTAAGTGGATTTTTAGCATCACATGATCAACTTGTGTTTTCTCTCTCTGAAGCTGCTTTTAGTAAAGACGTATGTTAGTGCAAGTATAGATGAATGAGTCAGTTAACTTGGGGTTATAAAGGCTTAGGGTGAGGACATTTGTGGCACATGAAAGGGTGGATGACTGACTGATCTTTGTCAAGGTCATGAAAGGTAGGTTTTTCCAAGCCAAGGAATGCAAGACTGTCCCCCCCCCCCAATTTAGATTTGATGACGGTGAGTACATAACTTGCCCCTGTCTAGTGGTGACAAGCTAGGGGTGTAGAAGATGATGAATTGGGAATGCACTGACTTTGGAAGCGAGAAATTTTGTCTCAACCCATAGAGTTTAGTGTTGCCCCATTTATGGTAAGGACAAGATTGCCCTGACTAGAGTAGCAGCCTTTAGGGTAATGAGTTGAGAAATTGCCCCGGTATGGTTTTATGGATGGGAGTATAACGGAGATGAGATGGGTGTAGGTGAATTTCCCCAATTGTAGGTGGAGTGAAGGGTGACAGGGTTGCCCCACTTGATAATGGGATTTCAAACGGTTGTTTTGGTGAGTTTGTGGAAAGTGACAGAGTTAGGGTAATGAGTTTAGGAGCTGGTCAAATATGACTGGGTAGACTGGGTGTGGTATGGATGTTGGACACATTTCCCCAAGCATAAGTGGAGCACATGGTGAAAGGGATGCCCCAATTTAGGATCTAGGTGATGATCCTAGCATAAGCCTTTTGGTTGTCTTTAGAACGACTCTCAGGCTATGATAGTCCTGAGTTTATTATGATGAAAACTGCACTTGGTGATCACTAAACCTTGCCTTTATATCAATGGAACTTGAATGAACCTTTGGAGTGCAAGCCCTTTGATTTTTTTCTTTATTTGAGTTTTTTTTTGAGCAAACATATTGTAAATAAATAAACTTATTTGTCCTAAGATTAAAACTTTGAGAAAACAAAAGCAATTGGTCATTGATCATAATGAATTTTTGGAGTTGTAATGTGGCTTATGGTTAATGGTTTATGAAGGAAGGGATAATTGGGCTCGAAGAAGTGTTTGATGAGTGATAGAACAAATGATTTCTATTTGGTGATGTAACTTGGCTAACGGGTAATGATTTATGAAGGAAATGGTTATTAGGCTCAAATGAGTGTTTTGAGGTTTTATTGAGACAGTAATTGATGTGCCTCATGGTAGAATGGACCTGTTTAGGATTGTCACTTGGTGGAGGGTAGGATATTGAGGCCAAAAGAAGTATTTGAGAGTTGATTTCCGACAAGGATCTCTTATGTGTTTAATGGTACGACGTATCAGCTCACAATTTCTACTACTTTTGCTTCTTTTTTTTCAGAATTTTTCTTTTCAATCCTCTCTTTTTTTCACTTTTTTTTTGTGATTTTTCTTTCTCTTTCTTTTGAGCTGAGTGAGCAGATAAAAGTGATACACTATCTTTGATGTAGAATTGATCATTGTCTAGGGTGACTGAAAGGTTTTTGGATTTTTGGCTTAAGGTGGGTAGCACAGGTTTTTTTCGAGGGTATGGGAAGATGGTCAAACTTCACTTCAAATCATGATTTCTCGTTTTCTCAAAAATTAACTTAAGGACAATAATTTATTTACTTTTATATATTTTCTCTTTTTTCTTTATTTCTTTTTTTTATGCCCTAATTTTTGCTTAGGCGCTCTTACGAGTTTTCAACCTAACGGGCCTTTTTGAATTTATTTTTTTGTAAAGGACTTGCACCAAGGGAGAACAATGTTGACAATCTATTTTAGAGATCACAAATTTGCCTCAGTATGGAGGGCCTAAAGCGTTTTTTCATTAGTGAGAACAAACCAAAATGTCGACTAGGTAGGGGAGTATGTACTTTAGGGTGGTTGGGGTGGGATTAGACTTGGGACGGGGATGATGATAAGTGCATGACATTAAGCGACTCAAACAAGAATGAAGACACATGTTACACACAAGTTACTATACAAATGCTTCGTAGAGAGGTAACATTAGTTAAAGCATGAAAGAAATTTTTGACAGACCATTTCGGTCATTCATCATGGGATGCAATACTTTGTTAGAAAAAATGTGAACGAGCTGCTGATTTAAAAAATTGAGTGCCTTGAAACACCTTGAGCTTGCAACTAAGTAAGACTAAACTTTTCCAAAGTAAAGTAATTTATTTCACAAGAACGTCCCATCTCTCATCATAGTTTTTCTCTAAAATTTATACTGTTCTTTTTTTTTAATGCATGATGTAAGTATGCAATGAATGAATGTGCATGATATGCGAATGAATGTATGTGAAATGCGAATTTAATGATAATGTACGTGCATGAAATGATAATATATGATTTTATTTATTGCGCCGGGGAATTATAAGTTTTACGTTTGGAGAGTAAAGTACAAAGTTTGACTTTGACTTTAGCATGCATGGCTTCTCTCCAAAATAAAGCTTTTAATTCTCAGACGGACATAAAAATACATGCGACATGGGATTTTTTAATTGCAAAGAAAAGGAAAAATGTATGAGGCATAACTTCTAAAAGCTTGTGGAATATAACAATTTTTGATTTTTTGATTTTTTTTGTTGATAAAAGATGGTATGCATCAATATTTGTTTGAATGCAAGGGGATGAAGCTCCTTTGTGACCCTAGGAAGGTATCCTATGGAGTGGGTCTAAGGTTTCTTTTATAGTGAACCTCACAAAGATGGTTCTAAAGAATCCTACACATGGTCCCTAGAGCCAAGGACCCCAGTCAAGAATACTGACCCCAACAATAGGCAAGCTATTAGAAGGGATAGCATCCTTAAAAGGAATCAAACTCTAGGTGAGATTTTCATGACCACCCAACGAGACGTACGTCTCGCAAGCCATCACTACGCAATCTCGTTCTAACTTAGGTTTGCACTCGAGTCTGGGTAGAGGACTTTTCTCACATGTGTGTGATGTGTAGAGGTGTAGTGTGTGTAGGAGCAGTTTAAAATAACCCAAAGCTGCAAACAAAACAAACATTCATACAAATATCGTCTTCTACCCTAGGGTTTATATATCACATAAAAGTATAACATGCAAAAATAAATAAATAAGGGAAGGGTAAAAATTAAATTAATCCTAAATAATTAGACTAGGTTTTGACTCTCTAAAAATAATTAAGTCCCCAGTGAAGTCGCTAGCTGTAGCGACCGAAAAATCCGAGAATGGATTCTTCGAAGTTTGAAAGGAAGTCGCCACCGAAATTCTAGTTTAAGGGCAAATTTGGAAAATCCCTATAGGGTTTAAGATAAGGCTGAGTTTAGGGTTCGGGAGTCATTATGCGGGGGGAAGGTATTAGCACTCCACGGCATCATTTGTCTAATTATTTATGCTTTATTAATATTTACCCTTTTTATTTATAGTGAAAAAGACTTAATTAAATTTTTAATTTTTAGTGCTTGACAAGAGTAGACTCTTGCTCCTACGTACCTCCAGATGCAATGGAGGAATCAAAGCTACGTAGTTCTTCCTGAAAAAGGTTTGTTGGTTGGTGTTTTTTAGTGTAGGGGTCCTAGGATTCCTTGAACTGCATGTGACTCATCGATTTCTAGGGACGACGACTAACCCGATTGTACAACCGACTTAGTCCCCTACTTTTGAAAGTATTTTTGAGGTTTTTTGAAAGAAGTTTGTTTGATGAGAGGTGAGTTGGTTTTAGAATAGGTATTCTAGAACTCCTGAACTGTACAGCTCATTAGTTCTAGAACGCTGACTAACCCGGTTGTACAACAGACTTAGTCCCCTATTTTAGGAAAAGTGATTTATTTATTTGCTTATAAGTTTTTAAGATTACTGAACTGTACAACTCATTTGTCCTAGGATGATGAATAACCCGGTTGTACAACCGACTTAGTCTTTTATTTTAGAAAAAATGATTTATTTGTATTTTTATAAGTTTTTAGGATTACTGAGGAGAGAGAAATTGCCTTCGCAATAGCTGCAGTTTTTGGTCAGTTTTTCTCAAACCCCTCACCGTAAAAGTGCGATTCCGGATTCGTTAACCGTTGGATCATTTTCATTTTTCGACAGTAGGTTTGTGAGACATATATCTCCACTTTCACCGTTTGGATCGTCGAAAAGAGGTCTGAGGAGAGAGAAATTGTCTTCGCAATAGAGCTGCAGATTTGGGTATTTCATCTTGTTCTTATTTTGTAAGCTCTTGTGCTTTGCTTCACTTGCTTTTTCAATTACTCAAAGAGGGTCAAAAGGAAATAACATGTGGGATGATTGACCAAGAATCAAATCATGCATCTTTATTTCAACTTTATATTAGTTGTGGTTGATATGCACAAGCTACTTATCTTTTACTTGAGTGCATAGAAACGTTTGTTGCACATACACTACTTAATAAAATATATATATATATATATATATTACAATGATATAAGAACTCTCGGACAAACTTGGGGTATAACATTGGGAATACATGAAAATGAGTTGAGTGTTAACTTGGAAGTTTTTGACAAATAATCTTTATGCATAAACATGTTCAAAGAAATGGGTGATAAGTGGTTAGACAAAAGAAGAAAATGCACACATACTTTCCTACAGTATGTTTCACAATCATTTGTCAATGATGTATGTTCAAACTGTAAATCTTGGTTAAAACCTTATTATGTTACCATGTGAGCAAAATTAGCTTGAGAATGTATACTAACACATAAGGACCCAAAAGGAATGGGTACCAAAATCATTTTTGTTTTGAGATGTAGGAATACTCATTGGATGATAAAAGGAGAAGAAAATGCCTCTTGGAAGTTGATAATAAAGAGATGAAGACCAACTCATACAACTCAAAAGATGCTCAGAAGTTTAATTTGAAACTTCATGGTAGTACACACATTGTGAGATGATGAAGGATGAATCTGAGAAAAACATGTTGGAAGGACTGAAATCCTTCCATGGGCTTCAATATGAGAGGATCCAAGAAGCAGAGAAAACTCATAAAGAAACTTGGAATCATCTCAAGGGGAGCATGATGATGATCTCATATGAAAAGGATTAGCAAGATGAAAATATGTTCTATAACAGAGAACCCTTTTCTGATGAGGAAGTTGCTAACTCAGTTGAGGAAAATCTGAAAGTTACTCAAACAACAACCTTCTCCAAAGCCTGCTGCATATTAACCTTCTCATGAAGGTGATATGGCCACTGCTGAAGCTTCTCAACTAAATAAACAAGTGGTAGCTGAATACAGAAACTTGAATGTGGACCCCTCCACTATCAAGATCAGTGAGAAAAATAATCTGGAACAACCATCTTCATCCATCAGTCAGTTTTTCACAAAGTACTATAATGATATATGAATAAGCATGAATTGATAATACTGCAAAGTCCTTGAGGATGTTCTTATCATAAGAAGTCTTCGGAAAGAAAGTCATTAAAGGAGGTATACTCAATCTCATCTTAATTTCATTTTGATATATATGAATTATGTGTGAATATATGATATGATAAGATTGATTGTTTGTTCTTATGAATGCATGCTAAAATGATTGATGCAATATATGATCTTAGAAGCTTAATTGTATGCATCACCATTTACTTTGAACTTGAATGTGCATGTGCCTAGTTCTACATAAAATATGTTTGCACAATCTCTAGTTCTAAGTTTCTCATACTAATATAGTGATCATAATCAAATTTGCAATTCAGTTGATAATTGATATTATTGCATGATTCTTTAAGCTTTATGAACACATGTTAAAAACTTGTTTAAAATGAAGTGTTCTTTAAAAAGTGTTAGATAAGATGTTGCAATGTCAAGTGTAATTCTTAGTAGAAATATAAACTCACATACTATATTCATTTCTATGATGTGGTGCTAAATGCTATATGTGTTAATATCTTGTAGAGAAAGATGATCCTCATCGTGTTTAAAATAACAAATGTTCTAATGATTCTTATGAATAATTCAATGCTTGAAAGAATCTTGTTGCAGAACCTTTGATTCTAAACATTCCATATTGATGTAACTTTCATGAACCTTTTTGGATATATGGAACGTGGTTCGAACAGATCAACCTATCCGCCAAGTCCAGAATCGCCCCGACCTAGCGGGCAGAATCATTAAGTGGGCAATCAAACTCTCCAAATTCGACATCAAGTACGAAGCCCGGTTCGCCCTTAAGGCTCAGATGCTGGCCAATTTCATTGCGGAAATGACCCCAGCTCCCTCTAATTTGGAATCCTTACATTGGACCCTCCACGTCGAAGGGTCTTCGAATTCAAAAGGAAGCGGGGCCGAGCTGATACTGGAGAACTCGGAAGGCTTAATGATATAGGTCTCCCTGAGCTTCGCGTTCACAACCTCCAACAATCAGGCCGAGTATGAAGCATGTACCGCTGGGTTGAAACTGGCCTTGGACTTTGGCGCCAAGATAATCAAACTAAACACTGACTCATTATTGGTCAATTCCCATGTCAAGGAAGATTTTGTGGCAAAAGACCCTATCCTGCAAAGCTACTTAGCCCGAGTGCGAGAGCTACTCCTTCAGTTCGAAAAGGCAGAGCTAAGGCACGTTCCCCGGTCCGAAAATGCCCGGGCAGATGTCTTGGCGAAACTGGCTAGCACCAAACCAACGGGTAACCTCCGAAGCATCGTCCAAAAGAGCCTGGCAAAGCCCAGCGCCGACCTCACTCTCCCCTCTCTATGATCGATGTACATGCCATAGTTGAGCAAGAAGGATGGATACAACCAATCAAAAATTACATCGAATCCGGCCTCGAACCATCCGACCCCAAAGAAGTTGCCGCTATTCGCAAAAGAGCAACCTCTTTTACAGTAGTCGATTGTAAGTTGTTCTGGTGAGGCCTCTCCTCTCCATTGTTGAAATGTGTGGAAGGAGAAGAAGCCGAGTACGTGCTCAAAGAAATCCATGAAGGCATTTGTGGACAACGCCTAGAAGCCCGAGCTCTTTCGAAGAAAGCCCTCAAGGCTGGTTACTTCTGGCCAACGATGGTAAAAGACTCTGGAGATTTAGTAAGGAGATGCGATTCCTGACAATGATACGCCGATGTACACAATGCTCCCCCAGCCAAGCTCACCTCTCTCTCAGCGCCATGGCCTTTCTCTCAATGGGGGATAGATCTGCTTGGACCATTCCCAATAGCCCGCGGGGCGGGGTCAAATTCCTCATCATTGCAGTCGACTACTTCACCAAGTGGATCGAGGCTGAACCACTTGCGTAGATAACTGCCAAGAACTGCATCAAATTTGTCAAGAAGAACATCTTAGCCAAGTTCGACATCCCTGTTGTCATCATCACCGATAACGGGACACAATTCGCCGACAGAGGGTTCTGGCAATGTTTGGCCGACTTAAACATAAAGCAGCATTTCACCTCCGTCGAGCATCCCTAGACTAATGGTCAGGCCGAGTCGGCCAATCGCGTGATGCTTAAAGGTCTGAAGAAGAGATTGAAAGGGGCAAAAGGGGTATGGCCCAACGAATTGCCATATGTCTTATGGGTGTACTGGGCGACGCCACATTCAACCACCGGCGAAACTCCCTTCCGACTAACATACGGAACAGAAGCATTTTTACCCGTGGAGGTCGGTGAATCCTTGGAGAACATTATATCCTCTCAACAGCGAAGGAAACGACAAAGCCATCAGCGAAGAGATCAACCTGATTCAAGAGGTCAGCGACAGGGTCCAGTTGGCCGAGGCCGTAGTCAAAGCCCGGATAGAACGGCGCTACAATCAAAGGGTCATCACTCGGGATTTCAGCATTGGGGACCTCATTCTTCGACGGGCTAATGTAGGCAATAAAATTGCCAGAGACGGCAAGTTGGCTCCAAATTGGGAAGGACCGTATCGGGTGGTATCCAAGACCGGCAAGGAAGCGTACCAACTTTAAACGCTTTCCAAAGACTTGATTTCCGAGGACCTAGAACGTAACTAAACTTAGGATTTACTATAGCTAATTGTGCATTCAAACAACAAATGTACCAAATTCACACTTTTATCACCATAAAATGAAACGACTCTTTGTTTGAAGTAACTTTGTTTTTTGACAAATAGGACGAACGACGACATTGGCTCTCGACTCGTGACAACGCCCCTCTCCCCCGATCCGACACTGAGTTGGCCACTCAGCGGACGAAGGGATGAGGCGAGGCCATAAAAGAAAGCCCTCCGTGATTCCGAGCACGCACACTCAATCACGGGGTGCAGGCGAGGCCCACAGCGGCTCAGATCCACAGCGACCCTCAACACCATTGTTCGCGTCTCCAGCCTCCATTGACTCGGCCTAAAACGCCAAGACGGGGGACTGGGGCGCGAACCAGCCTCCCCTTTGGCTTGCCTTGAATGTCAAGTCAAAGACCGGAGGAAGAAGTCCAAGGGCGACTTTGACTCGTGCTTCCACAAGCACAGCCTTCTCCTATCCGGCGGACTTAAATGTTCAAATTTGGGACCGATGGAAGAAGTTCTCAGCGACTTCGACCCTCTCGATTCCGAGCTTAAATGCTATGTCGAGACCCTCTTGATTCTGAGCTTAAATGCTATGTCGAGACCCTCTTGATTCTGAGCTTAAATGCTCCGTCAAGACCCAATTGACTCCGAGCTTCAATGCTCAGTCAAGATTTACTTGATTCCGAGCTTAAATGCTCTGTCAAGCTTTTTTAGGTCAAAGACGCGGAGCGCTTCCCTAAGACTTCACTCCCGAGAAACTGACCTAACCCTGGAATAGGATAGATGGATGAAAGGAAAAAAGATTACAAAAGTAATCTATTATGCTTCTTTTTGCTATTGAATACAGGAAATTTCCTAACCTTTGTAGTACCGTAAAGTATAAACTCAAGTAAATAACGTTTTGTAGGCTAAGTTGCATTTTGTAAACCTTGACATAAAAACTCAAGTGGTACTTACTATCACAATTAGCACGGTCTCTAATAGGTAGAAATATCAACAACGAATTAGCTTTTACCAAACACACATATATACCTTACTTGATGTCAATACATTTATTTATTAAAAAAAAATTTTAACAATGAAACCAATGGGAACATTAAAATACAAGAAAATCAAGAGAAAGAAACATATCACTAGCAGCCATATTTCAAAACAAATTAAAGTCTATCACCATCCAAAACGAGCTCGAATTATGCCAGAAAACCACTCTACTTTGTATCTGTGTAAGGTGGGTACCCTATTGATGCATCACCCATAAAACTTCTGCAAAGAACATCCTTATTATGGGTAAAAGCATCAAAGGATAACTTTTCATGGTATATTGCTATCCACCCATTCCAGTCTAAACTGCAAAATTGCTTTTTGTTTTCATTTTGTTTTCAGTTTTCAAATATTTGCATGTGGAAACAAAAAAATGGTTTCAAGTAGGGAGGGAGGAGAGGGACAAATAGGGAGGAAGAGAAGGTGAGGGTAAAATAGGAATATAGATCCAAGTTAGCAATTTAAAATAAAAGAAATAACAAAAGGGTATTTTTGAAAAGAGTTATTTTACAAGGACTTTAAAAAAATCAAATATGCCAATATGGAGCTCCGTTAGCAACGTCAGCAAATGCTAACAGAATACTCAACAGATGGGTATTTTTTAAAAAAATGTTATTTTGCAAGGACATTTTTAAGAAAAAAAAGTTTGCAGTGACTTATTTAAAAAATCGTTATATTTACAGGGACGAAAAACATATTTAAGCCTAATCCCAAATAGCTTTTGATCTCTAATCTTCTAGTTGAAAGAGAAGTCATCATTCTATATAGATCATTAAGCACATAAAGTAGTCAAACCAAAAATTATATATTTTTTTATAAACTACCATATTATAATTCTTAAAGTGATTTTTACTATTTCTTGTTGTTTGAATATGTTGGATCAAAATTGATTTTGGGTGTGAAATTACCAAAATAAATTTAAACTTAAAATTCCATTAAAACTATATATATATATATATATATATATATATATATATATATATATATATATATATATATATATATATATATATATATATATATATATAGAAGACGTTTGGTAAAAAATAATAGTAATACATAGTCTCTTAGCAAAAATTTAAAGAAGAACTTCATAATAAAAATGTAACACCCCGGAAATAATTTAATTAAACTATTTAATTGAATTACTAATTTATTAGTGGTGTGATTAAATCAAGAGAAATCATATGTGTTATCCAGGAGGTGAAGCGAGTAATGGGAGTGGTGTTGACGTGGAGGGCCCACTGGGCACTGAGCCCACTGCTTAAACCCTAGGAGTATAGGCGCAACTCTCTCATTTGTGCCAAATTGAGAGAGCTGCGAATTGAGAGAGTGAGAAAGAAAGGAGATTGGCGCTAAAGAAGAGGAAGGAGGAGAAGCTTCTCAAGTTTTGCTCTAGGTAAGAGTTCTTAATCCTTCTAAGCCGTTTTCTTCTTTCCTAGCGTTGTAGTTTTCAATCCATAACCTCCATGTTGTTGATTCCTCATTGATCTAGAGGTGAGCGTGGCTAGGGTTTCAAAGGGAGAAGGAGAAGCTACGTTAAATCGTGTTCTTTGGGTTTTGTATGTGATTCCTTCGTCGTTGTTTTAACGCACAAATTCGAGGTAAGGGTGAGCGTTTGGTTGACATAATTGGGTATATATGGGGTTTTGTGGGATTAGATATTATTTATGAGGTTTTGGTAAATTTGATGTTTTGATGAATATGATGTTTTGATGAACATGAGGTGTTGATGAATTTTGATGATTTTTGATGAATTTGATGGTTGATGAGTTTGATAACCACTTGATGATTGAATTGAGGAACAAATGTGTTTTTGGTGTTAATCATGTGTGGGAAGGATTGTTTGATGTTTTCTTGGTGAGCTTTGATGATTTTACTTGATGAAAAATTCGTATTTTTGGAGTTAAAGATCGAGTTGGGTGAAAAAGTGCACATTTTCGGAAAAATTCGCATAATACATCTTATTACCGGTGGTGGCGCTCACACTGCAGCTGCGATGGCGCCCACACGCCCGATGCAATGCCTGATTCTGCGTGTTTCTGTCCAACGGCGCCCACTCGCGCTGTTCGCGCGCTTTCATGCGCGAAAGTGTGCTGCTTTTTCTTTGTTTTTCTTTGTTTTGTCACTTTGTTTTTGTAAATTGAATATCTTTTGAACCAGGAACCCGATTGAGGTGTTCTAAGATGCGTTGGAAAGCTTATTCAGAGGCCTAACTGAATATTCTACTTTTAAGGCAAAATAAAATGTTTATTGTTTCTGTATTTACTGAGTAAATGGTGCGGTTTTATGAAAATTGTGATACTATGTTTATATAAGTGAAGTGTTATGAAATGCTATACTATTAGTACACTAATTGACTATGGCTAGACTGTGGTTTACAACTAAGGCCTGAATTTCTTCGCTGGTGTATTTGCTCTGTTTGGCTACCACGTGAACCTCACCAACTTTCGGAAGATAAATTCTTCTGGAGTGGTCAATACCTGTGGTGAGTTGTAACCTGGTCCAGAGTAATCCCATAGTCAATCAGCCTACTATTTTATGGCACCCTAATCTAAAAGACAAATGAAGTATATATATATATGTATTGAATGATGTTGAGGATATGTGTGTTATGATGATGTAATATGAACAGCGATGTTTTTGCGAAGAGTGTACTCTATGAGTAATTGCTTGATGATGATGTATAATGATTGTGATGATTTGCGAAGGAATACACTCTATGAGTGTTTTATAACGATGACGAGGAGCACTCTAGGTGAGTTTTGGTGAGTTGCACATGTGTTTCATAGAGTCTCATGGCATGTGCATTATTTTGCGATGTTTAGGCTTCGGCCACTTTTGCGATGTTTAGGCTTGGCCACTTTTGCGATGTTTAGGCTTGGCCACTTTTTGCGATGTTAGGCTTGGCCATTTTGCGATGATATGGTACCATCATGCATATGCCGGTGGGGTTGCATCTTCATGCATAATCATGATCGTGTACGGTTGTTATGCGTAATTGGGTGGTGTTGCGTGATTGCGATGTAGTGATGATGTTAATATTGTGTGATTGCTCGTGCCTATTTCCTCTAATTATATATATTCGATTATGTTTATCTCGAAATTCTCACCCATTCGCTTGGAATGTTGCTCTATCGTGGCAACGCTGCAGTGATCGCGAATGAAGGAACTCTTGCCTTCCTTGTTTAGTTGTTGGGAAGTCTTAGAGTCGCTCTCGATACAGTAACACCAGGGGCGTACTTGGAGTTATTAGTAGTTGAATAATTATCTTATGACCATGTTTATGTCATGATACGAGTTTGAGAGACATAGCGAATTGTTGTTTAATTCTGCTGCGACCTCATTATTTTGAAGTTTGAAATTATGTTGATTGAGTATTTAGCACGAATTATAATGGTGCGAAAGTTGAGTTTTAACAATTGATGATGATGTGGCATTCCTTTCCTACAAAATAAATATTATTTTCGAAACGAAATTACTCTGATAATGATGTGTACGTTTCGGGGTAGAAAAGGGGTGTTACAACAAACGGCTCATACTTCGTACAACCCCCCCTCTACTCAATAGAACCCCCTTTTTGGTGTGAAAAGACCAAAAGCCCTTACTGAAATTTGTTTTTTTATTTTTTTTAAAGATTATGCACAGTTCGGCGCACGGTTGATCGAACTTGATCGAATCTCATTGCATGGCACGAACGATCAAAATTTACTCAAACACCCCAAATTTATGTTTTGACTAGGTTCGACCAAGCGTGTGCCGATCCAAATTGATCAACCGTGCGCCGAACCCTCTCCACCGTCTAGGGGTATTTTGGGAATAAAGGGTGGTATGGGGTTCTAGTGAGTAGGAGGGGGGTTGGACGAACCATAAAATGAAACGACTATTTGTTTCAAGTAACTTTGTTTTTTGACAAATAGGAAGAACGCCGACATTGGCTCTCGACTTTTAACAACGCCCCTCTCTCCTGATCCGACACCTTGGCCACTCGGCGGACGAAGGGATGATGTGAGGCCATAAAAGAAAGCCCGTTGTGATTCCGAGCACGCACACTCCATCACCGGAGTGCGGCGAGGCCCGGCGGCTTTCAGTCCTGGCGACCTCAACACCATTGCTTCGCGTCTCCAACCTCCATTGACTCGGCCTAAAACGCCAAGATGGGGGACTGGGAGAGCGAACCAGCCTCCCCTTTGGCTTGCCTTGAATGTCAAGTCAAAGACCGGAGGAAGAAGTCCAATGGCGACTTCGACCCGTGCTTCCACAAGCACAGCCTTCTCCTATCCTGCGGACTTAAATGTTCAAATTTGGGACCGATGGAAGAAGTTCTCAGTGACTTCGACCCTCTCGATTCCGAGCTTAAATGCTCTGTCGAGACCCTCTTGATTCCGAGCTTAAATGCTCAATCAAGACCCAATTGACTCCGAGCTTCAATGCTCAGTCAAGATTTACTTGATTCCGAGCTTAAATGCTCTGTCAAGCTTTTTCAGGTCAAAGACGCGGAGCGCTTCCCTAAGACTTCACTCCCGAGAAATTGACCTAACCCCAAAGCGTTACATATATATATATATATATATATATACACGACGTTTGGTAAAAAATAATAGAAAATAGAAGAAGAACTTCATAATAACAAACGAACTACTAAGAGGTAAAGAAAAATAAAGGGCTTTTATTAAAGGCCTTTGCTTTTCCCACGCCCCCTCCTGCTCAAAACACATCCCATTAGGGTGTGAAATAATCAAAAGGCCAGTCAAAGCGTCATTTTTTACAAGAATTTTCACGTGTCGAAGTCACACCCTCTTGTGTGTAATTCCATACATTCGAATGAAGGTCATGCGAACACCCTATTTTTTTACAAAAAATGGACTCTCACACCACATTCACCAATTTAATTGTGTTCGCATGAGGTTGTTCGAACAAGTTCGTTTGAACCATCATTAAACACGTCCTCCCAGCGTTTCACGCGGGCATATTTTTGGAATAAAATTTGTTAAGGGGGTGTGAAAGAGTAGGAGGGGGAGTGGGAAAAGCAACCGCCTTATTAAATAATTGGGCCTCCAAGCCCAATTAGCATCATCATCTCTAACCTAGAATATACATTCCATGCTCTGCAACTGCAAACCAGTAACCACCACTTACAGAGATGCGAACTGCACCAAACAGGGAGAAGGGAGTATTAAAGGAATAGGAACATCCATCAATTGAAACTCCAGATTTCGTTCTTCTTCTATTTTCTGAAACTTGCTTCCTTCGGAGATGATGAAGAGAGGAACACATGAGCACAATAACGACAAGCTAAGCGACTTACCAGATTGTGTTTTGATTCAGATACTGTCGTTTTTGAGCATTGAAAACGCAGTTCAAACTTGCTTATTATCTAGAAGATGGAAGCATCTCTGGAGAGGTCTTCAAACACTTTCTTTTACCGATAGACCCTTTAGAACTCTTAAGCACTTCACCGAATTCACGAATCAGGTTCTATCTCTTCACGATCCTTCCATAGCGCTAATTGCTTTCAGTTTTGAAACCATCAAGTTACCGGTAGAACCTCATCTACTCGAAACTATTGAAACGTTCGGTGCTTCACGAAATCAAAATCTCAAGCGATTAAGTCTATTTTATCATGGTATTAAAAGGATTCCAAATTTCTTGTTTTCTTGTCACAGATTGGAATGTCTTAAACTCAAGTGCAGATATATTGACCATCTAGTATTTCCAAATTCTCTGAATTTGCCTGCTTTAACCTATTTGAAACTAAACGGTTTAGTTTTTCGCAATGGAGATGATGGTGGTGCTGAGCCTTTTTCAGGGTTCAACAAATTGAATTATTTGATCATTAAGCATTGTAGACCACCTGAGAAAGATGGACAAACTACTCTCTTTATATCAAATGTTATGCTTGTCGATTTGGTTATCGATACAATATATCGATTTTTGAATATCCAGTTATCTGCTCCTAGTCTTTGTAACTTTACTTTTAACGCCGATACTTATCAGGAAATCTCTGGCAGCTCTCTTTCTTGCGTAAAACATGCGAGTATTGATGCATATGTTACATGTTCCTATGAAGCTGGGGTGATGCTCATTTGGCTGCTAATAGATCTTGTGAATTTGGAATCGCTGACAATATCCGCAAATACTCTTCAGGTTCCAACCTTTACTTAATTCACTACTTATTTGTGCATTTCTAGTTACTGCTTACTGCTCCTAATTCACTACTTATTTTTTTAGGCTCTCTACGAAATTTCAAACTCTAACTTATTGAAGAGCAAGTACACTTCATGGAGTAACTTGAAGTCACTCCAAGTAACACTGTCCCAGGATAAAGAATACGTGTGTGAACTAATTCATGAAGTAGCATGTGGTAAGCCATGGAAAGGAAATTTGAAGTTGCAAAAAGCCATTAAAGCTTTGGAATCATATGGATACATACCTGATGGAGCAATTGATTTTTTCATCCAAAACTCACCCTCTGCAACTGTTGACATCGTAAGTGTCAAATTAAATATTTTTCAGTTTGGTTTTTGTCCCATCTATTTCTATTTCCCTTGGTCTCCCCCCAAGTTTTAGTATATTGTCATGGATAAAACTACAAGTCTCTTAGGTACATACACAATTTGTACATGTATAGTTATTCACAACATTTTCCCTTTATGCTTTGGAGCCGTTGAGATGCTCCTGATATTGCTTTTGCTTTGGGCTCTTCAATAGTTATTTTATCACTAGCTAGAAAATTTGTGGGATATTGCAATTCCAATAAGTAACCATCAACAACATCCTTTAATTAAGTTAGATAAGTTCACATGATATTATGAATTGCCCGGACCCTCCTTTCCCATCCATCACGATTCTGCATAGCCTAAAAAACTAACAGGTCATAATTAGAATTAGAAATAAACTTATCATATCCTTTTTACTAGTTAAATTATTATTCTATGGGTTAAGGTTCGATTAGAAACCAATAGCAAAAGCATGATTAGAGATAAATTTCTCTACTCTCCCATGTCATTTTCTTCGGTTCATTTCCTTTCTCTTCCTCTCTCTATTTGCTTCTAATCTTCACCATAGACTTCTCAATCTACTCTCTACCTCCTTGTCATTTGCCTCATCCTTGCGTGACATTCCTCCTAATCACCACACTCACCTTGCTCAGTTGCTCTGTAATAGTAATTGGATCTTAGGGAAACAATTCGGTAAGATCCTATCACCACTATGGAGGAATGAGGAAGAACACTCCTCGGATATGCTAGTAATGGAAATGCACGAGAATAGTGAAGTAAGAGAGAAGGATCAAATTTGTTGTGATATCAATGATGAGTATCACAAAATATTCCATTCATGATAAAGGTGTGATCATTCGGTTACATCGGACATGTGCAAGGCACACAATACAAAGGATAAACTTGTAACTTCAATGGAACAAATAACTAGACCTTAATGGAGCAGTAAAAATGCAGAGTAAATAAACCGAGTCTTCTTTATACCAAAGAAATACACTAAGTATTACCGATTAACCATTACAATACCCTCCCCTTAAAGCGATCCTTGTCCTCGAGGGTGAAGTTTGGAAATTTTTGTTGAAGATCATAGTAAAATTCCCAAGTTGCATCTTCTATGGCTCACTGACCATTGTACCAGACTTTTGTAGCAGCAATATTACCACGCTTAACCATTTTTCGCTCCAAGACCGCATAAGGGACCTTATCAGCAACAGAAACAGCAGGTAAGGGAGTAAATGCAGCAGTAGCAGGATCGACACATAGCTTCAATTGGGACACGTTCATGAATAGCAGCAGTAGGTGGCAGTTCTAGCTTATATGCAACGGCACCAATCCTATCTATCACCTTGAAAGGTCCATAATATTTAGGATTGAGCTTGTGAGCAGCCTGTTGCCTAGCAGTTACCTGCCTATAAGGTTGCAGCTTTAAAAAAACTGAGTCACCAACCTTAAACTCTCTTTCAGACCTCTGCTTATTTGCTTGCTGTGCCATACGGTTTTGAGCACGCAACAAATGGAATTGGAGAAGCTTGATGACAGATTCTCTGGCAGTGAGAGTTCTATCAACCTCTGGGTTTGCAGATTCACCAGGGAGGTAAGGAAGATGCAAAGGAGGGCTTTGGCCATAGACAACCTCGTAGGGAGAGGTTTTGATAGAAGAATGCAAATGTGTATTGTAACACCATTCAGCAAGGGAAATCCATCTAGACCAAGTAGTTGGCTTATCAGAACACATACAACGAAGGTATGTTTCAAGTGATTTATTCACAACCTCGGTTTGACCATAACTTTGAGGATGATATGCAGTGGATTTGTTCAACTGGACACCCTGTAATTTGAACAATTCATTCCAAAGAGAGCTGAGAAATATGGGATCCCTGTCGCTAACAACCATTGATGGCATACCGTGTAGTTTAAAGACATGATCCAGGAACAATTGTGCTACATCCAAAGCTGTGTAAGGATGAGAAAGAGTAAGAAAATGAGCATACTTACTCAAGCGATCAACAACCACCAGAATGACTTGTTTACCCTGGGAGGAGGGGAGCCCTTCAATGAAATCCAAGCTAATTTCATCCCATACACGGTGAGGGATAGGGAGAGGTTGAAGAAGATCAGGAGACTTGACAAGTTGAGGCTTGTTTCTTTGGCAAACATCACAAGCCCGAATGTAATTCTGAATCTCCTTATTCATTCCCTTCCAATAGAAGAGAGATTTCACCCTTGCAGCTGTGACATCACGACCAGAGTGTCCTCCCACAAAAGAATCATGAAGCCATTTCAAAATGATGCGCTTCAGGTCAGAATTGTTCCCAATAAGTAGCTTGCCCTTCCTGCGAAGTTCGGTGTTAAACCAAGTATACTTTGGATGAGATTTAGGATCATCTGCGAGTCACGAATAATGTTCTCGCAAATGTGGATCGGAAGACCAAGAGTCTTTGATTAGAGTGAACAAATCATCATGAGCATTGTTCAACAACAAGGGCAATAACTTCGGCACTGTGTTTCCGCGAGAAGCATCAGCGGCTACATTGAAGAGCATCTCAGATCGAATTTGAAGTCAAAACCCATCAATTTTGACATCCACACCTGCTGGAAGGGAGTGTTGAGCTTTTGATCCAACAAATGCTTGATACTCTTCTGGTCAGACTTGATAACAAAGGGTCTGTGAGAGAGGTAAGCACCCCACTTTTGCACTGCATAAACAATTGCCAAGAGTTCTCGTTCATACACAGACATAGATTGTTGTCTAAGGCCAAGAGATTTACTGATATAGGAAATTGGATGGTGATCTTGCATGAGCACAACACCAATTCCTTTGCCCGAAGCATCGGTCTCCACAACAAATGTCTTTGAAAAATCAGGCAAGGCAAGAACAGGTGAAGATATAAGAGCTTCCTTGAGTTGAAGAAATGCTGCTGTAGCCTCTTCAGACCAGAGGAAGTTGTCTTTCTTCAGTAAATCAGTGAGTGGTTTTGCAATCTTGCCATAGTCACGTACGAAACGTCTATAATATCCAGATAAACCCAAGAAGCCACGCAATTGCTTGAGGTCAGTAGGCGTAGGCCACTCCTTAACAGCCTGAACTTTGGATGGATCGGTGAAGACCTGGCCATGAGAAATGAAGTGACCAAGGTATTCCACTCGTGAAGTAGCAAAGTGACATTTCTGTTTCTTGAGGAACAAGTTATTGCTTCTAATTGTCTCAAACACCTGCCTCAAATGATCAACATGGGCATCAATAGTAGGGCTATAAACCAAACTGTCATCAAAAAAGACAATTACAAAATTGCGAAGGAAAGGAGTAAAAATAAAGTTCATGAGAGCTTGGAAAGATGCCGGAGCATTGGTGAGCCCAAAAGGCATCACAAGATACTCAAAATGGCCTCCATGAGTTTTGAAAGCAGTCTTAGCCTCGTCACCTTACGCATTGAAGTCGATTGAAACCGGATCGTAAATCAAGTTTGGAAAAAACCGTAGCAGACCCCAACTCATCCATCAAGTCTTCAATGAGTGGTATAGGATACCTATCCTTAAGAGTGTGCTTGTTAAGGCGCCTGTAGTCAACACATAAACGCCACGAACCATCTTTTTTTCCTCACAAGACAAAGAAAGCGAAGCAAAAGGACTATTGCTGTGTCGAATAATCCCTTGAGCAAGCATATCGGCCACTAACTTGTCAACAGCATCTTTCTGAACAATAGAGTACCTATAAGGACGAAGATTAAAAGGAATGATGTCATCCTTGAGAGGAATCTTGTGGTCGAAACCAGGTCTCCGAGGTGGTAAGTCAGACGGTTCCTGGAAAATATCTTCAAAATCAACAAGCGAGTGTCCCCGCATCTTTGAGGGCAAATCGAAAGTATCGGCTTCCATAGGCGATGGTGGTGAAGCTTAAGAACCGACAAGGTAGGTGTAGCAGTATCCAAATACAGAAAACAAATCTCGGCTTCAGAATTTAAAGATTGATTAAATTTCTTGCTGTTAATGAGCTTGTTTGATGGAGTCTTAGCACTCCTCAAAGAGCATTTCTTGCCTTGCACCGTGAACTCCATTTGGAGTTGATCAAAATCCCAAATAATCTTACCAAGAGATTTCAACCATTGGACACCCAAGATCAAATCACAACATACAATAGGTAATACATAGACATCACAAGTGAATGTGCATTGTTGTAATTTGCCGAAGTGAAACCACGAACAATGTACATTCTTTGCAATTTTGTTTCCACCCCGCTGCGAATGAGACATTGGTTTGATTTTCTCAAGCCTGCACCCGAGCCTCTTAGCAGCATCCAAGTCAAGAAAATTGTGTGTGCTACCACTGTCAATTAGTATCTGCAACAATCTCTTGATGTACATGCCCGTAACTCGCATGGTTTGATGAGTAGGAGTACCAGATAAAGCATGGAGGAAAGAGTGGGGCTATCGGTTTGAATATCAAGACTAGCTTCACTAGAGTGTTCAGTTCCTCGCATACTCATCACTATCACCTTGACCTCCGGCATCAAAAAGCCGAGCTCGACGATGCTTAAGGTGGTGACACAGTGTAAAGGGTTTGTCACAAGACATACAAAGACCTATAGCCTTCCTCTCCTCCATTTGAGCATGAGTAAAGGTTCCTGCAGTTTGTAGTTTGTGTTTTTGGTGATTGGGGAAAATTCGTTTGGGGGTGGTTAGGAATAGAGAGAGAGTCGAGGTGGTGATGTTTGCCGAGGTGGTTCTTTGGTTTGCCGAGGTGAGTTTTGGAGTAATTGTGGAAAGAGGATGAGCTAGAGCTAAATTTCTGGGTAGGGCGAAGTATAGGGGCTTTGGAGGATTCATACAAACGGGCTAGGCTAGCAACATGAGCAATATCGGTGGGATTAAACATCCTTACTTGCATCTGAGTATTATGTTCCAAACCAGAAAGAAATATGCTTAAAGCGTGTTCTGGTAAGAGAGATACTTGAGTTTGAGCAAGCTCAAAAGCGTCGATGTATTCCTGGACCTTGCCGGTGTGCTTGACCTGAATGAGAGAAGAGAGTGGGTCTTCATAAACTTCACCTAAGCGAGTCACAATATCGGTCACGTACTGAGACAATGGAGGATAGATGTCGAATTTGCGTCGGATATAGTTCAAATGCCACTGGAGAGCCAAGCCTTCCATGTGAATTGAAGCCAAACGCACCATATTCTCCGGCGGCGTCTCGTCAAGCCGGAAATACTGATCGCAATGATACAACCATTCCTTCACGTTACGACCATCAAATCTGGGGAAATCAACCTTGGAGATCCGAGTTGCATACAACCCAGTAGGACCAGTACCTCCCGATGGGTGACCTCGGCCACACATGCCATTGTTCACCGAGCTCTCCGTTTGAACTTGCTCCCGCAACATGGTGCGCATTTCCTCCATACCAGCAAAGAGTTGCTCCATTCGCGAGCTCAACTCAGCATGCTTGTCGTCATGCTTTTTGTTGAGATCAGCGATGGTAGTAACAGAGCGAGTTCCTGATGCCATCGGAAACGCGAAGAAAACAGAGTACCAAGAAAGGACTACTGATACCACTTGTAATAGTATTTGGATCTTAGGGAAACAATTCCGGTAAGATCCTATCACCAGCTATGGAGGAATGAGGGAAGAACACTCCTCGGATATGCTAGTAATGGAAATGCACGAGAATAGTGAAGTAAGAGAGAGAAGGATCAAATTTGTTGTGATATCAATGATGAGTATCACAAAATATTCCATTCATGATAAAGGTGTGATCATTCAGTTACATCGGACATGTGCAAGGCACACAATACAAAGGATAAACTTGTAACTTCAATGGAACAGTAACTAGACCTTAATGGAACAGTAAAAATGCAGAGTAAATAAACTAAGTGCTGGTATACCAGCAAATACACTAAGTATTACTGATTAACCATTACATGCTCAAATATGTTGTTGTCTTCTCTAGATAAACCCATCCTGTAACTCTTGTTCTTCCTCTTTTTCTTTTTCCTTTTTCCTTTGCTATTCCATTCTCAAATATGAAGTAATGGACAATTTCATTCAAAGTTCACCCTCTGCAAATGATGACATTGTAGGTGTGAAATGCATATCCAAAATTTTAAATAAATACATTTTAGTTTGATATTTGTCTAATCTGTTTCTATTTTACTTATTCTCCATGGATTTTGGTAGAGATACAATTTGTACATATATACTAATACAATTCCAGGATACTCTTTTTGAGTCCATTTTCCTTTACGCTTTGGAACTGTTGAGATCTACTAAGATTGCTTTTGCTTTTGACTCTTCTATAGTAATCACTTGCTAGACTATTTGTGGGATATTTCAATTCTAATAAGGAACCGACAGGCGACAACATCCTTTAATTAAGTTGACATGATCCTGATTTGCTTAGACTTTTCGTTCTCATCCATGTTTTAAAAATGTTCTGCAAAATCAAAAGAAACTAAAAGGAAATAATTTGATTTGGAAATAAACTTATCTTATCCTCTTTACCAATTAAATTATTATTTTATGGGTTAAAGCATGATTAGAAACCAACCGGACATGGGCGTGATTAGAGATAAATTTTCCTACTCACCCTTGTCCTGTTTTCCAGTTCTGTTCCTTATTTTTCCTCTCTCTATTTGCTTCACTAATCTTCACCGCAACCCTCTCAATCTACTTTCTACCTCCTAGCCATTTGCCTCATCCATTAGTCATCACACTCACCATGCTCAGTTGCTCAAACATGTTGTCTTTCAATCTTTTCTCTAGATAAACCCAATAACTAATTGTTATTCTGCCTCTTTCTTTCTTTTTCTCCTTTGCTTAGGCTTTTAGGTGTGCTCCTCTCTCTCTTAAATTAATGTTTTATTGTATGATGAGAATAGACTGAGTAGTATCAATGTTTTATTATGTCTGCCAAAAAGTTTCTAGTTTTTCATTATGTTTGTAGTCTGGTTTTATGACAGGATTGTTAGTAGTGTTGTTTTATTTGACAAATTGTTAGTACCACTTACTAGTTTCATATAATGTTGACAAAATGATAGGTTAATGAGTTTTGGAATGGTCTCACTGCTAGCCGCTCATTAATTTCCAACTTCCTTATCATTTGTATGATATCTGTTTGGGGTTTAGGGTGTTGTCTATAAAGTATTAAATATGTTGAAATAAGAATTGGCTTCCTATTTACTCCATGTTGTACTTGACCGGTAACTTGAAATGACTTGCTTGATTATGGGTTGTTAATAATACAAATTCATGGATTAATTGTTGTTATTTTTTCAGTTGATACCAAAACAACCCAAGGGTTACTACTTTTTGTAAGTAATAGATTTTGAGTCAATTACTGCGGCAGAAGATGATGCTTTGAAGCTCTCAAGTTCTTTGCTTGCAAATGCCACAAAAACTTCCGTATAAAAGAAACAGCCCTTCCTAACATACTATATAGAGAATCTACGCTGCAACACTTTTGCGAAGATATTGGAATCTAGAGTCTTCAAAGGGCTGTTGCATGGTAGTAAGTATCGAACGTATCGTACAATATGTATCGCAATACGATACGGACAAGCCTTTGAAGCATTCTGACTTGATTTATGAAGTGTTTTGGAGTTTATATGAGATATTAAATCGTGTTTTGCTTGTGCTATTTATTGTTAACTAAATTTGTCATATTTTTATTGTTCATGTATCTTACGATACACGATACAAAAAAACAGTCAAAAACTATGTCGTTAGGATAAACCCAAAAGCTAATTCATATTATTATCTTCATTTTTCTCAATATCTCCATTTAATTTCGGTTAAACTTATAGTGTTACTATTTCATATTATTGGGCACTTTATAATCATCGATTCATCTTCCAACAGTACATGCTTTCAAGTTATCGTGTTAAACTTTACATATACCTAATTATAATTATTATACTTTTTTTTTTTGAGAATCCTTATGATTACGTTGTATCCTATTCCTAATGGGAACAGCTAATTGCCCAAAAACAATTATAGCCGGACCTATCTACATATAAAAAACAAAAAATCATCTACATTCATGTACAAGCACACTATAAATCCTATTAGTTATAAAAAAAAATATGTAAGGTTACAAAATACCTAATGCTTACTATTAGTTAACTACTATTACTCATTAATCACAAGACTCTAAAAATCACATTTCTATTCACTTTATAAGCACTACCCACTCACTCAAACACCCTACCTCCTCACTCATACTTTTACCTCCATATTTTTGTCCTCTATACAATAAACCATGGGTGTTGTTGACAATGATGTCCTCTCTACGAAGAAAAAGGACATTGACAACAACTTACACACTTTGCTCAACGATCTGACCAACAACGCCGATGATTGCAGCATAAAGGTGTGAATTGCACGAAAGTAGGATACACATAATATCTATGGAACAAAGGATTTGATCAATACAGACATGATCTTGGTAGATGAAGAGGTATCAACTTCTATCCATCCTCTAATTGATTTTTTACTAATTTTATCTATGCTATATTTTGTGGTCATAGTTTTTAAAAAGTTCCATTTTCAAAGCAACTACATCCACGCTACTATAGACAAAAGTCTGTGATATTAGTTACAATCTTTTCATTTTCCTTCACTTTAAGTCTTCTTTTTGAAATATTATAAATACCTAAGAAGGGTGGGAGATCACCACTTATCTTTTCATTTTTACAACACTTTTGTTTGGTTACTATGCTTATGTAATTTTTTTTGTTTTCCCATCACTAGTATCCAGCTTGAAGAAAGCCATGGTAGTAGTTGGAGTTCCACAATCTTTTTATGTAAATTAGTATTTTATTCGTAACTTATATTAATTCTTGATTAATTATTGAGTTTGCTATAGGTTTCGAATTTGATTCAAGGGAAGGAAAATAGAGTTTACATGGACAGAGAAGAAATTGAAAAGGGAAAGGAAATGATTTGAGCTTCATATTTTAGATATTTATAATGTAGTCAAAAGGACAAAAAAAATTGGATTAGTTGGTGGTCATGCACTTGAGTCAAGCTATATAGGCATGTATGGATTATGTTTAATTTTAATATTGTTCTTTAAAAAATGTTTACTTTTAATAACTTCCAAAAAATTGAATGATATGTTATATCTAAAAGTTTTATTTAATATGCTTCTTGAACATTCACAAACCCATGTTCAACGTTGATAGAATATAATAGAGCTTACCATAAAAGTTGATTTCTATCAAGTATGTATTATTTTTTTATTTTATAAATGCTAATTACAAACATTGAATTAAAAATATGATGACTTGGTTAAAACTCTACATCTTCAATCCATATTGTACTAACTCATCAGTTTATTGAAAATTAAAGAATTAAATCATATTAATGTGAAATGTTTCCCCATTCAATTGCTTAAAAGAATTTCAAAGGTCTACTAAATCATAAAATAATAATTATTGTCTAAATTAAATAATTTTCTCCATATTTTAAACCTCAAATTAGATTAAAATGTTTCGCGTGAGGTATCAACTACTTCTCCTAGACACTACTTAAACACTACAAAGTTTTGAAAAAAATTATTCTTCATAGCAATTAATTATATTTTTCAATTACTCTTTCTAATATTATTTTATTTATCAATTTAATTTTTAATTTTTTGATTTAAATATAAATTTTATTAGATATTTTATTAACAAAAAAAGGTAAGAATATTTAAAAATAACATCATAAAAACAAAATGATATTTTGTACCATTCATTGTCTTTTGTTCATTATATATATATATATATAGAGAGAGAGAGAGAGAGAGAGAGAGAGAGAGAGAGAGAGAGAGAGAGAGAGAGAGAGAGAGAGAGAGAGAGAGAGAGAGAGAGAGAGAGAGAGAGAGAGAGAGAGAGAGAGGAGAGAGAGAGAGAGAGAGAGAGAGAGAGAGAGAGAGAGAGAGAGAGAGAGAGAGAGAGAGAGAGAGAGAGAGAGAGAGAGAGAGAGAGAGAGAGAGAGAGAGAGAGAGAGAGAGAGAGAGAGAGAGAGAGAGAGAGAGAGAGAGAGAGAGTTAGGATATATTGACACCAGGTGTCAAAATTTGGTGACTTACACCAATTAATAACTTTGTGTAGAAAATGAACTTTATCAATCCGACCGTTGAATAACATTATATTATCTTTGAGATTATATATATCAAATTTCATACAAATCAAAAATCATTTGATACTCCATTGCACAACTTTATTTTCATGGCTAACATATTATTTAAAAAATAAGTAAAAGTGTGTTGTTAGATAACACACCTATGAGTATCCAAATTTTATGAAATTTGATATACATCATCACAATGATAAAACAATGTTATCCAACGGTCGGATCGATAAATTTTGTTGTATACACAAAGTTATTAATAAGTATAAGTCACTAAATTTGACATCACAGTGTCAATATATCTCGACTCATATATATATATATATATATATATATATATATATATATATATATATATATATATTCAAATGAGAGTTGTACAACTAAGCTTGACACATCATCATTTTCAAAATGTTATGTAATAGGGATGTAAAATAGGTGGCATCCACCTCATTTTACAATATAATCCGACGGTAAGCTGATCACAAATCAACGGCTCCAAAACATTGAGAGATGCACTGCATATCTGAACGGCTAGCATAACATTAATTGTACAAGATATCACATTAATTAGAAATGTCTCCATATTTATTTCACACGCCTAATCCAGTCCATAGTGATCTTTTCACAAACTAACTTGCACAGCCCAATTTCCTAAACCCTATTAACGGAAAATTTATTATTAATCAACGGTTTTAATGATAAAATACCATTTTAACTTTTTATCTAAAATAAAATATTATGGATGGTATCACTTATATTTTTTTTTCTGTATGGACTTGGATCCCACCCCAAGGTCTCGGGTTCGAATCTTGGGTGTGGCAAAAAACTCTGTTGGGAGGGGAGAACCACTGCGGGCGGCAAAGTTTCGGTACTCGTGGTCGATCGAGTTCCGGCGTAGATTAGTCATCGGCAAAGGTACTGGTGCTAAGTGGTCGATCGGTTCCCAACGCATTTTTCCATTAAGATTCTAAAACATTTAAAGTTATTAATATTATATGTCAATTGTTTTTTTAGACAACATAAATTTAATTCATTTCATTCAAAACAGTTGCAACAATGCATGCTGGTACATCAAAAAGTGTATGAGAAGGGCTAGAAAACAAGGCCACCCCCTGCTAAGGTATGAGTAACCTTGTTTGCCGTTCTCCTAGAAAAACTCACATGAGAGTTGAGATTAAAAAAACTAAAAGCCTCCCTACAATAATGTAAAATACTACCATAATCAGAATTCACCGACCGAGCTCGGAAAGCAGCTTATCCCCTTCCGACAGCAAAGCGCCGGCGGGGATGTCCCCTCGAGATTCTGCTGCGGAATAGGCGGACACTCCGTGATCATGCCCAAGGTAGCAGCATCTTCTTCATCTAAGGTTGATACGGCGAAAGTATACTCGCTCGACTTTTGAGTAAAATGGGCCGCCCGCCAGGAGAGTGGAAAGAAAGGGACCCCTGCCGTGCCGTCCGGAAAGACCTGCACAATGTCCTTAGCGGCATTCACATCGGGAATGACCCAGAAATAATGATTTTTCCAACCGCCTGGCAGGGAATCGGAGTAAGCCTTGAAGAATTTGCGGGGGAACGCCTTCTGGTTTTTGAAGGACACTTGCTCTTTGCGGGCCATGTTGGGTGCCGCGTACTCTCGCGCTACCTAACTCGAACAAAGTAAGAAAAAGCTGGGTCGATACCCTTCGGTCCAACCGGTCGCAGAGATGCTCGAACGCCTTCATGAAACCCCATCCATTTGGATGCAATTGAGATGGGGCGACGCCCAAGTAGGTGAGGAGGTCACACTGGAATACAATGAAAGGGGGGATGATCCCCATCTTCTCAAAAACGACCCGATGCATGGTAAACTTCACGTTTGAAGCAACGGTCGCAATATTCTCATCGTCCCGCATGCCCTTCACTTTCCATCCCGACTTGTTGAAGAGGGCCTGCAGGTCGTCTAAACAGGGATGGTCCAGGCCGATGAAACTCTTGAAGGCCCTCATCTTCTCGGACACCCAGGAAATGTCATCTGGGTCAATGACCGGAGTTGGCTCGGCATCTCCCTCTGCCCGCTCGCCGACATCTTCGTTTGGGCCGGGATTTTGCTCCACTCGTTCGCCGGCCTGCTCAACACCATCGCCAACATCTTCGTTCGGAAACCTCTCCATCGGCCGCCTGGTCTTCATAGCGGATTGGCTCAGGTTCCTGAGGATCGGCGTCCAAATCGATCACTTCGTCATGAAGACTTCCCAGGACGGACTGAGCGACGTCGGCCATCTCTTCGTCACCTTCGATGTCGACCAAATGGTCGCTTCCTTCGTCATCCCGCACGGTTGATTGAGGTGGTGGCGGGGGAACCCACGATTCCGTGGAAGTAGATAATGAGATACTATCGCTTGAATCAGAGCTAGAGGAGCTGGATGGTGAAGCGCCCACGGGAGAACGCCTCTGTACTTCAAAGATCTGGGAGGGCCCGGACGACCCTTCGTACGACCTTGATTCAGCCCGCTCTGCCTCTTGTGAAGGCTGCGCCATCTTATACGCAAGACTTTGCAGGGGGCACCAGATATTCGAGTAGTTTGCTTTGTTTTGGCCAGATCCACCTATGAAAGGGAAATTACGTCAGGTCGACCGAGCCAGCGCGCTCGAGAAAAGGGGGCGACTTGGCCGTCCCCGACCGAACGCCTCCCATTTCACGAGGCGTGGAAACTAACTCTAAAGCGAAGAAGCTAAAGTAAAGCAGTAAAACGCTAAAGCTAAAGAAGTAAAGCTAAGAGGAGCGGCTTACCTGGAGAGAAGCAACTGGAGAAGGAAGGAGCGGACAAGACTCTCGTGCACAGCTCTTCAGGTCACTTGCAGAAGGCTCGATCGGCAGCAGAGATATGAGTTTTGAGTGTAGAAGTCGTGCTGACCAAATGCCCTATTTATAGAGGGGCCCCACCAGGCGAAACGACGCGAAGCGACTGCTCGCGTTCCCCCATCCGTTGCATGGGGAATCCCAAAAGGTGCCTCGAGACACGCAAAGGTCACCTCACTCATTGCGCATTAATGGTAGGGTCGAAGCCCAAACACCATGCGCAATCGGACAACACGTGCGGCAGCGACCGCCCAGTACTAGTAAAGATGCCTTGATATGTCAACCTACCGGGGGGCATCGATTCAAGCCTCACCCATACAGGCGACCTAGGCTTGGAGGCAAGCGTTAGGGGTGTATCGAAATAACAGGAGGTGCGATCGAGAAAGCCAGGCCGCCCGATCCGACAAACGGCCCAAGCCCGTGGCTTGGAGCGCAATTCTCGGCGACCGGCCGGATTTATCGCAACGGCCAGGTCGATCCAATGGTATAAGTACCACCTCCATCCACAGTACCAGGTACGTTTTCCTACCCAGTGATACCTCGCTCGCTAGAAACACAAAGGAATGGTTTCTTCCAATCGAAATTTTCTGTTTTTAAAGATAGGGATAACGACTTAAGGTTGTTAATTTCATATGAAAGTCGAAAAAAGGTACTTATGTAAAGCCGTTATGTTAATGTTATCTTTGTTAGTTTGATATACCAATCGGATCTTCCAATTCAATTTTGCTGTTGTTAACATTTTCTTATTCTTATAAAAATGGGATTTTCGTTCATTAATTAGAAAGTTTAGTTTATGTTATTGATAGAGACTAGTTTATATTAACAATGAGAATCTCGATTCATGTACAAACTGACAGAATTGAAAGCAAAACTGGTTTATATTAATAATGAGAATTTCGATTACAGCAAGATAATTGAGGGAAGATAAAAGATGAAGAAAAGAATTTTATATCAATGTCAAATACTGAAAATTCATATTCTGTACTCTAAAATCAGAAAACAGAGACTTATGTAATTTGTGTTTCAGATTAGATGAAATAATCTTTTCTCGATATATTTTTTTGTGTTATAACACCAATTCATTGTTTAAATGTAGTATTACTGAAGAAACCAATATTATAAACCTCAATTTGTTTGCATATGTATTGAACATGGTTTTATGGTTATAGTAAATTTCAAAGGTAATTCTTATGGGCTTGTGAGTTGACCTGTCATTTAATCATCTCTATTCAATGGCCAAGGGTTGAGCATTTTTGGAAAAGCAAGAACAACTTTGGAAGAGGACGGCATTTTTGGTTCAAAATCTGTGTTGTGGGTAAGTGCGCTATTGTGTTTTAAGTTCTAGTTTTTGCGTAGCCACATGTAAGCTTGTGACCTAAAGTTTATGCTTCGAAAACATTTTACATAGAGACCAATATTGTTCTTAAAATCTGAAAATTCATGACAAAGAGCTTAGCATCCATGCACATCAAGGCTTGGAACATCTATTCCCATCTATTCCCCTTCCTTGTCAAATCCTTTTTATCTGATACGATATAGCACAACATCACCATTCCAGCATCAGTTTGACAACATTCAGATTCCTCTTCTTTGGCCTTTTTAAATCAGCTGCAGCTAAATTCATGCTGAGTAGCATAAACAAATAGTTTATCAAGTTTTTAAAATAGTTCCTCATTGTTACCATGTCATATGTTATTTTCCCATCTCCATTTTGTAATACCAAATTACCAATACATGTGGCATGATAAAGATCTTAACAAAGTATGTAGTGATCCTAGTTGTCTAAATTTGAAGGAGAAGACTAAATATAAAAAAATAGCTAATAAATAAAGCACAAAATTTGCATTTTGGAATCTAGGAAGAAAAGACTAATAAATAAAGCACAAAATTTGCATTTAAATGTCACAATTCTGAACTGCAATTGAACAACAAAAATTCATATTCAGCCTAAAAACAATGAAGTAGAGTCATAAAAGGCAAAATCATTTTGTATTTTAACAAAGGCAACCAAAACACATGTTGAATTACTGGCACTATCAAATGTTTGAAACAATCAATATGTAGGATAAGATGAAACAACATGTTCTATTTCAGAATGATCACCATATGTCCATGAGAACTTATGATATTGATGCACATGGCTTCTTCAAGATTGAGCTTCATTTTGGAAATCAAAAACACTTGTCATGTGAACAATCAACAATAATATCTGTTGAAGAAATTTAGTTTTCAGAGTTCATTGGTTACTGAAAAATCAAACACTGGTTCCCTCTTACCAAATAGAACACGTGCAAAGATCTAGCATGTTAAACAACTGTAAATATATTAAACTGAAAAAAACACCCCAAGAAAATAAAATAAAGTGCCCACTGAAATGAAAGACACGGAAGATACCTCTGTTATCTTTGACTTTGTGTTATGAATCACCTGGAAAAAGGATATAGCAAAAATTCATCAAATATATAAAAAAATGATATAGTAGAAACTCATCAAATATAAAACACGCTTTCTTTGAGAAGAAATCAAAGGTCAAAAGCTTCAATAAACGTTGAGTTTCATAGACAGAGGTAAGCATTATTTGCACTTATCGAAATGTTGTTGGCTCGTAACCTTTGAAAGGGAACTCATAAAAACCGGACTTTAATCATAAAACTGATAAGAAGCACAAACGAACTTTAAAACCACAATCAATTCAAAGTCATAAGGCAAAAGATATAGGTGAGAATGAGTTTTGCTGATATTATCAACGTTGATCTAGTGGATTTGTTTAGCAAACAACAAATTAACCCCAGAAGATGAAATATAAGACCCGATGTGATACTCTTTTCCAATAGCAACTTCTCATGGTACCATAGCCAACTGCACATTGAAGAACATGCAGAGTTAACGATGAATGATTAAGAACACCGCATTTAGCAATAACATTAAGAACATGCGACCTTAAGAGTAGCACTTGGTACACAAAAGTTCATTCTATAACAATAATATTCATAAAAGGTGGACAACTATGCTATTATAAGTTTCCAATCAATACCAAAAGAGATTGGATAATTCAATTGATAAAGAACTGATATTGTAATTGATATAAATTGTAACAAACATTCATAGTTTCAATCCATATCAAAAATATTCATCCCAAATGTGATGCGAGTCTATTTAACTTCCTTACTGAAATAAAGTGCAATGATGCTTCCTGAAGTAAGAAAAAGCAATCATACTTATATAAATTAAGGGAATAATTTATTAGGATCATAGTAGTAAGCCTTGGCATGCAGAGCAAAAAAATTACAGTTTAATTTGGTTCTTTTGAATTAAATGCAAAACCTTTAGAGTCAAAAGAAACGAATTAGAGACTTGTGATTGTGAAAGAGGACAAATAATGCAATCTCAAATTAAACAGAAACAATAATAAAATATGTCATTTTTCGTAAGATTACAAAACACATGAATGAATTTGCTAAGAAGCAACATCAACAAACATATCATCTATCTTGTAAAACGTATTCCTAAATACCAAGATGACCAAAACCCTAAATGAAACGTGAGTAACTGTTAAGAGTAAAAACAGACCAGAAAAAGAGCTACAATAGATCATAAACTTCTATCTTACCCATGTTCTAATCATGTTCATAAGTTTACCTTGGTTCCCGTCATCTTCCCAAACCATAAACTAAGCCAAAAACCAAACAAAGGAAGTTTGCTTGAGTCACACTACAAAGAGAAAACAGAAAAAAAGATCAATTTGTTTTGAAGAAAGCTGAGAAAATGTTATAAAACGAAAAACAGTGGAAGATGGAAAATTAGTGTTTGTAATGAAGAAGAAGAACTAAGGAAGAGGAAGGAGTCTTTATACCAGGTTAGTGGCGTTGTTCCTTTGCTCCTTGGGAGATGAAGAACAATATATAAAGGAAGAAGGTGTTCTCTTGTAGTTGTGAGTTTTGAATTTTGATGGAGGAAGAAGGCGTTCCTTTGAGATTTGAACCGTAGAAGAAATATAGAGAGAGAGAATTAGTAATAATGAATCTGATTTAGTGTGGTTTCTATTTCCAGGTGTTATGCTGTCTTTTGGATGGCTTGCTTGGTAAGAATTTGCTTTTAGGAGGATTAAATTTGGATCCACAATATTAGGGAATGGTTCATTAGAATTAAATGTATAAATTGTTGCATAATTATTCAAATCAAATCTCAATCCTATTAATTCGCATCTCAGTATATTGAAACAACTATGTGTAACTTGATCTCAGCCATCCGTTTATACTGCCTACCGTGAGATCAATTTTGGGCCGTTAATTTGGTCTGACGCGGCTGCTTACTGTGCAACGTGGAATGCCACGTATTTATTTGAAAACGTGTGTGGCATTTTTTGATTGGTCCTATGTGGACGCCTAAGTGGACAAACTCCGATTTAATATACTTATGATTATGATATATATATATATATATATATATATATATATATATATATATATATATATATATATATATATAATTGTGATTATCCGTAGTTTTTTTATATATCGATAAAGTTATCCGTGTTTTTATGTATTAGTGCAATTATCTCATAGTCTCAATTGATTATTTGAGTTTATTAGTAGATTATAGTAGATGGTAAAAGTTAGATATTAGATTATCAATAAGAAATTTTTATCCGATGTTTTTTTATAGATCAGTAACAATTATTTGTCATTTTTTAAATTATCAGTAAGAAATATTATCAGTGCAGTTATCACGTGTGTTTTAAATTATCAAAAGTCTAGTTATCCCGTGTGTAAATTATCAATGCAATCATTTCTTAGGTATTAGTGACAATTATTTGTCATTTTTAATTATCAATGACAAATATTAATCTCATATTTTTTTTATATATCAGTGTAGTTATCTCATAATTATCAATGACAAATGTTAATCTCATAGTTTTTATATATGTTTTTAGTCCCTGCAAATATTGAGTGATTTGATTTTAGTCCCTGCAATTTTTTTAAATAAAGGCTTAAAGGTACTTTTAGTCCCTGCAATTGTCAAAATAATCCAGTTTAGTCCCTGCAATTCCAAAAGTTTTAAAATAGTCCCTGCAATTACTAAACGTTACTACGTTTAGTCCCTGCTGTTAGTTAAGGGTTAACACCGTTAAAAATTGATGAGGTGGATGCCATGAAGGATGCCAACAAGGATTAAAAGGCTTACACATCTTCACTCTCTTCACTCTTCTTCTTCTCCTTCAATCTTCATCCATCTTCACTCTTCTTCTTCATCTTCACTCTCACTTCCAGAAACTCTTCTTCATCCATCTTCACTCTTCTTCTTCATCCATCTTCAATCTTATTCTTCTCCTTCAATCTGCTCAATTCATCATCTACGGACCATCTCTCTTCCAACGTTTCATCATCATTACAGAGAACAAAAACAACAATCTGAAAAACAACCCAGAAAACAAAAACCCAAACGTCTGTTATCTCTCACCACAGAGAACCCACATCGTCTCTTATCTCTCACCACATAGAACCTCACCCTTGAAATCGAAATCATCTTGAAGCTTCAACCTTGAAATCAAAATCGTCTCTCATCCTTCACCCTCGAAAATCGTGCCTTTCTTGAAGCTAGCATCGTGGAAAGATCTTAAAGTCAAATTAGGTTTTAAGATTTGGGGATAATGGGGATAGTGGGCTTGGGATTTGGGGATAATGAAAAATCAACAAGAAGAAAGAGTTGTTGAAGAAGATTGTGTTGTTGTTGTTGAAGAAGAAGAAAGATTGGGGATAATGGGGATAGTGAGTTTGTGTTCTTTGTTGAAGAAGATTGTGGGTTTGTAAATGATGGTGATGATGATGAAATCTTTGGAAAAAGAGATGAGATAATTTTTTGTTGAAGATTGATACTGGGAAGAGATGATGATGAAGATGAGATAATTTTTTATTTACATTGTAGTTTTAATTTTAATTTTAATATTTTAATTATTAAAATATTAAGGTAGTCATTATTGCTGACTGGATCATTAAATGACGTGGCACACATATGTGCAAGATGTGTCAGCTGCCACGTCATCAATTTTTAACAGTGTTAACACTAAACTAACATCATGGACTAAAGTTGTAACGTTTAGTAATTGCAGGGACTATTTTAAAATTTTTGGAATTACAGGGACTAAACTGAATTATTGTGACAATTACAGGGACTAAAAGTACCTTTAAGCCTTAAATAAATCCGTGCAAATATAAATATTTTTATTTTGGTCCTTATGTCATCACTCCGTTTACTAATTACTGGTATGTCAAACCAATATTCCTGTTGGCTTTTCCATATCACTATTTTTTGTTTTATTTTATTTTAAAATGCTCACTTGGATGAATTCCGAAATTAATTTAGGGATTCTTCATATTCCCCATCTCCTAAATCTCTCTTCTTCTATGTGAATCACTCTTTTTATTCCATTTCATTTTACCATCTCCATTAACACCTAGCATCAGTAATAACAAAATTGAAAGACACCAAAAAGATGTTCCATCCAAAAGGCAATACGTTGATTCCTAAAACATCAAGTTGGTCGAAGTTAAGGTCAGTGTTGGAACTTTCATGTTCAGTAACTTGACCTTTCTTTCAGACAAGCAAAAACGGTCGTGAAGAAGTTTTCCGACTTCACAGTGGTATCCCTTACTTCCTTGCACACATTATCGAATATTGTCAAGAAATCATGAATAATCAAAAACAAACAAAGTTCTTCATCTTTCCCTACATTCAAATGGAAATAATCCGCTGTGCTCTTAACCAAAGCCATTATTATTTTCTCTTCCACCAACCACATCACTTCTTCCCTTGCATATCCCAAAAACTTCTCTCTTTCCATTTTAATGACAGAAGAAGGAATTAGTTAATGGATATGGAGATTCTGGAAATGAGGAATGCAATAAAAAGGGGATTCTCATAGAAGAAGAGGGATTTTGGAGATGGGGAGATGAAGAATCCCTAAATTAATTTGGGAATTCATTCAAGTGAGCATTTTAAAATAAAATAAAACAAAAATACATTTAAATATAAAATATATTTATTCAACTAATTTAATGGCTCAAACACACAATAAATCAAAATAATATAATCTTATCAAATCAAAATATTGCCTAAAACAAGCACATACAAACAAAATCACAACGCACGAAAATCGGGGTGTTACACATAGCCTCGGGTTTGGGCAAGAAAAATAGGGTTCATGTTGATTGTTTTGTTTTCTTTGATTTTGTGTGAATAAATGCATGATTTGGTTGATGTTTGTCTTAGGAACTTGCATGATAGATTAGGTCATTTTCTCTTGTGTCGTTTTGTGTGTTAAGTTGTCAATTTTGCATGAAGTAAGTTGATGATTCCATGCTTGCTTGCATTCGGCCATGACTAGGGTTTCTACCCCTTTGATTGCTTGAAGATTGTCATTTTGATTGTGGTTGAGTAAATGCAAGTTGTGTCATTGTGTTTAACATTTTACCCTTTCATTAACTTTTTACTTTTACCATCTCATTCACTTTCTACCACTTATTTCATTCACTTTTTATCACTTATTTCATTAAGCTTTTTATCACTTTGCATTCTTTCCTTTTACTACATTGCATCAAAGCTTCTTACCATAACTCATCTAGCTTTTTATCACTTTGAATCATGAATCATTTACCTAAAAACCCAAAGACATTTTGCATACTTCATGCATCCTCTTACTTATTCTTTTACATTCATTTCTAACTTACATACTCACATGTTCATGCATACTCAAATGTTCATACCTTGCACAATAACTATGCTCATGCATTCATAGTCTTGTATGCTCAATCATTCATTCATGCATAGTCTTGTATGCTTATTCATTCATGCATAGTCTTGTATGCTCATGCATTTGCATATTTGCCTAATCATGCACATCATTGCTTGCATGTTCATTCATCTAACCTAGATCATTCTATGCCTATAATCAATTGTATTCTCTCGTTCATGATGTCATTTAAATGTCTTGATTTAATTGTGTGCAATTCCTCCCCCATGCATATACTCTTATATGAAGACGTAAGCCTACTTACTTGTTGTAGCATAAAGTCATTAAGATAAATGCATACCCTTTGAGATTGTTGCCCGTCCCGTAGCAATTTTCACACACAAGCACAATTGTTTTGAGAACTTTATCTTGCATTTTTGACAATTAAATCTCTTGATTGTATTGGCATGCTTAATCTTAGTTGATGATCAACATGTTCATGATTGCTTGATTAGTTTAATATGTTTGAACTTCATTCATTCATTTTGCATTTGGTTATGGACTTGGAATTTAGTTGAAATTGTTCTATTTTGTTTTTCCAAAACTCATTCCCAAAACCCTTCTTCAAAACTCCAATAAGACCCAATTGTCATTGATGATCACTCACGCCGTTGCCGTTTGATTGTTAATGATGATTTTTCCCGAGAGTTAGTGGCGTGGCCACTCTAAACCGTTGTTGTTTGGTCACCATGAACGCTCAACTTCTTTGCGAAAACATTTTCTTCGTTAAACAAAAATCAATTGTCATTGATGATCACTCGCACCGTTGCCGTTTGATCGTTAATGACGATTTCATTTTCCAAAGAGTTAGTAGTACGACCACTCTAAACCGTTGTTGTTTGGTCGTCACAAATGCTCGCCCAATTGCAAAAAACTCTCAAACCATTCTCAAAAGCAAAAGACGAGAACTACGTAGCTTTGATTCCTCATCACAGTGAGGATACGTAGGAGCGGGTTCATGTCCCGTCAAGCACACTTTCAAAAAAATCAAAAAAGAATTCTCTTTCCCACCCCCTTTTTTTAAAAATCTTTGTTTTATTCCGCCTTTCAAAGATAACAAAAGATTTCCTTTCTCCCCCGTTTTCCAAAAATCCTTTCAAATAAAAAGAAAAGAAATAAAAAAAAGAAAAGAAGTAGAACAAGTCGTTTTCAAACCAAACATTTGTCTAAACCACACATCAAGTTAAAGGTTCCCTTTCGGTAGAAAGGATGTGTGGGGTGCTAATACCTTCCCCACACATAACCGACCCTCGAACCTACATCTCTGTGTTTTCGAAAGACCATCCGCCTTACTAAAAGACCTTTTTCAATGTTTTGGTCTTAAAATTAAAATATTGGTGGCGGCTCCAAACTTTTTCCAAGTTGCATAACGAGAAGTCCTAACCGGATTTTTCGGGGCGCAACAGCTGGCGACTCTGCTGGGGACCCTTTTTTTTTAAAAGACGAGGGTCGAGCCTAATTAACTCGATGTGTGGTTTAAATTATTTGATTTGAAAACTTCGTTTTACTTCTTCCTTCTCTTCCTTTTCTTTTTCCTTTCTCTTCTTTCTTTGTCTATGATGCTTGATTGTTCCCTTTGCAAGAAGTTATGTTGCATCCATGTGCATTTGCTTCTTTCTCCTTCTATGTTTGCTACTTGTTTCTTCTTCTACTTTTCTTTTTGTTTCTTTATATGCTTATGATCATGCATGCATTTCTCCAATCTCCACGTCCCCTTCTTCTTTGCTCCCTTTCTACAAGGTAATCTCATGCATTATGCCCTTATGCCATTATGACCCCTTCTTCTTCGCTCCCTTTCTTGAGGTAAGCTATACATGATTGCTGTTGACACCTTAGGTTAGCTTATTTGTTTTGAGATGATATTAAACCCTGGGGTAGACAACATGTTATTGCTTGCTTTTGTCTAGACTGTTCTGGGTTTTCCTTTGCAGGTGGGATATATGTGGGGTAGTTTTTAGGTGGTATGTCCTTGCTACACACACTCACACCTCATGCTTATTGTGCTTTGAGAGGGGCCTAAAACCCAAGGTCTGACAAAACTTAGGAGAGTGGAAATAAGTAGTGACTGGCAATTGGACCGTTGTCCTTCTGACTCTCACAAAAGTTTCAGCCGGAGTATGCTCTTTCATGATACCTCGCACCAGATGGTGTTCCATCGTTGTGGGTGCTATCATGAGAGAGAATTAGCTCGTAACACAGTGAGAAATGACTAGATCCACATGGGAGGAACCTTTGAGTTGCCCTAGAACCTAGGTTCCCCACCTCGTAGGACACAAGGACATACAAATTGTGTGCTGCATTGATAGTCTAGGCATGTCTTTTCAAAACAAATTTTCTTCAAAAAAAAGGGGAAAGAGTTGCCGTTGTAGCCTTTCTCTTACTAGTCCATATGAAGCAACGTACGGTCCGTGTTTTCAAAAAAAACTAGAATCACCGCCAATAAAATCTTTTCTAACCCTGCATTTGCATAAAGCATCATCATCATTTGCATACATCCCCGCATTGCATAAAACATAAGTTTCTACAACTCATGCACGCATCATTGCATCTCACTAAAAGTTTGTTTGCCGAGAATCACAAAGTAATATCTTGTTGAGGAATCAAAAAGTGAAACACTCTTTCTAATCCTTTCTTTTCTATATGCGAGGTCAACAACCACTTGTTGAGGAACCTCGGCCTCTCAAAGAATCAAAAAGTGAAACACTCTTTCTAATCCTTTCTTTTCTATATGCGAGGTCAACAACCACTTGTTGAGGAACCTCGGCCTCTCAAAGAACTCAAGGGTGAAGAAGGAGCACACGTAAGAATAAGAATTTAAGAATCCATTAAAAAAATTAAATAGAAAAAATATTCGAAATTCTTACGGGGTTGGAATTGTGACCCTTTTTAAAATTCACCTGAAAGCATAATAACTTTATATACACACATTACTATAAGTTTAAGATAGTGATTTTACTTGGTTGAGAAGGGTGAGAACTATTTTCTTTACAAGTTAACAAAGGTGAGAAGGTTCGAACCAAACTGTCTCACTACGCCAGAATTGTAAAAAGAGATCGCCACCTTTAGTAGCGTTTATAAAAAAACGCTACCCATTTTAATAACACGCTACACCATTAGTAGCGTTTTAAAGTAAAACGCTACCTATTAGGTAACACGCTAGACAGATCCCTAGCGCTTTTACTCAAAACGCTAGCAAATTAGAAAACACGCTAGACAGATCCCTAGCGCTTTTATTCAAAACGCTAGCCAATTAGAAAACACGCTAGATAGATCCCTAGCGTTTTTTAGAAAGCGCTAGCTATTTAGAAAACACGCTAGACAGATCCCTAGCGCTTTTATTCAAAACGCTAGCCAATTAGAAAACACGCTAGATAGATCCCTAGCGTTTTTATAAAACGCTAGGTATTTAGTAAACACTCTAGACATATCCCTAGCGCTTTTACTCAAAACGCTAGGTATTTAGAAAACACGCTAGATAGATCCCTATCGCTTTTTTAGAAAACGCTAGGTATGGTTAAATAATTTTTTTGTTTCCCATTGAGCTACTTCCTCTTTCACCTAACACTCTTACCCTAAACGCAAAATCACTCACCCGTAAAGCGCAAACCCTAACACCCTAACTCAAATTAACATCATCTCTCTCAACGAAAATCATCTCTCTCGGTGAACATCATCTCTCTCACTCGGACAACATTGGTGAGTTTTTCATTTCCTTTCTCTCTGTTTCTTGTTAGATATTAATTGTGGGTTCTAGTTTAGAAATATATTAGTTTTGTCACTTGTGCACACTAGACTCTTTCTTCTTTTTTTTTCACCACTAGCCTCTTCTTGTTACACATAAATTAATTGTTTGGAAGACTAGACTATATGGTTCCTTTGTCTTGACCAAAGGACCGAGAATAGAAATAGAATATGATATAGATATAGCTTGGGAAAATAAGGAGTGGAATTGAAAAAATTTAAAAGAGGAAATTTTGTTTGTTTTTATATGAATTGATTCTTCATTATATTCGAATTGCTTGATGGGTCATATGTTAAAGTTCTCTTCTCAGGATTTTATTATAAATATTTGGCAATTATGGATAGAAATTGGATGTCCGCCAAATCGTGCCGTCCAAGGAGTATGCATACGGAGTGGATTATTTTGTGAGTGTCTTTGTTGAGCGTTTAGGGACTTCTAGTGGTATGAAATGTCCTTGTTTAAGGTGTTGTTATGTAAAATCGATTCATCGCAGAGGAGTTGACACGACATTTAAAGGCGAATGGAATTGATCAAAGTTACACTTGTTGGATAATGCGGTGAGAAAAAGGTGAATCTTCAAATATGAATGATATTAGTAAGAGATATGCCGCCGGTTGACACCGGAACACATTCATTTGATGCGAACGAATTTGAAGAGATGGCAAAGGTGGTTGAAGAGGATCTTAATGATTGTCTGAAATGTTTGAGAAGTTGATAAGCGATGCAGAGACACCATTGTATGCGGGTTGTAATGAATTCACAAAATTATTGGTTTGTGATCAAGTTGTATAACTTGAAAACTCGCCACGGATGGACGGATAAGAGCTTTACCGATTTACTCTCACTTCGAAAGAAATGTTGCCGAATGATAATGTGCTTCCTTCTCGGACGTATGATGCAAAGCAAATGTTGGGGTCTATTGGCTTGAACTATGAGAAGATACACGCTTGTCCGAATGATTGCATTTTATTTCGGAATGAACATGCGTTGTTAAAGTCGTGTCCTAAATGTAATGCACCGTGCTATAAGAAGAAAGAGTACGCTCCACAAAAGGTGTTGTGGTATTTTCCTATAATTCCTCGATTTAGGCGCATGTATCGTAGTTCGAGAAGATGCAAAACACTTGACATGGCATGAGGATGAAAGGATTAAAGATGGTATGCTACGACACCCGCAGATTCTCCGCAATGGAAAAAATCAATATTGAGTATCCTAATTTTGGGGATGACCCGAGAAACCTACGCCTTGCATTGTCTGGCTGATGGATTTAACCCGCACGGTATCCGAGTAGCTCCCACAAAGACATGGCCCATGATTTTGGCGATTTATAACTTATCGCCGTGGCTTTGCATGAAACGCAAATATATGATGTTTGTCTTTGTTAATTTACAGGCCCAAACAACCAGAAATGATATTGATGTATACTTGGCTCCTTTAATTGAAGACTTGAAGCAAATGTGGGAGATTGGGGTAGAGGTGTATGATGGGTTCAGAGAAGAAAGTTTCACCCGAGGGCTATGATCTTTGGCACAATTAACGACTTTCCCGCATACGGCAATCTATATCTGGTACAGAACAAAGGCGGTGTGCATGCCCTATATGTGAAGATAACACAGATTGGATGTGGTTGGAACATGGTAAGAAGAATATCTATCTTGGTCATCGTAGATTTTTGCCATCAACTCATCACTATCGATTGTGGAGAAAGGCATTTGATGGGAATACTGAGAACACGTAGAGCTCCCGCCTTTGTGAGCGAATGTGTATTTGAAAGGTGGAAGATTTGAACATTAAATTTGGGAAGCCTTTTGCGGGAGAGATTGCCAAACGGGGTGGAAAGAAAAGTCGATTTTCTTTGAGTTGCCATATTGGAAGTCATTATATGTAAGGCATTTCATTGATGTGATGCATGTTGAAAAGAATGTCTTCGAAAGTGTCATTGGTACCTTACTCAATATCTTAGGGTAAGACTAAAGATACCATCAACTCAAGGTTGGATTTGGTTAGTATGGGTTTGAGACCTGAATTGGGTCCCAGTAAAAGAAGGGTACACGCACATATCTACCTCCGCAGCTCATACTCTATCTAGAAAGGAGAAGATTGTCTTTTGTGAGTTTCTTCATGGAGTTAAAGTTCCAGAGGATACTCTTCAAATGTGGCGACTCTTGTATCGATTAAAGACCTCAAGTTAAAGTCTCTAAAGTCCCACGATTGTCATGTTCTCATGGAGAATTTGCTACCCATTGGTATACGATCCATTTTGCCTAAGAAAGTGCGTCGGACCTTAACCAAACTTTGTTTATTCTTTAAGGCGATTTGTAGTAGAGTGATTGACCTGGAAAGTTGCCAACATTGCAAAGAGAAATTACTTGTCACTTTGTGTGAGCTTGAGATGTATTTCCCACCTTCCTTTTTTGACATAATGATTCATCTAATAGTTCATCCGGTTAGAGAGACACAATTGTGTGGCCCATGTTACATGAGATGGATGTATCCGTTTGAGCGTTACATGAAGATATTAAAAGGATATGTGAAAAATCGATCACGACTGAGGGTTGTATTGTTGAGCGCTATATAGTTGAAGAGGCTATTGAGTTTTTGCGGGCTATCTATCTAGTCTTGAATATTCGTGGGATTTGCCAAGGTCTCGTCATGAAGGAAGGATTAGTAAAGGGATGACAGGAACTAAATTAGTGATGGTATCAAGGAAAGAACTAGAGCAAGCACACTTGTACGCGTTCTTCACAATGATAGTGAGGTTGATTCATATGTTGCCAAGCACAAGGAGATTCTTAAGAGTCAATTCCGGGAAAGAAGCAAGTTTGGTTAGCAAAAGAACACAATAGGAGTTTCATAGTGTGGCTAAAACATCACATTGATGGTGAGTGTGTTTGAATCCTACTTGATTTCAAAAAGATTGAGATGGTTAGCAAAAGGTCCAAATATACATGTCTTCTCTTACAACAACTATCTAATGAACGAGTGCACTTTCTATACAAAAGAACAAGATGATCGAGTAAAATGCAAAATAGTGGGGTGACTCTTGTAGCTCATTCTATGCATGCATCCAAGTGCAAAGATAGAAATCCCATATATGCGAATATGTCTTACTTTGGCTTCATTGAACACATATGGGAGTTGGATTACAATATGTTTTAGGAGCACTGTGTTCAAATGTGAATGGGTTGACAATAATCTTGGTTTCTGATTGATGAATTAGGGTTCATGCGGGTGAATTTCAACAAGTTAGGATATAAAGATGAACCTTTTATTTTAGCATCGCAAGCTCAACAAGTGTTTTATGTCACCGATCCGATTAATATCAATTGGTCTATTGTTCTATTGATCGACAAAAAAAATTTGTGTATAACAACGATGATGATGAAGCACCCGATGATGTTGGTGTTGAGGACGACCACTTTCTTGAACATCGGAACCAATAATAGGGGAAAATACTTCTATAGAGGATGTTGTATATTTTAGAAAAGATCATAATGATGGAATTATTATTCGTCGGAAAAAAATACCAAGACGCGAATTGCAAACAAAATTTTATCTAGGAAAAGGAAAAGGTAATATAGACTTAATGATATCTCGTTATTTTTATTAATAGATAATATTTATATTGTTTTTGTAAATTTAACAATAACATGGATTTTGTTATATTGCAGGTCAGATGGCATCACTTAGTGATCATGAGATCTAGTGGTGAAGACAGTAGTCATTGAGGGTTGTGCTGTTATATATGTTTCTAGCTTTAATTTGTAGCTACTTTTGAGTTTCATAATGTAAGTTACTTATTATGTTGTATGATTTGGATATATATTAATTATGTTGTAAGTAATTGTTAGTTTAATATGGTCTTTTGGTGATATGTACATATGTGTGTGTATCTATATATTGGATTGTAATGATATATTGGCTGAATTTTGTTGGAATGATATTTGATGAATTTTGTTGGAAGGGAATGAATTAATAGGTTGTAATTAAAAGGAGAATAAACAAAAAATAAAAAAATATTTAAAAAAATCAGTCAATACATAGCGTTTTAAAGTTAAAACGCTAGAAATAAAATTAAAAAAATCATTCAATTCCTAGCGTTTTATAGAAAACGCTAGGAATTGTAAAGAGGATCTAGAGGATCCCTAGCGTTTTACATAAAACGCTAGGAATGGTAGTAAAAAGGTGCTATAGCATCCCTAGCGTTTTTACATAAAACGCTAGGAATGTTAGTAAAAGGTGCTATAGCATCCCCTAGCGCTTTCTAAAACGCTAGGAATTGTAAAAAAGCGCTATAGCATCCTCAGCGTTTTTACATAAAGCGCTAGGAATGGTAGTAAAAATTTTAATAGCATCCCTAGCGCTTTTCTAAAACGCTAGGAATTGTAAAGCGCTATATAGCATCCCTAGCGTTTTATGTAAAAACGCTAGGGATGCTATTAAAATTTTTACAAGGCGCACTCTCTCATCTCTCTCACACACACTCACGCTGTCTCTTCATCTACCTAACTCCTCTCTTGCGAAAACCCAGCGAAAACCCAGAAACCTCTTCGTTCATCCCTTCTGCGTGAGACCCAGGCAAACCAAACGACCCATACTCTTCGTTCATCCTCTTCGTTCATCCTCTTCGTTCATCCCTTGCGAACAACCCACACTCCACGTATTCGTTCATCATCCGAGAAACCCATAAACGCGCGACCGGGGAAACCTAAAACGCGAAACCCATCCTCTTCGTTCATCCTCTCTCCTTGGTGTTATCTTACCACACAAAGCAAGCACCCATTTGTTTCCTTTTTCTCGCACTCTCTCCCTTTCAAAAGGTATTTTCGCAACATACTCTCCTTTGGTTTTTTTATGGTTTGTTATGTATCTTTTGTATGGCTTTCTCTGTTACTTAGCTCAATGTTATATTTAATTAGTTGTTAGATTAGTCTGGCTTAGATAGCATTATTAACTTGACTAGTGCATGACTTTCCTAGTGCATGGCTTTCCTAGTGCATGCATGGCTTTCTCTGTTTAGTGCATGGCTTTCATATATATGTTTACTCTAGGTTCTTAGTGCATGGCTTTCCTATATATGTTTACTCTAGGTTATATACTTAGTGCATGGCTTTCCTATGTATGTTTACTCTAGGTTATATACTTAGTGCATGGCTTTCTTCATTACTTAGTGCATGGCTTCTTCTATATTTTGTTAAGTGTTTGTTGGTTCTAAACAATTAGAAAGCTAAAACTCACGAGTCTATTTCATTTGGGTCATTGCAAGTGAGATGGCATCACATAGTGATCATGAGAGTAGTCAGGGTGGTGATGGGGGTGATAGAAACACAAAGAAGTTCACTCCCGAGGAATTACATCGAAAAAGAATATCGTCCATCGGATAAGTAAAGGACACGAGAAATATAAGGTAAGTTAATTACTAATTATTAATGTTGTTCTCTACCTTTCCAAGTTATCTAATTATTTAATGATTTAATTATTTAAGGTCCGATGGAGTGTTAAAGGTTTGCCAATTGGAGACAACGGCACAAATTTAATTAGCTTTATTGGTACTAAGGTGAAGCAAATCTTTCCAATTTCAATAAAAAGTTGGAATGAGAAAGATAATCTGATTTAGCCTAAAGCTGAAAGATGATTTTGGTCCTTAATACAGGTATATAATTTTAGACCTCTTTAATAATCTTATTTAGTGAATTTTTAGTTGTATTTATTTAATCCATTTTTATGTATAAGTAGAAACACTTTGATGTCGATGATGCCGAAGAGATTGGATACTCAAGGAAGCGGGAAGGTTGCATCGGGCATATAGAAGCGATGTGGGAAAAAGTATCGAAACATCCCGATGGGACCATCGACAGAGAGCCAAAGACCTTTGTATGCCTGGAATTATAACTAAGGAGGATTGGACCAAATTTGTAGATATACGCACTTCTGAGATCCGGATTTCTGGTTAGTATATTAATTATTTAAGTTATATATATATATATATATATATATATATATATATATATATATATATATATTTCACAACAAGATATCATTCATTAATGTATACTTATGTTTTTAAATAGAAAAAAAAGCAAAGCCAATAAAGTGAGAGCTTCTAATCCCGAAAGTACCCTTATAGAGGAGGTTCAAGTGGATATCAAATTCTTGAAGAAAGATTGGTAAGACACAATTAGTTTAATTTATTATGATTTAATGAATCTTTTAATTTACTGATTGATTAACAATTATTAAACTTAAATAGTTATTGCAAGAGGGGAAAGATCCAACTCAAGAATCCTTGATCGTTGTCTTTATGCGGTTAGAGGCCCGACAAAACAAGGATGGGGAGATTGTGGATCCGAAAACTAAGGAGGTCAAGGACAAAATTGTAAGTATTCCAAAATTCATGTATTGTAATTTTAATTTTATGATTCCTAGCAAGTTGGAATTTGTGTCTGACTATATTTTTTTAATCAGTTACTCGATTTTTTTTGACACGTGAACATATTTTTTATTGTCGATTAAATTTCTTTGACACTTGTTTATTATTTTTATCCGTTACTCGATTTTTTTGACACGTGGACATATTTTTTATTGTCGATTAAATTTCTTTGACACTTGTTTATTATTTTTATCCGTTACTCGATTTTTTTGACACGTGAACATATTTTTATTGTCGATTAAATTTCTTTGACACTTGTTTATTATTTTTATCCGTTACTCGATTTTTTTTGACACGTGGACATATTTTTTATTGTCGATTAAATTTCTCTTGACACTTGTTTATTAATTTTATCCGTTATTTATGTTTGTGCATCAGCAAAGCATATCACAATCTGTATCACAAGGAGATTTAACAGATTGTGATGGTCAACAAGATGTCCTTGCTCGTGCCTTGGGAAGGGAAGAGAGCAGGTCGATTAGAGGTTATGGATATGGGATTCCTCCTACAACCGTGTTTGGGCCAAAGAGCCAAAGCAAGGGTGCGGGATTGTAAAGTCATGGCGGCAAAGTATGACGAGCTATCCAAGAATGTTGCTGTATTAATGGAAGAGAGACAGATGTTTAAGCAGCTCTTGGCACAAAGGATTGGTGCACCATCCCCTGCTGCACCACCCCCTGCTGAACCTATATCACCTGCTGCACCCCCCATAGCGCACGAGATAGCTGCACCATCCTTCAACGTGTATTTAACAAAACTCGACTGCTTTTTTGTACATATGTATTTGATAAAATTATCATGTATATTTATTTTTCTTTATAATTGATTTAGGATAGCTGTCAATGTGAGCTATATATTCCAAACCCACATCGAAAGGTTGCGAGTGGGTTTGATATGTAACCAATTGAGTGCCACAATGCACAATTTACCCATGCACGAAAACCATTTGAGAGTTAGGGTAGACTATTCAATAGAGTGTCTGCACCATTGCACATTCCAATTGCTAATGCGGATATATTTATTGTGGATCAAGCACTTAGTACTTTTGTGGCATGACCGAACAACTTGTCGTTGTAAGTGACAATATTTTTGTTAATAAGTTAATGACTCATTGTTATATATAATGTGTGTTAACTAACTAATTAATCATTTTTTAATATATACTAGGTACCCCAAGTGTCCCGACCTTCCCTTCCATAAAAGTGTCCCGACCTTCCCTTCCACTACCAAACTCTCCCGACCATCTACTTCTATACGGACCGGTCCAACATGTTGTTCAATCTCCGTTGATGAATTCCAAAAGTCCATCGATCTAATAAAGGTCCACATCACTCAAAAAATGAAGCCCGACGACCAAATTATGTTACCTGGCCGATAACATTGTGGGATGGAATAGTTGATAATGATCAACATGGAGGATCCGAAAAATTTGTAGTTGAAATGGATTGGGCCACGCCATCGATATTAGAGTATACCAGAGGTATGTATTAAATTATTTGTACACAATAGTTGTTTATATTAGAGTATATATTAGAGAATATATATGAGGCTGAAAAGTTGTATATATATTATTTATAGGTTTTTGTACAATCATTTACGGTCCGCATAGCGGACACGAAGTTTTTCTTCTTGTGTCCAGTTTGTATCGTTGTGTTTCACCGAGGTAATCTGAGAGGAAGCATTATGGCTATGAAGAGTGAAATGGAAAGTTATATCCTTTCACGCTTCATGGATGCCAAGCATTTGGAGGGCGAATCTTTATTTTTGGCACCACTCAATAATGGGTGAGAAATTTAGTCTTCAATCACTTGTTTAATTATTTTGAGGATTGTATTATAGTGTAAATGTGTACTCATTCGTGATTCATTTACTTGCAGGCAACATTGGGTACTCTTTGCAATAAACCCTAAGCAAAATGTTGTCTACTATTTGGATTCACTTTCAAGGCCATTCAGAGTCTACGAAGACTTCGTAGAGATGGTTGAGAGGTGTGTATGTGTAACCCTCTCATTTTAATTTGTATAATTTAATATATGTATTTTGTTCAACTTAACGTTATATATATATATGTATGGCGTTACTGATTTGCTTTGAAAAAATACTTGGGATTATCTACGAGTAAAACAAGATGGCTAGCCATAAGCGTAAGTTTTTAAAAATCATTCTTATAATTTTAATTGAATTTTTGCTCATAAAAATGTGACAATTAACTAATCTTTTGCTTTGTAGTGTCCTAAACAACCCAATAATAATGATTGTGGGTACTACGTTATGAGGTATGTGAGAGAGATTATCACTCGGAATGAGTAGTAATCCCAATGAAGGTAACTACTTAGATTTATTTTTATATTGATATTATAATACTTACTCACATTTAATAAACATTTTAATTCTAATTTGATTTCATTTTATTTTTCAAGTATTTTCCCTTCTGTAAGAACATCCAGCATTACTCTGATGAACAACTTACAACAATAAGGGAGGAGGTGCAGTTTTGTTTCTAGATTTTTGTAGCAAGTTTTGAGTTAATTTCATAATAGTTAGTTGTTGTATATATTGTATTTATATTATGTTGTAAGAACTTCTTAGAATGATATTGGATTGGAAATATTTGATGAATTTTGTTGAATGAATTTTGTTGAATGAATTTTGTTTGAATGATATTGGATTGGAATGTATTTTCTGAATTTTGTTGGAAGGAATGAATTTATAGGTTGTAATTAAAATGGAGAACAAACCAAAATAAAAAAATATTTAAAAAAATTCGATCAATAGGTAGCGTTTTAGAGTGAAAACGCTAGAAATAAAGTTAAAAATTCATTCAATACCTAGCGTTTTATAGATAAAACGCTAGGAATTGTAAAGAGGAGCTAGAGGATCCCTAGCGTTTCTAAAACGCTAGGAATACTAATAAAAGGTGCTATAGCATCCCTAGCGTTTTATGTAAAAACACTAGGAATGGTAGTAAAAGGTGCTATAGCATCCCTAGCGTTTTACATAAAGCGCTAGGAATGGTAGTAAAAATGTGCTATAGCATCCCTAGCGTTTTTATATGAAACGCTAGGAATGGTAGTAAAAGGAGCTATGAAATCCCTAGCGTTTCTAAAACGCTAGGAATTGTAAAAAGCGCGCTGGGTCAATGGCTGGCGTTTTACATAAAACGCTACGTATGTCTAAAACACGCTGGGTCAATGGCTAGCGTTTTTTGAAACGCTACTAATGGGGTGTACGCATTAGTAGCGCCAGCTTCTCTAGCGTTTTAAAACGCTACCAATGCCCAAAAAAAACGCTGCAAATCCTAATACGCTGGCGTAGTGTCTTCTCAACTATTTACTTGAGTTGAGAACGGTCAGTTGTTTCTTACTTACTCAGTACTTCTTAATATGAAATTATACCAAGTGTGAGTGTTAGATAGATAAAATTAGTTTCTACCTCAAGGGAGTAAACTATTCAATTTTCACAAGTGGTCTACCAAGGTGAGAAGGTTGAAAACTGTGTTCTGTGAGTAAAAATATTTACAGCAGAGAAGGGTGAATTGCTTAACTTCTCAGTTTTCATAAACCAACTTCTAGAGGAGTGTTTTCAAAGTGTTAAAACAGATATTCAAAGCAATAAATAACACAATGATGTATAGTGGTTCACCCAAACCACTATACATTGAATATCTGTTTATTTATTGCTTTGAATATCTGTTTTAACATTTTGAATATATGTTTTAACACTCCTCACTCCTCACTATGATGAGTTAGAGTGAACCAATATTCAAAGCAATAGTGTAAAATCTCATAGGGAGTGAGGAGTGTTTTCATGAATCCCTTCAGTTGTAGCTCAATTGAGTATGAATGAGAGAAAACTTTGATACTTGAGAAGGTTGGAAGATAAGAACTCAATTTACTCTCACACAGATCAGCAACGCCCCAAAGCGTTTATTTATAGCTGAAATGATGTGTTTTATCCTCTGGTTAAAAGAAAAGAGTCGTTGATGGAGAATATAGTCGTTGTATAGTCATTGGAGCGTGTTTTGTCTTTGTGAAGACTTTGTTTCTGCTTTTTTGCAGAAGACAGCAAAACACAGTTGTCAATGACTCTTCTCAACTGTGACTCTTCTTATCAGTTCATAGTTTTTGAGATGATTCTTCTCAAGATGATACTTCTCAAGTTGATGCTTCTCAAGATGATATTATGTTGTATGTGTTGATTCTTCTCATCTTGACTCTTCTCATCATGACTCTTCTGATCTTGACTCTTCTCATATCATGATGCTTCTCAACTTGACTCTTCTTAACTTGACCTTTCTTATTTTCATGACCCTTCTGAGATTGACTCTTCTCACGTTGATTCTTCTTATGTCATGAATTTTGTCTCTTCGATGCTTCTCATCTCTTATCTTCTGAGGATACCTCTGATCATAGTGTATTTTACCTTGATACTTCTGAGGTTTAATCTTCTTATCACCTTTCTCATGTTGGCACAAAAACTTGACAAGTCTTCTCATGATGATCTTTCTCAAGTTTACCAAGCTTTGGTCTTGACCTTTTTATTTGTTTCATGATAACCCTTTCTTGATTACTTATGTGCAACATAATTCTACGTTTTCTCTACATTATGCTTCTTATAAGAAAATAACTTCTTGAGACTTGATTTGTACCTGTTCTTTGTCTTTCACTCAAGAAGAAACATTAGTATCTCTTAAATCAGATAACTTAAGCTTTCTCATTTGAATTTTGTTAATCATCAAAACATTGCGTGGGATTATTTACTCAACATTAATGGACTGGACTGTACATGCATATATACAGGTAGAAAGTTTGTTATCTAGAACAAACTTAACAACTCTAGCAACATTCAGTTTGAAGTAACAAACTGAGTTAAACCTAACGACTATGTTGTCCTGCCATGCCCTATAGGATTTTTGGCAAGGTAGAGTGTTGACTTATTATCAATCGATTGAGTAGTGACCTTGCTTAGATTGACCTTGAGTTCCCTTAGAAAAGCTTCCAACCATGCTGCTTGGCTAGCAGCACTGCAGGCAGAGACATACTCTGCCTCACAAGCAGAATGGGCAACAATCTGTTTATTTTTAGAACTCCAACATATAGGAGCATTTTTGAAATTTGAATAAGTATATAGAGGTGCTTCTTCTATCTAGTTGATCCCCACACCAATCTGAGTTTGAGTAGCCAACTAGGGTAATGTCTTCTGAGTTACAGCCTTTAGGGAAGAAAACCCTATAGTTTAGAGTCCCTTGTATATACCTTAGGATCCTCTTTTCTGCATTGAGATGAAGCTGCAGTGGTTCATTCATGAACCTACATAGGACCCTCCAGCTAGGTTAAGGGCAGAATTACATTCAGCCATTTGGAATCTTGACAGTAGATCCTTTCATATTTAATCTGATGTAGTATTAGGCCTTCTAAAACTTTAGAAACTCGAATCCTTGGAAGTAGGATAGCCTTCCCAAGTTAGTCATTTCAAATTTAGCCTTCATGTTGTCTTTGAATTTGTTAATTCCCATAGGATAGTTCCCTGTCACCAAAAGGTCATCAACATACAAACAGATTAGTAATAGGCTAGTTTCCATAGTTAGTTCCCTTCACATAAACACCAAACTCATTGGTGAATTTTGTGAAGCCATTGTTCACAAAAAATGTGTCAATGCACTTATTCCAGGCCCTTGGAGCTTGTTTCAGCCCATAGAGTGCCTTGTGCAAAAGGCACACTAAGTGTTCCTTTCCTTTTATCTCAAAGCCAGGTGGTTGAGAGATAAAGACTGTCTCTTCTAGGGGTCCATTCAAAAATACTGACTTGACATTCAAATGATGCAAGTCCCACCTCATATTGTAGGCTAAGGCAGTAACCAATCTAATGGCTTAATGCCTAGCCTCAAGTGAAAACACTTCCTTATTATTATTATTATTATTATTATTATTATTATTATTATTATTATTATTATTATTATTATTATTTCATTTTCATTGCCTCAAGATAAACTCTTTCACATCAAGTCAAATTGTCAACTCTTTTAAAAACCGAAGTCTCCTTTTCATATTGTCAAACAAAACGTAAGATGCATTGAGATTAGTCAATGGAAAAAGAGAAAAACTAAAAGTCAGTTGTACCCCTCAAGTTTCTTATCTAGTAAGATAAGTATTAAATTTGTTCATTATACTCTTGCAAATACAGACAATTTTGAAACCGAAAAAGATAATAACTCCTGCTTGATTTCAAGGTAAAATTTAAACCACACCTCAGACTCATGGGTTATAAAGTAAGGCTGACCGTGTGAGTCCTTCACCACTGGTAGAAGAAGCTACTCTAGATTAGGTGAGTTTTTTTTCTTTCTTTAATTTCCATCATTGTTTAGTTTATGAAGATTATTACATGAAACATGTTTGATTTAGAAACAGGGAATGATGGAAATGTATAACTCAAATTTGATATCTCTCAAGTTCAACAACTACAAAATCAAACATGTTTCATGTAATAATTTTCATAACTTATTTCACATCACATCATCCGAAAGATATTTCTCAATGAGGAACAAAAATGGAGAAGATTCAAGTGGCAATGAGAAGGTGGTGGTGGCGGTGGTGGAAGTGGAAGCTCCTCCTTCGATTGGTGACCAACGATCCAAGAAGCAATCCAAAAGGAAAAGCTACCATCGTCACACCCAACACCAAATTGAAAAAATGGAAGCGTACGTAGTGATCACTATTTTAAAACACCTCTTTTTTTTGTCTGTAGATGGCGTGGAAAGTAAACTCACACACAACTGTGAGGTCTCAGGTTCGGACCCAGGTTATGATATCCATCCTACAAATATGAATGTTTTCCAGTTGATATCCATCCTTTCTTATGCATTCTATCGAGTGTGATTTTATCATTTGTTTTATTTTATTTTATAATTAACATATGTTCAGATTCTGCCAAGAGTGCAATAGTACTCACCCTAATGCAGAAGAAAGGAGAGTGTTAGCTATGAACATTGGCCTCACACCTACGCAAGTCAAATTCTGGTTCCAGAACAAGCGCACTCAATAAGGTAAAAGAGGACCAAACACAATAATTTCACACTAGTGTTGTTGAAACCTAACTGGGCATGACAAAAACTTTGAACTATGATTTAATTGTGTTGAGCAGTTTGAATTAGAATTTGAACCAATGCAACAGTCGATTTATAGATTATTATGTATATATTTTTTGCTGTGGGGGGTCAAAATCATCAATGAATATATTTCTTAAAAAATAAATGTAATATAAATAACTTTGGTTTTAAATTGCTGGACTTATTTTTTGAAAATTCTAAAACATTTTTTCAAAAAAAAACATTTTTGCTAAAAGTCATATATTTGTTTGTTGAATACATTTCAAAAGTAATATAAGATGCATTCCCAAGTCAAAAAAAAAATGTAGCTAACCCAAGAAAAAAAAGAAAAACAATATGGTCAAAAAATGGGAAAAAGGGTGAGACTGAGAGTTGAACTCAGGGCCCCCACGTTCCCAACGCCTTTAGCTGTCCTTCTTACAACTATTACACACTGAAATTTAGTATATACATTCGAACAAAAGTTGTAGGACTCGAGAGTTGTAGGACATAATAATCTATAAATCGATTATTGGGTTGGTTCAAATTCCAGTTCAAACTGCTCAACACAATTAAATCATAGTTCAAAGTTTTTGTCATGCCCAGTTAGGTTTTAACAACACTAGTTTGAAATTATAGTGTTTGGTCCTCTTTTACCTTAATTTGAGTGCGCTTGTTCTGGAACTAGAATTTGACTTGCGTAGGCGTGAGGCCAATGTTCATAGCTAACACTCTCCTTTCTTCTGCATTAGGGTGAGTATTGCAATCCTGGTAGAATCTGAACATAGGAGAATTATAAAATAAAATAAAACAAATGATAAAATCACACTCAATAGAATGCATAAGAAATGATGGATATCAATTGGAAAACATTCATATTTGTAGGATGGATATCATAACCTGGGTCCGAACCTGAAATCTCATAGTTGTGTGTGAGTTTACTTTCCACGCCATCTACAGACAAAAAAAGAGGTGTTTTAAAATAGTGATCACTACGTACGCTTCCATTTTTTCAATTTGGTGTTGGGTGTGACGATGGTAGCTTTTCCTTTTGGATTGCTTCTTGGATCGTTGGTCACCAATCGAAGGAGGAGCTTCCACTTCCACCGCGCCACCACCACCTTCTCATTGCCACTTGAATCTTCTCCATTTTTGTTCCTCATTTCAAAATCGCTTTCGGATGATGTGATGTGCAATAAGTTCTGATATTGCTGTTGAAGTTGAGGATCAAATTTGTTTAAGTTATACATTTCCACCATTCCCTGTTTCAAAATCAAACATGTTTCATGTAATAATCTTCATAAACTAAACAATGATGGAAATTAAAGAAAGAAAAAAAAACAACTAATCTAGAGTAGCTTCTTCTACCAGTGGTGAATGGCTCACACGATCAGCCTTACTTTATAACCCATGAGTCTGAGGTGTGGTTTTAAATTTTACCTTGAAATCAGGCAAGAGTTATTATCTTTTTCGGTTTCAAAATTGTCTGTATTATGAACACATTTAATACTCATCTTACTGGATAAAAAACTTGAGGGGTACAAATGACTTTTTGTTTTTCTCTTTTTCCATTGACTAATCTCAATGCATCTTACGTTTTGTTTGACAATATGAAAAGGAGACTTTGGTTTTTAAAAGAGTTGACAATTTGACTTGATGTGAAAGAGTTTATCCTGAGGTAATGAAAATGAAATAATAATAATAATAATAATAATAATAATAATAATAATAATAAGGCTTAAATATAATTTTGGTCCCTGCAAATACATCGAATATCCATTTTAGTCCCTGCAATTTTTTTTAAAATAGTCCTTTCAAAATTTAAAATTATTCATTTTGGTGCTGCAAAAAGTCTACTTTTAAAATAACCCTTGTAAAATTTTAAATTATTCATTTGGTCCCTGAAAAAGTTATTTTATTTAAAATAGCCCTTCCAAAAATTTAAATTATTCATTTTGCATGGACCAAAATGAATATTCACTGTTTTTGCAGGTACCAAAATGAATAATATTAAATTTTGCATGGCCTAGTTTAATAGAAAACTTTTTGCCGGGACCAAAATCAATAATTTTAAATTTTGCAAGGACTATTTTAAAAAAATAATAATTTTGCAGGGACTAAAATGGATATTCGCCATATTTGTAGGGCCCAAAGTGTTATTTAAACCTAATAATAATAAGGATCGTAACACTCACTTGGAAAATGAGAACAATGTGTGAATGCATAAATAATATCCCTCTTTTGCATGCATAGTGTCACATAGTGTAATAGTAATTGAAGCATGATAAGTCATAATTTAGAGTGTTTTTAGTATTTGAATTAAATCAAATTTGTGGAATTTTAGTTCTATTTTTGAGCTATTTTACTACAAAATGTTATTTTTGTGTTTTCAGGACTAAAAGTGGAGAAAAAGAGAAATTTTGGATGAAAGAATAGCAAAGACCAAAAGAGCATGAAAGGAGGAACAAGAAAATAAAAATGTCAGAAACCAAGCACGACCCGTGCACAAGATAGCACAACCCGTGCGTCTTCAAAATCAGGAAAATAGCTTTTGAAATGCCGATGCTAAATGTAGAGGCGGTGGCAATTTTGCAATTATGTGGAACTTTTCAATTTTTCGCCTACCTTTAGCATCGGTTATTTGTACAACCGATGCTAAATGTGTCTGTCAAATACATTTAGCATCAGTTGTCTATACAACCGATACTAAAGGTCCCATTTAGTTTGTTCTCTCTCGTGAAAAAAATCACCCTCTCTCTTCTTGTTCTCTCTCACTCACTCAATACACTCGTTCTCTCTCACTCACAATACGCTCTCTCTTCACTCTCGTTCTCTCATTCTCTCTCAGTCACCATCGCTCCGCCCTCCGCCCTACGCTCCGCCCTCTGCCCTTCTCCCTCGTTCTCTCTCAGTCACAATCGCTCGTTCTCACTCACTCTCAATAGGCTCTCCATCGCTCCAGTAGGGTGCTTCTCTTGCTCTGCTCTACTCCGCCTCAATCGCTTCTTCTCGCTAGTAAGTTTCTGAAACTAACCCTAACTCTGTGGTGGTGTTGATTGTTCTTCGAATTTGTTGCAAAAGAAAAAAACCCTAACTCACCAAAAGCAAAAAACCCTAAGTGTAACATTGATTTGGAAATTGATTGTAGGAAGTGATAGACTTGGTGATATACCTTCTAAAGTAAATTTGAAACAAGCTTTGTTTTTGGATCTTACAGATTCTTTGAAACGACTTCTTAACAAGAAAGCCTTGGAGTTCTATAAATGGGATGTAAGTTTCTTCTTTATTAAGAGATGAGCAAACTTACTTCAGCAACTTTGAGTACTACTTTATCAAATTAGTCTTTAATAGCTTGATACACAACAGTAACATATGTCAAATGTGATTAAGTCGTTTTTCACATTATATTTTGCTGTTGCTTTTTTGTTTTGAATTATTTTCTTGCTAAATTATTGTTAGTTTGCTTGTATACCTAGATTTGGATTTGGACTATGATTCAGAATTTTTTGATCTTCTATATTAATTAAATGGCTTTACTTTTGAATGTTTAGAAAATTGAATTTGGACCTTTCCCGAGTTATTGCGAGAATGTGAGGACAAAAGTGAATAAAGTTCTTTCAAGTAAGTTTGCTCATCTCTTAATTTGTTGAGGAATATTGATTAAATGGCTTTACTTTTATTGAGCCTTTATGTCTAGGTAGCAAAGGCTAAAATAAAATGATAGCTCTCAAATTCAAGTTATTGTAATGAAATTTATCTTTGTAAATCCTTTGTTGTTTTATCGAGATTGGACTCGAGAGAAGAGAAGAACCTTTGTCTAGAAGAAGCGAGTAAAAGTCATTCAAGTGCCAGTAAACCTCATGCTTCCTCCTTGCTGAATTTGGCTTAACATCGTTGATTAAATTAAAGATATAGGCTGCTACCTTGTTAGCTTGCTAATTGTGTCTCCATTAAATGCTCGGTTTTAGTTCCATTGAAATGCTATGAAGTTAGGGGTAGGTTTAGGATTTTATTAGTGTCTAGTAACAAAGTCACACGGCTAAGATTGAAATAAAAAGAGGTGGTTTATAAACTTAAACTAATTGGTTTTGCTAATATCAACTCGATCATTATCCGATTATTTTGTGTAGATGGAAATGAATAAACTCGAGAGACATGGTTCTGCGTAAACCGGCTCCTTTAGTCGGTACATCTGGGCTTAGCTACTACTCAATTTTAAATTTGATGAGCCTTGCAGAAGGCCAATTCACTACCGAACATGTGATAAGAAATTCATTTCATCAATTTCATTATGAAAAGGTTTCTCTTGAGCCATTTCCTCAAATTCTTAGTAGCATTTGTTTCCTATGATGTTTAACTTATGAATTCCTTACTCTGCATTCGGGCCTTACCCGATATGGGAAAAAGGGTGTCAATCTTTGGAGCAGGAAGTTGTCACGCTTGATGCTACAGGAGGTAGTCTTTGTTCTTATTTTGTTAATTATATGTTCGTATTGTTTTGATATATGGGCATCCGGTTTACTAAAATTTAAATTTGTGTAGATGAAGTATCCGAATATCATAAGCTACATTGGAAATAGCATGACTTGAGATGAAGATGATGTCACAAATAATAAGACCTGAAATGATCCTTTATTTCCTTGTCCAGTCGATTGGTAAGTGATAGTTAACATCGGTGCATGAGAATCAAAGCTTGGATTTTTTTGTTTCTCTAATTAATCCTAAGCATCGAATGTAAATGAATTTATGATATTTTTAATATATCCATATATACATATTAATTGTTTAATTAATTAATTAAATAAACATCAAGTATTTCCTTCAATATCTTTGTGTGATTGTTCATTTCTGTTTTGTTGGTTCTTACGTGTTTGATTTGTTTTCTCACGCTACTTCTTGCATCATACTTTGTTGAAATAGATGGACTTAATCTTGCAGATTAAAATAAGAGAAGGAGGCACTACGCCAGAATTGTAAAAAGAGATCGCCACCTTTAGTAGCGTTTATAAAAACGCTACCCATTTTAATAACACGCTACACCATTAGTAGCGTTTTAATGTAAAACGCTACCAATTAGGTAACACGCTAGGCGGATCCCTAGCGCTTTTACTTTAAAACGCTAGCAAATTAGAAAACACGCTAGACGGATCCCTAGCGCTTTTATTCAAAACGCTAGCCAATTAGAAAACACGCTAGATAGATCCCTAGCGTTTTTATAAAACGCTAGGTATTTAGTAAACACTCTAGAGCGGATCCTAGCGCTTTTATTCAAAACGCTAGGTATTTAGAAAACACGCTAGATAGATCCTAGCGTTTTTAGAAAACGCTAGGTATGGTTAAATAATATTTTTTTGTTTCCTATTGAGCTACTTCCTTTCTCACTAACACTCTCACCTTAAGAAATGCAAAATCACTCACCCGTAAACGCAAAACCCTAACACCTAACTCAAATTAACATCATCTCTCTCAAGGAAAATCATCTCTCTCGGTGAACATCATCTCTCTCACTCGGACAACATTGGTGAGTTTTTGTTCCTTGCTCTGTTTCTTGTTAGATATTAATTGTGGGTTCTAGTTTAGAAATATATTAGTTTTGTCACTTGTGCACACTAGACTCTTTTTTTTTTTACCACTAGCCTCTTCTTGTTAAACATAAATTAATTATTTGGAAGACTAGACTATATGGTTCCTTTGTCTTGACCAAAGGACCGAGAATAGAAATAGAATATGATATAGATATAGCTTGGGAAAATAAGGAGTGGATTTGAAAAAATTTTAAAAGAGGAATTTTTGTTTGTTTTTTTATATGAATTGATTCTTCATTATATTCGAATTGCTTGATGGGTCATATGTTAAAGTTCTCTTCTCAGGATTTTATTATAAATATAATTTGGAAATTATGGATAGAAATTGGATGTCCGCCAATCGTGCATCCAAGGAGTATGCATTGGAGTGGATTATTTTGTGTTTGTCTTTGTTGAACGTTTAGGGACTTCTAGTGGTATGAAATGTCCTTGTTTAAGGTCTTTGTTATGTAAAATCGATTCATCGAGAGGAGTTGGTACGACATTTAAAGGCGAATGGAATTGATCAAAGTTACACTTGTTGGATAATGCACGGTGAGAAAAAGGTGAATCTTCAAATATGAATGATATTAGTAAAGAGATATGCGCCGCGGTTGACACCGGAACACATTCATTTGATGCGAACGAATTTGAAGAGATGGCAAAGGTGGTTGAAGAGGATCTTAATGATTGTCCTGAAATGTTTGAGAAGTTGATAAGCGATGCAGAGAGACACCATTGTATGCGGGTTGTAATGAATTCACAAAATTATTGGGTGTGATCAAGTTGTATAACTTGAAAACTCGCCACGGATGGACTGGATAAGAGCTTTACCGATTTACTCTCATACGAAAGAAATGTTGCGAATGATAATGTGCTTCCTTCTCGGACGTATGATGCAAAGCAAATGTTGGGGTCTATTGGCTTGAACTATGAGAAGATACACGCTTGTCCGAATGATTGCATTTTATTTCGGAATGAACATGCGTTGTTAAAGTCGTGTCCTAAATGTAATGCACAGCGAGTATAAGAAGAAAGAGTCGCTCCACAAAAGGTGTTGTGGTATTTTCCTATAATTCCTCGATTTAGGCGCATGTATCGTAGTTCGGAAGATGCAAAACACTTGACATGGCATGAGGATGAAAGGATTAAAGATGGTATGCTACGACACTACAGATTCTCCGCAATGGAAAAAATCAATATTGAGTATCCTAATTTCGAGGATGACCGAGAAACCTATGCCTTGCATTGTCTGGTGATGGATTTAACCCATACGGTATCGAGTAGCTCCCACGATACATGGCCCGTGATTTTGGCGATTTATAACTTCTCACGTGGCTTTGCATGAAAGCGCAAATATATGATGTTGTCTTTGTTAATTTTCAGGCCCAAACAACCAGAAATGATATTGATGTATACTTGGCTCCTTTAATTGAAGACTTGAAGCAAATGTGGGAGGCTGGGGTAGAGGTGTATGATGGGTTGAGAGAAGAAAGTTTCACCCGAGGGCTATGATCTTTGGCACAATTAACGACTTTCCTGCATACGGCAATCTATGCAGATGCAGAACAAAGGCGGTGTGCATGCCCTATATGTGAAGATAACACAGATTGGATGTGGTTGGAACATGGTAAGAAGAATATCTATCTTGGTCATCGTAGATTTTTGCCATCAACTCATCACTATCGATTGTGGAGAAAGGCATTTGATGGGAATACAGAAACACGTAGAGCTCCCCGCCTTTGTGAGGCGAGCAGTATTTGAAAAGGTGGAAGATTTGAACATTAAATTTGGGAAGCCTTTTGCGGAGAGATTGCCAAACGGGGTGGAAGAAAAAGTCGATTTTCTTTGAGTTGCCATCTTTGGAAGTCATTATATGTAAGGCATTTCATTGATGTGATGCATGTTGAAAAGAATGTCTTGAAAGTGTCATTGGTACCTTACTCAATATGCCGGGTAAGACTAAAGATACCATCAACTCAAGGTTGGATTTGGTTAGTATGGGTTTGAGACTGAATTGGGTCCGGTAAAGAAGGGTACACGTACATATCTACCTCCGCAGCTCATACTCTATCTAGAAAGGAGAAGACTGTCTTTTGTGAGTTTCTTCATGGAGTTAAAGTTCCAGAGGATACTCTTCAAATGTGGCGACTCTTGTATCGATTAAAGACCTCAAGTTAAAGTCTCTAAAGTCCCACGATTGTCATGTTCTCATGGAGAATTTGCTACCCATTGGTATACGATCCATTTTGCCTAAGAAAGTGCGTCGGACCTTAACCAAACTTTGTTTATTCTTTAAGGCGATTTGTAGTAGAGTGATTGACCACTGGAAAGTTGCCAACATTGCAAAGAGAAATTATCTTGTCACTTTGTGTGAGCTTGAGATGTATTTCCCACCTTCCTTTTTTGACATAATGATTCATCTAATAGTTCATCCGGTTAGAGAGACACAATTGTGTGGCCCATGTTACATGAGATGGATGTATCCGTTTTGAGCGTTACATGAAGATATTAAAAGGATATGTGAAAAACCGATCACGACCCGAGGGTTGTATTGTTGAGCGCTACATAGTTGAAGAAGGCTGTTGAGTTTCGCTTTTCGCTATCTATCTAGTCTTGAATATTACGTGGGATTTGCCAAGGTCTCGTCATGCGGGAAGGATTAGTAAAGGGATGACAGGAAATAAATTAGTGATGGTATCAAGGAAAGAACTAGAGCAAGCACACTTGTACGTTCTTCACAATGATAGTGAGGTTGATTCATATGTTGCCAAGCACAAGGAGATTCTTAAGAGTCAATTCAGGAAAGAAGCAAGTTTGGTTAGCAAAAGAACACAATAGGAGTTTCATAGTGTGGCTAAAACATCACATTGATGGTGAGTGTGTTTTGAATCCTACTTGATTTCAAAAAGATTGAGATGGTTAGCAAAAGGTCCAAATATACATGTCTCTCTCTTACAATGACTATCTAATGAACGAGTGCACTTTCTATACAAAAGAACAAGATGATCGAGTAAAATGCAAAATAGTGGGGTGACTCTTGTAGCTCATTCTATGCATGCATCGAGTGCCAAAGATAGAAATCCCATATATGCGAATATGTCTTACTTTGGCTTCATTGAACACATATGGGAGTTGGATTACAATATGTTTTGAGAGCACGTGTTCAAATGTGAATGGGTTGACAATAATATTGGTTTCTGATTGATGAATTAGGGTTCATGCGGGTGAATTTCAACAAGTTAGGATATAAAGATGAACCTTTTATTTTAGCATCGCAAGCTCAACAAGTGTTTTATGTCACCGATCCGATTAATATCAATTGGTCTATTGTTCTATTGATCGACAAAAAATTTGTGTATAACAACGATGATGATGAAGCACCCGATGATGTTGGTGTTGAGGACGACCCGTTCTTGAGAACATCGTAACCACCAATAATAGGGAAAATACTTCTATAGAGGATGTTGTATATTTTAGAAAAGATCATAATGATGGAATTTTTATTAAATCGGAAAAAAAATACCAAGACGCGAATTGCAAACAAAATTTTATCTAGGAAAAGGAAAAGGTAATATAGACTTAATGATTTCTCGTTATTTTTATTAATAGATAATTATTATATTGTTTTTGTAAATTTAACAATAACATGGATTATGTTATATTGCAGTCGGATGGCATCACTTAGTGATCATGAGATCTAGTGGTCAAGACAGTAGTCATATATGGTATAGCTTTAATTTGTAGCTACTTTTGAGTTTCATAATGTAAGTTACTTATTATGTTGTATGATTTGTAAACAAAAATATCTATTAATAGGTTGAATTTTGTGTGTATCTATATATTGGATTGTAATGATATAATTTGAATTTTGTTGGAATGATATTTGATGAATTTTTTGAAAGGAATGAATTAATAGGTTGTAATTAAAAGGAGAATAAACAAAAATAAAAAAATAATTAAAAAAATCAGTCAATAGGTAGCGTTTTAGAGTGAAAACGCTAGAAATGAAGTAAAAAATTCATTCAATACCTAGCGTTTTAAAGTTAAAGCGCTAGGAATTGTAAAGAGGAGCTAGAGGATCCCTAGCGTTTCTAAAACGCTAGGAATGCTAATAAAAGGTGCTATAGCATCCCTAGCGTTTTACATAAAGCGCTAGGAATGCTAGTAAAGGTGCTATAGCATCCCCTAGCGTTTTTAAAGAAAACGCTAGGAATGCTATAGCACCTTTTTACTAGCATTCCTAGCGTTTTCTTAAAAAACGCTAGGAATGGTAAACACGCGCTAGTTGATCCCTAGCGTTTTACATAAAACGCTAGGAATGCTAGTAAAAGGTGCTATAGTATCCCTAGCGTTTTACATAAAACGCTAGGAATGCTAGTAAAGGTGCTATAGCATCCCCAGCGCTTTTCTAAAAACGCTAGGAATGCTATAGCACCTTTTTACTAGCATTCCTAGCGTTTTTTAACAAAACGCTAGGAATGGTAAACACGCTGCGCTAGTTGATCCCAGCGTTTTATGTAAAAGCGCTAGGAATGCTATTAAAATTTTTACAAGGCGCGCCCTCTCATCTCCCTCACACACTCACGTACAACCCAGAACTCATCTACCTAACTTTTCTCCACGAACAACCCAGAACTCATCTTCGTTCATCTTCGTTCATCGTACCTCTTCGTTCATCTTCGTTCATCAGATTTGCACATTTCGTTCATCTCCACGCACGCACAACTGGTTACCCATTTCTTTCATCTCCACGCACAACCATGGGTTACCCATTTTCGTTCATCTCCACGCACATTTCTCAGGTATGGATTTTCTTTTTTCTCCTGATTGTATTGTACATAGATTGCCACTGCTTGCATGTTAGTTATAACAATGTTCTGTTATTGAACAAAAGATTTGATACTAGTCTGTACATGGCTTCTAGGTTACTCTTACTCTAGGTTTACTCTAGGTTACTTAGTGCATGTTAGTTATAACAATGTTACATTATTGGCATTTTGAACAAAAGATGAACTCTTGATACTAGTCTGTACATGGCTTCTAGGTTACTCTTACTCTAGGTTTACTCTAGGTTACTTAGTGCATGTTAGTTATAACAATGTTCTGTTATTGGCATTTTGAACAAAAGATGAACTCTTGATACTAGTCTGTACATGGCTTCTAGGTTACTCTAGGTTTACTCTATGTATGTTTACTCTAGGTTACTTAGTGCATGGCTTTGATTGTTACTTTGTGCATGGCTTCTTCTATATTTTGTTAAGTGTTTGTTGGTTCTAAACAATTAGAAAGCTAAAACTCACTGAGTCTTATTCATTTGGGTGATTGCAAGTCAGATGGCATCACATAGTGATCACGATAGTAGTCAGGGTGGTGATGGGGGTGATAGAAACACAAAGAAGTTCACTCCCGAGGAATTACATCGAAAAAGAATATCGTCAATCGGATAAGTAAAGGACACGAGAAATATAAGGTAAGTTAATTACTAATTATTAATGTTGTTCTCTACCTTTCCAAGTTATCTAATTATTTAATGATTTAATTATTTAAGGTCCGATGGAGTGTTAAAGGTTTGCCAATTGGAGACAACGGCACAAATTTAATTAGCTTTATTGGTACTAAGGTGAAGCAAATCTTTCCAATTTCAATTAAAAGTTGGAATGAGAAAGATAATCGAGTTTTGCCTAAAATGAAAGATGATTTTGGGACTTAATACGGGTATATAATTTTAGACCTCTTTAATAATCTTATTTAGTGATTTTTAGTTATATTTATTTAATCCATTTTTATGTATAACTAGAAACACTTTGATGTCGATGAGTCCCGAAGAGATTGGATCTTGAAGGAAGCGGGAAGGTTGCATAGGGCTTACGGAGGCGATGTGGGAAAAAGTATCTCAAACGCGTCTGATGGGACCATCAGACAGAGCCTCCAAAGATTGTATGCGGGAATTATAACTAAGGAGGAATGGACCAAATTTGTAGATATACGCACTCTGAGATCCGGATTTCTGGTTAGTATATTAATTATTTAAGTTATATATATATTTCACAAGTAGATATCATTCATTAATGTAGTAGTATCTTTTTAAATAGAAAAAGAGCAAAGCGAATAAAGAAAGAGCTTCTAATCCCGAGTACCTTTATAGAGGAGGTTCTAGTGGATATCAAATTCTCGAAGAAAGATTGGTAAGAAATTAGTTTAATTTATTATGATTTAATGAATCTTTTAATTTACGGTTGATTAACAATTATTAAACTTAAATAGTTCTTTGGAAGAGGGAAAGATCCAACTCAAGAATCCCTTGATCGCATGCGATTATGCAGTTAGAGGCCCGACAAAACAAGGATGGGGAGATTGTGGATCCGAAAACTAAGGAGGTCAAGGACAAAATTGTAAGTATTTTTTTAATCCGTTACTCGATTTTTTTGACACGTGAACATATTTTTATTGTCGATTAAATTTCGTTGACACTTGTTTATTATTTCTATCCGTTACTCGATTTTTTTGACACGTGGACATATTTTTTATTCTCGATTAAATTTCTTTGACACTTGTTTATTATTTTTATCCGTTACTCGATTTTTTTGACATGTGGACATATTTTTATTGTCGATTAAATTTCACTTGACACTTGTTTATTAATTTTATCCGTTATTTATGTTTGTGCATCAGCAAAGCATATCACAATCTGTATCACAAGGAGATTTAACAGATTGTGATGGTCACCAAGATGTCCTTGCTCGTGCCTTGGGAAGGGAAGAGAGACAGGGTCGGATTAGAGGTTATGGATATGGGATTCCTCCGACAACTGTGTTTGGGCCAAAGAAGAGCCAAAGCAAGGGGTGCGGGGATTGTAAAGTCATGGCGGAAAAGTATGACGAGCTATCCAAGAATGTTGCTGTGCTAATGGAAGAGAGAGATGTTTAAGCAGCTCTTGGCACAAAGGATTGGTGCACCATCCCCTGCTGCACCACCCCCTGTTGAACCTATTGAGCCTGCTGCACCCCCCCATAGCGCCCGAGATAGCTGCACCATCCCTTCAACACAGGTATTTAACAAAACTCGACTGTTTTTGTACAATTGTATTTGATAAAATTATCATGTATATTTATTTTTCTTTATAATTGATTTAGGATAAGCTGTGAGTGTGAGCTATATATTGCAAACCCACATCGAAAGGTTGCAAAGTGGGTTTGATATGTAACCAATTGAGTGCCACATCGCACAATCGAGGCCATGCACGAAAACCATTTGAGAGTTAGGGTAGACTATTCAATAGAGGGTCTGCACCATTGCTGCTCCAATTGCTAATGCGGATATATTTATCGTGGATCAAGCGCTTAGTACTTTTGTGGCATGGCTTTGAACAACTTGTCGTTGTAAGTGACAATATTTTTGTTAATAATTAAATGACTATAATGTGTGTTAACTAACTAGCTAATTAATCATTTTTTTAATATATACTAGGTACCCCATGTGTCCCGACCTTCCCCTTCCATGAAAGTCTCCCAACCTTCCCCTTCCACTACCAAACTCTCCCGACCATCTTCTATACTACCAAGTCCAACATGTTGGTCAATTTCCCAATGATGAATTCCAGAACTACATCGATTCTCTAAAGGTCCACATTCAAAAAATGAACCAGGACGACTCGATTTTTTTACCGCCCGATAAAATTGTGGGCCTGGAACAGTTGGTAATGATCAACATCGAGGATATGAAAGCTATAGTTGAGATGGATTGGGCCACTGCCACTGATATCAGAGTATACCAGAGGTATGTATTAAATTATTTGTACACAATAGTTGTTTATATTAGAGTATATATATGAGGATCGAAAGTTGTATATATATTATTTATAGGTTTTTGTACAATCGTCTTCTGGTCCCTTCTCAACGGACACAGAAGTATTTCTTCTTGTGTCCGGCTTGTATAGTTGTGTTTCATAAAGGTAACACAGAGGAACGCATTAAGACTATAAAGAGTGAAGTACAAAGTTATATCCATTCACGCTTCATGGAAGCCAAGCATTTGAAGGGCGACTCTTTATTTTTGGCACCACTCAATAATGGGTGAGAAATTTAGTCTTCAATCACTTGTTTAATTATTTTGAGGATTGTATTATAGTGTAAATTAATGTGTACTCATTCGTTTCTTCATTTACTTGCAGGCAACATTGGGTACTCTTTGCAATAAACCCTAAGCACAATGTTGTCTATTATCTGGATTCACTTCAAGGCCATTACAACGTCTACGAAGACTTCGTAGAATCAGTTGAGAGGTGTGTATGTGTAACCCTCTCATTTTAATTTGTATAATTTAATATATGTATTTTGTTCAACTTAACGTTATATATATATATGTATGACGTTACAGTGCTTTGAAAGAATACTTGGGATTATCTACAAGTAAAACAAGATGGCTACCCATAATCGTAAGCTTTTTAAGAATCATTCTTATAATTTTAATTGATTTTTGGTCATAAAAATGTGACAATTAAGTTATAATCTTTTGCTTTGTAGTGTCCTAAACAACCAAATAGCAATGATTGTGGGTACTATGTTATGAGGTTTATGAAGGAGATTATCACTCATGACAAAGTAACAATCCCAACCAAGGTAACTACTTAGATTTCTTTTTATATTGATATTATAATACTTACTCAAATTTAATAAACATTTTAATTCTAATTTTATTTCATTTTATTTTGATATTTTCCGACTTCAAAAAATCCGAATTACTCTGTGAAGAACTTACAGATGATAAAGGGAGTGGTGCCATTATGTTTCTAGCTTTTTGTAGCAAGTTTTGAGATTCATAATAGTTTAGTTATTATTTATGTTGTATATATTGGATTTATATTATGTTGTAAGTACTTCTTAGAATGATATATATTGGATTGGAAATATTATTTGATGAATTTTGTTGATGAATTTTGTTTGAATGATATATTGGATTGGAATGTATTTTCTGAATTTGTTGAAAAGGGAATGAATTTATAGGTTGTAATTAAAATGGAGAACAAACCAAAATAAAAAAATATTTAAAAAAAAATTCAGTCAATAGGTAGCGTTTTAGAGTGAAAACGCTAGAAATGAAGTTAAAAAATTCATTCAATACCTAGCGTTTTAAAGATAAAACGCTAGGAATTGTAAAGAGGAGCTAGAGGATCCCTAGCGTTTTTCTGTAAAACGCTAGGAATGCTAATAAAGGTGCTATAGCATCCTAGCGTTTTATATAAAAGCGCTAGGAATGCTAATAAAAGGTGCTATAGCATCCCTAGCGTTTTTATATAAAACGCTAGGAATGCTATAGCATCCCTAGCGTTTTATATAAAACGCTAGGAATGCTAGTAAAAGGTGTTACAAGATCCCCAGCGTTTTTATATAAAACGCTAGGTATGGTAAGCAGTAAAAGGGCTATAATCCCCAGCGTTTTAATTTAAAACGCTAGGAATGGTAGTAAAAAGGAGCTATGGGATCCCTAGCGTTTTTATTTAAAACGCTAGGAATGGTAGTAAAATGAGCTATGGGATCCCTAGCGTTTTAATGTAAAAACGCTAGGAATTGTAAAAAGGCGCTGGGTCAATGGCTAGCGTTTTATATAAAACGCCACGTATGTCTAAAACACGCTGGGTAAATGGCTAGCGTTTCTTAAAACGCTACTAATGGGGTGTACGCATTAGTAGCGCCACTTCTCTAGCGTTTTAAAACGCTACCAATGCCCAAAAACGCCGACAAAGCATGTATTTGTTGGCGTAGTGAGGAACAGATTGGGGTGGGGTGTTGTGGTCAACGTTGTTAAGAAACTGTTGGTGGTTATATAGTTGACACTTTACTTCATTGTTCATCCGGTTCAAATGAAAACACCAGCACGGCCAAAACCATGTCCACCGATCCCCGGAGAGAAGGGCCAAAACCATGTCCACCCCGTCCCGGAGAGAAGGGTCAATCGTTTCCCTCAAGGTCTTCCAAAGCTCAACTATGTGAAGGTAAATTTTTCCAATAATCGGCTATGATGAATTATTGGTGCCTTCACTTGTCTCTATAGAAGAATTAGTTAGATAAATAAAACTACTTGACTTTTGCAATCATAATTAAGGGTTGCCTTCCAAGTTCTTTAATGTTTCTCTTGCTAATGAACCTTCTCTTTACTACCATGACCATTTCCCTCCGGGACTTTGCGAAGCTAGTAAGAAAAACATAAGAGTGATAAGATTCTAAGGTTGGGTGGGAACTAACTCTTAACATAGCCTCTCGAGGAGGAACTCGTAGTAGAGAGGTTGAAATGTCATTACAACTTCAAAATTGCCACTCTTGTAATCCTTTGAGATTTTTAAAAGTGCATTGAAATTATACTTGCATATCGTTTTTGATATTAAATTTAGTGTTTTTATTGCATGTTGAAAGTGCATTGAAATGATAAAGCGTTAATTTTTTCCATAGTCATAAACGAAGATGATATTGCATGTTGAAAACATAGACAATATACTAGCGAGTGTTAAGCAGATGTCTCTAGTATCCTCTCGACAATTTTTGCTTACTCTGGTCTTTCTAAATCCTTTTTATCATGCTGTGTAACACCCCAAAATAGTTCAATTAATTATTTAGTTGAGTTATTTAAGGTTTACAACTTTTTAATTAAGCTAAGTATTAATTAAGGGTTTATTTCATTTAGGGGATGCTTAAGTGAAAAGGAGAAGGTGGGCGTAGAGGCCCATGAGCCATTGGAGGCCCATGAGCCCTTAGAAGCCCAAGTGTGTGCTTTAAGTGAGAGTGTCGAAGGAGGAGAAACATGTTTCACCAAAGGAATCTTAGAAAAGTCAAAGAGAAGTAAGAGAGAGAAGTTGGTAGGTGAGATCAGATTTCTAGAGAGAAGGGAGAGCATTTTGGCGAGGAAGAAGCTCAAGCTCAACGGAGAAGTGTTGCTGCGAGTGTTAACTGGAGGAATCGGTGAAGAGAGGGTCGTTTGCTCAATTGATCAAGGTTAGGGGGCTCTCTTCTCACGTATAATTCTGTAGTATGATGAGTGTTATGTGTGAGTAGTTGTATTTGTTCTTTCTTTGAGCTGTGTTGCATGTTGTGTGTTTCTGATTCTGCTAAATGTTGTGTTTAGCTCGTTTTCAGTGAGGTTGTGTGGAGAGGTTGAGGTGTTGGTCACGAGAGGCTACTGAGTGAAATGGGAGCTGAGAGAACTCTTAGTCTCAGTGAGCTAAAGTGAGAGACGTGAGAGTGTAAGGTCCTTATGGAGTAGAACGCTAGACTACCGAGGTGTATATTTGGAGTTGAGTGTTCATAACAAAGAGAACGTGTGTCTGAGCTTAAGCGAAGGGGTTGACTTGGGGTTGTAGAGGTGTATCTACCTACCACTAGTGTAACGGAACTTAAGTGATGATCGTAAGTCAAAACGTAATAACGAGGTCATAGAAGCCGAGGAGAGTGATAGAGCACCAGTAACTAAGTGTACGAGTACATAAGACTGGGTATAAGGATCGGTTTGTGCTTGCTGAGGTGTAGAGTAAGTAGGCCGAGATGCTTAGGCCGAGGTAAAGTACTTAGACTTAGCTGCTGAAGTACCGTTGACAACGTGTAGTGCGAAGTAACCGAGGTGTTATGGCCGAGACGTAGAGTATATCATACCTAGGTGCACTTGACGAGGTGAGATGTACGTTTAGTGTGAGGTAGAGTGACTATGAGTGGAGCAGAGTGTAGGCATGCCGAGGTGCCAAGTGTGCCGAGGTGCCGAGTGTGCTGAGGTGCTATAGGTGCCGAGGTGTGGTTTTAACGCTCGCGTCGCGAAGGGTGTTGTTGGGCGCAACTGTGAGTGTCGTTTTGGAGTGACAAGTGCGTGAGGGGTTAAATGTGTAGTCATTTTAGTCCCTAATGGACGTTTTAGTCCTAAGTGACATGGTAGTCCTCGTAGTGACCGTTTGGTCCTTTCGCTAGGCGCCGAGGTGGTTGGTGAGCTAAGGGCGACAACCTTAGCGTTGTTGGCCGATGGTGAGACGTCGGCCTTAGCCCAGAAAATGACATATGTGCGTCGTTTGGCCTTCTGGCTATGTGTAGAGGAGTATTACATGATGAAGTCCCTGAGGGGCATTAAAATAAATAAAATGGTGATGCAGAGGACTTGGTCCTAGAGGTGAGCAGAGAGGACTTGGGTCCTATTTATGGATAAAAGGTGCGGTCTAATTGGTGAGTCTTTGGAATTGTGTTATGATTTAAGCTGAATAATGTATATGTTGTGTGTTATGCATTGTTCATGGCGTCGCATAAATCATAAGCATAAGGTGATAGCAGAAGACTTGGTCTTGGACTTGGTCCTAAGGTGATAGCGAGAGGACTTGGTCCTAAGGACTTGGTCCGAAGGTGATAGCGAAGACTTCGGTCTTAATGGATCCATCATGCATATGCCCCGAAGTATGGGCTGCATCATTCATATAACTCATGCGCTAAATGATTGTGTTATTTGTGTCTTTGTCGAGGTGTTTATATGTGTTGCTTAGGATGATACTTGTCATAAACCTTATTATTTGTGTTTAGAGACTCACCCTAGCCGCTTTTATGTTGCTCTCATGTGGCAACTTGCGGGTATCCCCGAGTAGAGGTCGATTCTCTCACTCAATTGTCGTTGGCGTCGTCATTTTGCTCTGGTAGTGTAACATTGGGGCCGAGTAGAGTAGTAAGTGGTGCAGTATGTAGGTTATTTTGTGTTATAAACCTATGTATTTTGGGACTTGTATTATTTTGACCATGTTGTAACTAATAACTTGTTGCTTGATGAGCTCGGTTCCTTCTAGGCGAAGTGATGTATGTGCATTACACTACTCATCGCTTTAGCTTCCATAAATGTTTTATTGTTTTGCTTGGTTAAGTCCATGTAGAAAAATGTAGCACTCCTTGAGTGGTTTTTGAAAACTCGATTTAATTGCTTAGTAGTATTAGATTTAAGGCGGGGTGTTACAATAGTGGTATCGAGCAAAGTCCGGTCTTGTCCACCAAGTGTTGAGTCTTGAGTTCCCAAAGTTTCGAGTTTTATGGCTCGTTCTAAGTAGACTTGTTTATGTGTTTAGAGTAATGGTGGAAGATTTGGGAGGCATGATCTTTGCGTTAAGCTGCTTTGCTTTGGAAGCGATGGGCTGCCGCTATAGGAATCGATTTCTCGTGACGGCCGAGGATCTTTGGAGAGCGAGGAGGTTGGCTACGCTTTGAGAGGAGAATCCTCCTACCTTCAAAGGGATGTATGATCTGACGAGCTATGGCACAGTTAAAGGAAATAGAAAGGATCTTTCGAGTGATGGAGTGTTCGATTGCGCAAGAAAGGTGAGATTTGGAACTCACATGTTGGCCGAGGAGGCGAGACAGTAGTGGCTTGAAAATCTTCAAAGGTTGGAGATTTTTGAAGAAGAAATCACCGATATATTTCAAAAGGGAGTTCCGATGAAGTACTATCCCGAGGATGTCAAGGGAAAGAAAGAAATGGAATTCTTAAAGTGGCAGGGAATAAGGCAGTGAGACGAGTGCGCGCCAAGTTCACCGAGAGTTGGTGAAGTTCTACCCCATTACATTGGAGCTACTTTGAGTTCTCCAAGTGTATTAAGTTTGAGAATGGTTTAAGGCCCGACATCAGCGAGGCCATTGGGTATCAACGAGAAGTGGTGTTTGCTCGGTTGGTGAATAGTGCGCAGAATCTTCGAGGAGACAAGGTGGTCGCGATCGCTACCTATAAAGTGGAAGGAGAAGCGAGAATTCTCGATCTGCTAAGTGCTAAGCCATACGAGGGTTCCGTGGAAAGGGTAAAGGGAAGTGGAAAGTGGTGGGCAAGGCGCCAAGTGGGGAGATGCTCCTCCGAGTATTATATGTTTCAAATGTGGAAAACAGGGTCACAAAAGTTTTGATCGCCTAAATCGTTAAGTATTTTAAGTGTGGCAAGGAAGGCCACAAGGCTCAGCATCGTGAGAAGAAGGATATAATTTGCTATAAGCGTGGGGAGGTAGGGCATATCGGTTCGAGGTGTTCAAGCCGAAGAAGGAAAGGAATGTTGGTAAAGTATTCGCGCTTAGCCGGGTCCAGGAGGTGGTGAATGAGATAAAAGGTACGTGTTTTATAAATGGAATTCCTTTGATTGCAATCGTGGACTTTGGTGCCACGCACTCTTTTATTTCTCGCATTGTGTGCTAAAAGATTGGATTTAGTGTTGTCTACTATGGTGAGGAGATGGTTATTGGCACCGCCGGCAAAGGGTCGATGACTACCTCTCTCGTTTGTTTGAAGTGTCCTCTGTTAGCCTTTGGCGAGAGACTTCATAGTTAATTTAATCTGTCTACCTTTGGAAGGGATGGGACGTCATCACGGGTATGGGTCGTTAGTGGCTAACCGAGTTCATATCAATTCGCGCTAGTAGGTCGCTAAGTTTCCTTTCTTCCGAGGTGGAAGAATCTGCTTACGATGTCTCCGCGAAGCGGTGCGCAGGTAATGAAGGAAGGGACTACGTTGTTTGCGTTGAGTGTGACGATGTCCAAGAGAGCCGAGCTAAAATTGGTGAAGTACCGGTGGTGCGAGAGTTTGCGAAGTGTTTCCGCACGAGATTCCCGAGGTTCCACCGAGAGAGAAGTCGAGTTGACATTGAGTTAGTACCAGAACTAGGCCGGTGTCTATGGCACCTTATAGGATGTCTGCGGTGAGCTAAGCCCGAGTTGAAGAAGCGATTGGAAGAGTTCTTTGGAGAAGAGGTTCATAAGGCCAAGTGTGTCGCCTTGGGGCGCACTGTGTTATATGGTGAAAAAGAAGGATGGAAGTATGAGATTATGCGTGGATTACGCATACGGTTGAACAAGGTAACAATTAAGAACAAGTACCCACTCCCAAGAATTGATGATTTAATGGACCAATTGGTGGGAGCGCAAGTATTTTTCAAAGATTGACTCGAGGTCGTGGTACCATCGATCAAGGTGAAGGACGAGGACATTCCTAAGACAAAGATTTAGAACTTCGGTATGGACACTACGAGTATTCAAGTGATGCCATTTGGTGTTACTAATGCTCCGGAGTATTCATGGAGTATATGAATCGTATCTTTCATGAATATTTGGATCGGTTTGTGGTAGTGTTCATTGACGACATTTTGGTCTACTCCAAGTCGAGAAGAGCACGCACGAGCATCCGAGATTAGTGTTAGAGGTATTGAAGGATAAGAAGATGTACGCCAAGTTGTCCAAGTGTGAATTTTGGTTGAGGCGTTGAATTTCCTAAGTCATGTAATCTCCGGTGAAGGTATAGCATTGATCCTTCCAAAGTAGAAGCGGTGTTGCAATGGGAAGCACCCAAGTCTGGCCAACGAGGTGAGAAGTTTTAGGTTTGGTGGGTATTACTGAAGGTTCATAGAGGGGTTTTCCAAGTTGGCGTTGCCACTAACTCGATTGACTGTAAGGGTAAGACTTTTTTGTGGGGACGACAAAGGTGAAGAAAGTTTTCAAGAATTGAAGAAGAGGTTGACAACGTCTCCGTCCTGACGTTGCCTAATCCAAATGAGCCGTTTGTGGTGTACTGTGATGCGTCTAAGATGGGGTTGGGCTGCGTGCTGATGCAAGAAGGTAAGGTAGTTGCTTACGCTTCAAGGCAATTGAAAGTTCATGAGAAGAACTACCCTACACACGATTTGGAGCTTCTTTGTAGTGGTGTTTGCATTGAAGATATGGAGGTATTATCTATATGGTTCAAGGTTCGAAGTGTTTAGTGACCATAAGAGTTTGCAGTATCTGTTTGATCAGAAGGAGCTGAACATGAGGCAGAGGAGATGGTTGGAGCTACTGAAGGATTATGATTTTGGGTTGAACTATCACCCTGGGAAGGCAAATTTGGTGGCTGATGCACTAAGTAGGAAATCGTTGCACGCATCAGCAATGATGGTAAAGGAGCTAGAGCTAATTGAGCAATTCAGAGACCTAAGTTTAGTGTGTGAGCTAACTCCTCAAAGCATTAAGTTGGGAATCTTTGAAAATCACAAATGAATTTCTCGAGTGACATCAAAGAGGCGCAGGTGGACGTCAAGCTTGCTTGACGCGGCAATGTGTATTGGCCGAGCCGAGAAGCGAGAGATTTTGAGTTGGATGCGCAAGGATTGCTAAGGTATAGAACTCGGATTTGTGTCCCTGATGACGAGAAGATCAAGAGAGCAATCTTAGAAGAGTGTCATAGGAGTAAGCTGAGTATTCATCCAGGCGCGACCAAGATGTATCAAGACTTGAAGGGGTTGTTCTGGTGGCAAGGAATGAAGAGGGATGTAGCCCGGTTTGTGTACGCTTGTCTGGTTTGTCAGAAATCCAAGGTAGAACATCAGAAGCCAGCAGGGTTGTTGCAATCATTGAAGATTCCTGAGTGGAAGTGGGACAGTATTGCTATGGACTTTGTAACTGGTTTGCCGAGTACAGTAAGAAGGTTTGATACCATTTGGGTAATAGTGGATAGATTGACGAAGTCTGCTCATTTCATTCCCATCAACATCACCTATCCGATGTCAAGGTTGGTAGAGATATACATCCAAGTGATCGTGAAGCTACACGGGGTTCCTCGAAGTATTATTTCAGACCGAGACCCAAGATTTACTTCAGAATTCTGGGGAAGTTTGCAAGATGCGTTGGGTACGAAATTGCGCCTGAGCTCGGCATATCACCCACGTGATCGATGGTCGGTCCAGAGGACCATCCAATCGTTGGAGGACTTCTTTGAGAGCGTGTGTTCTTGAGCAAGGAGGAGCGTGGGATTCGTGATCTACCAGCGATTGAGTTCACGACAACAACAGGTTTTCATTCTAGCATAGGGATGGCACCCTTTGAGGCATTATATGGGAGGAGGTGCAGGACTCCATTGTGTTGGAGTGAGTCGGGAGAAGGTGTGGTACTCGGACAGAGGTCGTGCGAGACCACCGAGAAGGTAAAGCAAATTCAAGAGAAAATGAAGGCCTCGCAGAGTAGGCGTAAGAGCTACCATGACAAGAGAAGGAAGGACTTAGAATTTCAAGCGGTGAGCATGTGTTTCGAGAGTCAATCCGGTGGATCCGGTGTGGGGTCGAGCGTTGAAGGCTAAGTTATCCCCTCGTTTCATTGGTCCATATCGGATCCTAGAGAGAGTTGGGAAGGTGGCTTACCGAGTTGCATTGCCACCTAACTGTCAAATTTGCATAATGTGTTCCATGTGTCTCAACCGAGGAAATATATTTTGCACCCATCCCATGTAATTCAAGTGGACGACGTGCAAGTAAGTGGAGAATTTGACTGTGGAGACAAAGTCTTGGATTAGGATTGAAGACCGAGAAGTGAAGACTTTAAGAGGAAAAGAGATCAAGCTAGTGAAGGTGATTTGGTTTGGAGCTGCCGGTGAGAATGCTACTTGGGAGCTGGAGAGCAAGATGCAGGAAGCCTATCCCGAGTTGTTTGCTTCAGGTAAGATTTCGAGGACGAAATGTTCCAAGTGGGGGAGAGTTGTAACACCCCAAAATAGTTCAATTAATTATTTAGTTGAGTTATTTAAGGTTTACAACTTTTTAATTAAGCTAAGTATTAATTAAGGGTTTATTTCATTTAGGGGATGCTTAAGTGAAAAGGAGAAGGTGGGCGTAGAGGCCCATGAGCCATTGGAGGCCCATGAGCCCTTAGAAGCCCAAGTGTGTGCTTTAAGTGAGAGTGTCGAAGGAGGAGAAACATGTTTCACCAAAGGAATCTTAGAAAAGTCAAAGAGAAGTAAGAGAGAGAAGTTGGTAGGTGAGATCAGATTTCTAGAGAGAAGGGAGAGCATTTTGGCGAGGAAGAAGCTCAAGCTCAACGGAGAAGTGTTGTCGCGAGTGTTAAGCTGGAGGAATCGGTGAAGAGAGGGTCGTTTGCTCAATTGATCAAGGTTGGGGGCTCTCTTCTCACGTATAATTCGTAGTATGATGAGTGTTATGTGTGAGTAGTTGTATTTGTTCTTTCTTTGAAATTTTGTGTTGCATGTTGTGTGTTTTCGATTCTCGCTAAATGTTGTGTTTAGCTCGTTTTCGGTGAGGTTGTGTGGAGAGGTTGAGGTGTTGGTCACGAGAGGCTACCTGAGTGAAATGGGAGCCGAGAGAACTCTTAGTCTCGAGTGAGCTAAAGTGAGAGATGTGAGAGTGTAAGGTCCTTATGGAGTAGAACGCTAGACTACCGAGGTGTATATTTGGAGTTGAGTGTTCATAACAAAGAGAACGTGTGTCCGAGCTTAGCGAAGGGGTTGACTTGGGGTTGTAGAGGTGTATCTACCTACCACTAGTGTAACGGAACTTAAGTGATGATCGTAAGTCAAAACGTAATAACGAGGTCATAGAAAGCGAGGAGAGTGATAGAACACCAAGAACTAAGTGTACGAGTACAGAAGACTAGGTATAAGGATCGGTTTGTGCTTACTGAGGTGTAGAGTAAGTAGGCCGAGATGCTTAGGCCGAGGTAAAGTACTTAGACTTAGCTGCTGAAGTACCGTTGACAACGTGTAGTGCGAAGTAACCGAGGTGTTATGGCCGAGACGTAGAGTATATCATACCTAGGTGCACTTGACGAGGTGAGATGTACGTTTAGTGTGAGGTAGAGTGACTATGAGTGGAGCAGAGTGTAGGCATGCCGAGGTGCCAAGTGTGCCGAGGTGCCGAGTGTGCTGAGGTGCTATAGGTGCCGAGGTGTGGTTTTAACGCTCGCGTCGCGAAGGGTGTTGTTGGGCGCAACTGTGAGTGTCGTTTTGGAGTGACAAGTGCGTGAGGGGTTAAATGTGTAGTCATTTTAGTCCCTAATGGACGTTTTAGTCCTAAGTGACATGGTAGTCCTCGTAGTGACCGTTTGGTCCACTGCTAGGCGCCGAGGTGGTTGGTGAGCTAAGGGCGACAACCTTAGCGTTGTTGACCGATGGTGAGACGTCGGCCTTAGCCCAGAAAATGACATATGTGCGTCGTTTGGCCTTCTGGCTATGTGTAGAGGAGTATTACATGATGAAGTCCCTGAGGGGCATTAAAATAAATAAAATGGTGATGCAGAGGACTTCGGTCCTAGAGGTGAGCAGAGGACTTGGGTCCTATTTATGGATAAAAGGCTGCGGTCTAATTGGCGAGTACTGGAATTGTGTTATGATTTAACTGAATAATGTATATGTTGTGTGTTATGCATTGTTCATGGCGTCGCATAAATCATAAGCATAAGGTGATAGCAGAAGACTTCGGTCTTGGACTTCGGTCCTAAGGTGATAGCAGAGGACTTCGGTCCGAAGGTGATAGCAGAAGACTTCGGTCTTAATGGATCCATCATGCATATGCCCTGGAAGTATGGGCCTGCATCATTCATATAACTCATGCGCTAAATGATTGTGTTATTTGTGTGCTGTGCCGAGGTGTTTATATGTGTTGCTTAGGATGATACTTGTCATAAACCTTATTATTTGTGTTTAGAGACTCACCCTAGCTGCTTTTATGTTGCTCTCATGTGGCAACTTGCAGGTATCCCTGAGTAGAGGTCAGTTCTCACTCAGTGTCGTTGGCGTCGTCATTTTGCTCTGGTAGTGTAACATCAAAGCGAGTAGAGTAAAGGGTCTGTATGTAGGTTATTTTGTGTTATAAACCTATGTATTTTGGGACTTGTATTATTTTGACCATGTTGTAACTAATAACTTGTTGCTTGATGAGCTCGGTTCCTTCTAGGCCGAAGTGATGTATGTGCATTACACTACTACTGTTTTAGCTTCGCAAATGTTTTATTGTTTTGCTTGGTTAAGTCCATGTAGAAAAATGTAGCACTCCTTGAGTGGTTTTTGAAAACTCTGATTTAATTGCTTAGTAGTATTAGATTTAAGGGGGTGTTACAATAGTGGTATCAGAGCAAAAGTCCGGTCTTGTCCGACCAAGTGTTGAGTCTTGAGTTCCCAAAGTTTCGAGTTTTATGGCTCGTTCTAAGTAGACTTGTTTATGTGTTTAGAGTAATGGCTGGAAGAGCTGGGAGGCATGATGCTGCGTTAAGCGCTTTGCTGGGGCGCGGGTCGCCGCTATAGGAATCAGCCTCGTGAGCGTGAGGATCTTTGGAGCGAGGAGGTTGGCTACGTTTCAGAGGGAGAATCCTCCTACCTTCAAAGGGAGGTATGATCCTGAAGGAGCTATGGCCTGGTTAAAGGAAATAGAAAGGATCTTTTGAGTGATGGAGTGTTCGACTGCGCAAAAGGTGAGATTTGGAACTCACATGTTGGCCGAGGAGGCAGACGACTGGTGGCTTGAAAATCTTCAAAGGTTGGAGATTGCTGAAGAAGAAATCACCTGGGATATTTTCAAAAGGGAGTTCCTGATGAAGTACTATCCTGAGGATGTCAAGGGAAAGAAAGAAATGGAATTCTTAGAGTGAGGCGGGGAATAAGACAAAGAGACGAGCACTGCGCCAAGTTCACCGAGTTGGTGAAGTTCTACCCCATTACATTGGAGCTCATCTTTGAGTTCTCCAAGTGTATTAAGTTTGAGAATGGTTTAAGGCCCGACATCAAGCGGGCCATTGGGTATCAACAGATAAGGGTGTTTGCTCGGTTGGTGAATAGTGCGCAGAATCTTCGAGGAGACAAGGTGGTCGCGATCGCTACCTATAAAGTTGGAAGGAGAAGCGAGAATTCTCGATGCGCGTGCTAAGCCATACGAGGGTTACCGTGGAAAGGGTAAAGGGAAGTGGAAAGTTGGTTGGGCAAGGCGCCAAGTGGGAGATGCTCCTCCGAGTATTATATGTTTCAAATGTGGAAAACCGGGTCACAAAAGTTTTGATCGCCCAACCGTTAAGTGTTTTAAGTGTGGCAAGGAAGGCCACAAGGCTCTGAGGGTGTGAGAAGAAGGATATAATTTGCTATAAGCGTGGGGAGGTAGGGCATATCGGTTCGAGGTGTTCCAAGCCAGAAGAAGGAAAGGAATGTTGGTAAAGTATTCGCGCTTAGCCGGGTCCGAGGTGGTGAATGAGATAAAAGGTACGTGTTTTATAAATGGAATTCCTTTGATTGCAATCGTGGACTTTGGTGCCACGCACTCTTTTATTTTCGCATTGTGTGCTAAAAGATTGGATTTAGTGTTGTCTACTATGGTGAGGAGATGGTTATTGGCACTCCGGCAAAGGGTCGATGACTACCTCTCGTTTGTTTGAAGTGTCCTCTGTTAGCCTTTGGCGAGAGACTTCATAGTTAATTTAATCACATCTACCTTTGGAAGGGATGGACGTCATCCGGGTATGGTGGTTAGTGGCTAACCGAGTTCATATCAATTGCGCTAGTAGGTCGCTAAGTTTCCTTTCTTCCGAGGTGGAAGAATGCATTACGATGTCTGCCGAGCGGTGCGCAGGTAATGAAGGAAGGGGCTACGTTGTTTGCGTTGAGTGTGACGATGTCCAAGAGAGCCGAGCTAAAATTGGTGAAGTACCAAGTGGTGCGAGAGTTTGCGAAGTGTTTCCGCACGAGATTCCCGAGGTTCCACCGAGAGAGAGAGTCGAGTTCAAAGATTGAGTTAGTACCGGGAACTAGGCGGTGTCTATGGCACCTTATAGGATGTCTGCAGCTGAGCTAGCCGAGTTGAAGAAGCAGTTGGAAGAGTTGCTGGAGAAGAGGTTCATAAGGCCAAGTGTGTCGCCTTGGGGCGCACCTGTGTTATTGGTGAAAAAGAAGGATGGAAGTATGAGATTATGCGTGGATTACAGATAGTTGAACAAGGTAACAATTAAGAACAAGTACCCACTCCCAAGAATTGATGATTTAATGGACCAATTGGTGGGAGCGCAAGTATTTTCAAAGATTGACCTGAGGTCAGGGTACCATCAGATCAAGGTGAAGGACGAGGACATTCCTAAGACAGCATTTAGAACTCGGTATGGACACTACGAGTATTCAGTGATGCCATTTGGTGTTACTAATGCTCCTGGAGTATTCATGGAGTATATGAATCGTATCTTTCATGAATATTTGGATCGGTTTGTGGTAGTGTTCATTGACGACATTTTGGTCTACTCCAAGTCAGAAGAGGAGCACGCTGAGCATCTGAGATTAGTGTTAGAGGTATTGAAGGATAAGAAGATGTACGCCAAGTTGTCCAAGTGTGAATTTTGGTTGAGGGCAGTGAATTTCCTAAGTCATGTAATCTCCAGTGAAGGTATAGCAGTTGATCCTTCCAAAGTAGAAGCGGTGTTGCAATGGGAAGCACCCAAGTCGGCTACCGAGGTGAGAAGTTTTCTGGGTTTGGCCGGGTATTACAGAAGGTTCATAGAGGGGTTTTCCAAGTTGGCGTTGCCACTAACTCAGTTGACCTGTAAGGGTAAGACTTTTGTGTGGGACGCACAGTGTGAAGAAAGTTTTCAAGAATTGAAGAAGAGGTTGACAACGTCTCCTGTCCTGACGTTGCCTAATCCAAATGAGCCGTTTGTGGTGTACTGTGATGCGTCTAAGATGGGGTTGGGCTGCGTGCTGATGCAAGAAGGTAAGGTAGTTGCTTACGCTTCAAGGCAATTGAAAGTTCATGAGAAGAACTACCCTACACACGATTTGGAGCTTGCTGCCGTGGTGTTTGCATTGAAGATATGGAGGCATTATCTATATGGTTCAAGGTTCGAAGTGTTTAGTGACCATAAGAGTTTGCAGTATCTGTTTGATCAGAAGGAGCTGAACATGAGGCAGAGGAGATGGTTGGAGCTACTGAAGGATTATGATTTTGGGTTGAACTATCACCCCGGGAAGGCAAATTTGGTGGCTGATGCACTAAGTAGGAAATCGTTGCACGCATCAGCAATGATGGTAAAGGAGCTAGAGCTAATTGAGCAATTCAGAGACCTAAGTTTAGTGTGTGAGCTAACTCCTCAAAGCATTAAGTTGGGAATGCTGAAAATCACAAATGAATTTCTGAGTGACATCAAAGAGGCGCAGAAGCTGGACGTCAAGCTTGTAGACGTGGCAACAGGTATTGGCCGAGCTGAGAACAGAGATTTTGAGTTGGATGCGCAAGGATTGCTAAGGTATAGAACTCAGATTTGTGTCCCTGATGACGAGAAGATCAAGAGAGCAATCTTAGAAGAGTGTCATAGGAGTAAGCTGAGTATTCATCCAGGCGCGACCAAGATGTATCAAGACTTGAAGGGGTTGTTCTGGTGGCAAGGAATGAAGAGGGATGTAGCCCGGTTTGTGTACGCTTGTCTGGTTTGTCAGAAATCCAAGGTAGAACATCAGAAGCCAGCAGGGTTGTTGCAATCATTGAAGATTCCTGAGTGGAAGTGGGACAGTATTGCTATGGACTTTGTAACTGGTTTGCCGAGTACAGTAAGAAGGTTTGATACCATTTGGGTAATAGTGGATAGATTGACGAAGTCTGCTCATTTCATTCCCATCAACATCACCTATCCGATGTCAAGGTTGGTAGAGATATACATCCAAGTGATCGTGAAGCTACACGGGGTTCCTCGAAGTATTATTTCAGACCGAGACCCAAGATTTACTTCAGAATTCTGGGGAAGTTTGCAAGATGCGTTGGGTGTAACACCCCCTTATATTCAAAACTAATTCAATTACTAAAATCGGAGTTTTTTCAAAAACTTTCCACGCACCTCGAAGAGGGTGGTACATTTAATGAAAAAGACGTCACACATATTTAACAAATTCAAATTCATCAATTGCATAAATGCATAACATAGTCTCATGGTCAAATCCATCAAAATAACTCGTTTAGTGTTTACTGAGAATCCATCAAATTTATCGCAAAGACAAATGAAAATAAACGGAGTTCACATACTCAAGACATAATTCGAATAGGTTCAATACATAACCATAACTAAATAATACTAAGACCCCAACCGGTGTTACTATCGAGTGACTCAACAAAACCCGGGGGCACAAAGACCATCACTCGAGAACCACTGTTTTGTCGCCACGAGAGCGAGCAACAATAAATGCTAGGGTGAGTCTCTTTACATAAATTATAACAAGTAAAATAGGCATTATAATTAGAAAACATCTAGGCAACCACAATACACGATAATAGCTGAATCAACCATCAACAATATCTTATGCAAGTATGAGTATATGCATGTGTGCAATATGCATGTGGATCCATAATCATCACCTCATTTGGCCGAAGCCACATCGCCCTACATCCTTCGTCACGTAATGCATATGAAATATGCGACACCATGACAATGCATTAACAACGTTACGATTCATCACCACAATTATTTAACTCACCATTTTTGGCCGAGCCACGTCATCATTCATCATTCACCTCAACTGTTAGTCATCACCTCATCCATTATTACTCATCACCTCATTAATTTATTATTCATCACCATCCTCAACTATTAATCATCACCACCCTCAATTATTAATCATCACCTCATCATTTATTAATTTAAATCACACCTAAGGACCTTTTCTTCACTTAGGGATCATTTTGACACACCAAAATAAATTTAAGAACTTAGGAATTCAACAGCACAAAGTTTTGGAAGATCCCCACTGGAGGCGCGCACATTGGCGCGCAGAAGAGAGGCGCGCAAGAAGGCGCGCGGGTAGGTCGCTCTAACTCTCAAAGTTTCGTCCTTTGATGAGAGGTGTGCGCGAGGAGTTCTGCAGGACGCCTTGCGCAGAAAATGGCGCGCTTGATCTTGATCAAGCCTTGGCGCGTAAGTTTGCGCGTGCGCGCAAGATGGCGCGCAAAGGCACCATTTCCAGACACAGGCGCCAAGTTGCCCAGCAACTGGCGCCCCCCCCTCCCTCTGCCACACACACACACACACACAGTTCTTGGACACAGGCGCCAAGTTGCCCAGCAACTGGCGCCCCCCCCCTCCTGCACAACCCCCACACTCACAATTTCAGCAACCAGGCGCCAAAATGCTAGGCATTTGGCGCCCCCCCCCCTTTCAACCCATACCCAACACACTTCAAAAACCTAATTTCTTCCAAACAGATTAATTCTCACATAACTACACCAACATAGCCAATGAATTATTAATGCTAATTATCATGTTTACTTGTTCATGCTCATATGACCAAATCATCAAACATACACTATGCATATATCACCACTCATGCTTCCAAAACAACAATCAACATGCTATAACCAAATTCAAGCATTTAAACATCAATTATACAATCAACATACAATCAACATACAATCAACATACAATCATTCCTAGAGCTATTCTCACTATAATACACATCCTACAAGTTATCAAAAATGTAATGGAGATTCCCCTAACCTTGGGTGAGCTAAAGCTTCAATCAACCACCAAGAAAACAACCAAATGAGGCCTCCAAAATCGATTTCCACCCCAACGAAAATAACCTTGCTTGGTGACAAATGGAAATTCAAAATAATGAGAATGGGTCTATGGGACTCATAGAAATGGGACATGCAAAGGTAATGAGGGTGATTAGAACCAAGGTTTTCACTTACCAACACCAAGCTTGAGAAAAGTTCCTTCCTTTCCTCAATAACCAGCTGAACGTGAGCTTCCCCTTTCTTTGGGTATCCATGGAATTTCAAAAATGTAGAAGATGAGCTTAGGAACTATTAGAAATGGAACTAGGAAGAAAAATGATGAAGTTCAAGGTCAAGAATGTGACTTACCACCAAGAATCAAAGAAAACTTTCCTCCTCCTCTCCCCTCCTTGTTCGCCGTCAGCTCTCTCCCTCCTCTCTTCTATTCTATTTTTTCTTCTTTCTTTCAAAATGAGGGTTTGGTCTCTCAAGTTAGGACCCCTACCCCTTATGACTACTATTGGGCCTAAATAATGGCCCTTGGGCCTTATTCTCCACCCCTACTTATTAATTCCTTTCACCTCCTGTAAATAAAATAAATCCAACTTAGTACTTATTTAAAATAATTTAGACCCCTCTTAGATAAAATAAACCCAACTTAATGAATTAATTTAATTAAGTGTTGCAAGCCTTAAATAACTTAATTAATTAAATAATTAAATTATTTTGGGCGTTACAACTCTCCCCCACTTAAAGAATTTCGTCCTCGAAATTACCCGAATCGAACAACTCGATAAGCCTCCTTCATCTTGCTTTCCAACTCCCAAGTCATGCTTTCCCCACGGCTCCTAGCCAAACTACCTTCACCAAATTGATCTCTTTGCCTCTTAAGACCTTCACCTCACGATCCTCAATTCTAAGCGGCATTGTCTCCACCGTAAGGTTCTCCTCACCTCTACATCATCCATCCGCACTACGTGTGAGACAGTCCGCACATATTTCGCAATCGAGACACGTGGAATACATCTTGTAGATTAGCAAGATTAGGTGGCAAGGCCACCCGATAAGCAACTTTCCCAACTCTCTCTGAAATCGATATGGTCCAATAAAACGTGGGGTTAACTTCTTAGACTTCAACGCACGCCTACACACCGTCGTCGGAGTAACTCTTAGAAATACATGATCACCCGCTTTGAAATTCTAGATCCTTCCTTCTCTTATCATGGTAACTCTTCATGCCTACACTCTGTGAAGCCTTCATCTTCTCTCTAATCATCTTCACTTTCTCTCGTGGTCTCACGCACCAACTCGGGACCTAGCACCGCACTCTCTCGGGCCGTACCAACACAATGGAGTCCTACACCTCCTCCCGTACAATGCCTCGAAAGGCGCCATTCCGATACTCGAATGAAAACCTGTTATTGTAAGTGAATTCAATCGTTGGCAAATGTGAATCCCATGAACCCCCCGGCCGAGAACACATGCTCTTAACAAATCCTCTAGTGATTGAATTGTCCTCCTCTCGATGCCCATCTGCATCTGGGGTGATATCTTTGAACTCAACCTCAATTTGGAACCCAAAGCCTCTTGCAAACTTCTCCAAAACTCGGAAGTGAACCTTGGATCCCTATCAGACACAATACTCAGAGGTACACCATGCAACTTCACAATTGTCTTGACATAGATATCTGCTAACCTCGGCACTGGATAAGTGATATTAATCGGTAGAAAGTGTGCAGATTTAGTCAACCTATCAACAACCACCCATATGGTATCAAACCCCCTCGCTGTAGTCGGCAAACCAGTCACAAAATCCATGGAGATACAATCCCACTTCCATTCAGAACGTCTAATGGTTGCATCAACCCCCGGCTTTTGATGTTCTACCTTAGATTTTCGACATGTCATGCAAGCATACACAAACCGAGCCACATCACGCTCATACTGGCCACCAAAACAACTTCTTCAGATCTTGGTACATTTTCGTAGCTCCGGGTGAATACTCAACTTACTACGATGACCTCTTCTAGAATTGCCTTTTAATTTCATCATCACTAGGAACACAAATCCTCCCAGTGCACCTTAACACATCATGCTCATCTATCACATAATCTCCACTCGAGAGTGGTCAATCCCAACCGCAATCTCAACCGGTTTAATATCCTTCTTTTGAGCTTCCCGAATAACATTCAAGAAGTCATTGTGAATCCTCAACACACCCAAACTCACACTCTTAGGTGTCACCTCATGCAGACTAGACTCAAATCTCTGAACTGCTCAATCAATTCAAGCTCCTTCACCATCATTGCGTAAACATGCAAAGATTTCCTACTCAAGGCGTCACCACCACATTAGCTTTCCAGGATGATAGTTCAAACTAAAGTCGTAGTCTTTGCCAATTCCAACCATCTCCTTTGTCTCATATTTAATTCCTTCCGTCAAACAGATCATCGCAATCCCTTATGATCACCGAATACCTCAAACCTAGAACCATACAAATAATGTCTCCAAATCTTCAAGGCGAAAACAATTGTTTGCAAGCTCTAGATCATGTGTAGGATAGTTCTTCTCATGAATTCTCAAGCTGTCTTGAGGCATAGGCCACAACCTTACCATTCTCGCATTAAAACACCTCCTAGCCCCATTTTAGATGCATCACAATACACTACAAAAGGCTCTGGGACTTAGGCAATGTCAAAACAGTGAAGTTGTCAATCTCTTCTTCAATTCTTGAAAGCTTTCCTCACATTTGGAATCCCACACAAAAGCCTTTCCTTTACAAGTTAGTGAGTTAGCGGAAGTGCTAACTTAGAAAACCCTCAATAAATCTTCTATAATAACTCGCTAGTCCAAGGAAACTTCTAATCTCGAGAATCGACTTAGGAGCCTCCCCATCGCATCACCGCCTCAACCTTAGATGGGTCTCTACCGCAATCCCATCGCGAAATAATGTGACCAAGGAAGCTAACTTTCTTCAACCAAAAGTCACACTTTGACATTTAGCATACAACTTTTTCTCTTTCAACACTTCTAGCACTAACTTCGGATGCTCGCGCATGATCTTCTTCGGACTTGGAGTACACCAAAATATCATCTATGAAAACCACCACAAATCGATCCAAGTAGTCATGGAAAATACGGTTCATGTATTCCATAAATACCCCCTGGTGCATTAGTGACACCAAACGGCATTACGAGAATACTCATAATGTCCATACCTCGTCCCGAACGTTTGTCTTTTGAATATCCTCATCTTTCACTTTAATCGATGATAGCCCGATCTCAAATCAATTTTGCTAAACACCTTAGCACCAACTAGCTGGTCCATCAAATCGTCAATTCTCGGAAGTGGATACTTGTTCTTGATTGTTACTTTGTTCAGCTGTCTATAATCAATGCAAAGTCGCATACTTCCATCTTTCTTCTTCACCAAAAGTACTGGCGCTCCCCAGGGTGACACACTAGGTCTTATGAATTCCTTCTCAAGTAAATCCTCCAATTGACTCTTCAACTCAGATAGTTCGGATGCAGACATCCTATATGGAGCCATGGACACGGGTCTAGTACCAGGCACTAGGTCAATACTAAACTCAACTTCTCTTTCAGGTGGCACACCTGGGATTTCATCGGGAAATACTTCAGCAAATTCACGAACTACGGGCAGTTCTTCAATCTTGGCTTGACCTCAATCGATAAAGACGCGCCAAGGTAAACAACTTGGCTTCCCTTCATGGCCTTATGCAACCGACTGCGAATGCAACATAATGATTCTTCCTCCTGTGAGTTAGGAAAACTCACGGATCTACTAGCACAATTGATATGCACATGGTTATCAACTAACCAGTCCATACCAAGGATGACGTCCAAACCTCCTAATGGCAAACAAATTAGATCAACAAGAAACTCTCTGCCGAAAGCCGACAGAGGACATCTAGCACACACATCGGGAAGTAGTTCATCGAACCTTTGGTCGGGTATCAATAACCATGTCCCTTCTCATAGTAGACATAACAAGACCCAGATTTTCAGCACATAAGGCAGCAATGAATGAATGTGTTGCACCAGTATCAACAATAGCTATTAAAGGAGTACCATTAATGAAACATGTACCTCTAATATCGTTGTCCCCCTCGGATCCCGCCAATGCAAATACCTTCCCTTTAACCGCTTCCTTCTTGGACTTGGGACATTTTGCACTAACATGCCCCACCTCACGACAGATAAAGCAGACAACTTCTTTCTTCTCACAGGCATTAGACTTGTGACCTCTTTGTCCACACTTGTAACAACGAACCACGGGGGCACTCAATGCTCTTATGGCCGGGCTTCTTGCAAGAAAAACATACAATACCTGTAGCTCCCACTCCCCCACTTGAACTCTTACCCTCACCTACCTTCCATTTCCCTTTGCCTCCACTCACATCATATGGTTTCCCTCGGAATTGAGCATTCTTTTTCTCTCTTACCATCTTATAGGCTGCAGCACTGTCTTCTTCAAAAATTCTACACTTATCCACTAGCTTGGCAAAGTCTCGAATTTCCTGGTATCCAATAGCCTTCTTAATGTCGGGATGCAGCCCATTTTCAAACTTCACACACTTGGAGAATTCAGAATTGCAGTCATTTTCATAATAGGGACAAAACTTGACTAACTCTTCAAATTTGGCGTGCATACTCACCAGCGATTTGTTGCCTTGCTTGATTCAAGAAATTCCACCTCCTTTTTAGCCCTCACGTCCTCCGGATAATACTTTCTAGTGAATTCTTCCTTGAAAACTTCCCAAGTGATTTCCTCCTCGCAGACTTCTAGTCTTTGTTTCTTTCTCAACCACCAATCATCCGCCTCTTCCTTCAAAGATGTGTGTCCCAAACCTCACTTTCTCGTGTGCTTAGAGTGCATGCCATCACACACGGAAAAATACGCTCAATCTCCCTTAGCCAAGTCGAGCTCGTCCGGTCATACCTACCCTTGAAGGTAGGCGGGCTCTCTCATTGAAAAGTGGCTAGCTTACGGCCCTCTCTGCGTCTTCTCTACCGCTCTCTGCTCCCCATAGCTTTGTGCTATGGCTTGCAGAACCTCTGCTAGAGCAAAGATCAATCCTTACGGCCATTCTCAACCTAACAACTGCAAAGATTAACATTCGTTAAGAAACAATTAACACTACCTAGTTGTCATAGATACTATGACAGGACACTTGGCCGGACAGATCGAAGCGCTCTCGATACCACTAATGTAACACCCCTTATATTCAAAACTAATTCAATTACTAAAATCGGAGTTTTTTCAAAAACTTTCCACGCACCTCGAAGAGGGTGGTACATTTAATGAAAAAGACGTCACACATATTTAACAAATTCAAATTCATCAATTGCATAAATGCATAACATAGTCTCATGGTCAAATCCATCAAAATAACCTGTTTAGTGTTTACAGTAATCCATCAAATTTATCGCAAAGACAAATGGAAAATAAACGGAGTTCACATACTCGAGACATAATTCGAATAGGTTCAATACATAACCATAACTAAATAATACTAAGACCCCAACCCCGGTGTTACTATCAGAGCTGACTCAACAAAACCCCAGGGGCACAGCACCATCACTCAGAACCACCTGTTTGTCGCCACGAGAGCAGGCAACAATAAATGCTAGGGTGAGTCTCTTTACATAAATTATAACAAGTAAAATAGGCATTATAATTAGAAAACATCTAGGCAACCACAATACACGATAATAGTTGAATCAACCATCAACAATATCTTATGCAAGTATGAGTATATGCATGTGTGCAATATGCATGTGGATCCATAATCATCACCTCATTTGGCCGAAGCCACATCGTCCTACATCCTTCGTCACGTAATGCATATGAAATATGCGACACCATGACAATGCATTAACAACGTTACGATTCATCACCACAATTATTTAACTCACCATTTTTGGCCGGAGCCACGTCATCATTCATCATTCACCTCAACTGTTAGTCATCACCTCATCCATTATTACTCATCACCTCATTAATTTATTATTCATCACCATCCTCAACTATTAATCATCACCACCCTCAATTATTAATCATCACCTCATCATTTATTAATTTAAATCACACCTAAGGACCTTTTCTTCACTTAGGGATCATTTTGACACACCAAAATAAATTTAAGAACTTAGGAATTCAACAGCACAAAGTTTTGGAAGATCCCCATCTGAGAGCGCGCATTGGCGCGCTAGAAGAAGAAGGCGCGCAAGAAGCGCGCGGGTAGTAGTCGCTCTAACTCTCAAAGTTTCGTCCTTGAGTGAGAGGTGTCTTGCGCGAGGTTACGCGCAGGACGCCACAGCAAAATGGCGCGTGATCTTGATCAAGCCTTGGCGCGTAAGTTTCTTGCGTGCGCGCAAGATGGCGCGCAAAGGCACCATTTCCAGACACAGGCGCCAAGTTGCCCAAAGAATCGCGCGCCCCTCCTCCGCCACACACACACACACACACAGTTCTTGGACACAGGCGCCAAGTTGCCCCCAAAGAATCGCGCCCCCCGCACAACCCCACACTCACAATTTCAAGCAACCAGCGCCAAAATGCTAGGCATTTGGCGCCCCTTTCAACCCATACCCAACACACTTCAAAAACCTAATTTCTTCAAGCAGATTAATTCTCACATAACTACACCAACATAGCCAATGAATTATTAATGCTAATTATCATGTTTACTTGTTCATGCTCATATGACCAAATCATCAAACATACACTATGCATATATCACCACTCATGCTTCCAAAACAACAATCAACATGCTATAACCAAATTCAAGCATTTAAACATCAATTATACAATCAACATACAATCAACATACAATCAACATACAATCATTCCTAGAGCTATTCTCACTATAATACACATCCTACAAGTTATCAAAAATGTAATGGAGATTCCCCTAACCTTGGGTGAGCTAAAGCTTCAATCAACCACCAAGAAAACAACCAAATGAGGCCTCCAAAATCGATTTCCATTTCAACGAAAATAACCTTGCTTGGTGACAAATGGAAATTCAAAATAATGAGAATGGGTCTATGGGACTCATAGAAATGGGACATGCAAAGGTAATGAGGTGATTAGAACCAAGGTTTTCACTTACCAACACCAAGCTTGAGAAAAGTTCCTTCCTTTCCTCAATAACCAATTGAACGTGAGCTTCCCCTTTCTTTGGGTATCCATGGAATTTCAAAATGTAGAAGATGAGCTTAGGAACTATTAGAAATGGAACTAGGAAGAAAAATGATGAAGTTCAAGGTCAAGAATGTGACTTACCACCAAGAATCAAAGAAAACTTTCCTCCTCCTCTCCCTCCTTGTTCGCCGTCGACTCTCTCCTCTCTCTCTTCTATTCTATTTTTTCTTCTTTCTTTCAAAATGAGGGTTTGGTCTCTCAAGTTAGGACCCCTACCCCTTATGACTACTATTGGGCCTAAATAATGGCCCTTGGGCCTTATTCTCCACCCCTACTTATTAATTCCTTTCACCTCCTGTAAATAAAATAAATCCAACTTAGTACTTATTTAAAATAATTTAGACCCCTCTTAGATAAAATAAACCCAACTTAATGAATTAATTTAATTAAGTGTTGCAAGCCTTAAATAACTTAATTAATTAAATAATTAAATTATTTTGGGCGTTACATTGGGTACGAAATTGCGCCTGAGCTCGGCATATCACCCACAGACTGATGGTCAGTCCGAGAGGACCATCCAGTCGTTGGAGGACTTGCTGAGAGCGTGTGTTCTTGAGCAAGGAGGAGCGTGGGATTCGTATCTACCACTGATTGAGTTCACGTACAACAACAGTTTTCATTCTAGCATAGGGATGGCACCCTTTGAGGCATTATATGGGAGGAGGTGCAGGACTCCATTGTGTTGGAGTGAGTCAGGAGAAGGTGTGGTACTCGGACCCGAGGTCGTGCGAGAGACCACCGAGAAGGTAAAGCAAATTCAAGAGAAAATGAAGGCCTCGCAGAGTAGGCAGAAGAGCTACCATGACAAGAGAAGGAAGGACTTAGAATTTCAAGCGGTGAGCATGTGTTTCTGAGAGTCAATCCGGTGACTGGTGTGGGTCGAGCGTTGAAGGCTAAGAAGTTATCCCCTCGTTTCATTGGTCCATATCAGATCCTAGAGAGAGTTGGGAAGGTGGCTTACCGAGTTGCATTGCCACCTAACCTGTCAAATTTGCATAATGTGTTCCATGTGTCTCAACTGAGGAAATATATTTCAGACCCATCCCATGTAATTCAAGTGGACGACGTGCAAGTAAGGGAGAATTTGACTGTGGAGACAGTGCCGATTAGGATTGAAGACCGAGAAGTGAAGACTTTAAGAGGAAAAGAGATCAAGCTAGTGAAGGTGATTTGGGGTGGAGCTGCCGGTGAGAATGCTACTTGGGAGCTGGAGAGCAAGATGCAGGAAGCCTATCCCGAGTTGTTTGCTTCAGGTAAGATTTCGAGGACGAAATGTTCCAAGTGGGGGAGAGTTGTAACACCCCAAAATAGTTCAATTAATTATTTAGTTGAGTTATTTAAGGTTTACAACTTTTTAATTAAGCTAAGTATTAATTAAGGGTTTATTTCATTTAGGGGATGCTTAAGTGAAAAGGAGAAGGTGGGCGTAGAGGCCCATGAGCCATTGGAGGCCCATGAGCCCTTAGAAGCCCAAGTGTGTGCTTTAAGTGAGAGTGCCGAAGGAGGAGAAACATGTTTCACCAAAGGAATCTTAGAAAAGTCAAAGAGAAGTAAGAGAGAGAAGTTGGTAGGTGAGATCAGATTTCTAGAGAGAAGGGAGAGCATTTTGGCGAGGAAGAAGCTCAAGCTCAACGGAGAAGTGTTGCTGCGAGTGTTAACTGGAGGAATCGGTGAAGAGAGGGTCGTTTGCTCAATTGATCAAGGTTAGGGGGCTCTCTTCTCACGTATAATTCTGTAGTATGATGAGTGTTATGTGTGAGTAGTTGTATTTGTTCTTTCTTTGAGCTGTGTTGCATGTTGTGTGTTTCTGATTCTTCTAAATGTTGTGTTTAGCTCGTTTTCAGTGAGGTTGTGTGGAGAGGTTGAGGTGTTGGTCACGAGAGGCTACTAAGTGAAATGGGAGCTGAGAGAACTCTTAGTCTCAGTGAGCTAAAGTGAGAGACGTGAGAGTGTAAGGTCCTTATGGAGTAGAACGCTAGACTACCGAGGTGTATATTTGGAGTTGAGTGTTCATAACAAAGAGAACGTGTGTCTGAGCTTAAGCGAAGGGGTTGACTTGGGGTTGTAGAGGTGTATCTACCTACCACTAGTGTAACAGAACTTAAGTGATGATCGTAAGTCAAAACGTAATAACGAGGTCATAGAAGCCGAGGAGAGTGATAGAGCACCAGTAACTAAGTGTACGAGTACATAAGACTAGGTATAAGGATCGGTTTGTGCTTGCTGAGGTGTAGAGTAAGTAGGCCGAGATGCTTAGGCCGAGGTAAAGTACTTAGACTTAGCTGCTGAAGTACCGTTGACAACGTGTAGTGCGAAGTAACCGAGGTGTTATGGCCGAGACGTAGAGTATATCATACCTAGGTGCACTTGACGAGGTGAGATGTACGTTTAGTGTGAGGTAGAGTGACTATGAGTGGAGCAGAGTGTAGGCATGCCGAGGTGCCAAGTGTGCCGAGGTGCCGAGTGTGCTGAGGTGCTATAGGTGCCGAGGTGTGGTTTTAACGCTCGCGTCGCCGCGGGGTGTTGTTGGCGCGAACCGCGTGAGTGTCGTTTTGGAGTGACAAGTGCGTGAGGGGTTAAATGTGTAGTCATTTTAGTCCCTAATGGACGTTTTAGTCCTAAGTGACATGGTAGTCCTCGTAGTGACCGTTTGGTCCACTGCTAGGCGCCGAGGTGGTTGGTGAGCTAAGGGCGACAACCTTAGCGTTGTTGGCCGATGGTGAGACGTCGGCCTTAGCCCAGAAAATGACATATGTGCGTCGTTTGGCCTTCTGGCTATGTGTAGAGGAGTATTACATGATGAAGTCCACGAGGGCATTAAAATAAATAAAATGGTGATGCAGAGGACTTCGGTCCTAGAGGTGAGCAGAGGACTTGGGTCCTATTTATGGATAAAAGGCTGCGGTCTAATTGGCGAGTACTGGAATTGTGTTATGATTTAACTGAATAATGTATATGTTGTGTGTTATGCATTGTTCATGGCGTCGCATAAATCATAAGCATAAGGTGATAGCAGAAGACTTCGGTCTTGGACTTCGGTCCTAAGGTGATAGCAGAGGACTTCGGTCCTAAGGACTTCGGTCCGAAGGTGATAGCAGAAGACTTCGGTCTTAATGGATCCATCATGCATATGCCCTGGAAGTATGGGCCTGCATCATTCATATAACTCATGCGCTAAATGATTGTGTTATTTGTGTGCTGTGCCGAGGTGTTTATATGTGTTGCTTAGGATGATACTTGTCATAAACCTTATTATTTGTGTTTAGAGACTCACCCTAGCTGCTTTTATGTTGCTCTCATGTGGCAACTTGCAGGTATCCCTGAGTAGAGGTCAGTTCTCACTCAGTGTCGTTGGCGTCGTCATTTTGCTCTGGTAGTGTAACACTGGGGGCCGAGTAGAGTAGTGGTCTGTATGTAGGTTATTTTGTGTTATAAACCTATGTATTTTGGGACTTGTATTATTTTGACCATGTTGTAACTAATAACTTGTTGCTTGATGAGCTCGGTTCCTTCTAGGCCGAAGTGATGTATGTGCATTACACTACTACTGTTTTAGCTGCGCAAATGTTTTATTGTTTTGCTTGGTTAAGTCCATGTAGAAAAATGTAGCACTCCTTGAGTGGTTTTTGAAAACTCTGATTTAATTGCTTAGTAGTATTAGATTTGGGGGGTGTTACACGGTGCTATTGGCAACTCATTAGAAGGACGAGTGCAGGAGGAACTTTATTCAATTGGTGTGCATGGTGGAGCCATTGAGTATGTTGCCTTAACACGATAACTTTAGTCTATCGACTTTTGGATAACCTGCTCATATTGAAATATTCTATAACACACCTTCCATGTGCTCTGTCATGCAGTCATGTCTTTTATTCTTGTATTTGTGTGAGTATGTATGTTAGTGTGCACTTATCTAAAATAAAGCGCTAGTAATGCCACGAGTATGTAAACTTGGTGAATACACCATGTGCAGATAATTTGTGCCAAGGGCACTAGTGTCTTTGTTCCCACAATATGTGCCTGATGCACCATGTGCAGATAAAACCTTAGGACATTCCTTTGAGAAATTTTCAAACTCGACCACATGGATATTATGCCATCATGTGTTGTATTTTTAGATTATGTAAATGTCAATGCTCATAGAAACTATATTTGCTCACTACTTTACTTTGAAATGATATGCCTATAAAGGAAAGTAAGGCAAAGTCTTGTTTGTTTGTGTACTTAGATTCTTTGTCATCATGGAAACAACTAAGCTTGCTAAATGGTCGAGTTTAGCCTCTCACCCTATGTTTCAAGCCCTACCACCGTTGTCTTAAAAAGGAACTAATTAGTTAAGGTCTCTACCACTTGAACTTGTCATTGTTGCTCAAAGAGAAACCTTTCATTCTTATTTATAGCCAATTTCAATTAAATATACTCTTTTTGCTGCTCTACTAGATGATATTGTCGATTCTAATCGGTAACTAATTTGAAACTTGTAGGTATTTGAAAACCCACAAGCATACACTCAAGAGGAACTTAATCGAGATTCGCCGACTTTGGCGGAATTCTACTTGAAGTGCATACAGAGCAACATGATACATTATATTCGGACTAGTTTAACTTGTGTTTTAGAAATATTTTGTTGCATTTAGTGGAAAACTCTTTGGCTGAATTTGGAAAACATGATCACATTTTGAACAAAACATTGTTGCTCTTTTAGTTTCTAAATGTAAGATACTAATTGTTCTGGGTGTATTAGCAAATACGAGGATCGCCAGCAAAGAATTGGACTGCGGCCCGACCCATCACGATCGCCCAAACACGCCGCTTGGAGCGCAATTCGCCGCCCGAAATCTTCGCAAAAGGGTCGGACCTCGCGGTATATATACGCCATTCGCATATGGTTTCGTGCACGTTCTCTAACCTTGTGCTATCTGCGCGGCGACCTCTCACTAGATCGTCGGAGTGTCTTTGCGGTACCACCCGAGGTGTTCTGGCGTGAAGCCGGGACCGGTCCTTTCACTCATTCAACGGCCGCCCATCCGCGGATCAATCAACACTTCAACTCTTCATTGGTCAAGGTACGATCAATTGGCGACCACAGTGGGAGGCCCGAGCGCTATCCTACTTCAACTATGGCTACACGCGGAAGACCGCCCTAGACATCATTACAACCATGCTTGTTGAGCGACCTAAGATGTTGGACGACCCAAAGTGGGGCGCCTAAAAGCTGGTCGCCATGAGCGACCCAAAAGGTCTGTCGAAGACGGAGACCATAACTTCGTTCACGTTCATCCGATGGGGGCGTGTGAGCATGCGTTGGAAAGCCGAGAAGTAGATCTACAGCTTTCATGTTGAAGTCAAAATCCAATTCGGGCGTCTTCCACCCGTTTCTGCTCGCCCAAAGTGGGGCGTCCAAAAGCGGTCTACAATCGAGCGCCATCGAAATGGCCCAAGGGTCAGAAGGACCCACAAACAGAGTAGGCCCCGAGCGGTCTACAATCGAGTGCCATCGAAATGGCCCAAGGGTCAGAAGGACCCACAAACAGAGTAGGCCCCGAGCGGTCTACATCGAGTGCCACCGAGTTGGCACAACCATCAGTGTCATCGAATGACCGAGGTCGAGCAATGACCCAATAACGAGCATTGACTGCCGAACACGGCCGGAAGAGACCGACTACAACGACCACATGCACTCAGTGGCAGCGACCACACCTCGGCAGTGGCAACGTCCACACCTCGGCAGTGGCAGCGACCACCCGCCGACTTAGCGTGGTAGCAACCACACACTTCAAGAGATGGAGACCGATTGCGCAATGCAACCCGGCCGCTTACAACACGACACGGGGGCAGCGATTCAAGCCTCAACTCGCCCGCTGGCGACCTAGGCTTGGGGGGCAACTGTTCCGGAGTGGGCTCAAGGCCTAGTACAGTTTAATAGGCCCAACACGGCCCAACTTGGCGTGCTCCACAAGATATGGCAGAGGCGCTGTGCCACTATAAAGCGCAAAGACAAATCCGAGAATCAGCACGTTATCTCACCTTGTGAATCTCGCGGCGACCTACACCGACTAGGCGTCGGAGTGTCATTGCAGGTACCACCCGCGTGCGGCGCCAAGACCCTGAGTTTCGGCCAGTCCTCGGCGGCCGATTTAGGTCCTCGGCGACAGGCGAGTCCTTCCTCGGCGGCAAGGCGGAGTCGCTCCTCGGCGGCCGGGCCAGTCCTTCCTCTCGCCGACCAGCGAGTCCTTCCTCACGAGTCCTTCCATCAACGCCCGGCCCAGTCCTTCCTCACGAGTCCTTCCATCGGCCGGGCGAGTCCTTCCGTGCGGCCAAGACCCTGGTTCCGGCCGGGTCCTCTACGACCAGTCCTCAACGACCTGTGTCCTTCTATTGGTCAAGGTACGATCAATTGGCGACCACGATGGGAGGCCCGCGCGGCGCTATCCTACCTCATTCATGGCTCCACGCGGCCGGCCCCGACGCGGGCCACTTCTCGACTCAATCCCTCCGGCGAGAATCGCAGCGAGACCGGGCGTGGCGTCACGATCCACGAGTCTCGAGACTTCCGCGACAAGAACCTTCGCGCACACAGCGATCGTGGACCTATCCTCCAACAGTTCAACCGCCGTTCTCGAGACTTGCCGCCCGAGCTGGTTGAAGCGGGCATTCAGAACCTCTACGAGATCATGTCACTCGCCGCCGTTTTGCAAATCCCGCAAAACAAGAATCAGTGATCGCAGAGCGAGACGCGCGGCTCATCTCGAGACGAGAGAGGTCGATTCCGGCCGCCCGCGTGCGGAAGACGGAGAACCCTCTGCTCGCCGCCGACCGGCTCGAAGCCACCGCTCCCCTCCACGAAGGAGCATCTCCCGCCGGGAAAGCACTACTCATCGCTCTCCGGCAAGAAGAAGCGGCACACGACGATCGCCCCGGCGAGAGCAGCGTGAAGCGGCGTTCAATGTCCTATGATTATGAAGATTCTAGCTACCGTCCTGACACCGGTCGCTCACCTACCAGATACTCTTCCAATGAGTCGTCCAGGTCACGTCGGTCGAGAAGCAGATCTTGGGATTCTCGAGAAGAGTTGGAACATTACAGAGATGGAAGAATCAGAGAAATTTCACATCGGCCAAGGAGAGGCCAAAGCGAGCGACCCAGAAGGCCTCCTCAGCTTCCACCAACTGGCCCATCCGGAGGATTCTACGGAATGCCGGGCAACGAGGCGTGCCTCGCAATGCAACCCTTTGGGTCGAGCGGCATTGAGAATGAACACGCCCGTTCTCCGGGGAGATCAGCGTTACAAAATTCCGAGAGATCTCGCAAGCCGCCCAATCTTAACAAGTTTGGGGCGGGGATCGCACAAGCATCTCCGTTACTTCAATAATTATCTGCTTTGTTATAGGGAATTGGGACCGACCATGAAATGCGAGGCTTTTTCCCACCGACTGGGCGGTACGAGCATTGGAATGGTGGGAGTCTCTGCGACCCAATTCCATCTCCTCATGGGACGACCTGATCAGAATATTCTTATCTCACTACACTGCAAACCGCTGCCAATATCGGTATGAAGAGTACTTGGACTCTGTTGTTCAAGGAGATAATGAGACGCTGAGGCAGTATATCGACCGGTTTAACACCGAGGCCGAGTCCGTTCGTGACTTGTCAGACAAGGACAAGCTAAAATATCTGAAGCGTGGTATTCGACCGGACCACCGGTTCGTAGAAGAATTCACTCTTAACCATTACCAAGATCTCAGCTACTTCTTAACGAGGGCTAACGTCCACATGGCGTACGAAGAAACCTTGGCAGCAAGGAAGGCCGTCCGCGCACGACCTAAAGAAGAAAATAGTAAGCCGGCCAAAGGGCATGAAGGTCGCCGCGACAATCGGTCTGACTTTCGAGATAAGAAGTTCGATCATCGCACTCGGCTAAACACCTCTATTGCACAGATCTATAGCGAGTGCCAAAACAATGAATTCGTGGGAGTAAAGCGGCCTGATCCACTTGTGCTCAAGAAGGGGGCACGGCCGACCAAAAGGTATTGTCGTTACCACAAAAGCAAGGGTCACGATACTAATGACTGTATGGCCCTCAAAGATGATATTGAAGAGCTTATTCAGAAAGGCAAGTTGGGAAAGTATGTGAGGTCAGAGGAAGGCGACCGACCTCAAGAGAAGCGAGAAAGAAGCCGATCCGCACAGAGGAAAGGGGCCTCCGCCGCAGAGAGCACCCAAAACAAGGATCGACCGAAGATCGTGGACGCTCGGCGATCAAAGGCCGTAATGTTGCGATGGTTATTCATGGTGGAACCCCCCCGGATCGCGGGGAATCTAACAAAGCCACCAAGAGAAAGTGGGACGAGTTCTTAATGGTCGCATCCACTTCAGCACCACCACCGGTCTCGAGCAGACCCCCCATCTCGTTCGGTGACAGCGACCTATACGACGGCAAGCCTAATAGTTATGTTCCATTGGTAATCGAGTCATCATGGCAAACACAGAGGTGCGAGAGAATCACGGTCGATCAAGGTAGCTCGGTGATATCATGTTTGAAGACTTGATCGACAAAATAAAGGTTGATCGGAGCGAGATAATTCCCCAGGCCGAGCCTACCCCTCTAACAGGTTTCAATGGGGCAACCACCTACCCGTTGGGAACGATCGAGCTGCTAGTCACGTTTGGTGGCGACGCGGGATAGTACTGCATGCGGGGCCGGTCGGGACGGCGTTCCTCGTACTCCCCCTCAAATCCTCGCTATCAATGTATTATTGGTAGGCCGACTTTGGGTAAGCTAGAGCGTTACATCGGCGGTGCATGCATCGAAAATGAAATTCTCAAACAAAGACAACCAAGTGGTTACCACGGCGCCGACCTTGAATCAAACAAGAAGAAGCCACGCTCTATACCAAGAAATATGTGACGAGGTAGATCGTGGCCCGAGCGTTCGAGCACTAGTGAAGGCCATCAAGTCAATGTCGCTGATTTGGACGCTCGGTATGATCCAGACAGCGACCCAGAGGATAACGATGATGACTTAGCCCGAGTGAAAAAGCGAGGTTGAGAAGACGAGAACCTCATGGAGAGTTAATAGATGTGCCGTTGGGAGAGCGACCCAGCGAAGATAGTCAAGCTTCGGTAGCGACCTACCGTGAGAGCGGTGAAGCAAGATCTTGTGCAATGTTTGAGAGACTATCTTGACTGTTCGCATGGCGCAGCATCGGACATGCCCGGCATTCCTATCGAAGTAGCTCGCCATCAACTTTCGATCGATGAAGGGGTCAATTGAGCGGTCGCTCAAAGAAGACGTACTCTCGAGCGAGGAAAAATCTCAAGCCGCTTTGCAAAGGCCGTTGAGGACCTCATAAAGGCCAATTTCATAGAAGAGATCAAATACACGACACGGCTATCCAATGTCGTCTTTGGTTAAAAAGAAGAATGGAAAGTGGAGGATGTGTGTAGACTACACCGATCTGAACAAAGCATGCCCGAAGGATGCCTTCCCCGTGCCTAACATTGACAAGCTGGTCGATGGGGCTTCGGGCTACAAACTACTGTCCTTTTTGGACGCTTACTCAGGGTACAATCAGATCACGATGTATCCCCCCGATCGACATAAGACAGCCTTCATGACAGATCGGGGAAATTTTCGAGATAAGGTGATGCCTTTCGGCCTGAAGAACGCTGGAGCAACCTACCAGCGGATGATGAACAAAATTTTCAAGAGGCAGATCGGTCGAATCTCGGAGGTGTACTTGGACGACATGATCATTAAAAGCGTGACCGACCCAGATCATGTGAGCAACCTCAGGGAAATATTTGAAGAAGCCAGGAAGAACTCACTCAGACTGAATCCTGAGAAGTGTACCTTTGGGGTGAGGGCCGGCAGATTTTTGGGCTTCCATCGATTGAAAGAGGATAGAAGCAAACCACGAAAAAGTGCGGGATGTCGCCGATATGAGGCGCCCACGACTAAAAAGAGATACAACGGTGGTGAGCGGCATGGTAGCCGCCTGTCGAGTTCATTCCCAAAGCGGCTTTGCAAGTCGCTTCCCACTCTTTGGATTTGTTGAAGAAAGAGGTGGATTTTGAGTGGATGACCAATGCCGCGAAGCGTTGGATGAGTTAAAGCAAGCATTGATCAACCCGCCGATTATGACTAAGCGTGCCAGGCGAGACCTTGTATTTATACTTGGCCATAACGAGAAGAGGTGCTAAGTGCGGTATTAGTCGAGAAAACGATGCAAAGCGAGAATCCGATCTATTTCATAAGTAAAGTACTCGAGGGCCGAGTGAGATACCGAGAAGATAGAGAAGTTTGCCCTTGCACTCCTAATATTCGCTAGAAGATTGAGACCCTACTTTGTGGCCCATCAGTCGTGGTAAGGACCGACAACCTATCAGCAAGTCCTACATCGGCGGACACTGGCGGGACGGATGATAAAGTGGTTTGTGGAGCTCGATGAGTTTGGGATCAAATTTGAATCGGATCGGTTGCAAAAGCGCAGTGTTGGCCGACTTCATAGCCGAAATGACTCTATCTCGGAAGAGCGGCCGAGAGCGACACGGATCTTGCATGTAGATGGGTCGTCCAATAGCAAAGGAGTGGAGCAGGCCTAATATTGGAAAATTCTGAAGGCCTTGCCGGTTGAAGTCTCTTTAACCTTTGCATTCCACACTTCAAACAACCGGGCCGAGTCACGAGGCATGCATAGCCGGCCGCCACCGCGAGAGATTTCAATGTCGACCGGGTTGAACTCGAGATCGATTCCCTACTCGTAGTCTCGCAGATCAAAGAATTATATGATGCTAAAGGCAGCGTCTTTGAAAAGTTATCTAGCAAGAGTGAGAGAAGCGCTCAGCGATTCAGCCGAGTGAAGTGGTACATGTGCCTCGGACCGAAAATGTTCGGCGGATATATTATCAAAGCTTGCAAGTACCAAGACTCCGGAAATCACGGGAGTTTGATTCGGGAGAGCGTTAAATCGGCCGAGTGTGTCGACCTAAGCCAACCCGATCCATCGGCGTTCTTTGTGTCAGTCGACTCAGATTGGATCGCCACTATCCTAAGGTACATCGTTGAAGGTGAAGAACCGAAGCGGCCGGAAGCGGCGAAATTGGTCGAGCTCGAGGCGACCAAGTACTGCGTGATAGAAGGAAAGTTATATAGAAGGGGGTTCGTCCCCATTATTGAGGTGCCTTACGTCACGGCCGACCATGTGCTCTACGAGATATTCACGAAGGTGTTTGTAGGAGCCACCAAGGCACGTTCCATAGCAAAGAAAGCCCTCGGGGGCGGCTATTCTTGGCCCGACCATGGATGAGGCGCCAAGAAGCTCGTTCAAAAATGCACGAAATGCCAAGTACATGCGATGTCCACATTGCACCTTCCTCGTAATTACAAAGTCTTGTCTCACCTTGGCCGTTCGCTGGTGGGGCATGGATCTTCTAGGCCCGTTTCCACCCGCTCCGAGGCGGTTCAAGTTCTTGATCGTGGCGATAGATTACTTTACTAAGTGGATCGAGGCCGAACCGCTTGCAACAATCACATCGGCCAAAGTCGGCAAGTTCTTGGACGGTGTGTGTGCTAGCCCGTTTTGGGATCCCCAACAATTGATAAGCGACAGCGGTACCGGTTTGGCGATAAAAGATTTAGAGAAATGTTGGCCGACTTAGGGTTAAACAACGCTTTACCTCGGTCGAGCATCCTCGCACAAGCGGCCAAGTCAGGCGCCAACGAGTTATCTACGTGGTTTAAAGCGAAGGCGGATGAAGCGAAAAGCGGAGGCTGGGTCGAAGAGCTACGATCCGATGCACGTGGCCTCACGGGACGACCCCTCATTCATCGGCCGGGAGTCGCCGCCAGATTGGTGTACAGGCGATGTCTTTGTGATACCCATAGAAATGGGCGAGTGGTGGAGGACTTCAAACCCCCTGCGGTGGTTGCCAGCGCCCGAGCTATCCGAGAAGAATTGGACCTAATTGAAGAAGCTGCGCACCCAAGCTTCACTAAGAGAGCAATTGATCAAAGCAGAAGGTCGCGGCCCGGTACAATACTCGCGTACAAAGAGAGACTTCACGGTCGGTCATTTCGTTCTAAGATGGGCGGCGTAGGAAACAAGAATGCACGCCAAGGAAGCTCGCACCAAATTGGGAAGGTCCATACAGGGTCATCAACAAGACTGGAAAGGGGGCTTACGAGATGGAAACCATGGATGGGGCGACTATCCCCAGAACATGGAATGCAGAGAAACTTAGAAGATATTATGTTTGAATGTAACGAGCGACTTGAATGTAATAAATGACCGACCTATTAATGAAAAGCAGGCAGGCGCTCTTTTTCCCACTGGGTTTTTTACAGAGGCCTGACCTTTAGAAACATGATGTGTTCTTTACTTTCTCGCAAGAGTGTATGACCGGTCGCTCAAGATTGCCCGTGGCAAAGGAGCGACCGAAGATTTATCAAAGTTGATTAGATCGTCGAAACGATCTACCTCGAGAGCCATCGAAATGGCCCAAGGGTTAGATTACCCGCAAACTTCAGGTCGTCGAAGCGATCTGTGGCATGTGCCACCGAGCCGGCACAAACGACGGTCACCGAGTTGACTCGAACGAGCGCCATCGAAAATGGCCCAACAACGTTAGGTCGTCGAAACGATCTACCTCGAGAGCCATCGAAATGGCCCAAGGGTTAAGTAACAACCCACAACGTTAGGTCGTCGAAACGATCTATGTCGAGTGCCATCGAAAATGGCCCACGGGTTAAGTTATAATCCATCACAATAGGCCGTCGTAGCGACCTAGCTGGAAAGGTCATCGAAGTGATCTCAAGAGTGCCATCAAGACGGCCCAAGCAAGTGTCGCCGAGCGACCCAAATCTAAAGTTCGTAAACTTAGGAAAATAAATGCGAAACAATCAGATTCAAGCAAACAAACAAATTAAACAGAAATAAATTGTCATTACAAACAAGGGACGCCTTGGTCGGCTTGGCGCCCACTAATTGAAAAAGCGCGAAGGCGGGGAAAGTTGTTGTGCCGAAGGCAAGTTAAGCGGTTACAAAAATTACACCGCTCGCGGCAGGCTTGAGAAGAGAATGGTGGTAGGCGCGACGACATTGCCTTGCTCGTCAACTTCTGCAGGCAACATGATCTTGTTGTTTTCAACATAGTGCGTAGGCTTTATCATGTTGTCGTCAAAATTGATCTTCAAGTCTGGGTTCAATGCCCGCGCCTGGCCAAGAGCATTGTAAAATTGCTCAATTGCGGCCTCCGACGGCCGGCCGAGCCACCATTCGAATCTTTTCCTCCAGCTCGGCCTTCTCTGCCACCCAATTGGCCTCTCGCTTCTCCATGGCCTCGAGATCGGTTTTCAAAGTTGTGACCTGGCCGGCAAGCTCCTTGTTCCTCTTGGCAAGCTTGGCCCGATCATCCTCCCCACGCTGAGAGCTTCCTTCTTTGGTAGGCGAGCTTGTCATACCTTTGTTGTGCCTCTGCCAAAGCCTTGTCCTTTCTGCAAAATTGAGTCAGCGGGTTGTTAGTCGGTCGAACAAAGGTAAGATGAAGAGTACAAGACTAAGAAAATAAAATTACCATCGAGTTCGCCCACCGGCTCCGCCATGAATTTCTCGACCCCATGCGAGAGAAGCGCAGAGCGCCATGGGTTTCATCATCTCGCATTTCCGGATCGCCGTACCCAAGCTTTCGGCGAGATGATAGGAATCTCCTCCGTTGCGGGCGGGACCGACCATCACGCTTGGCCCGCTTGGGTGAGCGATCGGCAGACTGGGAGGCGGCCAGAGGCCTGCTAACCGGCTTCTTCCCTTGGCTCTTAGGAGCTTGGGGGACTTTTGAGGAAGATTCAGGAATATCCCCCGACCGAGAAGCGTCAAATCTCTTAGCCCCTCCTTCGAGCCGGGGCGAGCGGCGAGGTCGATTTTTTGCGGCCATTCTTTCGCAGAAAGTACCGAGTCATGAGTTAAAAGAAAAAAAAAATCAATAACAGAATATAAGGACAAAAAAGTTCAAAAGCGAACCAATCTCGGCCTCGTGTCTTGGGCCTTCAGACAAGACAAAGGGGGTCGCAAGGTATGTCGCCCTTAGGATCTGGACGCATCATACTCGCCAACGACTTTATCATCTCCAAAGTCTCCAGGTCGGCCTCACCCAAGTCTTTCACTGAGTAGATGTAATCGCCCGGCCGCCTGTAGAAGTGAGCCTCGTTCCACATGATGGGAAAGTAAGGTGGGCGAGCATCCCGTCCGGTGGACCTCGACGACACGGCCTTACCGGCCTCTTGGTGGGAGCGATCCGAGAAATCGCGGCTTTTCGGGCCGCTCCCAACGACTCTCGGAATGCTTTGAAAAACCGGTGGTGGGTCTTCTGCATTTTAAAGGAGACTTGCTCCCTCTTCTCCTTGTTGGCCTTCTCCCTGAGCTAGCTCAGCTCAAAGAGAGCAAAGAAAAGCATCATCGACACCGGCCGACCCAGCTTGGTCAGCAGCACCTCAAAAGTCTTTAAAAACGCCCATGCGTTCGGATGAAAGCGAGAAGGCGACCCCGATATGGCGCAGAGGCGTCGCGTTGGAATTCGGTAAAAGGAGGGGTAATCTTCATCTTCTCGAACACGAGCCGATACATCGTGAACTTGAAGTTGGAAGAATAAGTGGCGATATCTTCGCCGTCCTTCATGCCTCTTACCCTCCAGCCCGGTGAGTCTTCAAGGCGGCTCCGTAGATCGGGCAAAGCATCGTGGCCGGCCGTAATAATGCTCCTATTAGAGCGAAGAGTTTCCGACACCCAAGACATGTCGGATATATCTCGAGCTACATCGCTTGGACTTCGGCCGACCGCCCGTTCGACCCTCCGACGTTGGCTTCGGATCGAAATATTGACTTGGCTGAATCACTTCTTCCTCGCGGGCCGCTTCATCTCGGCCGCCTTCGGCCTCTACCATCTCCTCGTCCGCGACTGGGACAACGCTAGGCTCTTCATCATCAATGATAATCACCTCAGCATCTTCTTCTTCTCCCTCCACTCGAGAAACAACATCCTTGGCGGTGGGAGGCGCTTCGCCGCTCCGCAGAATGGACGGACACGGAACCGATACTCTTGGAGTGGCGATCCTCGGCCGGAAGAACGAGAACTCGAGCCCGTCTTTGCTCGAGAGCTCGCTTGAAGAGCTAGAACCTTTGTCGCCCGAAGACGACTTAGGCTCCGCTTCGTGGACATTGGGCTCGCCCGGCCTCGACATGTATGTAGCGAAAGATTGTGGTGGTTTTCCGGGAATACGGGCGGTCAGTTTCGTCCGTGGCATGCAAACAGCACCTGTGATAAAGGGAACGAGTCAGGTCGGCCGAGCAGAGCACTCATGAGAGGGGGCGGTTTGGCCATCCCTCGACCTGACACCCCCTATCACGAGGCGTGGAAAAGCACGAAGTACTTTCAAGAAAAAACTCAAGTTTAAAAAAGCAAAGGGAGAGATCGATTCATACCTTAAGCAGATGTGGTGGATCGGTCGCTAGTAGACAGAAACAGCTTCGGATGCAAGTCGGCGGTAGACGAGTCGGTCGTTGGCAGAGCAATTCTTGGAAGTGTGAGAAATGAACTCAGCAGAAGGGCTATTTATAGTGCGATTTTACGCGCGAAGGGACCAGGGATACGAAAAGAGTCACAACGCCGTCTTCTCACCAATGGTTGTCTATAGACAGCCTCGGAAACACCAAACGTCGCGTCTTAAATGTCAGTAAAGACCAACCGTCACGACAGCACGGCCGACGGTTGACAAGCGGTCGACACCGCCCTACAGAGAAAGCGAACGGCCGCGTCCGTTTCGTCAAGATAACTTCACTCCTGGATGCATCGATTCAAGCCTCAGCCCGCTCTTAAGCGACCTAGGCTTGGGGGGCAATCGTTCACGGGTGTATTAGCAAATACGAGGATCGCCAGCAAAGATTGGACTGCGGCCCGACCCATCACGATCGCCCAAACACGCGCTTGGAGCGCATTCTCGCCGGCGAAATCTTCGCGAAAGCGGTCGGACCTCGCGGTATATATACGCCATTCGCATATGGTTTCAGTGCACGTTCTCTAACCTTGTGCTATCTCGCCCGGCGACCTCTCACTAGATCGTCGAGTGTCTTTTGCAGTACCACCCGAGGTGTTCTGGCGTGAAGCGGGACCGGTCCTTTCACTCATTCAACGGCCGCCCATCGACGGATCAATCAACACTTCAACTCTTCATTGGTCAAGTCACGATCACTAATTTTAATGTTATTGAAGTATTTTGATATATAAGGTGTTCTTTATGCGAAATGATCGGTATAACGAGTTCTAATAAATAAGTCTACTTATGCGAATTAAAAATAATAAAAAAACCCAAAAAAGGAATTTAGCATCGGTTATTTAAGATGACCGATGCTAAAAGTCTAAAAATGGACATTTAGCATCGGTTATTTATTATGACCGATGCTAAAAGTCACAAAAATGGACCTTTAGCATCGGTTATTTAAGATGACCGATGCTAAAAGTCATCAAAAATGGACATTTAGCATCGATTGTTTATTATGGCCGATGCTAAAAGTCACAAAATGGACATTTAGCATCGGTTGTTTAATATGACGATGCTAAAAGTCACAAAATGGACCTTTAGCATCGGTTATTTATATAACCGATGCTAATAGTATGTTTACAAGAGATAAAAAACACTAACGAAACGACATTTAGCATCAGTTTTTTGAAAATCTGATGCTAAATGTCACCTTTAGCATCGGTTATTTAACCGATGCTAAATGTCAGACATTTAGCATCGGTCGAATTAGCATCGACATGGATAACCGATGCTAAATGTCTTTTCGCACTAGTGCGTGCCGCTGAGAAGCGACCGTCGCGACCTTCCCGCTACTCAAAATTCAGTTACAAAACTGATCACTTCTTCTTCTTAGTGGGTTTTTATGGTCATGATTGTGAATTTATGTGATTGTCTACTGATCCTAGGCTATATAAAGGCTCTCTCTTCACTTGTAAAAAAAAGCTTGTCACTTGCAAAATTACTCTAAAGTTTAATTTATGTTCTTTACATTTCCAGCACTTTACATTTCAGTTCTTTATCGCTTTGCTTATATTCTTGTCATTTACATTATGTTATTTATTTTTATGTCATTCTCTTCTACTCCCTTGTCTACTATGATCATGTGTGAGTAGACCTCTTTAGTCTTGGGATTGTGGAAACAATCCAATGATGGGTCCCTAAACAATTCCAAGACTAAACTCTATCTTATTAGAACTTGATTTTTAATCTAGCCTCATCATTCTTATTTCATAAATCAAATATCAAACGAGGTACCGAGAGGTGAAGTTTGATATTGGAACAAATGAGGTTAGACAAGGCATATCAAAACATGAGAATAGCTTTGATCGTTTTGGGACAATAAGGTTGCGCTTAATGGGTCTCTGCGATGATCAACCATGATAATAGGCTTGATCATTCTTGTATTCCGAGAGGAAACTTGAATTACACCAAAAGAATACCTTGTCCTTAAAAACAATTTCAATATAAGATAGAGTATAGTTAAGGGATTGTTAAATTTCCATCATTGTGATTTGTCCCATAATCCTGAGACACTTTAATATTCTGAATATTAATTAAACAAATATTCATTTTTCCTAAAAATCATTTCCTTTAGCTAATCACCACTAAAAAATAAATTGGTAATCACAAAAGTCTCTGTGGGATCGATACTTTTTATTACGCGATAGAACCGTGAACTTGCGGCCTATCAAATATGGCTTGGTGGAAAGATGGGTTGTGGAGAGTCAGCTATGGGTGTTAGGTTAAGATTAAGGAATTGGTTTAGATTTGAGGAGGTTATGGTGTTGATACCAGTTTAGATTTGAGGAGGTGATGGTGTTGATTGTTTTGAGTAGAGAGTTGTTGGTTTCTATATTGATGGCAGCTAAGAGTTGGTCAAGGTTGTGTGAGGTTACAGAGAAATGGTATGATTAGGTGAGGGTTCAGTGTTTGGTGCAGTGGCAATTGGCATAGTTGTAGGTGAGAAGGGTTGGACTGAGATAGGTGCATTGGCAATAGGTGAGAAAGGTGGAAGAGTTGGCATTTGTTCAGGAAACATAGAGGGAAGAGGGGTTTGGTTAATGGGTGAAGAAATGTTTAGGTTCAACTCCCCCTGAGGTGATGCATAAGTGAATTCCATGTGAGGCTCAGCAATGTCCTCCCCCAAATTTGTTTGAGAAGGTTCAATGACAATTGCCTGAGCAGGGTCAACCTTCTCAACTTGAGAACCTTCAATGATGTCTGCCTTAGCAGAATCTTCTTTCTCAGCTAACTGATTTTCCCTTTCTTTAGTGGCCTGATCACTTCTTCTTCTTAGTGGGTTTTTATGGTCATGATTGTGAATTTATGTGATTGTCTACTGATCCTAGGCTATATAAAGGCTCTCTCTTCACTTGTAAAAAAAAGCTTGTCACTTGCAAAATTACTCTAAAGTTTAATTTAAGTTCTTGCATTTTATTCTTAAGCTTTTGTTCTTTTATTTTCATGTTCTTTACTTTCTTGCAATTTTAGTTTATGTTCTTTACATTTCCAGCACTTTACATTTCAGTTTTATCGCTTTGCTTATATTCTTGTCATTTACATTATGTTATTTATTTTTATGTCATTCTCTTCTACTCCCTTGTCTACTATGATCATGTGTGAGTAGACCTCTTTAGTCTTGGGATTGTGGAAACAATCCAATGATGGGTCCCTAAACAATTCCAAGACTAAACTCTATCTTATTAGAACTTGATTTTTAATCTAGCCTCATCATTCTTATTTCATAAATCAAATATCAAACGAGGTACCGAGAGGTGAAGTTTGATATTGGAACAAATGAGGTTAGACAAGGCATATCAAAACATGAGAATAGCTTTGATCGTTTTGGGACAATAAGGTTGCGCTTAATGGGTCTCTGCGATGATCAACCATGATAATAGGCTTGATCATTGTTTCAAGACACATTCTTGTATTCCGAGAGGAAACTTGAATTACACCAAAAGAATACCTTGTCCTTAAAAACAATTTCAATATAAGATAGAGTATAGTTAAAAGATTGTTAAATTTCCATCATTGTGATTTGTCCAATAATCACGAGACACTTTAATATCGAATATTAATTAAACAAATATTCATTTTCCTAAAAATCATTTCCTTTAGCTAATCACCACTAAAAATAAATTGGTAATCACAAAAGTCTCTGTGGGATCGATACTTTTATTACGCTATAGAAGCAAGTGAACTTGCGGCCTATCAAATATGGCTTGGTGGAAAGATGGGTTGTGGAGAGTCACTATGGGTGTTAGGTTAAGATTAAGGAATTGGTTTAGATTTGAGGAGGTTATGGTGTTGATACCAGATTTAGATTTGAGGAGGTGATGGTGTTGATTGTTTTGAGTAGAGAGTTGTTGGTTTCTATATTGATGGCGGCTAAGAGTTGGTCAAGGTTGTGTGAGGTTCTGAGAGAAATGGTATGATTAGGTGAGGGTTCGGTGTTTGGTGCAGTGGCAATTGGCATAGTTGTAGGTGAGAAGGGTTGGAGTGAGATAGGTGCATTGGCAATAGGTGAGAAAGGTGGAAGAGTTGGCATTTGTTCAGGAAACATAGAGGGAAGAGGGGTTTGGTTAATGGGTGAAGAAATGTTTAGGTTCAACTCCCCCTGAGGTGATGCATAAGTGAATTCCATGTGAGGCTCAGCAATGTCCTCCCCCAAATTTGTTTGAGAAGGTTCAATGACAATTGCCTGAGCAGGGTCAACCTTCTCAACTTGAGAACCTTCAATGATGTCTGCCTTAGCAGAATCTTCTTTCTCAGCTAACTGATTTTCCCTTTCTTTAGTGGCCTGATCCTTCTCAACTACCATTGTAGGCACATATTCTATTATGGCGTCATTGATCTCAACATTCAAGTTGAATGGAGTAGTGTTGTCAAGCACAACAATATCTTCTGACTTGGTGCCACCAGAAGATCCAATGTGCAACTCTTCAGTCTTCTCTCCAGAGTCTTGAACACCAGCAACCTTCTCTGGTGTGTTTTGAATTTCTGGAGGCTCTAACTCAACGAATCTTTGCTCCAAATTTCTAGTGGCTTCTTGATCAAAGAGATTCCATTTCTTTCTCTCCCTGTCTCTAGTGAATACCTTAGTTAAGGGTGCCCTTCTCAAGTGCAGCAACTTGAGGAATTGGATCATTTCTCCTTTTACTTCTCTTCTTTCTTCTTATTACCATTTCCTCAGGCCCTTCAGGCATAACTTCTTCAGAAACTTCAGCCAATGGCTTAGTTTTCTGTTTCTTCTTTCTTTTGCCATCCTTCTCTTCTTCCTTGATAGTCACCTCAATTTTCATGAGCTTGAGGCTATTGGGTTTCTCAGTAATATCTTCAGCCACAGATATCTTCACTCCATAATGCTTGAACACTTTGGAGAGTGCCTTTCTATATGGCAAGGAAGTGGAAGCTTTATCTGCCCTAATAGCATTGATCATATGATGCACCATTAAGAAGAATGCACGCTAAGCGAGGTTTAGGTGATCATGTGGTACAACAAGATACAATCTCCGGTGGTGACCTTCTTGAATGAGCACGCTCACAGGCATCAAGGCGTGTGAACAGATATGATGAAGGATTCTAACCTTATCTTTGAGGTTTGGGGAAGAAATCGATAGAGAAAGGTCGGTGAGAAGGGTGGTTTTAACTTCATCCAAAGAAATGCCTAAAGCATTGTACCAGTCTTACGAGTAGAGTTTGTTCCCTTTATCACGGTATCCCAAATTCTCTTCCAAGTGAAGAAGGAGTCATGATGAATTGATGGTGGTTGATCCAGTAGTTATGAATAGGGGTCAAGTTTGATGGTCGCCCTTTCATAGAGTTCCCTAGCACTAGATGGACAGAGAAGTTCATCAATGGTGATGAAATCTTCCCATTTCTGATATGTGATAAATGGACTCACATTCCATCCACACTTCTCAATGTCATCCATGAAATACACTGTACCTAATACAATGGTTTTGGATGACCATTTGGACTTTTCAGGCTCCTTTCTCTTCTTACTTGGTGAATTATTCTTAGTATCTTGAGAAGGTTCAACCTTCTCCTTACCCTTTCCTTCCTTCTTTTTCTCTTGTTCTTTCTTAACTGCAAGTTTTGCAGTTGGATGAGATGGTTCTGTTACTTTCATTTCTTGCTCTGTGTTTCTTTCCTCAACTTGTTCAACAACAATGGAACATCAACATTACTTCTCGTTGTATTGCTTGATGTTGAATTCTTCTTAACTCGCATAGATCGCCTTGGATTTCCAGTTGGTGTGTGCTTCAATTTTAAAGGTCTAGATTTCAAGGGTTTCACTTCAACGACGGGTTGTGGAGGACCAACTAGAATAAAGTTTGGAATGTATGAATCGGTCTCGTGGGAGTGTGAATTAGAGTAGGTTGAAGTGGGTTATGCGATATTGGTTCATATCATTTAAGGGTGTGTGATTTAAGAGTGGGAGAGAGCGGTTAACTGTCGTGCGAGAAAGGAGAGAGTTATGAGAGAGGGAACAGAAGGAATGTGCTTTTAATGAGCACATAACAATCATTGACCAACGGTTAAGGAGTTAACTCCTAAGGAAATAACTGATTTGGCAGTTGATTGTGGCGTGAGAGAGATGGGGGAGAGAGAAGAGCCGTTACAACGGCTAGTGATCAGTGCATTCTAATGCACTCGTTATAGCTTTTCACTTGGTGATTTTAATTGTTCTTTGTACCTAATTTTTGAGTCTTAGCACGTTTCTAGACTTTGGGTCTTATTGGAGCAGTATAGCAATTTATTGCTTAATTCTTGTTTTATTGCATATTGACCCATGTCAACTCTGCAGGCCATAACTTTGGCTACGATTATCCGATTGAGGCGTGCAAGTATGCGTTGGAAAGCTAAGGAACAAAGCTACAATTCTTCTGTTGAGCCCAAAACTAAACTCGGAAGTATTGATGGTCAAAACTGCAAAATAAAGAAGCAGTCTGTGTAAACCGGGTTTTGGGCCAAATATTGGTTTGTTATCGGGTTTTTACCTAAGAACCCGTTTAGGAACTTAGGGTTTCGTTTTCCTTTATATCCGGTGGTCAGCGACCGTTGTGGATTTTACGCATTCCTACTTTCAATTTTACGTTTTGTGCCCTAACCTCCATGGAAGCTTAAAGCCACTAGATCAATCTATTGGTGAAGGGTGTTCTTTGTAAGGATTTTGAGGTTCGGTGCTTTAATGTTTATTTCGTTTTTATCGTTTTAATTCTTTCTCTATCAATTTCATATTTGTAATTCTTGCTGCAGATTCGGTTTGTGTTTTGCTTAATTACTCAAACTCGTGATTTGCTTATGTGATTAGTTTCTGATTCGGCTTTTTGCTTAATCACTTAATCATGATTCTATTTCACAACTTTCATCATTTGAACTATTTTATCGCTTGTTTAATCTAGTTTGGATAGGAATTGATAGAGTCTATGGCGCTTGTTTATAGGATTGTGTAATTCGGTTATGATATTAATTGTGTTCTGCGGCGCTTGTTCACTATCACGATTGATTGAACACACTGTTTTGACGCTTGCTTTAAAACATTGTGAATTCGTATGAACTGACTAACGCTTGTTTAGTTAGTTTATTGTCAGTCAAGAATTATCAAACCTCTTGCACGAATCTTTATTTTAGAGCCGATGATAAATCCAAGAAGCGGACGCGAAACCAATGGATTGATTGTCTATCTTTAATTGTTTTTTTCCTTCATTAAACATCAAACTCTTTTCCTAAAAAAAACCCCCTTTTACTGTTAACTTTTTTCTTGATTTTGGTAATTTCAAAATTAGAGATCCTCGTGAGACGACCAAGGTTAACTTACCTTGATACTATATTTGAATACTTTTTAATTATTTTGACCCGCGTACGACCGCTGATCAAATTGGCGCCGTTGCCGGGGATCTCTAATTAGGGATTTCCAATTTCAAGAACCCCACTAACCACTAATTTGTTTTTCCTTTAGTTTTGCTTCTTTGCAGGTTCTTTCGATTTCGGCTTCGTTCAATTCTGACTCCGATTAAGTGGAAAAAAATCGATTTTTTTGGGTGATCTCGTCAGATCTCCTCGAAAATTGGTCAGAAAATCAGAAAAAAATCAAGGAGTAGGACTCCCAAAGGGAGCTTAGGCCGAAAAATCCAAAATTCCTTCTTTTACATTTTTGTTTCAATTATTTTAATTTTTCATATTTTCAAAAAAAATCCAAAAAAAAATTGCATGTCTTTATTTTGATTTTATTAGATTTTTAGTGGTGTTTTTAATTTTTTAGATTAGATCTAATTCATTTTTGATTTTCTACCTTAATTTTAGCATTAGCTTGAAGTTTCTGATTGATCCATTTATTTTGATTTTTTTTATTTACCTAATGTTTAGCGATTCTTCTTTTTTTATTCTGATCCTGATTTTGTTAACAATGACATGACTGCTATTTATGAACCCTCACTAGAGGATCTTGTAAAACAAATGGCTATTCAAAATCTTATATTCCAACAAAGAACAGATTCAACATTTAGGGAATTAGAGATAATATTTGGACAGCTAACCTCTGCAGTTAATCAGATGCAGGCCCAAAGATTAAACCAGGAAGTAGTGATTCCTAATGTCCCAAATACTCCCATTTTCAGTGCAACTACTCCTGTTGAAACTCCAGAGGTACCCACATCAGTTGTTATGAAAAATTACAAGGTTGCTGAACATGTTGGTCATGAGCAATACCCACCACTACTACCCTTCCCTCAAAGAGAAGTGACTAAAAAACACCCCATGGAAGAGCATTCCCTTTGTAAAATGGAATTGCTTGATGGTTTGGTTGATTATACATGTTCGGATAATCCTTCTCTTTGTGCTGAGATTGAAAATACTTTGCAGGTTGATACACTTTCCATAAATGATGTTGTGGATGTAGTTGTTGCTACCATTGAGCCAACACATGATGCAGATCTCAAACCACTCCCTGAAAATTTTAAATATGCATATTGAAGGGAAGAGAATATTTTTCTGTGATTATTTCATCTAACCTTGATTTTGAGCAGGAAAAGATGCCTCCAATTCTAAGGGAACATAGGAAAGGTATCGGATGGACCTTGGCGGACATTCCTAATAAGAATGTGTGGCAAACACAACAACAATTCAGCCCCTTGATTCTGGATGTATGGAAGAAGAAGGTGACCAAACATGTGTGTGGTAACCATAAAAGAGCTTTCACTACCAAATACCAACCGCACACAAGATTCAAGTTCCACCTTCAAGAGGGAGTTTTCTTTCCTTATCCTTAAGTTATATATGTTGCTTACATTGAGGACAATGTGTGATTTAAGTGTGGGGGTGTGTCTTTTTGCTTTTATGTTTTTAATTTTTAACTATAAAAAAAGAAAAAAATTGTTGCATGTTTTTCCATGAATACTATGTTTGTACAAGTTGTGAGTGATTTTGACTATTTAGGATCATGGATGATTTGGCATGATTTGATTGATTTCTTGTTGCTCTTGGTATAATAAGTTGGGTATGAGCACTAAATACTGCATCATCTGTGATAGTCATTATTCCTGGTGAGAATTGAGCCTTTTTATGGATGGACCACATTTTTCCATTCTCTCTTTTCTTGTGTGTGACTCACTCATGTTTGTTAGTTACTCTAGAACTTGACTTGATTCTTGTTGAAACACTTGTTCACATGCATGTTTGAAATGATCTAGGCAATTCTGTTTTCTTAGCTACTAGCCAAATAAGCCTACCTTAAATTTATCCCTTTATGTAAGCCCCTCTGAGCCTTTTTATCCCATTTTTTGTTTTATAGCTCATTACAAGACTAAAAGAGAAAAACAATGATATTACCCAATCTTAGAGGGTGAAGGAGCTTTGATTTGAAAATTGTCATATCCATAAGTGTGGGGTGTCCAAATTGTGTAATCGTGGCTCTCACTTGGGTTGATTCTTGGGTTTTCAAAGGAAAATTTGGCAAGTACATTTGTATAGAAAAATACTCCTCAAAAAGAAAAAAAAATGAAAAAAAAAGAAAAAAAATAGAAAAAGAAAAAAAATTCAAAAATAATAGAAAAAAAAATTGGAAAGTGTATATATCTTTTTATTTTTGTATCAAGGAGAGTGAATGTTGTGTGAAGAGAGTTATGGAGAGAAGTATTAAAATTGTGAAGTTAGTCATATATTGTTGAAGTTGGACCTCTCATGCTCACTTTCTGATTGATTTTCATTGCTTCTTTATCCTCTTTGATTCTTTTTAGCTTAGTTCCCCCTTAGGATTATTCCACCTTGACCTTGGCCCCATTACAACCCTTATAAAGACCTTTTGATCTTATGTGCATGTGTTCTTAAGTGTGGATGTTAGAAGCTTGTCAAGCATATGGTAGTGCTAACTTTCATTGATGTGCTTATTATATATATGAGAGTAAACACAAGCCTGAGACACTTGAGTGATTGAGAGCATTACTTATATAAATCCTGTGAGGACTCATCACTTATGATTCACTCGTTGGTGCTCTATCCTCTTGTTTACCTTGATTGCAATCAAGTGCTATCTCTGAATGCCATTCTCCTTGAAGCCTAAGAAAAGCATCTCTCTTATGACTTTGCAATCATTGGGTTCATTGGGAATTCATGTTTTGTTTTTATGTCTTGTTTTTGTGTTTTGCCGGAGTGCAAAAGCTTAAGTGTGGGAGAATTTAATCGGTGCATTCTAATGCACTCGTTATAGCTTTTCACTTGGTGATTTTAATTGTTCTTTGTACCTAATTTTTGAGTCTTAGCACGTTTCTAGACTTTGGGTCTTATTGGAGCAGTATAGCAATTTATTGCTTAATTCTTGTTTTATTGCATATTGACCCATGTCTACTCTGCAGGCCATAACTTTGGCTACGATTATCCGATTGAGGCGTGCAAGTATGCGTTGGAAAGCTAAGGAACAGAGCTACAATTCTTCTGTTGAGCCCAAAACTAAATTCGGAAGTATTGAAGGTCAAAACTGCAAAATACAGAAGAAGTACAGTGTAAACCGGGTTTTGGGCCAAATATTGGTTTGTTATCGGGCTTTTACCTAAGAACCCGTTTAGGAACTTAAGGTTTTCGTTTTCCTTTATATCTGACTGGTCAGCCGCCGTTGTGGATTTTACGCATTCCTACTTTCAATTTTACGTTTTGTGCCCTAACCTCCATGGAAGCTTAAAGCCTTAGATCAATCTATTGGTGAAGGGTGTTGCTGTAAGGATTTTGAGGTTCAGTGCTTTAATGTTTATTTCGTTTTTATCGTTTTAATTCTTTCTCTATCAATTTCATATTTGTAATTCTTGTTGCGATTCGGTTTGTGTTTTGCTTAATTACTCAAACTCGTGATTTGCTTATGTGATTAGTTTCTGATTCGATTTTGCTTAATCACTTAATCATGATTCTATTTCACAACTTTCATCATTTGAACTATTTTATCGCATGTTTAATCTAGTTTGGATAGGAATTGATAGAGTCTATGGCGCTTGTTTATAGGATTGATGAGAATTCGGTTATGATATTAATTGTGTTATTCGACGCTTGTTCTTTATCACGATTGATTGAACACCTTTAATTTTGACCACTTGCTTTAAAACATTGTGAATTCTTATGAAGCCCGACTAACGCTTGTTTAGTTAGTTTATTGTCGATCAAGAATTATCAAACCCCTTGCACGAATCTTTATTTTAGAGCCGATGATAAATCCAAGAAGCGCACGCGAAACCAATGGATTGATTGTCTATCTTTAATTGTTTTTTTCCTTCATTAAACATCAAACTCTTTTCCTAAAAAAACCCCCCTTTTACTGTTAACTTTGTTCTTGATTTTGGTAATTTCAAAATTAGAGATCCTCGTGAGACGACCAAGGTTAACTTACCTTGATACTATATTTGAATACTTTTTAATTATTTTGACCTGCGTACGACCGCTGATCAAATAACTAGCCGTTGTAACTGCTCTTCTCTCTCCCGATCTCTCTCACGTCACAATCAACTGCCAAATCAGTTATTTTCTTAGGAGTTAACTCCTTAACCGTTGGTCAATGATTGTTATGTGCTCATTAAAAGCACATTCCTTCTTTTCCCTCTCTAATTTGCTTCTAGCATATCCACTTATAGTAGAACACCATTCAGAATACTTAAGCTTTAGTTCATAAGGTTTGTTATCATTAAAATCATATATCAAAAAGGATTTTATCTCAACACAACAATGGTTTCATTTATATTCTTTGGCTCTAGTTTCATTTATATTCTTTGACTCTATCTCTGAGATTAGAGCATTGTGAGAACCTTTTTTCTAAATAAACTCCTTGTTCTTACTGGTTTAGAAGTATCTCAAATGATTTGCTCTTGTGGATGATGGGTAACTAATCTCCCGGCTCCTTGGTAGTTCGGAAGCTTGAGTTGGTTGGTTCATTGAATTTCTTTGTGGTTGAGAAGGGTTATTTTTAGTGTTGAACTCATCCTTCTCATGTTTCTCATCACTCTTCTCATTAAGCTTATATCGCACTTGTCTCATCATTTTCTTCTTCTCTTTCGGTTGAGCAGTTAGTTTCAATAAACATAACATGCATGCTTTATTCTACCTCTTTAGTTCTAAGGTTGTAGACTCTATATGCTTTAGATGTGAGAGAATATCCTAAGAATAGTGTTGGATCGACTTAGCATCAAACTTTCCTAGATTATCCTAGTTATTTAACACATATGATCCTGACCAATCACATGGAAATAAGATATGATAGGCTTATTTTCTTTCCAAAGTTCATAGGGTGTTTTGTTTAGAGTTTTTCTAATTGTTGCTCTATTCAAAAAATAGCAAGCAGTGTTTACTGCTTCTACCTAAAAATACTTTTCAAATTTTCAATAATTCAGGAGTGTTCTAGCCATTTCTTGCAATGTCCTATTTTTCCTTTCAACTACTCCATTCTGTTGAGGAGTTCTTGGACAAGAGAAGTTGTGAGACACACCATTCTCTTCAAGAAAGTTTTTAAATAAGGTATTTTCAAATTCTCCCCCATGGTCACTTCTAATTGCAACAATGTTAGAACCTTTGTCTTTTTGAACTCTTTTAAAAAATGCTTTGAAGTTTTCAAAAGCTTCATCTTTGTTTTTTAGAAAAATCACCCATGTGAATCTAGAGTAGTCATCTACAATGACAAAACCATATCTTTTCCACTTAGTGGCATGCTTAGTGGGACCAAAAGTTCAGTATCTGAGAAGTTCCAATGGTCTATGAGTAGATATCATGTTTGATTGGTTTAAAAGATGATTTAACGTGCTTTCCTTGAATGCATGCCTCACATGATCTATCCTTCTCATACTTCTCCTATGCCACATCCATTTGTCATCTTCCTTAGAAATGAGACACATTTGGTTTGGAAGATCATCAAGACAAATGCTATAGAGATTATTTGTTCTATGACCAGTAAAAATTGTTTTTCCAGACTCTAGACTATTTATTTTGCACACATCACATTTAACAGACACTTAATGTCCAGAATCACACAACTGACTTACACTAAGTAAGTTGTGTTTCAATTCTTTCACAAATTGAACATTTTGAATCTGTGCAGAGTTTATTTTACCTACTGTACCAACTCCTTTGATGAAATCACAGTGTTTTTCTTGATGCTATTAGACATTGCATTTGAATTTGACAATGATTTAAGTACCCATTTGTTTTTTGGTCCTTGAGGGTTAATTTTCATAATCATAAGATCTTTTTGCTTAGAATTACAAACTGACATATGATGTCGGTTGCTTGCATCTTGAGCATTTGAGTTTAGGTTTTTTCTGTTTTTTGACAGATTTACCTTTCTTCTGAGTTGACTCTTCTTAAAGAAGTTATACTCACTTGAGAAGCTTCAAGATTTTGTGCACACATCATAAGCTCATTTGTTAGATTACTAACTTGTTTTCTCAAAGATATATTTTCTGTTTCAAGTTCTATATTAGATGCAATTGATTTTTCAGCAACTTTCAAGTTGAGAAGATTGAACTGTTCAGATAGTTTGAAATGAGACTATATTAAAATATGAACAGTGCTATCAAGTCTTTCCTTATGAATTTTTAACTCCTCATTTTACGCTTTCAAAATATTTATTTGATCTTTGAAAAACATGCATTTTTGAGAAAGGATGTTTGAGTCATAGAGTAAGCTATCAAATGAAGATTCAACTTCTTTACAAAATTCACATTTAGAAGGTTCAGAGTCATATACCTCTTCTTATTGAGAACCTGCCATGATACATAGATTTGCTTCTTCCTCTTCATGCTTACTTGATGATTCTTGATTCATCCCAGTTGCCGATGAGAGCTTTCTTTTTAGCTGAGAATCTTTTAGGCCTTTCTTGTTAAGAAGGGGACAATCTTGTTTCATGTGCCCAGGTTTCTTGCATTTATAGCATATGATTTTTGATTTGTTTCCATCTCCTTTGAATGTGTCTTTTCTGAATTGAGGTCTTCCTCTTCTTTTGTTGTTTAGCCATCGACTGATTGTTTTTGAGATCAAGGCTAATTCTTCTCCTTGAATATCCTCATCCTCTCTCTTTCTCTTCATCATCCATCTCTTGAGAAGATTTAAGTGCTAATGCTTTTCCTCTGTGAGAAGGGTTGTTTTCTTCCTTTTGAGAAGCTTTCAAAGCCACTGCTTTTCTTTTTGGATGTAACTCTTCCATGAGTTCTTGTTCATGGATCTTGAGTGAGCCTAGCAGATAGTCAATGACAATTGAAGACAAAGTTTTTGCTTCCTCTATAAGCATGGTTTTATTTGGTCTCCAATATTTTGGGAGACACTTGAAGCTTCTAACCTTCTACCGGCATTGGGATAGGTTTTCCCCGAAACACTTAGACCATTTATGATGGTGGTGAATCTCTTGAACATTTCATCAATAGTTTCTTCTTGATCATTGTCATTTTGAACATTTCAAACTCATGAATGAGCATTCCTTTCTTGGCTTCTTTAATTTGATCAGTTCCTTCATGAGCAGTTTGTAAAGTATCCCATATTTATTTTGCAGTATCTTTCCCAACAATCTTGTCATATTCAGCTCTTCCCAAAGCACACTTGAGATAGTACTTTGCTTTAGCGTTTTGTAGTACACGATGCTTCTCATCATTAGTCCAATCAGCCTAGGCTTAGGAACACGAGTATTTGGAGCCGTTCCATCCATAGTGGGAATGAATGGTCCATTCTCAACTATATCCCAAATATCATTGTCTTGAGATTCAAGGAACAATTTCATTTGGCTTTTCTAGTAATAGTAGTGTTCTCCATTAAACCACGGTGATGCATTAGATGAAGCACCTTACGGTAGGAAGGCAACGAGAATTTAGTTTGGTCATGACTTCTTCCAAGATCTTTTCCTCTGCCTTTGCATTAAGTGAGCTCAGCCCAGTCGAGCTCACGATACCAATTGAAGTCAATAAAAGTCACAAGAAAGGGGTTGGAATTTTGACCCTTTTGAAATTCACCTAAAAGCATATTAACTTTATATACACACATTACTATAATTTTAAGATAGTGATTTTACTTGGGTGAGAAGGGTGAGAACTATTTTCTTCACAAGTTAACGAAGGTGAGAAGGTTCGAACCAAACTATCTTCGCAACTATTTACTTGAGTTGAGAAGGGTCAGTTGTTTCTTACTTACTCAGTACTTCTTAATATGAAATTATACCAAGTGTGAGTGTTAGATAGATAAAATTAGTTTCTACCTCAAGGGAGTAAACTATTCAATTTTCTGAAGTGGTATATCAAGGTGTTTACCCTAGATTTTGGTAAACACCGCTTTTGGAATTACTCATTGACTTGCGGGATCAACCAGTAAATCCCAAGACTGGTTTGGTTATTGTGTAAAATTGTTTTCTGTGAATTGGGTAACTTTGCATAAAAATAAAGAAGATAACTGAAAAGTGCTGAAACACAGTAGATTAAAAACACGTAAAGAGTGCAGGAATTTAAAGGAAAGCAATTAAGACGCATTAATAGAAAGGGTGGTACGCAAGTTCATACATTTGCGTTCAGTTGCTCGTGTCTCACGGTAGTGTGTTGGAGGTTAGGCGTAAGAAACTAAGTATGAGAAAATGCGACTGTTTTCCATCGGGAAAACTCTTATTTATACTACTTACACAAGGAGGAAAATTCAAAAACTAAGTAAGCGCCTAAGAATTTGAAAATGATAACCAGGGCTTGTCTTGACTATGATTTTCTTGATCGGTCTTGCGAACTCCTCTATCGAATAGAGCCTTTTCTTTCTTCATATCTTCTAAGTCATTTAGTCTTGTCGAATTCCCTTTTGAACTAGTTCCCAGAGTCAAATTTAACACTTCTTCTCTTGGAATGGTGAGTCAAACCTCGTTGTTGCATTTAATGGCGCTTTGTCGAAAAAGCGAGCTAACAAATTGCCCCCAAAAGTTGTCGTTTTATTGAACTTTGATGAAGGAGAAAATGAAATTTTTGAGAACAAGCGGTGTAGTGTCGAAACACACGGCGTCATCAACGATAATAAGACATGAAGGACATTTTTCAAATGATGTGACTTAATGGCGCCACTAACTTTCGGATGTTGTGGGCCACATTTGCGTTGGAACTTCCCCTTTACTCAATTACAATAACTGCTCTTCTGTAGAGAAACTCAGAGGTTTTGCACATTTTCCCTCGTCATGAGCAGCTATAAATAGGGAAGTCACTCTTCCACTTCTTCTTTTTCAGAAACTCTTTTCCCATTTTTGCGAAACTAGCGAGACAATGCTTTCTTCTTCCTTACGAACCATTGAGTGCTTACGCGATCACCATTAAAGCTTCCTCAAGCTTCAAAACTTCGCCTTTCTACTTTCATTCGTATTTCAACTTCATTTCTCACAAATCCTAAAGCGCGAAGCTCCACCATTCAAGCTGCTGTTCATCCATGGTGTCTTCTTCCCAGCATGTTACTGATTTCACCACTGAAGCATTCCAAACAAGGCCACATCCCTTTGTGGCTAAACCTAATAGGAGAGACCACGCTCTGGCTTGGGAGTAAGCATTTTGATTCTGGCGATGGACCCAATTCCTACGCCTTTATTGGTCCTCTACCGCATCTCTTGGGACCTTGAGGGCGTCAAGCCATATTCCACGGTCACGAAGGTAGTAAGCCTAAGGTTTTCACTCGAGGCCTACACGATGGATTTCATGGAGAAACTTGGTCATGTCTTTTATGCTTCTCCACCTACGAGGCAAGCCTACATCGATTGGCTCAACAAGGTAGAATCGAAGAAAGAAGGCGGTTTGGAAAAGACGAGGTATCTTTGACCTAATCCGACTATCGAGGTTTGGCCTAAAAATTTGAACCTATGATTATCGCAACACTTTGCACTTACGGGAGTTCTCCACGAGCGACTTGCACTTGAAATGTGGTGCGTGCTCCCGCTCTGTTAGATGTGGCGGCCATCAGCGGTTTGAAGCCTAGTGGAAGGACCTTTGATCCTGCGCGCTCGGCCCGAGTGTGCGCGGGCTCGATTTCACGTCAGCGATGGCGGCGGCGTTTACGGCGAAGACACATTGCCTTCCTCACCCTATGGCTAAGTTTTTCGTCTTTTGCTCTCCGATCGCCGCGGTGGACAAGGCTTACATGACTCAGCCATTCAACTTCATGACCAACGCGACATATGCCTCGACAAGCGACTTTTGGGAACCTCTACCATCGTTTGTCAAGCGGCTCTTACGGCGAAGGTATCCAAATCTCAAGGCTGCAAATTGAAAATTCACGATTTCGATTGAAAATGGATGCTCTCACCCCTCGATGGCCCCATTTGCGAAAGATCTTACGGACGAGTGGTTCAAGCGTGCATTTCTTGTGACGGACATCACATATGAAAGAGAAACCAACCAAATTTGGCAAGCTTTCTAACTCCCACTCTGCTATCAATCGGGTATCACACAATTCTCAGTGGAAGCGATTGAATTTGCATGAATATTTGCCAAATTTGGTCGCAAAGCGATTCGGGTTATGCCAAATTCACCCCAATCTCTTTTCTATACGAGCGAGGATTTATGGTATCCAAAGATCGAAGCGGCTCAAGGCAAGTCTAGATCTTCTTTGCTAAACATGTCCCCAAGTTCATTCCCATTGTCTTGAGGTTCATTCGCTTGTACCAAAGAATTCTTTGGTAGTGGACAAGCTACTACAAGACAAAAGCGTTGGCATTGATGAGGCGCTATGGTGTCGGACTTACGCTATGCTTTTCCTCGCGAAAACATGAGGCGACATCGAAGGTATGCAACCTTGTCATCCTTGGTTTACTTTGTTACCATTTCATTTTGATTCGTGTATAACACTCTCACACGTTTGTTCTTTGCCACGGTGCCCTTCGTTCTCTTGTTTCTTCCCGAGGTGGATCGAAGCACACAAAGGAAAAGCTAAAGAATGTGCTCACACTTCGCCGTCTAAACTAGAGGAGCATCTCGACCCGCGCATGAGTAATTGTCCTCCCTTTTTACTTCACTTTACACATACTATTCAACCACTAACCATCCCAATTTCTCTAAGGTCGAAAGAGGTCAAGTCGAGCCACTGATGTGTGCTTGACACCAGGCGAGGAACGAGGAGCTCTTTCAACGGTGGGAATAGTGACCCAACAGGAGCTCTTTTGATCGCGAGTTATGACCCCTTCCATATCTTCTTTTGTCTTCTACTAACGTTTCGTGTTTTGTTTGATGCTGCCGAGAACCCGGTAGGGCTACTTGGCCAATCAAGAGTGAGCTCGAAGGTTGTTGAAAATGTTTCATGACTACCACTCACCGCCCAAGCTCTACAAAAGCAAGGCATTCACGAAGACGCAGACATACTTGATGTTGACACACCTAGCCCATCTTCTCCAATTATTCCTTCCTCTCCCAAACCTCATGCGAAAGAAGCGAGACCAGATGGTGCCGACAACGCTCAAGGCGGTGCTCGAGGTGGAAGAAAGAGAAGAGGGTGATGAGATGGAAAAAGAGGAACTTTGAACACACCGAGTGAATCTCCCTCTGAAGCTTCTCCAACAAGCGTTTCAACACCAAGTGGCGACAAGCCCGAGCCCCTTGAACTTTGGAAACAAAGAAAAAGCGGCCAAACTCGATTACTTTAAACCGGGGGCTCTTGACTACCTCGCTCGTGACACACCCGCTCCACTAAATGCAACGCTTTTGCAAAATTCAGAGCTGAAATCCTTGACAATGGTACATTTCCAAGCAATCGAGGCGAGATCTTTCTAAAGTCTTTAAATTCAAGGGTTTATTCCACCAACTGAGCGTTCCTTCCTCCCCTAGCCCTCTTCTTGAATTCATCGTGGCTTTTGGCCCCCACTTGGACCAAATTGCTAATGATTTTGAGGAGAGGGAGAAAAGTAGTGGTACCCTCGAAAGCGCGAAAGAGCATTTGAAGCGGAGGTTCAAAGGTCGAGTGGATTTTTGAGCGACAAGATCTCAACCCTAGAAAACCGGTCTACATGAAGATGCTAATATCTTTGGAAAATTTGTGATGCGAAATTGCTCAAATCAAAGCGACTATCAAAGAGTTGCAATCAAAGCTCAAGGCAACCGAGGCGAGAGAGCTTTGGCTTTAAAGAATCTGGTGACCACTTGCCTAAGACTCATCTCTTTTATCCATAGCGAGAATGACTTTCCACACTAAGTCTCCTCGCCGTTGAAGGTCTTTAACTTAACCTTCACGTTATGCGCTTTAGCCACCCTTTCTTTTTGCCTGCGTAAGCACATCTAATGCGATTAATCTTTCTTCGTCTAAATCGACCAATTCATCCAACATCATATTGCAATAATAATCAGCGGGAATTTCAAATTGTCTTTGAATCACTGTGATTGCAAACATATTTCGACAAGTAAAGCGCATCGTGTCCAAAAACAAGTCTAAAAGGCGAGGTATTAATAGACTCTCTCGGAGAAGTCTATTAATTTTATTGCGACCGACTTGACCATTCGGTTGTGCATAATATGGTGTCGAAGTCAATAACTTGTAACCACTTTCAAAGCGTGGCGCACCATTTTCTCACCAACAAAATTGATCCTTGATGCGTGGTAATGGTCTCGAGAACCCGAAATCTGTACAAGATGTGATTACGAATGAAAGCGATTACAATATCTTGAGTTACTTTGGATAGAGGAATATCTTCTACCCACTTAGTGAAATAGTCTATCGACTAAAATGAAATGATGGCCTTTTGATGAATTTGGCTTTATTTCACCGATTAAGTCTAAAGCCCACCTCTCTAAATGGCAAGGTTTTACTATTGAATGTAACTCATTAGCAGACACGTGTTTCACTCTTGCATGTTTCTGGCACTCTTGGCATCCTTTGGCAAACTCTATGCAATCTTTTAGCATAGTTGGCCAGTATACGCCTTGTCAGAACAAGAGCCATTTCGTTTTGTGGCCTGCTTGGTGAGAACCACAAGCACCATTGTGAGTATTAGAAACTGCTAAGTATGCCTCACTTTCACTATGGCATTTGAGCAAAACCCCCTTCGGGGTCTTTTAAACAACTCATTTCCAATAATCACATAACTCGATGCTCTATACTTGGTTTTTACATGTCGATTATTACGAGTTGGATTTTCCAAGTATTCGACAATTGGTTTACGCCAATCATCATTGAGCATATTGTCAATAGCAAAAACTTCAAAATTTTGAAAATTGTGAAAATTTAGAGGTAATTCCTCTACGCCCCCAAGTTTTTGCATTGACAATTTGTTTCAGTATAATCTATCGAAATTAATTTCTCTTTGATCTCTATTAACCCCGCTAGTTTCTCCTTAGAAACTCTATAGCCCGACATAATTTGTGCCAAATCATTCGCCTCTTGGTTGTCCATACGAGGCACATGCTTGATAATAACGTCATCAAATTTCTTTAATAACGCATTGGCAACAACAAATCTTGTATAAGATTTTCTTTGATGCATTTTTACTCTTTTGTTAATTGCTTTATGACTAGTTCGGAGTCGCTGATCAGTGCATTCTAATTCACTCATTATAGCTTTTCACTTGGTGATTTTAATTGTTCTCTGTACCTAATTTTTGAGTCTTAGCACGTTTCTAGACTTTGGGTCTTATTGGAGCAGTATAGCAATTTATTGCTTAATTCTTATTTTTATTGCATATTGACCCCTGTCTACTCTGCAGACCTTAACTTTGGCTACATTTATCCGATTGAGGCGTGCAAGTATGCGTTGGAAAGCTAAGGAACAGAGCTACAATTCTCCTGTTGAGCTCGAAACCAAATTCGGAAGTTTTAAAGGTCAAAACTGCAAAATACCGAAGCAGTACAGTGTAAACCGGGTTTTGGGCCAAATATTGGTTTGTTATCGGGCTTTTTACCTAGTAACCCGTTTAGGAACTTAGGGTTTTCGTTTTTCCTTTATAGATCTGGCTGGTCAGCAGCCGTCTTTTACCATCTTACGCATTCCTACTTTCACTTTTATGTTTTGTGCCCTAACCTCCATGGAAGCTTAAAGCCCTAGATCAATCTACTGGTGAAAGGTGTTGCTGTAAGGATTTTGAGGTTCAGTGCTTTAATGTTTATTTCGTTCTTATGGTTTTAATTCTTTCTCTATCAATTTCATATTTGTAATTCTTGCTGCTTGATTCAGGTTTGTGTTTTGCTTAATTACTCAAACTACGTGATTTGCTTATGTGATTAGTTTCCTGATTCAGTTTTGCTTAATCACTTAATCATGATTCTATTTCACAACTTTCATCATTTGAACTATTTTATCGCTTGTTTAATCTAGTTTGGATAGGAATTGATAGAGTCTATGGCGCTTGTTTAAAGGTTGATGAATTCGGTTATGATATTAATTGTATTCTTGGCGCTTGTTCCTTATCACGATTGATTGAACACATTGTTTTGGCGCTTGCTTTAAAACATTGTAAATTCGTATGAACCGACTAATGCTTGTTTAGTTAGTTTATTGTCAATCAATAATTATCAAACCCCTTACCGCGAAACCAATGGATTGATTCTATCTTTAATTGTTTTTCCTTCATTAAACATCAAACTCTTTTCCTAAAAAACCCCCTTTTATTATTAACTTTGTTCTTGATTTTGGTAATTTACGCATTTAGAGGTCCTTGTTAGGCGACCAAGGTTAACTTTCCTTGATACTATATTTGAATACTTTTTAATTATTTTGACCAGCGCGTCTGACCCAGCGATCGATCGCCTATAATTTCGACATGCCTTGCCCCCCAAGTCTAACAAAATTTCAAGACACGCTTATTAAGGCCGTATTCAGCCTTATTATTGGAGCAAGGCTTGTTGAGGTTGAACTTATACGCCGTTGTTATATTTCTTGGTGAGACAATTAAGACTCCAACTCGAGCTGTTTTATGGTGGACCCATCGAAGTATAACTTCCACGGTATTACATCAACTACATCTAATGTTGCTTCGACCAATGAATGATCCATGATGAAATCAGCAACAACTTGACCCTTTACAGCTTTTAAGGGTTGACAAGTTAATGAATACTCAGATAAGGCTAGAGCCCATTTGCCTACTCTACTGTGCAGAATTGGCTTCGATAGCATATGTTTAATAATATCACAATGCGAATAAACATACACATCAACAAGCTTTATATATTGCTTTAACTTGGTACAAGAAAAATAAAAGCATAAACACAATTTTTCTATTGGATGGTACCTAGTTTCAGCATCATTCAAGACCCTACTGAGGTAATAAATGGCCCTTTCAATATGATTTTCGTCCTCTTGTGCTAACATGCTACCTATTGTGATTCGGATGTTGCAACATACAATTTCATTGTCTTATTTCTAATAGGTGGCGTAAGATTGGAGGCTTCATCAAATAAGTCTTGATTTAATGAAAGCTTTTTGATGTTCTAGATCCCATTTGAACACATCTTCCTTCTTGATCGAAGTAATGGCGAAAATACTTGAGTCTTTCCACTTAGATTTGAGATAAATCTTCTAAGAAATTGATTTTCCTAATAACAACCTGCAATTCTTTCTTAGTTGAAGGAGGTTTGGTTTCGAGATTGCTTTTCGTCTTGTTTTGGTTGATTTCAATGCCTTGTTTGTGCACCCACGAAACCAAGAAGTCACTTGCGAATCTGAAGGCACATTTGGTGGATTCATTTTTAATCCATATTTTCTCATTCTTTCGAATGGTATGTCGTAGATGGTCTAAATGACCATTTATCGTGAAGATTTGACAACAATGTCATCTATGTATACTTGCATAAATTTTCAATAAAATCATGAAACATTGAATTCATTGCTCTTTGATCGTAGCACCGGCATTTTAAGGCCAAAAGGCATGACTACCCATTCATAGACACCTAATGCCCCGAGGGCATCGAAATGCGATCTTTGAAACATCTTCTTGACAATAAAGATTTGGTTATAACACGAATACCCATCAAGTGTACTCAAATATTCATAACCATTTCTTGAATCGACTAGCATTTACGCCACGAGGGCATGAGGTATTGATCTTTGGGTGTAGCATTATTTAAGTCCCTAAAATCTATGCATACTCTAAGAGTACCATTTTTCTTTATCACAAGAACTATATTTGCTAACCAATCAACATACCTTACAATCCTTATAAACTTGCTCTTGGTAGCCTCTCAATTTCTGCTTTGATCTTCAAAAGAATTTCTAGTGCAAATCTTCTTGTATGCCTTCACTAGTTTCTTCCCACGGTTGGAGTTGTAGTCTCGATTCCAAAGACTTCTCGACTTAAGCCGGGCATCTCGTTGAAATCCATAAAAGCGGATCCTTGTATTCCTTTAAGAGCTCTATGACTTGATCTCTCAAACCTTTGTCTATCGATCGAGCGATAAGCGTTGGGCTTTTCACGGTTCCATCTCCCCAAGTCAATTTCTTCCATGGGATCTTGTGCTTGAAGTCTTTTGGTCGAACCCATTGGGTCATTTTTCAAAACCTAAAGGCTCGTCATCGTAGATGCGATCCAAGCCTTGGGTCTTCGACCAACTTTGTCTTTGTTGATTGCATTTGATTACGCAATCATTTGTTGATTCGATTTAGCCTCTAAGGCCGCTTTCATTTGTTTTCGGCCACATGGGCGTAATCCTATCCCATACCTTAGGCTTAGACATAAATAACTATTTATTGTCCTTTGACTGTATGCCTTAAGGAGCCTTACAGGATCTTATCTTCATCTATGTACTCCTTCTCCCAAACAAAAAGCATAATTGGGGTGTAAGTTTCTTGAGGTAAGAACATTATTCTCTTGAGTGAAACCAACGGTTGAAGTAGAACATGGCACAATGTTAAGCCAATCTTTTTGTCGAATGTCTCTCTAGTCAAAGTGTTGACTTAAGCTTTAAAATAGCTTTGATCACCTTCTATATTTTCAACCAATCCATCTTCTCTCGGATGATCAATCTTTGGTGCATTGTTGAGGGAATTGCCCCACACCATGTATCCACTCTCTCCCAAGAAAGCAGATTATAGTTGGCTTTTGGAAGGAACTACTAAGAATGGGGTTGTCCTCTTGATACTTCCAGCGACAAGTTCGACCTCAATGGCCCCAGTGAGTGACCGTTTTACCCAGCCGTAGTTGGTAAAATCTTGTAACACCCCGATTTTTGTAGGTCAAAAACTAGTAGAGCTAGTAGAAAATATTATCAAATAAAATAGATATTTTGCAATTGCAATTTATAGTTTGAAAATAAACTTCATAAAAACTAAATAATAAAACAAATCCTATCTCAAAAAGAAAATTTAAAATAATATATATACACGTTGTTTACAAAATTGGGCGTATTCTAAAAGTTCCCAAAACATGTCCCCTAGTATCAGCGAACTCTTCCGTCTCCACGTCATCAACTACGAAACTCGATCACTTGAAAACAACACTCTAATGAGATAAAAATCGATGAATAATACACACAATTTTAAAATGAGTATTGTTCTCGGTAAGTCATGATAGCAGGAAAAATCAACCATAGTACCGTGTTCTTAAAAAATAGTCTCCCAAAAAAGAATATAAGTAGTTAAACAATTTTTCAACAATAAATAACAGACCATAGAATCCAACATCCAATAAAAATCAACAGACACATTTATACTTTCGAAAGTATATAATTCAATCCAATGAAATACAGGCTCATATAATAGGGGCCACAAAACCCATCCATGTGGAGCTTGAAGCTCGTCGAATAGGGGCACAAGACCCATCCATGTGGAGCCAAGCTCGTCCAATAGGGACACAAGACCCGTCCATGTGGGCGGCTGCTCAATCGATAGGGCACGAGACCCATCCATGTGAAATTTGGAAGCCCATCTCAAACACATAAAACATGAAATATATATTTTTAGCAACTATTTACCGAAGGTTACAAATAAAATACTCGAATATTTGATCACAATCTCAATAAAATTAATTACTCGAAATAACCCTTATATGGGTAATCAAAATCGACAATAAAAAAAGATAAGTTATCTAATCGAGACACTAAGTAAAGATCTCTCATGATTTAATCTTGTATTCCTCAAAACACCAAATTAATAGAATAAAGTTTTCACAAAACAAATTACTACTCAAAATGACTAATTCTTCTAAATTTCAATTTCATAAAAATAAGTACCATGAAAGAGTTAAAGGGTGTGATTACTCACCTCTTGATGATTTCTCAGAAACCATAATAATTCTTTGATCTAGCATTATCTCCGAATGTTGATTCCCCCTTTCTAATTTCCCCTTTCTTGATCATGGACTTCCTTCCTCTCTTAATGGCATGCATTACACAAATAAGATGTTGTTAGGATAATATATTCATACTAATAACTCACCCATCAAATAGCTTTGATACCATTTAAGGCATCCTCACCACAACAATAATTTAGTTACTCAACATATAATTAATTGATTGAATTACCTTAGAGGAATCAAAGGAGAGTGAGCGCAACAATTGATGGAAGAAGGAGTGGAGGAACTATTTGCTAAAGCTTAGTGGAAACTTGGAGGATAGAAACACTAGAAGAAGTGGAAGAGAAAGTAGTGGAAGAGGAATGATTTTTATTTTCTTTCTAAGTTGTGTGATACA